>CM062296.1:33030026-34284580 GCA_031216915.1 Pictodentalium vernedei
GCAGTTGATTGGGTGTACCAGTGGGACTAGGAGGGGAACTGGCGGCTGCCTCCAGAGCCTCTACCCCCTTTCTCAACTCTTTCTTCCTATTCCGGAAGGCCTCCAAGCGCCGGGCGTCCCTGCGCTTGGTTGATGGACTCTTCTTCTTTTTCTTCTGTTCTCTCTTTTCAGGGTCTCCGTGCCCCTTCGGGCGAGGACGAGTGGGAGAGGGGATTCTCTCTCCAAAGGTACTACCTCTCCCCGAGGAGGGTGGTGTCTTGGATGTCTCTACCTCAAATCCCAGGTTCAGGTGGACTCTCTTGCCTGTCTCCTGGTCAGTCCAGGTGATAGGGCAAGAGATGCCCAGAGCTGATATGGTTCTGATGAGTCTCTCTGGTAATTCCAGTTTTTCCATGATTGTTGATCAGGTGTTCACGCTCTGAAGTCAGAAGTGTTGTGGTCATGAAACACCCTCGGGTGTAGTTTAGTGTCTTAACCTGTTACCATCCCGCTACAAACTCACTCTCAGCCTAAGAAGGTGAGCTAACAGGCAGATTAACAGCTTAACTGTGGCCTTCTACCAGAAAGGGCTGCCTTCAACGACTCAGCTAAAGATGAGATCACAATTTAAAACATAATGTGCTACTTTTATCTTTTTACATTTTACATATTCTAATGAAAACTAATTCTACCTTCTTCTTTTAAGCAGGTACACAGAAGATGCTTTTTGACCAGCACCCCAATAACCGCTATGGACAGTCTAACCGTTATAGAAACGGTAACCCCCATGGTTCCTGAACATCCTCCACTCCATCCCTAAAAGTGGTCGACCACTTTAAGGGAGGCGAGCGGTGGTCCTGCGTCCCGCCTTTGCCCCTTTTTGTAAGCGCATTGCGCATCTATGGTCCCAACCCAATAGGATTACAATGCAGGCCTGCCCCCAAATCAGGGAATTTCGGGTCTTCTTTTTGGTGGTCCCCGAAAGGGGTCGTTGTTGCTTCCTTCAAAGACGTCCTACCGAACATAGACAGCCTAAGACAGATTATACTTGCCAGTGATGGCCATCACTCAATACCATCTCCGAAGTGGCAGACAATACTTGCCTGAAAATCCAGATCGACTGCACCCTCGGGGAGAGGTAGTACCTTTGTGAGAGGACCCAACCTCTCACACTGGTCCTCACCCGAAGGTTCAGCCGACATCAGTCAAAGAGACCATCACGCCACAACCGGTGACACCTGCCGAGTTCCTGAATCTGTTCCTCTTTCAACACGAGTAGACATGTGGAAATTAGTCATTTACAGTCACTTAGGGCCGAAAGGGGCTTGTTCCCCATACCGTCCCTGCGCGCCTTCGGCGCGTTAAACCATTCCATTCGTTGACCTCATCCACACTAATATGGGAAAACTCCAGAAGGTCCAAAATCACGCGCTTAGAGTCGCCCTCCGCGCCCCATGGGACACACCCATCAAAACACTCCACGACAGGGCCGATATCCCTACCATCAAAGACCGCCTAGCCACCCTGACCGCGAAAAACCATGACCGGCTAGCCGACAGTGAACTAATCTCCGAACTTGGAGCCATTTGCGAAAGCCGACAAAAGCCCAAAAATTCCAATCAAAACTAAGACCGCTCGAAAAAACTAGGGAACGAGAAGGTGAACTAACAGGCAGATTAACAGCTTAACTGTGGCCTTCTACCAGAAAGGGCTGCCTTCACCGACTCAACTAAAATTACATCACGATTAAACATTGTAAAAAACTAAACACGCTTAATAATAAATAGGGAACGAGCAGGTGAGTTAACAGGCAGATTAACAGCTTAACTATGGCCTTCTACCAGAAAGGACTGCCTTTACCGACTCAACTAAAATTACATCACGATCAAATATGGTAAAAAACTAAACACGCTTAATAATAAATAGGGAACGAGAAGGTGAGTTAACAGGCAGATTACCAGCTTAACTGTGGCCTTCTACCAGAAAGGGCTGCCTTCACCGACTCAACTAAAACTAGAACTATCACTGAAGGTGATTAATACCCCCGCTTTGGGTTTTTAGAGGAATGCACTTCTGAGCATGTAGGCAAAGGCCATAAGGAAATGTATACATAAAGATCATTTTTTGTTGTTGAAATTTGTATTTGCATGTGGCCTTCCACAGAACAGCACTGAATACTTAAAGAGCCCACACATATATGGTTTACATTTGGAAAAACACATTTACAATGTGCAGCATGTATTCAAAATCAGTTCATTAATGTAGGAGGAGTTGCACACACAAGAATCCCATTTGAAAACCCATAATAAATCCAAGTTAAAGGGAGATAACCTGGTTAAAATTGTCGCAGATCAAAAATTTGGGAATATGCGTACGTTCACTTAGTTGTGATAATGTTTGAAAGGTTTCGTCAAAATTGATTGATAAATGTAGGAGGAGTTGCACGCACAAGAATTTCATGTAGAAACCCATAATAAATCTAAGCTAAAGGGAGATAACCTAGTTAAAATAGCCACAGCTAAAAAATTTTGGAATATGCGCATGTTCACTTAGTAGTGATGATGTTTGTAAACTTTCGTCCAAATTGATTGATAAATGTAGGAGGAGTTGCGCACACAAGAATTTCATGCAGAAACCCATATTAAATCAAAGTTCAAGAGAGATAACCTGGTTAAAATTGTCGCAGATCAAAAAGTTTGGAATATGCACATGTTCACTTAGTAGAGATGATGTTTGAAAGGTTTCATCAAAATCGGTTCATTAATGTAGGAGGAGTTGCGCACACAAGAATTTGTTCGAACGGAAAGACATAATAAATCTAAGTCAAAGGGAGATAACCTGGTTAAAATTGTCGCAGATCAAAAATCTTGGAATATGCGCATGTTCACTTAGTAGTGATGATGTCTGAAAAGTTTTGTCCAAATTGATTGATAAATGTAGGAGGAGTTGCGCACACAAGAATTTCATGTCCGGAAAGACGTACGGATGGACGTACGGACGGACAGACGGACGGACGGACGGACGGACGTACGGACGTACAGGGCGATTCCTATATAGCCCCCACTTCTTCGAAGCGGGGGTATAATTAGATCACGTTCCAAGACTGTTTAAAACTAAAACTGCTCGAGTAAAACTAGGGAACGAGAAGGTGAGCTAACGGGCAGATTAACAGCTTATCTGTGGCCTTCTACCAGAAAGGGCTGCCTTCACCGACTCAACTAAAATTACATCAGGTTTAAAAACTAAACATGCTTGAGGACAAATAGGGAACGAGAAGGTGAGCTAATAGGCAGATTAACAGCTTAACTGTGGCCTTTTACCAGAAAGGGCTGCCTTCACCGACTCAGCTAAAGATTAAATCATAAATTAAACAAAATGTGCTACTTTTACCTTTTTACATTTTTGCATATTCTAATGAAAACTAATTCTGCCTTCTTTTAAGCAGGTACACAGAAGATGCTTTTTTGACCTGCACCCCAATAACCGCTATGGACAGTCTAACCGTTATGGAAACGGTAACACCCATGGTTCATGAACATCCTCCACTCCATCCCTAAAAGTGGTCGACCACTTTAAGGGAGGCGAGCGTTGGTCCTGCGTCCCGCCTCTGTCCCTTTTTGTAAGCGCATTGCGCATCTTTTGTCCCAACCCAATAGGATTACAATGCAGGCCTGCCCCCGAACCAGGGTATTTCGGGTCTTCTTTCGGGTGGACCCCGAAAGGGGTCTTTGTTGTTGTCAAAGAGTCCAACCAAACAGAGACAGCCTGAGGCAGATTATACTTGCCAGTGATGGCCATCACTCAAAATCATCCTCGAAGTGGCAGACTTTACTTTCCTGAAATCCTATCTACTCGCCTGAAAACCTAGAACCACTGCACCCTCGGGGAGAGGTAGTACCTTTATGAGAGGACCCAACCTCTCACACTGGTCCTCACCTGAGGGTTCAACCGACATCAGCCAAAGAGACCATCACGCCGCAACCAGTGACACCTGCCGAGTACCTGAGCCCGTTCCTCCTTCAACACGCCTAGACATGTGAGAATTGATCATCTACAGTCGTTTAGGGTCGAAAGGGGGCCTGTTCCTCATACTATCCCTGCGCGCCTTCGGCACGCGAAACCATACCTTTCGACTTTATCATTATTGACAATCTAACACTCCAACGTAAACTGCCGACAATTCTATTCTGTGCATACCCACCCCCCCACCCCCAACTCCATTTGAGGCAATAGGAAAGCTAGGCATGTGTGATCCAAGTGAAATAAAATAAGGTTAACCGGGTCGCAAGGGATTTGTAAATCCCACATCGTCCCTGCGCGCCTTCGGCGCGCTAAAACCTTTCATTCATTTCATTCATTCGACTTTATCATTCATTCTGATTCTTTCAACTTTAATTAGATTTACCTGCCTCGATAAGTTGTACTCGGAAACTATGTAATCCCCAAAACTAAGCAGTCTTGGGAAAATATATTGTTTCAATAAACATTTGAAGAATTCTGCTGACATCTTGTTTTACTGTTGAATATTTCAGATGAATAAAGAGGGTGATTTGAGGACTTTTAGAACCTAAAAATTCGTTCGACTATTGGTGTGTTTTGAATTCCCTGAGAAAATGTGACCAGCACTTCCCTTTCTGTTAGTTTTTAACTCTTATTTGTTGCATCACAAAAGGTTGTCTGAAGGGCTATACTTGATAAAAGATATTTGAATGCCCAATTTAAAATGATGCGACCATATTTTTTTCGCATGAACGTTATAATGGTCGCCTATGGGAAATTATTTAGTACTGTGATACGTATTCATGTTTGGCTGAAATTAAACAATTGCAGGAATTCGATTGCATAAAATATTTTTGGAGTAATGGTTGCGGAATGAGCTATTTCATTTTGTTGGTTACTTTAGGGTTCCTTCTTTCGCCTTGCGTATTGTCATATTAAATTTCCCCATAGGTTTAACACTGAAATAATTTATTCCCCTAGTAGCGACAGACTTGTTGACCTCTGGCCTCTACCACATCTGTCTAGCATAATTAATAGTTCGATTGTTGATTTCTTTAAATCTTTTTGTAAGTATTACACAATGCCAGTAGAAAACACTACCCACTGCTCATATAATAAAGTATTTTTGCAAGCTTAGCTGAAGTTTGTAGGGGAATTATTTTTAGACAGAAATGTATTACTGCGCCTTGTTTATTTTTGACAATTTTGCTGGTCGATCGAATTGGACCAATGTGCTTACTTCTCGCTGTGTTTTGTAGCGAATTATAGCACGATTTTGCCGCGACTGCCCTGTAGAAGGTTTATGGGGTAAACAAAATAAACGTATAGTGTTTTCAAGTAAAAAATTTATTCTACTCGTAGAGTTAAGAATGAAACCAAGCCAGAGGCTCGTCGGTTTCATTCTTAACCCTACTCGTAGAATAATTTTTTACTTGAAAACACTATACGTTTATTCTATAACACTATACGTTTATTCTATATTATTTCTTATGTATGATATAGAATGCAACTTACTAAACAGGGGCGGACTGGGACGAGAACAAGTTACCGGAAAATTCACCAAGGGGGCCCCAAGGAACCGATTTTCGAACTTTTCGAACATTGCTTCCCTGCATCTGAGCGATCAATTGCAGTCCACATTGCGGTCATTACGATGGCATATTTATATCATCTTCGCCACTCTTTCGGATAAATGGTTGCCGGCGAGGGGATGGGTTGGACCCATCGAGCCGGCCATGTTTTAAACTGTCAGAACTCTGTTTCTGTGCATCTGAACGATCAAATGCATACTGGACTGCTGATATATCGAAATATGGCAGTCCACATAAAGAGAATTTCGATATCCCGACAGTCTATGCAATCAGATCCATTTCGCATGTTGGCCATTTTCACAAAATTTCATGCACTAACACGTATTGGGTTGCATCAATTTTGGGGGCCCAAGAGGGACTCCAATAGAGGCCCACCGGGAATTTTCCCGGTTGTGGCACAGTAGAGGGGTTAATGGATCGATATGGCCGTGATCGTTGCACCCCAGTCGTCTAGTGGATTTTAGTTCGGACTCACGAATGTTTATTCTGGTGAGGAAGTTCGTAATCACTCCCCCACACGTAAGCTTAAAGAGAATGTCTGAAGTAATGGGTCAAAACCAAGTTCGTGTTCACTCTTGAAACATTCACCATGGATTCCTCGGGAACACTTCAGCTGGGCATGGGTGAGTCAAACACAAAGAAGAGTACTTACGATTTCTTTGTAATATATTCTTAATTAAATCATAGCGCCCTACACTTGTAAAAAGACTCTGATGCAAAACAAAATTTCAGATACACGTTCACTGAAGAAAATAAAGTTGACTAAATGTTACTGAGAAGCAGGAATTCTTTCGCCAGTTCGCGTCCGATCTGCATCAGAGGAATTCGGTCAGGAAACTGACTTCCTGCGGTGATCACATTGCTTATAATATCCAAAATCCAAACTATTCTGTCAGAAATTAGTTTATCGGACCAGATGTTGACCAGGTATGTGAATTGGATGCCCAACCCTCAGCATTAATTTCGTATAACCCTGTTGTAACCGGCCAAACGTCATTACGTGTGCTGTATTAAGAGATAGCTCTCCCCACCTTCAAAGGTGAACAGCCAGTATATTGTTAATGAAGTAATGTATTGCCGAGCCCTAATCTCGAAAACTATTAATTTATTATTAGCGGTGAGTTATAGCAAAAACACCCGTGCTTGACACTTACATCATGCCATACTCCTGACACGAGGTAATTAAGACTTAGTACAAGGGAAGAACTATAAAACTGTCGCCGTGACATATGGTACATGGTCAGATAGGTATTTGTAATAGAGATGAAATTGCTTATTAGTTATCTCTTAATGGGAGGCCGTAAATACCAATGACCTGTACTCGAAACCCTGTAATATACGAAACAGCTAAAATATTCGTTTTACTTCTTCTGAGAAAAATATTGCCTAGATTGGTTGCGAACGTGACACGTACGAGGATAGCGGATCCATATGAGGCACAGGGGACGGGAACTGATCGAATCATTCATTATAAAAATGATCCTTACTGGAATGGTCGGTATTACGATTTTCGGGTGTTGTCACCAAACGATTATGAATTTAACAGAATGGAGCCAGTACCCGAACTTGGTATAATTAGTTCATTCCGACATGGAGAACTAGAATGTATCTCTCAGCAAGACCCTACTTCATCCATAGAATGTATGACCACTGAGTCAGACCCCTGTCTGAAATTTACTAAACCAGACAGTTATCACGTACGTATGTTATATCAACATGAACGTACGTGCCCGGATTATGTTATGGTTCGCGATGCCCGCTGTCAACGAGAAATAAAACGCCAGGAACGTCTTAAACAAAGACGTTCCACTTACGCGAGTCCCGTTCAAGTCACATGCAATGGAGCAGGAGATCCCTGTGGTATCTGTTTAGAGGATATACCAGTTGGTTCTCAACCCACTTTGACCTGTGAAAGATGTAAAAAGTCAGTTCACGCCCATTGTGGTAGCAAATGGCCACAAGAACATCCAACATGCCTATTTTGCAGAGCCAAGGTTTGTTGGAAGGCACAAGTTAGTACTTATCGACTACCTAAACTACAGTTAAAACTAGAAGTCCTGTCATGAAATGCGCACAAACAGCACGTTGATATGCGCGTTAATGTACGCGTTATGGCCCAAGTAAAGCTATCAAATTCTGTACATATGGCCCGTGCACAAGCAATGTTTCAGCCAATAGACCTCCGGGTAACCCGGAGGTCCATTGGCAGAAACATTGCATGTGTTTGCTATGAGTAACCAGGAAAACCTGCTGTACTTTGGATGCCATTCGATATGGCAGTTGCACGCAATTTCAACGCGCAATTAAGCCTAGATAAGCGCACAATTCGTAACAGGACTTCTAGTTTTAACTGTAAATGCTTACTTTTGGTAGTAAAGATATAAAGAATTGAGGTCAGCCGTCGGATACAGATTGTCATTATTAGTTTTTGATCAACGTGCATTTTCCAAAACATACTGAAATAATTCATAAATAAAAGAACGTGTCATTCTAGACGGATTTAGATAAGTATCCCTGGAACAGACATTCAGACAATCACAAAAACTGGTGAAATCGTTTAGCGAAAAGCCAGAAGTAGCCATACGGCCCCGTGTATATATATATATATTATATCTCACGTGACCTACTAGGCTCCTGATTGGACGAATGCTGCACCCCTATTTTGTGTAGTTTGCATCCACAGAACTGACCAGGCACTAGACCCAGGCACTACACGTTTTCTATTTTTAGCACACTACTATATCAGTTTTCTTTTCATACTGGGCGAATAAAACTGATCAGGCTAAATTTAAATATTGATTCACAGAGGCACACCATCCACAAAACGTCCCGGAAAGAAATCACTGTGGAAAAATGTATCGCTTTTCCATTGTTGAAGTCACATTTTTCGAGGCGTTCATTTTATTCCTGGAGAAGATGATCCATATCCCGTTTCGAAGAGAATGATCCATACCTAGGTCCAACGTTCATGAGAACGCGTCCGGATATGAAAAATCGTTTGTTTTCGCTGCTCATATTATTTCGCTATTTAATTGTATGTTTTGGGCAGTAAACGAATAAATAATGGAATTCAGTTGAATCTTCGGAGTTTGTATCCCGTACTGACCCATTCGGTAATGTATATGTGTGACAAATGTGTGGAAATTACCAAACTGCGTTGTCAAATTTCGAAAATTTTAGTTTTCCTTCGCGAGTTGCGCGATTCTAGAATACACAGTTCCGTTTGGGGGAAATGTTTTGTTTACCCTTGCCGACTGATTCAAAAATCTGTCTTCTGCTCATATCAATAATTCAAGTTAGCCGTGTTTTGGAAGAAGAAAATGTTTTTTTAAAAACTACATGGTATTTTTTTCTATATAACGCTGGTTGGTAGGGCTGCGACCTTGGTAATAGATTAACAAATCGGACAGATGTTTTTCTTGATGGGTCTTCGATATAATATAAAGATTAGTGCATGTCTTGTCGTTGACTACGCCCATATAGTGCCCAGTGAGGTGGTGTAGTTCCCTCCGCTTCGCGGCGGGAACTACACCACCTCACTGGCCACTATATGGGCGTAGTCAACTCCAAGCCATGCACTATTCCTTAAATAGCTCCCATATAAAGACGTATAATTTTTTTTATTATTATCATAAGTTAGGATAATAGGTGGGTTTTTCAATTACATATTAATAGTTTACAGGATATTACGGTTTTTATTTTATAGCGTATATTTTTGACATCATGGCTTCCCGAGAATCTTGCGGCAGAAGATTTCGAGAGGGAACAGCAAGAATACGACTATCATCGGGACTTACTGAATGACGACCGTTTCGTAAGTCTTCAATGTATTAGAAGGGATACCATTCAAGCCTCCCAGTGAGTTGTCCATTATTGGGATGAGGGTCGCATTGATGAAGATACCGGTGACATCAAAATACTTTCTCATGACGTATATCTCCGGTATCATGTTTGTAGGGATTCGGGTGAGGTTGTTTTTCCTTATCTTGTGATGGACGATAGACCACTAAGAGATGCGATCCCGGCCGAAGTGTACCCGGCCACATATTATCAGGTTGTCCGCTACTGGAACGATCCTCGTTGGAGTGGACGATTCTATGATAATATTCGCCCCTTTCGGCCATCGGAATTTGATTACATGGACGCTGTTGGCAGGACTCCCAACGCCCTTTTGAAATTACCTAATAGCGACACACAAAAAATGTGAGGGAAACATTTGAACGTTAAAAGGTTCACCCATATTTCCAACTGCTGCATTCTTGCCTTCGACAACATGTGGCAAACTGGGACATCAAAGAATAAATCACGTAACCTCAAGTAGCGGTCAAGACACATGTGTTGTCTGTCTTACCTCAATACCTGAGGGTGACTGGGAGGCATACAAATGTCCTCAATGTAGACAGTAGGTACATATGGAATGTGAGCGCGCCTGGATGCCTTACTCTGACCCTCAACAATGCCCACATCGGTGGGGGTACCAACTTGGTTCCAGACTGGTTTGATTACGCCCACCATGATCATTATGGTGACCCCATAACAAATTGATTATCTTAAATCCATTTTTATTTTTATTTTCAGAATGTTGGATACTTCGCAGTTACTGAGAGGCAGGGCAAGCCCTTTATACGGAAGTGCATGTATGTGGGTTCTTCCTTGTATTCTCCTCGGCACAGCCTTTGGAGTTCGAATCTTTTTGGGGAGGATTGTCACATAATGCCCTCCCGTGGGTCCTTATTGACGAGTGTAGAGCTTTTCCTCATACCCAAGGGGGTGGGGGTGGGGATGGGTGGGTGGTGGGTCCCAAGGACGGGCTATATAATTTAGTTTGTGTGTAAAGTATGATTTTACCGTCATGAAATTCTTTCACTGGTAAACATATTTTTCTCAGTGAAAGAATTTCATGAAAGGAAAATCATACTTTACACACAAACTAAATTATATAGCCCGTCCTTGGGACCCCTCCCCTTGGGGATGAGGAAAATCTCTACGCTCGTCAATAAGGACCCACGGGAGGGCATTATGTGACACCGGTTAACCCTATGGCCGTTCCGCCTCTGGTACTAAGAGTGTAGCCTAAACTAGGAATAAACAAAAGTCCACACAACAATTTTTGCCAACTAGTTTCTGTTTACATTCCCCTTAACGGATGATATGAGGTCAAGTGGTGGCAATAGCTCGCGGTGACTTTCAGATGGTGAGCTAAAAACATGGCACCGAATGAAGCAATTAAAAAACGCAGTTCAAAAAATAAATGATTCAAGTCAACGATACAGAAATCACCAAACGCATCGATATGACATGAGAATTCAATGTTTCTTAAATAACCCAGAAAGCACTAAAACGAAAGCACCTAATGAAGTTTTCGGCGCTGCAGGGAGAATGAAATAAATGTCGTCAGCCCAAAACAACTCTAATATAATTAAGAATTCGTCGACCAATTATATATCATGACAAAATGAGTCTGTAACAGCCAGTAGTGTAATAATCAACCAGGGTGTCTTCCCACTAGACCAATTCCCTTTAGACCAACTACATAGTGTTTCTGATTAAGGGTTGATTAAGGATAATTAGGAAAACAATTATTTATAAAAATCTGCCCAACATCTATAAAATATCGACAAGCCAGAAAATGAGCAGACTATCATCTGAAAAATGAGGTCCCCAGAGGGTGAATTTGGTGATGTTACCCTGCACAGCAGGGTAGCATCACTAAATTTACCCTCTGTGAACCTCAACCTGAATCAATGTCTCAAACATAATCAGAAAAATGTACCCAGAGGATAAACTGGCCCACTGTATGGGATAGCATCAGCAAATTCACCCTCTGGGGACCTCATTCTGCAAATGAGAGACTGCTTATTTTCAGGCTTGAATATCAATAACATTAAATATATTTATAAACATTTATAAATATATCAAATTATTGATATAGAATTATTTTTAAAGTAGAACACACCAGATGGTTTAAGGGGGATTGGTCTTTTGTGAATTGACCTCGTGAGAGTTGGTCTACAGGGAATTGGTCTAGTGGGAATGAACCTCAACCAGTAGTGTAATATTAACCAGAAGTGTAATAAAAATTGACCAGTAGTGTAATAATCAACCAGTAGTGTAATACAAATCAACCAGTAGTGTAATAACCAGTAGTGTAATAAACTAACCAATAGTGTAATAAACATCCATGAAAACCAACAATTTTTCAACAAAATTTGAAAAATTTTTGGGGTGGTTCAAATTATACTTTGGGTACATCTTATCGATTTTTGATCATTTTATCGTACATTTAAAGGCGTTTTGCAGATCAAACATCATTTCGTGGGTTCAATATGGCGAGGAAAAGTATTGTTATGATTTTTATGTGATGTGCTTATTTTCTGGTGTTTAGTGTCACTTTCTGCATTTGAGGCTTTATGTAAACTCAACGTTTAGGGAGCGCAGTGGCTCAGTAGTAGACCGTTGGACTTCTATGCTAGAGGTCCCGAGTTCGATCCCCGCCCGGGACTACCCGCGTTGTGTCCTTGGGCAAGGCACTTTATCCCGGTTGCCTACATGGGGGAAGGATGGCGACGTGTAATAAGGCGTGCACACGTCGACGGTGCTCTTGTCTTCAAGCGCTGTAACCCTGCTTGACCGGAGCTTGAACAGAGCTAGAATGTGAGGAGCTGACAGTTGCTCGGTGGTTCTCTCCGGGTACTCAGGCTTCCTCCACCCGTAAAACTGTCACGGCCACGACTAGCCATTGTTCATAAGTATGTGACATTAAACACCAATATATAAATAAATAAATTCAAAGTTGGCCAATTGTTTATAGAAATGCTGTGCGTTTGAGAGACTGCTTACCTCAGGCATAAGTTGTCAGGTTCTATCATACCAGAAAATCTATGGGTGATAAAGTGTGGAATTCAAGAGCTAAAATTATGTGACCTCCTGCGTTATAATATTTAATACGGCCCCGGTGAATCTCTGAAGGTCTCTCTCACATCCACCCATTTCAGTCGCTTTATCATTATGCGTGGCTTTTTCAGTCTAGTTGACCGTTTTGAATTCTAAATTATGTGAGTGGTGCTCAGCATATCCTTTGAGCATAGATACTCGACCATATTTTACGAAGGTGCAGTGAGGGGGGTGCTTTAAGTAAAATCTACGGTAAGCTATTTTTTCTATCTTGAAGGAGGAGGTTGGTAAGAGAGTAGAGGGTATCTAAGGCGAGGTGAATAGGGTGGGTGCTTTGGAGGTCCACTGCCATTTCCGTCTTCCATGTCAAGTGATTGTTCTCGATTACCAATGGTAGACAGCTATTTAGATCCTGTGATGATTTACATTTAATGTAAAAAGCTTGAACTCATTCAACATGTAGAAAATATTGTTTCAGCAGAATTCTTTGAAGGGTTAACACTACTCTTATACTACATTAGACATGTGCCGTGGACCGTGGATAAATGATCCTCATTTGGGGAGAGAATGGCGGAGGTGCAAGGGGCGTCATAGTCACAGTACCCAGGGACAACTACTACCAGTGAGTTGTAGTACTATGTAGTTGTACACTATTACTACTAGTCTTAGTACTCCCACCACTTCTGGTACTAGTTCAACTACCACTACCAGTAGTAGTGCTGGTGCCACGACCAGTACTGTTACTAGTACCACTTCTAGTGCCACTACTAGTACTATTGTCCTTTCCATAACCCCCCCAATGGTAAATAAACTCTGGAATAATACAAAATCAAGAAAATATCTTTTAGTTTTCAGCTCCCGATTACGTGTAATATATTTAACTTCGCCGTCGTTACGTTTCTGTGATTTTAGCTCGCTCGAAAATTATATGAACGAATTTTTTAATTCTCTATGGGAATTTGTGTGTATTTTCGGAAGAGCGTCCATTTTGCAACAATGCCATCGGAACTGATGCCGTTCTCGCCACAATCAATTGGTGCCGTGTTCGCTCACTCGGTGCCGTTTACTCCAGGTGCCGTTTTCACACGGTGCCGCTTTCGCTATAACCCGACACAAGTCCAAGTAGGCCTAACCAATTTTCTTTTAAGAAAGTATATAACTAATGGCATGAGAGACTTGGCATTTTCGGATACAACCCTCACGAATACGTATAATCACTAGAAAGCTTATTGGAAAATTGTAGGGGAGAGGGGGGGGGCGTCACGTACGCCACTTCGTGATCACGCTGCCTCCCCCCCCCCCCCCCCCCCGCCATTTCTCAGCAAGCACCTGATAAATCTTCTGAGGGAGAAATCACTAGGCAAAGTTGATCAGAGAATTTATATAATATTAATCATATTTCGACTTCACTGATTATACCCAGCACAGGCGTATATAATATAGACCAACGGGTCAACTTTTTTTCCATGGCTGCGGGGGGTGGGAGGGGGGCTGGAAGATTTTGCCCGAAAAGTAACTACGTGCGTAGCCGTGGTGTGGATGTTCGTGAGCGTGTCTTCTCCTACTGGTGGGATCAAGGGAACCCTCCCCGGGAACATTTTTAAAAATCTGATCCGCTTGAGGGTTTCTAGAGAACCCAGACTACCTTTCGAACCTTGTAATTGGAAGAAAAGACGGTCGCTCTTGTAGAGGTGCCTGACTGAATGTGTTCGAGCGGTCTCGTCTGGTATCAGTCAACCGCAATAAAACATTATATGCTTCTCGGGATTCAGCTGGAGTAAATACGTGTAATGTAAGGCCTGTGTGCCCATAGCATTAGAAGATCGAACCCTACAGATGGATGAGGCTTTAACACTATTCACGTGGGTCGATATATAACAGTTTGGCTGGCCGCTGATTTGCCGTGATTCTCAGTTAAGAAGGTTTTGGTTACTCATGTGCTTCCAACTGCCTCCCGATTCCCACGCATCTTTCCTCCCAATACTGAGACGAACTGCTTGAAGACACTCTGTACCCCCATTTTTCACAATCCCTCCAATGAGCATACTAACCATCGCATTTGTGTCAACCACTAACCACGTCCTTTATTCTCCCATCCCACGTCCTCATTATACTACTCCCAGTAAATTTTGATCTAGAAGATTGAGATTTTGGACTTCCTAATAAAACGTATTCCAAGGTCACCACTACGCCCAAGTTACACATTTGGCTCTCCTTTTCCACCGTCTTTCCCAATTCCCCCTAATCTCCAGTGATCGCGACCTCAGCTTGAACAACAGTGACCACTCCTCCCCTTACAATGGTGCCATTGTCAAGGTACTCTTCAAAACCTGTCTTCTCTTTGTCACGCAGGCCACACAAAGACCTCTTTCTTTTGACCTACTCTCGCCAATTTTGGTTACAATCCCCATGACTCTTTCTCTAACGATTTTTTTTTACCTTTGGTTGTCTCTATTTCTGAGTTCGATACATCGTTTGGATAAATCCCTACAAACTTCTCCCATTACTGCAGTTAATTATAACGAAATTTTTAAAAACCCTAAGCTATGAATTATTACCTCGACTGTCTAATATTTCTACATACCAGTGTTACTTCCACTGGGTCCAGTGGCGGCTCAAAGGTGCCTCCCCTCTGGATATACTTTAGCAAGGGGCGTCATATATGCCCAAGACCTAAGGTGGGATGCTAATAGAATTATAGATGGCGGCGGGGAGTATCCCCGGGAAAATTGGAAAAAAGATTTCAATCCCCAAGGGCTTTTTGGCCACTAAATAAACTATGTTCCCATTCAGCCTGCAACATTTCTCAGTGGGTAGGTAGAAAGTGTGACATTTTATATCATAAAATCAATCAGTAACTGGAGCTTTCGGCCACTTGGCCTTATTTGCCACATTGTGGGGACCTAGTGAGGGGACCTAAGAAGTGATGGCACAGTAATGTGACCCAATTTAACTCATGTTAGCCCGCGGAAGCGGCCGTCTTGTGACGTCATCTCCATAGTGACACGTGGTCTTAGTGCGCATGCGCAGCGCGTGTTGTTAGGTTGATAGTACTTCTGTCGGACATTTTTGTCTGATGGAGGCCGCCATCTTGGTTTCTAAGGTAGCACGTGGTTGCTATGAGCCTGAATGGCCTACACCAAGACGGGGATATGTGCGGAGGGTTTGTTCGTTTGAATAGGAGTAAATCTGATTACCCAGAAAGACCCATCAATCCATCCAAACCACCCAAAACGACTATTTGATATGTATTCCTCACGAATCCTTCTTTCTCTCAATCCATCCAAACCACCCAAAACGACTATTTGATATGGATTCCTCACGAATCCTTCTTTTTTCAATAACAGGTACGTTCCTTTGTATAAGAGTAGTTGTACTTTGTAGAATTACCACAAACAAGCTGACAATCCCTCCAAATCACCAAAATGCGCCCAAAACAACCGTAACGGACTTGTACTCCCCATCTAGGGTTTTTAGTAGTAGCACGTACTGCTATAGGATCGAGAGTATGTTCTATTATACTAAAGTACTGGTCCAGATTTTCCAAGAACCCTATTTTTGTACCTATTACAGATACTACTCTAACACTAGCAGTATGTCTAGCCCAAACTAGCTCTAGTTCGTTCCCTCGTCCAAGTCTTATAATCACCAGTGCTTGGTTTCCCATAACATGTATGCAGAGTTATCTTAAGTGTGTATAACGAAAGCCTATATGATTCTTATAGCCACCAATCCATCGAAGAGTTACTGAAAAGTCATTGCTCAAGCGACTCGAATCCCATCGAAATGAGCTATAAAACAATTGTTCGTTCGAGTGACTCGAATATACTTTCTTCGACTCATTTAGGTATTTGAGGAAAGCCAGTATACAAAATGCCCGACGGAACAGCGTATCACCCTAACAACACGAGTTGCGCATGCGCACTAAGACCACGTATCACTATGAAATGACGCCACAAGATGACCGCTCACGCGGGCTAGCACATCAACCAAACTTGACGTAATTCGGTCACGTGACTAACTTGGCGTAACTGGGTCACGTGAATATGACGTCCTTCCTAGGTTTCCCATTAAGCCCCTCTAACCCCCCCCCCCCCCCCCATGTGGCACGATCACTACATCTAGTACTGATGATGTTACATAAAGGTAGACTTTCAGAAATACAGTTAACATTAGCGTCCTGCGTGATGAAGTTTATATTTTTTATAATTGTTGATAAAGACCGAACACCCAAGATATCAATCACTTCTATTACACGTGGAACGACAGTCCCCCACCTTCCCAACACTTAATTATAAATTTGATAATTTTTTTCCCACGGGGCGCCTGAAGCTTAAGCGCGCACACTGATAATATGGTAAATTTTCTGGATACGATCCCATCAGACATGCATTCGCTGTCATAGCATGAAACATCAGTGATGCAACAAATCCCGAAACCCAAACTAAATGCCAAATGACACTTCACTATCAATTCTATTATCATATGATACTTGTTAAACATATATTGGCCTATACAACAGAACCAATTGTCACAATTGTGAGTAGAGTTTTACGTTGTAATACCATCACGCTGATTGTATCATCAAAATTATTGTGATGTGTATCGTAAAAATTACGACAGATTTGATGGCCGGCGAAAAGACTGGACATGATCAGTCATTGATGATTGTCTTTTTGTGTGATATCTTCCTTGCCTTTAGCGCTGCAAAATCTTCAGTCTACAGTGTCCACGTCAAGTCATTTAATTCCCGATGACTCAATAGCTGTCATCGCGCGGCCGCCTAATCTGTCGCGGCACACAGTGGATCTGGCATCGGTTTTTATAAGAATGAGGAACCTCTATTATTAAATATAGATACTCTCAACAGGTATCAGGGAACTAAAAATTTGAATTATAGTTACCCGCCTTGAATTAGAGTTACCCGCCTGGAAAGGTTGCACTCGGAAATGATGCAATTGTTACGGAATTTAGTAAAAAGTCTGTCGATCTGCGATCCTAAATTCTGACTTCAAGCGTTGTGATTACTGAGAGAACTACGGAGCCCCACCAACCGCGAAGTCCCATCAGCCCGTGGCGTTTTGTGATTCCTTACCAGACGATACCAGACACAGGCTCCAGATTCTGGTTTCAGGCTGGTTACCTCACGGGCTAGTCGTGTTCAGCACAACGAAGACCAGTTTACCAGTTATCTACGATTTTTATTAACAAATAAAACTCAACTGCCAATCGTTTTCTCTGGTATAAAGTAAAATTCACAATGTTCAGTCAAAGTTCATACCTTATAGCAACAGTGGCGGTATCCATCTTACTTCTTGTAGGTAGGAACTTGCTCGTCGGGAGCCCAGAGACAACTTCCCAAACATCCAGGAATCAGTGCTTATATCCACTAGATTTTTGATGCCAAACCTGATCACTCGACTACCAGTCAGTGGAATAGTTAGGGAAAGTTCCCGTGACGTGGCAGTCACCATTGTTAGACGCTTGTACTGCCATGCAGACTGTCGGCAATCTATCGAGTGGTTGTTCCACAAACAGATTCCGTCGGGGTTCTGTTGACCGAATATAGGACAAAACCCCCTCGGACAAAACACCCTCGAACAAAACCCCCTCAGGACAAAACACCCTCGGACAAAACCCCCTCACTTTTACTGACAAAATGGACAAAACCCCCTCACTTGAGAAAAAAATGATGATGAAAAAAATGAGGTGATAAATGTTGAAGTGAATAAATAAAAAGAATATTTAAACAAATATAGAGTTTTATTAAATTTGTTTGCAGGTAATTGTAATTAATATTTAATGACATATATATATATAATACTGACAACATGTAACAGCTAGCGATCTTTTTCACACAGAACTATAGAACATACAAATATTATATTAATTAGGATCATCTTGCCTTACAAATTACAACATCTATAAAGTAATTATCCAATGATAATAAATCTAATTGACACTCACAAAAATTCAATGTGGTTCAAGTCGCGTTTTTTGAGTTACCCTGGATCATGTAATAAATAGAATCTACAACGGATCCCTATTTTGTAGCTCTATTTACAAAACTCGTCCAGTAAATTAGGTCTTGGCCTTGCTAAAGCTCGGCCAATACCTAATTTACTGAACTCGTTTTGTAAATAGAGCTGTAAAATGGGAACCCGTTGTAGATCCTCTATTTATTACACAAATCTAACCTGTGATATGGATACCATGTAATGTTTTTACCGTGTTGACGGACGGACGGGCGTATAGGTGAAGCACTATATTTTTAAAACTGTTTCATATATATGAGTGAAGTTTCTAAAACCGAATACAATAACCAACATATTTCAAGAAGTCTGCCACATTGAGTTTACCCTCACGCCTATCCTCACACAGTTTTACAAGTTTCTTCTGAAGTTTAACTGTGTGTTTTCTTTGACGTTTTGATGGAGGTTCACCTCGTTCATGTCTAAGAAGAGTTGTAGAGACCAATACCTGGTCTTTCTTGATACTGTCTATTACTCTCCAGACTGTTGGATGTGCATGGTCTACAAGTTTCATAAACCCATTATTCCAACCTTCACAAATGTTATTTGTGCGAGCATTACCACAAACTGTTATGTCATGCACATTCCAAACTGGAGGTGGAAACGTAGGCGGTAAGCGCCTGACTTTAATTGGGGCAAGTGTTCCATCAGGTCGAGATGGTGGTTTGATAGTTCTATAAGACCCAGTCACATATGTATTGTTAAAATAGGCCAAGAGAGGTTCTAGTCCATCAGGGGTGACATCTCGCAGATGTGACATGCCTTCATGAATGTCATCTACTGGCAGAAAGGCTAGACTGTCCAACATTCCACAAAAATGCTTAACATTGTCATCCTCCCTGTAACAGGTTACCAAACCCAAACTCTGAATTTTGCGCCACGTCAAATGATAAAAACATCCATGTATAACAAGTTGTGGACCAAATATTTCTGTCGCTGCCTTCACTGCAGCTATTTCAAAGTCCATTGTAATGGTCGTTGGGTCTACTTGGAATCCTAAAGTTTCACAATAGTCCTGAATTGCCCCAAACAGTTCTTCATATGTACATTGTTTTTTGTCCACCAACAGAGCATACACACAAGCCACTGAACTTTCACCAAGGGCAGCATGGATTACATACAGCTGGTTAAAGAGTTTTGGTGCCACATTAAAAGTTCCATCCATAAACCAAGATGAGGAATTAGCGAGATGTCTTAACCCTTCATTGGTAGCAAACACCAACATACGGTTGGTACTGTCAACACCATTATCATATATTAGAAAAGAGTCTCCATCTGATGATAATGCCCACTCTCCCTCAACTATCAACTCTGATAAAGTCTTTGGGCTCTGTGGCAAATATTTAGCTCGTTCACGACGGAGAGAACGCTTCACGGAGTTGATATCCCCAATGGCAGCTCGTACGGAAACGGGAGCTGTTGCAATAGTGTCTGTCAGGAGCTGGCTGTTTGTACCTCTTGAACCTGGAGCCCGCTCTTTCATCTCTGCACGTAGTTTTGTTGCCTCAACGCCGCCGTTTTTAGGATCATGCGAATGTTCGGTGGAACTAAAAACAGAGTTCATTTCAACATTTGTAGTAACAGCTGCCTTACACAAAAATGCTGATCTGTTTGAGCACTCCCATCGGATTTTATTTTGACGTGTGTATTCTTAGTATACATGTAGCCATCAAGCACAAGTTTCAGACCACCTTTGTGGTTTTTGATAATCTCCATAATATAGCACTAATTGACAATATTTTGAATACTGAGAAAGCATCACAAAACTGGCATATTTATAACATTATGACAGAGAATGTTGTTCTAAAACTTTGTCATGCCAGTGTAATAAAACAACATAAATGGTTATTGAAGTCAGCAAAATTAAAAAATTGAAAGTGCAGATAGCTTGCAAAGTGGTATTACTAAAACAACAAAGCTATACCTCAAAGAAGTAATGGAACAGAAGACACAAGCTAGTATCCCAGCAATTTGAGCAAAATTGAAAAATTGAAAGTGCAGATAGCTTGCAAAACGGTATTACTAAAACAACAAGGCTATACATCAAAGAAATAATGGAACAGAAGACACAAGCTAGTATCCCAGTACTTTGGAGATTTGTTGTTATAACAACAACAACAGCCATCTGTACTTTTAATGGTTAAGTACAGATGACTTGCAAAATGGTGTTACTGAAACACAAGACACAAGTTAGTATATATATAATGTCTGAGGGGGTTTTGTCCTGAGGGTTTTTTTCCCTGAGGGGTTTTTGTCCTACGATGCAAAAAATGAGGGGGTTTTGTCTGATGGGGTTTTGTCCTGAGGGGGTTTTGTCCTGTTACCCTGTTGACCGGGGGAATTGTGTGATAGAATTTACAGTTCTGCAGCTTTAGCATTATGTGATGCCCGTTTGTTCTGGGAGTGTGATTTATGGGTTGATGACAGCTATGACAGTTCAAATAGTACCAATTGGGGGATTTCCGCCCGTGATATTTATCAACTAAAACTCGACTACCGGCGTTATCTCTGATCAGCTTTTCCACTGAGTGTAGGTCAGTCGGTCGAGTGTTAGTCGGAGTATTTCTTATTAGTTTATCCAATTCTACGAATATCGGCTCTGAGGAAAATTAACAGCAATAATATGAGTCCCATTCAAACTAATAGAAAACTGTCCTGTTATTTCTATAATTTCCATGGAAGAACTATAGCTCTTCTTTCGAGCTTGCTTAACTTCTGTGGGCCAACTTCGCAACACAATCGCTAAAAATAAACAGCCTTTGGAAAATATATTTTTTCAATAAAGGTTTGAAACATTCTATTGACATCTTGCACTATTGTTGAATATGCCTGATAAAAAGAGGGTGATTTGATGACTCTCAGACCTAAAAAATACAATTTACTTTTTGTGTGTTTTTGTAGGGAATTGCCTGAAAAATGCACGTGACCTGTACTTCCTTTCGTGTCAATTTTTCTCTCTCATTTGTTGCATGACCCCTGTTCTCGGGTGAGAAAAAATTGTCTGAAGGGCTATACTTGACAAAGATATTTGAATGGCAAAATTGAAGTGGTGCGATCATATTTTTTCGCCTGAACGTTACTATTGTCGCATGTGGGAAAATATTTTGTTCCGTGATACCTGTAACTTTGTTTCACTCTCGAATTCAAATTCAAAACCTGGGCATATTGGTCTGCGTCACGCAGCGCGTTCCGTGTGGCTTGTAAGTGAAGCTAAGCGCACATGTTTGCCGTTGCGGCAATAGATCTGGGGTCCGATGTGTTATTTTTACCGGAAGCGTTTGTCAGAGAGAAAACTGATTTCGGAACTCATTGACATCGGCACATGTGTGCGGTTGCGTACAAAACTGAATTTGCTGCCGCGAATCCAATCGGCATCGGACAGAAAATGTCGGTGTTCGGCGTCCGAACGATGAGGCTCGTAGGCCCATATAAAAACAGTCCGCTTTCTTTTTTGGCATACTTCCTTTTCTTCTCTCAATTGTTTTACCGTTTCGCGTATTTTTTTGGCCTCTAGCCGCCACCTGAACCCACTCAAACAGACCACTCCCATTTGGGTGGAGCAAAAATATTCTCCGCCTCGCGAGTTCCAACTTTCGGTTTCTGTAGTTTCCACTTATGACGACTTATCCACTGTGAGTTGATGGTACACTAGTAAAATAGATTAGAATATTTGCCTCCTCATCTGCTCGTTTCAGGCATAGTGGATGAAATTTGGCGCAGATTCAGGCAGATTGAACAAATTTGAGAAAGACTGGTGCTCAATTTGAAATAACTTTTAAAACTCAACTTAGACTAGAGAAGGGGCGGGGTTGAAAATAAAAAATATAGATACTAGGCTGAAAAAAACCAGTTGTTTTAGACAACCCCTACCTCCGATCCAAACTTTGCCCCTCTTGAATTTACTTCCCACCTCCTGCACAGGATGTAATTTTGTCTGTTTGCGTTGCATTCCAAGTATTTCACGATTTCTACCATAGTATGTGAAGGTTCCAGCTGTTAGTCAAATAGTGATTCGAAATTTCTAGACGTTGATTTTATTTTTTTTTTGGGGGGGGGGGGGGGGGGGCCCACTCCAACGACAACGAACGCGCGCGTCATCGAGAAACGTGACGTTTTTACGACATACATGTAACAATGATTATAGCTGAATTCCCTGTGACCAAGAGGGGTGGTAACCGCCCCCCCCCCCCCCATCGTCTCATGCGCGCATGGTTCTTGGAACAAATTCAAATGACCTCCCGTTAATTAATGATATGTGTCAGTTCTGGTGTAGCCGTGTTTAACTTTCTCCCTACATTTCACCCCCACCCGATAGCATAAAATCTCGTGTGTTTCCCCTCTCTAAATATAAAAAAAAAACATTTGCTTTTAAAAAGCTTATTTCTGGCTCCCAAGACTGGTGGAAGATGAAAAGATACACGTAGGCCATGACGGAATATCTCACCCCCTGCATGCCTCCGCCCTGTGACTTTGCATTCGATTTATATATTCTTTATTTCTTCATATTTGAAGATTTTGTTTGTAAAGTTAAAACTTTGAGCTATAACTGAGACGTTGTAACTTTTCCTCTTAGTAACGTGGAAGAGAGATAATCCACGCACACTGAAAACTACGTACGGTAAGTTTTACAAGCCTAAAATTAACCTACCCTCGCGAAGTATGTTACAATTTTTTTTTCTAACGATTATTTGAATGGTATTAAAGGCCGACGACCCAAAACATATGTAAAAAACGAACGCGAATTACTTGGGCGAAGTCCAAGTTCAATGTTATTGAACTGGTTCGGACGGGTGGGGGGGGGGGGGGGGGGGGGGGGTCGAAACATGACACGTCCTGAATAGCCATGTTAATCTTTTAAAATTTAGTTCAAGTTATATGCTCTGCCCAGACTTCAAAGAGTATGAGCTATAAATTCACTGGCAGAGAAAAATTGGAACGTGTGTCTATATGTCACTTGGAGAGGTGGAGTGCATTTTTTGTGAGCACCGTGTACTGTACACAGTCAATGATACCAGATCGAGGATCTGCCGCCAGCTATCTCAACCCCATACTGTCTTGAATCTGTTTCTCTGCAAGACACATATATGCGATAAACCAAAGATGGTTAGCCCATTTCCCCAAACTTGATTTCAATGCGATTCGCTTGACTTAATTATATTCTACGCAGTTCAAGGGCAGGACAGTGCCGGAGTGGACTTCAGGTGGTGGAGGTGGGGGAGGGGGGAGGGTTGTTTTAGGTTTCATGTTGGTAAATTTGGCGAAATGGAAGTAAAAGCCGGTATTCTGACAGCAACATACTTTAGAGCTTGATTTTTCGATAAGTAATCCGCGTTGGGTGGTAAAAACGTTACATCTGGGCGCGGTGGCTCAGTAGGTACAGGTGCAGGCTGCAAGCCGAGAGGTACTTTGTTCGAACCCCACCTGCGGCAACCGGGTTGTGTCCTTGGGCAAGACACTTCACCCCATTGCCCACGTTGGGGCATGGTGGCGTTGTGTACTAAGGCCTACCGCTCCTCGTGGATGGAGCACCTGTCTTCAACCAATGTTCAACCAATGTTATAACCCTGCTTGTGTGGAGTTACCATGTTGTGGAGCTGAGAGTTGCTTGCCATTGTTCGATGGTTCTCTTCGGGTAATCCGGCTTCCTCTGTCCGTAAAAATGTCGTGGTCATGATTAGCCATTGTGCATAAATATGTGGCTTTAAACACCAATAACTAACTAACTAAAAACGGTACATAATTTGGTTCTTCAATCAGAAATCTGTTGAAAGGAGTGTTTTGGTCTTCAGTCAGAAACCAGTTGAAATCGGTGTTTTATCGCCGAATGGGGTGGGGATAAACCCCATATATTGAAAAATATGGGGTTTATCCCCACCCCAATCGGCGATAAACTTCGACTCTACTAAAGAATTTTCATCGAAAAGGAATTTTCGGCAGAAAAACATTATTAAATCACAAGTCTGCTTTCGTGCACAATGTTTCTAAAGCTGTTACAAAATTTATCAGGGTGAATTTCAAAATTTTATTTAGAAAGCATCAGCAGTTATTTATTTTATTTATTTTACAGAAACGGTCATCACTTTGTGATCATAAGTTTCACTTGGGCCCGAATTTCGCAACAAACGTACCGATGTTGTGGAACGGTTCAGATTTATGTTTTGATCTGTATCCAAATCCATCAAAACACAACTCCTTGCAACAACCTCGAAACCCTCAGGTAAAAATAGATTATGCTATCCGTTACGTCATTGATAAACAAACATGTCGGCTGCTAGCGTAAAATGACAACAACGGTGAGCTTTTGACTGAAATCAAGGAAAAATGAAGATCCAACGATAAGGTAGTAATGCGAAAATTGTCTCCTTCATCTATTCTTTAATTTGAGTGGTTGATTATAATTGAATAACAAACAGAACAGGAGATACGCGATACAGTCTTTCGCCAAGTATGTTTCGGAAAATACTATAGTATCACTAACAATACTTGCACTAGTACAGCTACTACTGCTACTAGTACAAATACTACTACTAGTGCTGTTACTGGTACAACTACCACTACTACTACTATTACCAGTACACTTATCATTACTAGTACCACTGCGACTAACAGTGCTAGTACTAATACCAGTACCACTGTCAATACTAGTACTAGTACAACTACCACTACTGATACTACTAGTACTGATACATCTACCACTATTACCATTACTTCTGAACCAGTCCAGGGCCGTCGATAGGGGGAGGACCGATGTAGTGACACCAGGGCCCGTCGTTGTTGGGTCCGGCCGATTTACCCTAATGCCTAAGAGTAGGATTCTGTTACGTGCGGGTCCTACACTGCACGTCGAAGTTTGACGTGCAATGAAGAGTCTCGCGTAAGAGAATCCTGCAATCCCGATGTATTGCTAGCGCCCGAAGTTACAAACTTTTACTTTCAGTTTTAGAAGCTTTACGGATAAATAACTATCACTGGATTGAGATTTGCCACACAGAAAGCTAAAAACTATGGCTCACCCAGAACTAATAGAATTAACACTTCTTTAGCTTCCAATGAGATCGATGTCCCTTTACACCGGGTAAAAGTTCACTAAATATCGTATAATGTCAAAAATAAGATACACCCCCCCACCCCACCCCACCCCGTAAAGGTAGACGCGTAAAGCGGGAGATGGGGTGTGGGAGACCCTTAGTGATCCATCAGGGCCGTATTAAATATTATAATTGAAGACAACACGCAGGAGACACGTCCTTGAATATGATATTTCAGCACCTGCACGTTACCTTGACAATTTATTCTGTTATCATGGAACCAGTCAAAAATATAATTGTCAAAATATATATAAGTCAAAATATAATTGTTTTAAAAGGACTGTACGAAATATTGATGATTTGGTATTGTTTGTAGAATTTGACGGCAAAATATTCAACCTCATTACTCCGGTAATTTTTATGTCGGCTTATATACCGCCTACCAACTCAAGCTACTGGCGTTCAAATCAGCTGCTTAATTCTATCTATGATAGAATTGAGGCAGAAGTATTGCAGTACGGAACAGAAAATCTCTTCCAGCTGGGGGGGGGGGGGGGGGGGGGGAGACTTTAACGCACGTACTGGAGTAAAACCGGATTATGTTACAGAAGGCGGGGAGGAACATATGTCACTCCT
Source organism: Pictodentalium vernedei (assembly GCA_031216915.1). Lineage (NCBI taxonomy): Eukaryota > Metazoa > Mollusca > Scaphopoda > Dentaliida > Dentaliidae > Pictodentalium > Pictodentalium vernedei. The sequence continues at coordinate 33,056,187 of CM062296.1, forward strand.
GGAGGATTGCACAACCGAGACAGCCAGTGAAAGACGAAATCTTGACAAAACTCTCAATAGTTTTGGAAGGCATCTTATTTCACTTTGCAAGGTGGCACGACTCAAAATTGTTAATGGCCGCACACCAGGTGATTATATTGGTAATTTTACAAGTTATCAATATAATGCCACAAGTGTTGTAGACTACGTAATAATATCTTACGGATGTGGATTATTTCTGTGTAAAGCCGCCAAATGAATTCTCTGACCATTGCCAACTATCGATGCACTTAAAGTTCAAAATAAACACTTCCGTTGGAAAGAACTCAAAATATTGTTACACCAAATATCCGGTCAAACTTAAATGGACGGATCAAAGTGCAGAAAAAGCCTTACTATGCTTAAAAAAGCCGGGCATAATCCGACAACTTGAACAGTTTAGAATGAAACCATTCAAAGAAGAAAGCAAGGGCACAGAATGCGCTGTCAATGATCTTATGTCAATTATAGAATGCATAAATCGATCGGCGACAAAACGCATCCCGTGTCCACGTAATAATAATCGGAAACCCAAACGTAAATGGTTCGACGTAGAGTGTAAACAACTCAAACGTAACATGGAGAATATAATACTTGCAGTACGGAAAGATCCATATAACAAGTCGCTCATAGAAAAATATTTCACAGCTAAAAAATCTTATAAAAAGTCCATTAAATGTAAACGTAAATTGTTTTATAAAAATATATGCGATCAACTTGCTAGAGTGGAATCAATTGATCCTAAGGTATATTGGAGACTAATTAACTCTCTGAAGACAAATGAAATCTCTGAAAATCACCTTGATTCAGATGGCACTGTAGATTTTTTCAATGATCTCCTGTGTAAACCTCGAGGAGAACAATTCGATTACTGCGATCACATCGAAACTCCTAATGTAGATATCCCATTGAACAATAACCCTATAATAGCTGACGAAGTATACAGCTCGCTCAGTCAGTTAAAAAATAAAAAATCTACAGGTCCTGACAATGTGTCCAATGAACTCCTAAAATTTATTGTTCCGCATATTATCGACGAGGTTGTGAAAGTATTTAATCAAATACTAACATCAAAACATTATCCTCTTAGTTGGAGCAAATCAATTCATACAACTGTTTATAAAAAAGGAGATAGACATGATCCGTGCCATAGGCCAGAGCAATACTATCGGCAAACTATTTAACAGAATCATTAGCAATAGAAGTACTAATTACTTAGAAGATAATAACCTAATAAGTGAGAACCAATTCGGATTTCGCAAAGGCTGTAGCACTGTTGACAGTATGTTTGTCTTGAATTCTGCTATTAATAAATATAAAAAGACGAAAAGACCACTGTATGCAGTATTTGTAGATTTAAGAAAAGCTTTCGATACCGTTGAAAGATCAAAATTTTTCCAGAAATTACGTAATATAGGCATCGGCGGTCCGATCTTTAGAGTCACTAATGTCAATGAATAAATCCTGTTACTACAGTACGAAAACAAACAAAGGAGTAGCCCCCCCCCCCCCCCCAGCTATCCACCATTGGGGTCCGGCAGGGGTGTAATCTCTCCCCGACACTTTTAATATGCCGCCGAAAAATTGTTTTCATTTACTGAACCCCGATGGGTTTCAAACATGACAAAAAATTACACAAAATTGATTTAAACTAAGTGATGAGCTTAGGAACTGGTTAAACTGACTGGCAATAATCGATGTTATTCACTGATGGGCTCTAATTTAGTCCTTACAAGGATGTTACGCAAGCTTTTGTTTTTCTTATAGGCGATGACAGGTCAAAGATTCAAAGGTTCCTTTAATTTAGCATTGGTAAAATTGAATTCATCTTTTAACATTTTTGCTATTTCGATATTCATTCTGTTGTACGTTAAAGTGAAAGGAATGATGGACCTCCTTTCGCATTCGCCCTCTGATATGTTCATACCAAATGGCCAGAGGGTTTGAAGCGTATTGATCCAAAAAGCTTCACGTTTTTTTCTAAATTCATCCGTTTCTTCTAATGTGTCTTTAATTGGTGGTTGTTCAATTGGGTGGATTTCGAAATCATCCAAAGAATGGCCAGGAAGGTTAAAATGTTGTGCTACTGGGGCATCAGCATTATGTTTTATATCCTGTTTGTGTCTAGTAGCACGTTCTCGGACAGGATTTTGACTTTGACCAACATACTGTTTCCGACATCGCTTACAAGTGATAAGGTAAATAATGTTTGGTGAATCACAGTGAAGGGGGTTACGGATCTGATAATGATTTTTCGTTTGTTCAGAGGAAAATTCCTCTTTCTGATCAGGCATAAATGTATGCAGTCTACAACGAGGCTTTTTGCAATTAAATACCGCGCCACTACTATTTTGCAACGGTCTGTTGTGTTCAATCTTCAGTGGTTCGAAATCGGTAGTTTCAGCTGGACTTTCGAGCTTTTTCAGGGTTTGGGATTTCAGGCTACGCAAGAGGCGCAGCGAGTACCCTCTCGATCTGAGGGCGCCAAATAGAGTAGAACAAGCCTCATTGAAATTTACCTTATCACTTGAATTGCGGTGGAAACGAATGAGCTGTGATTTGATGATACCTTTAAATGTATGTTGAGGATGAAATGATTTTGTGTGCAACAATTGATGTGAATCAGTTGGTTTAAAATATACTTTATAATCTAAATGACCGGACGCCTGAAATTGCTTGCCTTTATACACGGTCACATCGAGAAAATCAACAGAATTTTCACTGATAGTAGCTTTCAATTTAATATTTGGATCGTGATTGTTCAAAATTTCTAAAAAATCATCAAAATCTTCTTTTGAATGTTCCCAAATAATAAAAATGTCATCTAAATATCTGAGATATACGAGAGGATGCTTTGCACATTTGCTTAAGGCATTTTCCCGATGGGTTTCAAACATGACAAAAAATTACACAAAATTGATTTAAACTAAGTGATGAGCTTAGGAACTGGTTGAACTGACTGGCAATAATCGATGTTATTCACTGATGGGCTCTAATTTAGTCCTTACAAAGATGTTACGCAAGCTTTTGTTTTTCTTATAGGCGATGACAGGTCAAAGATTCAAAGGTTCCTTTAATTTAGCATTGGTAAAATTGAATTCATCTTTTAACATTTTTGCTATTTCGATATTCATTCTGTTGTACGTTAAAGTGAAAGGAATGATGGACCTCCTTTCGCATTCGCCCTCTGATATGTTCATACCAAATGGCCAGAGGGTTTGAAGCGTATTGATCCAAAAAGCTTCACGTTTTTTTCTAAATTCATCCGTTTCTTCTAATGTGTCTTTAATTGGTGGTTGTTCAATTGGGTGGATTTCGAAATCATCCAAAGAATGGCCATGAAGGTTAAAATGTTGTGCTACTGGGGCATCAGCATTATGTTTTATATCCTGTTTGTGTCTAGTAGCACGTTCTCGGAAAGGATTTTGACTTTGACCAACATACTGTTTCCGACATCGCTTACAAGTGATAAGGTAAATAATGTTTGGTGAATCACAGTGGAGGGGGTTACGGATCTGATAATGATTTTTCGTTTGTTCGGAGGAAAATTCCTCTTTCTGATCAGGCATAAATGTATGCAGTCTACAACGAGGCTTTTTGCAATTAAATACCGCGCCACTACTATTTTGCAACGGTCTGTTGTGTTCAATCTTCAGTGGTTCGAAATCGGTAGTTTCAGCTGGACTTTCGAGCTTTTTCAGGGTTTGGGATTTCAGGCTACGCAAAAGGCGCAGCGAGTACCCTCTCGATCTGAGGGCGCCAAATAGAGTAGAACAAGCCTCATTGAAATTTACCTTATCACTTGAATTGCGGTGGAAACGAATGAGCTGTGATTTGATGATACCTTCAAATGTATGTTGAGGATGAAATGATTTTGTGTGCAACAATTGATGTGAATCAGTTGGTTTAAAATATACTTTATAATCTAAATGACCGGACGCCTGAAATTGCTTGCCTTTATACACGGTCACATCGAGAAAATCAACAGAATCTTCACTGATAGTAGCTTTCAATTTAATATTTGGATCGTGATTGTTCAAAATTTCTAAAAAATCTTCAAAATCTTCTTTTGAATGTTCCCAAATAATAAAAATGTCATCTAAATATCTGAGATATACGAGAGGATGCTTTGCACATTTGCTTAAGGCATTTTCCTCCCATTCCGCTACATAAATGCTTGCAAAATTGGGACTGAATCTTTTACCCATAGGACAACCCATTATTTGTAGAAAATATTCTCCATTGAATTGAAAGTCATTACCTTTTAAGCTCAGCTCTAAAAGATCCAAAATTTGTTCATCCGGGCGTTTCGCATCCGGATATTTTCCAAATGCATTTTTAACTGATTTAACACCTTTATTAATATCAATGTTCGTATACATACTGTCGATATCCAAAGTAGCCAGAATTGCATTTTTCGATATTTTCAATTTCGAAATTTTTGACAGGAAATCCTGTGTATTTTTTAGATAGCTCGGATGTCTATTTGCTAGCGTATGGAGGGAGGTTATAGATGTAGATAGCGTATGGAGGGAGGTTATAGATGTAGAAATAGATGACGAGGGAAAAAATGACTTGGGTAGTGATCACAACCTGATAACAGTTAAGATTATGGGCAAAAAGACTAATAGAGACAGAAATACCTTCAAGGAAGTTTGGGGACTAAAACAAGGAGCCGACTGGAAGCAGTTTCGGGAAAAACTAAAACCAAATCTTGAATGTATACCTAGGGATGCAAATGTCCAGAGTATTTCAGATGGCATAGTAAATAGCCTAACAGAGGCAGGGAAGGAGTGTATAGGAAGGGTGAGGGTCCCAACGAGAGAGCTTGGATACAGGGTTAACGAGGGACTGAAAAAGGCTATAAAAGAAAGGAAGGTAAAATGCGCTGCTTACAGAAGAAGTAGGAAGCTTAAAGGGGTGGATAACAATGACACGAGACTAATGAAAGGAGAATATGAACTGGCACGGAAAAAGGTGAATGAGATAAAGGATAATAATAGGAAGGAGCGCAATTGCAGTCTTGCCAGAACAATAAAGAAAACGGGGGGTTCGAGCTCAAACGTATTTTGGAACTGGGTAAATAAACGGGGGAAAAGTAGTGTGCAGAGTATCAAAGTGGATGGGGAAAGTACAGAAGATAAAGGCCGTATCGCTTCAGAGTTAGTCAAGCACTGGGAAAAGATAAACGATAGGCGATGGGGCAGTGGGTCCCCACCAAAAAGAAATACACTGGTGGAGGAGAACCTATCCAATCGTGTATGTAGCGAAATAACGGCAGAAGAAGTGCGGAACGTGGTCTCGAAATTAAAAAATGGTAAAGCGGGAGGGACTGATGAAATTCCGAACGAATTCCTCAAAAATGGAGGGGAGGCACTTATTGAAGTCCTGACAAACCTTTTCAACCTGGCTCTGCGAAAGCAAGAGGTCCCCAGAGAGTGGAGGGAAAGTAAGGTGTCGTTCATACACAAAAAGGGGGATAAGGAAGTTCTAGATAACTATAGGGGGATATCAGTTAGTAGTAACATCGGAAAAGTATTCTGTAAGGTCATATACGGTAGACTAGAGGAAGTTATAGAAGAGAAAGGTTTTTTAGGAGAAATTCAAAATGGTTTCAGGAAAGGACGAAGAGTCACTGATCACCTATTTACACTCACCCAACTGATAGAATCAACAAAGGCTGGAAAGAAAAAGATGTTTCTGGCATTTCTAGATGTGAAAAAAGCGTACGACCGAGTGTGGAGGGAAGGTATGTGGCGGAAGCTCGAGGGCATCGGACTGGGGGTGACTTTGTGGGAATCATGAAAGCACTGTATACAGATGTGCAAAGCCAACTCAGTCTAGGGAGTATCACTACAAAACGAGTCCCTATGGATATAGGCCTCAAGCAGGGGTGTATCTTTTCACCGATTTTGTTTGCATTGTATGTTAAAGATTTAGGGGACGAACTAATTCAGAGTGCGGAGGGGGTAAATGTTGGAGACATAAAGATACCAGGCTTATTCTTTGCAGACGACATGGTGTTAATGTCTAGAACTGAACAGGGGCTAGAGAAACTGCTGGAAATTGTTGGTAGATATGGGAACACTTGGCGGCTCGAACTAAATGAAAATAAAAGCAAGGTAATACCCGTTGGACGCAAGGTAGATATGACGAAGAGATGGAGAGTGGGGGAGTTCTCAATCCCCGAAGGGGAAAGCAAACAAATCACTGTAGGAGAAACGGGAGAGTATGAGTATCTAGGGGTAAGCATAAATATAACGGGAAGAGGGGTGTACAGAAATTACTCAGCCAAACTGATTCTGAAGGGGAAAAGAATTCTGAACCAACTAAAACTTTTAGGGAAAAATAGTTTCAACAAGGTCTTTGTGGGGAAAACACTGTGGGAGAGGGTGGGTTTACCAAGTATAACGTATGGCACGGACGTGATTCCATTAAACCAAACCGTTACTAAGAAGTTGGAAAATACTCAAAATGATGCCGGCAGATGGATAACAGGGTCGAGTAATGTTGCAGCTTTGGAAGCAGTAAGGGGGGAGCTTGGGTGGATGAAAATCAAGGACAGGGTAGATTTGGGCAAACTGTGTTACTTTAACTACTTGAGAAACCTGCCTGACAACCGGTGGTGCAAATTGATGCTCGATACCATTTGGAATTCTAATATAGAAACGGGGTGGTCAAAACATGTGAGGGAACTAATGGACAATTACTCTATAGAGGTCACAAACATAGAAGTAGGAATGAAAGAAGGCAAAAGGTTTGTCAAAGAGAGAGTCATGGAAGACTGCAATCGAAACTGGCGAGCAGGGGTTAGCGTGAAAAGATCACTGCAGGGGTTACAATATAAAGAAAAGCTAGCTTTTGAGAAGTACCTAGATGGCACCTTTGGAGGGTCACTGCTGTTCAAACTGAGATCAAGATCACTGGAGCTTCGGGGAAAAATTGGGAGAGATGGGGAAAAGGGATGCCAAATGTGCCACTCTGGAGTAGTGGAGACCCTGGAACATTTTCTCTTGGAATGCCCACAGTATATACCTCATAGAATAAAATTTACTGGAAGAATAATGCAGAAGTGGGGTGAAGAAACAAAGGATAGATGGCTGAAGGGGGACACGAGGGAGAGGGTAGGAATGCTTATTGAAGAAATTGAAAAAGAGGAAGTGAGGGACACTATTAAGCAGTTTATATCTGAATGCTGGGAGGAGAGGAGGGGAAGAGGGGGTGGGGTGCAGGGGGAATGATGGCCTTCTCTTATGAGGACCGCGACAAATCAGCGGCTGGCCAAAGAGTTATTATTATTATAGGTTTCAGATGATAATCAATTAATTCCGAGATCGCATAAGATTCCGAATTACAATCTGATACAATTGGCCTCCCGGGTGGAGTTAAGTCATCCGTCCATGAAGAACGGTCCTTGTGGATCTTTGGTAGGATATAAAATTGTCTTGTTTGAGCACTGAGCTTAGCTGTTAAATATTTCAATTGTTTTTTGGTAATGTGACCTTCGTCGAGGAGAAATTTTAAGATCTTATTGAATTTTTCGATATTACTAGGCCAAATAAGTGAATCTATTTTCTTATAATGTTTAGTATTGCTGAGTTGTCTCATGGCTTCCTTTATATAATTATCCCGAGATAGAACAACTACCGACCCACCTTTGTCGGCTGGTTTAATTACTAATTTCTTTTTTTTCGAAGTTTCGTGAGGGCTCTCCGTTCACCAGCGGTTAAATTGTCTTTATCGGAGAGTATGTTCATGCTGAACACCTTTTTGATGATTCGTTTGCTAGCCTCAATAATTTCGGGATCTACTTCACTATCTGGAGGTGACCAACCAGATGATTCTGTAAAAGGAAGTTTCCGACCGCTGGAGTTTCTAAAGCGGTCGGCTAATTTCATTTGCCTAAGAAAATTACAGTTGTATGATGGTAAATTTGTTTGGTTATCAGTTTTAGGCTTTGGTGCTGGTACAAAAGTTAAACCGCGATCTAAAAGAGATTTCTCTTGGGTTGTTAGGTCATTGGTGCCAGACAGGTTAACCACATTAGTTCCTAATCCCACATCTGTTAGGCGGCTGTTACCTTTGCCTTTACTTAGTTTAAATTTAGGTGGTTCAACCAGTGATCGTACATAATATTGGCGGTTCTCGTGGTCCAATGGATTAAATCCTGAGCAACATCAAACTTCGCGTCATCAATTTTTGGTATAACGTTAACGTCCTTCACTTTCCGAATGGTTTCGTTGATGATGCTCAGGGTTCTCCTCTCAGCCTGAGGGAGTTTTTGCGAAAAGTTTAGTTCAGCGAAATAAATTTTTGCTGATCTAAACTTGACCCTGATATCGCTAAGGATATTCCGCAACTGCTTAACTACGAGATCAGAATTATCGTTTCGAGAATTCACGCCAATATTTAATAATATTTTTTGGGGACTGGACTGGCCCCTGTGCCCTTTAAACATAGAGCGCAGATGATTGAATTTGGCGCCGGGGTAACACTCCACCTGGATGTCCGGATGGGGATTTCGATCAATGCGTCCTAAATTTGAACTTCCAATCATAAGGATGTTTTTACAAACATCGGGGAGGCGCCAATTCCTTTTGTCAAAATTAACTCCGCTTTTATGTCGAAACTGGGAGAATTTAGAATCAAATGAGCGGCCCGAGTTGCGGCTCGGTGATTTGACTTTCTCTGAGTACGATATACCTGGTTGAACCACACTAGAGGCAGGAGAAGGGGGAGAAGAAACAGAAGCAGGAGAGGAAACAGAAGCAGGAGAAGAAACAGAAGCAGGAGAAGAAACAGAAGCAGGAGAAGAAACAGAAGGAGGAGGAGGAGTTCTAGTGAGAGCACTAGGAGAACCAGAGAAGAAAGGCTGAGGAGGAGTAGGAGGTAGAGGAGCAAGACGAGGCGAGACAGCGTTACTGAATTTGCGAGCATCTTCAGTCACAATATGGACCGGAGATGTTTGCAAATTGAGGCGCTTACTCTGAGAGAAAGAAGTAGAAGGAAAAGAAGAGGGAGAAATGCTTTGCCTTGATCTTTTCTTATTTTGCTTTTCGCGTTGGGGTAGAGGGACAACACGGGCCGGAGTTTGATTGCTCCCTCCCGTATTGTTCCTTACTCCAGACGCTGGGCGAAGTTCCGAAATGTAAGACTCATAGGCCGAAATCGTCTTATCTGTCAACTTATTTTTAAAGTTTTTTTGAGCCCAGATCAAGGCACGCGCCGAAGCGCTGTTGAAGTCTATTTTTTCGAGTCCAGGAGGTGGTCGCATAGCCAAAGTTATCTTAGACTTCAACTGGTTTAAATTTACCTTATAATGCTCAACTAAAGCATTTAACGTTTGGTTGGCCCATCCCACACTAATCTGTCGAAAAACAGAAAAAATGTGTGGGTGGGAAGAGCCGGCTTTAGAAAGCCACCTAACTCATCTACTTTCTTCTCCAACTGTTTCGTGAAATCCCGGTTGGCCAAATGCTGCTCTAGGGGCCCAATATGGTGCATACACTGAATCACCTGGAAAAGGGCCTTGACCAATCTAGAATAGGCCTGGAACGATTGTTCCTGGCCTCTTCCAGACTGGGCATCTCTCTTTCCCTGATTCTTCTGTCTTTTTTGAGCCATTTGAAGAATAGGTAGATGAATTTAAAATGAAATTAAAATGAAATAAATTAAAATGAAGTCTAGATATTACCTATTAGAGAAGATACCTGGATTGGTTGTAGTCTTCAGCAAAGGTAGAAAATAATCCGTCTGTCTCGACGCGTTTCGCTTGTTTTGGCTTCTTCAAGGAGACTTTGAGGAAAATGATTCCAACTTGGGGAGGACATGCCTGGTATATATCCATATGTGGGCTGGGCTGTTTTTCACAGCTCAGTACATAATTAAACTCGGTGGCAAGCTGACAAATGTCACTCATCAAGATAATTCTTTTCAACCTGAGTGTCCAAAGTTTTCACAATTCAGTTTGTGTCGTCCAAACAAATTAGATGAAGCCCTATTGACTGGCTTTCACTGATTTCTAATCAGTCAGTGAGTGGTTTGCTTTACTGACCCCATGAAGCCCTATTGGTTGGCTTTGATTTAAGTATAACCAATCGGAGCGGTTTGCTTTACTGGCTTCAGAAGTGTGTGGAAATAATATGAAAAATGGTTTTATAAAATATATTGAGACTGGAGAAATAAATAAAAAATAACGCCAAAGATTAAGATGCCTCACGAATGTTATCAGTTGGAATGAATATCCCCCGACGGAGGTTTGACGGAAAATATTTTACATAACGTAGAAATTGTGTGTTTTAGCTTCTGAACCTCTACATTGTGTGAAAGGTATGAAAAATTAAAGATAAAATACAGTGAAAATAAATAAATAATGAAAAATTAAAAATAAAATACAGTGTAAATAAATAAATAATAAATAAATAAATAAATAAATAAATAAATAAATAAATAAATAAATAAATAAATAAATAATTTTATTTAGGAAATAAATAAACATGGTTGAAATTGGAACCTATTTTGATTTTGGGCATACATGAACTCTGGCACTCGCCTGTGTGTGTTTGATGTTAAAAAATCGCACTGGCACAGACATTTCCTACTGAAACGTTTTTTTCTTTTAATATGCCGCCGAAGAATTGTTTTCATTTACTGAACCCTGATGGGTTTCAAACATGACAAAAAATTACATAAAATTGATTTAAACTAAGTGATGAGCTTAGGAACTGGTTAAACTGACTGGCAATAATTGATGTTATTCATTGATGGGATCTAATTTAGCCCTTACAAGGATGTTACGCAAGCTTTTGTTTTTCTTATAGGCGATGACCGGTCGAAGATTCAAAGGTTCATTTAATTTAGCATTGGTAAAATTGAATTCATCTTTTAACATTTTTGCTATTTCGATATTCATGTGAATCAGTTGGTTTAAAATACACTTTATAATCTAAATGACCGGACGCCTGTAATTGCTTGCCTTTATACACGGTCACATCGAGAAAATCAACAGAATTTTCACTGATCGTAGCATTCAATTTAATATTTGGATCGTGATTGTTCAAAATTTCTAAAAAATCATCAAAATCTTCTTTTGAATGTTCCCAAATAATAAAAATGTCATCTAAATACCTGAGATATACGAGAAGATGCTTTGCACATTTGCTTAAGGCATTTTCCTCCCATTCCGCTACACAAATGCTTGCAAAATTAGGACTGAATCTTTTGCCCATAGGACAACCCATTATTTGTAGAAAATATTCTCTATTGAATTGAAAGTCATTACCTTTTAAGCTCAGCTCTAAAAGATCCAAAATTTGTTCATCCGGGCGTTTCGCATCCGGATATTTTTCAAATGCATTTTTAACTGATTTAACGTCTTTAACGTCAATATCAATGTTCGTATACATACTGTCGATATCCAAAGTAGCCAGAATTGCATTTTTCGATATTTTCAATTTCGAAATTTTTGACAGGAAATCCTGTGTGTTTTTTTTAGAAAGCTCGGATGTCTATTTGCTATAGGTTTCAGATGATAATCAATTAATTCCAAGATCGCATAAGATTCCGAATTACAATCTGATACAATTGGCCTCCCGGGTGGAGTTAAGTCATCCGTCCATGAAGAACGGTCTTGTGGATCTTTGGTAGGATATAAAATTGTCTTGTTTGAGCACTGAGCTTAGCTGTTAAATATTTCAATTGTTTTTTGGTAATGTGACCTTCGTCGAGGAGAAATTTTAAGATCTTATTGAATTTTTCGATATTACTAGGCCAAATAAGTGAATCTATTTTCTTATAATGTTTAGTATTGCTGAGTTGTCTCATGGCTTCCTTTATATAATTATCCCGAGATAGAACAACTACCGACCCACCTTTGTCGGCTGGTTTAATTACTAATTTCTTTTTTTTCGAAGTTTCGTGAGGGCTCTCCGTTCACCAGCTGTTAAATTGTCTTTATCGGAGAGTATGTTCATGCTGAACACCTTTTTGATGATTCGTTTGCTAGCCTCAATAATTTCGGGATCTACTTCACTATCTGGAGGTGACCAACCAGATGATTCTGTAAAAGGAAGTTTCCGACCGCTGGAGTTTCTAAAGCGGTCGGCTAATTTCATTTGCCTAAGAAAATTACAGTTGTATGATGGTAAATTTGTTTGGTTATCAGTTTTAGGCTTTGGTGCTGGTACAAAAGTTAAACCGCGATCTAAAAGAGATTTCTCTTGGGTTGTTAGGTCATTGGTGCCAGACAGGTTAACCACATTAGTTCCTAATCCCACATCTGTTAGGCGGCTGTTACCTTTGCCTTTACTTAGTTTAAATTTAGGTGGTTCAACCAGTGATCGTACATAATATTGGCGGTTCTCGTGGTCCAATGGATTAAATCCTGAGCAACATCAAACTTCGCGTCATCAATTTTTGGTATAACGTTAACGTCCTTCACTTTCCGAATGGTTTCGTTGATGATGCTCAGGGTTCTCCTCTCAGCCTGAGGGAGTTTTTGCGAAAAGTTTAGTTCAGCGAAATAAATTTTTGCTGATCTAAACTTGACCCTGATATCGCTAAGGATATTCCGCAACTGCTTAACTACGAGATCAGAATTATCGTTTCGAGAATTCACGCCAATATTTAATAATATTTTTTGGGGACTGGACTGGCCCCTGTGCCCTTTAAACATAGAGCGCAGATGATTGAATTTGGCGCCGGGGTAACACTCCACCTGGATGTCCGGATGGGGATTTCGATCAATGCGTCCTAAATTTGAACTTCCAATCATAAGGATGTTTTTACAAACATCGGGGAGGCGCCAATTCCTTTTGTCAAAATTAACTCCGCTTTTATGTCGAAACTGGGAGAATTTAGAATCAAATGAGCGGCCCGAGTTGCGGCTCGGTGATTTGACTTTCTCTGAGTACGATATACCTGGTTGAACCACACTAGAGGCAGGAGAAGGGGGAGAAGAAACAGAAGCAGGAGAGGAAACAGAAGCAGGAGAAGAAACAGAAGCAGGAGAAGAAACAGAAGCAGGAGAAGAAACAGAAGGAGGAGGAGGAGTTCTAGTGAGAGCACTAGGAGAACCAGAGAAGAAAGGCTGAGGAGGAGTAGGAGGTAGAGGAGCAAGACGAGGCGAGACAGCGTTACTGAATTTGCGAGCATCTTCAGTCACAATATGGACCGGAGATGTTTGCAAATTGAGGCGCTTACTCTGAGAGAAAGAAGTAGAAGGAAAAGAAGAGGGAGAAATGCTTTGCCTTGATCTTTTCTTATTTTGCTTTTCGCGTTGGGGTAGAGGGACAACACGGGCCGGAGTTTGATTGCTCCCTCCCGTATTGTTCCTTACTCCAGACGCTGGGCGAAGTTCCGAAATGTAAGACTCATAGGCCGAAATCGTCTTATCTGTCAACTTATTTTTAAAGTTTTTTTGAGCCCAGATCAAGGCACGCGCCGAAGCGCTGTTGAAGTCTATTTTTTCGAGTCCAGGAGGTGGTCGCATAGCCAAAGTTATCTTAGACTTCAACTGGTTTAAATTTACCTTATAATGCTCAACTAAAGCATTTAACGTTTGGTTGGCCCATCCCACACTAATCTGTCGAAAAACAGAAAAAATGTGTGGGTGGGAAGAGCCGGCTTTAGAAAGCCACCTAACTCATCTACTTTCTTCTCCAACTGTTTCGTGAAATCCCGGTTGGCCAAATGCTGCTCTAGGGGCCCAATATGGTGCATACACTGAATCACCTGGAAAAGGGCCTTGACCAATCTAGAATAGGCCTGGAACGATTGTTCCTGGCCTCTTCCAGACTGGGCATCTCTCTTTCCCTGATTCTTCTGTCTTTTTTGAGCCATTTGAAGAATAGGTAGATGAATTTAAAATGAAATTAAAATGAAATAAATTAAAATGAAGTCTAGATATTACCTATTAGAGAAGATACCTGGATTGGTTGTAGTCTTCAGCAAAGGTAGAAAATAATCCGTCTGTCTCGACGCGTTTCGCTTGTTTTGGCTTCTTCAAGGAGACTTTGAGGAAAATGATTCCAACTTGGGGAGGACATGCCTGGTATATATCCATATGTGGGCTGGGCTGTTTTTCACAGCTCAGAACATAATTAAACTCGGTGGCAAGCTGACAAATGTCACTCATCAAGATAATTCTTTTCAACCTGAGTGTCCAAAGTTTTCACAATTCAGTTTGTGTCGTCCAAACAAATTAGATGAAGCCCTATTGACTGGCTTTCACTGATTTCTAATCAGTCAGTGAGTGGTTTGCTTTACTGACCCCATGAAGCCCTATTGGTTGGCTTTGATTTAAGTATAACCAATCGGAGCGGTTTGCTTTACTGGCTTCAGAAGTGTGTGGAAATAATATGAAAAATGGTTTTATAAAATATATTGAGACTGGAGAAATAAATAAAAAATAACGCCAAAGATTAAGATGCCTCACGAATGTTATCAGTTGGAATGAATATCCCCCGACGGAGGTTTGACGGAAAATATTTTACATAACGTAGAAATTGTGTGTTTTAGCTTCTGAACCTCTACATTGTGTGAAAGGTATGAAAAATTAAAGATAAAATACAGTGAAAATAAATAAATAATGAAAAATTAAAAATAAAATACAGTGTAAATAAATAAATAATAAATAAATAAATAAATAAATAAATAAATAAATAAATAAATAAATAAATAAATAAATAAATAAATAAATAAATAAATAATTTTATTTAGGAAATAAATAAACATGGTTGAAATTGGAACCTATTTTGATTTTGGGCATACATGAACTCTGGCACTCGCCTGTGTGTGTTTGATGTTAAAAAATCGCACTGGCACAGACATTTCCTACTGAAACGTTTTTTTCTTTTAATATGCCGCCGAAGAATTGTTTTCATTTACTGAACCCTGATGGGTTTCAAACATGACAAAAAATTACATAAAATTGATTTAAACTAAGTGATGAGCTTAGGAACTGGTTAAACTGACTGGCAATAATTGATGTTATTCATTGATGGGATCTAATTTAGCCCTTACAAGGATGTTACGCAAGCTTTTGTTTTTCTTATAGGCGATGACCGGTCGAAGATTCAAAGGTTCATTTAATTTAGCATTGGTAAAATTGAATTCATCTTTTAACATTTTTGCTATTTCGATATTCATGTGAATCAGTTGGTTTAAAATACACTTTATAATCTAAATGACCGGACGCCTGTAATTGCTTGCCTTTATACACGGTCACATCGAGAAAATCAACAGAATTTTCACTGATCGTAGCATTCAATTTAATATTTGGATCGTGATTGTTCAAAATTTCTAAAAAATCATCAAAATCTTCTTTTGAATGTTCCCAAATAATAAAAATGTCATCTAAATACCTGAGATATACGAGAAGATGCTTTGCACATTTGCTTAAGGCATTTTCCTCCCATTCCGCTACACAAATGCTTGCAAAATTAGGACTGAATCTTTTGCCCATAGGACAACCCATTATTTGTAGAAAATATTCTCTATTGAATTGAAAGTCATTACCTTTTAAGCTCAGCTCTAAAAGATCCAAAATTTGTTCATCCGGGCGTTTCGCATCCGGATATTTTTCAAATGCATTTTTAACTGATTTAACGTCTTTAACGTCAATATCAATGTTCGTATACATACTGTCGATATCCAAAGTAGCCAGAATTGCATTTTTCGGTATTTTCAATTTCGAAATTTTTGACAGGAAATCCTGTGTGTTTTTTTTAGAAAGCTCGGATGTCTATTTGCTATAGGTTTCAGATGATAATCAATTAATTCCAAGATCGCATAAGATTCCGAATTACAATCTGATACAATTGGCCTCCCGGGTGGAGTTAAGTCATCCGTCCATGAAGAACGGTCTTGTGGATCTTTGGTAGGATATAAAATTGTCTTGTTTGAGCACTGAGCTTAGCTGTTAAATATTTCAATTGTTTTTTGGTCATGTGACCTTCGTCGAGGAGAAATTTTAAGATCTTATTGAATTTTTCGATATTACTAGGCCAAATAAGGGGGAGACTTTAACGCACGTACTGGAGTAAAACCGGATTATGTTACAGAAGGCGGGGAGGAACATATGTCACTCCTGGAGGATTGCACAACCGAGACAGCCAGTGAAAGACGAAATCTTGACAAAACTCTCAATAGTTTTGGAAGGCATCTTATTTCACTTTGCAAGGTGGCACGACTCAAAATTGTTAATGGCCGCACACCAGGTGATTATATTGGTAATTTTACAAGTTATCAATATAATGGCACAAGTGTTGTAGACTACGTAATAATATCTGATAAATTCCTTACGGATGTGGATTATTTCTGTGTAAAGCCGCCAAATGAATTCTCTGACCATTGCCAACTATCGATGCACTTAAAGTACAAAATAAACACTTCCGTTGGAAAGAACTCAAAATATTGTTACACCAAATATCCGGTCAAACTTAAATGGACGAATCAAAGTGCAGAAAAAGCCTTACTATGCTTAAAAAAGCCGGGCATAATCCGACAACTTGAACAGTTTAGAATGAAACCATTCAAAGAAGAAAGCAAGGGCACAGAATGCGCTGTCAATGATCTTATGTCAATTATAGAATGCATAAATCGATCGGCGACAAAACGCATCCCGTGTCCACGTAATAATAATCGGAAACCCAAACGTAAATGGTTCGACGTAGAGTGTAAACAACTCAAACGTAACATGGAGAATATAATACTTGCAGTACGGAAAGATCCATATAACAAGTCGCTCATAGAAAAATATTTCACAGCTAAAAAATCTTATAAAAAGTCCATTAAATGTAAACGTAAATTGTTTTATAAAAATATATGCGATCAACTTGCTAGAGTGGAATCAATTGATCCTAAGGTATATTGGAGACTAATTAACTCTCTGAAGACAAATGAAATCTCTGAAAATCACCTTGATTCAGATGGCACTGTAGATTTTTTCAATGATCTCCTGTGTAAACCTCGAGGAGAACAATTCGATTACTGCGATCACATCGAAACTCCTAATGTAGATATCCCATTGAACAATAACCCTATAATAGCTGACGAAGTATACAGCTCGCTCAGTCAGTTAAAAAATAAAAAATCTACAGGTCCTGACAATGTGTCCAATGAACTCCTAAAATTTATTGTTCCGCATATTATCGACGAGGTTGTGAAAGTATTTAATCAAATACTAACATCAAAACATTATCCTCTTAGTTGGAGCAAATCAATTCATACAACTGTTTATAAAAAAGGAGATAGACATGATCCGTGCCATAGGCCAGAGCAATACTAATGGCAAACTATTTAACAGAATCATTAGCAACAGAAGTAATAATTACTTAGAAGATAATAACCTAATAAGTGAGAACCAATTCGGATTTCGCAAAGGCTGTAGCACTGTTGACAGTATGTTTGTCTTGAATTCTGCTATTAATAAATATAAAAAGACGAAAAGACCACTGTATGCAGTATTTGTAGATTTAAGAAAAGCTTTCGATACCGTTGAAAGATCAAAATTTTTCCAGAAATTACGTAATATAGGCATCGGCGGTCCGATCTTTAGAGTCACTAATTTCAATGTATAAATCCTGTTACTACAGTACGAAAACAAACAAAGGAGTAGCCCCCCCCCCCCCCCCCCCCCAGCTATCCACCATTGGGGTCCGGCAGGGGTGTAATCTCTCCCCGACACTTTTAATATGCCGCCGAAAAATTGTTTTCATTTACTGAACCCCGATGGGTTTCAAACATGACAAAAAATTACACAAAATTGATTTAAACTAAGTGATGAGCTTAGGAACTGGTTAAACTGACTGGCAATAATCGATGTTATTCACTGATGGGCTCTAATTTAGTCCTTACAAGGATGTTACGCAAGCTTTTGTTTTTCTTATAGGCGATGACAGGTCAAAGATTCAAAGGTTCCTTTAATTTAGCATTGGTAAAATTGAATTCATCTTTTAACATTTTTGCTATTTCGATATTCATTCTGTTGTACGTTAAAGTGAAAGGAATGATGGACCTCCTTTCGCATTCGCCCTCTGATATGTTCATACCAAATGGCCAGAGGGTTTGAAGCGTATTGATCCAAAAAGCTTCACGTTTTTTTCTAAATTCATCCGTTTCTTCTAATGTGTCTTTAATTGGTGGTTGTTCAATTGGGTGGATTTCGAAATCATCCAAAGAATGGCCAGGAAGGTTAAAATGTTGTGCTACTGGGGCATCAGCATTATGTTTTATATCCTGTTTGTGTCTAGTAGCACGTTCTCGGACAGGATTTTGACTTTGACCAACATACTGTTTCCGACATCGCTTACAAGTGATAAGGTAAATAATGTTTGGTGAATCACAGTGGAGGGGGTTACGGATCTGATAATGATTTTTCGTTTGTTCAGAGGAAAATTCCTCTTTCTGATCAGGCATAAATGTATGCAGTCTACAACGAGGCTTTTTGCAATTAAATACCGCGCCACTACTATTTTGCAACGGTCTGTTGTGTTCAATCTTCAGTGGTTCGAAATCGGTAGTTTCAGCTGGACTTTCGAGCTTTTTCAGGGTTTGGGATTTCAGGCTACGCAAGAGGCGCAGCGAGTACCCTCTCGATCTGAGGGCGCCAAATAGAGTAGAACAAGCCTCATTGAAATTTACCTTATCACTTGAATTGCGGTGGAAACGAATGAGCTGTGATTTGATGATACCTTTAAATGTATGTTGAGGATGAAATGATTTTGTGTGCAACAATTGATGTGAATCAGTTGGTTTAAAATATACTTTATAATCTAAATGACCGGACGCCTGAAATTGCTTGCCTTTATACACGGTCACATCGAGAAAATCAACAGAATTTTCACTGATAGTAGCTTTCAATTTAATATTTGGATCGTGATTGTTCAAAATTTCTAAAAAATCATCAAAATCTTCTTTTGAATGTTCCCAAATAATAAAAATGTCATCTAAATATCTGAGATATACGAGAGGATGCTTTGCACATTTGCTTAAGGCATTTTCCCGATGGGTTTCAAACATGACAAAAAATTACACAAAATTGATTTAAACTAAGTGATGAGCTTAGGAACTGGTTGAACTGACTGGCAATAATCGATGTTATTCACTGATGGGCTCTAATTTAGTCCTTACAAAGATGTTACGCAAGCTTTTGTTTTTCTTATAGGCGATGACAGGTCAAAGATTCAAAGGTTCCTTTAATTTAGCATTGGTAAAATTGAATTCATCTTTTAACATTTTTGCTATTTCGATATTCATTCTGTTGTACGTTAAAGTGAAAGGAATGATGGACCTCCTTTCGCATTCGCCCTCTGATATGTTCATACCAAATGGCCAGAGGGTTTGAAGCGTATTGATCCAAAAAGCTTCACGTTTTTTTCTAAATTCATCCGTTTCTTCTAATGTGTCTTTAATTGGTGGTTGTTCAATTGGGTGGATTTCGAAATCATCCAAAGAATGGCCATGAAGGTTAAAATGTTGTGCTACTGGGGCATCAGCATTATGTTTTATATCCTGTTTGTGTCTAGTAGCACGTTCTCGGAAAGGATTTTGACTTTGACCAACATACTGTTTCCGACATCGCTTACAAGTGATAAGGTAAATAATGTTTGGTGAATCACAGTGGAGGGGGTTACGGATCTGATAATGATTTTTCGTTTGTTCGGAGGAAAATTCCTCTTTCTGATCAGGCATAAATGTATGCAGTCTACAACGAGGCTTTTTGCAATTAAATACCGCGCCACTACTATTTTGCAACGGTCTGTTGTGTTCAATCTTCAGTGGTTCGAAATCGGTAGTTTCAGCTGGACTTTCGAGCTTTTTCAGGGTTTGGGATTTCAGGCTACGCAAAAGGCGCAGCGAGTACCCTCTCGATCTGAGGGCGCCAAATAGAGTAGAACAAGCCTCATTGAAATTTACCTTATCACTTGAATTGCGGTGGAAACGAATGAGCTGTGATTTGATGATACCTTCAAATGTATGTTGAGGATGAAATGATTTTGTGTGCAACAATTGATGTGAATCAGTTGGTTTAAAATATACTTTATAATCTAAATGACCGGACGCCTGAAATTGCTTGCCTTTATACACGGTCACATCGAGAAAATCAACAGAATCTTCACTGATAGTAGCTTTCAATTTAATATTTGGATCGTGATTGTTCAAAATTTCTAAAAAATCTTCAAAATCTTCTTTTGAATGTTCCCAAATAATAAAAATGTCATCTAAATATCTGAGATATACGAGAGGATGCTTTGCACATTTGCTTAAGGCATTTTCCTCCCATTCCGCTACATAAATGCTTGCAAAATTGGGACTGAATCTTTTACCCATAGGACAACCCATTATTTGTAGAGAATATTCTCCATTGAATTGAAAGTCATTACCTTTTAAGCTCAGCTCTAAAAGATCCAAAATTTGTTCATCCGGGCGTTTCGCATCCGGATATTTTTCAAATGCATTTTTAAATGATTTAACACCTTTATTAATATCAATGTTCGTATACATACTGTCGATATCCAAAGTAGCCAGAATTGCATTTTTCGATATTTTCAATTTCGAAATTTTTGACAGGAAATCCTGTGTATTTTTTAGATAGCTCGGATGTCTATTTGCTATAGGTTTCAGATGATAATCAATTAATTCCGAGATCGCATAAGATTCCTAATTACAATCTGATACAATTGGCCTCCCGGGTGGAGTTAAGTCATCCGTCCATGAAGAACGGTCCTTGTGGATCTTTGGTAGGATATAAAATTGTCTTGTTTGAGCACTGAGCTTAGCTGTTAAATATTTCAATTGTTTTTGGTAATGTGACCTTCGTCGAGGAGAAATTTTAAGATCTTATTGAATTTTTCGATATTACTAGGCCAAATAAGTGAATCTATTTTCTTATAATGTTTAGTATTGCTGAGTTGTCTCATGGCTTCCTTTATATAATTATCCCGAGATAGAACAACTACCGACCCACCTTTGTCGGCTGGTTTAATTACTAATTTCTTTTTTTTTCGAAGTTTCGTGAGGGCTCTCCGTTCACCAGCTGTTAAATTGTCTTTATCGGAGAGTATGTTCATGCTGAACACCTTTTTGATGATTCGTTTGCTAGCCTCAATAATTTCGGGATCTACTTTACTATCTGGAGGTGACCAACCAGATGATTCTGTAAAAGGAAGTTTCCGACCGCTGGAGTTTCTAAAGCGGTCGGCTAATTTCATTTGCCTAAGAAAATTACAGTTGTATGATGGTAAATTTGTTTGGTTATCAGTTTTAGGCTTTGGTGCTGGTACAAAAGTTAAACCGCGATCTAAAAGAGATTTCTCTTGGGTTGTTAGGTCATTGGTGCCAGACAGGTTAACCACATTAGTTCCTAATCCCACATCTGTTAGGAGGCTGTTACCTTTGCCTTTACTTAGTTTAAATTTAGGTGGTTCAACCAGTGATCGTACATAATATTGGCGGTTCTCGTGGTCCAATGGATTAAATCCTGAGCAACATCAAACTTCGCGTCATCAATTTTTGGTATAACGTTAACGTCCTTCACTTTCCGAATGGTTTCGTTGATGATGCTCAGGGTTCTCCTCTCAGCCTGAGGGAGTTTTTGCGAAAAGTTTAGTTCAGCGAAATAAATTTTTGCTGATCTAAACTTGACCCTGATATCGCTAAGCATACTCCGCAACTGCTTAACTACGAGATCAGAATTATCGTTTCGAGAATTCACGCCAATATTTAATAATATTTTTTGGGGACTGGACTGGCCCCTGTGCCCTTTACACATAGAGCGCAGATGATTGAATTTGGCGCCGGGGTAACACTCCACCTGGATGTCCGGATGGGGATTTCGATCAATGCGTCCTAAATTTGAACTTCCAATCATAAGGATGTTTTTACAAACATCGGGGAGGCGCCAATTCCTTTTGTCAAAATTAACTCCGCTTTTATGTCGAAACTGGGAGAATTTAGAATCAAATGAGCGGCCCGAGTTGCGGCTCGGTGATTTGACTTTCTCTGAGTACGATATACCTGGTTGAACCACACTAGAGGCAGGAGAAGGGGGAGAAGAAACAGAAGCAGGAGAGGAAACAGAAGCAGGAGAAAAAACAGAAGCAGGAGAAGAAACAGAAGGAGGAGGAGGAGTTCTAGTGAGAGCACTAGGAGAACCAGAGAAGAAAGGCTGAGGAGGAGTAGGAGGTAGAGGAGCAAGACGAGGCGAGACACCGTTACTGAATTTGCGAGCATCTTCAGTCACAATATGGACCGGAGATGTTTGCAAATTGAGGCGCTTACTCTGAGAGAAAGAAGTAGAAGGAAAAGAAGAGGGAGAAATGCTTTGCCTTGATCTTTTCTTATTTTGCTTTTCGCGTTGGGGTAGAGGGACAACACGGGCCGGAGTTTGATTCCTCCCTCCCGTATTGTTCCTTACTCCAGACGCTGGGCGAAGTTCCGAAATGTAAGACTCATAGGCCGAAATCGTCTTATCTGTCAACTTATTTTTAAAGTTTTTTGAGCCCAGATCAAGGCACGCGCCGAAGCGCTGTTGAAGTCTATTTTTTCGAGTCCAGGAGGTGGTCGCATAGCCAAAGTTATCTTAGACTTCAACTGGTTTAAATTTACCTTATAATGCTCAACTAAAGCATTTAACGTTTGGTTGGCCCATCCCACACTAATCTGTCGAAAAACAGAAAAAATGTGTGGGTGGGAAGAGCCGGCTTTAGAAAGCCACCTAACTCATCTACTTTCTTCTCCAACTGTTTCGTGAAATCCCGGTTGGCCAAATGCTGCTCTAGGGGCCCAATATGGTGCATACACTGAATCACCTGGAAAAGGGCCTTGACCAATCTAGAATAGGCCTGGAACGATTGTTCCTGGCCTCTTCCAGACTGGGCATCTCTCTTTCCCTGATTCTTCTGTCTTTTTTGAGCCATTTGAAGAATAGGTAGATGAATTTAAAATGAAATTAAAATGAAATAAATTAAAATGAAGTCTAGATATTACCTATTAGAGAAGATACCTGGATTGGTTGTAGTCTTCAGCAAAGGTAGAAAATAATCCGTCTGTCTCGACGCGTTTCGCTTGTTTTGGCTTCTTCAAGGAGACTTTGAGGAAAATGATTCCAACTTGGGGAGGACATGCCTGGTATATATCCATATGTGGGCTGTGCTGTTTTTCACAGCTCAGTACATAATTAAACTCGGTGGCAAGCTGACAAATGTCACTCATCAAGATAATTCTTTTCAACCTGAGTGTCCAAAGTTTTCACAACTCAGTTTGTGTCGTCCAAACAAATTAGATGAAGCCCTATTGACTGGCTTTCACTGATTTTTAATCAGTCAGTGAGTGGTTTGCTTTACTGACCCCATGAAGCCCTATTGGTTGGCTTTGATTTAAGTATAACCAATCGGAGCGGTTTGCTTTACTGGCTTCAGAAGTGTGTGGAAATAATATGAAAAATGGTTTTATAAAATATATTGAGACTGGAGAAATAAATAAAAAATAACGCCAAAGATTAAGATGCCTCACGAATGTTATCAGTTGGAATGAATATCCCCCGACGGAGGTTTGACGGAAAATATTTTACATAACGTAGAAATTGTGTGTTTTAGCTTCTGAACCTCTACATTGTGTGAAAGGTATGAAAAATTAAAGATAAAATACAGTGAAAATAAATAAATAATGAAAAATTAAAAATAAAATACAGTGTAAATAAATAAATAATAAATAAATAAATAAATAAATAAATAAATAAATAAATAAATAAATAATTTTATTTAGGAAATAAATAAACATGGTTGAAATTGGAACCTATTTTGATTTTGGGCATACATGAACTCTGGCACTCGCCTGTGTGTGTTTGATGTTAAAAAATCGCACTGGCACAGACATTTCCTACTGAAACGTTTTTTTCTTTTAATATGCCGCCGAAGAATTGTTTTCATTTACTGAACCCTGATGGGTTTCAAACATGACAAAAAATTACATAAAATTGATTTAAACTAAGTGATGAGCTTAGGAACTGGTTAAACTGACTGGCAATAATTGATGTTATTCATTGATGGGATCTAATTTAGTCCTTACAAGGATGTTACGCAAGCTTTTGTTTTTCTTATAGGCGATGACCGGTCGAAGATTCAAAGGTTCATTTAATTTAGCATTGGTAAAATTGAATTCATCTTTTAACATTTTTGCTATTTCGATATTCATGTGAATCAGTTGGTTTAAAATACACTTTATAATCTAAATGACCGGACGCCTGTAATTGCTTGCCTTTATACACGGTCACATCGAGAAAATCAACAGAATTTTCACTGATCGTAGCATTCAATTTAATATTTGGATCGTGATTGTTCAAAATTTCTAAAAATTCATCAAAATCTTCTTTTGAATGTTCCCAAATAATAAAAATGCCATCTAAATACCTGAGATATACGAGAGGATGCTTTGCACATTTGCTTAAGGCATTTTCCTCCCATTCCGCTACATAAATGCTTGCAAAATTAGGACTGAATCTTTTGCCCATAGGACAACCCATTATTTGTAGAAAATATTCTCCATTGAATTGAAAGTCATTACCTTTTAAGCTCAGCTCTAAAAGATCCAAAATTTGTTCATCCGGGCGTTTCGCATCCGGATATTTTTCAAATGCATTTTTAACTGATTTAACGTCTTTATCAATATCAATGTTCGTATACATACTGTCGATATCCAAAGTAGCCAGAATTGCATTTTTCGATATTTTCAATTTCGAAATTTTTGACAGGAAATCCTGTGTGTTTTTTTAGAAAGCTCGGATGTCTATTTGCTATAGGTTTCAGATGATAATCAATTAATTCCGAGATCGCATAAGATTCCGAATTACAATCTGATACAATTGGCCTCCCGGGTGGAGTTAAGTCATCCGTCCATGAAGAACGGTCTTGTGGATCTTTGGTAGGATATAAAATTGTCTTGTTTGAGCACTGAGCTTAGCTGTTAAATATTTCAATTGTTTTTTGGTCATGTGACCTTCGTCGAGGAGAAATTTTAAGATCTTATTGAATTTTTCGATATTACTAGGCCAAATAAGGGGGAGACTTTAACGCACGTACTGGAGTAAAACCGGATTATGTTACAGAAGGCGGGGAGGAACATATGTCACTCCTGGAGGATTGCACAACCGAGACAGCCAGTGAAAGACGAAATCTTGACAAAACTCTCAATAGTTTTGGAAGGCATCTTATTTCACTTTGCAAGGTGGCACGACTCAAAATTGTTAATGGCCGCACACCAGGTGATTATATTGGAAATTTTACAAGTTATCAATATAATGGCACAAGTGTTGTAGACTACGTAATAATATCTGATAAATTCCTTACGGATGTGGATTATTTCTGTGTAAAGCCGCCAAATGAATTCTCTGACCATTGCCAACTATCGATGCACTTAAAGTACAAAATAAACACTTCCGTTGGAAAGAACTCAAAATATTGTTACACCAAATATCCGGTCAAGCTTAAATGGACGAATCAAAGTGCAGAAAAAGCCTTACTATGCTTAAAAAAGCCGGGCATAATCCGACAACTTGAACAGTTTAAAATGAAACCATTCAAAGAAGAAAGCAAGGGCACAGAATGCGCTGTCAATGATCTTATGTCAATTATAGAATGCATAAATCGATCGGCGACAAAACGCATCCCGTGTCCACGTAATAATAATCGGAAACCCAAACGTAAATGGTTCGACGTAGAGTGTAAACAACTCAAACGTAACATGGAGAATATAATACTTGCAGTACGGAAAGATCCATATAACAAGTCGGTCATAGAAAAATATTTCACAGCTAAAAAATCTTATAAAAAGTCCATTAAATGTAAACGTAAATTGTTTTATAAAAATATATGCGATCAACTTGCTAGAGTGGAATCAATTGATCCTAAGGTATATTGGAGACTAATTAACTCTCTGAAGACAAATGAAATCTGAAAATCACCTTGATTCAGATGGCAC
This sequence comes from Pictodentalium vernedei, assembly GCA_031216915.1. NCBI lineage: Eukaryota > Metazoa > Mollusca > Scaphopoda > Dentaliida > Dentaliidae > Pictodentalium > Pictodentalium vernedei. Next base: position 33,082,182 of record CM062296.1, read on the forward strand.
TGTAGATTTTTTCAATGATCTCCTGTGTAAACCTCGAGGAGAACAATTCGATTACTGCGATCACATCGAAACTCCTAATGTAGATATCCCATTGAACAATAACCCTATAATAGCTGACGAAGTATACAGCTCGCTCAGTCAGTTAAAAAATAAAAAATCTACAGGTCCTGACAATGTGTCCAATGAACTCCTAAAATTTATTGTTCCGCATATTATCGACGAGGTTGTGAAAGTATTTAATCAAATACTAACATCAAAACATTATCCTCTTAGTTGGAGCAAATCAATTCTTACAACTGTTTATAAAAAAGGAGATAGACATGATCCGTGCCATAGCCCAGAGCAATACTATCGGCAAACTATTTAACAGAATCATTAGCAATAGAAGTACTAATTACTTAGAAGATAATAACCTAATAAGTGAGAACCAATTCGGATTTCGCAAAGGCTGTAGCACTGTTGACAGTATGTTTGTCTTGAATTCTGCTATTAATAAATATAAAAAGACGAAAAGACCACTGTATGCAGTATTTGTAGATTTAAGAAAAGCTTTCGATACCGTTGAAAGATCAAAATTTTTCCAGAAATTACGTAATATAGGCATCGGCGGTCCGATCTTTAGAGTCACTAATGTCAATGTATAAATCCTGTTACTACAGTACGAAAACAAACAAAGGAGTAGCCCCCCCCCCCCCCCCCCCCCCAGCTATCCACCATTGGGGTCCGGCAGGGGTGTAATCTCTCCCCGACACTTTTTAAAATATTTATAGATGATATAGCAAATATATTTAATGATAAATGTACGCCAGTTTCATTAGGTGACTACTCATTAAATCATCTTTTATTTGCAGATGACCTCGTGCTGCTATCCGAGTCCCCAGATGGTATTCAACAATGCTTAAATAAATTAGATATCTATGCTCTGAAAAACAGTCTGAGTGTAAATATAGGTAAAACAAAATTTGTTGTATTTAGGGCACGTCAATCGACCGTAGTTCCCAATTTATACCTCGGATCTTCCAAGCTCCAGAAAACTAGCAACTATAATTACTTAGGATTGAATTTCTCACAAAATTGTAAACTACAGGATGCACAAAAAGATTTCACCATGAAAGCACTTCGAGCACTTTATTCCATAAACGCTTCATTTAAACAGAAATACCGCCCAACGATACCCATATTTTCTAGTCTATTTGACAAATTAATTAAACCAATACTACTGCATGGTAGTGAGATATGGGCATCAGAACTAGATTATAAAAACGAAAACAGCACCGCGTGTGAAAACGCTCACGTAAAATTTTGAAAATTATTACTTGGGGTAAATAAGAGTGCTTCCAACTTTGCTGTGCGCTCTGAACTAGGAAGATATCCTTTGTTCCTAGATGCCATAGTACAGCAGACGAGATACCACTCCAAGTTGCTGTCTCAGGAAACTGATTCTCTACTTGGAGCGGCGTATAAGGAAGCAGAAGTAGTATGTCTCGGGCTTTTCAGGGGCCATTTGGATGACCCCGGTGGATGACCCCGGAAGTGACGTCATGTCACGTGACCAGTGGCGCCATGTTGTGTTGTCATGGTAACCCGCGTGAGCGGCCATGTTGTGACTTCATCCCCATAGTGATACGTGGTGTGAGTGCGCATGCGCAGCGCGTGTTGTTAGGGCGATACGTGTTTCCGTCGTCCATTTTGTATACTGGAAGCCGCCATCTTGGTTTCTATGGTAGCACGTGATTGCTATGTTACCTAAGGCCAACAATAGGACAGGAGTATGTTCGGAGGGTATGTTCGATTGAATCAGAGTATTTTCTGGAACGACTTCCCTGGATAATTACCACAAACAACCCGACAATCCCTCCAAATCACCAAAATCCACCCAAAATCACCGAAATTGACTTTATTTCCCCAATTTATCGGCTTAGCACGTAGTGCTATAGTACTAAGGGGTACAAAGGGGTGCGTTCCTTTGTAGAAGAGTAATGTTCTGGCTTAGAATTCTCCCAGAATCCCTTTATGGATCCCTATACCATGACGTTTTTCCCATTAAAAGACAGGTTCCTTTGGTAATTACCCAGAATTCTCCGCTTCTATCTATATATGCAATAGTTTTTGTCTATCTGACCCTGTTCCTTTATTCTAGAGTATACTCCAGTAGCGTAGAAGAGCCTATCAACTGGAACAGCTTTACTTATTATTACTATATTTAGCAATTTCTGGTCTATTCTTGTTAGTTCTGACCCTATTCCGTGTACTCTTGTTGTTTCATTTATCTAGATTATAACTAACCAATCAGATTGCTTGATTTCCCATAACCTGTATGCAGAGTTATCTCCCTTCTGTACAACAAAAGCAGCCCCAAAACCAATAAGCTATCGAGCAGTTACTGATAAGTCATTGCTCGAACGACTCGAAGCTCATCGAGCAAACGAGCCTTAGAGCAATTGCTCGATCGAGTGACTCGGCATATTGCTCGAACGACTCGAATCCCATCGAGCAAATGAGCCAACGAGCATTTGCTCGATCGAGTGACTCCTCGAACGACTCGACGACTCATTTCAGTATTTGAGGATACCTATGGCCCGGGTATTGTATTATTTGAGGATACCTATCGAGGATACCTTTTAGAGGATACTTATCTGAGGATACTATTACCTGTACCACAAGACATACCTATCCCAAATATCCCTTATAAGCCATCGAGCAGTTACTGAAGTCATTGCTCGAATGACTCGAAGCTCATCGAGCAAATGAGCCTAAGAGCAATTGCTCCATGAGCAATTGCTCGAACGACTCGAAGCTCATCGAGCAAATGAGCTATCGAGTAATTACTCGTTCTAGTGACTCCTCGAACGACTCTTAGACTCATTTCAGTATTTGAGGATACCTATGACATGGCTACGTATCAGTTGAGGATACCTTTTGGGGATACTAAATTGAGGATACCTTTGACCTGGTATTGTTGGAGGATACCTGTTGTAGAAACCTTTCATCTGTGTACTTCTGTTATTCGGCCCCATATCTCATCCATTACTTCCTAGCTATACCTATCTCAATCTCGACTATAACATTGCTCAAGGTTGAATCAGATGTCTCCTGTATACATATAAGGCATTCCGTAATTGAGATTCCTAGCCGAGTCCGAGGTATCCTCGATAGGTATCCTCAAATAATACAATACCCGGGCCATAGGTATCCTCGAATACTGAAATGAGTCTAAGAGTCGTTCGAGGAGTCACTCGAACGAGCAATTACTCGATAGCTCATTTGCTCGATGAGCTTCGAGTCGTTCGAGCAATTGCTCATGGAGCAATTGCTCTTAGGCTCATTTGCTCGATGAGCTTCGAGTCATTCGAGCAATGACTTTTCAGTAACTGCTCGATGGCTTATAAGGGATATTTGGGATAGGTATGCCTTGTGATATAGGTAATAGTATCCTCAGATAAGTATCCTATAAAAGGTATCCTCGACAGGTATCCTCAAATAATACAATACCTGGGCCATAGGTATCCTCAAATACTGAAATGAGTCGTCGAGTCGTTCGAGGAGTCACTCGATCGAGCAATTGCTCGTTGGCTCATTTGCTCGATGGGATTCGAGTCGTTCGAGCAATATGCCGAGTCACTCGATCGAGCAATTGCTCTAAGGCTCGTTTGCTCGATGAGCTTCGAGTCGTTCGAGCAATGACTTATCAGTAACTGCTCGATAGCTTATTGGTTTTGGGGCTGCTTTTGTTGTACAGAAGGGAGATAACTCTGCATACAGGTTATGGGAAATCAAGCAATCTGATTGGTTAGTTATAATCTAGATAAATGAAACAACAAGAGTACACGGAATAGGGTCAGAACTAACAAAAATAGACCAGAAATTGCTAAATATAGTAATAATAAGTAAAGCTGTTCCAGTTGATAGGCTCTTCTACGCTACTGGAGTATACTCTAGAATAAAGGAACAGGGTCAGTTAGACAAAAACTATTGCATATATAGATAGAAGCGGAGAATTCTGGGTAATTAGCAAAGGAACCTGTCTTTTAATGGGAAAAACGTCATGGTATAGGGATCCATAAAGGGATTCTGGGAAAATTCTAAGCCAGAACATTACTCTTCTACAAAGGAACGCACCCCTTTGTACCCCTTAGTACTATAGCACTACGTGCTAAGCCGATAAATTGGGGAAATAAAGTCAATTTCGGTGATTTTGGGTGGATTTTGGTGATTTGGAGGGATTGTCGGGTTGTTTGTGGTAATTATCCAGGGAAGTCGTTCCAGAAAATACCCTGATTCAATCGAACATACCCCTGTCCTATTGTTGGCCTTAGGTAACATAGCAATCACGTGCTACCATAGAAACCAAGATGGCGGCTTCCAGTATACAAAATGGACGACGGAAACACGTATCACCCTAACAACACGCGCTGCGCATGCGCACTCACACCACGTATCACTATGGGGATGACGTCACAACATGGCCGCTCACGCGGGTTACCATGACAACACAACATGGCGCCACTGGTCACGTGACATGACGTCACTTCCGGGGTCATCCACCGGGGTCATCCAAATGGCCCCTGAAAAGCCCGAGACATACTACTAGCAGATAAGCATGCTTTAACGAAATTCAAAACTACATTACACGAATTCCTAGATGTCCAAGAGGTCAATAGCTTTTGACGCCAAAAAAACACAAAGAAATACGTTCTTGAGAAAGGAAAGCAAAAGTATGAGGAATATTTCTATGAAAATATATATGACGGTAACAAAAAACAAGGCAAAAACAAGCTGCGAACATATCGTACAATTAAAAATGAGTATATTCTAGAACCATATCTAGTACACACGACATCCTGGGAGGCACAAAAAATATTTACTCGCCTTCGAATCAGTAATCACAATCTGATAATAGAAAAGGGAAGACATGTACAGCCCCCGATTCCGGTTAATGAACGAAAATGCCCAAAGTGTGGTTCGGGGGCAACTGAGGATGAATATCATTTCATCATGGAGTGTGATCGCTATAGTCAATTACGGGAGGGACTCCTCGACTTGGTAACAAATGAAATTGGTCACTTGAAAAATGACGATGAGTCAATAATGTTCAAATTCATCATGCAAAACAACATCCCCAGGTTATGCAATCCTATCTGCAACATGATCCGACGATTCTTCATGCTACGGGAAGGCGACGACCTGGGAAATTGAACTCCAACGAAGAAACGCCTTAGAATGTGATAAGGATGCACACAGTGAATAATTCATGTATATATATAATCATAAGCGTATATACACGCTAACGCACACGCAGGCATGCACACGCACGCACGCACGCACGCGCACACACACGCACACACATTTACCCTTGCACTCACATGTATGTGAGTGTGTGTGGGGGGATGTGTGTGTGGGGGGGATGTGTGTGTGGGGGGATGTGTGTGTGTGTGTGTGTGTGTGTGTGTTTTTTCAAATGACACAATCATGTTTTAGAGGAATTTTGAATGTTGGTTTCTGATCCCCCGCCGGGATTCGAACCCTCGGCAACACCGCCTGGCAATCAGGAGTTCAGCGTCTAAACCACTAGACCATTGCACACCGTCAAAAACGATGGCTGGAATCTAGCATTTTAGATGAAGTCCTCTTGATTACTTGGTTCATCTTCCTTTCGGCAGCAGCATGAAAGTGTGGAACGCGCTGGCTACAGTACGACGAAAGTGCTGTGGATGGCCTCAGACGAAGACTGGCACGGGCTTGTGTGTGTTTTTTCAAATGACACAATCATGTTTTAGAGGAATTTTGAATGTTGGTTTCTGATCCCCCGCCGGGATTCGAACCCTCGGCAACACCGCCTGGCAATCAGGAGTTCAGCGTCTAAACCACTAGACCATTGCACACCGTCAAAAACGATGGCTGGAATCTAGCATTTTTTATCAAGTCCTCTTGATTACTTGGTTCATCTTCCTTTCGGCAGCAGCATGAAAGTGTGGAACGCGCTGGCTACAGTACGACGAAAGTGCTGTGGATGGCCTCAGACGAAGACTGGCACGGGCTTGTGTGTGTTTTTTCAAATGACACAATCATGTTTTAGAGGAATTTTGAATGTTGGTTTCTGATCCCCCGCCGGGATTCGAACCCTCGGCAACACCGCCTGGCAATCAGGAGTTCAGCGTCTAAACCACTAGACCATTGCACACCGTCAAAAACGATGGCTGGAATCTAGCATTTTAGATGAAGTCCTCTTGATTACTTGGTTCATCTTCCTTTCGGCAGCAGCATGAAAGTGTGGAACGCGCTGGCTACAGTACGACGAAAGTGCTGTGGATGGCCTCAGACGAAGACTAGCACGGGCTTGTGTGTGTTTTTTCAAATGACACAATCATGTTTTAGAGGAATTTTGAATGTTGGTTTCTGATCCCCCGCCGGGATTCGAACCCTCGGCAACACCGCCTGGCAATCAGGAGTTCAGCGTCTAAACCACTAGGCCATTGCACACCGTCAAAAACGATGGCTGGAATCTAGCATTTTAGATGAAGTCCTCTTGATTACTTGGTTCATCTTCCTTTCGGCAGCAGCATGAAAGTGTGGAACGCGCTAGCTACACTACGACGAAAGTGCTGTGGATGGCCTCAGACGAAGACTGGCACGGGCTTGTGTGTGTTTTTTCAAATGACACAATCATGTTTTAGAGGAATTTTGAATGTTGGTTTCTGATCCCCCGCCGGGATTCGAACCCTCGGCAACACCGCCTGGCAATCAGGAGTTCAGCGTCTAAACCACTTTGCTTTGGTGCTGGTACAAAAGTTAAACCGCGATCCAAAAGAGGTTTCTCTTGGGTTGTTAGGTCATTGGTGCCAGACAGGTTAACCACATTAGTTCCTAATCCCACATCTGTTAGGCGGCTGTTACCTTTGCCTTTACTTAGTTTAAATTTAGGTGGTTCAACCAGTGATCGTACATAATATTGGCGGTTCTCGTGGTCCAATGGATTAAATCCTGAGCAACATCAAACTTCGCGTCATCAATTTTTGGTATCACGTTAACGTCCTTCACTTTCCGAATGGTTTCGTTGATGATGCTCAGGGTTCTCCTCTCAGCCTGAGGGAGTTTTTGCGAAAAGTTTAGTTCAGCTAAATAAATTTTTGCTGATCTAAACTTGACCCTGATATCGCTAAGCATATTCCGCAACTGCTTAACTACGAGATCAGAATTATCGTTTCGAGAATTCACGCCAATATTTAATAATATTTTTTGGGGACTGGACTGGCCCCTGTGCCCTTTAAACATAGAGCGCAGATGATTGAATTTGGCGCCGGGGTAACACTCCACCTGGATGTCCGGATGGGGATTTCGATCAATGCGTCCTAAATTTGAACTTCCAATCATAAGGATGTTTTTACAAACATCGGGGAGGCGCCAATTCCTTTTGTCAAAATTAACTCCGCTTTTATGCCGAAACTGGGAGAATTTAGAATCAAATGAGCGGCCCGAGTTGCGGCTCGGTGATTTGACTTTCTCTGAGTACGATATACCTGGTTGAACCACACTAGAGGCAGGAGAAGGGGCAGAAGAAACAGAAGCAGGAGAGGAAACAGAAGCAGGAGAAGAAACAGAAGGAGGAGGAGGAGTTCTAGTGAGAGCACTAGGAGAACCAGAGAAAAAAGGCTGAGGAGGAGTAGGAGGTAGAGGAGCAAGACGAGGCGAGACAGCGTTACTCAATTTGCGAGCATCTTCAGTCACAATATGGACCGGAGATGTTTGCAAATTGAGGCGCTTACTCTGAGAGAAAGAAGAAGTAGACGGAAAAGAAGAGGGAGAAGTGCTTTGCCTTGATCTTTTCTTATTTTGCTTTTCGCGTTGGGGTAGAGGGACAACACGGGCCGGAGTTTGCTTGCTCCCTCCCGTATTCTTCCTTACTCCAGACGCTGGGCGAAGTTCCGAAATGTAAGACTCATAGGCCGAAATCGTCTTATCTGTCAACTTATTTTTAAAGTTTTTTTGAGCCCAGATCAAGGCACGCGCCGAAGCGCTGTTGAAGTCTATTTTTTCGAGTCCAGGAGGTGGTCGCATAGCCAAAGTTATCTTAGACTTCAACTGATTTAAATTTATCTTGTAATGCTCAACTAAAGCATTTAACGTTTGGTTGGCCCATCCCACACTAATCTGTCGAAAAACAGAAAAAATGTGTGGGGTGGGAAGAGCCGGCTTTAGAAAGCCACCTAACTCATCTACTTTCTTCTCCAACTGCTTCGGGAAATCCCGTTTGGCCAAATGCTGCTCTAGGAGCCCAATATGGTGCATACACTGAATCACCTGGAAAAGGGCCTTGACCAATCTAGAATAGGCCTGGAACGATTGTTCCTGGCCTCTTCCAGACTGGGCAACTCTCTTTCCCTGATGATTCTGTCTTTTTTGAGCCATTTGAAGAATAGGTAGATGAATAAAATGAAATTAAAATGAAGAAATGAAATAAATTAAAATGAAATCTAGATATTACCTATTAGAGAAGATACCTGGATTGGTTGTAGTCTTCAGCAAAGGTAGAAAATAATCCGTCTGTCTCGACGCGTTTCGCTTGGTTTGGCTTTTTCAAAGAGACTTTGAGGAAAATGAATCCAACTTTGGGAGGGCATGCATGGTATATATCCAAATGTGGGCTGGGGTTGTTTTTCACAGCTCAGTACATAATTAAACTCAGTAACAAGCTGACAAATGTCACTCATCTAATTAATTCTTTTCAATCTGAGATGTCCCAAGTTTGTTTTTCACAACTCAGTTTGTGTGGTCCAAACAAATTAGATGAAGCCCTATTGATTGGCTTCCATTGAATTTTAATCAGTCAGTGAGTGGTTTGCTTTACTGACCCCATGAAGCCCCATTGGTTGGCTTTGATTTAAGTAAAACCAATCGGGAGCGGTTTGCTCCACTGGCTTCAGAAGTATGTGAAAATAATATGAAAAAATGGTTTGATAAAGTATATTGAGACTAAAGATATAAATGAAAAAATAACGCCAAAGATCATGATGCCTCACGAATGTTATCAGTTGGAATGAATATCCCCAGACGGAGGTTTATGACGGAAAATATTTTACACCACGTAGAAATTGTGTGTTTTACCTTGTGAACCTCTACATTGTGTGAAAGGTATGAAAAATTAAAAATAAAAATAAAAATAAAAATAATAATTAAAATAAATGAATCAACCAAATAAGTAAATAAGTAAATAAATAAATGAATCAACCAAATAAGTAAATAAGTAAATAAATAAATAAATAAATAAATAAATAAATAAATAAATAAATAAATAAAACATTACTACAAAATAAAAAATAAAAAATAAAAATTAATCAATAAATAAATATATAAATAAATAAATAATAATTTTATTTAGGAAATACATACACATGATTGAAATTGGAACCTATTTTGTTTTGGGGCATATATGAACTCTGGCACTCGCCTGTGTGTGTTTGAGGTTAAAAAATCGCACTGGCACAGACATTTCCTACTGAAACGTTTTTTTCTTTTAATATGCCGCTGAAAAATTGTTTTCATTTACTGAACCCTGATGGGTTTCAAACGTAACAAAAAAGTACATAAAATTGATTTAAACTAAGTGATGAGCTTAGGAACTGGTTAAACTGACTGGCAATAATTGATGTTATTCATTGATGGGCTCTAATTTAGTCCTTACAAGGATGTTACGCAAGCTTTTGTTTTTCTTATAGGCGATGACAGGTCGAAGATTCAAAGGTTCATTTAATTTAGCATTGGTAAAATTGAATTCATCTTTTAACATTTTTGCTATTTCGATATTCATTCTGTTGTACGTTAAAGTGAAAGGAATGATGGACCTCCTTTCGCATTCGCCCTCTGATATGTTCATACCAAATGGCCAGAGGGTTTGAAGCGTATTGATCCAAAAAGCTTCACGTTTTTTTCTAAATTCATCCGTTTCTTCTAATGTGTCTTTAATTGGTGGTTGTTCAATAGGATGGATTTCGAAATCGTCCAAAGAATGGCCAGGAAGGTTAAAATGTTGTGCTACTGGGGCATCAGCATTATGTTTTATATCCTGTTTGTGTCTAGTAGCACGTTCTCGGAAAGGATTTTGACTTTGACCAACATACTGTTTCCGACATCGCTTACAAGTGATAAGGTAAATAATGTTTGGTGAATCACAATGGAGGGGGTTACGGATCTGATAATGATTTTTCGTTTGTTCGGAGGAAAATTCCTCTTTATGATCAGGCATAAAAGTATGCAGTCTACAACGAGGCTTTTTGCAATTAAATACCGCGCCACTACTATTTTGCAACGGTCTGTTGTGTTCAATCTTCAGTGGTTCGAAATCGGTAGTTTCAGCTGGACTTTCGAGCTTTTTCAGGGTTTGGGATTTCAGGCTACGCAGAAGGCGCAGCGAGTACCCTCTTGATCTGAGGGCGCCAAATAGAGTAGAACAAGCCTCATTGAAATTTACCTTATCACTCGAATTGCGGTGGAAACGAATGAGTTGTGATTTGATGATACCTTTAAATGTATGTTGAGGATGAAATGATTTTGTGTGCAACAATTGATGTGAATCAGTTGGTTTAAAATACACTTTATAATCTAAATGACCGGACGCCTGAAATTGCTTGCCTTTATACACGGTCACATCGAGAAAATCAACAGAATTTTCACTGATAGTAGCTTTCAATTGAATATTTGGATCGTGATTGTTCAAAATTTCTAAAAATTCATCAAAATCTTCTTTTGAATGTTCCCAAATAATAAAAATGTCATCTAAATACCTGAGATATACGAGAGGATGCTTTGCACATTTGCTTAAGGTATTTTCCTCCCATTCCGCTACATAAATGCTTGCAAAATTAGGACTGAATCTTTTGCCCATAGGACAACCCATTATTTGTAGAAAATATTCTCCATTGAATTGAAAGTCATTACCTTTTAAGCTCAGCTCTAAAAGATCCAAAATTTGTTCATCCGGGCGTTTCGCATCCGGATATTTTTCAAATGCATTTTTAACTGATTTAACACCTTTATCAATATCAATGTTCGTATACATACTGTCGATATCCAAAGTAGCCAGAATTGCATTTTTCGATATTTTCAATTTCGAAATTTTTGACAGGAAATCCTGTGTATTTTTTAGATAGCTCGGATGTCTATTTGCTATAGGTTTCAGATGATAATCAATTAATTCCGAGATCGCATAAGATTCCGAATTACAATCTGATACAATTGGCCTCCCGGGTGGAGTTAAGTCATCCGTCCATGAAGAACGGTCCTTGTGGATCTTTGGTAGGATATAAAATTGTCTTGTTTGAGCACTGAGCTTAGCTGTTAAATATTTCAATTGTTTTTTGGTAATGTGACCTTCGTCAAGGAGAAATTTTAAGATCTTATTGAATTTTTCGATATTACTAGGCCAAATAAGTGAATCTATTTTCTTATAATGTTTAGTATTGCTGAGTTGTCTCATGGCTTCCTTTATATAATTATCCCGAGATAGAACAACTACCGACCCACCTTTGTCGGCTGGTTTAATCACTAATTTCTTATTTTTTCGAAGTTTCGTGAGGGCTCTCCGTTCACCAGCTGTTAAATTGTCTTTATCGGAGAGTATGTTCATGCTGAACACCTTTTTGATGATTCGTTTGCTAGCCTCAATAATTTCGGGATCTACTTCACTATCTGGAGGTGACCAACCAGATGATTCTGTAAAAGGAAGTTTCCGACCGCTGGAGTTTCTAAAGCGGTCGGCTAATTTCATTTGCCTAAGAAAATTACAGTTGTATGATGGTAAATTTGTTTGGTTATCAGTTTTAGGCTTTGGTGCTGGTACAAAAGTTAAACCGCGATCCAAAAGAGATTTCTCTTGGGTTGTTAGGTCATTGGTGCCAGACAGGTTAACCACATTAGTTCCTAATCCCACATCTGTTAGGCGGCTGTTACCTTTGCCTTTACTTAGTTTAAATTTAGGTGGTTCAACCAGTGATCGTACATAATATTGGCGGTTCTCGTGGTCCAATGGATTAAATCCTGAGCAACATCAAACTTCGCGTCATCAATTTTTGGTATCACGTTAACGTCCTTCACTTTCCGAATGGTTTCGTTGATGATGCTCAGGGTTCTCCTCTCAGCCTGAGGGAGTTTTTGCGAAAAGTTTAGTTCAGCGAAATAAATTTTTGCTGATCTAAACTTGACCCTGATATCGCTAAGCATATTCCGCAACTGCTTAACTACGAGATCAGAATTATCGTTTCGAGAATTCACGCCAATATTTAATAATATTTTTTGGGGACTGGACTGGCCCCTGTGCCCTTTAAACATAGAGCGCAGATGATTGAATTTGGCGCCGGGGTAACACTCCACCTGGATGTCCGGATGGGGATTTCGATCAATGCGTCCTAAATTTGAACTTCCAATCATAAGGATGTTTTTACAAACATCGGGGAGGCGCCAATTCCTTTTGTCAAAATTAACTCCGCTTTTATGCCGAAACTGGGAGAATTTAGAATCAAATGAGCGGCCCGAGTTGCGGCTCGGTGATTTGACTTTCTCTGAGTACGATATACCTGGTTGAACCACACTAGAGGCAGGAGAAGGGGCAGAAGAAACAGAAGCAGGAGAGGAAACAGAAGCAGGAGAAGAAACAGAAGGAGGAGGAGGAGTTCTAGTGAGAGCACTAGGAGAACCAGAGAAAAAAGGCTGAGGAGGAGTAGGAGGTAGAGGACCAAGACGAGGCGAGACAGCGTTACTCAATTTGCGAGCATCTTCAGTCACAATATGGACCGGAGATGTTTGCAAATTGAGGCGCTTACTCTGAGAGAAAGAAGAAGTAGACGGAAAAGAAGAGGGAGAAGTGCTTTGCCTTGATCTTTTCTTATTTTGCTTTTCGCGTTGGGGTAGAGGGACAACACGGGCCGGAGTTTGCTTGCTCCCTCCCGTATTCTTCCTTACTCCAGACGCTGGGCGAAGTTCCGAAATGTAAGACTCATAGGCCGAAATCGTCTTATCTGTCAACTTATTTTTAAAGTTTTTTTGAGCCCAGATCAAGGCACGCGCCGAAGCGCTGTTGAAGTCTATTTTTTCGAGTCCAGGAGGTGGTCGCATAGCCAAAGTTATCTTAGACTTCAACTGATTTAAATTTATCTTGTAATGCTCAACTAAAGCATTTAACGTTTGGTTGGCCCATCCCACACTAATCTGTCGAAAAACAGAAAAAATGTGTGGGGTGGGAAGAGCCGGCTTTAGAAAGCCACCTAACTCATCTACTTTCTTCTCCAACTGTTTCGGGAAATCCCGTTTGGCCAAATGCTGCTCTAGGAGCCCAATATGGTGCATACACTGAATCACCTGGAAAAGGGCCTTGACCAATCTAGAATAGGCCTGGAACGATTGTTCCTGGCCTCTTCCAGACTGGGCAACTCTCTTTCCCTGATGATTCTGTCTTTTTTGAGCCATTTGAAGAATAGGTAGATGAATAAAATGAAATTAAAATGAAGAAATGAAATAAATTAAAATGAAATCTAGATATTACCTATTAGAGAAGATACCTGGATTGGTTGTAGTCTTCAGCAAAGGTAGAAAATAATCCGTCTGTCTCGACGCGTTTCGCTTGGTTTGGCTTTTTCAAAGAGACTTTGAGGAAAATGAATCCAACTTTGGGAGGGCATGCATGGTATATATCCAAATGTGGGCTGGGGTTGTTTTTCACAGCTCAGTACATAATTAAACTCAGTAACAAGCTGACAAATGTCACTCATCTAATTAATTCTTTTCAATCTGAGATGTCCCAAGTTTGTTTTTCACAACTCAGTTTGTGTGGTCCAAACAAATTAGATGAAGCCCTATTGATTGGCTTCCATTGAATTTTAATCAGTCAGTGAGTGGTTTGCTTTACTGACCCCATGAAGCCCCATTGGTTGGCTTTGATTTAAGTAAAACCAATCGGGAGCGGTTTGCTTCACTGGCTTCAGAAGTATGTGAAAATAATATGAAAAAATGGTTTGATAAAGTATATTGAGACTAAAGATATAAATGAAAAAATAACGCCAAAGATCATGATGCCTCACGAATGTTATCAGTTGGAATGAATATCCCCCGACGGAGGTTTATGACGGAAAATATTTTACACCACGTAGAAATTGTGTGTTTTACCTTGTGAACCTCTACATTGTGTGAAAGGTATGAAAAATTAAAAATAAAAATAAAAATAAAAATAATAATTAAAATAAATGAATCAACCAAATAAGTAAATAAGTAAATAAATAAATGAATCAACCAAATAAGTAAATAAGTAAATAAATAAATAAATAAATAAATAAATAAATAAATAAATAAATAAATAAATAAATAAAACATTACTACAAAATAAAAAATAAAAAATAAAAATTAATCAATAAATAAATATATAAATAAATAAATAATAATTTTATTTAGGAAATACATACACATGATTGAAATTGGAACCTATTTTGTTTTGGGGCATATATGAACTCTGGCACTCGCCTGTGTGTGTTTGAGGTTAAAAAATCGCACTGGCACAGACATTTCCTACTGAAACGTTTTTTTCTTTTAATATGCCGCTGAAAAATTGTTTTCATTTACTGAACCCTGATGGGTTTCAAACGTAACAAAAAAGTACATAAAATTGATTTAAACTAAGTGATGAGCTTAGGAACTGGTTAAACTGACTGGCAATAATTGATGTTATTCATTGATGGGCTCTAATTTAGTCCTTACAAGGATGTTACGCAAGCTTTTGTTTTTCTTATAGGCGATGACAGGTCGAAGATTCAAAGGTTCATTTAATTTAGCATTGGTAAAATTGAATTCATCTTTTAACATTTTTGCTATTTCGATATTCATTCTGTTGTACGTTAAAGTGAAAGGAATGATGGACCTCCTTTCGCATTCGCCCTCTGATATGTTCATACCAAATGGCCAGAGGGTTTGAAGCGTATTGATCCAAAAAGCTTCACGTTTTTTTCTAAATTCATCCGTTTCTTCTAATGTGTCTTTAATTGGTGGTTGTTCAATAGGATGGATTTCGAAATCGTCCAAAGAATGGCCAGGAAGGTTAAAATGTTGTGCTACTGGGGCATCAGCATTATGTTTTATATCCTGTTTGTGTCTAGTAGCACGTTCTCGGAAAGGATTTTGACTTTGACCAACATACTGTTTCCGACATCGCTTACAAGTGATAAGGTAAATAATGTTTGGTGAATCACAATGGAGGGGGTTACGGATCTGATAATGATTTTTCGTTTGTTCGGAGGAAAATTCCTCTTTATGATCAGGCATAAAAGTATGCAGTCTACAACGAGGCTTTTTGCAATTAAATACCGCGCCACTACTATTTTGCAACGGTCTGTTGTGTTCAATCTTCAGTGGTTCGAAATCGGTAGTTTCAGCTGGACTTTCGAGCTTTTTCAGGGTTTGGGATTTCAGGCTACGCAGAAGGCGCAGTGAGTACCCTCTCGATCTGAGGGCGCCAAATAGAGTAGAACAAGCCTCATTGAAATTTACCTTATCACTCGAATTGCGGTGGAAACGAATGAGTTGTGATTTGATGATACCTTTAAATGTATGTTGAGGATGAAATGATTTTGTGTGCAACAATTGATGTGAATCAGTTGGTTTAAAATACACTTTATAATCTAAATGACCGGACGCCTGAAATTGCTTGCCTTTATACACGGTCACATCGAGAAAATCAACAGAATTTTCACTGATAGTAGCTTTCAATTTAATATTTGGATCGTGATTGTTCAAAATTTCTAAAAATTCATCAAAATCTTCTTTTGAATGTTCCCAAATAATAAAAATGTCATCTAAATACCTGAGATATACGAGAGGATGCTTTGCACATTTGCTTAAGGTATTTTCCTCCCATTCCGCTACATAAATGCTTGCAAAATTAGGACTGAATCTTTTGCCCATAGGACAACCCATTATTTGTAGAAAATATTCTCCATTGAATTGAAAGTCATTACCTTTTAAGCTCAGCTCTAAAAGATCCAAAATTTGTTCATCCGGGCGTTTCGCATCCGGATATTTTTCAAATGCATTTTTAACTGATTTAACACCTTTATCAATATCAATGTTCGTATACATACTGTCGATATCCAAAGTAGCCAGAATTGCATTTTTCGATATTTTCAATTTCGAAATTTTTGACAGGAAATCCTGTGTATTTTTTAGATAGCTCGGATGTCTATTTGCTATAGGTTTCAGATGATAATCAATTAATTCCGAGATCGCATAAGATTCCGAATTACAATCTGATACAATTGGCCTCCCGGGTGGAGTTAAGTCATCCGTCCATGAAGAACGGTCCTTGTGGATCTTTGGTAGGATATAAAATTGTCTTGTTTGAGCACTGAGCTTAGCTGTTAAATATTTCAATTGTTTTTTGGTAATGTGACCTTCGTCAAGGAGAAATTTTAAGATCTTATTGAATTTTTCGATATTACTAGGCCAAATAAGTGAATCTATTTTCTTATAATGTTTAGTATTGCTGAGTTGTCTCATGGCTTCCTTTATATAATTATCCCGAGATAGAACAACTACCGACCCACCTTTGTCGGCTGGTTTAATCACTAATTTCTTATTTTTTCGAAGTTTCGTGAGGGCTCTCCGTTCACCAGCTGTTAAATTGTCTTTATCGGAGAGTATGTTCATGAACACCTTTTTGATGATTCGTTTGCTAGCCTCAATAATTTCGGGATCTACTTCACTATCTGGAGGTGACCAACCAGATGATTCTGTAAAAGGAAGTTTCCGACCGCTGGAGTTTCTAAAGCGGTCGGCTAATTTCATTTGCCTAAGAAAATTACAGTTGTATGATGGTAAATTTGTTTGGTTATCAGTTTTAGGCTTTGGTGCTGGTACAAAAGTTAAACCGCGATCCAAAAGAGGTTTCTCTTGGGTTGTTAGGTCATTGGTGCCAGACAGGTTAACCACATTAGTTCCTAATCCCACATCTGTTAGGCGGCTGTTACCTTTGCCTTTACTTAGTTTAAATTTAGGTGGTTCAACCAGTGATCGTACATAATATTGGCGGTTCTCGTGGTCCAATGGATTAAATCCTGAGCAACATCAAACTTCGCGTCATCAATTTTTGGTATCACGTTAACGTCCTTCACTTTCCGAATGGTTTCGTTGATGATGCTCAGGGTTCTCCTCTCAGCCTGAGGGAGTTTTTGCGAAAAGTTTAGTTCAGCGAAATAAATTTTTGCTGATCTAAACTTGACCCTGATATCGCTAAGCATATTCCGCAACTGCTTAACTACGAGATCAGAATTATCGTTTCGAGAATTCACGCCAATATTTAATAATATTTTTTGGGGACTGGACTGGCCCCTGTGCCCTTTAAACATAGAGCGCAGATGATTGAATTTGGCGCCGGGGTAACACTCCACCTGGATGTCCGGATGGGGATTTCGATCAATGCGTCCTAAATTTGAACTTCCAATCATAAGGATGTTTTTACAAACATCGGGGAGGCGCCAATTCCTTTTGTCAAAATTAACTCCGCTTTTATGCCGAAACTGGGAGAATTTAGAATCAAATGAGCGGCCCGAGTTGCGGCTCGGTGATTTGACTTTCTCTGAGTACGATATACCTGGTTGAACCACACTAGAGGCAGGAGAAGGGGCAGAAGAAACAGAAGCAGGAGAGGAAACAGAAGCAGGAGAAGAAACAGAAGGAGGAGGAGGAGTTCTAGTGAGAGCACTAGGAGAACCAGAGAAAAAAGGCTGAGGAGGAGTAGGAGGTAGAGGAGCAAGACGAGGCGAGACAGCGTTACTCAATTTGCGAGCATCTTCAGTCACAATATGGACCGGAGATGTTTGCAAATTGAGGCGCTTACTCTGAGAGAAAGAAGAAGTAGACGGAAAAGAAGAGGGAGAAGTGCTTTGCCTTGATCTTTTCTTATTTTGCTTTTCGCGTTGGGGTAGAGGGACAACACGGGCCGGAGTTTGCTTGCTCCCTCCCGTATTCTTCCTTACTCCAGACGCTGGGCGAAGTTCCGAAATGTAAGACTGATAGGCCGAAATCGTCTTATCTGTCAACTTATTTTTAAAGTTTTTTTGAGCCCAGATCAAGGCACGCGCCGAAGCGCTGTTGAAGTCTATTTTTTCGAGTCCAGGAGGTGGTCGCATAGCCAAAGTTATCTTAGACTTCAACTGATTTAAATTTATCTTGTAATGCTCAACTAAAGCATTTAACGTTTGGTTGGCCCATCCCACACTAATCTGTCGAAAAACAGAAAAAATGTGTGGGGTGGGAAGAGCCGGCTTTAGAAAGCCACCTAACTCATCTACTTTCTTTGTTTTTGTTTTTCTTATAGGCGATGACAGGTCGAAGATTCAAAGGTTCATTTAATTTAGCATTGGTAAAATTGAATTCATCTTTTAACATTTTTGCTATTTCGATATTCATTCTGTTGTACGTTAAAGTGAAAGGAATGATGGACCTCCTTTCGCATTCGCCCTCTGATATGTTCATACCAAATGGCCAGAGGGTTTGAAGCGTATTGATCCAAAAAGCTTCACGTTTTTTTCTAAATTCATCCGTTTCTTCTAATGTGTCTTTAATTGGTGGTTGTTCAATAGGATGGATTTCGAAATCGTCCAAAGAATGGCCAGGAAGGTTAAAATGTTGTGCTACTGGGGCATCAGCATTATGTTTTATATCCTGTTTGTGTCTAGTAGCACGTTCTCGGAAAGGATTTTGACTTTGACCAACATACTGTTTCCGACATCGCTTACAAGTGATAAGGTAAATAATGTTTGGTGAATCACAATGGAGGGGGTTACGGATCTGATAATGATTTTTCGTTTGTTCGGAGGAAAATTCCTCTTTATGATCAGGCATAAAAGTATGCAGTCTACAACGAGGCTTTTTGCAATTAAATACCGCGCCACTACTATTTTGCAACGGTCTGTTGTGTTCAATCTTCAGTGGTTCGAAATCGGTAGTTTCAGCTGGACTTTCGAGCTTTTTCAGGGTTTGGGATTTCTGGCTACGCAGAAGGCGCAGTGAGTACCCTCTCGATCTGAGGGCGCCAAATAGAGTAGAACAAGCCTCATTGAAATTTACCTTATCACTCGAATTGCGGTGGAAACGAATGAGTTGTGATTTGATGATACCTTTAAATGTATGTTGAGGATGAAATGATTTTGTGTGCAACAATTGATGTGAATCAGTTGGTTTAAAATACACTTTATAATCTAAATGACCGGACGCCTGAAATTGCTTGCCTTTATACACGGTCACATCGAGAAAATCAACAGAATTTTCACTGATAGTAGCTTTCAATTTAATATTTGGATCGTGATTGTTCAAAATTTCTAAAAATTCATCAAAATCTTCTTTTGAATGTTCCCAAATAATAAAAATGTCATCTAAATACCTGAGATATACGAGAGGATGCTTTGCACATTTGCTTAAGGTATTTTCCTCCCATTCCGCTACATAAATGCTTGCAAAATTAGGACTGAATCTTTTGCCCATAGGACAACCCATTATTTGTAGAAAATATTCTCCATTGAATTGAAAGTCATTACCTTTTAAGCTCAGCTCTAAAAGATCCAAAATTTGTTCATCCGGGCGTTTCGCATCCGGATATTTTTCAAATGCATTTTTAACTGATTTAACACCTTTATCAATATCAATGTTCGTATACATACTGTCGATATCCAAAGTAGCCAGAATTGCATTTTTCGATATTTTCAATTTCGAAATTTTTGACAGGAAATCCTGTGTATTTTTTAGATAGCTCGGATGTCTATTTGCTATAGGTTTCAGATGATAATCAATTAATTCCGAGATCGCATAAGATTCCGAATTACAATCTGATACAATTGGCCTCCCGGGTGGAGTTAAGTCATCCGTCCATGAAGAACGGTCCTTGTGGATCTTTGGTAGGATATAAAATTGTCTTGTTTGAGCACTGAGCTTAGCTGTTAAATATTTCAATTGTTTTTTGGTAATGTGACCTTCGTCAAGGAGAAATTTTAAGATCTTATTGAATTTTTCGATATTACTAGGCCAAATAAGTGAATCTATTTTCTTATAATGTTTAGTATTGCTGAGTTGTCTCATGGCTTCCTTTATATAATTATCCCGAGATAGAACAACTACCGACCCACCTTTGTCGGCTGGTTTAATCACTAATTTCTTATTTTTTCGAAGTTTCGTGAGGGCTCTCCGTTCACCAGCTGTTAAATTGTCTTTATCGGAGAGTATGTTCATGAACACCTTTTTGATGATTCGTTTGCTAGCCTCAATAATTTCGGGATCTACTTCACTATCTGGAGGTGACCAACCAGATGATTCTGTAAAAGGAAGTTTCCGACCGCTGGAGTTTCTAAAGCGGTCGGCTAATTTCATTTGCCTAAGAAAATTACAGTTGTATGATGGTAAATTTGTTTGGTTATCAGTTTTAGGCTTTGGTGCTGGTACAAAAGTTAAACCGCGATCCAAAAGAGGTTTCTCTTGGGTTGTTAGGTCATTGGTGCCAGACAGGTTAACCACATTAGTTCCTAATCCCACATCTGTTAGGCGGCTGTTACCTTTGCCTTTACTTAGTTTAAATTTAGGTGGTTCAACCAGTGATCGTACATAATATTGGCGGTTCTCGTGGTCCAATGGATTAAATCCTGAGCAACATCAAACTTCGCGTCATCAATTTTTGGTATCACGTTAACGTCCTTCACTTTCCGAATGGTTTCGTTGATGATGCTCAGGGTTCTCCTCTCAGCCTGAGGGAGTTTTTGCGAAAAGTTTAGTTCAGCGAAATAAATTTTTGCTGATCTAAACTTGACCCTGATATCGCTAAGCATATTCCGCAACTGCTTAACTACGAGATCAGAATTATCGTTTCGAGAATTCACGCCAATATTTAATAATATTTTTTGGGGACTGGACTGGCCCCTGTGCCCTTTAAACATAGAGCGCAGATGATTGAATTTGGCGCCGGGGTAACACTCCACCTGGATGTCCGGATGGGGATTTCGATCAATGCGTCCTAAATTTGAACTTCCAATCATAAGGATGTTTTTACAAACATCGGGGAGGCGCCAATTCCTTTTGTCAAAATTAACTCCGCTTTTATGCCGAAACTGGGAGAATTTAGAATCAAATGAGCGGCCCGAGTTGCGGCTCGGTGATTTGACTTTCTCTGAGTACGATATACCTGGTTGAACCACACTAGAGGCAGGAGAAGGGGCAGAAGAAACAGAAGCAGGAGAGGAAACAGAAGCAGGAGAAGAAACAGAAGGAGGAGGAGGAGTTCTAGTGAGAGCACTAGGAGAACCAGAGAAAAAAGGCTGAGGAGGAGTAGGAGGTAGAGGACCAAGACGAGGCGAGACAGCGTTACTCAATTTGCGAGCATCTTCAGTCACAATATGGACCGGAGATGTTTGCAAATTGAGGCGCTTACTCTGAGAGAAAGAAGAAGTAGACGGAAAAGAAGAGGGAGAAGTGCTTTGCCTTGATCTTTTCTTATTTTGCTTTTCGCGTTGGGGTAGAGGGACAACACGGGCCGGAGTTTGCTTGCTCCCTCCCGTATTCTTCCTTACTCCAGACGCTGGGCGAAGTTCCGAAATGTAAGACTCATAGGCCGAAATCGTCTTATCTGTCAACTTATTTTTAAAGTTTTTTTTAGCCCAGATCAAGGCACGCGCCGAAGCGCTGTTGAAGTCTATTTTTTCGAGTCCAGGAGGTGGTCGCATAGCCAAAGTTATCTTAGACTTCAACTGATTTAAATTTATCTTGTAATGCTCAACTAAAGCATTTAACGTTTGGTTGGCCCATCCCACACTAATCTGTCGAAAAACAGAAAAAATGTGTGGGGTGGGAAGAGCCGGCTTTAGAAAGCCTCCTAACTCATCTACTTTCTTCTCCAACTGCTTCGGGAAATCCCGTTTAGCCAAATGCTGCTCTAGGAGCCCAATATGGTGCATACACTGAATCACCTGGAAAAGGGCCTTGACCAATCTAGAATAGGCCTGGAACGATTGTTCCTGGCCTCTTCCAGACTGGGCAACTCTCTTTCCCTGATGATTCTGTCTTTTTTGAGCCATTTGAAGAATAGGTAGATGAATAAAATGAAATTAAAATGAAGAAATGAAATAAATTAAAATGAAATCTAGATATTACCTATTAGAGAAGATACCTGGATTGGTTGTAGTCTTCAGCAAAGGTAGAAAATAATCCGTCTGTCTCGACGCGTTTCGCTTGGTTTGGCTTTTTCAAAGAGACTTTGAGGAAAATGAATCCAACTTTGGGAGGGCATGCATGGTATATATCCAAATGTGGGCTGGGGTTGTTTTTCACAGCTCAGTACATAATTAAACTCAGTAACAAGCTGACAAATGTCACTCATCTAATTAATTCTTTTCAATCTGAGATGTCCCAAGTTTGTTTTTCACAACTCAGTTTGTGTGGTCCAAACAAATTAGATGAAGCCCTATTGATTGGCTTCCATTGAATTTTAATCAGTCAGTGAGTGGTTTGCTTTACTGACCCCATGAAGCCCCATTGGTTGGCTTTGATTTAAGTAAAACCAATCGGGAGCGGTTTGCTTCACTGGCTTCAGAAGTATGTGAAAATAATATGAAAAAATGGTTTGATAAAGTATATTGAGACTAAAGATATAAATGAAAAAATAACGCCAAAGATCATGATGCCTCACGAATGTTATCAGTTGGAATGAATATCCCCCGACGGAGGTTTATGACGGAAAATATTTTACACCACGTAGAAATTGTGTGTTTTACCTTGTGAACCTCTACATTGTGTGAAAGGTATGAAAAATTAAAAATAAAAATAAAAATAAAAATAATAATTAAAATAAATGAATCAACCAAATAAGTAAATAAGTAAATAAATAAATGAATCAACCAAATAAGTAAATAAATAAATAAATAAATAAATAAATAAATAAATAAATAAATAAAACATTACTACGAAATAAAAAATAAAAAATAAAAATTAATCAATAAATAAATATATAAATAAATAAATAATAATTTTATTTAGGAAATACATACACATGATTGAAATTGGAACCTATTTTGTTTTGGGGCATATATGAACTCTGGCACTCGCCTGTGTGTGTTTGAGGTTAAAAAATCGCACTGGCACAGACATTTCCTACTGAAACGTTTTTTTCTTTTAATATGCCGCTGAAAAATTGTTTTCATTTACTGAACCCTGATGGGTTTCAAACGTAACAAAAAAGTACATAAAATTGATTTAAACTAAGTGATGAGCTTAGGAACTGGTTAAACTGACTGGCAATAATTGATGTTATTCATTGATGGGCTCTAATTTAGTCCTTACAAGGATGTTACGCAAGCTTTTGTTTTTCTTATAGGCGATGACAGGTCGAAGATTCAAAGGTTCATTTAATTTAGCATTGGTAAAATTGAATTCATCTTTTAACATTTTTGCTATTTCGATATTCATTCTGTTGTACGTTAAAGTGAAAGGAATGATGGACCTCCTTTCGCATTCGCCCTCTGATATGTTCATACCAAATGGCCAGAGGGTTTGAAGCGTATTGATCCAAAAAGCTTCACGTTTTTTTCTAAATTCATCCGTTTCTTCTAATGTGTCTTTAATTGGTGGTTGTTCAATAGGATGGATTTCGAAATCGTCCAAAGAATGGCCAGGAAGGTTAAAATGTTGTGCTACTGGGGCATCAGCATTATGTTTTATATCCTGTTTGTGTCTAGTAGCACGTTCTCGGAAAGGATTTTGACTTTGACCAACATACTGTTTCCGACATCGCTTACAAGTGATAAGGTAAATAATGTTTGGTGAATCACAATGGAGGGGGTTACGGATCTGATAATGATTTTTCGTTTGTTCGGAGGAAAATTCCTCTTTATGATCAGGCATAAAAGTATGCAGTCTACAACGAGGCTTTTTGCAATTAAATACCGCGCCACTACTATTTTGCAACGGTCTGTTGTGTTCAATCTTCAGTGGTTCGAAATCGGTAGTTTCAGCTGGACTTTCGAGCTTTTTCAGGGTTTGGGATTTCAGGCTACGCAAGAGGCGCAGCGAGTACCCTCTCGATCTGAGGGCGCCAAATAGAGTAGAACAAGCCTCATTGAAATTTACCTTATCACTTGAATTGCGGTGGAAACGAATGAGTTGTGATTTGATGATACCTTTAAATGTATGTTGAGGATGAAATGATTTTGTGTGCAACAATTGATGTGAATCAGTTGGTTTAAAATACACTTTATAATCTAAATGACCGGACGCCTGTAATTGCTTGCCTTTATACACGGTCACATCGAGAAAATCAACAGAATTTTCACTGATCGTAGCTTTCAATTTAATATTTGGATCGTGATTGTTCAAAATTTCTAAAAATTCATCAAAATCTTCTTTTGAATGTTCCCAAATAATAAAAATGTCATCTAAATACCTGAGATATACGAGAGGATGCTTTGCACATTTGCTTAAGGCATTTTCCTCCCATTCCGCTACATAAATGCTTGCAAAATTAGGACTGAATCTTTTGCCCATAGGACAACCCATTATTTGTAGAAAATATTCTCCATTGAATTGAAAGTCATTACCTTTTAAGCTCAGCTCTAAAAGATCCAAAATTTGTTCATCCGGGCGTTTCGCATCCGGATATTTTTCAAATGCATTTTTGACTGATTTAACGCCTTTATCAATATCAATGTTCGTATACATACTGTCGATATCCAAAGTAGCCAGAATTGCATTTTTCGGTATTTTCAATTTCGAAATTTTTGACAGGAAATCCTGTGTGTTTTTTAGACAGCTCGGATGTCTATTTGCTATAGGTTTCAGATGATAATCAATTAATTCCGAGATCGCATAAGATTCCGAATTACAATCTGATACAATTGGCCTCCCGGGTGGAGTTAAGTCATCCGTCCATTAAGAACGGTCCTCGTGGATCTTTGGTAGGATATAAAATTGTCTTGTTTGAGCACTGAGCTTAGCTGTTAAATATTTCAATTGTTTTTTGGTAATGTGACCTTCATCGAGGAGAAATTTTAAGATCTTATTGAATTTTTCGATATTACTAGGCCAAATAAGTGAATCTATTTTCTTATAATGTTTAGTATTGCTGAGTTGTCTCATGGCTTCCTTTATATAATTATCCCGAGATAGAACAACTACCGACCCACCTTTGTCGGCTGGTTTAATTACTAATTTCTTATTTTTTCGAAGTTTCGTGAGGGCGCTCCGTTCACCAGCTGTTAAATTGTCTTTATCGGAGAGTATGTTCATGCTGAACACCTTTTTGATGATTCGTTTGCTAGCCTCAATAATTTCGGGATCTACTTCACTATCTGGAGGTGACCAACCAGATGATTCTGTAAAAGGAAGTTTCCGACCGCTGGAGTTTCTAAAGCGGTCGGCTAATTTCATTTGCCTAAGAAAATTACAGTTGTATGATGGTAAATTTGTTTGGTTATCAGTTTTAGGCTTTGGTGCTGGTACAAAAGTTAAACCGCGATCCAAAAGAGATTTCTCTTGGGTTGTTAGGTCATTGGTGCCAGACAGGTTAACCACATTAGTTCCTAATCCCACATCTGTTAGGCGGCTGTTACCTTTGCCTTTACTTAGTTTAAATTTCGGTGGTTCAACCAGTGATCGTACATAATATTGGCGGTTCTCGTGGTCCAATGGATTAAATCCTGAGCAACATCAAACTTCGCGTCATCAATTTTTGGTATAACGTTAACGTCCTTCACTTTCCGAATGGTTTCGTTGATGATGCCCAGGGTTCTCCTCTCAGCCTGAGGGAGTTTTTGCGAAAAGTTTAGTTCAGCGAAATAAATTTTTGCTGATCTAAACTTGACCCTGATATCGCTAAGGATATTCCGCAACTGCTTAACTACGAGATCAGAATTATCGTTTCGTGAATTCACGCCAATATTTAATATTTTTTGGGGACTGGACTGGCCCCTGTGCCCTTTAAACATAGAGCGCAGATGATTGAATTTGGCGCCGGGGTAACACTCCACCTGGATGTCCGGATGGGGATTTCGATCAATGCGTCCTAAATTTGAACTACCAATCATAAGGATGTTTTTACAAACATCGGGGAGGCGCCAATTCCTTTTGTCAAAATTAACTCCGCTTTTATGTCGAAACTGGGAGAATTTAGAATCAAATGAGCGGCCCGAGTTGCGGCTCGGTGATTTGACTTTCTCTGAGTACGATATACCTGGTTGAACCACACTAGAGGCAGGAGAAGGGGGAGAAGAAACAGAAGCAGGAGAGGAAACAGAAGCAGGAGAAGAAACAGAAGCAGGAGAAGAAAAAGAAGCAGGAGAAGAAACAGAAGCAGGAGAAGAAACAGAAGGAGGAGGAGGAGTTCTAGTGAGAGCACTAGGAGAACCAGAGAAGAAAGGCTGAGGAGGAGTAGGAGGTAGAGGAGCAAGACGAGGCGAGACAGCGTTACTGAATTTGCGAGCATCTTCAGTCACAATATGGACCGGAGATGTTTGCAAATTGAGGCGCTTACTCTGAGAGAAAGAAGTAGAAGGAAAAGAAGAGGGAGAAATGCTTTGCCTTGATCTTTTCCTATTTTGCTTTTCGCGTTGGGGTAGAGGGACAACACGGGCCGGAGTTTGCTTGCTCCCTCCCGTATTGTTCCTTACTCCAGACGCTGGGCGAAGTCCCGAAATGTAAGACTCATAGGCCGAAATCGTCTTATCTGTCAACTTATTTTTAAAGTTTTTTTGAGCCCAGATCAAGGCACGCGCCGAAGCGCTGTTGAAGTCTATTTTTTCGAGTCCAGGAGGTGGTCGCATAGCCAAAGTTATCTTAGACTTCAACTGGTTTAAATTTACCTTATAATGCTCAACTAAAGCATTTAACGTTTGGTTGGCCCATCCCACACTAATCTGTCGAAAAACAGAAAAAATGTGTGGGGTGGGAAGAGCCGGCTTTAGAAAGCCACCTAACTCATCTACTTTCTTCTCCAACTGTTTCGTGAAATCCCGGTTGGCCAAATGCTGCTCTAGGAGCCCAATATGGTGCATACACTGAATCACCTGGAAAAGGGCCTTGACCAATCTAGAATAGGCCTGGAACGATTGTTCCTGGCCTCTTCCAGACTGGGCAACTCTCTTTCCCTGATTCTTCTGTCTTTTTTGAGCCATTTGAAGAATAGGTAGATGAATTTAAAATGAAATTAAAATGAAAAAATGAAAAAAATTAAAATGAAGTCTAGATATTACCTATTAGAGAAGATACCTGGATTGGTTGTAGTCTTCAGCCAAGGCAGAAAATAATCCGTCTGTCTCGACGCGTTTTGCTTGGTTTGGCTTTTTCAAAGAGACTTTGAGGAAAATGAATCCAACTTTGATGAATGAATGAAAGGTTTTAGCGCGCCGAAGGCGCGCAGGGACGATGTGGGATTTACAAATCCCTTGCGACCCGGTTAACCTTATTTTTTTCCCCTTGGATCACACAGGCCTAGCTTTCGTATTGCCCAAAATGGAGTCTGAGGGGGTTATGCACGCGGTTAGAATACCCGACAGTTTACGTTGGAGTGTTAGATGGTCAATACTTAATACCTCAACGCATTTAAAACTATTAGAGAGCGAGCTCTATTCGGTTCCAGCGATGGTAGAGATTTGAGTCCCACCATGGTGGCGAGCCAGAATGTAATGTTGTGCGATGGCAAGCTTAAGGGAAGAAGAGAAAAGAAAACCAAACAGCAACGCCGGTTTGGTAGCGGCCCCGGTATATGACCATAGTGGTTACAAAAAAGAAGTGGAGAAAGCTCCAACAGTTTAGTTTTAAGAAACCGGGAGTCATCCATCAAGCCTTCTGGGAGATAGGATGCCGTATGTAATTTTGAGGTATCTGGTTATCCTTCGGGAATTCCAAATGACCTCCTCCACACCCCCCCCCCCCCCAAAAAAAAAAAAAAAAAAACACTCACTGACACACACCCTCAAGCCCTTAAAAGGGCTGTTAAATCTTTATTCAAATGTTTATTTTTATCAAATGTACACTCGTTCCCAGCCAGACAAGCTTGTTTCAATCCTTGCCTAGCGTTTGGTGGTTTCTTGTATATGTTGCAGAAAGGTAGGTTGCACCAATTCCTCCTACGCTTTGTCTCCCATTTCCATGCGTCTTCTTGATGAGAGTGTTGCAAGAAAATTTGAGAATGTTCAGTTAGAAAAGTAAAAGGTAGAGAGAAAGATAGGTATCCGCTATTGTATATTGTGCCTGCTGTGTGATTGTTGGATGGGGTAAGGGGTGTGTTTCTTCGGAGCACACTCCCCACACGCAGAGTTGCGAGGCAATCCTCACAGACTCAATCCTAAAGATCTCAATGCGTAGCGAGGCAATCCTCACTGACTCCACGCAGTTTAATTCTATTGAGTAATTTTAATTTACTGTGGATTATTTTGTTTTTCTGTTTAGGGTTCGGTGTTCGTTCAGCTTCACCATTGATTCACTATCCTGGAGTATGTGGAGGGTTTTGTTATATAGATCTGATTAAACGCGTTTCAATCGCGCTTCAGCAGAGTTGCGAGGCAGTCCTCACAGACTCTATCCTAAAGTTCCCAATGAGTAGCGAGGCAATCCTCACTGACTCCACGCGATTTAGTTATATTGTATAATTTTTAATTTATTTTATTTTATTTTATTATATATATTTTTTTTTTTTATTTTTTTTTTTATTTTCTGGAAACTTATTTTGTTTTTCTGTTAAGGGATCGGTGTTCGTTCAGCTCAACCATTAATTCACTATACTGGAGTCTGTTGAGGGTTTTGGTTTGTAGGTCTTTTAATCGCGTATCAATAGTTTCTATTTTTGCTAGCTCGTGAAGTTCCTTTATCGGGGTCCATTTCGGTTTGCATAGTGCCACTCGCAGGGCATAATTTTGAACCCTCTGTAGCTTCTGAATGTTGGTTTTGCTTAGGTCGCTTGTTATTATGGCACCGTATTCTAGTACCGGACGTATAAATGTTTTGTAGAGCTTGAGAAGCACATCCTTGTTTGCTCCCCAATTTCTACCTCTGATCATCTTCAGAAAATTGATACGTTTAGTAGCTCTAACCGTAATGGAGTTTACGTGACTGTTTAGACTGAGATTGCTATCTAGGATAAATCCCAAAAATTTGGCCTCTTTGTTTGCTTCTAGTTTGTGATCGTATAACTGGAGATCAATACTCGGGACTGGTTTTTTCCTTTGCTTTTTGAAGAACGTAACTTTTTGAGTTTTGGCGGCATTGAGTTTGATGCGCCACAGGGCACACCAGCTCTCAAGATCGCGAATGGTATCCTGTAGACGATTTTTAATTATGTTTCTGGACTTGCTGGCTGTCCAAATGCCTTTGTCGTCTGAGAACTGCGATAGTTGAACAAAGTTTTTCCCTACTTTTTCTATATCATTCACATATATTATGAAAAGAAGCGGACTTAGAACCGACCCTTGTGGTGTTCCCGCTTCGAGTATTACTTCCTCTGACACCTCGCGATTAACCCTCACCTTGATTTTTCGGTCAGTTAGAAATGATGATATGATCCTTAGAATTTTAGTGGGTAATCCCATTTTCGCTAGTTTATATCTCACGCCATTGTGCCATACCGAGTCGAACGCTTTTTCTACATCCAAGAAAAGCGCGGTTCCGATTTCGTTTTGACTAAATGCTGTTTTCATATAATCGACCAGTCAATATACGTGTTCGATTCCCTCTTTCTGACTCCTATACGCTCTTTGCCATTTGTTGAAAAAATTGATTGATTCGAGATAGCTGCGAAGTCTCGTAGTGAGAATCCGCTCAAATATTTTCCCAACACAGCTAAGCAAGCTGATTGGGCGGTAATTAGAAGGGTTGGTAAGGTCTTTGTCGGGTTTAGGTACCATGACTCCCGTGGCCACTTTCCAGCATTTTGGGAAGTACCCACAGGAGAGACAGCAGTTTAAGAGTTTGGTAAGTCTGCAGTAGAAGATGTTGGGGCACTGTTTCATTATTTTGTAAGAGACTTCGTCTTCTCCTGGGGACGAAGATGACCTGCATTTTATGATTATACCCATGACCTCTTCTATGCATATTGGTTCGGTTAATTCATGGTCGTCCCCGTCTTCATGCCTTTGGTCGAAGTTCGGTTCATTGAAGATTGAGTTGTTATCTTGGACAAATTTATTTACTCGTACCTTAAAATCGTTGTCATATCTGTTCCCTTCTTGTGGACGATGTGCCTTCTTTAGAAGTTCGGCAAAAGCACTGGCCTTTGCCTTGTCGTCTATGGCCATAGATCCGTCGCTAGTCTTTAGCGCATTATTGTTGGCAATTTTGCTCTTTTGGCCAATAAGAGTTTTAAATGTATCCCAGAACCTCTTAGGTTCTCTCAGCCCATTTAGGTTTTCGGTTGCTTTTTCCCATCTCACGCGATTGTCGTTAGCTATGGCCTTTTTTACTTCCCCATGAAGGCGATTATACGCGGTTTTAAGTTCTGCTCTTTTCATTTGATCATTCTCTGATTGGTAAGCCCGGAAGGCTTTTCTTTTTTCTTTGATTATTTGAAGAGTTGTTTGGGTTATTCTGTTTATCCGTGTCTTTACTGTTTGCTTGGGACAGATTTCATCTAGCGTACTGTTGATAACCTCGTTAAGGTGGGTGCAGGCTTTTTCTAGTTCATGAACATTTGAGGGGTCATTTGCCTTTATTTTTACTTCGATAATGTTTCTGAAGAGGTTCCAGTCAATTTTTGATAGGTTCCTCCTATTCACGGGAGGATACCTTGCGGGACCAGTATTACATTTCAGAGTGGCGTGAACCGGCAGGTGATCACTGCCTAGATCATCATCTCCTACAAATATGTCTTGCATTTGGCTGGTTAGTGATTTGCTGGTGATAATCAAGTCTAGGATATCTGATTGATGGAGTAGGTTGTTGCTTATGTATGTTACGTCTTGATCGTTATTTACCACGAATAGATCGAGTTCTTCAATAATATGGAAAAGGGCGTCACCATTAGGCTCAGTCTTATGACAACCGAATACCTGGTGTTTGGAATTGAAATCACCCACGAATATGCAGTGCTTGTACTTGTTGGTAAAAAATTCAAATACTTTACTGTCTACTGTTGCTTGCGGCTTGTTATAATATGATATGATGGCCACGTGTTTGTGGTCAAGTTCAATTTCAGCTGCAATCACTTCTGCATTGAGGTGGTCGCATGGTATTGATTTGTATTTAATCTCCTGCCTTATTAACAGAGCGACATCGCCGCCTTTTTGGGCGGGGCGATCTCTTCTAATAATATCAAAACCACATAACGAGAATTGTTTGTTTGGTTTAAGCCAGGTTTCGCTAATTCCAATTACGTCCGTATTTTTTAAATAATGTGACATTTGCAAATTTTTCTGATTAACGCTTCGAGCGTTCCACTGGACTATTTTTAGTGTATCCATGAATGGTGTAGGAATAACTGTACGAAGTTTATTTAAGTTTAATTACTATTTGTAATATTGTTACATAATTATATTCTGTTGACGGCCGCTTCTAATAGCGTGTGAGATATTTGAGTATTATATAACATAGAGGCTGTTTTACTAATCTCTTTGCAAACGTCCGAAAGACTGGTGTCCAAGTGTTTCTTCATTATGCTGAAAATAGAGCCAGCCATTAGAGTACACGTGGAATAAGGGGAAGATGAGTTCTCGACATTACTTACATTTAGAGCTTTAAGCTGGATGTTTGTTTTAACTTTTTTGAAGTGGCTACAACCCCGGTAGTTGCTGGGGTGTTGACCACCGCAATTCGGGCATTTCAGAGTTTTAGGACTACATGCCTTCGCGATGTGTTTGTCACCGCATTTCATACATCGTTGCTCCCCGTTGCATTTGTGTGACAAGTGCCCAAATTTCTGACACTTGTGACACTGAACGGGTTGCGGAAGAACACGATATTCCTCGGTTTCGTATTTTCTGCCATTAATAATTACCCCTTTGCTTATCAGATTTAATTTCGTTGCTCTATTAGGCCATTTTACTTTTATTTTCCAACTATGGTTACCCGTGGCTTTGGAGATTAGTCTCTCCCACGAGCATCCTGGAAGGGCTTTATCAATCGAGTTTTTTTCCGTTTTGGGGTGGACGCGTGTGATTACGACACAGGGGTTTGGTTGCGGGTGGCCCTGTGTCTTGTTGGTTTTATTGGTCACCTTAGGGGGCGTTTTGGCTTTTACTTTATCGGCGTACGTCGCTCTATCGGTTGGGCTAGCTGTCGCATTCACTATTTCCGGTGATGTAGACTCTGTTGCGTTAACAGAGTCCCCATTTCTTGGTGTGACCACCGAGTCCTTTCCAGTACCGGTGCTCTGTGAATTTTTCTTGATGATTTTTGTCTTCTTGACATGCCGATCAATAGTCATACAGAAACCATTTTCGTCTTCGACGTCCACGGTTTCATCATTTTCACGGAACTGATGAATGAAAGGTTTTTTCACGGAACTCATTGGAGAGTTTACTTTTCGATCGATTTTGGTTTGGTGATTTTTTCTGTCGCCAACTTTGGGAGGGCATGCATGGTATATATCCATATGTGGGCTGGGGGTGTTTTTCACAGCTCAGTATATAATTAAACTCGGTAAAAAGCTGACAAATGTCACTCATCTAATTAATTCTTTTCAATCTGAGATGTCCCAAGTTTGTTTTTCACAACTCAGTTTGTGTCGTCCAAACAAATTAGATGAAGCCCTATTGGTTGGCTTCCATTGAATTTTAATCAGTCAGTGAGTGGTTTGCTTTACTGACCCCATGAAGCCCTGTTGGTTGGCTTTGATTTAAGTAAAACCAATCGGGAGCGGTTTGCTTTACTGGCTTCAGAAGTATGTGAAAATAATATGAAAAAATGGTTTGATAAAATATATTGAGACTAAAGAAATAAATGAAAAAATAACGCCAAAGATCATGATGCCGCACGAATGTTATCAGTTGGAATGAATATCCCCTGACGGAGGTTTATGACGGAAAATATTTTACACCACGTAGAAATTGTGTGTTTTACCTTCTGAACCTCTACATTGTGTGAAAGGTATGAAAAATTAAAAATAAAAATAAAAATAATAATTTAAATAAATGAATCAACCAAATAAATAAATAAATAAATAAATAAATAAATAAATAAATAAATAAATAAATAAATAAATAAATAAAAATTAATAAAAAATTTAAAATAATCAATAAATAAATATATAAATAATAATTTTATTTAGGAAATACATACACATGATTGAAATTAGAACCTATTTTGTTTTTGGGCATATATGAACTCTGGCACTCGCCTGTGTGTATTTGAGGTTAAAAAATCGCACTGGCACAGGCATTTCATACTGAAACGTTTTTTTTCTTTTAATATGCCGCCGAAAAATTGTTTTCATTTACTGAACCCTGATTGGTTTCAAACATGACAAAAAAGTACACAAAATTGATTTAAACTAAGTGATGAGCTTAGGAACTGGTTAAACTGACTGGCAGAAATTGGTGTTATTCATTGATGGGCTCTAATTTAGTCCTTACAAGGATGTTACGCAAGCTTTTGTTTTTCTTATAGGCGATGACAGGTCGAAGATTCAAAGGTTCATTTAATTTAGCATTGGTAAAATTGAATTCATCTTTTAACATTTTTGCTATTTCGCTAAGCATATTCCGCAACTGCTTAACTACGAGATCAGAATTATCGTTTCGAGAATTCACGCCAATATTTAATAATATTTTTTGGGGACTGGACTGGCCCCTGTGCCCTTTACACATAGAGCGCAGATGATTGAATTTGGCGCCGGGGTAACACTCCACCTGGATGTCCGGATGGGGATTTCGATCAATGCGTCCTAAATTTGAACTTCCAATCATAAGGATGTTTTTACAAACATCGGGGAGGCGCCAATTCCTTTTGTCAAAATTAACTCCGCTTTTATGTCGAAACTGGGAGAATTTAGAATCAAATGAGCGGCCCGAGTTGCGGCTCGGTGATTTGACTTTCTCTGAGTACGATATACCTGGTTGAACCACACTAGAGGCAGGAGAAGGGGGAGAAGAAACAGAAGCAGGAGAGGAAACAGAAGCAGGAGAAGAAACAGAAGCAGGAGAAGAAACAGAAGCAGGAGAAGAAACAGAAGGAGGAGAAGAAACAGAAGGAGGAGGAGGAGTTCTAGTGAGAGCACTAGGAGAACCAGAGAAGAAAGGCTGAGGAGGAGTAGGAGGTAGAGGAGCAAGACGAGGCGAGACAGCGTTACTGAATTTGCGAGCATCTTCAGTCACAATATGGACCGGAGATGTTTGCAAATTGAGGCGCTTACTCTGAGAGAAAGAAGTAGAAGGAAAAGAAGAGGGAGAAATGCTTTGCCTTGATCTTTTCTTATTTTGCTTTTCGCGTTGGGGTAGAGGGACAACACGGGCCGGAGTTTGCTTGCTCCCTCCCGTATTGTTCCTTACTCCAGACGCTGGGCGAAGTTCCGAAATGTAAGACTCATAGGCCGAAATCGTCTTATCTGTCAACTTATTTTTAAAGTTTTTTTGAGCCCAGATCAAGGCACGCGCCGAAGCGCTGTTGAAGTCTATTTTTTCGAGTCCAGGAGGTGGTCGCATAGCCAAAGTTATCTTAGACTTCAACTGGTTTAAATTTACCTTATAATGCTCAACTAAAGCATTTAACGTTTGGTTGGCCCATCCCACACTAATCTGTCGAAAAACAGAAAAAATGTGTGGGTGGGAAGAGCCGGCTTTAGAAAGCCACCTAACTCATCTACTTTCTTCTCCAACTGTTTCGTGAAATCCCGGTTGGCCAAATGCTGCTCTAGGGGCCCAATATGGTGCATACACTGAATCACCTGGAAAAGGGCCTTGACCAATCTAGAATAGGCCTGGAACGATTGTTCCTGGCCTCTTCCAGACTGGGCATCTCTCTTTCCCTGATTCTTCTGTCTTTTTTGAGCCATTTGAAGAATAGGTAGATGAATTTAAAATGAAATTAAAATGAAATAAATTAAAATGAAGTCTAGATATTACCTATTAGAGAAGATACCTGGATTGGTTGTAGTCTTCAGCAAAGGTAGAAAATAATCCGTCTGTCTCGACGCGTTTCGCTTGTTTTGGCTTCTTCAAGGAGACTTTGAGGAAAATGATTCCAACTTGGGGAGGACATGCCTGGTATATATCCATATGTGGGCTGGGCTGTTTTTCACAGCTCAGTACATAATTAAACTCGGTGGCAAGCTGACAAATGTCACTCATCAAGATAATTCTTTTCAACCTGAGTGTCCAAAGTTTTCACAACTCAGTTTGTGTCGTCCAAACAAATTAGATGAAGCCCTATTGACTGGCTTTCACTGATTTTTAATCAGTCAGTGAGTGGTCAGAGCTTCAAGCCCAGAAGCGACAGGCAGATAAAGAAAAGGCTGAATTGAGAAGGGAATTGGAAAAGGCAATTCTGAAAGCCAAACCAGGTAAGGAGGACCATGCTCCTCCTGTTCCCGAGTTACCATGTATTGACGCTGCTACAGAAATGAGAAGACCTGCGTCCGCCGGCTCACTGCCGGGGATATCTGAAATAGATTCAGATCTAATTACCCCCAGCCAGGATAACTGGCTGCGTTCCATAGTAGAAGAAGCTACCAACACGGTCGCAGTTTCCCCGGCCGTGGCGGTTGAAATTCAATTGGATAAAAATTCAGCTAAAGTCCCCAAATCGCAGCGACAGAAAAAATCACCAAACCAAAATCGATCGAAAAGGAAACTCTCCAATGAGTTCCGTGAAAATGATGAAACCGTGGACGTCGAAGACGAAAATGGTTTCTGCATGACTATTGATCGGCATGTCAAGAAGACAAAAATCATCAAGAAAAATTCACACAGCACCGCTACTGGAAAGGACTCGGTGGTCACACCAAGAAATGGGGACTCTGTTAACGCAACAGAGTCTACATCACCGGAAATAGTGAATGCGACAGCTAGCCCAACCGATAGAGCGACGTACGCCGATAAAGTAAAAGCCAAAACGCCCCCTAAGGTGATCAATAAAACCAACAAGACACAGGGCCACCCGCAACCAAACCCCTGTGTCGTAATCACCCGCGTCCACCCCAAAACGGAAAAAAACTCGATTGATAAAGCCCTTCCAGGATGCTCGTGGGAGAGACTAATCTCCAAAGCCACGGGTAACCATAGTTGGAAAATAAAAGTAAAATGCCCTAATAGAGCAACGAAATTAAATCTGATAAGCAAAGGGGTAATTATTAATGGCAAAAAATACGAAACCGAGGAATATCGTGTTCTTCCGCAACCCGTTCAGTGTCACAAGTGTCAGAAATTTGGGCACTTGTCACACAAATGCAACGGGGAGCAACGATGTATGAAATGCGGTGACAAACACATCGCGAAGGCATGTAGTGCTAAAACTCTGAAATGCCCGAATTGCGGTGGTCAACACCCCAGCAACTACCGGGGTTGTAGCCACTTCAAAAAAGTTAAAACAAACATCCAGCTTAAAGCTCTAAATGTAAGTAATGTCGAGAACTCATCTTCCCCTTATTCCACGTGTACTCTAATGGCTGGCTCTATTTTCAGCATAATGAAGAAACACTTGGACACCAGTCTTTCGGACGTTTGCAAAGAGATTAGTAAAACAGCCTCCAAGTTATATAATACTCAAATATCTCACACGCTATTAGAAGCGGCCGTCAACAGAATATAATTATGTAACAATATTACAAATAGTAATTAAACTTAAATAAACTTAGTACAGTTATTCCTAAACCATTCATGGATACACTAAAGTTAGTCCAGTGGAACGCTCGAAGCGTTAATCAGAAAAATTTGCAAATGTCACATTATTTAAAAAATACGGACGTAATTGGAATTAGCGAAACCTGGCTTAAACCAAACAAACAATTCTCGTTATGTGGTTTTGATATTATTAGAAGAGATCGCCCCGCCCAAAAAGGCGGCGGTGTCGCTCTGTTAATAAGGCAGGAGATTAAATACAAATCAATACCATGCGGCCACCTCAATGCTGAAGTGATTGCAGCTGAAATTGAACTTGACCACAAACACGTGGCCATCATATCATATTATAACAAGCCGCAAGCAACAGTAGACAGTAAAGTATTTGAATTTTTTACCAACAAGTACAAGCACTGCATATTCTTGGGTGATTTCAATTCCAAACACCAGGTATTCGGTTGTCATAAGACTGAGCCTAATGGTGACGCCCTTTTCCATATCATTGAAGAACTCGATCTATTCGTGGTAAATAACGATCAAGACGTAACATACATAAGCAACAACCCACTCCATCAATCAGATATCCTAGACTTGATTATCACCAGCAAATCACTAACCAGCCAAATGCAAGACATATTTGTAGGAGACGATGATCTAGGCAGTGATCACCTGCCGGTTCACGCCACTCTGAAATGTAATACTGGTCCCGCAAGGTATCCTCCCGTGAATAGGAGGAACCTATCAAAAATTGACTGGAACCTCTTCAGAAACATTATCGAAGTAAAAATAAAGGCAAATGACCCCTCAAATGTTCATGAACTAGAAAAAGCCTGCACCCACCTTAACGACGTTATCAACAGTACGCTAGATGAAATCTGTCCCAAGCAAACAGTAAAGACGCGGATAAACAGAATAACCCAAACAACTCTTCAAATAATCAAACAAAAAAGAAAAGCCTTCCGGGCTTACCAATCAGAGAATGATCAAATGAAAAGAGCAGAACTTAAAACCGCGTACAATCGCCTTCATGGGGAAGTAAAAAAGGCCATAGCTAACGACAATCGCGTGAGATGGGAAAAAGCAACCGAAAACCTAAATGGGCTGAGAGAACCTAAGAGGTTCTGGGATACATTTAAAACTCTTATTGGCCAAAAGAGCAAAATTGCCAACAATAATGCGCTAAAGACTAGCGACGGATCTATGGCCATAGACGACAAGGCAAAGGCCAGTGCTTTTGCCGAACTTCTAAAGAAGGCACATCGTCCACAAGAAGGGAACAGATATGACAACGATTTTAAGGTACGAGTAAATAAATTTGTCCAAGATAACAACTCAATCTTCAATGAACCGAACTTCGACCAAAGGCATGAAGACGGGGACGACCATGAATTAACCGAACCAATAAGCGTAGAAGAGGTCATGGGTATAATCAGAAAATGCAGGTCATCTTCGTCCCCAGGAGAAGACGAAGTCTCTTACAAAATAATGAAACAGTGCCCCAACATCTTCTACTGCAGACTTACCAAACTCTTAAACTGCTGTCTCTCCTGTGGGTACTTCCCAAAATGCTGGAAAGTGGCCACGGGAGTCATGATACCTAAACCCGACAAAGACCTTACCAACCCTTCTAACTACCGCCCAATCAGCTTGCTTAGCTGTGTTGGGAAAATATTTGAGCGGATTCTCACTACGAGACTTCGCAGCTATCTCGAATCAATCAATTTTTTCAACAAATGGCAAAGAGCGTATAGGAGTCAGAAAGAGGGAATCGAACACGTATATAGACTGGTCGATTATATGAAAACAGCATTTAGTCAAAACGAAATCGGAACCGCGCTTTTCTTGGATGTAGAAAAAGCGTTCGACTCGGTATGGCACAATGGCGTGAGATATAAACTAGCGAAAATGAGATTACCCACTAAAATTCTAAGGATCATATCATCATTTCTAACTGACCGAAAAATCAAGGTGAGGGTTAATCGCGAGGTGTCAGAGGAAGTAATACTCGAAGCGGGAACACCACAAGGGTCGGTTCTAAGTCCGCTTCTTTTCATAATATATGTGAATGATATAGAAAAAGTAGGGAAAAACTTTGTTGAACTATCGCAGTTCTCAGATGACAAAGGCATTTGGACAGCCAGCAAGTCCAGAAACATAATTAAAAATCGTCTGCAGGATACCATTCGCGATCTTGAAAGCTGGTGTGCCCTGTGGCGCATCAAACTCAATGCCGCCAAAACTCAAAAAGTTACGTTCTTCAAAAAGCAAAGGAAAAAACCAGTCCCGAGTATCGATCTCCAGTTATACGATCACAAACTAGAAGCAAACAAAGAGGCCAAATTTTTGGGATTCATCCTAGATAGCAATCTCAGTCTAAACAGTCACGTAAACTCCATTACGGTTAGAGCTACTAAACGTATCAATTTTCTGAAGATGATCAGAGGTAGAAATTGGGGAGCAAACAAAGATGTGCTTCTCAAGCTCTACAAAACATTTATATGTCCGGTACTAGAATACGGTGCCATAATAACAAGCGACCTAAGCAAAACCAACATTCAGAAGCTACAGAGGGTTCAAAATTATGCCCTGCGAGTGGCACTATGCAAACCGAAATGGACACCGATAAAGGAACCTCACGAGCTAGCAAAAATAGAAACTATTGATACGCGATTAAAAGACCTACAAACCAAAACCCTCAACAGACTCCAAGATAGTGAATTAATGGTTGAGTTGAACGAACACCGATCCCTTAACAGAAAAACAAAATAAGTTTCCAGAAAATAAAAAAAAAAAAAAAAAAAAAAATAATAATAAAATAAAATAAAATAAAAATTATACAATATAACTAAATCGCGGGGAGTCAGTGAGGATTGCCTCGCTACTCATTGGGAACTTTAGGATAGAGTCTGTGAGGACTGCCTCGCAACTCTGCTGAAGCGCGATTGAAACGCGTTTAATAAGGTCTATATAACAAAACCCTCCACATACTCCAGGATAGTGAATCAATGGTGAAGCTGAACGAACACCGAACCCTAAACAGAAAAACAAAATAATCCACAGTAAATTAAAATTACTCAATAGAATTAAACTGCGTGGAGTCAGTGAGGATTGCCTCGCTACTCATTGAGGTCTTTAGGATTGAGTCTGTGAGGATTGCCTCGCAACTCTGCGTGTTGGGAGTGGACTCCGAAGAAACACACCCCTTACCCCATCCATAGCAACAATCACACAGCAGGCACAATATACAATAGCGGATACCTATCTTTCTCTCTACCTTTTACTTTTCTAACTGAACATTCTCAAATTTTCTTGCAACACTCTTATCAAGAAGACGCATGGAAATGGTAGACAAAGCGTAGGAGGAATTGGTGCAACCTACCTTTCTGCAACATATACAAGAAACCACCAAACGCTAGGCAAGGATTGAAACAAGCTTGTCTGGCTGGGAACGAGTGTACATTTGATATAAATAAACATTTGAATAAAGATTTAACAGCCCTTTTAAGGGCTTGAGGGTGTGTGTTAGTGATTTTTTTTTTTTTTTTTTTTTTTTTTTGGGGGGGGGGGGGGGTTGGGGTGGGGTGGAGGAGGTCATTTGGGATTCCCGAAGGATAACCAGATACCTCAAAATCACATACGGCATCCTATCTCCCAGAAGGCTTGATGGATGACTCCCGGTTTCTTAAAACTAAACTGTTGGAGCTTTCTCCACTTCTTTTTTGTAACCGCTATGGTCATATACCGGGGCCGCTACCAAACCGGCGTTGCTGTTTGGTTTTCTTTTCTCTTCTTCCCTTAAACTTGCCATCGCACAACATTACATTCTGGCTCGCCACCATGGTGGGACTCAAACCTCTACCATCGCCGAACTGGAACCGAACAGAGCTCGCTCTCTAATAGTTTTAAAGGCGTTGGGGGATTGAGTATTGACCATCTAACACTCCAGCTTAAACTGCCGGGTATTCTAACCGCGTGCATAACCCCCTCAGACTCCATTTTGGGCAATAGGAAAGCTAGGCCTGTGTGATCCAAGGAAACAAAAATAAGGTTAACCGGGTCGCAAGGGATTTGTAAATCCCACATCGTCCCTGTGCGCCTTCGGCGCGCTAAAACCTTTCATTCATTCATTCAGTGAGTGGTTTGCTTTACTGACCCCATGAAGCCCTATTGGTTGGCTTTGATTTAAGTATAACCAATCGGAGCGGTTTGCTTTACTGGCTTCAGAAGTGTGTGGAAATAATATGAAAAATGGTTTTATAAAATATATTGAGACTGGAGAAATAAATAAAAAATAACGCCAAAGATTAAGATGCCTCACGAATGTTATCAGTTGGAATGAATATCCCCCGACGGAGGTTTGACGGAAAATATTTTACATAACGTAGAAATTGTGTGTTTTAGCTTCTGAACCTCTACATTGTGTGAAAGGTATGAAAAATTAAAGATAAAATACTGTGAAAATAAATAAATAATGAAAAATTAAAAATAAAATACAGTGTAAATAAATAAATAATAAATAAATAAATAAATAAATAAATAAATAAATAAATAAATAAATAAATAAATAATTTTATTTAGGAAATAAATAAACATGGTTGAAATTGGAACCTATTTTGATTTTGGGCATACATGAACTCTGGCACTCGCCTGTGTGTGTTTGATGTTAAAAAATCGCACTGGCACAGACATTTCCTACTGAAACGTTTTTTTCTTTTAATATGCCGCCGAAAAATTGTTTTCATTTACTGAACCCTGATGGGTTTCAAACATGACAAAAAATTACATAAAATTGATTTAAACTAAGTGATGAGCTTAGGAACTGGTTAAACTGACTGGCAATAATTGATGTTATTCATTGATGGGATCTAATTTAGTCCTTACAAGGATGTTACGCAAGCTTTTGTTTTTCTTATAGGCGATGACCGGTCGAAGATTCAAAGGTTCATTTAATTTAGCATTGGTAAAATTGAATTCATCTTTTAACATTTTTGCTATTTCGATATTCATGTGAATCAGTTGGTTTAAAATACACTTTATAATCTAAATTACCGGACGCCTGAAATTGCTTGCCTTTATACACGGTCACATCGAGAAAATCAACAGAATTTTCACTGATCGTAGCATTCAATTTAATATTTGGATCGTGATTGTTCAAAATTTCTAAAAATTCATCAAAATCTTCTTTTGAATGTTCCCAAATAATAAAAATGTCATCTAAATACCTGAGATATACGAGAGGATGCTTTGCACATTTGCTTAAGGCATTTTCCTCCCATTCCGCTACATAAATGCTTGCAAAATTAGGACTGAATCTTTTGTCCATAGGACAACCCATTATTTGTAGAAAATATTCTCCATTGAATTGAAAGTCATTACCTTTTAAGCTCAGCTCTAAAAGATCCAAAATTTGTTCATCCGGGCGTTTCGCATCCGGATATTTTTCAAATGCATTTTTAACTGATTTAACGTCTTTATCAATATCAATGTTCGTATACATACTGTCGATATCCAAAGTAGCCAGAATTGCATTTTTCGATATTTTCAATTTCGAAATTTTTGACAGGAAATCCTGTGTGTTTTTTTAGAAAGCTCGGATGTCTATTTGCTATAGGTTTCAGATGATAATCAATTAATTCCGAGATCGCATAAGATTCCGAATTACAATCTGATACAATTGGCCTCCCGGGTGGAGTTAAGTCATCCGTCCATGAAGAACGGTCTTGTGGATCTTTGGTAGGATATAAAATTGTCTTGTTTGAGCACTGAGCTTAGCTGTTAAATATTTCAATTGTTTTTTGGTCATGTGACCTTCGTCGAGGAGAAATTTTAAGATCTTATTGAATTTTTCGATATTACTAGGCCAAATAAATGGGAGACTTTAACGCACGTGCTGGAGTAAAACCGGATTATGTTACAGAAGGCGGGGAGGAACATATGTCACTCCTGGAGGATTGCACAACCGAGACAGCCAGTGAAAGACGAAATCTTGACAAAACTCTCAATAGTTTTGGAAGGCATCTTATTTCACTTTGCAAGGTGGCACGACTCAAAATTGTTAATGGCCGCACACCAGGTGATTATATTGGTAATTTTACAAGTTATCAATATAATGGCACAAGTGTTGTAGACTACGTAATAATATCTGATAAATTCCTTACGGATGTGGATTATTTCTGTGTAAAGCCGCCAAATGAATTCTCTGACCATTGCCAACTATCGATGCACTTAAAGTACAAAATAAACACTTCCGTTGGAAAGAACTCAAAATATTTTTACACCAAATATCCGGTCAAGCTTAAATGGACGAATCAAAGTGCAGAAAAAGGCTTACTATGCTTAAAAAAGCCGGGCATAATCCGACGACTTGAACAGTTTAGAATGAAACCATTCAAAGAAGAAAGCAAGGGCACAGAATGCGCTGTCAATGATCTTATGTCAATTATAGAATGCATAAATCGATCGGCGACAAAACGCATCCCGTGTCCACGTAATAATAATCGGAAACACAAACGTAAATGGTTCGACGTAGAGTGTAAACAACTCAAACGTAACATGGAGAATATAATACTTGCAGTACGGAAAGATCCATATAACAAGTCGCTC
Organism: Pictodentalium vernedei; assembly: GCA_031216915.1. Taxonomy (NCBI): domain Eukaryota; kingdom Metazoa; phylum Mollusca; class Scaphopoda; order Dentaliida; family Dentaliidae; genus Pictodentalium; species Pictodentalium vernedei. Next base: position 33,125,543 of record CM062296.1, read on the forward strand.
ATAGAAAAATATTTCACAGCTAAAAAATCTTATAAAAAGTCCATTAAATGTAAACGTAAATTGTTTTATAAAAATATATGCGATCAACTTGCTAGAGTGGAATCAATTGATCCTAAGGTATATTGGAGACTAATTAACTCTCTGAAGACAAATGAAATCTCTGAAAATCACCTTGATTCAGATGGCACTGTAGATTTTTTCAATGATCTCCTGTGTAAACCTCGAGGAGAACAATTCGATTACTGCGATCACATCGAAACTCCTAATGTAGATATCCCATTGAACAATAACCCTATAATAGCTGACGAAGTATACAGCTCGCTCAGTCAGTTAAAAAATAAAAAATCTACAGGTCCTGACAATGTGTCCAATGAACTCCTAAAATTTATTGTTCCGCATATTATCGACGAGGTTGTGAAAGTATTTAATCAAATACTAACATCAAAACATTATCCTCTTAGTTGGAGCAAATCAATTCTTACAACTGTTTATAAAAAAGGAGATAGACATGATCCGTGCCATAGCCCAGAGCAATACTATCGGCAAACTATTTAACAGAATCATTAGCAATAGAAGTACTAATTACTTAGAAGATAATAACCTAATAAGTGAGAACCAATTCGGATTTCGCAAAGGCTGTAGCACTGTTGACAGTATGTTTGTCTTGAATTCTGCTATTAATAAATATAAAAAGACGAAAAGACCACTGTATGCAGTATTTGTAGATTTAAGAAAAGCTTTCGATACCGTTGAAAGATCAAAATTTTTCCAGAAATTACGTAATATAGGCATCGGCGGTCCGATCTTTAGAGTCACTAATGTCAATGTATAAATCCTGTTACTACAGTACGAAAACAAACAAAGGAGTAGCCCCCCCCCCCCCCCCCCCCCCCCCAGCTATCCACCATTGGGGTCCGGCAGGGGTGTAATCTCTCCCCGACACTTTTTAAAATATTTATAGATGATATAGCAAATATATTTAATGATAAATGTACGCCAGTTTCATTAGGTGACTACTCATTAAATCATCTTTTATTTGCAGATGACCTCGTGCTGCTATCCGAGTCCCCAGATGGTATTCAACAATGCTTAAATAAATTAGATATCTATGCTCTGAAAAACAGTCTGAGTGTAAATATAGGTAAAACAAAATTTGTTGTATTTAGGGCACGTCAATCGACCGTAGTTCCCAATTTATACCTCGGATCTTCCAAGCTCCAGAAAACTAGCAACTATAATTACTTAGGATTGAATTTCTCACAAAATTGTAAACTACAGGATGCACAAAAAGATTTCACCATGAAAGCACTTCGAGCACTTTATTCCATAAACGCTTCATTTAAACAGAAATACCGCCCAACGATACCCATATTTTCTAGTCTATTTGACAAATTAATTAAACCAATACTACTGCATGGTAGTGAGATATGGGCATCAGAACTAGATTATAAAAACGAAAACAGCACCGCGTGTGAAAACGCTCACGTAAAATTTTGAAAATTATTACTTGGGGTAAATAAGAGTGCTTCCAACTTTGCTGTGCGCTCTGAACTAGGAAGATATCCTTTGTTCCTAGATGCCATAGTACAGCAGACGAGATACCACTCCAAGTTGCTGTCTCAGGAAACTGATTCTCTACTTGGAGCGGCGTATAAGGAAGCAGAAGTAGTATGTCTCGGGCTTTTCAGGGGCCATTTGGATGACCCCGGTGGATGACCCCGGAAGTGACGTCATGTCACGTGACCAGTGGCGCCATGTTGTGTTGTCATGGTAACCCGCGTGAGCGGCCATGTTGTGACGTCATCCCCATAGTGATACGTGGTGTGAGTGCGCATACGCAGCGCGTGTTGTTAGGGCGATACGTGTTTCCGTCGTCCATTTTGTATACTGGAAGCCGCCATCTTGGTTTCTATGGTAGCACGTGATTGCTATGTTACCTAAGGCCAACAATAGGACAGGAGTATGTTCGGAGGGTATGTTCGATTGATTCAGAGTATTTTCTGGAACGACTTCCCTGGATAATTACCACAAACAACCCGACAATCCCTCCAAATCACCAAAATCCACCCAAAATCACCGAAATTGACTTTATTTCCCCAATTTATCGGCTTAGCACGTAGTGCTATAGTACTAAGGGGTACAAAGGGGTGCGTTCCTTTGTAGAAGAGTAATGTTCTGGCTTAGAATTCTCCCAGAATCCCTTTATGGATCCCTATACCATGACGTTTTTCCCATTAAAAGACAGGTTCCTTTGGTAATTACCCAGAATTCTCCGCTTCTATCTATATATGCAATAGTTTTTGTCTATATGACCCTGTTCCTTTATTCTAGAGTATACTCCAGTAGCGTAGAAGAGCCTATCAACTGGAACAGCTTTACTTATTATTACTATATTTAGCAATTTCTGGTCTATTCTTGTTAGTTCTGACCCTATTCCGTGTACTCTTGTTGTTTCATTTATCTAGATTATAACTAACCAATCAGATTGCTTGATTTCCCATAACCTGTATGCAGAGTTATCTCCCTTCTGTACAACAAAAGCAGCCCCAAAACCAATAAGCTATCGAGCAGTTACTGATAAGTCATTGCTCGAACGACTCGAAGCTCATCGAGCAAACGAGCCTTAGAGCAATTGCTCGATCGAGTGACTCGGCATATTGCTCGAACGACTCGAATCCCATCGAGCAAATGAGCCAACGAGCATTTGCTCGATCGAGTGACTCCTCGAACGACTCGACGACTCATTTCAGTATTTGAGGATACCTATGGCCCAGGTATTGTATTATTTGAGGATACCTATCGAGGATACCTTTTAGAGGATACTTATCTGAGGATACTATTACCTGTACCACAAGACATACCTATCCCAAATATCCCTTATAAGCCATCGAGCAGTTACTGGAAAGTCATTGCTCGAATGACTCGAAGCTCATCGAGCAAATGAGCCTAAGAGCAATTGCTCCATGAGCAATTGCTCGAACGACTCGAAGCTCATCGAGCAAATGAGCTATCGAGTAATTGCTCGTTCGAGTGACTCCTCGAACGACTCTTAGACTCATTTCAGTATTCGAGGATACCTATGGCCCGGGTATTGTATTATTTGAGGATACCTATCGAGGATACCTTTTAGAGGATACTTATCTGAGGATACTATTACCTGTACCACAAGACATACCTATCCTAAATATCCCTTATAAGCCATCGAGCAGTTACTGAAAAGTCATTGCTCGAATGACTCGAAGCTCATCGAGCAAATGAGCCTAAGAGCAATTGCTCCATGAGCAATTGCTCGAACGACTCGAAGCTCATCGAGCAAATGAGCTATCGAGTAATTACTCGTTCGAGTGACTCCTCGAACGACTCGAGGACTCATTTCAGTATTTGAGGATACCTATGACATGGCTACATATCATTTGAGGATACCGTTTGGGGATACTAAATTGAGGATACCTTTGACCTGGTATTGTTGGAGGATACCTGTTGTAGAAACCTTTCATCTGTGTACTTCTGTTATTCTACCCCATATCTCATCCATTACTTCCTAGCTATACCTATCTCAGTCTCGACTATAACATTGATCAAGGTTGAATCAGATGTCTCCTGTATACATATAAGGCATTCCGTAATTGAGATTCCTAGCCGAGTCCGTAAAAGTTGGATTCCGTGATTTGTCATCGACACTCGAGGGTATGGAAAGGGATTGATAACTGAACAGAGACAACCAAACACTACAAAACAGCAAAGGTACAACAGAACGAAGATCCAACAGAACCAAGATGTAAACATAACAAAGTGTAAGAATGTCAAACTAGTCGGATTGATCGAACTAGTTGGACAGACTGAACAGATCTGCTCAAATACAATCAAGATGGAAGTGAATTGACCATAAAAATGAACTCAAATATAACCCTCTTGAACTGTTTGAATGAACTCTAACCCTAATGAAGGTATTAACACCCTTTGAACTGAATGAATGCGCTATAACCCTAATGAAGGTATATATAATTAACCCCTTTGAACTGAATGAATGAACTATATATAATATAAGTAAATAGTTAACCCCTTGAAGTTTTTGAATGAACTTTTTATATCTAATATAAATAAACACCCTTTGAACTGAATAAATTTTAAACTTAATGAACTACAACCCATTGAACTAAATTCTTCCAATAGGGAAGTGGAATACCGTCGAGTGTCGATGACAAATCACGGAATCCAACTTTTACGGACTCGGCTAGGAATCTCAATTACGGAATGCCTTATATGTATACAGGAGACATCTCAGTGTGTGGGGGGGGGGTGTGTGTGTGGGGGGGGGATGTGTGTGTGTGTGTGTGTGTGTGTGTGTGTGTGTGTGTGTGTGTGTGTGTGTGTGTGTGTGTGTGTGTGTGTGTGTGAGGTTAAAAAATCGCACTGGCACAGACATTTCCTACTGAAACGTTTTTTTCTTTTAATATGCCGCCGAAAAATTGTTTTCATTTACTGAACCCTGATGGGTTTCAAACATGACAAAAAATTACATAAAATTGATTTAAACTAAGTGATGAGCTTAGAAACTGGTTAAACTGACTGGCAATAATTGATGTTATTCATTGATGGGATCTAATTTAGTCCTTACAAGGATGTTACGCAAGCTTTTGTTTTTCTTACAGGCGATGACCGGTCGAAGATTCAAAGGTTCATTTAATTTAGCATTGGTAAAATTGAATTCATCTTTTAACATTTTTGCTATTTCGATATTCATTCTGTTGTACGTTAAAGTGAAAGGAATGATGGACCTCCTTTCGCATTCGCCCTCTGATATGTTCATACCAAATGGCCAGAGGGTTTGAAGCGTATTGATCCAAAAAGCTTCACGTTTTTTTCTAAATTCATCCGTTTCTTCTAATGTGTCTTTAATTGGTGGTTGTTCAATAGGATGGATTTCGAAATCGTCCAAAGAATGGCCAGGAAGGTTAAAATGTTGTGCTACTGGGGCATCAGCATTATGTTTTATATCCTGTTTGTGTCTAGTAGCACGTTCTCGAAAAGGATTTTGACTTTGACCAACATACTGTTTCCGACATCGCTTACAAGTGATAAGGTAAATAATGTTTGGTGAATCACAATGGAGGGGGTTACGGATCTGATAATGATTTTTCGTTTGTTCGGAGGAAAATTCCTCTTTCTGATCAGGCATAAAAGTATGAAGTCTACAACGAGGCTTTTTGCAATTAAATACCGCGCCACTACCATTCTGCAACGTTCTGTTGTGTTCAATCTTCAGTGGTTCGAAATCGGTAGTTTCAGCTGGACTTTCGAGCTTTTTCTGGGTTTGCGATTTCAGGCTACGCAAGAGGCGCAGCGAGTACCCTCTCGATCTGAGGGCGCCAAATAGAGTAGAACAAGCCTCATTGAAATTTACCTTATCACTTGAATTGCGGTGGAAACGAATGAGTTGTGATTTGATGATACCTTTAAATGTATGTTGTGTGCAACAATTGATGTGAATCAGTTGGTTTAAAATACACTTTATAATCTAAATGACCGGACGCCTGTAATTGCTTGCCTTTATACACGGTTACATCCAGAAAATCAACAGAATTTTCACTGATCGTAGCTTTCAATTTAATATTTGGATCGTGATTGTTCAAAATTTCTAAAAATTCATCAAAATCTTCTTTTGAATGTTCCCAAATAATAAAAATGTCATCTAAATACCTGAGATATACGAGAGGATGCTTTGCACATTTGCTTAAGGCATTTTCCTCCCATTCCGCTACATAAATGCTTGCAAAATTAGGACTGAATCTTTTGCCCATAGGACAACCCATTATTTGTAGAAAATATTCTCCATTGAATTGAAAGTCATTACCTTTTAAGCTCAGCTCTAAAAGATCCAAAATTTGTTCATCCGGGCGTTTCGCATCCGGATATTTTTCAAATGCATTTTTAACTGATTTAACGCCTTTATCAATATCAATGTTCGTATACATACTGTCGATATCCAAAGTAGCCAGAATTGCATTTTTCGGTATTTTCAATTTCGAAATTTTTGACAGGAAAGCCTGTGTGTTTTTTAGACAGCTCGGATGTCTATTTGCTATAGGTTTCAGATGATAATCAATTAATTCCGAGATCGCATAAGATTCCGAATTACAATCTGATACAATTGGCCTCCCGGGTGGAGTTAAGTCATCCGTCCATTAAGAACGGTCCTCGTGGATCTTTGGTAGGATATAAAATTGTCTTGTTTGAGCACTGAGCTTAGCTGTTAAATATTTCAATTGTTTTTTGGTAATGTGACCTTCATCGAGGAGAAATTTTAAGATCTTATTGAATTTTTCGATATTACTAGGCCAAATAAGTGAATCTATTTTCTTATAATGTTTAGTATTGCTGAGTTGTCTCATGGCTTCCTTTATATAATTATCCCGAGATAGAACAACTACCGACCCACCTTTGTCGGCTGGTTTAATTACTAATTTCTTATTTTTTCGAAGTTTCGTGAGGGCTCTCCGTTCACCAGCTGTTAAATTGTCTTTATCGGAGAGTATGTTCATGCTGAACACCTTTTTGATGATTCGTTTGCTAGCCTCAATAATTTCGGGATCTACTTCCCTATCTGGAGGTGACCAACCAGATGATTCTGTAAAAGGAAGTTTCCGACCGCTGGAGTTTCTAAAGCGGTCGGCTAATTTCATTTGCCCAAGAAAATTACAGTTGTATGATGGTAAATTTGTTTGGTTATCAGTTTTAGGCTTTGGTGCTGGTACAAAAGTTAAACCGCGATCTAAAAGAGATTTCTCTTGGGTTGCAAGGGATTTGTAAATCCCACATCGTCCCTGCGCGCCTTCGGCGCGCTAAAACCTTTCATTCATTCATCAAAGTTGGATTCATTTTCCTCAAAGTCTCTTTGAAAAAGCCAAACCAAGCGAAACGCGTCGAGACAGACGGATTATTTTCTACCTTTGCTGAAGACTACAACCAATCCAGGTATCTTCTCTAATAGGTAATATCTAGATTTCATTTTAATTTATTTCATTTCTTCATTTTAATTTCATTTTAAATTCATCCACCTATTCTTCAAATGGCTCAAAAAAGACAGAAGCATCAGGGAAAGAGAGTTGCCCAGTCTGGAAGAGGCCAGGAACAATCGTTCCAGGCCTATTCTAGATTGGTCAAGGCCCTTTTCCAGGTGATTCAGTGTATGCACCATATTGGGCTCCTAGAGCAGCATTTGGCCAACCGGGATTTCCCGAAACAGTTGGAGAAGAAAGTAGATGAGTTAGGTGGCTTTCTAAAGCCGGCTCTTCCCACCCCACACATTTTTTCTGTTTTTCGACAGATTAGTGTGGGATGGGCCAACCAAACGTTAAATGCTTTAGTTGAGCATTACAAGAAAAATTTAAACCAGTTGAAGTCTAAGATAACTTTGGCTATGCGACCACCTCCTGGACTCGAAAAAATAGACTTCAACAGCGCTTCGGCGCGTGCCTTGATCTGGGCTCAAAAAAACTTTAAAAATAAGTTGACAGATAAGACGATTTCGGCCTATGAGTCTTACATTTCGGAACTTCGCCCAGCGTCTGGAGTAAGGAACAATACGGGAGGGAGCAAGCAAACTCCGGCCCGTGTTGTCCCTCTACCCCAACGCGAAAAGCAAAATAAGAAAAGATCAAGGCAAAGCACTTCTCCCTCTTCTTTTCCTTCTACTTCTTCTTTCTCTCAGAGTAAGCGCCTCAATTTGCAAACATCTCCGGTCCATATTGTAACTGAAGATGCTCGCAAATTGAGTAACGCTGTCTCGCCTCGTCTTATTCCTCTACCTCCTACTCCTCCTCAGCCTTTCTTCTCTGGTTCTCCTAGTGCTCTCACTAGAACTCCTCCTCCCCCTTCTGTTTCTTCTCCTGCTTCTGTTTCCTCTCCTGCTTCTGTTTCTTCTCCCCCTTCTCCTGCCTCTAGTGTGGTTCAACCAGGTATATCGTACTCAGAGAAAGTCAAATCACCGAGCCGCAACTCGGGCCGCTCATTTGATTCTAAATTCTCCCAGTTTCGGCATAAAAGCGGAGTTAATTTTGACAAAAGGAATTGGCGCCTCCCCGATGTTTGTAAAAATATCCTTATGATTGGAAGTTCAAATTTAGGACGCATTGATCGAAATCCCCATCCGGACATCCAGGTGGAGTGTTACCCCGGCGCCAAATTCAATCATCTGCGCTCTATGTTTAAAGGGCACAGGGGCCAGTCCAGTCCCCAAAAAATATTATTAAATATTGGCGTGAATTCTCGAAACGATAATTCTGATCTCGTAGTTAAGCAGTTGCGGAATATGCTTAGCGATATCAGGGTCAAGTTTAGATCAGCAAAAATTTATTTCGCTGAACTAAACTTTTCGCAAAAACTCCCTCAGGCTGAGAGGAGAACCCTGAGCATCATCAACGAAACCATTCGGAAAGTGAAGGACGTTAACGTTATACCTAAAATTGATGACGCGAAGTTTGATGTTGCTCAGGATTTAATCCATTGGACCACGAGAACCGCCAATATTATGTACGATCACTGGTTGAACCACCTAAATTTAAACTAAGTAAAGGCAAAGGTAACAGCCGCCTAACAGATGTGGGATTAGGAACTAATGTGGTTAACCTGTCTGGCACCAATGACCTAACAACCCAAGAGAAATCTCTTTTAGATCGCGGTTTAACTTTTGTACCAGCACCAAAGCCTAAAACTGATAACCAAACAAATTTACCATCATACAACTGTAATTTTCTTAGGCAAATGAAATTAGCAGACCGCTTTAGAAACTCCAGCGGTCGGAAACTTCCTTTTACAGAATCATCTGGTTGGTCACCTCCAGATAGTGAAGTAGATCCCGAAATTATTGAGGCTAGCAAACGAATCATCCAAAAGGTGTTCAGCATGAACATACTCTCCGATAAAAACAATTTAACAGCTGGTGAAAGGAGAGCCCTCACGAAACTTCGAAAAAATAAGAAATTAGTAATTAAACCAGCCGACAAAGGTGGGTCGGTAGTTGTTCTATCTCGGGATAATTATATAAAGGAAGCCATGAGACAACTCAGCAATACTAAACATTATAAGAAAATAGATTCACTTATTTGGCCTAGTAATATCGAAAAATTCAATAAGATCTTAAAATTTCTCCTCGACGAAGGTCACATTACCAAAAAACAATTGAAATATTTAACAGCTAAGCTCAGTGCTCAAACAAGACAATTTTATATCCTACCAAAGATCCACAAGGACCGTTCTTCATGGACGGATGACTTAACTCCACCCGGGAGGCCAATTGTATCAGATTGTAATTCGGAATCTTATGCGATCTCGGAATTAATTGATTATCATCTGAAACCTATAGCAAATAGACATCCGAGCTATCTAAAAAATACACAGGATTTCCTGTCAAAAATTTCGAAATTGAAAATATCGAAAAATGCAATTCTGGCTACTTTGGATATCGACAGTATGTATACGAATATTGATATTGATAAAGGTGTTAAATCAGTTAAAAATGCATTTGAAAAATATCCGGATGCGAAACGCCCGGATGAACAAATTTTGGATCTTTTAGAGCTGAGCTTAAAAGGTAATGACTTTCAATTCAATGGAGAATATTTTCTACAAATAATGGGTTGTCCTATGGGCAAAAGATTCAGTCCTAATTTTGCAAGCATTTATGTAGCGGAATGGGAGGAAAATGCCTTAAGCAAATGTGCAAAGCATCCTCTCGTATATCTTAGGTATTTAGATGACATTTTTATTATTTGGGAACATTCAAAAGAAGATTTTGATGAATTTTTAGAAATTTTGAACAATCACGATCCAAATATTAAATTGAAAGCTACTATCAGTGAAAATTCTGTTGATTTTCTCGATGTGACCGTGTATAAAGGCAAGCAATTTCAGGCGTCCGGTCATTTAGATTATAAAGTGTATTTTAAACGAACTGATTCACATCAATTGTTGCACACAAAATCATTTCATCCTCAACATACATTTAAAGGTATCATCAAATCACAACTCATTCGTTTCCACCGCAATTCAAGTGATAAGGTAAATTTCAATGAGGCTTGTTCTACTCTATTTGGCGCCCTCAGATCGAGAGGGTACTCGCTGCGCCTCTTGCGTAGCCTGAAATCCCAAACCCTGAAAAATCTCGAAAGTCCATCTGAAACTACCGATTTCGAACCACTGAAGATTGAACACAACAGACCATTGCAGAATGGTAGTGGCGCGGTATTTAATTGCAAAAAGCCTCGTTGTAGACTGCATACTTTTATGCCTGATCAGAAAGAGGAATTTTCCTCCGAACAAACGAAAAATCATTATCAGATCCGTAACCCCCTCCATTGTGATTCACCAAACATTATTTACCTTATCACTTGTAAGCGATGTCGGAAACAGTATGTTGGTCAAAGTCAAAATCCTTTTCGAGAACGTGCTACTAGACACAAACAGGATATAAAACATAATGCTGATGCCCCAGTAGCACAACATTTTAACCTTCCTGGCCATTCTTTGGACGATTTCGAAATCCATCCTATTGAACAACCACCAATTAAAGACACATTAGAAGAAACGGATGAATTTAGAAAAAAACGTGAAGCTTTTTGGATCAATACGCTTCAAACCCTCTGGCCATTTGGTATGAACATATCAGAGGGCGAATGCGAAAGGAGGTCCATCATTCCTTTCACTTTAACGTACAACAGAATGAATATCGAAATAGCAAAAATGTTAAAAGATGAATTCAATTTTACCAATGCTAAATTAAATGAACCTTTGAATCTTCGACCTGTCATCGCCTATAAGAAAAACAAAAGCTTGCGTAACATCCTTGTAAGGACTAAATTAGAGCCCATCAATGAATAACATCAATTTTTGCCAGTCAGTTTAACCAGTTCCTAAGCTCATCACTTAGTTTAAATCAATTTTATGTACTTTTTTGTCATGTTTGAATCCAATCAGGGTTCAGTAAATGAAAACAATTTTTCAGCGGCATATTAAAAGGAAAAAACGTTTCAGTAGGAAATGTCTGTGCCAGTGCGATTCTTTAACCTCAAACACACACATTTACCCTTGCACTCACATGTATGTGAGTGTGTGTGGGGGGATGTGTGTGGGGGGGATGTGTGTGTGTGTGTGTGTGTGTGTGTGTGTGTGTGTGTGTGTGTGTGTGTGTGTGTGTGTGTGTGTGTGTGTGTGTGTGTGTGTGTGTGTGTGTGTGAGGTTAAAAAATCGCACTGGCACAGACATTTCCTACTGAAACGTTTTTTTCTTTTAATATGCCGCCGAAAAATTGTTTTCATTTACTGAACCCTGATGGGTTTCAAACATGACAAAAAATTACATAAAATTGATTTAAACTAAGTGATGAGCTTAGAAACTGGTTAAACTGACTGGCAATAATTGATGTTATTCATTGATGGGATCTAATTTAGTCCTTACAAGGATGTTACGCAAGCTTTTGTTTTTCTTACAGGCGATGACCGGTCGAAGATTCAAAGGTTCATTTAATTTAGCATTGGTAAAATTGAATTCATCTTTTAACATTTTTGCTATTTCGATATTCATTCTGTTGTACGTTAAAGTGAAAGGAATGATGGACCTCCTTTCGCATTCGCCCTCTGATATGTTCATACCAAATGGCCAGAGGGTTTGAAGCGTATTGATCCAAAAAGCTTCACGTTTTTTTCTAAATTCATCCGTTTCTTCTAATGTGTCTTTAATTGGTGGTTGTTCAATAGGATGGATTTCGAAATCGTCCAAAGAATGGCCAGGAAGGTTAAAATGTTGTGCTACTGGGGCATCAGCATTATGTTTTATATCCTGTTTGTGTCTAGTAGCACGTTCTCGAAAAGGATTTTGACTTTGACCAACATACTGTTTCCGACATCGCTTACAAGTGATAAGGTAAATAATGTTTGGTGAATCACAATGGAGGGGGTTACGGATCTGATAATGATTTTTCGTTTGTTCGGAGGAAAATTCCTCTTTCTGATCAGGCATAAAAGTATGAAGTCTACAACGAGGCTTTTTGCAATTAAATACCGCGCCACTACCATTCTGCAACGTTCTGTTGTGTTCAATCTTCAGTGGTTCGAAATCGGTAGTTTCAGCTGGACTTTCGAGCTTTTTCTGGGTTTGCGATTTCAGGCTACGCAAGAGGCGCAGCGAGTACCCTCTCGATCTGAGGGCGCCAAATAGAGTAGAACAAGCCTCATTGAAATTTACCTTATCACTTGAATTGCGGTGGAAACGAATGAGTTGTGATTTGATGATACCTTTAAATGTATGTTGTGTGCAACAATTGATGTGAATCAGTTGGTTTAAAATACACTTTATAATCTAAATGACCGGACGCCTGTAATTGCTTGCCTTTATACACGGTTACATCGAGAAAATAAACAGAATTTTCACTGATCGTAGCTTTCAATTTAATATTTGGATCGTGATTGTTCAAAATTTCTAAAAATTCATCAAAATCTTCTTTTGAATGTTCCCAAATAATAAAAATGTCATCTAAATACCTGAGATATACGAGAGGATGCTTTGCACATTTGCTTAAGGCATTTTCCTCCCATTCCGCTACATAAATGCTTGCAAAATTAGGACTGAATCTTTTGCCCATAGGACAACCCATTATTTGTAGAAAATATTCTCCATTGAATTGAAAGTCATTACCTTTTAAGCTCAGCTCTAAAAGATCCAAAATTTGTTCATCCGGGCGTTTCGCATCCGGATATTTTTCAAATGCATTTTTAACTGATTTAACGCCTTTATCAATATCAATGTTCGTATACATACTGTCGATATCCAAAGTAGCCAGAATTGCATTTTTCGGTATTTTCAATTTCGAAATTTTTGACAGGAAATCCTGTGTGTTTTTTAGACAGCTCGGATGTCTATTTGCTATAGGTTTCAGATGATAATCAATTAATTCCGAGATCGCATAAGATTCCGAATTACAATCTGATACAATTGGCCTCCCGGGTGGAGTTAAGTCATCCGTCCATTAAGAACGGTCCTCGTGGATCTTTGGTAGGATATAAAATTGTCTTGTTTGAGCACTGAGCTTAGCTGTTAAATATTTCAATTGTTTTTTGGTAATGTGACCTTCATCGAGGAGAAATTTTAAGATCTTATTGAATTTTTCGATATTACTAGGCCAAATAAGTGAATCTATTTTCTTATAATGTTTAGTATTGCTGAGTTGTCTCATGGCTTCCTTTATATAATTATCCCGAGATAGAACAACTACCGACCCACCTTTGTCGGCTGGTTTAATTACTAATTTCTTATTTTTTCGAAGTTTCGTGAGGGCTCTCCGTTCACCAGCTGTTAAATTGTCTTTATCGGAGAGTATGTTCATGCTGAACACCTTTTTGATGATTCGTTTGCTAGCCTCAATAATTTCGGGATCTACTTCACTATCTGGAGGTGACCAACCAGATGATTCTATAAAAGGAAGTTTCCGACCGCTGGAGTTTCTAAAGCGGTCGGCTAATTTCATTTGCCCAAGAAAATTACAGTTGTATGATGGTAAATTTGTTTGGTTATCAGTTTTAGGCTTTGGTGCTGGTACAAAAGTTAAACCGCGATCTAAAAGAGATTTCTCTTGGGTTGTTAGGTCATTGGTGCCAGACAGGTTAACCACATTAGTTCCTAATCCCACATCTGTTAGGCGGCTGTTACCTTTGCCTTTACTTAGTTTAAATTTAGGTGGTTCAACCAGTGATCGTACATAATATTGGCGGTTCTCGTGGTCCAATGGATTAAATCCTGAGCAACATCAAACTTCGCGTCATCAATTTTTGGTATAACGTTAACGTCCTTCACTTTCCGAATGGTTTCGTTGATGATGCTCAGGGTTCTCCTCTCAGCCTGAGGGAGTTTTTGCGAAAAGTTTAGTTCAGCGAAATAAATTTTTGCTGATCTAAACTTGACCCTGATATCGCTAAGGATATTCCGCAACTGCTTAACTACGAGATCAGAATTATCGTTTCGAGAATTCACGCCAATATTTAATATTTTTTGGGGACTGGACTGGCCCCTGTGCCCTTTAAACATAGAGCGCAGATGATTGAATTTGGCGCCGGGGTAACACTCCACCTGGATGTCCGGATGGGGATTTCGATCAAAGCGTCCTAAATTTGAACTACCAATCATAAGGATGTTTTTACAAACATCGGGGAGGCGCCAATTCCTTTTGTCAAAATTAACTCCGCTTTTATGTCGAAACTGGGAGAATTTAGAATCAAATGAGCGGCCCGAGTTGCGGCTCGGTGATTTGACTTTCTCTGAGTACGATATACCTGGTTGAACCACACTAGAGGCAGGAGAAGGGGGAGAAGAAACAGAAGCAGGAGAGGAAACAGAAGCAGGAGAAGAAACAGAAGCAGGAGAAGAAAAAGAAGCAGGAGAAGAAACAGAAGCAGGAGAAGAAACAGAAGGAGGAGGAGGAGTTCTAGTGAGAGCACTAGGAGAACCAGAGAAGAAAGGCTGAGGAGGAGTAGGAGGTAGAGGAGCAAGACGAGGCGAGACAGCGTTACTGAATTTGCGAGCATCTTCAGTCACAATATGGACCGGAGATGTTTGCAAATTGAGGCGCTTACTCTGAGAGAAAGAAGTAGAAGGAAAAGAAGAGGGAGAAATGCTTTGCCTTGATCTTTTCTTATTTTGCTTTTCGCGTTGGGGTAGAGGGACAACACGGGCCGGAGTTTGCTTGCTCCCTCCCGTATTGTTCCTTACTCCAGACGCTGGGCGAAGTTCCGAAATGTAAGACTCATAGGCCGAAATCGTCTTATCTGTCAACTTATTTTTAAAGTTTTTTTGAGCCCAGATCAAGGCACGCGCCGAAGCGCTGTTGAAGTCTATTTTTTCGAGTCCAGGAGGTGGTCGCATAGCCAAAGTTATCTTAGACTTCAACTGGTTTAAATTTACCTTATAATGCTCAACTAAAGCATTTAACGTTTGGTTGGCCCATCCCACACTAATCTGTCGAAAAACAGAAAAAATGTGTGGGGTGGGAAGAGCCGGCTTTAGAAAGCCACCTGACTCATCTACTTTCTTCTCCAACTGTTTCGTGAAATCCCGGTTGGCCAAATGCTGCTCTAGGAGCCCAATATGGTGCATACACTGAATCACCTGGAAAAGGGCCTTGACCAATCTAGAATAGGCCTGGAACGATTGTTCCAGGCCTCTTCCAGACTGGGCAACTCTCTTTCCCTGATTCTTCTGTCTTTTTTGAGCCATTTGAAGAATAGGTAGATGAATTTAAAATGAAATTAAAATGAAAAAATGAAATAAATTAAAATGAAGTCTAGATATTACCTATTAGAGAAGATACCTGGATTGGTTGTAGTCTTCAGCCAAGGTAGAAAATAATCCGTCTGTCTCGGCGCGTTTCGCTTGGTTTGGCTTTTTCAAAGAGACTTTGAGGAAAATGAATCCAACTTTGATGAATGAATGAAAGGTTTTAGCGCGCCGAAGGCGCGCAGGGACGATGTGGGATTTACAAATCCCTTGCGACCCGGTTAACCTTATTGTTTTCCCCTTGGATCACACAGTCCTAGCTTTCGTATTGCCCAAAATGGAGTCTGAGGGGGTTATGCACGCGGTTAGAATACCCGACAGTTTACGTTGGAGTGTTAGATGGTCAATACTTAATACCTCAACGCATTTAAAACTATTAGAGAGCGAGCTCTATTCGGTTCCAGCGATGGTAGAGGTTTGAGTCCCACCATGGTGGCGAGCGAGAATGTAATGTTGTGCGATGGCAAGTTTAAGGGAAGAAGAGAAAAGAAAACCAAACAGCAACGCCGGTTTGGTAGCGGCCCCGGTATATGACCATAGTGGTTACAAAAAAGAAGTGGAGAAAGCTCCAACAGTTTAGTTTTAAGAAACCGGGAGTCATCCATCAAGCCTTCTGGGAGATAGGATGCCGTATGTAATTTTGAGGTATCTGGTTATCCTTCGGGAATTCCAAATGACCTCCTCCACACCCCCCCCCCCCCCCCAAAAAAAAAAAAAAAAACACTCACTGACACACACCCTCAAGCCCTTAAAAGGGCTGTTAAATCTTTATTCAAATGTTTATTTTTATCAAATGTACACTCGTTCCCAGCCAGACAAGCTTGTTTCAATCCTTGCCTAGCGTTTGGTGGTTTCTTGTATATGTTGCAGAAAGGTAGGTTGCACCAATTCCTCCTACGCTTTGTCTCCCATTTCCATGCGTCTTCTTGATGAGAGTGTTGCAAGAAAATTTGAGAATGTTCAGTTAGAAAAGTAAAAGGTAGAGAGAAAGATAGGTATCCGCTATTGTATATTGTGCCTGCTGTGTGATTGTTGGATGGGGTAAGGGGTGTGTTTCTTCGGAGCACACTCCCCACACGCAGAGTTGCGAGGCAATCCTCACAGACTCAATCCTAAAGATCTCAATGAGTAGCGAGGCAATCCTCACTGACTCCACGCAGTTTAATTCTAATGAGTAATTTTAATTTACTGTGGATTATTTTGTTTTTCTGTTTAGGGTTCGGTGTTCGTTCAGCTTCACCATTGATTCACTATCCTGGAGTATGTGGAGGGTTTTGTTATATAGATCTTATTAAACGCGTTTCAATCGCGCTTCAGCAGAGTTGCGAGGCATTCCTCACAGACTCTATCCTAAAGTTCCCAATGAGTAGCGAGGCAATCCTCACTGACTCCACGCGATTTAGTTATATTGTATAATTTTTATTTTATTTTATTTTATTTTATTATATATATTATTTTTTTTTTATTTTTTTTTTTATTTTCTGGAAACTTATTTTGTTTTTCTGTTAAGGGATCGGTGTTCGTTCAGCTCAACCATTAATTCACTATACTGGAGTCTGTTGAGGGTTTTGGTTTGTAGGTCTTTTAATCGCGTATCAATAGTTTCTATTTTTGCTAGCTCGTGAAGTTCCTTTATCGGGGTCCATTTCGGTTTGCATAGTGCCACTCGCAGGGCATAATTTTGAACCCTCTGTAGCTTCTGAATGTTGGTTTTGCTTAGGTCGCTTGTTATTATGGCACCGTATTCTAGTACCGGACGTATAAATGTTTTGTAGAGCTTGAGAAGCACATCTTTGTTTGCTCCCCAATTTCTACCTCTGATCATCTTCAGAAAATTGATACGTTTAGTAGCTCTAACCGTAATGGAGTTTACGTGACTGTTTAGACTGAGAATGCTATCTAGGATAAATCCCAAAAATTTGGCCTCTTTGTTTGCTTCTAGTTTGTGATCGTATAACTGGAGATCGATACTCGGGACTGGTTTTTTCCTTTGCTTTTTGAAGAACGTAACTTTTTGAGTTTTGGCGGCATTGAGTTTGATGCGCCACAGGGCACACCAGCTCTCAAGATCGCGAATGGTATCCTGTAGACGATTTTTAATTATGTTTCTGGACTTGCTGGCTGTCCAAATGCCTTTGTCGTCTGAGAACTGCGATAGTTGAACAAAGTTTTTCCCTACTTTCTCTATATCATTCACATATATTATGAAAAGAAGCGGACTTAGAACCGACCCTTGTGGTGTTCCCGCTTCGAGTATTACTTCCTCTGACACCTCGCGATTAACCCTCACCTTAATTTTTCGGTCAGTTAGAAATGATGATATGATCCTTAGAATTTTAGTGGGTAATCCCATTTTCGCTAGTTTATATCTCACGCCATTGTGCCATACCGAGTCGAACGCTTTTTCTACATCCAAGAAAAGCGCGGTTCCGATTTCGTTTTGACTAAATGCTGTTTTCATATAATCGACCAGTCAATATACGTGTTCGATTCCCTCTTTCTGACTCCTATACGCTCTTTGCCATTTGTTGAAAAAATTGATTGATTCGAGATAGCTGCGAAGTCTCGTAGTGAGAATCCGCTCAAATATTTTCCCTACACAGCTAAGCAAGCTGATTGGGCGGTAATTAGAAGGGTTGGTAAGGTCTTTGTCGGGTTTAGGTACCATGACTCCCGTGGCCACTTTCCAGCATTTTGGGAAGTACCCACAGGAGAGACAGCAGTTTAAGAGTTTGGTAAGTCTGCAGTAGAAGATGTTGGGGCACTGTTTCATTATTTTGTAAGAGACTTCGTCTTCTCCTGGGGACGAAGATGACCTGCATTTTATGATTATACCCATGACCTCTTCTATGCTTATTGGTTCGGTTAATTCATGGTCGTCCCCGTCTTCATGCCTTTGGTCGAAGTTCGGTTCATTGAAGATTGAGTTGTTATCTTGGACAAATTTATTTACTCGTACCTTAAAATCGTTGTCATATCTGTTCCCTTCTTGTGGACGATGTGCCTTCTTTAGAAGTTCGGCAAAAGCACTGGCCTTTGCCTTGTCGTCTATGGCCATAGATCCGTCGCTAGTCTTTAGCGCATTATTGTTGGCAATTTTGCTCTTTTGGCCAATAAGAGTTTTAAATGTATCCCAGAACCTCTTAGGTTCTCTCAGCCCATTTAGGTTTTCGGTTGCTTTTTCCCATCTCACGCGATTGTCGTTAGCTATGGCCTTTTTTACTTCCCCATGAAGGCGATTATACGCGGTTTTAAGTTCTGCTCTTTTCATTTGATCATTCTCTGATTGGTAAGCCCGGAAGGCTTTTCTTTTTTGTTTGATTATTTGAAGAGTTGTTTGGGTTATTCTGTTTATCCGTGTCTTTACTGTTTGCTTGGGACAGATTTCATCTAGCGTACTGTTGATAACCTCGTTAAGGTGGGTGCAGGCTTTTTCTAGTTCATGAACATTTGAGGGGTCATTTGCCTTTATTTTTACTTCGATAATGTTTCTGAAGAGGTTCCAGTCAATTTTTGATAGGTTCCTCCTATTCACGGGAGGATACCTTGCGGGACCAGTATTACATTTCAGAGTGGCGTGAACCGGCAGGTGATCACTGCCTAGATCATCATCTCCTACAAATATGTCTTGCATTTGGCTGGTTAGTGATTTGCTGGTGATAATCAAGTCTAGGATATCTGATTGATGGAGTAGGTTGTTGCTTATGTATGTTACGTCTTGATCGTTCTTTACCACGAATAGATCGAGTTCTTCAATGATATGGAAAAGGGCGTCACCATTAGGCTCAGTCTTATGACAACCGAATACCTGGTGTTTGGAATTGAAATCACCCACGAATATGCAGTGCTTGTACTTGTTGGTAAAAAATTCAAATACTTTACTGTCTACTGTTGCTTGCGGCTTGTTATAATATGATATGATGGCCACGTGTTTGTGGTCAAGTTCAATTTCAGCTGCAATCACTTCTGCATTGAGGTGGTCGCATGGTATTGATTTGTATTTAATCTCCTGCCTTATTAACAGAGCGACATCGCCGCCTTTTTGGGCGGGGCGATCTCTTCTAATAATATCAAAACCACATAACGAGAATTGTTTGTTTGGTTTAAGCCAGGTTTCGCTAATTCCAATTACGTCCGTATTTTTTAAATAATGTGACATTTGCAAATTTTTCTGATTAACGCTTCGAGCGTTCCACTGGACTATTTTCAGTGTATCCATGAATGGTTTAGGAATAACTGTACTAAGTTTATTTAAGTTTAATTACTATTTGTAATATTGTTACATAATTATATTCTGTTGACGGCCGCTTCTAATAGCGTGTGAGATATTTGAGTATTATATAACTTAGAGGCTGTTTTACTAATCTCTTTGCAAACGTCCGAAAGACTGGTGTCCAAGTGTTTCTTCATTATGCTGAAAATAGAGCCAGCCATTAGAGTACACGTGGAATAAGGGGAAGATGAGTTCTCGACATTACTTACATTTAGAGCTTTAAGCTGGATGTTTGTTTTAACTTTTTTGAAGTGGCTACAACCCCGGTAGTTGCTGGGGTGTTGACCACCGCAATTCGGGCATTTCAGAGTTTTAGGACTACATGCCTTCGCGATGTGTTTGTCACCGCATTTCATACATCGTTGCTCCCCGTTGCATTTGTGTGACAAGTGCCCAAATTTCTGACACTTGTGACACTGAACGGGTTGCGGAAGAACACGATATTCCTCGGTTTCGTATTTTCTGCCATTAATAATTACCCCTTTGCTTATCAAATTTAATTTCGTTGCTCTATTAGGCCATTTTACTTTTATTTTCCAACTATGGTTACCCGTGGCTTTGGAGATTAGTCTCTCCCACGAGCATCCTGGAAGGGCTTTATCAATCGAGTTTTTTTCCGTTTTGGGGTGGACGCGTGTGATTACGACACAGGGGTTTGGTTGCGGGTGGCCCTGTGTCTTGTTGGTTTTATTGGTCACCTTAGGGGGCGTTTTGGCTTTTACTTTATCGGCGTACGTCGCTCTATCGGTTGGGCTAGCTGTCGCATTCACTATTTCCGGTGATGTAGACTCTGTTGCGTTAACAGAGTCCCCATTTCTTGGTGTGACCACCGAGTCCTTTCCAGTAGCGGTGCTCTGTGAATTTTTCTTGATGATTTTTGTCTTCTTGACATGCCGATCAATAGTCATACAGAAACCATTTTCGTCTTCGACGTCCACGGTTTCATCATTTTCACGGAACTGATGAATGAAAGGTTTTTTCACGGAACTCATTGGAGAGTTTCCTTTTCGATCGATTTTGGTTTGGTGATTTTTTCTGTCGCCAACTTTGGGAGGGCATGCATGGTATATATCCATATGTGGGCTGGGGGTGTTTTTCACAGCTCAGTATATAATTAAACTCGGTAAAAAGCTGACAAATGTCACTCATCTAATTAATTCTTTTCAATCTGAGATGTCCCAAGTTTGTTTTTCACAACTCAGTTTGTGTCGTCCAAACAAATTAGATGAAGCCCTATTGGTTGGCTTCCATTGAATTTTAATCAGTCAGTGAGTGGTTTGCTTTACTGACCCCATGAAGCCCTGTTGGTTGGCTTTGATTTAAGTAAAACCAATCGGGAGCGGTTTGCTTTACTGGCTTCAGAAGTATGTGAAAATAATATGAAAAAATGGTTTGATAAAATATATTGAGACTAAAGAAATAAATGAAAAAATAACGCCAAAGATCATGATGCCGCACGAATGTTATCAGTTGGAATGAATATCCCCCGACGGAGGTTTATGACGGAAAATATTTTACACCACGTAGAAATTGTGTGTTTTACCTTCTGAACCTCTACATTGTGTGAAAGGTATGAAAAATTAAAAATAAAAATAAAAATAATAATTTAAATAAATGAATCAACCAAATAAATAAATAAATAAATAAATAAATAAATAAATAAATAAATAAATAAATAAATAAATAAATGAAAATTAATAAAAAATTTAAAATAATCAATAAATAAATATATAAATAATAATTTTATTTAGGAAATACATACACATGATTGAAATTAGAACCTATTTTGTTTTTGGGCATATATGAACTCTGGCACTCGCCTGTGTGTGTTTGAGGTTAAAAAAATCGCACTGGCACAGGCATTTCATACTGAAACGTTTTTTTTCTTTTAATATGCCGCCGAAAAATTGTTTTCATTTACTGAACCCTGATTGGTTTCAAACATGACAAAAAAGTACACAAAATTGATTTAAACTAAGTGATGAGCTTAGGAACTGGTTAAACTGACTGGCAGAAATTGGTGTTATTCATTGATGGGCTCTAATTTAGTCCTTACAAGGATGTTACGCAAGCTTTTGTTTTTCTTATAGGCGATGACAGGTCGAAGATTCAAAGGTTCATTTAATTTAGCATTGGTAAAATTGAATTCATCTTTTAACATTTTTGCTATTTCGATATTCATTCTGTTGTACATTAAAGTGAAAGGAATGATGGACCTCCTTTCGCATTCGCCCTCTGATATGTTCATACCAAATGGCCAGAGAGTTTGAAGCGTATTGATCCAAAAAGCTTCACGTTTTTTTTTCTAAATTCATCCGTTTCTTCTAATGTGTCTTTAATTGGTGGTTGTTCAATAGGATGGATTTCGAAATCGTCCAAAGAATGGCCAGGAAGGTTAAAATGTTGTGCTACTGGGGCATCAGCATTATGTTTTATATCCTGTTTGTGTCTAGTATCACGTTCTCGAAAAGGATTTTGACTTTGACCAACATACTGTTCCCGACATCGCTTACAAGTGATAAGGTAAATAATGTTTGGTGAATCACAATGGAGGGGGTTACGGATCTGATAATGATTTTTCGTTTGTTCGGAGGAAAATTCCTCTTTCTGATCAGGCATAAAAGTATGCAGTCTACAACGAGGCTTTTTGCAATTAAATACCGCGCCACTACCATTCTGCAACGGTCTGTTGTGTTCAATCTTCAGTGGTTCGAAATCGGTAGTTTCAGCTGGACTTTCGAGCTTTTTCAGGGTTTGGGATTTCGGGCTACGCAAGAGGCGCAGCGAGTACCCTCTCGATCTGAGGGCGCCAAATAGAGTAGAACAAGCCTCATTGAAATTTACCTTATCACTTGAATTGCGGTGGAAACGAATGAGTTGTGATTTGATGATACCTTTAAATGTATGTTGAGGATGAAATGATTTTGTGTGCAACAATTGATGTGAATCAGTTGGTTTAAAATACACTTTATAATCTAAATAACCAGACGCCTGAAATTGCTTGCCTTTATACACGGTCACATCGAGAAAATCAACAGAATTTTCACTGATAGTAGCTTTCAATTTAATATTTGGATCGTGATTGTTCAAAATTTCTAAAAATTCATCAAAATCTTCTTTTGAATGTTCCCAAATAATAAAAATGTCATCTAAATACCTGAGATATACGAGAGGATGCCTTGCACATTTGCTTAAGGCATTTTCCTCCCATTCCGCTACATAAATGCTTGCAAAATTAGGACTGAATCTTTTGCCCATAGGACAACCCATTATTTGTAGAAAATATTGTCCATTGAATTGAAAGTCATTACCTTTTAAGCTCAGCTCTAAAAGATCCTAAATTTGTTCATCCGGGCGTTTCGCATCCGGATATTTTTCAAATGCATTTTTAACTGATTTAACACCTTTATCAATATCAATGTTCGTATACATACTGTCGATATCCAAAGTAGCCAGAATTGCATTTTTCGATATTTTCAATTTCGAAATTTTTGACAGGAAATCCTGTGTATTTTTTAGATAGCTCGGATGTCTATTTGCTATAGGTTTCAGATGATAATCAATTAATTCCGAGATCGCATAAGATTCCGAATTACAATCTGATACAATTGGCCTCCCGGGTGGAGTTAAGTCATCCGTCCATGAAGAACGGTCCTTGTGGATCTTTGGTAGGATATAAAATTGTCTTGTTTGAGCACTGAGCTTAGCTGTTAAATATTTCAATTGTTTTTTGGTAATGTGACCTTCGTCGAGGAGAAATTTTAAGATCTTATTGAATTTTTCGATATTACTAGGCCAAATAAGTGAATCTATTTTCTTATAATGTTTAGTATTGCTGAGTTGTCTCATGGCTTCCTTTATATAATTATCCCGAGATAGAACAACTACCGACCCACCTTTGTCGGCTGGTTTAATTACTAATTTCTTATTTTTTCGAAGTTTCGTGAGGGCTCTCCTTTCACCAGCTGTTAAATTGTCTTTATCGGAGAGTATGTTCATGCTGAACACCTTTTGGATGATTCGTTTGCTAGCCTCAATAATTTCGGGATCTACTTCACTATCTGGAGGTGACCAACCAGATGATTCTGTAAAAGGAAGTTTCCGACCGCTGGAGTTTCTAAAGCGGTCTGCTAATTTCATTTGCCTAAGAAAATTACAGTTGTATGATGGTAAATTTGTTTGGTTATCAGTTTTAGGCTTTGGTGCTGGTACAAAAGTTAAACCGCGATCTAAAAGAGATTTCTCTTGGGTTGTTAGGTCATTGGTGCCAGACAGGTTAACCACATTACTTCCTAATCCCACATCTGTTAGGCGGCTGTTACCTTTGCCTTTACTTAGTTTAAATTTAGGTGGTTCAACCAGTGATCGTACATAATATTGGCGGTTCTCGTGGTCCAATGGATTAAATCCTGAGCAACATCAAACTTCGCGTCATCAATTTTAGGTATAACGTTAACGTCCTTCACTTTCCGAATGGTTTCGTTGATGATGCTCAGGGTTCTCCTCTCAGCCTGAGGGAGTTTTTGTGAAAAGTTTAGTTCAGCGAAATAAATTTTTGCTGATCTAAACTTGACCCTGATATCGCTAAGCATATTCCGCAACTGCTTAACTACGAGATCAGAATTATCGTTTCGAGAATTCACGCCAATATTTAATATTTTTGGGGGACTGGACTGGCCCCTGTGCCCTTTAAACATAGAGCGCAGATGATTGAATTTGGCGCCGGGGTAACACTCCACCTGGATGTCCGGATGGGGATTTCGATCAATGCGTCCTAAATTTGAACTACCAATCATAAGGATGTTTTTACAAACATCGGGGAGGCGCCAATTCCTTTTGTCAAAATTAACTAAGCTTTTATGTCGAAACTGGGAGAATTTAGAATCAAATGAGCGGCCCGAGTTGCGGCTCGGTGATTTGACTTTCTCTGAGTACGATATACCTGGTTGAACCACACTAGAGGCAGGAGAAGGGGGAGAAAAAAACAGAAGCAGGAGAGGAAACAGAAGCAGGAGAAGAAACAGAAGCAGGAGAAGAAACAGAAGCAGGAGAAGAAACAGAAGGAGGAGGAGGAGTTCTAGTGAGAGCACTAGGAGAACCAGAGAAGAAAGGCTGAGGAGGAGTAGGAGGTAGAGGAGCAAGACGAGGCGAGACAGCGTTAATCATAAGCGTATATACACGCTAACGCACACGCAGGCATGCACACGCACGCACGCACGCGCACACACACGCACACACATTTACCCTTGCACTCACATAAATGTGAGTGTGTGTGGGGGGGATGTGTGTGTGTGTGTGTGTGTGTGTGTGTGGGTTTGTGTGTGTGTGTGTGTGTGTGTGTGTGTGTGTGTGTGTGTGTGTGTGTGTGTGTGTGTGTGTGTGTCTGTGTGTGTCTGTGTGTGTGTGTGTGTGTGTGTGTGTGTGTGTGTGTGTGTGTGTGTGTGTGTGTGTGTGTGTGTGTGTGTGTGTGTGTTTGAGGTTAAAAAATCGCACTGGCACAGACATTTCATACTGAAACGTTTTTTTCTTTTAATATGCCGCCGAAAAATTGTTTTCATTTACTGAACCCAGATGGGTTTCAAACATGACAAAAAATTACACCAAATTTGATTTAAACTAAGTGATGAGCTTAGGAACTGGTTAAACTGACTGGCAATAATTGATGTTATTCATTGATGGGCTCTAATTTAGTCCTTACAATGATGTTACGCAAGCTTTTGTTTTTCTTATAGGCGATGACAGGTCGAAGATTCAAAGGTTCATTTAATTTAGCATTGGTAAAATTGAATTCATCTTTTAACATTTTTGCTATTTCGATATTCATTCTGTTGTACGTTAAAGTGAAAGGAATGATGGACCTCCTTTCGCATTCGCCCTCTGATATGTTCATACCAAATGGCCAGAGGGTTTGAAGCGTATTGATCCAAAAAGCTTCACGTTTTTTTCTAAATTCATCCGTTTCTTCTAATGTGTCTTTAATTGGTGGTTGTTCAATAGGGTGGATTTCGAAATCGTCCAAAGAATGGCCAGGAAGGTTAAAATGTTGTGCTACTGGGGCATCAGCATTATGTTTTATATCCTGTTTGTGTCTAGTATCACGTTCTCGAAAAGGATTTTGACTTTGACCAACATACTGTTTCCGACATCGCTTACAAGTGATAAGGTAAATAATGTTGGGTGAATCACAATGGAGGGGGTTACGGATCTGATAATGATTTTTCGTTTGTTCGGAGGAAAATTCCTCTTTCTGATCAGGCATAAAAGTATGCAGTCTACAACGAGGCTTTTTGCAATTAAATACCGCGCCACTACTATTTTGCAACGGTCTGTTGTGTTCAATCTTCAGTGGTTCGAAATCGGTAGTTTCAGCTGGACTTTCGAGCTTTTTCAAGGTTTGGGATTTCAGGCTACGCAAAAGGCGCAGCGAGTACCCTCTCGATCTGAGGGCGCCAAATAGAGTAGAACAAGCCTCATTGAAATTTACCTTATCACTTGAATTGCGGTGGAAACGAATGAGCTGTGATTTGATGATACCTTTAAATGTATGTTGAGGATGAAATGATTTAGTGTGCAACAATTGATGTGAATCAGTTGCTTTAAAATATACTTTATAATCTAAATGACCGGACGCCTGAAATTGCTTGCCTTTATACACGGTTACATCGAGAAAATCAACAGAATTTTCACTGATAGTAGCTTTCAATTTAATATTTGGATCGTGATTATTCAAAATTTCTAAAAATTCATCAAAATCTTCTTTTGAATGTTCCCAAATAATAAAAATGTCATCTAAATATCTGAGATATACGAGAGGATGCTTTGCACATTTGCTTAAGGCATTTTCCTCCCATTCCGCTGCATAAATGCTTGCAAAATTAGGACTGAATCTTTTACCCATAGGACAACCCATTATTTGTAGAAAATATTCTCCATTGAATTGAAAGTCATTACCTTTTAAGCTCAGCTCTAAAAGATCCAAAATTTGTTCATCCGGGCGTTTCGCATCCGGATATTTTTCAAATGCATTTTTAACTGATTTAACACCTTTATCAATATCAATGTTCGTATACATACTGTCGATATCCAAAGTAGCCAGAATTGCATTTTTTGATATTTTCAATTTCGAAATTTGTGACAGGAAATCCTGTGTGTTTTTTAGATAGCTCGGATGTCTATTTGCTATAGGTTTAAGATGATAATCAATTAATTCCGAGATCGCATAAGATTCCGAATTACAATCTGATACAATTGGCCTCCCGGGTGGAGTTAAGTCATCCGTCTATGAAGAACGGTCCTTGTGGATCTTTGGTAGGATATAAAATTGTCTTGTTTGAGCACTGAGCTTAGCTGTTAAATATTTCAATTGTTTTTTGGTAATGTGACCTTCATCGAGGAGAAATTTTAAGATCTTATTGAATTTTTCGATATTACTAGGCCAAATAAGTGAATCTATTTTCTTATAATGTTTAGTATTGCTGAGTTGTCTCATGGCTTCCTTTATATAATTATCCCGAGATAGAACAACTACCGACCCACCTTTGTCGGCTGGTTTAATTACTAATTTCTTATTTTTTCGAAGTTTCGTGAGGGCTCTCCGTTCACCAGCTGTTAAATTGTCTTTATCGGAGAGTATGTTCATGCTGAACACCTTTTTGATGATTCGTTTGCTAGCCTCAATAATTTCGGGATCTACTTCACTATCTGGAGGTGACCAACCAGATGATTCGGTAAAAGGAAGTTTCCGACCGCTGGAGTTTCTAAAGCGGTCGGCTAATTTCATTTGCCTAAGAAAATTACAGTTGTATGATGGTAAATTTGTTTGGTTATCAGTTTTAGGCTTTGGTGCTGGTACAAAAGTTAAACCGCGATCTAAAAGAGATTTCTCTTGGGTTGTTAGGTCATTGGTGCCAGACAGGTTAACCACATTAGTTCCTGTGTGTGTGTGTGTGTGTGTGTGTGTGTGTGTGTGTGTGTGTGTGTGTGTGTGTGTGTGTGTGTGTGTGTGTGTGTGTGTGTGTGTGTGTGTGTGTGTGTGTGTGTGTGTGTGTGTGTTTGTGTGTGTGTGTGTGTTTGAGGTTAAAAAATCGCACTGGCACAGACATTTCATACTGAAACGTTTTTTTCTTTTAATATGCCGCTGAAAAATTGTTTTCATTTACTGAACCCTGATTGGTTTCAAACATGACAAAAAAGTACATAAAATTGATTTAAACTAAGTGATGAGCTTAGGAACTGGTTAAACTGACTGGCAAAAATTGATGTTATTCATTGATGGGCTCTAATTTAGTCCTTACAAGGATGTTACGCAAGCTTTTGTTTTTCTTATAGGCGATGACAGGTCGAAGATTCAAAGGTTCATTTAATTTAGCATTGGTAAAATTGAATTCATCTTTTAACATTTTTGCTATTTCGATATTCATTCTGTTGTACGTTAAAGTGAAAGGAATGATAGACCTCCTTTCGCATTCGCCCTCTGATATGTTCATACCAAATGGCCAGAGGGTTTGAAGCGTATTGATCCAAAAAGCTTCACGTTTTTTTCTAAATTCGTCAGTTTCTTCTAGTGTGTCATTAATTGGTGGTTGTTCAATAGGATGGATTTCGAAATCGTCCAAAGAATGGCCAGGAAGGTTAAAATGTTGTGCTACTGGGGCATCAGCATTATGTTTTATATCCTGTTTGTGTCTAGTAGCACGTTCTCGAAAAGGATTTTGACTTTGACCAACATACTGTTTCCGACATCGTTTACAAGTGATAAGGTAAATAATGTTTGGTGAATCACAATGGAGGGGGTTACGGATCTGATAATGATTTTTCGTTTGTTCGGAGGAAAATTTCTCTTTCTGATCAGGCATAAAAGTATGCAGTCTACAACGAGGCTTTTTGCAATTAAATACCGCGCCACTACCATTCTGCAACGGTCTGTTGTGTTCAATCTTCAGTGGTTCGAAATCGGTAGTTTCAGCTGGACTTTCGAGCTTTTTCAGGGTTTGGGATTTCAGGCTACGCAAGAGGCGCAGCGAGTACATAAATGTGAGTGTGTGTGTGGGGGATGTGTGTGTGTGTGTGTGTGTGTGTGTGGGTTTGTGTGTGTGTGTGTGTGTGTGTGTGTGTGTGTGTGTGTGTGTGTGTGTGTGTGTGTGTGTGTGTGTGTGTGTGTGTGTGTGTGTGTGTGTGTGTGTGTGTGTGTGTGTGTGTGTGTGTGTGTGTGTGTGTGTGTGTGAGGGGTGTGTCTGGGTGTAGGAGTGTGCGTGTATAGATATGTGTGTATGCAGATGTGTGCATGGGTATATACATGTGTTCAAAATATCATTATATATTTCTCATTATATATTATAAAAGGACTATATTGAGACATGACAGGATATTCTGTTGCTGATGATGTTGTATGAAATGGTCTTAATTATACTAATATTGTACTATTATACATGCAATCTGCCCCAGTGCGGGTGATTTATTGCAATAAAGTTCTATTCTATTCTATTCTATTCTATTCTCTTCTATTCTATTCTGGAACCTGACAACTTATGACTGTGATCAGAAGTTTATCTAAAGCACAACATTATCATAAATAATTGGCAAACTTTGAATTTACATAAAGCCACAAATGCAGAAAGTGACATTAAACATCCGAAAATACGCACCTCACATAAAAATACCTTTCTTCGCCATATTGAACCCACGATATGATGTCTCACCTGCAGAACGCCTTAAACGTACGATAAAATGATTAAAAATCAATAAAATGTACTCAAACTATGAATTGAGCCACCCCAAAAAAATTTCAAATTTTGTTGAAAAATTGTTAGTTTTCATGGACGTTTATTACAATATTGGTTAAGTTTATTACTTTTCTGGTTATTACACTACTGGTTATTACACTACTGGTTGATTTGTATTACACTACTGGTTGATTATTACACTACTGGTTAATTTTTATTACACTACTGGTTGATTATTACACTACTGGTTGTTACACAGCCCAATGACCTCTATTATACCAGATAGAATCGATTTGATTCTGAATTCTAATTATTTTGGCAAAGCGTGATATGGAAATCATTATTAAGGTAAGCACGGGCTGCAAATCGTTCCTTCGGGTTGGAAGATGGTCGAATTAGAAGAAACGGACCGAAGCGACCGAAAGTGGGATTCATTGGCCAAATGTTGTTTGGATTTGCAAATAATAACACAGGAATGCCTGTATATTAGCACCTTTGCATGCGCCCATTTTAACGCATTGTGAAAACACGCAACATGTCTTTGGAAAAAAGTGGATGGGCACGTGTCCCCTGTACCCCTTGGTTCTGCCGTCTCTGTACTGGGTTTAGTGGGTAATAAGCCTGACCATAAGGGAAAATTTACAGCGCACTGGCCAGTAGTATAGGCACAGGTTTTAGTAGGCAATAAGTTTGACCTCACAGGAAAAGCTCACAGCGAACTGGCCAGTAGTATAGGCACAGGTTTTAGTGGGCAATAAGTTTGACTCCACAGGAAAAGCTCATAGCGAACTGGACAGAAGTATAGGTACTGGTTTAGTGGACAATAAGTTTGAACCCAGAGAAAAAGCTCACAGGGCACTGACCAGTAGTATATAGGTACTGATTTTAGTGAGCAATAAGTTTGACCACACAGAAAAGAACTCACAGCGAACTGACCAGTAGTTTATAGGTACTGGTTTTAGTGGGCAATAGGTTTTACCCCACAGAAAAAACTTATAGCGAACTGGCCAGTAGTATATAGATACTGAGTTTAGTGGGCAATAAGTTTGACCACACAGAAAAAATCCTATAGCGAACTGGCCAGTAGTATATACGTCCTGGTTTTAGTGGACAATAAGATTTACCCCATAGAAGAAACTTATAGCGAACTGACCAGTTGTATATACGTACTGGTTTTAGTGGGCAATAAGTTTGATCCCACAGAAAAAACTTATAGCGAACTGGCCAGTAGTATATACGTCCTGGTTTTAGTGGGCAATAAGATTTACCCCACAGAAAAAAAACTTACAGCGAACTGACCAATAGTATATAGGTACTGGTTTCAGTGGGCAATAA
The DNA here is from genome assembly GCA_031216915.1 of Pictodentalium vernedei. Taxonomy (NCBI): domain Eukaryota; kingdom Metazoa; phylum Mollusca; class Scaphopoda; order Dentaliida; family Dentaliidae; genus Pictodentalium; species Pictodentalium vernedei. The sequence continues at coordinate 33,156,194 of CM062296.1, forward strand.
GTGTAACCCCACAGAAAAAAAACTTATAGCGAACTGGCCAGTAGTATAAAGGTACTGATTTTAGTGGGCAATAAGTTTGACCACACAGAAAAAAACTTATAGCGAACTGGCCAGTAGTATAGGTACAGGTTTTGGTAGTCAATAAGTCTGACCGTACGGAGAAACTTATAGCTAACTAGGCAGTAGTACAGGTACTGGGTTTAGTACGCAATAGGCCTGATCGTATGGAAACATAGTAATCTCACCAGTAGTACGGGTACTGGGTTTAGTAGGCAATAGGCCTGATCGTATGGAAACATAGAAATCTCACCAGTAGTACAGGTACTGGGTTTAGTAGGCAATAGGCCTGATCGTATGGAAACATAGTAATCTCGCCAGTAGTACAGGTACTGGGTTTAGTAGGCAATAGGCCTGATCGTATGGAAACATAGTAATCTCACCAGTAGTACAGGTACTGGGTTTAGTAGGCAATAGGTCTGATCGTATGGAAACATAGTAATCTCGCCAGTAGTACAGGTACTGGGTTTAGTAGGCAATAGGCCTGATCGTATGGAAACATAGTAATCTCGCCAGTAGTACAGGTACTGGGTTTAGTAGGCAATAGGCCTGATCGTATGGAAACATATTAATCTCGCCAGTAGTACAGGTACCGGGTTTAGTAGGCAATAGGCCTGATCGTATGGAAATATAGTTATCTCACCAGTAGTACGGGTACTGGGTTTAGTAGGCAATAGGCCTGATCGTATGGAAACATAGTAATCTCGCCAGTAGTACAGGTACTGGGTTTAGTAGGCAATAGGCCTGATCCTATGGAAACATAGTAATCTCGCCAGTAGTACAGGTACCGGGTTTAGTAGGCAATAGGCCTGATCGTATGGAAACATAGTAATCTCACCAGTAGTACGGGTACTGGGTTTAGTAGGCAATAGGCCTGATCGTATGGAAACATGGTAATCTCGCCAGTAGTACAGGTATTGGGTTTAGTATGCAATGGGGCTGATCGTATGGAAATAGAGTAAACTCGACAATAGTATAGGTACTGGGTTTTGTGGTCAATTTTTCTGACCCTGTTGAGAAACGTATCGCAACCTGACCAGTAGTATAAGTACCGGGTATGGTGGTCAATAAGACTACCCCCTCCTCCCCCCCCCCCCCCCCCCCTTAAAAAACAATAGCCAACTGGCAGTAGAATTATACTACTGTATTGCTACTGGGTTTAGTGGGCAATAAGTCTGGTCGTATAGGAAAAGAAAGTTATGGCGAACAGGCCGTCGATTCTAATTCGGAGGTCCAAGGTCAGTTTACCAGAAGTTTTCCCATGGACCTTTACGGTATACTTTATTTCAGGCAATGGGTTTCTTTATTTCTCCAGGCGCATATGTGAATGGATTCCCGCAATAGTACCTATGTTTCATGTTTAGCCAACGGAATACACAATGTCCAGGTTAAAAATTTCTGACGGCACGAAGTGCAGAAGTTCAAAAATATATGCTTGTGCTGCGTTCAAACATTTTACGGAGCAGCTCGAATCGACAAGCGTGTTTCTATGTGCATAAACTAGAGCTGTAGGTTTTTAAATTTCTTGTTCGGTTTCGGTTTTGGTTTTTCAGGTGGAGTAAAACCTCGGTTCGGTTCGGTTTTCGGTTTGTTCATGAGGCCAAGTAAAATTCAATAAAACTCATTCTTATGTCCGGAGTCATAACTGAATGGTAGTGAAATTGAGTGAAACTCAATGAATGCCCGAAATAAGCTATATAATACATGAAGAATCAGGAAGGCCAATATAATAATTACCTAAATATACAGAACTTTTATTGCGCTTGGCCATTTTTCGAGGTCTGACACCTGCAAGCAACTTGAGGAAAGCTGCAAACACAACTAAACTGAAATGTCGGAAATTCACAGAATGTAGCCTTCCCAGAGTAGTGAGAGTACCCAGACACTGCCATTGGCAGTGTCTGGGTACTCTCACTACTCTGGGATGGCTACATTTTGTAAATTTCTGCAGCAAGAGAGTATTCAATAAAAAAACAAAAAACCTTAGATTACGGGGTGTCGACGGTTTCGGTTTTTTAAAAAAACTAAAAACCTCGGTTCGGTTTCGGTTAACCTACAGCTCTAGCATAAACCCGTGTTTGATTGGGGCATTGCGAGCACCGATACATGGGTGATGCAGTATATCAAATAAGGTCGTTTGTAATCTCGTTTAGGAGTTGTGTCTGTATGTATATCATTCTCATGACTTTCTCATCTGATGAACGCAAAGCAATCACTCACCTTGAACAATCGCGAGCCAACGGTGTTCTGAAAAAAACTTTTCCCGAATCTCTTCGACTTTGTTTTGTTCAAACCGATGCAAATGAGGATCGCATTCCACTACATTTGAACCCGTACTCAATTACTGAACTTGACGTATTAAATATAGTACTGTTATTTAGGGCGCGTGTACACTGGACAATTTGTGACCTGAATAATGCAGTGTTTAATTAGTCTGTGCGAAACCTGTAGACTATCGGTTTTGTATGGTCTCTTTTTCTTTTCTTTTCTTCATTTCTTATTTTTTGCTTAACTTGACAAAGTCAAGATAAGCTATTGTCATCTGGCGTGCGGGAGTCTGTGAGTCTGCAAGTCTGTGAGTCTGTGAATTTGTTTACATTTTCTTTAGCACAGGCTACACCCAGTAGTTCCTGTCCGATCATCACGAAATTGCATATGCAGGGGTTCGAGGTCATATCTAGATGAGAAAGTCAGCTTTGGTCGCGATCGGTCAATCGTGACGGCTGCACAGGCTCGAAACCCGTAAACCTTTAGCACAGTCTACGGGTCGTATTTATGATACGGGTCAAGGTCACTGAGGTGACCTAGCGGTCATTGAGCGTTTTTTTTTCAAGATTGCTGGAAATCACATTTTCGACCCACCGATACTTTGCCGAAGTTCATACATCCATTTTTACACGAAAAACAAAATGAGCGTGGCCAAAAATTTTGAAAGTCGGTCACGATTATATCTCAAGCACGATATGACGTACGGACCTGGAACCAACACCAAATGAGTCGAAACTGAAAGGGGGGGGGGGGGGGGGGTTGCAAAAATGGGTCGAGGTCATTGAGGTCACCTATCGGTCAATGAATGCATTTTTTAGAAATGCTGGAAATCACATTTTTTTATCTCCTAATGCACTGTCACAGTTCATACATGTATTTTTATTCTCCAAACATTTGACGGGGGAGGGGGGAATGTTTGGTCTAAGCACACATGGGCATCGACGAGACCTCGGTATTTGAACAGTGCCAATAGGCCTTGAGAGGGATTCTTGGAGCCTTGAAGGCCTTTTAACGTCTGCATTCAAACATTACTGGATTGTTTAACTCACAATATATTTTCCAGATGTACTATGTACCTTAACATTTTCTAGCTAATATGAATATTTGCTATCATCACAAAATATGACAGATCTGGAGTTGGTGGAGCCAATATTTTTAAAGTGTGTTGTGCTCATACTTCAGGGTTGGTATGACCTGTAGACATGGAACCTACACCGAATATGTTGAAACTCGCTGGAAGTTCAAAATATGGTCCACCTTAATGCTGTCATCAGAGGCCATTAACTGCATATTTTTCAGAACTATTAAGAATTGCATTTTTTAACAACTATTGCATTTCTAAAGATTATTCATGTATGTCATCATTCACATATGTGGCAGAGCCAAAAAATGGCCATTTCTGCTTCCTTGATTGAACCCTTTGAATGCTGTGCACATATATGCCTTTTCTGGCTTCTTCGAAAAATTTAGCTGATTCCTAAATGAATATATTTAACTACTGTTAACGAAAACCTATTTCTGATTTCTTTAAAACTATTTTATCCCAGAAAATGAGCTTCCAAAGTATTCCAGTTACATTCATAGAAGGCGCACCTTGATGCTGTAGTTGGAATATTTCTGTCTTCTATGCACTGTTTGGCAACACAATAACCCGAATACAATCAATCCTATCTTAATGTTTTTTGTTATACTGACGGACTGCCACTAGTACTGGGTCATCTATGATTTCGAGGCATGTGGGGCTTTGGGTGTGGCCCTAGAGGCTAAAGGATGCTCACAGCTTCATCTTGTACTGGCAAATGAGTTCACTGAGGCAAAAGCCATTATTTAAAACAGGAGAGAATTTCTTATAAACAAAGCGGTCAGAGAGAATGTTGTAACTGTACATGGAATAACATTGTATATTTATTTGTTCTCATGTTATAAAATTCATTCTCCAACCGTGTTGAATAAAGAATCCTTCACCTTTCAAAGCATTTTTTAAATTTAATTATTCTCAATCATAACTCGGGATCGACATGGAATAACATTGTATATTTATTTATTCTCATGTTACAAAACTCATTCTCGAACCGTGTTGAATAAAGAACCCTTCACCTTTCAAAGCATTTTTTAAATTTATTTATTCTCAATCATAACTCTGGATTGACAGGTTTTGTGATGGAGTGGTGTTTGGTTTTCTAGAAACACCTATCACAATTATAAAGTAATGAAGTGGAATATTTGAATGGTCTGTTTAAGCCTCTTAATACTTCAATGTGAGTACAAACAAGTTCATATAAATCATAACTATAGAATGTTTTTACGCTTTCGTTTTTGTAATATTTAATTCTATTAGGAATGGGACACCTTTTCGGTGTTCCTTCCAAAGTTAGGCATTCTTTACCCTTTTCCCAACATAACAGCTTATGTCCCCTCATTGGAACGAGCTCGCTTTTAAAGGGGTTAAAATGGAGTATTTAAAGGGAGTATTTTAACCATCTCAAGATCTTAATATGGTTCTCAAAAATTTTATTTTATGCAACATCGAAAATAATGATAACCCTTTCCGTTCTCACAATCTTGCTCTAAACACACATGGGCATCGATGGAACCTTGGTATTTTGTCAATGCCAATAAGCTGTCAGATAGGCTCTTGTGGGCCTTTAAGGTCTGTTTACGCCTATATTCCAACATAACTGAATTCTTTCCCTTGCAATATATTTTCCAGAGGTACGATGTACCTTACATTTTCTGGCTAATATGAATATTTGCTATCATCTACAAATATGGCAGATCCGGAGCTGGTGGAGCCAATATTTTTAAAGTGGTTTATGCTCATACTTCAGACTTGATATAACCTCTAGACATGGGACCTACACTGCCTAGATCATCATCTCCTACAAATATGTCTTGCATTTGGCTGGTTAGTGATTTGCTGGTGATAATCAAGTCTAGGATATCTGATTGATGGAGTAGGTTGTTGCTTATGTATGTTACGTCTTGATCGTTATTTACCACGAATAGATCGAGTTCTTCAATGATATGGAAAAGGGCGTCACCATTAGGCTCAGTCTTATGACAACCGAATACCTGGTGTTTGGAATTGAAATCACCCACGAATATGCAGTGCTTGTACTTGTTGGTAAAAAATTCAAATACTTTACTGTCTACTGTTGCTTGCGGCTTGTTATAATATGATATGATGGCCACGTGTTTGTGGTCAAGTTCAATTTCAGCTGCAATCACTTCAGCATTGAGGTGGTCGCATGGTATTGATTTGTATTTAATCTCCTGCCTTATTAACAGAGCGACATCGCCGCCTTTTTGGGCGGGCGATCTCTTCTAATAATATCAAAACCACATAACGAGAATTGTTTGTTTGGTTTAAGCCAGGTTTCGCTAATTCCAATTACGTCCGTATTTTTTAAATAATGTGACATTTGCAAATTTTTCTGATTAACGCTTCGAGCGTTCCACTGGACTATTTTTAGTGTATCCATGAATGGTTTAGGAATAACTGTACTAAGTTTATTTAAGTTTAATTACTATTTGTAATATTGTTACATAATTATATTCTGTTGACGGCCGCTTCTAATAGCGTGTGAGATATTTGAGTATTATATAACTTAGAGGCTGTTTTACTAATCTCTTTGCAAACGTCCGAAAGACTGGTGTCCAAGTGTTTCTTCATTATGCTGAAAATAGAGCCAGCCATTAGAGTACACGTGGAATAAGGGGAAGATGAGTTCTCGACATTACTTACATTTAGAGCTTTAAGCTGGATGTTTGTTTTAACTTTTTTGAAGTGGCTACAACCCCGGTAGTTGCTGGGGTGTTGACCACCGCAATTCGGGCATTTCAGAGTTTTAGGACTACATGCCTTCGCGATGTGTTTCTCACCGCATTTCATACATCGTTGCTCCCCGTTGCATTTGTGTGACAAGTGCCCAAATTTCTGACACTTGTGACACTGAACGGGTTGCGGAAGAACACGATATTCCTCGGTTTCGTATTTTTTGCCATTAATAATTACCCCTTTGCTTATCAGATTTAATTTCGTTGCTCTATTAGGCCATTTTACTTTTATTTTCCAACTATGGTTACCCGTGGCTTTGGAGATTAGTCTCTCCCACGAGCATCCTGGAAGGGCTTTATCAATCGAGTTTTTTTCCGTTTTGGGGTGGACGCGTGTGATTACGACACAGGGGTTTGGTTGCGGGTGGCCCTGTGTCTTGTTGGTTTTATTGGTCACCTTAGGGGGCGTTTTGGCTTTTACTTTATCGGCGTACGTCAATCTATCGGTTGGGCTAGCTGTCGCATTCACTATTTCCGGTGATGTAGACTCTGTTGCGTTAACAGAGTTCCCATTTCTTGGTGTGACCACCGAGTCCTTTCCAGTAGCGGTGCTCTGTGAATTTTTCTTGATGATTTTTGTCTTCTTGACATGCCGATCAATAGTCATACAGAAACCATTTTCGTCTTCGACGTCCACGGTTTCATCATTTTCACGGAACTGATGAATGAAAGGTTTTTTCACGGAACTCATTGGAGAGTTTCCTTTTCGATCGATTTTGGTTTGGTGATTTTTTCTGTCGCCAACTTTGGGAGGGCATGCATGGTATATATCCATATGTGGGCTGGGGGTGTTTTTCACAGCTCAGTATATAATTAAACTCGGTAAAAAGCTGACAAATGTCACTCATCTAATTAATTCTTTTCAATCTGAGATGTCCCAAGTTTGTTTTTCACAACTCAGTTTGTGTCGTCCAAACAAATTAGATGAAGCCCTATTGATTGGCTTCCATTGAATTTTGGGATTTGAGCAACCCAGCTAATTACCGCCCAATCAGCCTACTCAGCTGTATTGGAAAAATTTTCGAACGGATTCTCACGACTAGACTCCGCAGCCATCTCGAATCAATCAGCTTTTTCAACAAGTGGCAAAGGGCATACAGGAGCCAAAGAGAGGGAATCGAGCATGTTTATAGACTGGTAGATTATATGAAAACGGCGTTCAGTCAAAATGAAATAGGAACCGCGCTATTACTCGACGTAGAAAAAGCGTTTGACTCTGTCTGGCACAATGGCATGAGATACAAACTAGCTAAAATGGGGCTACCTACCAAAATTCTAAGGATCATATCATCATTTTTATCTGATCGAAAAATCAAAGTGAGAGTCAACCGCGAAGTGTCAGCCGAGGTAAAACTCGAAGCAGGCACTCCACAGGGTTCGGTCCTCAGCCCGCTTCTATTTATAATATATGTGAATGACATTGACAAACTAGGGAAGAACCATGTTGAGCTATCTCAATTCTCAGACGACAAAGGAATGTGGACGGCCAGTAAGTCTGGAAACATAATACAAAACCGCCTGCAGGATACCATCCGCGACCTGCAAGACTGGTGCGCTCTGTGGCGCATCAAGCTAAATGCCACGAAAACACAAAGAATCACATTCTATAAAAAACAAAGGAAAAAGCCTGTCCCTAATATTGAGCTTAAGCTTTACGATCATAAACTTGAAGCTAGTAATGAGGCAAAGTTTCTGGGATTCAACCTGGATAGCAGTCTCAATCTAAACAATCACATAAACTCAGTCACCGTCAAAGCCACTAAACGCATCAATTTCCTGAAAATGATCAGAGGTAAAAATTGGGGAGCCAATAAAGAAATTCTCCTCAATCTTTACAAATCATATATACGCCCAGTACTAGAGTATGGGGCCATAATAACAAGTGACCTGAATAAAACCAACATTGAAAAACTACAACGGGTCCAAAATCATGCCTTGCGCGTGGCCCTGCGCAAGCCCACGTGGACATCGATAAAACAACTTCACGAGATAGCAAAAATAGACACTATAGCAATGCGCTTAAAAGATCTTCAAAGCAAAACTCTAAATAGATTTCAAGACAGCGAATTAATAATAGAACTCAATGCGCATCGCGTCCTCAATAGGAAAACTAAATAATCTGGGGCATGTCTATCGAAAGGGTTAAAGATTACATCATTGTGATGGGGTGAGCCAGTTATTCTGTGACCTAAATTTAGAACTGGCTGCGGGTGACACGATACGCACGAAAGCTTGCCTCTGTTACCAGTGGGAGTTGCAAACAGCGAGGAAAATCTCCACCTGCTGCCGGGTCTCCCCTCCTTGAGATATAAATCTCGGGGGAAAAATGCTGGCTTCCCCATCCAAAAGGACGGAAAAGGTGTAAATTAAAAACGGAATTGCTCTAATTTCCAGCTCTCTATCTTTTCTCCCTCCTCTATCTCATCAGACACACGACCAAACTGAATGACATACTATGAGGGATTGAAACAATCCTCAAGCAAAGATGTGCAGAAAACCTAACAAGACCAAGGCAAGGATTGAAACAATCTTGCCAGCAAACAGCCCTTTTAAGGGCTTTTTTTTTTTTTTTTTTTTTTTTTTTTTTTTTTTTTTTTTTTTTGGGGGGGGGGGGGGTGGAGGTCATTTGGAATTCCCGAAGGATAACCAGATACCTCAAAATCACATACGGCATCCTATCTCCCAGAAGGCTTGATGGATGACTCCCGGTTTTTTTCAAACAACTGTTGGAGCTTTCTCCATTCTTTTTTTGTAACCGCTATGGTCATATACCGGGGCCGCTACCAAACCGGCGTTGCTGTTTGGTTTTCTTTTTTCCTTTTCCCTTAAAATTGCCATCGCACAACATTATATTCTGGCTCGCCACCATGGTGGGACTCAAACCTCTACCATCGCCAAGCTGGAACCGAATAGAGCCCACTCTCCAATAGTCTTAATGGCGTTGAGGGTTTGGTCTTTGACAATCTATCACTCCAATGCAAACTGCCAGGAATTCTAACCGCGTGCATAGCCCTTCAGACCCCATTTGACGCAATAGGAAAGCTAGGCCTGTGTGATCCAAGATCCAAGTGAAATAAAACAAGGCTAACCGGGTCGCAAGGGATTTGTAAATCCCACATCGTCCCTGCGCGCCTTCGGCGCGCTAAAACCTTTCATTCATTCATTCCATTGAATTTTAATCAGTCAGTGAGTGGTTTGCTTTACTGACCCCATGAAGCCCTATTGGTTGGCTTTGATTTAAGTAAAACCAATCGGGAGCGGTTTGCTTTACTGGCTTCAGAAGTATGTGAAAATAATATGAAAAAATGGTTTGATAAAATATATTGAGACTAAAGAAATAAATGAAAAAATAACGCCAAAGATCATGATGCCGCACGAATGTTATCAGTTGGAATGAATATCCCCCGACGGAGGTTTATGACGGAAAATATTTTACACCACGTAGAAATTGTGTGTTTTACCTTCTGAACCTCTACATTGTGTGAAAGGTACGAAAAATTAAAAATAAAAATAAAAGTAATAATTTAAATAAATGCATCAACCAAATAAATAAATAAATAAATAAATAAATAAATAAATAAATAAATAAATAAATAAATAAATAAATAAATAAAAATTAATAAAAAATTTAAAATAATCAATAAATAAATATATAAATAATAATTTTATTTAGGAAATACATACACATGATTGAAATTAGAACCTATTTTGTTTTTGGGCATACATGAACTCTGGCACTCGCCTGTGTGTGTTTGAGGTTAAAAATTCGCACTGGCACAGGCATTTCATACTGAAACGTTTTTTTTCTTTTAATATGCCGCCGAAAAATTGTTTTCATTTACTGAACCCTGATTGGTTTCAAACATGACAAAAAACTACACAAAATTGATTTAAACTAAGTGATGAGCTTAGGAACTGGTTAAACTGACTGGCAGAAATTGGTGTTATTCATTGATGGGCTCTAATTTAGTCCTTACAAGGATGTTACGCAAGCTTTTGTTTTTCTTATAGGCGATGACAGGTCGAAGATTCAAAGGTTCATTTAATTTAGCATTGGTAAAATTGAATTCATCTTTTAACATTTTTGCTATTTCGATATTCATTCTGTTGTACGTTAAAGTGAAAGGAATGATGGACCTTGCCTTTATACACGGTCACATCGAGAAAATCAACAGAATTTTCACTGATAGTAGCTTTCAATTTAATATTTGGATCGTGATTGTTCAAAATTTCTAAAAATTCATCAAAATCTTCTTTTGAATGTTCCCAAATAATAAAAATGTCATCTAAATACCTGAGATATACGAGAGGATGCTTTGCACATTTGCTTAAGGCCTCCCATTCCGCTACATAAATGCTTGCAAAATTAGGACTGAATCTTTTGCCCATAGGACAACCCATTATTTGTAGAAAATATTCTCCATTGAATTGAAAGTCATTACCTTTTAAGCTCAGCTCTAAAAGATCCAAAATTTGTTCATCCGGGCGTTTCGCATCCGGATATTTTTCAAATGCATTTTTAACTGATTTAACACCTTTATCAATATCAATGTTCGTATACATACTGTCGATATCCAAAGTGGCCAGAATTGCATTTTTCGATATTTTCAATTTCGAAATTTTTGACAGGAAATCCTGTGTATTTTTTAGATAGCTCGGATGTCTATTTGCTATAGGTTTCAGATGATAATCAATTAATTCCGAGATCGCATAAGATTCCGAATTACAATCTGATACAATTGGCCTCCCGGGTGGAGTTAAGTCATCCGTCCATGAAGAACGGTCCTTGTGGATCTTTGGTAGGATATAAAATTGTCTTGTTTGAGCACTGAGCTTAGCTGTTAAATATTTCAATTGTTTTTTGGTAATGTGACCTTCGTCGAGGAGAAATTTTAAGATCTTATTGAATTTTTCGATATTACTAGGCCAAATAAGTGAATCTATTTTCTTATAATGTTTAGTATTGCTGAGTTGTCTCATGGCTTCCTTTATATAATTATCCCGAGATAGAACAACTACCGACCCACCTTTGTCGGCTGGTTTAATCACTAATTTCTTATTTTTTCGAAGTTTCGTGAGGGCTCTCCGTTCACCAGCTGTTAAATTGTCTTTATCGGAGAGTATGTTCATGCTGAACACCTTTTTGATGATTCGTTTGCTAGCCTCAATAATTTCGGGATCTACTTCACTATCTGGAGGTGACCAACCAGATGATTCTGTAAAAGGAAGTTTCCGACCGCTGGAGTTTCTAAAGCGGTCGGCTAATTTCATTTGCCTAAGAAAATTACAGTTGTATGATGGTAAATTTGTTTGGTTATCAGTTTTAGGCTTTGGTGCTGGTACAAAAGTTAAACCGCGATCTAAAAGAGATTTCTCTTGGGTTGTTAGGTCATTGGTGCCAGACAGGTTAACCACATTAGTTCCTAATCCCACATCTGTTAGGCGGCTGTTACCTTTGCCTTTACTTAGTTTAAATTTAGGTGGTTCAACCAGTGATCGTACATAATATTGGCGGTTCTCGTGGTCCAATGGATTAAATCCTGAGCAACATCAAACTTCGCGTCATCAATTTTTGGTATCACGTTAACGTCCTTCACTTTCCGAATGGTTTCATTGATGATGCTCAGGGTTCTCCTCTCAGCCTGAGGGAGTTTTTGCGAAAAGTTTAGTTCAGCGAAATAAATTTTTGCTGATCTAAACTTGACCCTGATATCGCTAAGCATATTCCGCAACTGCTTAACTACGAGATCAGAATTATCGTTTCGAGAATTCACGCCAATATTTAATAATATTTTTGGGGGACTGGACTGGCCCCTGTGCCCTTTAAACATAGAGCGCAGATGATTGAATTTGGCGCCGGGGTAACACTCCACCTGGATGTCGGGATGGGGATTTCGATCAATGCGTCCTAAATTTGAACTTCCAATCATAAGGATGTTTTTACAAACATCGGGGAGGCGCCAATTCCTTTTGTCAAAATTAACTCCGCTTTTATGCCGAAACTGGGAAAATTTAGAATCAAATGAGCGGCCCGAGTTGCGGCTCGGTGATTTGACTTTCTCTGAGTACGATATACCTGGTTGAACCACACTAGAGGCAGGAGAAGGGGCAGAAGAAACAGAAGCAGGAGAGGAAACAGAAGCAGGAGAAGAAACAGAAGGAGGAGGAGGAGTTCTAGTGAGAGTACTAGGAGAACCAGAGAAAAAAGGCTGAGGAGGAGTAGGAGGTAGAGGAGCAAGACGAGGCGAGACAGCGTTACTCAATTTGCGAGCATCTTCAGTCACAATATGGACCGGAGATGTTTGCAAATTGAGGCGCTTACTCTGAGAGAAAGAAGAAGTAGAAGGAAAAGAAGAGGGAGAAGTGCTTTGCCTTGATCTTTTCTTATTTTGCTTTTCGCGTTGGGGTAGAGGGACAACACGGGCCGGAGTTTGCTTGCTCCCTCCCGTATTGTTCCTTACTCCAGACGCTGGGCGAAGTTCCGAAATGTAAGACTGATAGGCCGAAATCGTCTTATCTGTCAACTTATTTTTAAAGTTTTTTTGAGCCCAGATCAAGGCACGCGCCGAAGCGCTGTTGAAGTCTATTTTTTCGAGTCCAGGAGGTGGTCGCATAGCCAAAGTTATCTTAGACTTCAACTGATTTAAATTTATCTTGTAATGCTCAACTAAAGCATTTAACGTTTGGTTGGCCCATCCCACACTAATCTGTCGAAAAACAGAAAAAATGTGTGGGGTGGGAAGAGCCGGCTTTAGAAAGCCACCTAACTCATCTACTTTCTTCTCCAACTGCTTCGGGAAATCCCGTTTGGCCAAATGCTGCTCTAGGAGCCCAATATGGTGCATACACTGAATCACCTGGAAAAGGGCCTTGACCAATCTAGAATAGGCCTGGAACGATTGTTCCTGGCCTCTTCCAGACTGGGCAACTCTCTTTCCCTGATGATTCTGTCTTTTTTGAGTGTGTGTTTGAGGTTAAAAAATCGCACTGGCACAGACATTTCCTACTGAAACGTTTTTTTCTTTTAATATGCCGCTGAAAAATTGTTTTCATTTACTGAACCCTGATGGGTTTCAAACGTAACAAAAAAGTACATAAAATTGATTTAAACTAAGTGATGAGCTTAGGAACTGGTTAAACTGACTGGCAATAATTGATGTTATTCATTGATGGGCTCTAATTTAGTCCTTACAAGGATGTTACGCAAGCTTTTGTTTTTCTTATAGGCGATGACAGGTCGAAGATTCAAAGGTTCATTTAATTTAGCATTGGTAAAATTGAATTCATCTTTTAACATTTTTGCTATTTCGATATTCATTCTGTTGTACGTTAAAGTGAAAGGAATGATGGACCTCCTTTCGCATTCGCCCTCTGATATGTTCATACCAAATGGCCAGAGGGTTTGAAGCGTATTGATCCAAAAAGCTTCACGTTTTTTTCTAAATTCATCCGTTTCTTCTAATGTGTCTTTAATTGGTGGTTGTTCAATAGGATGGATTTCGAAATCGTCCAAAGAATGGCCAGGAAGGTTAAAATGTTGTGCTACTGGGGCATCAGCATTATGTTTTATATCCTGTTTGTGTCTAGTAGCACGTTCTCGGAAAGGATTTTGACTTTGACCAACATACTGTTTCCGACATCGCTTACAAGTGATAAGGTAAATAATGTTTGGTGAATCACAATGGAGGGGGTTACGGATCTGATAATGATTTTTCGTTTGTTCGGAGGAAAATTCCTCTTTATGATCAGGCATAAAAGTATGCAGTCTACAACGAGGCTTTTTGCAATTAAATACCGCGCCACTACTATTTTACAACGGTCTGTTGTGTTCAATCTTCAGTGGTTCGAAATCGGTAGTTTCAGCTGGACTTTCGAGCTTTTTCAGGGTTTGGGATTTCAGGCTACGCAGAAGGCGCAGCGAGTACCCTCTCGATCTGAGGGCGCCAAATAGAGTAGAACAAGCCTCATTGAAATTTACCTTATCACTTGAATTGCGGTGGAAACGAATGAGCTGTGATTTGATGATACCTTTAAATGTATGTTGAGGATGAAATGATTTTGTGTGCAACAATTGATGTGAATCAGTTGGTTTAAAATACACTTTATAATCTAAATGACCGGACGCCTGAAATTGCTTGCCTTTATACACGGTCACATCGAGAAAATCAACAGAATTTTCACTGATAGTAGCTTTCAATTTAATATTTGGATCGTGATTGTTCAAAATTTCTAAAAATTCATCAAAATCTTCTTTTGAATGTTCCCAAATAATAAAAATGTCATCTAAATACCTGAGATATACGAGAGGATGCTTTGCACATTTGCTTAAGGCATTTTCCTCCCATTCCGCTACATAAATGCTTGCAAAATTAGGACTGAATCTTTTGCCCATAGGACAACCCATTATTTGTAGAAAATATTCTCCATTAAATTGAAAGTCATTACCTTTTAAGCTCAGCTCTAAAAGATCCAAAATTTGTTCATCCGGGCGTTTCGCATCCGGATATTTTTCAAATGCATTTTTAACTGATTTAACACCTTTATCAATATCAATGTTCGTATACATACTGTCGATATCCAAAGTGGCCAGAATTGCATTTTTCGATATTTTCAATTTCGAAATTTTTGACAGGAAATCCCGTGTATTTTTTAGATAGCTCGGATGTCTATAGGTTTCAGATTATAATCAATTAATTCCGAGATCGCATAAGATTCCGAATTACAATCTGATACAATTGGCCTCCCGGGTGGAGTTAAGTCATCCGTCCATGAAGAACGGTCCTTGTGGATCTTTGGTAGGATATAAAATTGTCTTGTTTGAGCACTGAGCTTAGCTGTTAAATATTTCAATTGTTTTTTGGTAATGTGACCTTCGTCGAGGAGAAATTTTAAGATCTTATTGAATTTTTCGATATTACTAGGCCAAATAAGTGAATCTATTTTCTTATAATGTTTAGTATTGCTGAGTTGTCTCATGGCTTCCTTTATATAATTATCCCGAGATAGAACAACTACCGACCCACCTTTGTCGGCTGGTTTAATCACTAATTTCTTATTTTTTCGAAGTTTCGTGAGGGCTCTCCGTTCACCAGCTGTTAAATTGTCTTTATCGGAGAGTATGTTCATGCTGAACACCTTTTTGATGATTCGTTTGCTAGCCTCAATAATTTCGGGATCTACTTCACTATCTGGAGGTGACCAACCAGATGATTCTGTAAAAGGAAGTTTCCGACCGCTGGAGTTTCTAAAGCGGTCGGCTAATTTCATTTGCCTAAGAAAATTACAGTTGTATGATGGTAAATTTGTTTGGTTATCAGTTTTAGGCTTTGGTGCTGGTACAAAAGTTAAACCGCGATCTAAAAGAGATTTCTCTTGGGTTGTTAGGTCATTGGTGCCAGACAGGTTAACCACATTAGTTCCTAATCCCACATCTGTTAGGCGGCTGTTACCTTTGCCTTTACTTAGTTTAAATTTAGGTGGTTCAACCAGTGATCGTACATAATATTGGCGGTTCTCGTGGTCCAATGGATTAAATCCTGAGCAACATCAAACTTCGCGTCATCAATTTTTGGTATCACGTTAACGTCCTTCACTTTCCGAATGGTTTCGTTGATGATGCTCAGGGTTCTCCTCTCAGCCTGAGGGAGTTTTTGCGAAAAGTTTAGTTCAGCGAAATAAATTTTTGCTGATCTAAACTTGACCCTGATATCGCTAAGCATATTCTGCAACTGCTCAACTACGAGATCAGAATTATCGTTTCGAGAATTCACGCCAATATTTAATAATATTTTTTGAGGACTGGACTGGCCCCTGTGCCCTTTAAACATAGAGCGCAGATGATTGAATTTGGCGCCGGGGTAACACTCCACCTGGATGTCCGGATGGGGATTTCGATCAATGCGTCCTAAATTTGAACTTCCAATCATAAGGATGTTTTTACAAACATCGGGGAGGCGCCAATTCCTTTTGTCAAAATTAACTCCGCTTTTATGCCGAAACTGGGAAAATTTAGAATCAAATGAGCGGCCCGAGTTGCGGCTCGGTGATTTGACTTTCTCTGAGTACGATATACCTGGTTGAACCACACTAGAGGCAGGAGAAGGGGCAGAAGAAACAGAAGCAGGAGAGGAAACAGAAGCAGGAGAAGAAACAGAAGGAGGAGGAGGAGTTCTAGTGAGAGCACTAGGAGAACCAGAGAAAAAAGGCTGAGGAGGAGTAGGAGGTAGAGGAGCAAGACGAGGCGAGACAGCGTTACTCAATTTGCGAGCATCTTCAGTCACAATATGGACCGGAGATGTTTGCAAATTGAGGCGCTTACTCTGAGAGAAAGAAGAAGTAGAAGGAAAAGAAGAGGGAGAAGTGCTTTGCCTTGATCTTTTCTTATTTTGCTTTTCGCGTTGGGGTAGAGGGACAACACGGGCCGGAGTTTGCTTGCTCCCTCCCGTATTGTTCCTTACTCCAGACGCTGGGCGAAGTTCCGAAATGTAAGACTGATAGGCCGAAATCGTCTTATCTGTCAACTTATTTTTAAAGTTTTTTTGAGCCCAGATCAAGGCACGCGCCGAAGCGCTGTTGAAGTCTATTTTTTCGAGTCCAGGAGGTGGTCGCATAGCCAAAGTTATCTTAGACTTCAACTGATTTAAATTTATCTTGTAATGCTCAACTAAAGCATTTAACGTTTGGTTGGCCCATCCCACACTAATCTGTCGAAAAACAGAAAAAATGTGTGGGGTGGGAAGAGCCGGCTTTAGAAAGCCACCTAACTCATCTACTTTCTTCTCCAACTGCTTCGGGAAATCCCGTTTGGCCAAATGCTGCTCTAGGAGCCCAATATGGTGCATACACTGAATCACCTGGAAAAGGGCCTTGACCAATCTAGAATAGGCCTGGAACGATTGTTCCTGGCCTCTTCCAGACTGGGCAACTCTCTTTCCCTGATGATTCTGTCTTTTTTGAGCCATTTGAAGAATAGGTAGATGAATAAAATGAAATTAAAATGAAGAAATGAAATAAATTAAAATGAAATCTAGATATTACCTATTAGAGAAGATACCTGGATTGGTTGTAGTCTTCAGCAAAGGTAGAAAATAATCCGTCTGTCTCGACGCGTTTCGCTTGGTTTGGCTTTTTCAAAGAGACTTTGAGGAAAATGAATCCAACTTTGGGAGGGCATGCATGGTATATATCCAAATGTGGGCTGGGGGTGTTTTTCACAGCTCAGTACATAATTAAACTCAGTAACAAGCTGACAAATGTCACTCATCTAATTAATTCTTTTCAATCTGAGATGTCCCAAGTTTGTTTTTCACAACTCAGTTTGTGTGGTCCAAACAAATTAGATGAAGCCTTATTGATTGGCTTCCATTGAATTTTAATCAGTCAGTGAGTGGTTTGCTTTACTGACCCCATGAAGCCCCATTGGTTGGCTTTGATTTAAGTAAAACCAATCGCTAGTGTTTCTAAACCAGTTGATACAACTCAGCAGTTTTCGAAAACTAATCCTAGCAAGGGGATGGTGGGCAAAACTAATCCGACACCTGTTTCGCCCTTTATAGATAATACCGCTGAGATAGGGAGACCTGTGCACGCCATCTCTTTGGAGGTACCACCAAATCAGGGCTCGGAACTCGTTACCACCAGTCAAGACAACTGGTTGCGTTCGCTCATAGAGCAAGAGGCAACTACTGTTCCCACCTGTGATGTGGTCAATCAGATTATGCCGCGCCCGAAAAGGAAATTGGATACAGACTTCCAGGAAAATGGCGAGTCCCTGGAAATAGAAACGGTGGCTAAGAAAACCCGGAAAGCGTCGACACACACCGATAACCCGGGTGTTGTTGTCGTTGAGACCTCGGACACCATGGATGTTACAGTAGTAACAACCAGTGCGGAGATCCACAATGGTGGGAAATCGGCAGACAGTCACGCAACGGAAACGATACCGGCGACGCCAACATTCACCACTGACGGTGGTGTATCTTTTGCCGACAAGGTAAGAGCCCTTTCTAAACAACCTCAAAAGGATAATACGGCCAAACACCGGACGAATAAACAACCACATCAACCGCTGCAAAACCCCTGCGTAGTCGTCACAAGGGTTCCCACAAAGATCAATGATGGGGATATTGATGAAGCCCTGTCGGGATACTCGTGGGGGAGACTAATATCTAAGACTACAGGCAACCCTACGTGGAAAATTAAAGTAAAATGCCCCAATAGAGCCATAAAACTTAACTTCATTAACAAAGGTGTTTGTATAAACGGACAAAAATATGAGACTGAGGAGTATCGTGTTTTGCCTCAGCCCACACAATGTCATAAATGCCAGAAATTTGGCCATATGTCGAACAGATGCAAAGGAGAGTTGCGTTGCATGAAATGCGGCGAAAAACATATAACAAAGTCGTGCAAGGTTTCAACACTGAAATGCCCAAATTGTAACGGGCAACACCCAAGCAATTATCGGGGGTGTCCCCACTACAAAAAAGTTAAAACCGACATAGAACTCAAAGCTATTAATGTCAACAACGTAGAAAACTCAGCCTCTGCACATTCGATGTGCAGCCTAATGGCTGGTTCAATTTTTAATATAATGAACAAACACTTCGACGTCAGTCTTTCCGACATATGTAAAGAAGTTGGGAAAACAGCATCCAAATTATATCGAACTCAAATTTCTTCCTCGCTAATAGAAGCCGCCATAAATAAAATATAAATCACACCCACAACACGTTAACTAGTAAAATTACGTCAGGTACTGAACACCTATGAATAAGTTGAAAATAATTCAGTGGAACGCTCGAAGCGTTAACTGCAAAAGCTCACAGATGTCCGATTACTTCACCAACGTAGATGTAATTGGTATCAGCGAAACATGGTTAAAGCCAAGTAAGACATTTTTGCTAAGTGGATTCAACATCATTAGACGAGACCGTCCCACACAACGTGGAGGCGGAGTCGCTCTACTCATAAGGCAGGACTTAAAATATAAAACGATATCAAGCGATCATCTCAACGCAGAGGTGATTGCCGCTGAGATTGAACTAGATCATAAAAAAGTTGCCGTAATCTCATATTATAATGAACCGAAAAAAACAGTTGACAGCAAAGTCTTTGAATTCTTTGTGAAAAATCACAAACACTGTATTTTCTTAGGTGATTTCAATGCCAAACATCAGGTTTTCGGATGCAATAAAACGGAGCCCAATGGCGACACTCTCTTCAATATCATCGAACAATTTGATCTTTTTGTATTAAATAACGACCACGACATTACTCACGTCAGTAACAACACCCTCCACCAATCCGACATCCTTGACCTAATTATAACCAGTAAATCACTAACTAATCAAATGCAAGACATATATGTGGGGGACGATGATTTAGGTAGCGACCACCTGCCTGTTCATGCTACATTACACGGTTGCAGCGGACCCGCAAGATACCCCACAATGAGGAGGAGGAATCTATCCAAAATTGACTGGGACCTCTTCAGAAAAATAATTCAGGTTAAAATAAACAAAAACGACCCAATGAATACCTGCGAGCTCGAGCAAGCATGTACCAATCTCAGTGAAGTCATTAACAACACTCTTGATGAGATTTGTCCCAAACAGACAGTTAAACCGCGGGCCAACAGAATAACTGAAACCACACTCCAAATAATAAAACAAAAAAGAAAGGCCTTCCGTGCATACAAATCAGAAAAACTTCCAACTAAAAAGGTCGAACTTAAAGCCGTGTATAATCGCCTCCACGGCGAAGTTAAAAAAGCAATAGCAAACGACAATCGCGTGAGATGGAAAAAAGCAACGGAAAATCTAAATGGACTCAGGGAGACTAAAAAGTTTTGGGATACTTTTAAAACCCTTACTGGACAAAAACATAAAGACGCCAACAGTAAGGCACTAAAGATCAACGATGGAACTATGGCCCTGGATGACAAGGCGAAGGCTAGCGCCTTTGCTGAGCTCCTTAAGAAATATCATCGTCCACATGAGGGCGATAGGTTTGATGACGAGTTCAAAGAAAAAGTAAACAAATTTGTTCAAGACAACAAGACAACGTTTAACGATGCCAACTTCAGCCAAACGCCCGAGGACGGGGATGGCCATGAACTCACGGAACCGATAAGCAAAGAAGAAGTGGCTAACACAATTAAAAAATGTAAGTCTTCTTCTTCCCCAGGAGGGGACGAGGTCTCATACAAAATCCTGAAACAATGTCCCAACACTTTTTTCGGTAGACTCACTAACCTCCTAAACTGCTGTCTCTCTAGTGGATACTTCCCAAAATGTTGGAAAGTAGCTACAGGAGTCATGATACCCAAACCCGACAAGGATTTGAGCAACCCAGATAATTACCGCCCAATCAGCCTACTCAGCTGTATTGGAAAAATTTTCGAACGGATTCTCACGACTAGACTCCGCAGCCATCTCGAATCAATCAGCTTTTTCAACAAGTGGCAAAGGGCATACAGGAGCCAAAGAGAGGGAATCGAGCATGTTTATAGACTGGTAGATTATATGAAAACGGCGTTCAGTCAAAATGAAATAGGAACCGCGCTATTACTCGACGTAGAAAAAGCGTTTGACTCTGTCTGGCACAATGGCATGAGATACAAACTAGCTAAAATGGGGCTACCTACCAAAATTCTAAGGATCATATCATCATTTTTATCTGATCGAAAAATCAAAGTGAGAGTCAACCGCGAAGTGTCAGCCGAGGTAAAACTCGAAGCGGGCACTCCACAGGGTTCGGTCCTCAGCCCGCTTCTATTTATAATATATGTGAATGACATTGACAAACTAGGGAAGAACCATGTTGAGCTATCTCAATTCTCAGACGACAAAGGAATGTGGACGGCCAGTAAGTCTGGAAACATAATACAAAACCGCCTGCAGGATACCATCCGCGACCTGCAAGACTGGTGCGCTCTGTGGCGCATCAAGCTAAATGCCACGAAAACACAAAGAATCACATTCTATAAAAAACAAAGGAGAAAGCCTGTCCCTAATATTGAGCTTAAGCTTTACGATCATAAACTTGAAGCTAGTAATGAGGCAAAGTTTCTGGGATTCAACCTGGATAGCAGTCTCAATCTAAACAATCACATAAACTCAGTCACCGTCAAAGCCACTAAACGCATCAATTTCCTGAAAATGATCAGAGGTAAAAATTGGGGAGCCAACAAAGAAATTCTCCTCAATCTTTACAAATCATATATACGCCCAGTACTAGAGTATGGGGCCATAATAACAAGTGACCTGAATAAAACCAACATTGAAAAACTACAACGGGTCCAAAATCATGCCTTGCGCGTGGCTCTGCGCAAGCCCACGTGGACATCGATAAAACAACTTCACGAGATAGCAAAAATAGACACTATAGCAATGCGCTTAAAAGATCTTCAAAGCAAAACTCTAAATAGACTTCAAGACAGCGAATTAATAATAGAACTCAATGCGCATCGCGTCCTCAATAGGAAAACTAAATAATCTGGGGCATGTCTATCGAAAGGGTTAAAGATTACATCATTGTGATGGGGTGAGCCAGTTATTCTGTGACCTAAATTTAGAACTGGCTGCGGGTGACACGATACGCACGAAAGCTTGCCTCTGTTACCAGTGGGAGTTGCAAACAGCGAGGAAAATCTCCACCTGCTGCCGGGTCTCCCCTCCTTGAGATACAAATCTCGGGGAAAAAATGCTGGCTTCCCCATCCAAAAGGACGGAAAAGGTGTAAATTAAAAACCGAATTGCTCTAATTTCCAGCTCTCTATCTTTTCTCCCTCCTCTATCTCATCAGACACACGACCAAACTGAATGATATACTATGAGGGATTGAAACAATCCTCAAGCAAAGATGTGCAGAAAACCTAACAAGACCAAGGCAAGGATTGAAACAATCTTGCCAGCAAACAGCCCTTTTAAGGGCTTTTTTTTTTTTTTTTTTTTTTTTTTTTTTTTTTTTTTTTTTTTTGGGTGGGGGGTGGGGGGTGGAGGTCATTTGGAATTCCCGAAGGATAACCAGATACCTCAAAATCACATACGGCATCCTATCTCCCAGAAGGCTTGATGGATGACTCCCGGTTTTTTTTTCAAACTAAACTGTTGGAGCTTTCTCCAATCCTTTTTTTGTAACCGCTATGGTCATATACCGGGGCCGCTACCAAACCGGCGTTGCTGTTTGGTTTTCTTTTTTCCTTTTCCCTTTTCCCATAAAATTGCCATCGCACAACATTATATTCTGGCTCGCCACCATGGTGGGACTCAAACCTCTACCATCGCCAAGCTGGAACCGAATAGAGCCCACTCTCCAATAGTCTTAATGGCGTTGAGGGTTTGGTCTTCGACAATCTATCACTCCAATGCAAACTGCCAGGAATTCTAACCGCGTGCATACCCCTTCAGACCCCATTTGAGGCAATAGGAAAGCTAGGCCTGTGTGATCCAAGATCCAAGTGAAATAAAATAAGGCTAACCGGGTCGCAAGGGATTTGTAAATCCCACATCGTCCCAGCGCGCCTTCGGCGCGCTAAAACCTTTCATTCATCATTCAATCGGGAGCGGTTTGCTTTACTGGCTTCAGAAGTATGTGAAAATAATATGAAAAAATGGTTTGATAAAATATATTGAGACTAAAGAAATAAATGAAAAAATAACGCCAAAGATCATGATGCCTCACGAATGTTATCAGTTGGAATGAATATCCCCCGACGGAGGTTTATGACGGAAAATATTTTACACCACGTAGAAATTGTGTGTTTTACCTTGTGAACCTCTACATTGTGTGAAAGGTATGAAAAATTAAAAATAAAAATAAAAATAATAATTAAAATAAATGAATCAACCAAATAAGTAAATAAATAAATAAATAAATAAATAAATAAATAAATAAATAAATAAATAAATAAATAAATAAAACATTACTAAAAAATAAAAAATAAAAAATAAAAAATAATCAATAAATAAATATATAAATAAATAATAATTTTATTTAGGAAATACATACACATGATTGAAATTGGAACCTATTTTGTTTTGGGGCATATATGAACTCTGGCACTCGCCTGTGTGTGTTTGAGGTTAAAAAATCGCACTGGCACAGACATTTCCTACTGAAACGTTTTTTTCTTTTAATATGCCGCTGAAAAATTGTTTTCATTTACTGAACCCTGATTGGTTTCAAACGTAACAAAAAAGTCCATAAAATTGATTTAAACTAAGTGATGAGCTTAGGAACTGGTTAAACTGACTGGCAATAATTGATGTTATTCATTGATGGGCTCTAATTTAGTCCTTACAAGGATGTTACGCAAGCTTTTGTTTTTCTTATAGGCGATGACAGGTCGAAGATTCAAAGGTTCATTTAATTTAGCATTGGTAAAATTGAATTCATCTTTTAACATTTTTGCTATTTCGATATTCATTCTGTTGTACGTTAAAGTGAAAGGAATGATGGACCTCCTTTCGCATTCGCCCTCTGATATGTTCATACCAAATGGCCAGAGGGTTTGAAGCGTATTCATCCAAAAAGCTTCACGTTTTTTTCTAAATTCATCCGTTTCTTCTAATGTGTCTTTAATTGGTGGTTGTTCAATAGGATGGATTTCGAAATCGTCCAAAGAATGGCCAGGAAGGTTAAAATGTTGTGCTACTGGGGCATCAGCATTATGTTTTATATCCTGTTTGTGTCTAGTAGCACGTTCTCGGAAAGGATTTTGACTTTGACCAACATACTGTTTCCGACATCGCTTACAAGTGATAAGGTAAATAATGTTTGGTGAATCACAATGGAGGGGGTTACGGATCTGATAATGATTTTTCGTTTGTTCGGAGGAAAATTCCTCTTTATGATCAGGCATAAAAGTATGCAGTCTACAACGAGGCTTTTTGCAATTAAATACCGCGCCACTACTATTTTGCAACGGTCTGTTGTGTTCAATCTTCAGTGGTTCGAAATCGTTAGTTTCAGCTGGACTTTCGAGCTTTTTCAGGGTTTGGGATTTCAGGCTACGCAGAAGGCGCAGCGAGTACCCTCTCGATCTGAGGGCGCCAAATAGAGTAGAACAAGCCTCATTGAAATTTACCTTATCACTTGAATTGCGGTGGAAACGAATGAGCTGTGATTTGATGATACCTTTAAATGTATGTTGAGGATGAAATGATTTTGTGTGCAACAATTGATGTGAATCAGTTGGTTTAAAATACACTTTATAATCTAAATGACCGGACGCCTGAAATTGCTTGCCTTTATACACGGTCACATCGAGAAAATCAACAGAATTTTCACTGATAGTAGCTTTCAATTTAATATTTGGATCGTGATTGTTCAAAATTTCTAAAAATTCATCAAAATCTTCTTTTGAATGTTCCCAAATAATAAAAATGTCATCTAAATACCTGAGATATACGAGAGGATGCTTTGCACATTTGCTTAAGGCCTCCCATTCCGCTACATAAATGCTTGCAAAATTAGGACTGAATCTTTTGCCCATAGGACAACCCATTATTTGTAGAAAATATTCTCCATTGAATTGAAAGTCATTACCTTTTAAGCTCAGCTCTAAAAGATCCAAAATTTGTTCATCCGGGCGTTTCGCATCCGGATATTTTTCAAATGCATTTTTAACTGATTTAACACCTTTATCAATATCAATGTTCGTATACATACTGTCGATATCCAAAGTGGCCAGAATTGCATTTTTCGATATTTTCAATTTCGAAATTTTTGACAGGAAATCCTGTGTATTTTTTAGATAGCTCGGATGTCTATTTGCTATAGGTTTCAGATGATAATCAATTAATTCCGAGATCGCATAAGATTCCGAATTACAATCTGATACAATTGGCCTCCCGGGTGGAGTTAAGTCATCCGTCCATGAAGAACGGTCCTTGTGGATCTTTGGTAGGATATAAAATTGTCTTGTTTGAGCACTGAGCTTAGCTGTTAAATATTTCAATTGTTTTTTGGTAATGTGACCTTCGTCGAGGAGAAATTTTAAGATCTTATTGAATTTTTCGATATTACTAGGCCAAATAAGTGAATCTATTTTCTTATAATGTTTAGTATTGCTGAGTTGTCTCATGGCTTCCTTTATATAATTATCCCGAGATAGAACAACTACCGACCCACCTTTGTCGGCTGGTTTAATCACTAATTTCTTATTTTTTCGAAGTTTCGTGAGGGCTCTCCGTTCACCAGCTGTTAAATTGTCTTTATCGGAGAGTATGTTCATGCTGAACACCTTTTTGATGATTCGTTTGCTAGCCTCAATAATTTCGGGATCTACTTCACTATCTGGAGGTGACCAACCAGATGATTCTGTAAAAGGAAGTTTCCGACCGCTGGAGTTTCTAAAGCGGTCGGCTAATTTCATTTGCCTAAGAAAATTACAGTTGTATGATGGTAAATTTGTTTGGTTATCAGTTTTAGGCTTTGGTGCTGGTACAAAAGTTAAACCGCGATCTAAAAGAGATTTCTCTTGGGTTGTTAGGTCATTGGTCCCAGACAGGTTAACCACATTAGTTCCTAATCCCACATCTGTTAGGCGGCTGTTACCTTTGCCTTTACTTAGTTTAAATTTAGGTGGTTCAACCAGTGATCGTACATAATATTGGCGGTTCTCGTGGTCCAATGGATTAAATCCTGAGCAACATCAAACTTCGCGTCATCAATTTTTGGTATCACGTTAACGTCCTTCACTTTCCGAATGGTTTCATTGATGATGCTCAGGGTTCTCCTCTCAGCCTGAGGGAGTTTTTGCGAAAAGTTTAGTTCAGCGAAATAAATTTTTGCTGATCTAAACTTGACCCTGATATCGCTAAGCATATTCCGCAACTGCTTAACTACGAGATCAGAATTATCGTTTCGAGAATTCACGCCAATATTTAATAATATTTTTGGGGGACTGGACTGGCCCCTGTGCCCTTTAAACATACAGCGCAGATGTGTGTGTGTGTGTGTGTGTGTGTGTGTGTGTGTGTGTGTGTGTGTGTGTGTGTGTGTGTGTGTGTGTGTGTGTGTGTGTGTGTGTGTGTGTGTGTGTGTGTGTGTGTGTGTGTGTGAGGGGTGTGCCTGGGTGTAGGAGTGTGCGTGTATAGATGTGTGTGTATGCAGATGTGTGCATGGGTATATACATGTGTTCAAAATATCATTATATATTTCTCATTATATATTATAAAAGGACTATATTGAGACATGACAGGATATTCTGTTGCTGATGATATTGTATCAAATGGTCTTAATTATACTAATATTGTACTATTATACATGCAATCTGCCCCAGTGCGGGTGATTTATTGCAATAAAGTTCTATTCTATTCTATTCTATTCTATTCTCTTCTATTCTATTCTGGAACCTGACAACTTATGACTGTGATAAGAAGTTTATCTAAAGCACAACATTATCATAAATAATTGGCAAACTTTGAATTTACATAAAGCCACAAATGCAGAAAGTGACATTAAACATCCGAAAATACGCACCTCACATAAAAATACCTTTCTTCGCCATATTGAACCCACGATATGATGTCTCACCTGCAGAACGCCTTAAACGTACGATAAAATGATTAAAAATCAATAAAATGTACTCAAACTATGAATTGAGCCACCCCAAAAAAATTTCAAATTTTGTTGAAAAATTGTTAGTTTTCATGGACGTTTATTACAATATTGGTTAAGTTTATTACTTTTCTGGTTATTACACTACTGGTTATTACACTACTGGTTGATTTGTATTACACTACTGGTTGATTATTACACTACTGGTTAATTTTTATTACACTACTGGTTGATTATTACACTACTGGTTGTTACACAGCCCAATGACCTCTATTATACCAGATAGAATCGATTTGATTCTGAATTCTAATTATTTTGGCAAAGCGTGATATGGAAATCATTATTAAGGTAAGCACGGGCTGCAAATCGTTCCTTCGGGTTGGAAGATGGTCGAATTAGAAGAAACGGACCGAAGCGACCGAAAGTGGGATTCATTGGCCAAATGTTGTTTGGATTTGCAAATAATAACACAGGAATGCCTGTATATTAGCACCTTTGCATGCGCCCATTTTAACGCATTGTGTAAACACGCAACATGTCTTTGGAAAAAAGTGGATGGGCACGTGTCCCCTGTACCCCTTGGTTCTGCCGTCTCTGTACTGGGTTTAGTGGGTAATAAGCCTGACCATAAGGGAAAATTTACAGCGAACTGGCCAGTAGTATAGGCACAGGTTTTAGTAGGCAATAAGTTTGACCTCACAGGAAAAGCTCACAGCGAACTGGCCAGTAGTATAGGCACAGGTTTTAGTGGGCAATAAGTTTGACTCCACAGGAAAAGCTCATAGCGAACTGGACAGAAGTATAGGTACTGGTTTAGTGGACAATAAGTTTGAACCCAGAGAAAAAGCTCACAGGGCACTGACCAGTAGTATATAGGTACTGATTTTAGTGAGCAATAAGTTTGACCACACAGAAAAGAACTCACAGCGAACTGACCAGTAGTTTATAGGTACTGGTTTTAGTGGGCAATAAGTTTTACCCCACAGAAAAAACTTATAGCGAACTGGCCAGTAGTATATAGGTACTGAGTTTAGTGGTCAATAAGTTTGACCACACAGAAAAAATCCTATAGCGAACTGGCCAGTAGTATATACGTCCTGGTTTTAGTGGACAATAAGATTTACCCCATAGAAGAAACTTATAGCGAACTGACCAGTTGTATATACGTACTGGTTTTAGTGGGCAATAAGTTTGATCCCACAGAAAAAACTTATAGCGAACTGGCCAGTAGTATATACGTCCTGGTTTTAGTGGGCAATAAGATTTACCCCACAGAAAAAAAACTTACAGCGAACTGACCAATAGTATATAGGTACTGGTTTCAGTGGGCAATAAGTGTAACCCCACAGAAAAAAAACTTATAGCGAACTGGCCAGTAGTATAAAGGTACTGATTTTAGTGGACAATAAGTTTGACCACACAGAAAAAAACTTATAGCGAACTGGCCAGTAGTATAGGTACAGGTTTTGGTAGTCAATAAGTCTGACCGTACGGAGAAACTTATAGCTAACTAGGCAGTAGTACAGGTACTGGGTTTAGTACGCAATAGGCCTGATCGTATGGAAACATAGTAATCTCACCAGTAGTACGGGTACTGGGTTTAGTAGGCAATAGGCCTGATCGTATGGAAACATAGTAATCTCGCCAGTAGTACAGGTACTGGGTTTAGTAGGCAATAGGCCTGATCGTATGGAAACATAGTAATCTCGCCAGTAGTACAGGTACTGGGTTTAGTAGGCAATAGGTCTGATCGTATGGAAACATAGTAATCTCGCCAGTAGTACAGGTACTGGGTTTAGTAGGCAATAGGTCTGATCGTATGGAAACATAGTAATCTCGCCAGTAGTACAGGTACTGGGTTTAGTAGGCAATAGGCCTGATCGTATGGAAATATAGTAATCTCGCCAGTAGTACAGGTACTGGGTTTAGTAGGCAATAGGTCTGATCGTATGGAAACATAGTAATCTCACCAGTAGTACAGGTACTGGGTTTAGTAGGCAATAGGTCTGATCGTATGGAAACATAGTAATCTCGCCAGTAGTACAGGTACTGGGTTTAGTAGGCAATAGGTCTGATCGTATGGAAATATAGTAATCTCGCCAGTAGTACAGGTACTGGGTTTAGTAGGCAATAGGCCTGATCGTATGGAAACATAGTAATCTCACCAGTAGTACAGGTACTGGGTTTAGTAGGCAATAGGTCTGATCGTATGGAAACATAGTAATCTCACCAGTAGTACAGGTACTGGGTTTAGTAGGCAATAGGCCTGATCGTATGGAAATATAGTAATCTCGCCAGTAGTACAGGTACCGGGTTTAGTAGGCAATAGGCCTGATCGTATGGAAACATATTAATCTCGCCAGTAGTACAGGTACCGGGTTTAGTAGGCAATAGGCCTGATCGTATGGAAATATAGTAATCTCACCAGTAGTACGGGTACTGGGTTTAGTAGGCAATAGGCCTGATCCTATGGAAACATAGTAATCTCGCCAGTAGTACAGGTACCGGGTTTAGTAGGCAATAGGCCTGATCGTATGGAAACATAGTAATCTCACCAGTAGTACGGGTACTGGGTTTAGTAGGCAATAGGCCTGATCGTATGGAAACATAGTAATCTCGCCAGTAGTACAGGTATTGGGTTTAGTATGCAATGGGGCTGATCGTATGGAAATAGAGTAAACTCGACAATAGTATAGGTACTGGGTTTTGTGGTCAATTTTTCTGACCCTGTTGAGAAACGTATCGCAACCTGACCAGTAGTATAAGTACCGGGTATGGTGGTCAATAAGACTACCCCCTCCTCCCCCCCCCCCCCCCCCCTTAAAAAACAATAGCCAACTGGCAGTAGAATTATACTACTGTATTGCTACTGGGTTTAGTGGGCAATAAGTCTGGTCGTATAGGAAAAGAAAGTTATGGCGAACAGGCCGTCGATTCTAATTTGGAGGTCCAAGGTCAGTTTACCAGAAGTTTTCCCATGGACCTTTACGGTATACTTTATTTCAGGCAATGGGTTTCTTTATTTCTCCAGCCGCATATGTGAATGGATTCCCGCAATAGTACCTATGTTTCATGTTTAGCCAACGGAATACACAATGTCCAGGTTAAAAATTTCTGACGGCACGAAGTGCAGAAGTTCAAAAATATATGCTTGTGCTGCGTTCAAACATTTTACGGAGCAGCTCGAATCGACAAGCGTGTTTCTATGTGCATAAACTAGAGCTGTAGGTTTTTAAATTTCTTGTTCGGTTTCGGTTTTGGTTTTTCAGGTGGAGTAAAACCTCGGTTCGGTTCGGTTTTCGGTTTGTTCATGAGGCCAAGTAAAATTCAATAAAACTCATTCTTATGTCCGGAGTCATAACTGAATGGTAGTGAAATTGAGTGAAACTCAATGAATGCCCGAAATAAGCTATATAATACATGAAGAATCAGGAAGGCCAATATAATAATTACCTAAATATACAGAACTTTTATTGTGCTTGGCCATTTTTCGAGGTCTGACACCTGCAAGCAACTTGAGGAAAGCTGCAAACACAACTAAACTGAAATGTCGGAAATTCACAGAATGTAGCCTTCCGAGGGTAGTGAGAGTACCCAGACACTGCCATTGGCAGTGTCTGGGTACTCTCACTACTCTGGGATGGCTACATTTTGTAAATTTCTGCAGCAAGAGAGTATTCAATAAAAAACCAAAAAACCTTAGATTACGGGGTGTCGACGGTTTCGGTTTTTTAAAAAAACTAAAAACCTCGGTTCGGTTTCGGTTAACCTACAGCTCTAGCATAAACCCGTGTTTGATTGGGGCATTGCGAGCACCGATACATGGGTGATGCAGTATATCAAATAAGGTCGTTTGTAATCTCGTTTAGGAGTTGTGTCTGTATGTATATCATTCTCGTGACTTTCTCATCTGATGAACGCAAAGCAATCACTCACCTTGAACAATCGCGAGCCAACGGTGTTCTGAAAAAAACTTTTCCCGAATCTCTTCGACTTTGTTTTGTTCAAACCGATGCAAATGAGGATCGCATTCCACTACATTTGAACCCGTACTCAATTACTGAACTTGACGTATTAAATATAGTACTGTTATTTATGGCGCGTGTACACTGGACAATTTGTGACCTGAATAATGCAGTGTTTAATTAGTCTGTGCGAAACCTGTAGACTATCGGTTTTGTATGGTCTCTTTTTCTTTTCTTTTCTTCATTTCTTATTTTTTGCTTAACTTGACAAAGTCAAGATAAGCTATTGTCATCTGGCGTGCGGGAGTCTGTGAGTCTGCAAGTCTGTGAGTCTGTGAATTTGTTTACATTTTCTTTAGCACAGGCTACACCCAGTAGTTCCTGTCCGATCATCACGAAATTGCATATGCAGGGGTTCGAGGTCATATCTAGATGAGAAAGTCAGCTTTGGTCGCGATCGGTCAATCGTGACGGCTGCACAGGCTCGAAACCCGTAAACCTTTAGCACAGTCTACGGGTCGTATTTATGATACGGGTCAAGGTCACCGAGGTGACCTAGCGGTCATTGAGCGTTTTTTTCAAGATTGCTGGAAATCACATTTTTCGACCCACCGATACTTTGCCGAAGTTCATACATCCATTTTTACACGAAAAACAAAATGAGCGTGGCCAAAAATTTTGAAAGTGGGTCACGATTATATCTCAAGCACGATATGACGTACGGACCTGGAACCAACACCAAATGAGTCGAAACTGAAAGGGGGGGGGGGGGGGGTTGCAAAAATGGGTCGAGGTCATTGAGGTCACCTATGGGTCAATGAATGCATTTTTTAGAAATGCTGGAAATCACATTTTTTTATCTCCTAATGCACTGTCACAGTTCATACATGTATTTTTATTCTCCAAACATTTGACGGGGGAAGGGGAGGGGGGAATGTTTGGTCTAAGCACACATGGGCATCGACGAGACCTCGGTATTTGAACAGTGCCAATAGGCCTTGAGAGGGATTCTTGGAGCCTTGAAGGCCTTTTAACGTCTGCATTCAAACATTACTGGATTGTTTAACTCACAATATATTTTCCAGATGTACTATGTACCTTAACATTTTCTAGCTAATATGAATATTTGCTATCATCACAAAATATGACAGATCTGGAGTTGGTGGAGCCAATATTTTTAAAGTGTGTTGTGCTCATACTTCAGGCTTGGTATGACCTGTAGACATGGAACCTACACCGAATATGTTGAAACTCGCTGGAAGTTCAAAATATGGTCCACCTTAATGCTGTCATCAGAGGCCATTAACTGCATATTTTTCAGAACTATTAAGAATTGCATTTTTTAACAACTATTGCATTCCTAAAGATTATTCATGTATGCCATCATTCACATATGTGGCAGAGCCAAAAAATGGCCATTTCTGCTTCCTTGATTGAACCCTTTGAATGCTGTGCACATATATGCCTTTTCTGGCTTCTTCGAAAAATTTAGCTGATTCCTAAATGAATATATTTAACTACTGTTAACGAAAACCTATTTCTGATTTCTTTAAAACTATTTTATCCCAGAAAATGAGCTTCCAAAGTATTCCAGTTACATTCATAGAAGGCGCACCTTGATGCTGTAGTTGGAATATTTCTGTCTTCTATGCACTGTTTGGCAACACAATAACCCGAATACAATCAATCCTATCTTAATGTTTTTTGTTATACTGACGGACTGCCACTAGTACTCGGTCATCTATGATTTCGAGGCATGTGGGGCTTTGGGTGTGGCCCTAGAGGCTAAAGGATGCTCACAGCTTCATCTTGTACTGGCAAATGAGTTCACTGAGGCAAAAGCCATTATTTAAAACAGGAGAGAATTTCTTATAAACAAAGCGGTCAGAGAGAATGTTGTAACTGTACATGGAATAACATTGTATATTTATTTGTTCTCATGTTATAAAATTCATTCTCCAACCGTGTTGAATAAAGAATCCTTCACCTTTCAAAGCATTTTTTAAATTTAATTATTCTCAATCATAACTCGGGATCGACATGGAATAACATTGTATATTTATTTATTCTCATGTTACAAAACTCATTCTCGAACCGTGTTGAATAAAGAACCCTTCACCTTTCAAAGCATTTTTTAAATTTATTTATTCTCAATCATAACTCTGGATTGACAGGTTTTGTGATGGAGTGGTGTTTGGTTTTCTAGAAACACCTATCACAATTATAAAGTAATGAAGTGGAATATTTGAATGGTCTGTTTAAGCCTCTTAATACTTCAATGTGAGTACAAACAAGTTCATATAAATCATAACTATAGAATGTTTTTACGCTTTCGTTTTTGTAATATTTAATTCTATTAGGAATGGGACACCTTTTCGGTGTTCCTTCCAAAGTTAGGCATTCTTTATCCTTTTCCCAACATAACAGCTTATGTCCCCTCATTGGAACGAGCTCGCTTTTAAAGGGGTTAAAATGGAGTATTTAAAGGGAGTATTTTAACCATCTCAAGATCTTAATATGGTTCTCAAAAATTTTATTTTATGCAACATCGAAAATAATGATAACCCTTTCCGTTCTCACAATGTTGCTCTAAACACACATGGGCATCGATGGAACCTTGGTATTTTGTCAATGCCAATAAGCTGTCAGATAGGCTCTTGTGGGCCTTTAAGGTCTGTTTACGCCTATATTCCAACATAACTGAATTCTTTCCCTTGCAATATATTTTCCAGAGGTACGATGTACCTTACATTTTCTGGCTAATATGAATATTTGCTATCATCTACAAATATGGCAGATCCGGAGCTGGTGGAGCCAATATTTTTAAAGTGGTTTATGCTCATACTTCAGACTTGATATAACCTCTAGACATGGGACCTACACCGAATGAATTTAAACTTGCTGGAGGTTCAAAATGTGGTCCAACTCAATGTGGTCAACAGACGTCATTAAGTACAATCTTTTCAGAACTATTAGGAATTACATTTTATAACAACTAGTGCCATTCTGAAGATTATACATGTATCTCATTATTGAAATAAGTGGCAGAGCCAGTAATATCAATTTCTAATTCCTTGATCGAGCCCTTTAAATGCTGTGCTCATATAGGCCTTTTCTGGTTTCTTAGAAAAATTGTTCTTGTTCTTGCAAGAATATCTGTAAATACTGTTAACCCTTTACCTATCATGAAAAACAGACGACACTTGCAAAAAAAATATTTCAATAACTATTTTTTTTTCATTTTTGTATCAAAAACATAGGTTATGACCTCTTATTGGAACGAGCTCGACGAGCTCGTCCAACGAGGGGTCATAACCTATGTTTTTGAGACAAAAAATGAAAAATAATGAGAATTAATTAGAGATTTTTGAGAATAGCACTGACCGTTCTTGGCCGTTACGTTGGGTAAAGGGTTAACGAAAATCCATTTCTGATTTGTTAGTCTGTGTGAAACACACAGACTATTGTTTTTGCGCGGTTTCTTTTTCTTTTTCTTTTTTTTTTTTCTTCTTCTTCTTCTTCTCCTGTCTTCTGTCTTCTCATCACTTTTTTGTCCACAAGATAACTCGAAAACGAATTGCCCCATCTCGCTGATTTTTGGCATGCCGATAGACAGCCACAAGTTCTCGGCCATCTATGTTTTTCAGATTCCTGGGGTATCAGGGGTGTCTGTAGGGGTGTTTTGAAAGTGGGTCACGCCCATATCTCAGGCGTGGTATGACCAACAGACCTGGGACCAACACCAAATGAGTCGACACTCGATGGAGGTTCAAAATATGGGTCAAGGTCACGGAGGTCATCTAGGGGTCATTGAGTGCATTTTTCAGAATTGCTGGAAATCACATTTTTTGACCCCCTAAAGTATTCCTGACGTACACACATGCATTTTGACGTAAAAAAAGTGGGCGTGGCCAAATTTTTTGAAAGTGGGTCATGCTCATATCTCAAGCATGGTATGACATATGGACCTGGGACCAACACCAAATGAGTTGACACTCGATGGAGATTCAAAATATGGGTCAAGGTCACTGAGGTCACCCAGGGGTCAATGAGTGCATTTTTCATAATTGCTGGAAATCACATTTTTTGACCTCCAAATGCTTCCCCAAAATTCAGATGTGCATTTTTTCACAAAAAAGTGGGGGGTGGCCAAATTTTTTGAAAGTGGGTCACGCTCATATCTCAAGCGTGGTATGACGTATGGACCTGGGACCAACACCAAATGAGTCGACACTCGATGGAGATTCAAAATATGGGTCAAGGTCACCGAGGTCACCCAGGGGTCAATGAGTGCATTTTTCATAATTGCTGGAAATCACATTTTTTGACCTCCAAATGCTTCCCCAAAATTCAGACGTGCATTTTTTCACGAAAAAAGTGGGCGTGGCCAAAAATGTTTGAAAGTGGGTTACGCTCATATCTCAAGCATGGTGTGACGCATGGATCTGGAGCAAACACTAAATGAGTCGACACTCCATGGAGGTTCAAAAATATGGGTCAAGGTCACGGAGGTCACCTGGGGTCATTGAGTGCATTTTTTTAGAATGCTGGAAATCACATTTTTTGGTCCTTAAAGCATTCCTGGCATACACACATGCATTTTGACGTAAAAAATGTGGGCGTGGCCAAAATCTTTGAAAGTGGGTCACGCTCATATCTCAAGCATGGTATGCCATATGGACCTGGGACCAACACCAAATGAGTCGACACTCGATGGAGATTCAATATATGGGTCAAGGTCATGGAGGTCACCTAGGGGTCATCAAGTGCATCTTTCATAATTGTTAGAAATCACATTTGTTGACCCCCTGAAGCATTCCTGACATACACACATGCATTTTGACGTAAAAAAGTGGGCGTGGCCAAAATTTTTGAAAGTGGGTCACGCTCATATCTCAAGGATGGTATGACACATAGACATGGGGACCAACACCATATGAATCAACACTCCATAGAGGTTCACAATATGGACAAGTTCACTGAGATAGCCCAGGGATAACGGAGTGCATTTTTTTGTATTGCTGGGAATCACATTTTTGGACACCTAATGCATTCTCTTGACAAACCTTTTGAATGCTGTGCACATATATGCCTTTTCTGGTTTCTTAGAAGAATTGTTCCGATTCCATTATGAATATCTGTAAATACTGTTTACGAAAATCCATTCCAGATTTGTTTAAAAATATGTTACTCCCGAAAATAAAATTCTCTTTCTATATAGTTTTTTTCCCAATAGATATTTTAACGCTTTTCTTACAAGCTTGAATTTACTGGATGCAGTAAATTCTATTTCTCTAGTATTAACATTATTTTCTATTTCAATGATTTTTGTCTGATAGATTCTTTACTATTCTACTGAAATTTGGCACATATGTAGAGCATCATTAGAAGTTTCTCATCTGGATCATGGCATTTCTGAAGTTTTTCTTTTTCTGCCAAAACCGTGCAAAATGTTGTCACAATGTTATGGTTTGCCACAATTCTCAAACAAGACCCAGGACGATTTGGCTGCAGCTTTCATTATATTTGTAGCATGACTTACTACATCTGACTACATAAGCTGTATTAACCACGTTGCTCCCTTTTGACCTCAAAATTCCGAGCAAAGTGCAATTTTGGAAAAACTGGTCAATTTTCACATGCAATTTCTCAGCTCTACGGCCACATTTTTTCAAAACGTTTCCTATGAAAAGTTTGAGCATTCATCCAAGAATAATTTGGCTGTTATATATTCTATTCAAAGTTTTAACCTTAAACTCGTTTTCGAGCCTTTAATTCGAGTACCCTTAACTCGTTCATAAAAATGGCTCATTTTTAGTTCATTTTTCTTCCATTTACGAATGGCATATCGAAAAGTGATGCACATGTTCGTATTCACAATTACGTATCGAGCATATTTTCTGTTGTACGTTTGGTTGTAAAGTTTAACCATATGCCCATTCTGTTTGCATAAAGATAGATGCTGTCCAAAAAACTCACGCTTTTTCATTATTTGGTACGATTAAGTGACAATTTACTCCATTCCTAATTGATTGAGTGCTGAATGTTTTCAATAGCTGCATGCAGCAGTCATAGTATGAAAACTTTTGTTTTATATATGAGTATTAAAAGTTCAACCCTTATGAGATTTGAGACTCTCATATGGGTACTGTCTGAATAATTGTGATTTTGGTAATATCTGAAAATTCTGTTTCACATTCAGATTTACAGTTCAAGTCCAAGAAGATTTTCCTTGATAAGGTAGCTGTAAAGTTTAGCCCAATCCCTGTTTCGGATGCATAAAGATAGGTGCCGTGGAAAATAACTCCATTTTTCAGAATTTGTTAAGTTTAAGTCGCAATTTACTCCATTTCTAACTGAATGAGTGCTGACTGTTGTCTATGGGTGCATGCGGCTAGCAAAGTATGACGACTTTTGTTTTACATGTTATTATTAAAAGTTTAATCCTTGGCAGATTTGAGAGTTCCCAAGTGGGTACTGTTGAAATAATTGTTATTTTCGTAAAATCAGTACCCGAATATTGGTAAGCATGCAATGATCTTTCGGTCCTATATAAAGGTGTAAATAGTTAAAGTTGAACAGTTCATCAGACAGAAATAATGCCAAACTCTGCCGTTGACAGGTAAATAATGAATGGAAATTTCATTGCATTGAACCGCCCCCACGGTTTCCACGCGAGGCATGGTGTTTTCCACGCGGTCAGAACACTCGATTTTATGCCCAAATGTCGGCCAAGCTACGTAGAACAAGTTCTGAAAATTGCAAGTCGCTGCCTTCAGCGGTCTGGACACAGTGAGCGTATGTCTGAAGTGCTATTTTAATGTCTTGTATGCAAATTCTCATTAATCTTTTCCCGCCAAAAACCTACTCACTGCCGTTTTCTTTTCACTTTTAACTTCCGATGATTCTCATAGGTTTCAAGGTTGCGATGGGATCCCTGGGTGCTGTTCTTAAAGAAACTACTTTGATTTACAGCCATCCCTCTGTCAGCCACGCTCTATTGTAACTTTTAAGTGGACCTACCCCAGAGATGGGGCACTACGAGAGACTGTGCCCATTCCCGCCCCCTTCTTTCGCTCCGACTTGAAGACCAAATTCAGAAAATTACCTCCTCTCTTCAAAAACGCTATATGTCAGCGAATTTTCCGCGGATTTCCACGAAATTTTCACTCAGCATTCACGAATAGTTGCTCCATCGGATGCCTGGAAATAATATTTGGGCTCCATATGGGAACCTGAAATTTAACTTAGTACAATATGAGGGGATTTTTTTCAAAAACCTTCTTCAGATCCACTAGTCAGAATGCTTTCATATTTGTTATACAACATCTCTAGGGGAAGGGGGAGGGGGGGGGGGGGTCAGATTCAAGTTTGTTCAAATCGGATCCATAAGGTAATATTTGGACTCGCTATGGTAGCCCAAATTTTAACTTGATGCACTATGAAGAAATTTCTTTAAAATTCTCTTTTTCAGATCCAACAGTAAGAATGCTTTCATATTTGGTACACAACATCTCTAGGGATGTCAGATTCAACTGTGTTCAAATTGAGAGCTTATGTTAATATTTGGGTTCCCTATGGAGCCGGAATTGGCCATTTTGCTGAAGAATTAAAAATTTTGTATTCAGTACCCTCTAGAGGTGTGTAACTAAGATTAATCCACAAAGGTTGTATCAAGGGGCTTCATTGGGGAGCTCAATATTTTACTTTATGATCAACTGAAGAAAAGGCATGATATACGTATTATTTTTGTCACTCCTGAGGGACTCAAGAATTGAGAGTGTCGCCTATGGAGATGGCTTGTTTAATGTGCTCATTCTTGGACTCTGTTTAAATTGTGTTCTGTTCAAGATGAGCGCTTCAGGCCCCGTGAGGCCTCTTGTAATTTTCAAGGTATTACTTTTTTTATTTCACAGGATGTTTCTACATTTTCCAGATGTGTGCGTATTATCAGAATTTTGACTTGCTTCAATATTTTACAAAACTACTGGTTGTTAAACTTAGTCCATTTTTAACTCAACTTTGGCGAAGCCAAATTCGAGGTATTGTCATGGCCCGTCGTCTGTCAGTCCGTCTGTCGTGCCGTACACATGGCTCGGGCTAGAGGCCGTATTTATGAAACAAAACTTCTTGGGTACCTTTGTTGTCACTGTGAAACGAGAACAAGTGTTTTGGGGCCCGGTCCGAAATTCAAGATGGCCACCGGCAGCCATTCTGTACAAAATTAGGTGCAATCAGATTTTTTTGGCGCAGAACTTCCATATGAAAGCTCTGATTTGAATATTTTTTTGTATGAATGTTTATTACCATGGAATACATCACATATAACACGTTTTTTTTTCTCGTGTGTAATTTATGCAAATTAGACTAACTTTTGATTTAATTAGTGTTATTTTCAGCACTGTAAGTGCAAATACCAATACGGCTCGGGCAAGAGGCCGTATTTATGAACCGATCCTCACGAAACTTGTTGGGTACCTTTGTTATCACCGTGGGACGAGGACGAGTGTTTTGGGGTCCGTCCTGAAATTCAAGATGGCCGCTGGCAGCCATTTTGTACAAAATTAGGTACAATCAGATTTGTGCGCCGAACTTCCATATGAAAGCGCTGATTTGAATAATTTTTTGTGTGAATGTTTAGTACCGTGGGATACATCACATATAATACTGTTCTTTTTCCTCGTTCATAAATTATACCAATCAGACTAACTTTGATCTTTTTAATGTTACTTTCAGCACTGTAACTGCAAATGCCAATACGGCTCGGGTTAGCGGCTGTATTTATGAACTGATCTTTACGAAACTTCTTGGGTACCGTTGTTATCACCGTGGGACGATAACGAGTGGTTTTGGGTGCAGTCCGAAATTCAAGATGGCCACCAGCAGCCATTTTGTACTTTAGTTAGTGCATCAATTTTTGTACAGAACTTATGTATGAAAGTTCTGATTTGAATAAATTTTTGTATGAATAAACCTTTTGTACCATGGGATACATCACATATAGTATAGGTTTGTTTTTCTTGAGCAGAAATTATGCAAATTAGTGCACTTGTCAACACGACTCGGGCTAGAGGCTGTATTTATGAACCGATCTTCACAAAACTTCTTGGGTACCTTTCTTATCACCTTGGGACGAGAATGAGCGTTTCTGGGTGCGGTCCAAAATTCAAGATGGCTGCCAGTGGCCATTTTGTACCGAAATTAGATCCAATCAGTTTTTTGTTTGTACACAACTTCTATACGGCACAGGCTGGAGGCTGTATTTATGAACCGATCTTTACGAAACTTCTTGGGTACCTTTTGTTATCACCGTGGTATGAGAACGAGTGTTTTGGGGTGCGGTCCAAAATTCAAAATAGCCACCAGCAGCCATTTTGTTCCAAAGTTAGTGCAATCAGTTTTTTGTACAGAACTTCTGTATGAAAGTTCTGATTTGAATAAATTTTTGAAGGAATGTTTAGTAACATGGGATACATCACATTTAATACGGTTTTTTTTTCTCGTGCGGAATTTATGCAAATTAGATGAACTTTCATTTGTTCAGTGTTACTTATACACAGTAAGCGCATATGTTAATATGGCTCGGGCTAGAGTCTGTATTTATGAACCGATCTTCACAAAACTTCTTGGGGTACCTTTGTTATCACCGTGTTACTGCAATGAGTGTATTTGGGTGCCTTTGTTATCACTGTGCTATGAGAACAAATATTTTTAGGTTCAGTCAGACCCACTCTGGGACTCAAAGATTTCCTTTTATGACCCCCCCCCCCCCCGACTAAAGTCGTGTGGCATATAGTGATTGAAGTGTGCTTGTGTCCGCCCGTGTGTGTGTCCATGTGTGTGTGTGTGCCCGAGCCAATAACTCGAAGACTGTTAGGGCCACAGTCATCAAACTTCACTCAATTATAAAGGACCATGGGCGGATGTGCCACACACCATAGCCGGGGTTTCTTTAGTTATAAA
This sequence comes from Pictodentalium vernedei, assembly GCA_031216915.1. Lineage (NCBI taxonomy): Eukaryota > Metazoa > Mollusca > Scaphopoda > Dentaliida > Dentaliidae > Pictodentalium > Pictodentalium vernedei. Next base: position 33,196,852 of record CM062296.1, read on the forward strand.
GTAGTTTTTGCTCATACTTCAGGCTTGGTGTGACCTATAGAAATACTACCTACACCAAATGAGTTGAAACTTGCTGGAGGTTCAAAATGTGGTCCACCTCTATGCGGTCAAGAGATGTCATTAAATGCATATTTTTGCGACCTATTAGAAAGTCACTTTATACCAATTAATTCTGAAGATTATATGTGTATCTCATCATTCAAATGGCAGCGGCAGTAATGTCAATTTCTGATTCCTTGATCGAACCCTATAAATGGTGTGCACATTTATGCCTTTTCGGGTTTCTTAGAAAAATTGTTCTGATTCCTGTATGAATATTTTCTCCATGAATTAATTTCACAAAAAGCAGTTAGGGAGTAAGCTGTGACTGTCACATACAATAACACGATCTGTTTATTTAATCTCATTGTACAGAATTAATTCCCAAACCAAGTTAATATAAAAACAAACAACTTGATCATGAAGAATTCCAGTGTACATGTAATTGTAAAACTACACTGAAGATTTGTTATTGAAACCTATCTCAAAACTGTCAGGATGCCGGTAAAAGATGCAATACTGACATAGTTGACTGTACTGTTAACTGTGTTAGTGCTATGACTGTTTAAAATTAATTTTTTAGAGAAGTTCTAGTTTTATGTATGCCTTGTTTAGGTCACTAGATGCCCTTTTAAGAGTAGGCCTTCAAATGAGCTCTTGGGGTTTTTAAGGTTTTTATGACAATATCTCCGATATAGAGTCTATGCACCCTTTGTCAGCGCGACAACTCAAATACGGATCGTCCTATCTCTATGCATTTTGGCATGCTGGTTAACAATACCCAGTTTGCACTCATCTATGTTTTTTGCACCCGTTCGATCTGAATGACAAATCTGAAGTTGGTGGAGCCATTATTTCAAAGTGGGTTGCGCTCATTCTTCAATGTAGATGTAGACATGGAACTACACCGACTGAGTTAAAAATTGCTGGAGATTCAATATATGGTCCACCTGAATGGGGTCATCAAGTGCATATTATTAAGAATGACTGGGAAATGCATTTACACCTTAATGTATTTCTAAAGTTTATGAATGTATTTCATCACTCAAATTAGTGGGCAGAGCCAAAATGTTTCATTTCTGATTCGTGTATCGAACCCTTTGAATGCTGGTCACATATATTCCTTTTCTGGTTTCTTATAACAATTGTTCTGATTCCTGTATGAATATCTGTAAATACTGTTAACGAAAACCCATTTCTGATTTGTTAAAAAATATTTTACTCCAGAAAATAAGCCTTCATAAATTCTCTTTCTGTAGAGTTTATTCCTGATACTTTAACCCTTTTCACACAGACTTGAATTTACTGGATGCAGTAAATTCTGTTTCTCTAGTTTAAAAATATTTTACTCCCGAAAATAAGCCTCCATAAATTCTCTTTCCATATAATTTTTTTCTGGATACTTTAACCCTTTTTTTCAGACGGACTTGAATTTACTGGATGTAGTAAATTCTTTTTCTCTAGTTAGTCTGTGTGAAACCCACAGACTATTGTTTTCGTACGGTTTCTTTTTTCTTTATTTTTCTTCTTCTTTTTCTTTTTCTTATCCTCCTGTCTTCTGTCTTCTATGCGCTTCCTTGTCCTCGCGATAACTCGAAAACGGATCGTCCTATCTCGCTGATTTTTGGCATACTGGTGGACAGTCAAAAGTTCTCGGCCACCTATGTTTTTCAGGTCGCTAGAGCCACTGAGTATGGCCCAGTCGGCCACAGGGCTTTCACAGCCTCCAATTTCCTGATACAGTAAATTCTCCCCAAGTAATACGATGCTATGTTATTCACAATGGAGATAATGTAAACACCAGCGGAGTCAGCTGTCAAAAAATGAAATGTAATCTACTAGCCTTGTTATGATAATGGGATATAAGTTCCTGGAACTAAGTTGAGAGAAACCCTTTGCCTTGCAAGGAAATAGATTATACATTATTCAGTTCAATGCTTTTAACCCTCTCAAGACTTGCGGATTGCACATATTTTATTTCAGGCAGAATAAAGTTAACCCTTTTCATAAAACTGCACTGAATAATTGTAAAAGTTGTTGAAACCTATCTTATTCAGTTCAATGCTTTTAACTCTCTCAAGATTTCAATGTGGATTGCTTATATTTTATTTCAGGCAGAATAAAGTTAACCCTTTCCATAAAACTGCACTGAATAATTGTAAAATTTGTTGAAACCTATCTTATTCAGTTCAATGCTTTTAACCCTCTCAAGACTCCAATGTGGATTGCACATATTTTATTTCAGGCAGAATAAAGTTAACCCTTTCCATAAAATTGCACTAAATAATTGTTGAAACCTATCACAAAACTGGCAGGGTGCCGGTAACAATGCATTACTCACATGGTCGACTGTACTGTTAACTGTGTTAGTGCTATGAGATTTTAAAACTCATTTCTTAGAGGAGTTCTATAGTCTTTCACTGCGCTCAGCTCGGTCTCACCGAGAGTCCAGAAACCTTTGGTACCGTGCCAAAGTGCCATTAAGAGAATGTCTCTGATTTGAGCTGTTCCATCCCTCCGGAGTGCAAAAGCAGGTACTGCCAGCTGAGAAACTTAATGTTTTTCGCTTTATTTTCTTAACATTTAATTCTGTGTGGAATGGGACACCTTTTCAGCGTGCCTTCCAAAGTAAGGGATTCTTAACTCTTTAGCCAACATAACGGCGAAAACCGGTCAACGTTATTCACAGAAACGTCTATTCAGTTTTAATTACCTTTTTATTTTTGCTTGAAAAACATAGCTTTTGACATTTTAATGGATTGAGCTCATTTTTTAAAGGGTTGTTTATTTATTGGTGTTTAATGTCACATATTTCTGCACGGTGGCTGATCATGACCACGACAGTTTTTCAGGTATAGGAAGTCGGAGTACACGTGAAGAACCACCTGGAAACAACGAGCAACTGTCAGATCCCAAACATACTAACTCCACACAAGCAGGCTTAACATTGGTTGAAGACAGGTGCACCATCGATGTGCAGTACGCTTTAGCACACAGCGCCACCATGCACCCACGTGGGCTATGGGGTGAAGTGTCTTGCCCAAGGACAGAGTGAGGCCCTCACGCCTTGCAGCCTGCACCTCTGCCAATTGAGCCACTGCGCCCCTATTTAAAGGATTAAAAGGGAATATTTTAAACCCCTGAAGATCTTAAAATGGGGGCATTATTAAGAAAGACAGGGAAATGCATTTTATTACACCTTAATGTATTTCTAAAGTTTATGAATGCATTTCATCACTCAAATTAGTGGGCAGAGCCAAAAATGTCCTTTTCTGATTCGTGTATCAAACCCTCTGAATGCTGGTCACATATATGCCATTCTGGTTTCTTGTAAAAATGTTCTGATTCCTGTATGAATATCTGTAAATACTGCTAACGAAAACCCATTTCTGATTTCTTCAAAAATATTTTACTCCCGAAAAATAAGCTTCCATGAATTCTCTTTCTTTATAGTTTATTCCTTATACTTTAACTCTTTTCACACAGACTTGAATTTACTGGTGGAAGTAAATTCTGTTTCTCTAGGTTCTTCCTCGTTTTTACATAAACTGTTTCTATAATGCACAAGGATGGAATGTAACAGGCAATAACAAGAAAACGTTTTGTGCAAGCAAAAGCGCGCGTGAAAATACCCATGAAACACTTATTTTGTGCACATATCGTCCCCTGAGCACATTGGAACTCAGGGGCCGATATCATGAAATCGCTTCGAATTATAACATAAACAAGAAACATTCTGTGTGTGCGGGAAAAGCTTTCCAAGCCTTCACATCTCAGAATTTTGCGTCCCTAAAGTTTGAGCTACATAACCAAGGTAACAATAATGAGGGTTTCCTCTAGAGGGAAATGAATGTGTCCGATATGGGGCGGCCAAGGGTCGTCGATGGGGGTTCTTGAACACTGGAATTCAAAATTTTTAATTCCAGGGTTCAAAAACCCCCATCGACGTGCATCTGAGAGGATATTTTGAGGTTTTTCATGTATTGACGACTGTCTACTTTTTCACCGACACAGACAATAGGACAAGCAATCTACAAATCTACAACCTAACCCCCATGGACCTTACCCACCTTCGATTTTTATGCCATTTTTTGACATATTTCGAGGACCAACTTTGAAGGAAAGGGGGGGGGGAGCCGACGTGTTCCCCCAATCCCCCTGTGCCCACGCCACTGTTATTCACACCTAATAACAATAGGTAATTTCAAGGAAGGATTTCCGCATCTGTGTCTCCAGCTGGTAGAAAATGAGACCGCAAATGTGATTTTCTCTCAGACTTTAAACATAAAACAGAAGGGGTTAAATCAAGATATTACCACCATGTTTGGAGTAAATTTTATATATGATATAAGCGTATACTTTCGCGTTTATTTGATGTTCACGCGATTAATAGTTGACTTGCAGGTCTCTTTGTTCCTGCTTGCGATAATTGAGACCGCAAATCGGAAGTCGCGTTATATATTATTTATTGGGGTTCAAGGTCACATATTTATGCACAATGGCTAATCGACCGTGACAGTTTTACGGGTGGAGGAAGCCGGAGAGAACCACCGTGCAACGACGAGCAACAGTTGTCCCTTGAGTTCCAATGTGTTCTATGTGCCTACTGGCAGCCTACTGGCACATAGAACACATTGGAACTCAGGGGACGAACTGTCAGCCCCTCAACATTCTAACTCTGTTCAAGCTGCGCTCAAGCAGGGTTACAGCGGTTGAAGACATGTGCACCATCAACGTGCAGGACGCCTTAGTACACGGCGTCATCGTGCCCCCATGTAGGAAACCGGGATAAAGTGTCTTGCCCATGGACACAACGTGGGTCGTCCCGGACGGGGATCGAACTCGGGACCTCTAGTATAGAAGTCTACCACTGAGCCACCGCGCTCCCTCCCACGCGTTATACATTAAAAGCGGAAGTTTAGGGGTTAAAATAAAAATATCGACATCAAAATTCGGATATATATTGAATATATCCTAAATTTCGAGAAAGCATTTATCTGGTGTTTTTAGGGCCAATAGTTTACTTGCGGTATCTGTGTCCTCAGTTGTGGAAAAGTGAGACAGCAAGTCGGATATCGCGCTATAGACTACATTAAAAGTGAAATTTTAGGGGTGAAGTTAAAATATTGGTACCAAACTTAGGTTGCATATTTGGTATACCCCATGTAATAGAAATAGCGTTCATTTTGGGGACTCTAACCTCTGTACTTTGCGTGCTGTCTCTTGCGGTCTCATTTTCTACCAGAGGTCCCATTTTAGTACAGTGGAGCCCACTTAATTGGATATCTCTTAACTGAATAACCCTGTTAATTGAATATAATTTTCCAACACAAAACCATTTACCATACCTTCAGTACAAATTTGGTCTGTTAATTGAATATAGGTTATAGAGTAAACTCCTGTTAATTGAATAAAAAATCTTGTAACCTGTCGGGAAATTACCCTGACTCTTCCCAGTTTTCCTTTGTTTATAGACCTATTTGGCCTCAGTGCATCCAGTGCAGGCATTTAATCTATATCTTGTTCACAGAGCTCTGTCAAACAAGATATAATAGAATAAATGCTAAGTTTATCTCTAGAAAAGAGGAAAGTGACACAATCCCTGTTAAATGAATACTCCTGTTAATTGAATAATTTTCAGCGGGAAAGTGGCTATTCAATTAATAGGGTTCCACTGTATGACCGAGTATTCAATGTGTCTCATTTTAGTACGGCCGGGTATTCAATGTAACCTACAAAAACAAATTGGGTCGGGCTTTCTAGTCGGACTGTTCTTGTGTCACTGTCGGCAGGCGTCATAGAAGCATATATATATATGTATTAATATTACGGATCGTTTTGTTTATTTAGTATAAAAACAATGCACAGAAAAAAAAATAAAATAAAGCAAAACCAAATATAGGGGATTACAAATACTTGTTTCAGATTTTTGCAAACGTCCATTTTTTTCTCCGGTCAAATGAAGTCACCATGAACTGTTAAAAATCGTTCCAAATATTACGCGCGCATGCACGCTAAATAAAATATTTCTGCATTCATGGCGTCACTTAGTATTTCGAAACCATATTTGCATAGCATTCCGACTAGAAAGTCCAACGACATTTTTTAGAAATTTCAACTGGGGTATGTTCCTTTCATCAAACTCAGGTACTCTCATTAAAATGCAGCATTCCGAGGAGGTGCAGATATATACTGAGTCAAAAAAGAAAGTATAATAAACTTTGAGGAGCATTTTTTTAGTATAATTGACTTTAATCCCAAACAGATTATTGTAAATTCATATTTCTAGTCCAGCTGTAAGAATTTGCATAATTTCATGTTCTTATTGTTGCCAGCGTTAGGTCAGGACGTCGCAATTCTAAACTGGGGTGAAATGAAAAGTTCACACATGCAGTCAATAGCGTGTATGTCCACCGTTTGCCTCTTGGATGGCAAGACATCGACGGTGCATGGATCTGATAAGTCTCCAGATGTCACCCGGTGGTATTGCGTTCCACTCTTGCCTTAGAACATTACGCAAATCGCCTAACGTCTGAAGATCATGAAGTCGTACCCGACGGTCCAATTGATCCCAAAGATGCTCGATTGGTGAGAAATCTGTCAAAAGTGGGGGCCAGAGAAGAAGTTCGATGCTCTGCTCCTCAAGAAAGTCACGACAGATACGAGTCACGTGATATCGGGCATTGTCTTGCTGGAATAACTGCAATCCGACGTTAGCGTTGAACAACGGGACAGCAACAGCGTTAAGAATTTCGTCCCTGTATCGCTGTCCATTGACATTACCATCGATGAAGATCAACTGCGTTCAATGGTGCAAGGAAATTCCTGCCCAAACCATTACACTACCCCATAAACGGTCGCATTCCCGCACGCAAGCATAAAAAAACCGTTTTCCTCGTCGGCGATACACTCTTGCCCTACCATCAGCGCGCCGTAGACAAAATCGTGATTTATCACTAAAAAGAACTGTGCTCCAACGCTGCTGTGTCCCGCGAACACGCTGACGTAAGATGACGTTGGGTAAGGATTGGTCCGTGGAACGGACGCCTACTTCGGATACCGTGTTCAGCGAGTCTGTTGCGGACAGTTTGTGCACTGATTCTATTGTTAGTTCTATCAGGAGCAATTGCTGCTGTCCTCTCCTCGTCACCGGAAGAAAGCGATCCCGCAAGTGAGACGTCCTGATGTGCCGGTCTTGTGCAGGGGTCGTGACTCTTGGTCGACCTGAACGCGGTTGGTCGGCAGTAGATCCAATTGTTCTATACCTTCCAATGAGACGGTAAATAGTGGCCACGGTGACTCCGACCTCAGCAGCGAGCTCATCTGGCGGTATCGCAACTTCATGCATACCAATGGCGCACAACCTCCGATTTTCGGTTAACCTTGGCATTTTTTAAAATGTCGGAAGACAAAAATTAGCATGTTTTCTCAATAACCCAGGCTTGCTAGCACAACATAACAGAACGAAAATCGCCGGTCACCCATTCAATTTGACATTCTCGGGTACCACGTGCTATTTTGAAATCCGTAGCAAAATACGGTTGGGTGGACCACAACAGCATGTCATTAAACTCTTTACACGACTTCTTGTCCACAAACATGCAACATTAGAACTATTATATTCATCTTTTATGCTATTTTTTCCACATCTGTTTCTATTATACTTTCTTTTTTGACTCAGTGTATATATATACAGAACCGCACATACGTTTGAATGGGTTAAGAATTATCGCACTCGATTGCTTTGGCCCAAGATATCACGAGAGTGGAAGTGATATCACGAGAGCGGAAGTGATATCACGAGAGCGGAAGTGATATCCTGGGCCAAAGCAATCGAGTGCGATAATTCTTAAAACATTTAAATAGATGTGCGGTTCTGTAATTTTATCTCACAATCAGGGCGTTTTTGCACTGTTACGCAATTAAAGTTTAATGTATCTGGGCACTTGTTCCGAATCCGTATCAAGGGCCCCTGATACAAGCGCGTGATTCTTCTGTTGCCAAAACAACGGCATTTGTATCATTTTTCGATCGCTTCGCGTTTTTCCCTTCAGAGAAAACAATATTAGGTGAGGCGAAGCCGAACCTAATATTGTTTTCTCTGAGCCGTATATGACACTGCATCTGCCAACTAAACGCCCTGTAATGTATTTATTATGCATGGCATGCTAAAATGTCATTGGGGAAGTTAACTCAACGAATAGTTAAATTATGCGCACTTTTCGGCATCTTGGGCTGGTTTGTAGCCTATTATTGGGATCTTCCTGAACACTAGTGTCGAGGCTTCTCTCTTGAAATTAAAGGATTAGCTTTCGCTGTGAAATGTGGAGAACTCCACCTCAATAAACGACGAACGGCATATTTTAAAATATAATAAACCTGTACACCAAGAGGGATATTTAATTCACCAGTAATTATTGCAAAAGTTACAACCAAATTCACGTTGACGAAACGTACAGTTGCTCCACTTCGCAAGAGAGCATTCAGTAAAGTGAATCCCAGTGACGTAATTTTCTCTGAAGTGTAACGTCATCACTGACCTCAATATGGAGATCAATGAACGCAACTCTATTTTTCAATTCGCGATTTTCCATCGATAAGGCAAATGAAAAGGTTCCTTTTAAAATAGTTAGGCTTTCCCAAACCCAGTTTGGGAAAGACTATTGTTATTCTTCTTTTTCAAAATTTTTCTTCTCTATTTTTTTTTTCCTCCCTGAATTTTGTCTGTTGAACTGCTCGAAAACAAGCTGTACGATTTTGACCAAATTTGGCACACTTATGTAATGTCATAAAATCTAGTGAAATGCAGTATCGTCATATCTGTGAAAACGCATATTTTCAAAATATTCTGCCAAAACCTTCAAAATTTCACCATTTTCGAATGTCTCAAAATTGTTTACAGTTATTTAGCTCAAATTTTCCACACATTTAGTGCATAATATGATACACCACAATCACCACTCAAATCTTTCAACTTTAACCCCCACTGGCCAAAAATGACATGAATATAGAATTTTTCTTCAAAATTGACCAACTTCAAGGGCAAATTTCTCTAATAACAAGGTTGTTGTAACAATTATTTTGGTTTGGATAGATGCAACAATGATCGCAGAAGAAAGTTACTGTTTACTTTTTAATCTCAGATTTAACCCCCAAGCACAATGAGGGTGAGAATGAGAGTACCGTTTGAAAATGCCAAAATTAGCCAATTTTGGTTGCTTTTTTCATCATTTTGGAAAGGGGTTAATTTCAAACACTTTTCGTGTACGTATTCACAATTGACTATCGAGCATATTTGCTGTTGTAAGTTTGGTTGTAAAGTTTAACCCTATCTCATTCTGGTTGCATAAAAGTTGGTACCGTCCAAAAAAACTCCCAATTTTTTCAGAATTTGGTAAGTTTAGGTGATGATTTACTCCATTTTCAATTGCTTGAGCTCTGAATGTTTTCTATAGCTGCTTGCAGCAGTCAAAGTATGACAAATTTTGTTCTATATGTTATTATTAAAAGTTTAACCCTTAGCAGATTTGAGACTTCCCATAAGGGTACTGTCGGAATATTTGTTATTTTCGCCAACTTCAAGAGCAAATTTTTCTAATTACAAGGTAGTTGTAATAATTATTTTGGTATGGTTAGGTGCAACAATGATTGTGGAAGAAAGTTACTGTTTACTTCTTAATCTCAGATTTAACCCTCTAGCACAATGAGGGCGAGAATAAAAGTACCGTTTGAAAATGCCAAAATTAGCCATTTTTGGTTGCCTTTTCTATCATTTTGGAATGGGTTAATTTCAAACACTTTTCATGTACGTATTCACAATTGACTATCGAGCATATTTGCTGTCGTTAGTTTGATTGTAAAGTTTAACCCTATCCCATTCTGGATGCATAAAAGTAGGTACCGTCCAAAAAATTTCCAATTTTTTCAGAATTTGGAAAATTTAGGTGGCGATTTACTCCATTTTTAATTGCTTGAGCTCTGAATGTTTTCTATAGCTGCTTGCAGCAGTCAAAGTATGACAAATTTTGTTCATATGTTATTATTAAAAGTTTAACCCTTGGCAGATTTGAGACTTCCCATAAGGGTACTGTCAGAATAATTGTTATTTTCGCCAACGTTTACATGCACTTTCTCAGCACTGGAGCCATATTGTCTCAAAACCTTTTCCATGAGAGGATTGGGCCTTCATCCAAGAACAATTTTGCTGTTATATATTTTATTCAAAGTTTTAACCTTCACCCAGTTTTCGGGCCTTGAATTTGAGTGCCCTACAATTCTTCATAAAATTGGCTAATTTGGAGCTCACTTTTTTCCATTTTCGAAAGGAATATCGAAAAATGATTTACATGTTCGTATTTACAATTGCCTACCGAGCACATTTGCTGTTGTAAGTTTGGTTGTAAAGTTTAACCCTATGCTCGTTCTATTTGCATAAAGATAGGTGCAGTCCAAAAAAAACCTCTCGTTTTCAGAATTTGGTAAGTTTAAGTGACGATTTACTCCATTCCTAATTGATTGAGTGCTGAACGTTTTCTATGGCTGTATGCAGCAGTCATAGTATGACAACTTTTGTTTTATATGTCATTATTAAAAGTTTAACCGTTGGCAGATTCGAGACTGCCCATATGGGGATGGTCGGAATAATTTTAATTTTCATAAAATCACTGAATATTGATAAGCGTGCAGTGGTAGTTTGGAATAGAATATCCGAAAATGCTTTCGAAATTCAGATTCACAGTTCAATTCCAAGAATATTATCTGTTATAAGGTTGCTGTAAAGTTTAACGCCATCCCTGCCTCAGATGCATAATGGTAGATGCCGTCGAAAAAAACTCATTTTTCAGAATTTCGTAGGTTTAAGTGACAATTTACCCCATTCCCAATTCATTGAGCGCTGAATGTTTTCTATGCCTGCATGCAGCAAGCATAGCATGACAACTTCTGTTTTCTACGTCATTATCAAAAGTTTAACCCTTGGCATATTTAGGAGTTCCCATGTGGGTATAGTCGGAATAATTGTTATTTTCATAAAATCAATCCCTGAATATATTGGTAACCGTGCAGTGGCCTTTCAGTGGTGCTACATGAAGCCGCAAATAGTTAAGGTTGACAAGTTCATCAGATAGACAAATATAATACCTAACTCAGCCGGTGACAGTTAAATAATGAATGGAAAGTCGTTGAATTGAGAATAAAGTAGGGACGAATCGTGCTCTCGGTTTCCACCTGATCCACGGTATTTCTACGCGGTCTCGGCACTTGACAAAGATACTAAACTGTCGGGCAGGGACAGTAGGAACCATTCTGAGAATTTCAAGTTGCTGCCTTGCATGATCGGGACATAATTGGAATATATCCGACATTGTATCTGCCGGATATATTCCAATTATGTCCCGATCACTTCAGCCCGACTGTCCGCATGGGGGCACCATGACGCCGTGTACTAGGGCATACTGCATATCGATGGTGCGCATGTCTTCAAACAATCTAACCCTGCCTGTGCTACAGTGAGGAGGCACTATGTTGGGGAACTGGCAGCTGCTCGTCATTGCTCGGTGGTTCTCTCTGGGTACTCCGGCTTCCTCCACCCATACAACTGTCACCGACAAAATATGACCTTGGCTGTTAATGTCTCGTTAAAACCTAATAAATGAATAAATAAATCCAGTACCAGTTTTGCTCGTACAAATATTAGTACCGTCAGACAAAATTCATTTTCTGATTAATTTCGTACTTTTCTGTACTCACCTTCCCTGAGTAAGATTGGTATACCTTTTCAATCTCAGATTTAACCCTCAAGCACAATGAGAATAAGTGTACCATTTGGAAATACCCAAATTATCCAACTTTGGTTACTCTCTACTATCATTTTGGAATGGGTTAATTTGAGACACTTTGCTTTGCTATATGCAGAGATGTTTAATCAATAAATCCGGCTTTAGTTATGTTCTGGGACTTAATGAAACATGTGCTTTGGCCACTTAAAAATAGCACTGCCTGCAAAAAATGACTTTGAGTGAATACTCACTTGTCCAAAAACAAAAAGGAAGGAGCTCTTTGAGCTTTTCATAACTGCTTTCAAAAATCAATGGGGAACAAATTTTGTGTTATATGTTTTGGTGTTCCGTGTTATCCAACACCAGTTTGGCCGTACAAATATGAATACCGCCAGGAAAGAAAGCACATTTTCTCAGTGGTAGACTGTTTGACTTCTATGATAGAGGTCCCAAGTTTGATCCCTATCTGGGACGACCCACGTAATGTCCTTTGGCAAGGCACTTTATCCCGGTTGCCAACATGGGGGCACGATGATGCCATGTACTAAGGCGTACTGCGTGCCATTGGTGCACATGTCTTCAACCACTGGTACCCTGCTTCAGCGGAGCTTGAACATAATAAGAATGTTGAGCTGACAGTTGCTCGTCGATGCTCGGTGGTTCAATCTGGGTCCTCCGACTTCCCCCACCCGTAAAACTGTCACGGTCACGATTAGCCATTGTGGATAAGTATGTGACCGCAAAAACTCCAATAAATAAATACCGTCAGGGAAACCCTCTGTGAAATCCTTATGTCAATAAATAACAAAGTAGTAATGTAATGCAAAAATATTAACAAGCTGTTCAACATCCCTTTAATCAACTCATTTTGACTTGAACTGTACCCACCACTGTGTATGCTAGCTCTCTTGGTGGTTTAAACCATATCAAATAAACAACTAATTTGTGTGTGACAGTAACTCATATTACATGTATTTCATTGTATCTGAAACAGATATGTTGGAAAAATTGTGAAATCATGGAACAGGAAGCTTACCCTCGTTTGTTGACAAATCCCACACATTCACAAACAGACAAAATGATAGAGAATAAATTAATTATTGATATTTAAGGTCACTTTCAGCATCTACAGCTATATCATGACCATAATATAGGTATTTATTCATGTCCAGGTATTCATTGCACAGGCATACAGGGCTATTTTTCAGGGGTGGGGGTAGGGGTGGGGGGATGAACCCTTTTAGCCCCAAAAAGTTGAATCTCAGGAGGAAATGCCAAATGTGGTTATGGGAGGGAGGGAGTCTCCCTCCCATTGAGTACCTGGAGAGAACCACCGAGCCATGGCAAGCTACTCAGACTCCCCAACATACTAACTCCACAAAAGCAGGGTTAGCATTGGTTGAAGACAAGTTCACACTCAAAGTACCCTTAGTACACATCGCCATCTAGCCCCCCCCCCCCCCCCCACCCCCACGTCGGAAATTAAATTGGGATGAAGTGTCTTGCTCAAGGACACAATGTGGTTGCCACAGGCGGGAGTCGAACCGAGGATTTCTTGGATTGCAACAATCATCTCTACCTTCTGAGCCACCGTGCTCCCGTAATATGCAGTAATAGAGCTCTTTATGTGTACTTGTGTGATTATAAATGAATAATATTAACGTGGATACGGTTCCACTGATTCAACTTGTACAGTATAATGGTCAGTTTATTTGCTACTTCTAAGTGATGAGATAGGAAAACAACATTTTGTGTGGAAAACCAAAATGTTTTGCGGTCATTTCTGGCAACTAAATTGTCCGAAATTTTCTGGCATATTGGCCGAAAAATCGGCTCCTTCCTGACTCAGGAATGGGTTGGGGCACAGTCCTTCATGAAACCCCGGCCCGTGCGCCCATAATTCATATGTACTAATTTTTTTCCAAAGCACAAAGGACATCGCTTGTTTTGCTTTCTATGAAAATATTCTGTAATTATTGAAGAGCAAATTTTGTGTTAAATGTTTTCGTGTCCTGCTGTATCTCAAATATCTGTTTTGGCTGCATAAAAACTAGTAGCATCACAAAAACTTTGATTTCCACTAAATTTTCTGTTTTCAAAACTGATCGAGAGTTTTGTGTACAATACAGTTTGCCTTTTCACATTAAAAAGTTGGGAAAGCCCGTAATTTGTCCAACAAATTACAAATCTCTAGTTTTATAACACATTTTGTGATCAATATTGTGAGATAAATTTATCATCACCACAGTGTGTGTCTCCGGAAATTCTAATCAAGTCTCGTTGTAGGCACAGAATCGCATTTCGACTCGCCCTAACAGGCTCGTCGAAATACTGTTCTGTTCCTACAATTCGACTTGATCTGAATTCCCGGAGACACACACTGTGGTGATAATTTGTATGTCACACATCTGCCATGTTTCAACCAGTCGACACGAAAATTTAACTGAAAGCATTTTTCAACTGGATAGTTGTTGCTTTTCCTTCGTTGTCACGAGACATCACTGTTAGGTGGCGGGGTACCAACCCTAATTTGCTTTATAATTTTTACGGCATTCAATTGGTCGAAACCAATTGACTCCGATCAGTGTGACGGCCACGATGCTGGAACTTCAAATATTGACTAAACTGCAGGGAATGACAAAACAAAAACTTTTTAAATAGCTAATCGTTTAGAACACTCCATCATTATATGACCAGTTGTGTAAAGTATTTGTCAAAGAACAAGCAGTCAGATTGGTATTTTCATTTTGTAGATTTTTGACTCGAATCTGATTGTTTAAATATCTTGGGTAAACAAATCTAAATGAGGAACATGGAATTTCCAAGCGATCTCGACTCCGGTGCATTCGACCAATGGTGACGTGATTTATTTAGACGGGTTCCTCCTCTGTTTAAGTTGGAAACGAAATCGAACGTGTTTTGTATCACCACATGTGCGATACATTTTATTTTTATCGTGCAGACAGAACTGTCGAAATCCAGTGTATTACATTAATAGGTGTGTGATAAATACAATTTTCTTGTTTGTGGTAACTGGGCCCATCCATTAAAAAATCAAATTGGTATGTTCATCGACGGAAACTCAGGTGTCCCGGACGGTGACGTACATTTTACAGTTGTTCTCGATGCTGAACACATGCTTTCAATGTTCTTACGATATTTACATTTATATATTTCTTAATAACTTTTATAATGAACAACAGTCGAATTTCATCAGTCGGTCAGATTTGCCACTCGACCGACTAATCAACCCAATGAAGAGAGAGAGAGGCCGCTTTTCCGGCCCAGGAGCATGATACGTCACACGTTCATTAAGCAGGACGACTACCGAGTAAACGTGTGGGGTAGATCAATCAATATTTTCAACGTGCAGCCTTAGGGCTGCACGTTGAAAATATTAATTGGTCGACCCACAAATAATGAATATGGACTCTTCCAACTGCTGCAATTGAACTGACATGGGCGATACCATCCGGGTTCATAGGGTTAAATCATAAATGAGAATTTGGAGGATTTTTTACAATGAAATTGTAATTTATTTTCATGATGAGGAAACGTTTTCTTTATGTCAAGGAATTAAAATATGTAAACAACAGATTGATACTTTGGTAGCAAAGGTATTGATTTTTTCAGACAATTTTATTGGTCGAGTTCGGGTGAGGAAATTTCGAATGCATTTGACTGTACTCAGTACGGCCAATATGCTTTTACGCCACCTCTGTCAGTCTTTGATCGAAAATCCTGTTGGCCTAGGTAACGAATGCAATGACTCAAAATTTCAGATAACGTGCTTCCGCATTAGAGGTATTTTTAAAGCCATTTTTGTCACGACTTTCCCATCCTTGCGAAGCTAAGAATTCTACGCGACTATTTTATATACATCTGGCAGTACGCCAGATGTATATATAGAACCGCACATATGTTTGAATGGGTTAACACTAACACAGTTTTTTTTTATTTAAAAAAAAAAATTAAATTTCACATTTTTCGAAAACAAATTTCACAATTTTCGATAGAACCGTGCCAATATGGATATCATTAAAGGCAGCTCGAAGAGCTGGTTCTAATGACATCCTTATTGGTGCGGTTTTATTGAGTATCATCCGAGATATTTTAGACTGTGGTAGGCTTATTCTGGTTAATTTTCTGGCCGTTTTGGTCGCTATGTTAGGTAAAGGGTTACCTGAACTTGAGACCTTCAAGAAATGAAATTGGCAGATTCTTAGAGTTTGTTTGATTTGAAACATACGGGAATTACAAATATTCGTTTCAGAATTTTGCAAACGCCCATTTTTATGTATACCCATACTATGTATGGTACACATAATGCCGGCATAGGGGTGACCATCCGTCGTTCGTCCATCCTTTGTCCGTCCGTCTGTCCGTCCGTCTGTCCGTCCGTCCGTCCGTCTGTCCGTCCGGCGTCCGTATCCATTTCTTTGGCATTCGATAACTTGAAAAATATTACTTGGATTGTCAAGTTACTTTATATTTGTGTTCAGGTTACTGATGTGCCGAGCTGTATAGTTTTTGGTGTAAACTGGTTAATTTGATCCTGAGATATTAACCCTTTAACCTTCAAATTGAAAATTTCTCCAATCCCTTTGGCATTCGATAACTTGAAAAATATTGCTTGGATTGTCAGTTTACTTTATATTTGTGTTCAGGTTACTGATGTACCGAGCTGTATAGTTTTGGGTGTAAATCTGATGATTTGATCCCGAGATATTAACCCTTTATCCTTCAAATTGAAAATTTCTCCAATCCCTTTGGCATTCGATAACTTGAAAAATATTGCTTGGATTGTCAAGTTACTTTATATTTGTGTTCAGGTTACTGATGTGCCGAGCTGTATAGTTTTTGGTGTAAACCTGATATTTTAATCTTGAGATATTAACCCTTTATCCTTCAAATTGAAAAATTCCTCCAATCCCTTTGGCATTCGATAACTTGAAAAATATTGCTTGGATTGTCAATTTACTTTATATTTGTGTTCAGGTTACTGATGTACCGAGCTGTATAGTTTTTGGTGTAAATCTGTTATTTTGATCCTGAGATATTAACCCTTTATCCTTCAAATTGAAAATTCCTTCAATCCCTTTGGCATTCGATAACTTGAAAAATATGGCTTAGATTGTCAAGTTACTTTATATTTTTGTTCAGGTTACTGATGTGCCGAGCTGTTTAGTTTTTGGTGTAAATCTGATAATTTGATCCTGAGATATTAACCCTTTATCCTTCAAATTGAAAATTCCTCCAATCCCTTTGGCATGAGATAACTCAAAAAATATCAATCCAATTGTCATGTTACTTTATATATTTATTCAGGTTACTGGTGTGCTGTGCTGTATAGTTTTTTTTTATGTAAATCTGATAATTTGATCCGGAGATATTAACCCTTTATCCATCAAATTAGACACTCCTCCAATTCATTTCTATATGTACCCATACCATATATGGTGTACATAATGTCGGCATCCGTGGTGGCCCTCCGTCATACAGCTTTCTACTAGTTGCGCGTATGGGTACACATCTGACGATTTCATCGGCCTATTTTTTCTCCGGTCAATTGAAGTCGCCATGAACTGTCAAAAATCGTTCCAAATATTACGCGCGCATGCGCGCTAAATAATTTTTTTCTGCATTCATGGCGTCACTTAGTATTTCGAAACCATGTTTTCATGGCATTCCGACTAGAAAGTCCAACTACATTTTTAGAGGTTTCAGCTGGGGTATGTACCTTTCATCTAACTCCGGAACTCTCATTAAAACCATTTTTGTCACAACTTTCCCACCCTTGCGAAGCTAATGTCACTATGTCGTCCCCTGAGTTCCAATGTGTTCTATGTGCCAGTCGGCTGCCTGTAGGTGCCAGTCGGCACATAGAACACATTGGAACTCAAGGGACGATGTGTCTATAGCGAAACTTGGCTGTACCTCTTCGACACGATCTCACTAGAGTGAGACCGCAAGTAGGAAAAGCGACGATAAGTGATCGTCAGAGACTGCAAGCAAAGTATAGGGATAAGAGACCCCAAACAAACACTATCTCGGCCTTGGGGGTATACTCAATATATACACGAAGTTTGGTATCTAATGTTTTATCTTTAACTCATAGAATTTATTTCTAATGGTTAACACGATATCAGATTTACAGCCTTACATTTTCGTAACTACATTTTCGTAGAGACAAACCACAAATATTCTACAAGAGCTAGAGACCCACAATAGGCCTATAAGTGATTTATATATTTATTTATTTATTTAGGTTTAACGACACTTTAACAGCCAAGGTCACGTCGTGCCAGTGGGGGTTTTACTTGTGGAGGAAGCCGGAGTACCCGGAGAGAGCCATCGAGCAACGACGAGCAGCTGCCAGCTACCCAACATCGTAACTCCGCACTGAAGCACAGGCAGGATTAGACTGGTTGAAGACATGCGCACCATCGACGTGCAGTACGCCTTTGTACACGGCGTCATCGTGCCCCCCATGTGGACAATCGGGGTTAAGTGTCTTGTCCAAGGACTCAAACCGGAAGTCCGAATCGATCCCTCAGACGGTCACCCATCCAAGGACTAACCGGGCTCGATGTAGCGATCCAGTCTTTGACAGTTACCCAATATACATCCTAACTTCGACCCATGACATTTCGTTTCTAATATATAACGCCACTTTAATTTAAACTTGCGGTCTCACTTTTCGCAGAGAGACAGCAAGTAATTTATTAGTCCTAAAACATCTAATAAGCGCCTACGTATGAGCTGTATCAAATGCACATTAATATTCCAACAGATGATTGCAATGTTTTCATATTAATCTGTGTTATTTCGTTTTTAATGTTTGACAAAAAATCTAATTTGCGTCCCCTCAGATAAAGGGACACGCTCAAAGATTATGTTGAAATCATCACTGCAATAAGTCAACTAAGTGCAGTATTTTCAGTTGTGAATGCCTAATCATCTTTTAACCGAAGTGATATGCTATGTTTCAACTGGGGTATGTTCCTTTCATCAAACCCAGGTACTCTCATTAAAATTCAGCATTCCGAAGAGGTGCAGATGTATATATACATTCGCACATATGTTTGAATGGGTTAACACTAATGCAGTATTTTTATTTAAAAAAAAAATTAAATTTCACATTTTTCGAAAACAAATTTCACAATTTTCGATAGAACCATGCCAATATGGATATCATTAGAGACAGCTCGAAAAGTTGGTTCTAATGACATCCATATTGGTATGGTTTTATTGAGTATCATTCGAGATATTTTAGACTGTGGTAGGCTTATTCTTGTTAATTTTCTGGCCGTTTTGGTCGCTATGTTTTGTAAAGGGTTACCAGAACTTGAGACCTTCAAGAAATGAACTTGGCAGATTCTTAGAGTTTGTTTGATTTGAAATATATGGAGCCCGGGAAGTGACATGGTCATTGTTTTGTAATCCGTGCGCACGAATTGGTAATCCGTGCGCACAGAAAAACCTGTTTTATAATTAGAAAAGTTCCCCCATGTATTCCAAGAGTTTTCGATTGGTAAATATAAAAACGTGGAAGATTAAGATTTTGTTGGTTTACTGTTTTTTTACACCTGATTCGTTGATTCGATCACATCATCTCATCTTCAAAGGGAGTTTCATTCTAACAACATTCATCATGGCATTACAAAGCCCCAAACATCATTCATCATGGCATTACAAAGCTCAAAAACACCCTTCATCATGGCATTACAAAGCTCAAAAACACCATTCATTATCGCATTACAAAGCCCCAAAACACCGTTCATCATGGCATTACAAAGCCCCAAAACACCATTCATCATGGCATTACGAAGCCCAAAAATACCATTCATCATGGCATTACAAAGCCCAAAAACACCATTCACCATGGCATTACAAAGCCCCAAAACACCATTCATCATGGCATTACAAAAGCCAAAAAACGCCATTCATCATGGCATTACAAAGCCCCTAAACGCCATTCATCATGGCATTACAAAGCCCCAAAACGCCATTCATCATGGTATTACAAAGCCCAAAAACACCATTCATCATGGCATTACAAAGCCCCAAAAATCCATTCATCATGGCATTACAAAGCCCCAAAACACCATTCATCATGGCATGACAAAGCCCCAAAACACCATTCATCATGGCATTACAAAGCCCCAAAACACCATTCATCATGGCATTACAAAGCCCAAAAACACCATTCATCATGGCATTACAAAGCCCCAAATCAGTCCATTTTGTTTAAACAATATTTATTAATCAAAAACTGATATTATACATGCAACAGTGAAGGTCAAATACAAAATCAAAATGACTGTACATTACGGCAATTGACAAAGTGTGTATTATTATTAAGATAAATGATCGAAACGACAGATTTGTAGTCGGGATTCGGTAGGAAGCTCTTAGCTTATTTTGATCCGTCTCCTAAGGTAAACAGAGTACATACGCAACTGAAAGATTTTGCCATACGATGCATCTAATATTGCTTAAACTTCAGTATATAGACGAGAAAAAATGGAAGATGGAACAGGAGAAAGAGAGAGACGAGCAAGAGAGAGAGAGAGAGAGAGAAGAGAGAGAGAGAGAGAGAGAGAGAGAGAGAGAGATAGAGAGAAGAAAAATAATGAGATAGAGAACCTGAAGGTAAATAATACTTGAACACAAAACGTATCTATTGGAACAAATACAACTTGTACGAGCGCAGTCTGTATGTCTATTGTTTGTTAACTGGTTTAATCCACCCATTAGATCATAACACACATTCTCGGCGCAACGTTAAGATGGCACCACCAGTCACAGACCACATTGATGAGGCATTACGACAACAGTAATTGTGACTCGTGAGGGCACCCAAACGCCGAGCCAAGTGTGCCAGCTGGAATTTAACTTCGACTTTTTCCAAAAAGTATAACCACAGAATCTGATACATGTTACAGAAGAATAGCAACGACCGCATCTGTTGTCAGGTTGGATAGACCACGGATATAAGACCTGGAACGTCACTTAATACCTTACAGAAATAATGATTAAATTTAATCAAGCATTAGTTTGTTATATAATCGGTGATGTTCATTGGAAACGTCCACTCAGTAATATGTAGTCTTGGACTGCTCTGAAATTTTCGGAGTTTTCTGAGTTGTTCAATCTTTCCGAACCAAAGAGAAGCATAGAGAGATCATGTTGAACTAACAGAAGGGAGAGGCTGAGAGGTGATTATTGAATAAGTGGGCGTTACTTCGACAACAACGCAACCTTAATCTACAATGGTATATTTGAGCTGGTCGGGATTTGGCTCCACAGTGAATTGAGGGTGGACGTCGGCAGCCACTATTTAAGAAACTCTTAAAATGCCTAATGGAGGAGTTATTTCTTACCGGGATATGTAAGTTATTCCATTGGTTGCTAACAGATGCGACGAAGGAAGCCTGGTACATATTTGTGTGACATAGCGGAATGCGATGATTTCGATTGGATAGAAGATAATGGCCTTGACTGATGGATGATGTTATGGGTCGCACCTTGTTGGAGATGTATTGGGGTGTAAACTGATGATACATTTGGAGAATTGGAGAAGTAAGTTTGTGCTTCCGGCGTCTTTCCAGGGATTGTCCCAACATGTTTCAGTATAAAGTGAGGATTTGCTGGCACTTGTGGTGGCGCCAGTAATTATTCTTCCGGCAGCTAATTGGATTGTTTTCTCTAAGTGTGCGGCTTTAGTTATTGAACAGTTATCAGTAGTAGGAGAGCGATGAAACGTACCCGGTGGGGGGACCTCATGGGGAATCTCATATGTGACATCATAGTCACGTGACCCAGTGGCGCCATATTTGGTTGTCATGGTAGCCCGCGTGAGCGGCCATCTTGAGGCGTCATCACCATAGTGATGCGTGCTGTTCGTGCGCATGCGCAGAGCGTGTTGTTAGGGTAATGCGTGTTTCCGTCGTCCATTTTGTATACTGGAGGCCGCCATCTTGGTTTCTATGGTAGGAGGTGGTTGCTATGTTACCCAAAGTCTTATAATAGGACAGGGGTATGTTCGATGTGTGTGTCCCTTTGTATAGGAGTAATTTCCCGATTCGTAGAATTACCACAAACAACCCGACAAGTTTTTACTGTTTCGAATTCTTTCAGAATTCTCTGCTTCTGTCTTTATCTACAATAGTTTTCATCTACCTAGGCATGTCCCTTTCTCGTGGAGTATACTCCAGTAGAGTAGAGAGCCCTTCAGTTGGAACAACTTTGCTTATTAATCTATATTTAGCTGTTCTTGTCTGTTCTTGTTAGTTCTGACCCTATTCCGAGCACTCTTGTTGTTTCATTTATCTAGATCAATTATATAGATTATAACTAACCAATTCGATTGCTTGATTTTCCATAATCTGTATGCAGAGTTATCTCCCCTCTGTATAACAGAAGCCTATATCTTTCCCAAAGCCAATCCACCCTACTCAAACTATACAACGCCTTTGTGCGCCCAGTACTCGAATACGGGGCAATCATCCTAACTTACCTTAACCAAACTAATATGGGAAAACTCCAGAAGGTCCAAAATCACGCGTTTAGAGTCGCCCTCCGCGCCCCATGGGACACACCCATCAACACACTTCACGACAGGGCCGATATCCCCACCATCAAAGACCGCCTAGCCACCCTAGCCGCGAAAAATCATGATCGGCTAGCCGACAGTGAACTAATCTCCGAACTTGGAGCCATCTGCGAAAGCCGACAAAAGCTCAAAAATTCCGATCAAAACTAAGACCGCTCGAGAAAAAAAAGTCCACATTAAACGCTCGCGATCCCTGGCACCTCCATATAATCTCAGACTAACCTAAATAAGGTCGCAACAAGCGAAGGGTACAACAGGAAAGAAACACCCTCGGGTGTGGTTTAGTGTGCTAAACCTGTTACCCCCCAGCTGCAATTTCATTTCCAGCCGGGGAAGCTCAGCCCACATAAAACGCTCGCGATACTAGACACCTCCAAATAAACTCAAACTAATCTAAATATGGTCGAAACCAGCGAAGGGCATAACAGAAACACCCTCGGGTGTGGTTTAGTGTCTAAACCTGTTACCCTCCCGCTACAAACTCACTCTTAGCCCAAGAAGGTGGGCTAACAGGCAGATTAACAGCTTAACTGTGGCCTTCTACCAGAAAGGGCTGCCTTCACCGACTCAGCTGAAGATTAAATCACAAATTAAAACATAATGTGCTACTTTTATCTTTTTTTTATTTTTACATATTCTAATGAAAACTAATTCTGCCTTCTTCTTTAAGCAGGTACCCAGAAGATGCTTTTTGACCAGCACCCCAGTAACCGCTATGGACAGTCTAACCGTTATAGAAACGATAACCCCCATGGTTCCTGAACATCCTCCACTCCATCCCTAAAAGTGGTCGACCACTTTAAGGGAGGCGAGGGTCGGTCCTGCGTCCCGCCTCTGTCCCTTTTGTAGGCGCATTGCATCTCTTGTCCCAACCCAATAGGATTACAATGCAGGCCTGCCCCCGAACCAGGGAAGTTCGGGTCTTCTTTCTGGTGGTCCCCGAAAGGGGTCGTTGTTGTTTCCTTCAAAGACGTCCTACCAAACAGAGACCGCCTGAGGCAGGTTATACTTGTCAGTGATGGCCATCACTCAATATCATCTCTGAAATGGCAGACTATACTTGCCAAGAAAATCCAGATCGACTGCACCCTCGGGGAGAGGTAGTACCTTTGTGAGAGGACCCAACCTCTCACACTGGTCCTCACCCGAGGGTTCAACCGACATCAGTCAAAGAGACCATCACGCCACAAGCGGTGACACCTGCCGAGTACCTGAACCTGTTCCTCCTTCAACACGAGTAGACATGTGGAAATTACTCATTTACAGTCACTGAGGGTCGAAAGGGGCTTGTTCCCCATACCGTCCCTGCGCGCCTTCGGCGCGTTAAACCATTCCATTCGTCGGGATCATCATACCCAAAGCCAATAAACTAACGAGAAGCTGCTGAAAAGTCACTGCTCGAACGACTCGAAGCCCATCGAGCAAATGTGCTATCGAGCAATTGCTCGTTCGAGTGACTCGCACATACGACTCTTAGCCTCATTTCAGAAAAAGGGTGCCTAAGACCTGGTATTGTATTATTTGAGGATACCTTCTGGAGAATCCCTTTTTTGTCATATGTGCTTATGTGAAAATGCACAATGTGACACATTGTGCACTAGCACATAGGCACATGCTGAATGTGCCTATATGTGCTTATGTGAAAAGGCACAATGTGACACATTGTGCTCTAGCACATAGGCACATACGGGTATTTGAGGATACCTATAACCTGGTATTGTATTATTTGAGGATACCTATCGGGAATACCTTATGGAGAATCCCTTTTTTGTCATATGTGCTTATGTGAAAATGCACAATTTGACACATTGTGCAATAGCACATAGGCACATACGGGTATTTGAGGATACCTATCGGGTATATGAGGACACCTATAACCTGATATTGTATTATTCGAGGATACCTATCGGAAATAACCTTATGGGGAATACCTTTTTTGTCATATGTGTTTATGTGAAAAGGCACAATGTGACACATTGTGCACTAGCACAGAGGCACATGCTGGATGTGCCGATATGTGCCCTAGTACATAGGCGCATACGGATATCTGAGGATACCTATGACCTGGTATTGTATTAGTTGAGGATATCTATCTAGGATAGCTTCTGGAGAATCCCTGTTTGTCGTATGTGCTTATGTGAAAAAGCACAATGTGACACATTGTGCACTAGCACATAAGCACATGCTGGATGTGCTGATATGTGCTTATGTGAAAATACACAAGGTGACACCTTGTGCACTAGCACATAGGCACTTACGACCAAAAAGGGATTCCATAGCCACAGGTGTTTTCCAAAAAAGGGATTCTTAAAAAAGGATTCCGTAAAATAGGATTCCTATCCGATTCAGTAAGGTTGGATTCCAAAACATAGGCTCCATGAGCTCGTTCCAATGAGGGGTCATAACCTATGTTTTTGAGACAAAAAATGAAAATAATAGCTATTCAAGAATTATTTTGCAAGTATCGTCTGCTTTTCATATCAGGTAAAGAGTTAAAAAAAAAAACCAAAAAACAACGAAGTCCCCATTACACCCACGGCAAAGCGTCTTCGTTTGCGCGCACGGATACATGACACAATTGTTGATCGCATAATTCACTTGTGAAGTTATCGTTTATAATCAAACTCGGAAATCCCAGTAAATCACACTTTGGAAAGTAATAAATAAGAAGTTAATTATATCAGAGAAGAGGTAGTAAGTGTAGAAGATAAATAAAAATACTTCCTTCTGAGCAGTGAATTGGGGTGGGGAGTTTACTGACAATAATAAATTGGCATGTACAATGGACTCATATTCATATATCTCCTTTCCAGTGATCCAAATTGATGAGCGTGCGAGGACAAATGCGCTATGGAAACGGGAGGCACACTCTTACAACAGAACAGTGCATGTTGAACGAAACACTGTAATGTGGAATGCTGCATTTGAAGACCATAGGGCATCTTCCCCAAACTGCCGTGACTTCCTACTCTGGGATATGTCAGCAGAGCAAATTCGGAGCCTTGGCTGCAGAGAACAAATGATATGTACAGGCTATAACTACAAATCATTTTTTTTTCTCTCTTTATGATGAAGTAAGAACAGGGGAAAGGGGGCGATTAGCTGAAAAACCCAATATCGGCTCAGCTGTGGGTCTCAGTAAAACACCAATAGCTGCCGCATGACTGAGGCGACTCTGTTTAAGTGTCATTATGCCAGCTCCCTCAACTTCTGGTGTACAGAAAGTTCAAATAAGGTTCTATCCAAAATCGTAGAATTGAATAAAAGCGATCTGAAAACGCGATGATCAGAGTTAATTGAAAAACAGAAAAATAGAGGAGGCAAAAATCCCAATATTATAAATTTACAGACAGATGACCTTTATAACAACAATCTCTACTCCAGGGTAGGAAAAAACTCCATTTCAGCCTGCAACGCAGGTCATACAGGGGCGGCGGAACCGGAGGGGGAGTTGGTGTTTTTCAGCTCCTCCACTTTTTTGGCAGGGCCATGTGAAACAAGGGGCGAATCCAGAGCCTCCCCCATATTTTCGCCAGCTCTGTTTCTCTCGTACTGGTTCAGTTTCGATGGATTTCGGGTCATTTTTGCAGTAAATGGCAGCAAATGCTAAAATGTATACCGTCTGTTAATGAATCGTTTAACTTTAATAAATCGTAATCTTACAGACATACATGTACCAAATCCAGCACTAGACAAGATGATCCACAGACAGTATAATTGCTGTAAACGTCTGGTAAAGTATACAGGTGAGGTCTGTTTATCAGCTTTGGTCGTTACGACCAAAGCTGATGAATAGATCTCATCTGTATATATGCTTTACTGATGTTTTTTAATGGCTCTATAAGTGTGAAATCTTTCAAATACATCTCCTGAAAAAGCCCCCCACTTTGAAAATCGTTCCGCTGCCCCTGTCATATATACAATGGCGGAAAGTGTGACATCAAATCATGATTTCTTTGGCTCAGAGGTACGTAATAAACTCTGCCGTAAAAGCAAGCATCTAAAGTCAGGTCATTAGTTCAGCTCTGAGAAGTATTTTGCATCCATTCCATTTCAGAAAAACAAAGGAAATGAGCGAACATGGGCAAGAGAGGCACTGTTAGACTTGAAGTGTGAAAGTAATATAGAAGTAGAGAATATAACTACTGACCCCGACAGTGCAGCTTATTTAGCAGCGTTAGATTTGTTTGATGAAAAAGTTACCCAGACTCGCCCAGTTCACCAGGCTGACACTGCACATGCTTCTCGCAACCATGCATAGGAAGTTTTTAAAGAACCATCAAAAATTATCCGACCTGATTGAAGGTAGTACAATCAGGAGGCAAATATCCCAATATTATAAGCTCATGAATTATTTCACGTAACAAGTTCAGTCAATTTTTAATGTTTTTCCTTATAGCTGCTGTACCACCGTTGGGTTAAAATAAAACAAACATACAGGTCAACATTTTGGGTAGAGAGGGTGCCATTATTTTCTTTGTTTTATTGAAAGGACATAAAATTCAACCCCTTATTGCCAATTATACATACACTCATGTGCCAGGGTGAGAAGGAGAAGGAGAAGATGTCGAACAAACATGCACGCAAATTAACCATTCTAAAAGAAACTAAGATGGCAGGCAAATTTGCATAATATTTGCGCGAATGAAAAACCTGTATACTATGTTATTTAAGTATGGTTAACAGAGGAGTTCAAGGGTCGGACGGGTCGGGATCTGCAGGTAGAGGAGGCAGAGGCCTGCAGATAGTGTAATATGAGGAATGGGGGTGGTCGACCAATGGACAGCAGTGGTGTATGTGGGAACTGCAGGGATATTTTTGGAGAAGTGCATTGGGTTCAAGCGGGAAATTGCGGAGCTGTGAGGAGGCAGGGGAAGGCTGTACAGCTGGGGCACCCCGATGAAGGTTACTTACGGTGGTGATGTGGTGGGTGGTTGGAAAGTGGTTGTGGACTCAATAAGGAGACGGGGAGAGAGGAGGCAGAAGAATAATGCTTGATGTGGAGAGTGAAAGCGTGGAGGGAAAGAACTAAAACATAAAAAAGATATAGTTCCCCACACTATTTGAATCCTAAATAGTGTTCAACCGATTAGTAAAATTACCAGTCGCGCACACTATACCGCCCAAGTGCGCGTGACTGGTCATTTACTGCGACCTGAGTCACTAGAGTGCAGCCTTCACTTTTTGGCTTTTGTCGCAAATACGCTCAAATTGTAAGGTTTACATGTCGTTTAACTTGTATGTCCCGTAAAGGGTCCTCTAAAGAGATAATAATACACATTGTGGTTGTTTCTCAACTTTATTGAATGGTATCATTGACATCATTTTACATTAACAATTCGCCGGCTGAGTGTTAGAATGTTCTATGTCCCATAGGGGACATAGAACATTCTAGCACTCAGGCGACGAATTGAACAATTGCAGAAGATAATAAAATGCGGTTAATGAATCATCACAGACTGCTTGGCAATAATCTGTTGAACCGATGTTCCAGGAGCCGTTGCCGTTGTCATCCGATTGCCCACAATCGGCCGATTGTGGTGGCCGGTTCCGATCATCGGTTGAACACTTATCCTAAAATTAAAGAACACACCTACATTGGAGAATCAAAATCGAAAATGGTTGAAGTTGGAAGATGATAAATTCTCACCTGCAGTAAAACAGTATTATGCAATAATTAAACTTTTTTCGGTTCATGCGTTTTCAGATAAAACGATTGGCTAACACGGTTCTGTTTTTTTCTTTTCATAACTCAATGAACCGAAAAAACACAATTAGGTCCGCCCCAGCCACGCCCCTAAAATACCAGTCTTCGGAGTTGCTCCATGGTGTCAAACCAATAGAAGTTAGAACACTGGCACGTTCTAAATGTGGAAAATAAAAATAAATTTATATTACTAATTTATCACCATGAAATTATTTATAAAATATTTAAATGGGGTTGTCTCACTTAGCCGGTTGGCATTGTTTTGGAGTAAGGTGTGAACTACCTTGTGATCAAAGAGTTGCCGACTATAGTCGTTATCTAATAAAGTACAAGGTTTACTTGTAAAATTGACAAATTGATTGATTGATATTAAGTTTTCTACTGCCGTATAATAAATACAATAATAATAAATATAGTACATACCACTTCAATATCCAGTTAGATGTGACATAGAATCTAAATAGAATAAATGAATTCAACTAATTTCATGTCATCTGGTTTTATATCTAACTCCACTTTTACGAACTGTGTTTTTCAGTTCTCGGGAAACGGTCAAAACCAAAATACAATGTAGTACAGATGGCCTACTTCCACCTACCACGGAACGTAACTTTTACGTGAAGTGAACAGTTTGAATGAAATTTGAGGGAGGCGTGGCTTATGACGTTTTCTTTGCATTACGTAATTCATTGGTCAATAAAAAATTTAATAACACAAGTGCATTTGACTTGGAAAGTGTGTCAATTGCTACCTGCATTTCAATAATATGCGCCCTCTTTTATGACAGAAAAATAATATGTCTACCAGTTTTAGTTTTTAAGTTTTTGTTCGCTGAAGTAGAGGACGACTAACACTATTTATTTATTTGGGTCGCGAACGTTTAATTATAAGGAATGGTCGTTTCTTTTTTGTCTATTTCTTGAGTTATGAACCCCAAAAAACAAAGTCCAATAATCGCGTAAATGGGCTACGCACATTTACGCAGTTTGGACTTTGTTTTTTGGGGGGTTCATAACTCAAGAAATAGACAAAATAGACAAAAAGAAACGATCATTCCTAAAATCCCTAAAATTTTATGATCTATTAAATGTTGAAGTAAAATCCTGGGGCGATGGAGGGTGGGGGTGGTTGCGTTATTTGCCTCTATTTCGTGTATTGTAAATTGACATGATGTCTGATCATTGCTGAAACTTTGAAATCCTCGTTCCAATGAGGAGTCATAACCAATGTTTTTGAGACAGGTCGAGCTTGTTCCAAGGAGGGGTCATAACCTATGTTTTTGAGACAAAAAATGAAAAAATAATGAAAATTGATTGGCGATTTTTGTGAATAGCGCTGGGCGGTTTTGGTCGTTACGTTGAGTAAAGGGTTAAAGTAGAGGGCGGAAATACAGACAATCAAGACCAAATCGCATCAGAACTAGTCAAGCACTGGGAAAGGGTATACGATAAGCGATGGGCTTGAGAAACTCACCGGAATGCCACAATGAAGTCGAGGAAAATTCATCGAACGTCGCTTGCAGCGAAATAAAAATAGAAGAGGTATGAAAAGTAGTCTGCAAACTATGGAAAGGAAAAGCGGGGGTGGATGAAATTCCTGACCACACTGTTAAAAAATTCTGTAGTGTTTGCGGCACATTTTGCTGGTCTCCCTGCTGCCAGCACCTTTTGCCGTAATTTTGAGTGAACTTTTGTTAACTGTTGGACTGATTAAGATTTTTGGATATAAAAAAATAGTTCTTATAAATTTATTTTATTAAAAATTATTGGAGAGTGCCTATAGGCACTCTCCAATAATTTTTAATAAAATAAAATAAATTTATAATAACAAAATACAGTTAACTTATAACTGACCATGAAATATAAGCAAACATCAACCAGTTAAGAGTGTATATCACACAGACAGCCCACTAATTCAATTATTTCTGTAACTAAATTCCACATTATTATTTTCTTACACCTCCAGTGGAATAGCGGCAAGGGTGGGGATACTGTATAATTATTTCAAAGTGATGTGTATCTTTACATTTTATAGTGTTAACAAATGTTCCGTGAAAATTACGGCAAAAAGTGCTGGCAGCAGGGAGACCAGTAAAAAGTCCCGTAAAAACTACGGAATTTTTTAACAGTGCAGTTCCTAAAAATGGGGGAGAGGAGCCATGTAAAAGCCTTACGGCCCTATTCAATTTAACCATAGAAAAACAAAAGGATCCAAAAGATTGGAGAGAAAGCAAGGTTACATTTGTACACAAAAGAGAGGATAAGGACTATTGGTTAACTATCGAGAAATTTGTAAGTAGCAACATTGGGAAAGTATTCTGTAAAGTCCTGTATGGGAGATTGGAGGATGTGATCCAAGAGAAGTGTTTTGGGGATTAGGGAATTTTGATAGTTATGATTTTCTGAACGCTTATTCAAAATGCTATAATTTGCACCAATGTTTGTCATTAGGGGTTGGGGCATTACTGAGATATGTGCATGTGAATACCACGACCTCGGGTAAACAAATTTACCTGTTGCATGACTAAATTTGACCTTGGTTTGAATATGAATTATGGGTGTTTTACCATGACAACACAACATGGTGCCACTGGGTCGTGTGATATGACGGTACATGAGATCTATCAGATGAGATCCATAAGACGGGGGATGGGAGGGTGTGGGGCGGTTGGTACATGATATACTTTTTTCAATATAATAGACGCAGCCCTATTAATATTTCATTTTGACCCATCTTATGAATCTCATGTGGTGGATCTCATGTGACGGCATAGTCACGTGACCCAGTGGCGCCATGTTTGATTGTCATGGACTCATGGTAGCCTCGTAGTGACGTAGTTATAATAGTGATACATGGTCTTGGTGCGCATGTGCAGTGCGTGTTGTTAGGGTGATACGTGTTCCCTTCGTCCATTTTGAATATTGGAGGCCACCGTCTTAGTTTCTATTGTATCACATGGTTGCTATGTGACCCAAAATCATCTAATAGCGAAGGGGTGTGTTTAGAAGCTGTGTTCAACTTAATAGGAGTAAATCCAATTCATGGAATTTTTCACACCTCTTCCCATTAAAAAATAATGCAGAAGTTAAATTTTTCGCTTTCAACGTCCCACCTTTTTCCAAATAAAGTCAATTTTAACGTTTAAAATTATGTTTAAAAAAAGGCAACACAACATGGCGCCACTAGGTCACGTGACATTGACGTAACTTCTGGGGTCTTCTTCCGGGATCCCCCAATAGGGCACGAAACATCCCTGATATATTGCTTAGATATATCTTCCTGTGGAAGTACGGCAGCTTATTAGCGCCAACGAAATTTAATATTCTAAATTGTTAAACTGTCATACCAGTTTGGTCAATCTGTCCGCGTATTAGCGCCATTGTAATTTATATGTTCAGCCGTTACAGGCTTGGCAATTTCAGGAGAGCGATTTTTTAGCTCTCCTTACTGCCCTCCTGAAAGAATTAAGGAGAGCGAAAAACTGCCCTCCTAAATATTTTGGTCTGGGATGATTGAGATTACATGTATTATGCTCAGAAAGTGGTTTAGTGGTAAAAGGTAATGGCTGCAACCATACCCAAACACAGTTGCAATCATTTGAAGCAAAATGGGTCACAGCAATATTTTTTTTCTGTCAGTTTCAAGTTCAACAACTGACATCACAGTTTGAGGGGTAATTATTCAAGGAATATTGACACTATAATATACTACCATTACTAATATCCTGTCACTTGAAGCACTTGCACCAGGATGTGACTGTAGATTCAAGCAGACCTGTTGTCCAAGAAAGTCATACGCCTACCATTACCACCTTCAACCCCCCAAGGGGGGTTGAAGGTGGTAGTGGTAGGCGTATGACTTTCTTGGACAACAGGTCTGGGCACACACACAGGTCTTGCCAAGTGTGTGTTCGGTTGTTGAGTGAGACATCTAGATGTCTAAGAGATTTCGCTTTACCTTTACCTTAACTCTGGTAATAAGGCATGAGATTAAATATAAAACAATACCAAGCGACCACCTCAATGCTGAAGTGATTGTAGCTGAAACTGAACTGAAACACAAATATGTGGCCGTTATCTCATATTATAACAAACCGCAAGTAACAGTAGGCAGTAAAGTATTTGAATTCTTTACAAGAAAATACAAACATTGCATACTCTTGGGAGACTTCAATTCCAAACACAAGGTATTCGGTTGTAAAAAAAAACTGAGCCTAATGGTGACGTCCTTTTCAACATCATTGAAGAACTCGATCTATTCGTGGTAAATATCAATCACGACGTAACATACATAAGCAACAACCCACTCCACCAATCATATTTCCTAGACCTTATTATCACCAGCAAATTACTAGCCAGCCAAATGCGAAACATATTTGTAGAGGACGATGATCTAGGCAGTGATCAACTGCCTGTTCACGCCTCTCTGAAATGTAATACGTGCCCCACAAGGCATCCTCCCATGAACAGGAGGAACATATCAAAAATTGACTGAAACATCTTCACAAATATTGTCGTAGTAAAAATAAATGCAAATGACCCCTCAAATGAGCGTGAACTAGAAAAAGCCTGCACCCACCTTAACGAGGTTAACAACAGTACTCAAGATGAAATCTGTCCCAAGCAAACTTTAAAGCCGCGGATAAACAGAATAACTCAAACAACACTTCAAATAATTGAACAAAAAAAAGAGAAAAGCCTTCCGGGCTTACCAATCAGAGAATGATCAAATAAAAAAGTAGAACTCAAAACAGCGTATAATCGCCTGCACGGAGAAGTGAAAATGGGCCATAGCTAATGACAATCGCGTGAGATGGAAAAAGCAAGAGAAAACCTAAATGGGTTGAGAGAACCTAACAGGTTCTGGGATACATTTAACCCCCTACACACTGATATCGAAAAATCTAAAGTTATGGGTGCAAATTTTTCCCATAATGTAACTAGAAATTTAACCAATTCAATCTTGTTTGACAGAGCTCATTGAGCTCTGTCAAACAAGATTGAATTGGTTGAATTCCCAGTTGCATTATGGGAAAAAATGGCTACTTGAAATTTAGATATTTTGACATCAAAGTGAAGAGAGTTAAAATTCTTACTGGCGCTTTTGCCCAACTTCTAAAGAAAACATATCGTCCACAGTTATTTATTTAATGGTGTTTAAGGTCACATATTTCTGCACAGTGGCTAACCATGACCGTGACAGTTTTACGGGTGGAGGAAGCCGGAGTACCCGGAGAGAACCACCGAGCAACGGCGAGCAACTGTCAGCTCCCCAACATACCAACTCCACACAAGCAGGGTTAGCATTGGTTGAAGACAGGTGCACCATCGACGTGCAGTACTCCTTAGTACACAGCGTCACCGTGCCCGACATGGGCAATGATGGTGAAGTGTCTTGCCCAAGGACATAACGCGGTTCATAACGCGGTTGCCGCATGTGGGATTCGAACCGAGGACCTCACGGCTTGCAGCCTGCATCTCTACCAACTGTGCCACCGCGCCCCCTTGTCCACAGTTAAGAAGGGAACAGATTTGACAACGATTTCAAGGTAATGGTAAATAAATTTGTCCAAGATAAATGCTCAATTTTCAATGAATCCAACTTCGATCAAAGGCCAGGAGAAGGGGGCGGTCATGAATTAACCGAACCAATAAGCGTATATGGGTATAATCAGAAAAAGCAAGACATCTTCGTCCCCCGGAGAAGACGAAGTCTCTTACACAATACTGAAACGGTGTCGCAAAATCTTCTACGCAGACTTACTCAACTCCTGAACTGCTGTCTCTCCTGTGGATACTTCTCAAAATGCTGGAAAATGGCCACAGGAGTCATGATACCTAAACCCGACAAAGACCTTACCAACCCTCCCTTCTAACTACCGCCCAGCTGTGTGGAAAAATATTTGAGCGGATTCTCATTACGAGACTACGTCCCGAAACATAATTAAAAATCGCCTGCAGGATACAAAAAAAAACACAGTCCCCGGTATCGATCTTGTAATGACAAGTGACCTGAGCAAAACGAACATTCAGAAGCTGCAAAAGGTTCAAATTCATGCTCTGCGGGTGACACTATGCAAGCTCATGTGGACACCGGTAAAGGAACTTCATGAGCTAGAAAAAATAGAGCCTATACAAACACAGTTAAAAGACCTACAAATCCTCAACAGACTTCAAGATGGTGAATTAAAGCTAGAGCTAAACGAGCATCGAATCCTTGGCAGAAAACAAAATAAGTCACCGAAAATTAAAATTATACAATAGAATTAAAGTGCGTGGAGTCATTGAGGACTGCCTCGCTACTCATTGAGAACTTTAAGAATGAGTTTGTGAGGTTTGCCTCGCAACTCTATGCGTGGGGAATGTGCTATGAAGGAAACCCACCTTCGCCTCATTAATAGCAACCATCACACAACAGTCACAATATTCATTATTATGCCTCACGTTTGTAACATCAGCCGTGATTGGTTAATTTGACACCTTCTAAAAGTCATAGTACTGGAGTTTTGGGGCAAAACGCGGGTACTGTCGGAACGTTTTTCCCTGGAGACAAGAGAACGAAGAAAATGTAAGCGCCACTTCCATTGATCAGCGTCGATTGAAATTTCTCAACACCAAACGCTGGCTCCGTGTCCGTTTAACTTTTTAGAAACACCGGTAGACACAAACTTACCAACAAATATATCAATTATCATCTTCAGTGGGTGTGTTTTCAATTTTAACTGCAAACAATGAATTCAAAAGAATCAGAAATAAAAAACTCACTCACATGTTGTTCACCACTTAAGTGAATCCTGAATATGAGTCACAGTTATGACTTCAATCAATTATATTTCCACAGGTTTAGTACTCCTCGACCTTAACTTACTGAGCCTCCGCCTCAAGTTCAAAATAAATTGTTTCACTCCGCTTAATTCCATCAACTGTTGTCGTCCGAGAAACGTGAATTTATATTCCATTAATTTATATCACTTTTCACAAAAGCATTAACAATGAATTATAACATGAACAGCATGATGTAGTTGTAAACATTGGCATTTGGTGATATAGAAACTCCCAAAACGACGGTACTTGTGACAAGTCATTTTCGAAGAGACGTCATTCGTTCGAAATGACGTCATGTTTTTGGATTCGACTACATTGTTATTAAAAGATAGATGGCATGAACATTGCAGTTAACGCTTAATAATGAAAGTTATCTTTTGTTCGGCATAATAAAATAATTAGAACGTTTCTTTTCATGTTCTGTGGGCCGATAGTACCTGAGTTTGTGTGATTTCTGAAATAAAACCTTCAGCAGCTTCGCTGCTTCAGGTTTTATTTCAGAAATCACACAAACTCAGGTACTATCGACCGATAGAACATGAAAAGAAACGTTCTAATATTCTAATAGCGGTCTTTCTATAACTTTTCTAACTGAACACTCTTAAATTTTCTTGAACCAGACGAAGCGCAGAAGGGATGGGAAAAGGTTTTTTATTAACATACACAGGAAACCAAACACCAAGCAAGGATTGAAACAAGTTAGCCAGGCTGGGACCAGTGAACATAAATAAATAAACATGTGAATAAAGATATAACAGCTCTTTTAATGGCACCTGTGTGTATGCCTGTGAGTGTTTTCCCCTCCATCACCCCGTCATCTGTTCCTCCTGAAGGCAGACCAGATGGTCAAGGCTCAGAATCCACTCTCCGTTACAGGCTAATGGATGACTCCCAGCTTTCAAAAAGACATAATGGCGGATTTTTTCTTTTTTTAACTGTTATGGATAATATGCTTGGGCTTCTCCCAAACCATCGAGTGTTTGGGTTTCTTTTCTTTTTTTCTAAAACAACCATCAAACTGCGATTTCGGTATTACCATAAATATGCCCACGTTTCTAAGTAAAACACAGAGCCGAATTCTTCTTGTTATCTACAATCCCTAGTCACCTTCCAGTTCGAGGTCCTGGGGGTCACCGTCAGTGCGCACACTCAAACCAAATAAGATTACTGACCCTCGCTTCCAACTCTCGTGGATTCATAAGCAAATAAAATTGCTAAGGTCGCGAGAGATTTCAAATCTCACATCGTCCCTGTGCGCCTTCGACGCGCGGAAACTTTTCATTCATCATGTGTGTTCAAATAATTATGATGAGAAATCAATAATCTTTTACAAGGAATCTTTAAAAACCATGTGAAAAACTTTACAGGAAATTAAGTCGGGAAGAAATCGGTAAATATCTTCAACTTGCATCTTTATGTCTTCAAGTTGAAAAAATGAAATGATTCACGATACCTTAGGCCTGTACCTTTTCAAATTTAAGTTTATGTTTAGCTTCCTGGAAAGTGATTTTGAGGGTAGATCAGTTACCTGCAGCTGTATGGCAACTGGCTGAAAGTATGAAATAATGTTTAACCCACAAATTCATGCCGTTCAGACAAGATAGTTTTATTCAAATCTCTCTCTCTCTCTCTCTCTCTCTCTCTCTCTCTCTCGTTCTCTCTCCCCTCTCTCTCCCTCTCTCACGTTCTCTCTCTCTCTCTCTCTCTCTCTCTCTCTCTCTCTCTCTCTCTCTCTCTCTCTCTCTCTCTCTCTCGTAGAACGCTTTGAGCCCTTAGTGTTTTGTTATTGATTTGAGATCCATTATTAGCCCTTTGAACTCGTAAGGCCCATTTTTCGGCCCAATGCATAAAATCGTCCCATTTTTGTCTTATTATAAGAGATCAATAAACGGGGCATTGATGATAAAATAATAACTACAGTCTGCAGCCAGACGGCTGCAGACTGCAGTTATTATTTTATCATCCCTGTATGTTGATACTGTAAGTGTACTCAAAGGCGATACCATTCCAAGAATCGAGTTTCTGATATAAAATATAAGCATTTTTACCGTATTGTATGTCAAATATTACATACCAAATAGATCGATAAAGTTGATAGGCATATTTTACTTTCCAGATATATAATATACCTATTTATCATATGACTCGTCCGTTTTGTTCACTTTAAAACCTTTGATATTTTGTTTTCATATTAATCAGTGATAAATAAAGCCTTCCGTCAATTTCATTGGTCAATTTCAAAACTAGACAATTTGATTGGCTGAACAAAATACAACTGGGCCACATTTTCATAATTTGCATAACTAGAGTTGGGAGCTTTCATTGGTCAATTTCAAACTGGACATTTTGATTGGCTAAACAAAATACAACTGGGTGACATTTGCATAATTTCAGTAGGGAGAATTTACCTTATCTGTCCTATTTAGGGTGGATTATATTATATTAATTTTTTACCTACAAGAAAAACGCCATTCATTTCTTTTTATATTTTCACTTTTTGCTTCCAAAACATAGGTTATGACCCCTCATTGGAACGAGCTCGACGAGCTCGTTCCAATGAGGGGTCATAACCTATGTTTTGGAAGCAAAAAATGATTTTTTTTAGTTATACGAGGATGTTTTTTCCAAGTGCCGTCTGCAACTCAAGTTAGGTGATGGGTTGAAAAGTCATACTAAATGGCTAATTTGTGCGTGTGTGTGTCATATGATAAATAGAATATGAAATGAGTGTTTTTCTCATATAGTGTTTATGAAACTCGTCCAGAATTTTCAGTTTGGGCTCGCCAAAACGGAAAATTCTTAGACTCTTTTCATAAATATTATATGAGAAAAACACTCATTCCATATCCTCTTTCTATGTTATTCTGTTAATACATGATTCTGACAGAAATTTAATGAGATAAGCTTGGTGTAACAACACTAGCTTCGCGCAAATTATTTCTGTGAAAGGCCTCGGCACTTTAACGGCGCTAAAAAAAGTAACAAACATACTGAACTATTTGTATTGAATAAAAAAATTCGAGTTGTCCCCACTAATTTTTCACGTATGACTGCACACGCTACCGGGCCGAATTCTCTCTTGTTCTGTCGGACTCATTAAAAATCTCCATACCTCACTGTGGGACAGCGATTAAGTCATTAATTTCCAGTCGTCCTGAACACACAAATAAAAAGATACACCGAGTCAAACAAAAAAAAAGAAAGTATAATAGAAACAAATGAGAAAAAAATAGCATAAAGGATGAAATATAATAGTTCTAATGTTGAATGTTCGTGGACAAGAAGTCGTGCAAAGAGTTTAATGACATGTTGTTGTTGTCCACCCAACCGTATACAATTCTGCTATAGATTTCAAAATAGCACGTGCTACCCGAGAATGTCAAACTGAATGGGTGACCGACGATTTTCTCTGTATTATGTTGTGCTAGAGAGCCTGGGTTATTGAGAAAACACGCTAGTTTTTGTCTTCCGACATTTTAAAAAATGCCAAGGTTAACCGAAAATCAGAGGTTGCGTGCCATTGGTGTGCATGAGGCTGGGATACCTCCAGATGAGCTCGCTGCTGAGTTCGGAGTCACTGTGGCCACTATTTACCGTCTCATTGGAAGGTATAGAACCACTGGATTTACTGCCGACCGACCGCGTTCAGGTCGAGGAAGAGTTACGACCCCTGCACGAGACCGGCACATCAGGACGTCTCACTTGCGGGATCGCTTCCTTCCGGTGAGTAGGTGATAATTGAGAGTTCAACCATCAACGTACATGTACGTGTACGTGTACATGTACACCTCCATAGGATTTAGTGTTAAAATCGTGTACGTGTACACGATTTTTAACATTTTTTAGGGTGCTTTAGAATCCCCTTGAGAATTCAAATATCACTGATTGTATCCAAGAATGACAAAAAACGCATGGAATTTTACGTACAGTACATGTACCGTTTCGATTGAAATCGGCAAGTGAGTTTCCCCCATAGGATTCAGTGTTAAATTGCGAGCAGAAAAACGTTTTGTCGTTTCTAAATCATCCTCTCGCCGATTCTAACAATCCGCGTCCGTACACGCTTTTTAACACTGAAACCCAATGGAGGCGTACACGGAGATCCGCTTGCGGATTTTAGGTCTGAAATCGACTCGCGTGAAGAGGTGATGTTTGAATCCCCAAACCCACTGTCGCGTTTCTCGAAGTAAGACTGGCGCACGTTATTGTGAGGTGATCTTGATGAGCACTCGATGGAAATGTTTTGAATGAAGAGTGTTGTCGGTGTGTTAGAAAATCCGCAAACCCGCAGTCACGTTTTCCTGAAGTAAAAACTAACACATGTTATCGTTATTACTGAATGAGGTTTTCGTTCAAAAAGAGTCGATTATGAATATGGTCTGTATTATAGAGATTCATGTCTTGTCTTGATGTGAAGAAGAGAAATTGAGTTTAGGGATATTGTTCAAAAAGAGTCAAACACTTAGCGGAATGTTTAAACGCATTTTCCGCTTTTTTAGGTTTTGAGTGGTAAAATTTTTAATATATTCACGATAGCAATCAGAGAGAGATTTGAAAATGAATAAGTTCTCAGCGTTGAAAATTAGAAAACCAGTTTTCTTTTGTGTGTTGATATGTTTTAACAGTCATCAAAGGGATTCTCCCTTAATTCGACATTGAGTGAATGATTCTTTGATATGTGAATGGAAATCTTTTGACAGAACGTAAAACTACTATTAAAATGTGTTAAATCAGAAACCGGTTTGTCATGTACTGCTTAAACGTATTTTTAAACTTCTCCAATTCAATCAACAGTCAGTTGAGATGCGAATATTTTCAGCTTATTATATTAAAGACGGAAAGATTTTTATTACTTAAAAACATAAAAATATAATTAAACATTTAATTTTGAAAATAATAAAACAATTAAAAACGAAAGATGTTTTTACAGATGGATTCTAGACACCGAGATCGAATTTTAGATGAGTTTGAGCGTGCTAAGAAGGCCATTCAGTCAGCTGATAGAAGCAGACGTCTTGGTGAGATGGAACTGAAACGCGAAGCCACAAAAATATTTAAACCCGTGATGGAGGGTCAAGAGCGAAGCAGGAAGGAGATAGTCGAAGAATTGAGACCCATAAAGGAGAGTTCTTTGAGAATGGGTTCGTTGCCTCTTAGTTTTGGAAATCGGTATTCCGTTCAATCTACACCGGATTACGTTCCCACAGGAATTCAAACAGATTTGAGCGAGACCGACGATACAGCTTCGACTATCACCACTGATAGCGTCGCATCGTCCGATGATGGCGGTAAGAGAGATCTGTCGTATGGATTTTATAAGGATTCGGAGGGGAGAACTTTTATTGGAGACACAGAAATAGAAATTGGTGATGATGAACTGATCGTTGGTTCGAACAGATACGAATTGACTGATGGACTGCGCAGATTGCTCCTTTACGACAAGCCTAGCGATTACACGGATCAGGATTTCGACAATTACGGCGACATTCTGGTTCAGACCCACGCCATGAAGAGAAATAACGATGCCAGAGAGACGAGATCCAAAGCCAACAGAGGTTACAAGTGGACGAAAGTGGTGAAACCCATATGGGATATGAACAAGAAGTTCATCGAATCGGTGACTGGCAAAGGGGTGAAAACCACTTTTCTTCCGAGCGATTCTGACGCACTGTCTCAGAGATTCAGTTTGTAGATGGCGAGCAGACGGGCTGGTAACACAGGATTAGATAATCAGATAGTTACTATATCTGACGAATTGTTAAGACAGAAGGTTTTGAATAAAAACCACTATAAAAGGCTGATGAACGAATTGAAGGATTGATGTGTATATAATAAGTAGAGAGAAACAACAAACAAACAAAAATAAAACAGTAAATTTTTACACTAGAATAATAAAAGTATTTAGAAACAACAAAACGATTTACCAGTGAAAAAAACAAAAATATATTATAAAAATAAAATATGTTGGTGATAAAGAACAGGGGATACGTCAGAACTTACGTTCAAGGCGGTTCTGGCATCGTCGATTCTATAATGCGAGCGTTCACGAGCGATGCGGGTAGAAAACTCGCATCGACTGCGTTTGAGGTCGGTAAGAAGACGGCTTTGGATACTGGTAAGAAAGCCGCTTCCGAAGCCAGTGGTAGGATAGCTTCTGTGGCTGGCAAGAGGGCAGCCGACGCGTTGATCGACAAGTTGATCAGTCCGCCGGCGAAGCGAGCTGCGTTAGAGCGAACGCCGAAAAGTTGGAAAGATTTTAAGGATGCTGTGGTACCCATACAAGATTTAGCCCAAATGACGAGTGGATCTGGATTGAAGAGAACTCGCGACGGTGTGATATAAATAAATAATAACATTAAAAACTGAGTTTGAAAAACATAAAAAATTTGCGTTTGAAAAGAATCTAAAATAACAAACAAACAAAATAAAACAAAGATGAACATTAAAGATATGTCTTGGAACGACGCCGCGACCAGGAGGTCGAATAACGAGTTCTTTCCCAAAAGCGTAAGAGGCTTGATAGTGGGAAAATCGAATTGTGGAAAGACCAATCTGTTGATGAATCTGTTGTCTCGACCCGACTGGTTAGATTACAACAGATTGTTCGTGTTTGGCAAGAGCTTGTTTCAACCCGAATACAGATTGCTTCGAGAGTGCATGGATCGTAGATTGCCCAAGGACGTCATAGCCAGAATCTTTGACAGTAGGGAGGAATTCGACAAGAGTGAAGCTCCACTTTCGACCATTTTGGACGGTGCGGCGATGGAACTGATGAAGAGAAATGCATCTTCGAACGTCGAGTGTCGATTTTATGAGAACGCTAGCGACGTTCCGGATCCTAGAGAACCGAAATCGGAAGATAAGAATCTCATGATTTTCGACGATCTGCTTTTGGAGAGACAGAACCGATGCGAATCGTATTACGTTAGGGGTCGACACAGCAACGTGGACTGTTTCTACCTGTCGCAGAATTATTTTCGATTGCCCAGACAGACGATAAGGGAGAACGCTAATTTTCTATGTCTCTTTCGCCAAGATCTCAAGAATCTCAATCACATCTACGGCGATCACGTCGCAAATGACATGAGCGCAGCGGAATTCAGGAGATTCTGCAAGAGGGTTTGGGATGGTGGACTTTACAATTTTGTCATGATTGATTTGACAAGCGAATTTAATCGTGGAAAATATCGGTGCGGATTCGACAAGTTTTATGTTTCTGATGATAATAAGATAGAGCGTGAAAATAAAATTTAGAAAATAATAAATCTTCAAATAATTAGTTTTGAATAGAAAAAAATAAAATTAAATATAATGTTCGAACATGGAGAATTGTTAGAACGGATAGCCGAGAATACGGCTGCAAAACAATCCATTCAAATCGTGGTGAGTGGCGATTCGACTCGATTCGCTACGAAATTCGAACCTTCCATCTAATTGAATAGAGAGAAAAGATACGAGATGGC
The DNA here is from genome assembly GCA_031216915.1 of Pictodentalium vernedei. Taxonomy (NCBI): domain Eukaryota; kingdom Metazoa; phylum Mollusca; class Scaphopoda; order Dentaliida; family Dentaliidae; genus Pictodentalium; species Pictodentalium vernedei. The sequence goes on from CM062296.1 coordinate 33,239,280, forward strand.
GTTGGTGAATCTGGAGACTTATTATTCATTTCTCAACGTCACCGAAAAGAATAACTCATTCAAGTATTCCGACGGAGTACATTGGTTGGAGATTCGAATTCCCAAAGGGAGTTACGACATAGACGATTTGAACAATTACATTCAGACGCGAATGAAGACGGATGGAAAGGGAAGCAACAAGATCAGACTCGCTCTCAATCCTAATACCTTACAGACGATGTTGGATTTGGAAGATAATTTTCGAGTGGATTTCAACAGGGACGATTCTATAGGCAAGATGTTGGGATTCGATCGAAAGATGTATCGAGGCCACGCGGCATCTGAAGATACGGTCGACATTCTCGCAGTCAATAGCATTCTGGTGAACGTGGACGTGATTGCTGGAAGCTACGTGAATGGTAGAGCTCAACCGACGATCTATTCCTTCTTTCCAACTGTGTCGCCGGGTTATAAGATCGTGGAGCAACCTCGAAATTTAGTTTATCTACCAGTGATTTTAGACATGTTGTATAGTCTCAAAACCACGTTGACGGATCAAAATGGTGAACTGTTAGATCTTCGCGGAGAGAGGGTGACGATACGATTTCACATAAGAGAAATATAAAAGCAAAAAAAAATATTGTGTATATATATATATAGATAACAAAAATAAAATAAACGCAATATTAATTTTACAAAATTATTTTTAATATAATTATTAAACAAGAAACAATTGAAGTAAATATATTTAAAGAAAACAGAATTATGACAGAATATGTGATTAAAAACGTGAACATATCTGCAGGACAGAGGAAGAAACTTAAGAGAGCGTTATCAACTCGAGGCGAGGCGGTGAGATTCAAATTCACTCACGAAGATCTGACGAGAGGCGGTCAGGATTCGATTGCCTGGACCAGAAGTCAAATCAAAAGGATGGAGAAAGCGATTCGCGATGGAAGAGGGTTGACGGTGAGATTGAGTCCCGCTCAATTGAGATACAATTTGAGAATGAAAGGTGGTTTCCTACTGCTATTGGCAGGAATCGCCGCAAAAGTCCGGCAGTTGAGAAATTAATGGGTGGCAGCGGACTGTTTTTGAAGAAGGGAGGAGCCGTGTGTCGCGTCCACATAGACGACAGCGTAAAGGATTGTATCTAGAACCCGTTAGAGGTGGCAACTCTCTGAGAGAAAACGGTCTCTATCTGAAGAGTGGACAGAACGTTGAGTGACTCGGCAAGGGTTTGTTGCTCGGTGAGAATTCGCTGTTTAAGAATATACCGATTTTGAATATGTTATTATAATATAAAATTATATAAAATATAAATCATAGAAAGTATAAAATAATGTATTTAAAATGGGTAAAAAGGTGGAGAAACAAATTTATCACCTGGATGAAAAGGTGGAGAAACAATTTGACGATAATGACGAATATCGCAAGACAGAGAGCGAAAAAACAAAAAAATGGTTAGACGCTAATGATGGATATCTAAGGAAAGAACTGATGAAAGAGATAGATAAAGTGCGGGATAGACGGCTGGGAATGAGGCGCTTTCCACCGTCACCACTACCTTCTGAAAAGAATGGTGATGATGCGAGTGTTACCAAGAGATGCACAACATTCGTTCATAATTATGATTCGGATAAACAAAGAAAAAAGAAAAAAGAAAAAGAAGAATCAACGCTGAAAATTGAGAAAAAAGGAAACATTATATAATATATGGTAATAGTGAAGAAGAAGGAAAACAAAAAAATAATGAGATCTAAAGATGATTTCATTACTTTTTTTTTCATTTTTCTTCGCTAAAAATCAATCTCTCTATTGTTTATATTTCCAAGCTCGTTATTAGAATGTTGACACTCATGTTTTCAAGATGATCTCATCACGTTTTTTTCTTTCTTCTTCGCAAAAAATCAATCACTCTATTGTTTATATTTCCAAGTCCGTTATTAGCATGTTGACACTCGTGTCTTCTCCTTTTTCGAAAACGTGTTGAATGTTTATCTTTACTCTTTTGAGTTTTTTTACATCAGTCAACTCGCTCTCACCACCCAATTTCTTCACGAGTTCGAATGAGATGTTTGGAAATATGTAATTTCCATAGGGCAACGACAAATCGTCCTTGTCAAATTCTCTATCTTTGGTGATGATGATGTTCTGCAGATCGCTTTGGTACTCGTAAATCAAATCAAGCGTGGCTTCATCCAATTTCAAAGGCATCTTATATCTGTTGTATTTGTACTCTAAGCCCTTCGTCTCGACCTCGTTCAATTCGATGGGATCGTGTCGTTGTAATCTATAGATTTTATGACCGAATTTCTTATACGTTTCGACTTGTTTCAATTTCAATTCGCATCTTTTAGATGTTGTTGTCCTCATGATCGATTATTTGTTTTTTTTGTTTTTACGAATTCTTGCAAATAATGTATATTTTAAATTTTGTATTTTAATAATTTGTTTAAAAAAAGTTTTGTTTTTTTTTTTTGCTCCTTATATATATATAAAAAAAAGTTGTTTTTTTCAATTTTAATTTCTTTAATGTGAAAATGTTTTTTGTAAAAGTTTTTTTTCTCTTTATAACACGCGTCTGCTTCGCGGAAATTTGTTTTGAACCTCATTCAAGACTTCGCGTAAAAGTCGTAAGAGTTCTATTTGTCTTGAACCTTCTTTTTCAATAGTTCGAATGACATTGTCAATTAATTTTTGTTCGCTAATAGTATTACGATTCGATTTTCTATCGCAAATCGTATCGTTTTCTTTCGAAATGCGTAAATATAAATTACGATTTTTTTCTTCTTGGTTTTTTGGAGAATAACGACTTATTAAACAACGTCGACGTTTATGTCGAGATTCCATCGTGGATGTTGTTGTCATGATCGATTATTTAGTTTTTTTTGTTTTACAAATTCTTGCAAATAATGTATATTTTAAATTTTGTATTTTAATAATTTGTTTAAAAGTTTTTTTTTTTGCTCTTTATATATTTAAAAAGGTTGTTTTTATAATTTTAATTTCTTTAATGTGAAAATTTTTATTGATATGATCGTAAATTGTTTTGAATAAAAAACACATTAAAGAAAAAAATTGAATTTAAAAAAAATCTTTCTTTTTTTTTATAAAGAGCAAAAAAAACAAAACTTTTTAAACAAATTATTTAAATACAAAATTCGGAAAAAAATATATTCTTACAAAATGAAACAAACAGATAAAAAATTGGAAAATTTAAATGAGAAAACCGTACCTCAGTTAAACGAGATTTGTAAACTATTAAAAATTTCACATTTCAGAAATCATAGAACTAAATCAAAAAAGATTGAAGTCATACAGAAACATTTGCGAAACGATGGAAAGGCAAATGAAATGCCGATAGCAACGACATCAAAAAATGCATCGGTTGTGAAAAATGAGAAGAAGAAGAAAAAAATAGTAAACAGAATCGAAATTTCGATAGCAACGACGTCAAAAAATGCATCGGTTGTGAAAAATGAGAAGAAGAAGAAAAAGATAGTAAAAGGAATCGAAATGCCGACGTTGAAAAAAAACAAAAACGTTTCGATTGTGAAAAATAAGAAGACGACAAAATGAAAAGCCGTTGAAGAAGAACTTCAAGTTTCCAAAGAAAAGAAAAGAAAAACTAAAATGAAAACGAGTGATGCACATCAGATTCTAGGCAAACGAGATATATCGAGTGAACTTTGACGAGCAATAGACGAAGGAAAAGGAGAAGAATATCTAGCACGACTCACCACAGAACTATTTCAATCGACGTCCGTGGAACGGGAGAGTGCGATCAATGGTATTTTTAAAACTTTCGACGTGGTTCTCTCGTTGAAGAAAATCGATCCGAAATTGTTCATGGAACGGGTGAAGAAAAAAGTACTGGATTTGTTTCGCAAATACATGAATGTGGGACTAAAAATGAAGATGATACTCCATTGCGTGATGAATAAAATCGACGTGAAGTCCGGCGAGAGCATCGTGAAAAATGCATATTTCAGATCTAACGTCGAACCCGTATTTCGAGGTTCAGATTTATCGAACGTTTTCAAAAAGCTGAAAGACAAGATGTTGATGTCTCTCATGAATTATCAACATGAAGGTAGTAATTGGACGTTCGATGAGGTGTTGAAACTCGAAATTCACATAACTAAAAACGATTTGTTGAAACGGTCTTCCTACGTGAAATTACCGTATTTCCGAGCAAAAAAACACGCCGTGGTCAATGTGAAAAATAAAGATGATCAGTGTTTTAAATGGGCAGTCACTTCCACTTTATACCCTGTCAAAATGAACTTCGAAAGAGTTTCTTCTTACGAGGTAACTTCTAAAAATCTCGATTGGACCGGAGTGACTTTTCCAACAGAGTTAAAACACATCGAATGTTTCGAGGCTCAAAATCCCACCGTAGTGGTGAACGTCTTTGGATACGACGACGAAAAATGAAAGATCTATCCTCTCAGACTGACTTCGTATCTCGGAAGAGAAAAGACGATTATTTTATTATTGATTTCGAATGGTGACAATCGTCATTATTGTTGGGTTAAACATCCGAGCCGATTACTGTCGAAACAAAATAATAATCATAATGGAAAAATATCTTTATGTTACAATTGCATGAACGTGTTTCACAGCGAAGACTCGTTGGTGAAACATCAGGAATATTGCAATGAAAATCAAGGTGTCGCCATCGAAATGCCCAAACCCAACACCATCGTGAAGTTTGAAAATCACAATAGAAGGTTAAAAGGACCATTCGTCGTGTACGCCGATTTCGAATGTTTCACCGCAAAAATTAGTTCCTGTCAACCCAACGCTCTTCAAATTTATGTCGAAAGATATCAAAAACACATACGTTCGGGCTATTGCATTTACGTGAAATTTGCTTTCGACTCGCAACACGACATGGGTCCCTTCACCTACACAAAACAGTATGAAGACGACGATATGGCTCAAAGGTTCGTGGAAGAGTTAGAATGGAAACTTCAAATGTTATATGATAAATTCAAAACTCCGGCAGAAATGATCATCACGCGAGAGCAGCAGGACGAAAATAACAGAGCCACCGAATGTCACATATGCAGACAATCGTTCAACAAGAATTCGAAGGAAAATAAGAAGGTCAGAGACCACGATCATTACACGGGTCTGTATCGCGGTCCGGCTCACAGCAAGTGTAATTTAAAATATCGAGACGCCATTTTCTATCTGGTGATGTTTCACAATTTCTCAGGTTACGACAGTCATCTGTTCGTGAAAAATCTCGGCACCTCACACGAAGAATTTAATTGCATCGTGAACAGCGAAGAAAGATACATTTCCTTCATGAAATGGAAGCTCATGGAGGAGAAAAGAGTAATCGACGGAGAGACGTTGGAAGAAAAAACGAAATTCATTTGTATAGCCATACGTTTCATCCACAGTTTTAAATTCATGTCGACCGCTCTGGAAAAATTAGTCGATAACATGAGCAAGTATAAATGTAAAATCATGAGCGAACATTTCGGAGAATGAGTAGACGTGATGTTGAGGAAAGGAGTCTATCCTTATGATTACATGAATGATCTAAAGAGATGCGAAGACACCGCACTACCTTCGAAAGAAGATTTTTATTCAAAATTATACGAATCCGACATTTCCGACGAGAATTACAAACACGCTAAAAACGTGTGGAAATCATTCGATATGAAAACCATGAGAGATTATCACAATCTCTATCTGAAGACTAACATTCTGCTCTTGGCAGACGTGTTCGAAAATTTTCGAGACGTCTGTCATCGAAATTACGATCTGGATCCAGCTTGGTATTTCACCCCACCCGGTGTGGCTTGGGACGCTCTGTTGAAGACCACCGAAGTCCAATTGGAATTATTATCCGACGTGGACATGTTGCTCATGTTCGAAAGGGCTGCGAGAGGTGGCATCTCGATGATCTCCCACAGATATTCTGAAGCTAACAATCCCTACATGAAAGAAGGTTTCGATTTGAAACCGTCGAATAAATACATACAGTATTGGGATGCTAATAATCTGTATGGTTGGGCTATGAGTCATGAGTTCCTGCCAACCCGACGCTCTTCAAAGTTACGTTGAAAGATATCAAAAACACATGCCTTCGAGCTATTGCATTTAAGTGAAATGTGCTTTCGACAATACAACATGGGTCTCTTCATCTACATGAAACAGTGCGAAGACGACGACAAGGCTCAAAGGTTCGTGGAAGAGTTAGAATCAAAAATTCAAATTTTATATGACAAATTCAAAACTCTGGCGAAAATGATCATCACATGAGAGCAGCAGGATGAAAATAACAGAGCCACCGAATGTCACATATGCAGACAATCGTCTGATGAGAATTCAGAGGAAAATAAGAAGGTCAGAGACCACGATCATTACTCAGGTCTGTATCGCGCTCCGGCTCACAGCAAGTGTAATTTAAAATATCGAGATGCCGTTTTCTATCCAGTGATATTTCACAATCTCTCAGGTTATGACAGTCATCTGTTCATGAAAAATCTCGACACCTCAGACGGAGAATTAAATTGCATCACGAACAGTGAAGAAAGATACATTTCCATCACGAAATGGAAGTGCATGGAGAAGAAAAGAGTAATCGATGGAGAGACGTTGGAAGAAAAAACGAAATCCATTTGTAGAAGGATACGTTTCATCGACAGTTTTAAATTCATGTTGACCACTCTGGAAAAATTAGTCAATAACATGAGCAAGGATAAATTTAAAATGAAGAGCGAACATTTCGGAGAACGAGTAGACGTCATGTTGAGGAAAGGAGTCTATCCTTATGATTACATAAACGATCTAAAGAGATTCGATGACACCGCACTACATTCGAAAGAAGATTTTTATTCGAAATTATACAAATCCGACGTTTCCGATGAGAATTACGAACACGCCAAAAACGTGTGGAAATCATTTGATATGAAAACCATGAGAGATTATCACGATCTCTATCTGAAGACCGACGTTCTACTCTTGGCAGACGTGTTCGAAAATTTTCGAGACGTCTGTTGTCGAAATTACGATCTGGATCCCGCTTGGTATTTCACCGCACCCAGAGGTCGGCACCTTAGATGAGGGAAAAGCTGAGTCGTCTTTCGGAAATGGAGGTAGCGGATCAAAACATGGTCAGGTGGGATATCCCATGCCGCTGGGAGGTGAAATCCTTCGAATGAGTCTGGCTTCCTCGGATTTGAATAACAGAGCGGTTGTCAATCCCATGGTGAATGGTGTAGAGAGCGATAAGAGATACAGCGTCGAAAAGACTGAGGATCAACACGCGAATGTTAGCACGTTTGGCACGCCTCTCAAAGTGAATGCCGGAGGTAGGATTAATTTCGTTACGAAAACCAATAATTCCGAAGCTGCCACTTCCGTGGTGAGTCTACTGATTGAACTAGTTCCTTTGAACAAACAGTGAACGCGTGGAAAATAATGAATTAAAAAAAATAATGTGTGATTATTAAAAAACAAAAAAACAAAAAAAAAAGTAAAGAGATCATCTTTGATCTCATTTTTTTTTGTTTTCCTTTGTCACTTATAACGATGATTAAAATTGCATCATTTTTTTAATTTTCTATCCATTTATGATTACAATTTATACACTTTGCGAATACGGTTGTTGGTTCATCACCAGATCTAGTTTGTTGAGATTCGATTTTTATTTGATGTTTCTTACATTTGCGACATTTTAAAATTGTATTTTTTATAATTTCTTCGTTAGATCTTATGAGATCAAACTCTTCTTTTTCTTTTAAACGATATTCGTCAAAATCACAACTATTCCATCCTTTTTTGTGTAACGTTCTTCATATTCAATTTGAATCCATTTCTCCAAGTATTTCATTTTAACGTCGTAGTGATGATTTGTTGTTTTTGTGTTAGAAACATTCATTTTGTTTTCGAGATTTTGGTTTTTAATTAATCTTACATCCACATTTTTAACGTTTATTAATTTTTTTTTCACACACTCGTCTCTCATCGAATGATCGACATCTTATTTCCGTTCGATTCGAATTGTAATTCTCTGTCCGACAGGACTAGGGCGAAGGCTTCGGTTTTTCTCGGAATGTTCCTATCGAATTGCATCTTGATCTGAATGTCTAACACGCTACTCTTGAGTTGTTCACTCTGTTTACTGGCGTCGAATACGAACATGGGATACATCGACTTGTATTCGCCAGGAGACATGTTAGGGTTGCTCATCAATTCGTCTAGACCGTGATACTTCTTTCTAAAATCAGCGGCGTCGCCGTACAGTCTGCAGAAATCGTTTTTGTCGAACGATGCGTTGTAATCGATTGCTGGATATCTCGTGGCGTTCAGAAACACTTGCATGTTTCTCAAATGGCAGTGATCGAACAGCGACACATTCTTTTCCTGAGATCCGTCGCTATCGGTCTGAAACTCAACCACGATGAAACGCGGTCTCTCGGAAGCGGATTTCACCATCAATCTCCAATTGAAGTGATTCGTGGAGAGAGGAATGCTAGCCGTGTCGCACTGTCTCATTCTAAATCCCACGGGTAATTTACTCTTGGATTCTATGATCTTGTAGAGACGTTCTTTCTCCACGATCAAAGGCTCCACATGCGGAACGAACCACGATATCTTGTGTAGAGTTATCTTACCCGCATCGGTCGCAGTGAGTCTCACCTCACTATTGCGTCATCGTTTTCTTTTTGAATCAACGTCAGATTGTGTTTGAATCCGTACATGATCTTGTTGTAATCGTCCGCAAATCCGAAGATGTGTTTCAAAGGTATCCTGAATAAAAACGTTCCTTTAGGTCTGGACGTCTTGACGACGTAGTCGAATATCAAGGCGGCGCCGGCGCTAGCAGAGCCGACGGTGTCTTTCACCCACAACTGATTAAGTCCTCTAGATTTCGAAAAATCATCAGGATACATCAAGAGTCTGAACATCGTGGTGGCTTGACCGGGATGAAACACAGATTCTATCTCTTGTCCAGATAGCATGTATTTTATGTTACTGAATAGATGCATAATGCCATTATTGGCTAAAGTAACTGTGTCATCGTCGGCGTAGTCGCTCCCATCTTCCTTGGTGAGACGTCCCTGCACCACTATGTAACTCTCGCTAGGATGTACGAATAAATCTTGAGTTTCGATGTTGATCCTTATCTCTCCAGCATTGTTCAAACTCGTTCCGGTTACCGGTTCGTATTCGTGAACATCATATTCTTGAATACTTTCATCTTTCACTATGCTTTGTGCTATATCTAGTATATTTGTCATTTTAAAGGATTTTTAGTTTTTTGTTTATTAATTAACTTGCTTTCTTTATCTAAAAATAGTTTTTAATTATTTTTTATTATTTTTTTCTTTCTTATATATATGTGTGTAAACAAGAAAATGTTAAAGAGAGTAAATAAAAAAAATTTTGTTTTCTTTATCAAAACTTTGTCTTCTGTAATTGTTGTTCGTAAAACTTTCCAATGATCTCTTCTCCATCCAAAGCTTTGATTTCGTAAGTCACCGGATCAGTGTGAAATATTTTGATTATCACAAAGATTTCCGAGGTCCATCGAGGAGTATAACCCTTTTCGAAGTGCTTCTTATAAGCGTAGATTCTCACTCGATCACCGACCGGAAATTTCGGCGTTCTAGACTTCTTCCTGATCTTAGATCTTTCAGGATATAGATTCGCGTAGACCCGTTTTTCGTTTCGAGGATCACTAGCTTCCGCAGGAGTCATCTTGATCGATCTGTGTCGTGTGTTGTTGTAATCTTTGACCAGATCGTTCAGAGCATATATGTATTTCTTGGTCGAATTCGCCGTGAAGTATCTGTGCATCTTTTCCTTCATCGTTCGATTCCAACATTCCACCACGCTGGCTTTCTCTTCGTTTTCGATCGAGTAGAGATCTACCAATCGATGAACGTCCTTGTTGTAGAATTCCTTTCCCTTATCCACCCACCTACTGAATAGATGCATGATGCCATTATTGGCTAGAGTAACCATGTCGTTGTCGGCGTAGTCGCTCCCATCTTCCTTGGTGAGACGTCCCTGCACCACTATGTAACTCTCGCTAGGATGTACGAATAAATCTTGAGTTTCGATGTTGATTCTTATCTCTCCCGCATTGTTCAAACTCGTTCCGGTTACCAGTTCGTATTCGTGAACCTCATATTCTTGAATACTTTCATCTTTCACTATGCTTTGTGCTATATCTAGTATATTTGTCATTTTAAAGGATTTTTAGTTTTTTGTTTATTAATTAACTTGCTTTCTTTATCTAAAAATAGTTTTTAATTATTTTTTATTATTTTTTTTTCTTTCTTATATATATGTGTGTAAACAAGAAAATGTTAAAGAGAGTAAATAAAAAAAATTTTGTTTTCTTTATCAAAACTTTGTCTTCTGTAATTGTTGTTCGTAAAACTTTCCAATGATCTCTTCTCCATCCAAAGCTTTGATTTCGTAAGTCACCGGATCGGTGCGAAATATTTTGATTATCATGAAGATTTCCGAGGTCCATTGAGGAGTATAACCCTTTTCGAAGTGCTTCTTATAAGCGTAGATTCTCACTCGATCACCGACGGCGTTCTAGACTTCTTCCTGATCTTCAATCTTTCAGGATATAGATTCGCGTAGACCCGTTTTTCGTTTTGAGGATCGCTAGCTTCCGCGGGAGTCATCTTGATCGATCTGTGTCGCATGTTGTTGTAATCTTTGACCAGATCGTTCAGAGCGTATATGTATTTCTTGGTCGAATTCGCCGTGAAGTATCTGTGCATCTTTCCTTCATCGTTCGATTCCAACGTTCCACCACGCTGGCTTTCTCTTCGTTTTCGATCGAGTAGAGGTCTACCAATCGATGAACGTCCTTGTTGTAGAATTCCTTTCCCTTATCCACCCACAATTTACTCGGTTTTCGAGAAGACGAGTCGAACACGCTCTTCAGAGCCTCGGCGATGCAAGGTCCCGATTTATTCTTCAAAGCTCTGATCCAACCGTATTTGGAAAACATGTTGATGACCGTCAATAGATATTTGATGCCCTCGTTCCACCTCGAAAACGATCTCATGTCGACCAAGTCGGCAGACCAAATATCATCCAGACCCTTCACGAACACCCTTCTCTTTCGAAATTTACGCATTATGGGTTTGTGTAACTCCTCAGCCAATTCGCTCATCAATAATCGTTTCTTCTTCTTTTCAGATGCGCTTTTTTTTTTTGAACGCCCCATCCGAATCGACATTTCGCACCGATCAGATTGCCGACCAGCGAACGTTTCATCTTCTCTCTCCTGGTCGGACTCGATATGCCTCTCAATTTCCCCAACATGTTTTTATCGCAGAGGTCGTTGCGAGTCTTGGTGTCGGGATGTTCGACATAGCACAGATCGTGATCATACGCAGTCACGTCTACCCTATTCACAGGTTTGCTCCAAGATTTGGGAGTCAGATCAGCGTTGAGTCTCTTGTTCAATTTCGTTCCAGGTCCCGTTAAACTGTGACCGGGCAGATGCATTTCGAAAGGTAGATTATTGATCATTTTATTCACGATGCCTTTACCTTTACTCACGTTCTCTTTTTTGACGAATCTAGTCTTGACAGCACCACACACGTCGCAAATTCCGCGAAGCATCTGTCTGTCGTTTTTAGTTCGCACTTCTCTAGAATTACTCATCTCAGTAACTCTCTTACACTTTACGCAATACATTTTAAGAGTTATTTAAATTAATTTCGTTTTTTATTTTATATATAAATTTAATAATTAATTCTGTTCTTATTATATATATTTTTTTTTCAATCACTGCTCTTGAGTTCTATCATCTTACTGAATTCCTCCCTGGCCTCTTTCCTCCCTTTTCCACGAGAGAATCCTTCATCTCTTCCTTGATGATCTGATGAGTCTTGATTCTCACGGCTTCTTTCATGGCATCGTATTTCGTTTTCTCGCTCAATATCGCGAAGTATTCTCTGTCCAATATCCTACTGTCTTTCAATGCCATAGAGATCATTTCGGATATCATGTCGATCTTGGAGTCGGCCAAGACGCGAATCTTGTCGTATTTCCTCTCCTTCAGATATAATTTCCTACTCAAAAAGTTTCTGAGCGAGCTAAACAATCCGGCGGCGAGAGCCACTCTTTCTACGGTCAACACGATCGGAATGCCGACCGCGGTCGACAACAATCCGATGCTGGCCACGTGTAAACCCATGGAAATCGTGATGAGTGTCATGTCGATCGCGTTGACGAATTTCACGAAACGCAAATACTTCTTCTTGAGGGAACGACGAGAATCTCTCTCTCGAGTTAGATACTCTTGGATTCTATTGATTTGATCGATGCGATACCTCTCTCCTCTTTCTCTTTCTTCTAGCGATGGTGCCGTCGGCAAAACGTCGATCGGCTTCAAATCCTCATCGTCCACTAACGTCAGATACAATTTATTTCTGGTTCTCATTTTTTTTTTTTTTTTTTTTCTAATATTAGATAAAAAATTTTATGTGTGTATTTATTTTTATTTTCTATTCTCCCTTATTTATATCAACGAGAAAACTTAGACGTATGCTTCATTCAGCAATAATTTCATGACGCATCCCTTGTCTTCTAAAGTCAGACTTCTACGCGCCAATTTCTGTTCTTCCGAAACTGTAGGCTTGTCTTGATTCTTACAGAAGACTAATCTCTTCCAAAACGTGATCACATCGTTGAATCTAACGCATTCGAACGCCGGTTCGAAATACTTGACGACCATATCTTCCCTTTCCATCGTCAGACACGAATGATTCTCGTGATCGAAGTCTAGATGATCCCGACATCCGACGCATCGTTCTAACAAGATGGGATGTATTTCTTTGTTCACGCAGATTGCGTATGCTCTCATCAGCATGTTTAAAAGAAACCTCGCTCTAATAGTCTGAGAATCGCTCATGATTTACGTATTTTTTTTTATTATCTATTCGATTTGATATATTTATTTTTTTAAATAACTATTTATTTATATTTTTTTTTCTCTCCTATATATCAATCAAAAACGTGACAGCGGGTTTGCGGATTTTCTAACACACCGACAACACTCTTCATTCAAAACATTTCCATCAAGTGCTCATCGAGATCACCTCGCAATAACGTGCGCCAGTCTTACTTCGAGAAACGCGACAGTGGGTTTGGGGATTCAAACATCACCTCTTCACGCGAGTCGATTTCAGACCTAAAATCCGCAAGCGGATCTCCGTGTACGCCTCCATTGGGTTTCAGTGTTAAAATCGTGTACGGACGCGGATTGTTAGAATCGGCGAGAGGATGATTTAGAAACGACAAAACGTTTTTCTGCTCGCAATTTAACACTGAATCCTATTGGGGAAACTCACTTGCCGATTTCAATCGAAACGGTACATGTATATATTCCAGCAAGACAGTGCCCGATGTCACGTGGTGCGTATCTATCGTGACTTTCTCGAGGAGCAGAGCATCGAACTTCTTCCCTGGCCCCCACTTTCTCCAGATTTGTCGCCAATTGAGCATCTTTGGGATCAACTGGACCGCCGGGTCCGACTTCATGATCTTCAGACGTTAGGCGATTTTTCGGGAGATGTATTTGAAAGATTTCACACTTATAGAGCCGTTAAAAAAACGTCGTAAAACCATACAGGCGAGGTCTATTTATCAGCTTTGGTCGTAACGACCAAAGCTAATAAATAGACCTCCCCTGTATGCTTTACCAGACGTTTACAGCAATTATACTGTCTGTGGATTATCTTGTCTGGGGGTGGATTTGGTACTTGTATGTCTGTATGTCTGTAAGATTACGATCTATTTCAGTTAAACGATTTCTTAGCAGACTGTATACATTTTAGCGTTTGCTACCACTTACTGCAAAAAATGATCCGAAATCCATTGAAACTCGACCAGTACGAGAGAAACATAGCTGGCGAAAATATGGGAGAGGCTCTGGATCAGCCCCTTGTTTCATCAGTCATTGGTTGTGTTAAAATATATGCATACAAAAAAACATGGCCCGGCAAAATGTGGAGGGGATGAGCCCACCCACCTCCCCCCCCCCCCCTTCGGTTCCGCCGCCCCTGTTTTTGCATCAAAAACATAGCTCATGAGCAGTCATAGGAACCCGACAGTGAGTAATTGTTAAAAAAAACTTACTAACACCAAAAGGTTTTCCAATTAGCTATCAACTTCGTATCCATCAAATTGTTCAAAACTTTACCTTCAAAAAGGTTATTAATTCTAAATCGTTAAAATCACTTTGAAGTAGAGGTGTTTAGTTTTGTGGCCAACGCAAAACAAAAGACCTCTATTATTTTCAAGCCAATAGAAATGACGTCACTTTCAAGTGGGTGAAGACAGTAGTGGAGAGAAGTCTGTCGAAATCGCACAAAGTTAAAAATCACTATTTTTCAAAGTCAAATGGAAATATTAAAAATAACCGACAGACAGAATTTTTTTAAACCATGAAATAATTTGAAGATTGCTTTCTCCGAAATGATGAACGCATAAATCATGCTATAAGAAGTTAATATCTCTTTTTTTAACTTTAAAGCTACTCCAGTCAGCATTTTTTCATTCATTTATTAGGAAATACACACAGATAAAATTCGACACTTTATTAAACAAAAATGGAAATATGAAGACCTTTGTCTACCAATAAGAATTTAACATTATTGTAAAGAGTATATCTTAAACTATTTGACCATATGAACGCACAATTTTTTTCCCCATTGACAGCTATAGTAAATTAGAAACAGAAAAAAACTTAGTTTTTCGGGCATGCGCATCAAAATGGATAGAAATTGTTGTACATGGACTAGTGCCTTGGACTTTCACAGAAACTAAATGCAAACGAGAACATTTATGTTTTAAAACAACTTACCCCGACACGTCGTACTCTCTATGGCTAAGCCACCGAAGTAAGGAAGCCGCCCCATTTTATCAAAATTTCCGAATTACAAATGGGATATAAGCCCTCAAGTGGAACTCAAATTTTGTGAAAAGGTGCGTTCGCAACCGTCGCACCTCCCCTGCCTATGGCCGCTATGTGCCTGGTTATTGATTGAGATCCATGATTAAGTTTCTGCAAAAATATGTGACCTTAACCCTTTACCCAACGCAGACGATATCAAAATTTATTATTTTAAATATCATTTTTTCAAATTTTTCAAAAAATTTGAACAAAACCATATCATGTGACCCATCGTTGGAACGAGCTCGACGAGCTCGTTCCAACGAGGGGTCACATGATATGGTTTTGTTCAAATTTTTTGAAAAATAATATTTTTTCAACTGCTGAATTTGCATATTACGGACGATTCGTTGGGTAAAGGGTTAAATACCAATAAAAAATAATAATAATAATAATAATAATAATAATAATAATAATAATAATAATAATAATAATAATAATAAATAAATAAATAAAATAAATAAATGTCTAAGGAAAACAATTTTCAACCAAGGATAAGGGGAAATGCTCCGACGGGAAATGTTCTTCGGGAAACATCCCAAGAGATATTCCATGATGCCATCATTTTGCCACTATATTTGATTGTCTAGACTCTTAGAATTTATTTTGTAAATTTAAACCACAGCAGCACAAACCACAAATATAACCTGGGTTTAAAAACGAACACAAATATCAACTGGGTATAAACACTGACACAAATATAAACAGGATTTAAAAACTGACAATATAAAGCAATTTAACCCTTTACCTAACGTAACGGGCAAAACCAGCCAGCGCTATTCTCAAAAATCGCCAATTAATTTTCATTATTTTTTTTCATTTTTTGTCTCAAAAACATAGGTTATAATCTATGTTTTTGAGACAAAAAATGAAAAAAATTAGATATTCAAGAATTATTTTTGCAGGCGTCGTCTGCTTTTCACGTTAGGTAAAGGGTTAAACTATAAATGTACAGGAAACTAGAGTTCTAAATTTAAAACTAAAACTAAAATAAAATATGATAAAATACTGTAAAATTAACTCGTGAATTAAAAGCCCCCAACTGAATTCAATTCATTTTCCATCTTAATCCTTTACCCAACACACACAATATCATTTTTTAGCTGCGACTAGCTGCTCTATAAGTGGCAATGTCGGTCTGTCGGTCTGTCTGTCGGTCTGTCTGTCGGTCGGTCGGTCGGTCGGTCGGTCGGTCTGTCTGTGACCCACGAGTTTGTCTGTGACCAACGAGTTTCAAAACTTAATAACTTTTGAAATACTTGATGGAATGACTTTATATTTGGCATGCAAGTGTATCTTATTGATGTCTAGCCACTGTTCAATGCACGTGTTGTTCAAAATATTTTTTTTGAGTTATGGCCCTTGATGAACTTAGAATTTTGTGAAATTGCACCACCCGTCGCAGCTACGGCGTCGATGTCGCGATTTTTTTTTATTTTAATTATTATTATTATTTTTTTTTTTTTTTGTTGAAACATTCCATCAAAACGATATTATGTAACCCCTTCATTGGAACGATCTCGTTCCAATGATAGGATCGCATGATATGGTTTTCTTGAATTGTTTTGAAAAAAGAAAAAAAATCCACTGCTGAATTGGTGAATTACATGGGCGTATGTGACCTATTCGTTAGGTGAAGGGTTAAGCTCATATAAAGGGACAAGTCACAGCCAAATAGAGAAGGACGTTGAACTTCTAGGCGGCTGAATTCAGAGCCGGCGGAACCGGGGTGGGGGGGGCATATAGAGGACACGTGCCCCTCCACTTTTTCCACAGACATGTTGCGTGGTTACACCATGAGTTAAAATGGGAGCATGCAAACGTGCTAATGTACACAAACGAGACAATATAGAGTCACGGTACATTCACATATACGATTGTAGCTTTTCCTTCCATTGGGCTGAGCCGTGGTAGCCTTGAAAATGTGTGCCCCTCCACTTTTATTGAGCTTCTGCCGCCTCTGACTGAACTTTACTTCTAAAATTGTTAAAAACATTGTTCTTCAGAGGATAATGAAAGTATAAAAAAAACAGTTTCGTTTTTGTTAAGGTTGATTATTTTGGGTTAATACTTTAAAGTATTTTTCTTAAGTTATTAAAATAACAGGGTCAAGTTGCAAAAAATATTCTGTTCAAGGTCAAAAAGTGGTCTTAAACCCACCTGAGGTGCACTGTTTTCGTGAAAATCACTTATGTTATACATGATTTCTGTACACAATTTTTAATCAAAGATGGAAGCAATAAAAAAAATTATAACTAGATTATTTTGAAAACAACTACATCATTTTGAAAACGCAACACAAATTTACAGAAGTCTTTCAACGAAGTACGGCCAGCGCCGAATCGCCCAACATTGAGGAAAAGGTGTCTGGAGCCTTTTAAAATACTAAGCTGGTGAATAACGCGTCCCACGGCGCACCCTTCACTTGAAAGCAGAGAGTATCTCTCACCAGGACAACAGTACCGCCTATTTACCGTAAACTGTGGCGAAACGCTTCTCAAAATTTTTAGTGTTATTTGTAGAAAGCCAGCCAAACATGGTCATACCATATTGAACTTTAAAAACGTTATTTAATCTTTAAAAAAAGGCTTTGGGTTTTGAATAAATGTGTAAAAAATGATCAAACTTTGAAGCGACGTTAACACGTCAAAAACGGTTACAAAACGTTAAAGGTATCTCCTATTGTTTTTAGCTTTACAACAAACAAAAAAGTCTAAAAAAAATTACGCATTTTAATTTTTGACCCTATGACCCTCTATGACGTCACCTCCAAGTTCGACCATTACGGTTTGGAAATCCCTAGAACGGCATCAGATTTTAGATATGGGTTTTGTGGAGATTATATTTCCAATATTTGGAAAGACTGAGGCTGAAAATTAGGTTGAAAATAAAAAAAAATACAAAATGAAATTGCGCAATTCCAAATAACCAGAAAACAGTGTGTGTCATTTATAAATACGGAGCTATGTGAATCAAAAGATAGCGTTTTTAATAGAAAATGTCAAAAATGGGGGATGTGACAACCGTTACTTATTCTCGGTTCCTTATTCGACAATCGTTATTAACCGAAAATCGGAAGACAACCGGTACTTATTCCCGGTTCCTAATTTGACATTCGTTATCAACCGAAAACTGGTTGATAACGAATGTCAGTAGGTATAAAAGGCAGATCCCAACTCACTTCTGTACAAGTACACGTACATGTACACGTATACGTACATGTACCCATATAGTTTAGTGTTAAAATGTACAAAATTTTTGCAAAACAATTTTTGTACATTTTAGTTGGAATCCGCAATTGTTGATCTCACAGTTTAGACGGTTCAATCAGCCGTTGACGAACGAGTGAGGATTCCAAATCAGGACGCATGGAAGCAATCGACCCTCGAATTTTCCCAACGTTCATCATCGCATTTTAGACGGTGCGATCGGTCGTTGACGAATGCGCTCCAGTTTCCAACTCAGGATTATATGTCAAAAAAAAAAAGAATCGACAAAATTCTCCCAACGTTCATCATCGTGTTCTAGACTGTGGTGGGTGCGATCCAGTTGCTGACAAACGATTGTGGATTCCAACTCAGGACATGCAGAATAAATCTGAGTTGGAACTCCTCGATCATTCGTCGTCACATTCTAGACGTCGCGAGTGATCGTTGACGAATGCATTGCGGTTTCCAGGACCGAAATGTGAAAAAATTAAGATGTTTGAAAAAATTAGAATCGACCAAATTTTCGACGTTTGTCATCGCGTCCTAGACAGCGTGATCGATCATCGACGAACGGCGAAGATTTCTAGTGGAGGAACAGATGAAAAAATCACGAGGAGTTGAGATAAATTGTAACAAATCACGAGATCCACGAGAGGAAATAAAAAAAGTGATTGATATAATATAGGAGAAAAAAAATACATAAATAAATAGTAATTTAAAAGTATATAAAATATCAAATGGTATAGATAATAAAATATATGTAAATCATGAACGATTCCAAGATTGTGAGAGCGTCGTTTCTTCCAAAGGCGCTGATGAGAGCCTACGCATTCTGCATGAATGAACAACTAGCTCGCATCTTGTTCGAACGATGCATCGGATGTCGGGATCATCTAGACTTCAATCAAGAGGATCATTCGTGTCTGATGATGGAAAGGGAAGATGTCGTCATCAAGTATTTCGAACCAGCATTTGAATACATTCAAATCGATGATGTGATCAAGTTTTGGAGGAGATTCATCTTCTGTAGAGGGCAAGACTGCCCACCCAGTTCAGAAGAAATGAAATTGGCGTGTAGAAGTCTGACTTTAGAAGACAAGGGATGCATCTTGAAATTATTGCTGGAGGGAGCATACAACACGACTAAGTTTTCTTGTTGATATAAATAAGGGAGAGAATAGAAAAATAAAATAATAAATACACGCATAAATAATATAGATAAAAACTAGAAAGAAAAAACACAAAAAAATGAAAACCAGAAATAAATTGTATCCATCGTTAGATGACGACGAGGATGAGAAGCCGAATGGCGTTTTGCCAACGGTGCTGTCACTAGAAGAAAAAGAAAGAGGAGAGAGCTATCGCATCGATCAAGTCAGTAGAATCCAATTGTATCTGACTCGAGAGAGAGACTCCCGTCGTTCTCTCAAGAAGTATTTGCACTTCGTGAAATTTGTCAACGCGGTCGACACAACACTCATCACGATTTCCATGGGTTTACATGTGGCCAGCATCGGACTGATGTCGACCACGGCCGACGTTCCGATCGTGTTGACCATAGGAGTGGCTCTCGTCGCCGGATTGTTTAGCACAGTCGGAAACATTTTGAGTAGGATATTATATCTAAAGGCTAGGAAACACGAAAAGATTCGCGTCTTGGCCGAGTCCAAGATCGACACGATATCCGAAATGTTCTCGATGGCGTTGAAAGATGGTAGGATATCGCACAGAGAATACTTCACGATATTGGGCAAGAAAACAAAATACGACGCCATGAAAGAAGCCGTGAGAATCAAGACTCGTCAGATCATCAAGGAAGAGATGAAGGATTCTCTCATGGAAAGGGGAGGAAAGAGGCTAGGGAGGAATTTGGTAAGTTGATAGAACTCAAGAGCAACGATTGAAATAATATATATAATAAGAATAGAATTTTTAAGGAAAAAAAAAATATTAAATTTATATACATAAAATTAAAAAAAACAAAACACGAAATTATTTAAATAACGCTAAAAAATGTATTGTGTAAAGTGTAAGAGAGTTACCGAGACGGGTAATTCTTGAGAAGTAGGAACTAAAAATGACAGACAGATGTTTTGTGGAATTTGCAAGGTGTGTGGTTCAATCAAGACTCGATTCATCAAAAAAATGTGAGGCGAAGGTATCGCAAATAAAATGATCAATAATCTACCTTTCGAAATGCATCTGCCGGGTCTCAGTTTCACGGGACCCGGGACGAAATTGAACAAGAGACTCAATGCCGATCTGACTCCTAAATCTTGGAGCAAACCCATGAATAGGGTGGACACAGCCGCGTATGATCACGATCTGTGCTACGCTAGGTATCCCGACACCAACACTCACAATGACGTCTGCGATAAAAACACGTTGGCAAAATTGAGAGACATATCAAATCCAACTAGGAGAGAGAAGCACGAACGTTCGCTGGTCGGCAAAGTGATCGGTATGAAACGTTGATTCGGATGGGCGTTCAAAAAAAAACGTCTCGGAAAAGAAGAAGAAGCGATTATTGATGAGCGAATTGGCCAAGGAGCTACATAAGCCCATCATGCATAGATTTCGAAAGAGAAGGGTGTTCGTGAGGGGTCTGGATGACATTTGGTCCGCCGACTTGGTTGACATGAGATCGTTTTCGAGGTGGAACGAAATGGAAATATCTATTGATGGTCATCGACGTGTTTTCCAAATACGGTTGGATTAGAGCCTTGAAGAATAAATCAGGACCTTGCATCGCCGAGGCTCTGAAGAGCATTTCATCTCGTCTTCTCGAAAACCGAATAAATTGTGGGTGGACAAGGGGAAGGAATTCTACAACAAGGACGTTCATCCATTGGTTGACCTCTATTCGATCGAAAACGAAGAGAAAGCCAGCGTCGTGGAAAGTTGGAATCGAACGATGAAGGAAAAGATGCACAGATACTTCACGGCGAATTCGACTAAGAAATACATATACGCTCTGAACGGTCTGGTCAAAGATTACAACACGCAACACAGATCGATCAAGATGACCCTGCAGAAGCTAGCGAACCTTGAAACGAAAAACGGATCTACGCAAACCTATATCCCGAAAGATCTAAGATCAAGAAGGAGTCTAGACCGCCGAAATTGCGGTCGGTGATTGAGTGAGAATCTACGCTTATAAGAAGCACTTCAAAAAGGGTTACACTCCTCGATGGACCACGGAAATCTTCGTGATAATCAGAATATTTCACACTGATCCGGTGACTTATGAAATTGAAGCTTTGGATGGCGAAGAGATTGTCAGAAAGTTTTACGATCAACAATTGCAGAAGACGAAGTTTTAATAAAAAAAAATATATATATATTTACTCTCTTTAACATTTTCTTGTTTACACACACATATATATAAAGGAAAAAAAATAATAATAATAAAAATAATTAAAACTATTTTTAGAAAAAATCAAATGAATTAATAAACAAAAAAAAACAAAAACCTTCAAAAATGGCAAATATACGAGATATCACACAAGGCATACCAAAAGACGAAAGTATTCAGGAATACGAGGTTCACGAATATGAGCCGATAACCGGTCGAAACCCAAGATCTATTCGTTCATCCTAGCGAGAGTTACATTGTGGTGCAGGGACGTCTCACTAAGGAAGATGGGAGCAAATACGCCGACGACACAGCCACTCTAGCCAATAAAGGCATCATGCATCTATTCAGTAATATAAAATACTTGCTATCCAGACAAGAGATAGAATCCATGTTTAATCCCGGTCAGGCCACCATGATGTTCGGACTCTTGACGTATCCGGATGATTTTTCAAAATCCAGGGGACTTAATCAGTTGTGGGTGAAAGACACCATCGGCCCGGCCAACTCGGGTGCCACCACAATATTCGACTACGTCATCAAGATGTCCAGACCCAAAGGAACTTTTTCGTTCAGGATACCTTTGACACACATCTTCGGATTCGTGGATGATTACAACAAGATTATGTACAGATTCAAACACAATCTGATGTTGATTCGAAAGGGAAACGACAACGCGATAGTGAGACTCCCTGCGACTGATGTGGCTAAGTTAACTCTACACAAGATATCGTGGTTCGTCCCACACGTGCGGCCTTTGGACGTGGAAAAATACATCTCTACAAGATCGTAGAATCCAAGAGTAAATTACCCGTGGGATTTAGAATGAGACAGTGCGCCACAGCTGTCATTCTGCTTTTCATGAATCACTTTGATTGGAGGGTTGGCTGTGAAATCCGCTTCCGTGAGACCACATCTCATCATGGTCGCATTTCAGACCGACATGGACGGGTCTCAAGAAAAAAATGCGTCGATGTTCGATCACTGCAATTTGAGAAACATGCAGGTGTTTCTGAACGCCACGAGATATCCCGCAATCGATTACAATGCGTTGTTTGACTAGAACGATTTCTGCAGACTGTATGGCAACGCTGCGGATTTTAGAAACAACTATCACAGTCTGGACGAATTGATGAGCAACCATAATATATTTCTCGCCGAATACAAGTCGATGTTTCCCATGTTCGTATTTGACGTCAGTAAACAGAGCGAATGACTCAAGAGTAGCATCTTAGATATTCAGATCAAGATGCAATTTGATAGGAACGTGCCGAGTAAAACCGAGGCCTTTGCCCTGGTCCTGTCGGATAGAGAATTACAATTCGAATCAGATGGAAATAAGATGTTGATTGTTCGATGAAAATAAAATAAGTAATTATTAATAAACAAAAAAACAAAAAATAATAAAAGTAATAATTAAAAAAAATAATTAAAAAAATGAATGATAAAGAAAGAGAGTACTTGAGAAGAAACAGACGTGGTTTGATTAAAAATATTTCGCAAGATTCGCTAGCAATAATTCTAGACACTTTAGTCGGAACAGAACCTTTGATATTGACCGATTATATGAGATGCGAAATTGAAAGTAAAATATTAATAGAAGATAAGACCAGAACACTTTTAGACACGTTGACGTATATGGGACCGACTGCTTTTTGAGAATTTATAAAAGCTCTCCAAAATGCCAAAATAGATGCCGACATGTGTTTCGAGATAGGCGATCCAATTTCACGAGATGAAACATTACAAGAAATAACGTATTAAAAGCAAAAAAAATAAAAAGTAATGAGATCTAGAGATATTGAACATCTTTCTAAATCTCATTACTTTTTTTTTTTTTTTTTTGTTTTTTTTATTTTTATAATTACTCATTATTTTTAATTAATTATTTCCACACATTCACTGTTTGTTCAGAGAATCTAGTTCGATCTTTAGGCTCACCACAGAAGTCGCAGCTTCGGGATTATTGGTTTTCGTCCTGAAATTAATCCTGTCTCCGGCATTCACTTTGAGAGGTGTGCCAAACATACTAACATTTGAGTGTTGATTCTCGGTCTTTTCGATGCTGTATCTCTTACTGCTCTCTATTCCATTCACCATGAGATTGACGACCGCTCTGTTATTCAAATCCGTGGAAGCCAGAGACATTCGAATGATTTCACCTCCCAATGGCATGGGATATCCCACCTGACCGTGTAGCAATCCACGACCTCTGTTTCCGAAAGACCATTTGGCTTTTCCCTCATCTAATGTGCCGCTCTCCTCAGCCCACACAGTGATCAATTGCTTTGCGTATTTGATTTTTTCTACCTCTGAAATCAGGGTGCAGGCATCCGACATGTGCACGGGATCTGGCAGATTCGTGAGCACATGTCTGCCCATGTCTAGTTTACCTTCCATGGTGTCGCCCTTTCTCCAGTTGTCATCCATGTATTGCCTACTGACTGTGCTGGAATCGAATTCGGGATCGTGATCGAGACCGAATAAATTCTGACTAGAGATCGTCCACTTGCAATTCTATGTATTCTTGAGATCGCATCATGGCAGAATCCACGTAGCCCTTGTTGACCGCGGTGGAGTCCTCGGCCGCATCGTCAATCTTCGACAGATTCAATATCTTGTTGAATCCTGCATTCAGATCCAATTTCATTTCTTGTCTGGCAGACTTTCTCTGTTCCAGGTCTACGTAGTGTTTAGTCGCCACGTCCTTGGGATTCGTGGGAGTGGCCACGTTCGTTATCTTGTTAGAATTGGCGTTCAATTCTGATTGCATCGTTTTCTGAACGTATCTACCTCTCAGGTGTTCGCTGAATCGCGTGTGAGAGTGGTCCGCATATTTCTTAGTCGCAGCATCAGTGCAATCTATGGGATTCATGACGTTCACCAAACATTTGGATTTCAGATCGAGATCGTCAGTCATTGCTCTATTCACGTAATTATCTCTCATCATTCGTTCAAAATCTGCGTTCCCCCCTGTCGATGTATTTTTTAGTCATCACATCTGTGAGATCTACTGGCTCGGGAAGATTGTAGAGCTTGTTATCATTCATGTTCAAAGGTTCCTCTCGAGGTTTGTATTTCTGAATGAAATGTTCGTCCAAGTTGGTGACGTCATAACCATCGCCGACTTCGAGCATCTTCCTCTTGTTTTGGGGGCAACTTTCGTCATCACTCCTACCAAATTTATCGACTGGCATGTTTTTGTTTTTTTTTAAATATATTTCAACACAGTTTTAAGAATGAATTATTTTTCACTTATTCTATTTTTTGTTCTATTCGATTAAGTTTTTTTTTTAAATAATTTTTTTACCTTTATATATCTACTATAAAAAAATCTCTCTAATGTAAATCGTTAAGAATGTCTTGAAACCGATCTCCTTCCAACCATCTCTTGAGAACATAGAGACACAGGTGACCGCAAAACACTTGATCAGGCGATTGCTCTCATTCCATATTGCAACGAACTACCGATTCGTTGAAATAGTTCTTTATTTCTTTCGTGTTGGTGAACAGTAGTTTGGCTTTCTCGTCGAATTTCCATTTGACATAATCGTAGTGAAACTCGTAAATCAATTGCTTGCTGATATCTAAGATGATTGGTCTGAGATAATAGGGTTTGTCGAACTTCAGGTGCATCTTTTGCATGTGAACGGCCACTAGATTTTTGTTGAATATGGTTCGATGTCAGTAATTGGGTTTCGCCACTAATTTTTTAGCTCTTTTCTCGGACGTGACGAGTCGAATATCGGTTCTCTTTCTGATGTTTTCCATCGATTTACCATACATGCAGTTGTTCAGGAGTTTAAAGAAATCTTTTTCGAAATCGTTCTCCGCTCGAATTCTCAGATTCGTGTTGAGATCGATGTATTTTTTCATCCAAGGCTCTTCGTCAAATCAAATGACGCGATGTATGTTGAGTAATTTCATCCCGTGATCGACGTATTGTTTCAAATTCTCACTGTAGATGACGTATTTATGTTTGTGATTTAAATTGGGAATGAGTTTTTCGTCCTTTCCTTTGACCCGTTCCTTTCATTCAGGAGCCAGCGGATAATCGTTGTGCAGGTCGTGTAACTCTTCCGGATAGTTCAAATCGACTTCTAAAAAGCAAGGATAGTCTCTCCATTTTTGCATCTATTCCATTTCCGTCACCCATTCGAAATTTCCAGTCGGTAAAGGATGACTCATGGCCCAACCATATAGATTATTAGCATCCCAATACTGTATGTATTTATTCGATCATTCTGAATAGAAACCTTCTTTCATGTAGGGATTGTTGGCTTCAGAATATCTGTGGGAGATCATCGAGATGCCACCTCTTGTAGCCTTTTCGGACATGAGCAACATGTCCACGTCAGATAATAACTCCAATTGGACTTCGGTGGTCTTCAACAGAGTGTCCCATGCCAGGATGGGTGTGGTGAAATACCAAGCCGGATCCAGATCATAATTTCGACAACAGA
Organism: Pictodentalium vernedei; assembly: GCA_031216915.1. Taxonomy (NCBI): domain Eukaryota; kingdom Metazoa; phylum Mollusca; class Scaphopoda; order Dentaliida; family Dentaliidae; genus Pictodentalium; species Pictodentalium vernedei. The sequence goes on from CM062296.1 coordinate 33,265,248, forward strand.
CGTCTCTAAAATTTTCGAACACATCTGTCAGGAGTAGAATGTCGGTCTTCAGATAGAGATTATGATAATCTCTCATGATTTTCATATCGAATGATTTCCACATGTTTTCAGAATGTTCGTAATCCTCGACAGAAATGTCAGATTTGTATAATTTCGAATAAAAATCTTCTTTTGAAGGTAGTGCAGTGTCGTCGAATCTCCTCAGATCGTTCATGTAATTGTAAGGATAGACTCCTTTCCTCAACATGATGTCTACTTGTTCTCCGAAGTGTTCACTCGTGATTTTAAATTTATCCTTGCTCATGTTATCGACTAATTTTTCCAGACCGGTTGACATGAATTTTAAACTGTCAATGAAATGTATGGCTCTACGAACGGATTTTGTTTCTTCTTCCAACATGTCTTCATCGATTACTCTTTTCTTCTCCACAATCTTCCATTTCGTGAAGGAAATGTATCTTTCTTTGCTGTTTGTGATGCAGTTTAATTCTTCGTGGGAGGTACCAAGATTTTTCACAAACAGATGACTGTTGTAACCCGAGAGATTGTGAAATATCACCGGATAGAAAGCAGCATCTCGCTATCTTAAATTACACTCGCTGTGGGCCGGACTGCAATACAGACCCGTGTAATGATCGTGGTCTCGGACCTTCTTCTTTTCCCGCAAATTCTCGTCGAACTATTGTCTGCATATGTGACATTCGGTGGCTCTGTTATTTTCATCCTGTTGCTCTCGCGTGATCATTTTCGCTGGAGTTTTGAATTTGTCGTATAAAATTTGAATTTTCGATTCTAACTCTTCCATGAATCTTCGAGCCACGCCGTCGTCTTCAGACCGTTTCATGTAGGTGAAGGGACCCATGTTGTGTTGTGATTCGAAAGCGCATCTCACATAAATGCAATAGCCCAAAGGCAAGTGTTTTTGATATCTTTCGGTGTAACTTCGAAGAGCATCAGGTTGGCAGGAACTCATTTTCATGGTGAAGCATTTGAAATCGGCGTACATGACGAATGGCACTTTTAACCTTTTATTGTGATTGCAAAAGTTCATGAAGGTGTTGGGTTTGGGCATTACGACGGCGATGCCTTGATTTTTGTTGCAATATTCCTGATGTTTCGCTAACGATTTTTCGCTCTGAAATGTGTTCATGCTGTTGCAACATAAATATATCATACTTTTATGTTTATTATTCTGTCTTGACAGTAATCGGCTCGGATTTTTAACCCAACAATAATGACGATTGTCACCATTCGAAATTAATAATAAAATAATCGTCTTTTCTCTTCCGAGATATGAAGTCTGTCTGAGAGGATAGATCATTTGTTTTTCTTTGTCGTATCCCAAGACGTTCACTGCTACAGTGGGATTTTGAGCTTCGAAACAATTGAAGTCTTTTAACGGTGTTGGAAAAGTCACTCCGGTCCAATAGAGATTTTTACAAGTCTCCTCGTAATGAGAAACTATCTGCGGGTTGATTTTGACAGGGTATAAAGCGGAGGTGACTGCCCATTTAAAACACAGATCATCTTTATTTCTCATGTTGACCACAGCGTTTTTTTAGCTAGGAAATACGGTAATTCCACGTAGGAAGTCGCTTTCAATGGATCGTTTTTGTTCACATGAATTTCGAGATTCAACACCTCTTCGAACGTCTATTACTACCTCCCCATTGATAATTTGCCAGAGACGTCAACATCTTGTCTTTCATCATTTCGAAAATGTCCAATAATTCGGAACCTTGAAATATGGTCTGGACGCCGGATCTGAAATATGCATCTCTCACGATGCTCTCACCGGAGTTCACGTCGATTTTATTCATCACGCAATGGAGTATCATGGCAATTTTTAGTCCCATGTCCACGTGTTCGCGAAACAAATCCAATACTTTTTCTTCATCCGTTCCAAGAATGATTTCGGATTGACTTTTTTGAACGAGGGAACAGCGTCGAAAGGTTTAAAAATGCCTTTGATCGCACTCTCCCATTCTATGGGAATCGATTGGAATGCTTTCATGGCAATTCATCCTACATATTCTTCTCCTTTCCCTTCGTAGATTGCTCATCGAATTTCATTCAATATATGTCGTTTGTGGACCGCATCACTCGTTTTTGTTTTTTTTATTTATTTTTTTTTAAACCCGCAGTTCTTCAACGACTTTTCGTTTGGTCGTCTTCTTATTTTCCACAAGAGGAACGTTTTATTTTTGACATCGGCGTTTCGATTCCCTTTGCCACCTTTTTCTTCTTATTTTTCGTAACCGGAAAGTTTTTTGATGTCGTTGCTATCGGCATTTCGTTCCCCTTTTCATTGAGCAAACTATGTAACTCCTCACGTATGATCTCTCTAAGTTTTAAATCATTCTGCACTACTACCGCATTTCATTTTCTATCGTCAGGTGTTACTGTCATTGGCTTATTTTTCGCAATTCGAGTTTGTTTAAGTTTGTTTACTTTTGATCTTTCGATTTCCTTTCCATCACCTCGCTAATGATACTCGCGTATGGCTTTAATTTTTTTTGATTTGCTTCTATGATTTCTGAAATTTGGAATTTTTAATTCTTTACAAATCTCGTTTAACTGGGGTACGGTATACTTATCTAAATTTTCCATTTTTTTTTATTTGTTTGCTTTATTTGTAAGAATATATTTTGAATTTTGTGCTTTTGTTAAATAATAATTTTTGTAAAAAGTTTTTAAAATAGTCTCTTATATATTTTTCCCCTCAAAAAAAATTCTTTGGTTGAGATTAATCGATTTTATTTCCTTTAACGTGGAAAAAATTGAATTAATATGACAAAAATAAAGGAAATTAAAAATTTTAACTTTTGTATATATATAGAGAGAGAGAAAACTTTCACAAAAAATTCACATTAAAGAGAAATTAAATTTAAAAACTTTCTGTATATGTGTAGAGAGAGAAAAACTTTTTTACAGAATTATTATTTAACAAAAAACACAAAATTCAAATATATTATTATTTTCAATAATTCATAAAACAAAAAAAAAATAATCAACCATGAGAACAACACCTAAAAGATGCAAATTGAAATTGAAACGAGTCGAAACATACAAGAAACTCAGTTGTAAAATTTATACAACGACACGACGGTATCAAATTGACTGGGGTCGAGATGAAGGGCTTACAGCACAAATACGACACATATAGCATGCCTTTGAAATTGGATGAAGCTGCGCTCGATTTGTTTTATGAGTAGCAAAGCGATCTACAGAAATATCGTCATTGCCAAAGACAAAGAATTCTATAAGAGTGATTTGTCGTTGCACTATGAAAGTTACATATATCCAAAAATCTCTCTCGAACTCGTAGGCAGATCGAGTGGCGAGAGCGCGTTGACCGAAGTAAAAAAATTGCAAAAGTAAAGATAAACATTCAACACATATGTGAAAAAGGAGAAGATATGACCATTAACATGTTAATAACGGACTTGAAAATATGAAAGACAATAGAGAGAGCGATAGTGAAGAAGAAGGGGAAAAAAAAATTGTTTTTCCCATTCTTCTTCACTATTGCTCATATATATTGTAATAACGTTTCCCTTTCTCTTCACTTTCATTATCGATTCTTCTTTTTTTTGATATATTACGTTTTTTATAACACATTTCATTCCCTTCATCATATTTATGAACGAATGTGGTGGATCTATAGGCAACACTCATATCATTATTCTCTTCAAAAGGTGGTGGAATATCATTATTCTCTTCAAAAGGTGGTGGTGGAAAACAACTCATTCTTCTTCTTCTTTTAAATTTCCACAATCTACCCCTATTGTTTTCACTTTTTTTTCCAGTTCTTTCCTGAAATATCCATCATTATCGTCCAAAAAAGCCTTGCAATCCTTTTCGTCTATTTTTATATTATTTTTTATACTTTATATAATTATATTATATTATTTTTTATACTTTATATAATTATATAATTTTTTCACTTTATAATAACATACTCAAAAGTGGTATATTCTTAAACGGCGAATTCGGACCAAACAGCAAACCCCTACCGAGTCGCTCTATGTTCTGTCCTCTCTTCAGAGAGAGACCGTTTCCACCAAAAAGGTTGCCACCTCTCACGAGTTTTAGATACAATCCTTTACCGCTATCTGTGTCGATGCGACACATGACTCCTCCCTTCTTCAAAAACAGTCCACCACCCATTAATTTCTGAGCTCCCGAACTCGCGAGTCCTGAGAGAGCTCCCATGCGGAGAGCCAGCAACACAGTGTTCGTGAGAATGGGCAATGCTTTTGTGGTGAGTGTTCCCAACAGCGGTAGGAAACCACCTTTCATTCTCTTATTATAATCCACTTGAGCAGGACTCAATCTCACCGTCAACCCTCTTCAATCACGAATCGCTTTCTCCATCCTTCTGATTTGAGTTCTGGTCCAGGTGATCGGATCGTGACCACCACTCGCCAGATCTTCATGCGTGAATTTGAATCTCACCGTCTCGCCTCGAGTTAACGCAATCCAAAGTTTGTCCCTCTGTCCTTCGGATATGTTCACGTTTTTAACTACGTATCGAGTCATATTTCTATCTTTTTTTAAATATATTTTTTTTCAAACGCAGTTGTTGAGAATTCAATTGGTTTTTGTTGTTTTAATGATAATTATATATTAAATATTTTTTGTAATTAATATTGCGTTTCTTTTGTTTTCTTATTTATATATATACACAATATCTTTTTTTTTTTTGCTTCATATTTCTCTTATGTGAAATCGTATCGTCACCCTCTCTCCCCGAAGATCTAAAAGCTAACCATTTTGATCCATCAACGTAGTTTTGAGGCTATACAACGTGTCTAAAATCACGGGTAGATAAACTAAATTTCGAGGTCGTTCCATGACCGGCGACACATTCGGAAAGAAGGAATAGATCATCGGTTGCACACTACCATTCACATAGCTTCCGGCATCATGTCTACGTTCACCAGAATACTATTCACGGCGAGAATGTCAACTGCATTTTTGGACGCTGCGTAGCCTCGATACATCTTTCAATCGAATCCCAACATCTTGCCAATCGAATCGGCCATGTTGAAATCCACTCGGAAATTATCTTCCAAATCCAACATCGTCTGTAGGGTATTAGGGTTGGGAGTGAGTCTGATCTTGTTGCTTCCCTTTCCAACCGTCTTCATTCACATCTGAATGTAATTGTTCAAATCGTCTATGTTGTAACTTCCTTTGGGAATTCGAATCTCAAACCAATCCACTCCGTCGGAATACTTGAACAAGTTATTCTTTTCGGTGACAATGGGAAAGGAATAATAAGTCTCCAGATTCACCAACACCATCTCGTATCTTTTCTCCCTATTCAATTCGATGGAAGGTTCGAATTTTGTCGCGAATCGAGTCGAATCGTCACTCACCACAATTTGAATGGACTGTTTTGCAGCTGTATTCTCGGCTATCCGTTCTAACAATTCTCGTTGTTTGAACATTATTTTTATTTTTATTATTTTAAAAGTAAATTATCGATGATTATTATTTTTAATTTTTGTTTTTGCTCTCTATTTATTATCATTGGAAACAAAAAACTTCTCGAATCCACTCCGATATTTTCCGCGATTAAATTTGCTAGTCAAATCGATCACGACAAAATTGTGAAGTCCTCCATCCCAAACCCTGTTGCAGAATCTTCTGAATTCTTCTCTGCTCATGTCGTTTGCGACGTGATCTCCATAGATGTGATTGAGATTCTTGAGATCCTGGCGAAAAAGACACAGGAAATTAGTGTTGTCCCTTATCGTCTGTCTGGGCAGTCGAAAATAATTCTAAGACAGGTAGAAACAGTCCACGCTGCTGTTACGACCCCTGATGTTATATGATTCACTTCGGTTCTGTCTCTCCAAAAGCAGATCGTCGAAAATCATGAGATTCTTATTTTCTGATTTCGATTCCCTAGGATCCGGAATGTCGCTCGCGTTCTCGAAAAATCGACACTCGACGTGTGAAGACGCATCTCTCTTCATCAATTCCATCGCCGCACCGTCCAAAATGGTTGAAAGAGAAGCTCCGCATCCGTCGAATTTCTCTCTACTTTCAAAGATTCTGGCTACGACGTCCTTGGGCCATCTACGATCCATGCACTTTCGAAGCAATCTGTATTCGGGTTGAAACAGGCTCTTGCAGAACGCGAATAATCTGTCGTAATCCAACCAGCTGGGTCATGATAACAGATTCATCAACTGATTGGTCTTTCCGCAATTCGATTTTTCCACTATCAAACCCCTAATGCTTTTGGGAAAGAACTCGTTGTTCGACCTCTTGGTCGCAGCGTCGATCCAAGACATATCTTTGATGTTCATCTTTTTTTTATTTAGGTTTTTTCAACTCAATTTTTTATGTTTTAAAACTCGGTTTTATAAATATATATTTTTTTATTATTATTTATTTATATTACACCATCGTGTGTTCTCTTCAATCCAGATCCGCTAGTCATTTTGGCTAGATCTTGTATGGGTACCACAGCATCCTTAAAATCTTTTCAACTTTTTGGCGATCATTCTAACGTAGCTCGCTTCGCTGGTGGACTGATCATTTTATCGATCAACGTGTCTGCTGCCCTCTTGCCTGCCACTGAAGCTATTCTACCACTAGCTTCAGAAGCGGCTTTCTTACCAGCATCCAAAGCCATCTTCTTACTGACCTCGAACACGGTCAATGCAAGTTTTCTACCAGCATCGCTCGTGAATGCTCGCATTATAGAATCACGATACCAGAACCGCCTTGGATGTAAGTTCCGATGTATCCCCTGTTCTTTATCACCAACATATTTTTATTTTATATATATTTTGTTTTTCACTCATAAATCGTTTTTGTTTTAAATACTTTTATTATCTTTAGTGTAGATTTACTTTTATTTATCTATTTTGTTTTTCTCTACTTACTATATATATCAATCCTTCAATTCGTTCATCACCTTTTTATAATCTCGTCTATCCAATACCTTCTGCCTCAACAATTCATCGGATATTCTCACTATCTGATTATCCACACGCAGATTATTACCGGCACGCTGACTAGCCATCAATAATTCCAATCTCTCAAACAGAGCATTGGAATTGCATGGAAGAAAAGTGGTCGTCACTCCCTTTCCTGTCACCAATTCAACGCATTTCTTATTCATCAACCATACGGGTCTCACCACATTCATACACTTGTAACCTCTGTTGGCTTTGGGTCTCGACTCTCTGGCATCATTATTCCTCTTCATGGCATGGGTCTGAACCAGAATGTCGCCGTAATTGTCGTGATCAGGCTTGTCGTATCGAAGCAAATTTTGTAGTCCCGGAGTATTCGGATACTTATTCTGACCGACGACAAATTTCGACCCTCCAATCGCACTTCAGTGTCACCCACGAAAGTCCTACTGTTCGAATCCTCACGAATTCCATACGACATATCTCTCTTACCACCATCGGACGACGCGACGCTACTAGTGGTAATAGTCGAAGCTGTATCATTGCTCTCGCTCACATCGGTTTCAATTCCCACAGGAATGTAATCTTTGAGATCTTTGAATGGAAAACAGTGTAAAACTACTGGGTAATGAACTCGTTCTCAAGGAACTCTCTTTTATGGGTCTCACTTCCTCGATGATCTCCTTCTTGCTTCGTTCCTGAACCTCCATCACGGGTTTGAATAGTTTGGTGGTCTCTCGTCTCAATTCCACCTCTCCCAATCATCTTCTTCTGTTGGCGGACCGAATGCTTTCCTTGAGCTGCTCATATTCGTCAAGGAGCTCGTCCCTTCGGTTGTAATCTTTGATTTGCAAAAACATTTTTTCTCTCGATTATTAATATTTCTTTCTAGAGTGTGGTAAAGTCGATTATTTATTATTCTCAAAATTAATGTGATTATTTTATGTTTTTAAATATTAAATTTTTTATGTCTTTAATATATATAACTAAACGAGTTGAAAAGAAAAGAAAAACATGCAAATAAAATGTTGATAATGTATCGCTTCAAACGCGTTAAATCATATCAGCGGTTATTTCCCACAGTGAGAACTCAGAGTTAATCTTTGATCTGCTCGGCTTTTATCCTAGAACTGTTTTCAGCTAAACAACTTAAGGCCGTCAAAAAACAGTATCACTTTGAGTTATTGGTGTAGTTTGATTAAACATATTTTCAACCTTTTAAGAGTAATAGTTTATTCGGGCAAAATAACACCTACAGAGAGACAGACAGATTGCAAAAAGAGTATACTTCGCACAAATTTCATTCTCACTTCGCTTCGAGAAACACGTTTGAAAACATTCATTATAATAACCATTCACACAGACACTCGCCCATTCAATAAATGGATGACAAACGTGTTTTTGAAATCAACCATTATAATAACTATTCACACACACACTTCACCGTTCAATAGATGAATGAAAACGTTCATTTACATCCGCATTAATTAAATGATTAGGTGAAATGAAAGAAACTCGACAAAACTGTTTTGTTACAATTTATCTCAACTCCTTGCGATCACTTCAAATGCGTTAAATCACATCAGCGGTTATTTCCCACAGTGAGAACTCAGAGGTAATCTTTGATCTGCTCAGCTTTAATCCTTAGAACTGTTTTCAGCTAAACAACTTAATGCTGTCAAAAAACAGTATCGCTTTGAGTTATTGGTGCAGTTTGATTAAACGTATTTTCAACCTTTTATATTATACCTTTATAACAGTAAAAAATAGTTTATTCAAGCAAAATAACACCTACAGAAAGACAGGCAGGTTGTATAAAGAGTATACTTCACAAAAATTTCATTCCCGCTTCGCTTCGAGAAACACGTTTGAAAACATTCATTATAATAACCATTCACACAGACACTCGCTCATTCAATAGATGAATGACAAACGTTTTTGAAAACAACCATTATAATAACTCTTCACACACACACACACTTCACAATTCAATAGATGAATGAAAAACGTTCATTTACATCTGCATTGTTAAACGATTAGGTGGAAATGAAAGAAACTCGACAAAACTGTTTTGTTACAATTTATCTTAACTCCTCACTATTTTTTCATCTGTTCCTCCACTAGAAATCTTTGCCGTTCGTTGACAATCGATTGCGCCGTCTAGGACGCGATGACAAACGTCGAAAATTTCGTCAATTCTAATTTTTTCAAACGTCTTAATTTTTTCACATTTCTGTCCTGGAAACCGCAATGGGTTCATCAACGATCGATCGGGCCATCTAGAACGCAATGGCGAACGATCGAGGATTTCCAACTCAGATTTCTTCTGCGCGTCCTGAGTTGGAATCCGCAATTGTTCATCAGGGACTGGATCGCACTCACCACAGTCTAGAACGCGACGATGAATGTTGGGAGAATTTGGTCCATTCTTTTTTTTGACATATAATTCTGAGTTGGAAACTGCAGAGACTGATCGCACCATCTAAAATGCAATGACGAACGTTGGGAAAATTGGAGGGTCAGTTTCTTCCGTGCGTCCTGAGTTGGAATCCTAACTCGTTTGTCAATGGCTGGTTGAATCGTCTAAAATGCGAGATCAACGATTGCGGATTCCAACTCAAATGTATAAAAATTGTTTTGCAAATATTTTGTACATTTTAACACTGAACTCTATGGGTACATATGTACGTGTACGTGTACATGTACGTGTACGTGTACAAAAGTGAGTTGGGATCCACCTTTTATACCAACTAATGTCGAATAAGGAACTGGGAATAAGTAGCAGTTGTCGCCCCCCCCACCCTCCCCCCCCCCTCCCCCCCCCCCACCACCAATGTCTTAACTACCGGTGGGATTTACGTCATTTCTCAGGAGTTTTCGGATTTTCAGAATTTGTTCACATTTGTATTTGGAACCACGAGTGCTAAAACATTAATCTCCTAAGATTTCAACCCTGTCGAGTGAAGTTTAGTTTTGACGTTTTCAGATCCTCGAAGGGCATTCACGCCATAGCGTCAACATTATTTCCGGAAATGTGGATAAAAAGTGGCAATGCTCGCGTTAAATTATTCCTCTAGCACCTGTGATATCAAATTTAGTGCTATGTTTTGTAGTTTGAAGGTATGGCTCTGCACAAATGGGGAGGGGGGGGGGGGTGTTGCATCCCGACGTTTTTTACGTCACACCGGCAGTATCTGACGTCAGATTTTCAAAATTTATTCAACTAAGTATTTCGTGAAATTTAATTTTGACGTTTTCCGACAAGTATGGTTTGACAGTGTAAAGACAAAGGCAACGAGACAGCACTTCCACCATTCCTCTAGGACTATGAAAAATATTGTGGGGTATCAGTTGCAGTTTGTGCTGCATGGGTGCTCATAAAACGTCATACCCCCGACGTTGTTTACGCCATATCTATCAAATCTGACGCCATTCGATCCCCACCAGGGGTAACTGCGTTGCATCCTTATGTAAGTCACTTAATCCCGATTGTTCACGTGGGGGTACGGTGGCGCTGTGTACTAAGGCGCAAAGCATGTCGATGGCGCACTTGTCTTCAACCAATGCTATGCCTGCTTGTGCGGAGTACGCTGGGGGATGTTCTCTCTAAGTACTCCGGATTCCTCCACCCGTAAAACTGTGCGACACGAGGTGACCATGTGACCATGAAAGAAGAAGAAGAAGAAGAAGTAGAAGAAGAAGAAGAAGAAGAAGAAGAAGAAGAAGAAGAGGAAGAAGAAGAAGAAGAAGAAGAAGAAGAAGAAGAAGAAACCGTACAGAACAATAGTCTGTGTGTTTCACACAGACTAATTAGACATTTTTCAGTCACGCATAAGAATTCAAAACCTTACATATCATCCTTAAGCCTTTACCTAACATGAAAAGCAGACGACACTTGCAAACAAAATTCTTGAATAACTAATTTTTTTCATTTTTGTATCAAAAACATGGGTTATGACCCGTCATTGGAACGAGCTCCACGAGCTCGTTCCAAAGAGGGGTCATAACCTATGTTTTTGAGACAAAAAATGAAAAAGTAATAAAAATTAATTGACGATTTTTGTGAAAAGCGCTGGCCGGTTTAGGCTGTTACGTTGGGTAAAGAGGTAACTATTTTAATGCACCCCGCCCTGACTTAAGTCATGGGGCAAATAATGATTGAAGAGTGCGTATTTTTGTGCGTGGAAGTGGGTGGTTGCGGGGTGGGAGGAGTCTTCCCGATTTTGTGAGACAATGGTGTTCGGATTCTCACTGAAATTTCCATTGGTTTCTCTGAGATCTCGTAAAGAAAACAAAGAATTAGGGTTTGTCTCTTACATTTTGTGGGTACTTCGTCCCCCGAGTTCCAATGTGTTCTGTGTACCAGTAGGCTGTCAGTAGGCACGCCGGTAGGCTGCCAGTAGGCACACAGAACACATTGGAACTCAGGGGACGACTTGTTTATCACCGAGAACATAAAAAAACAACTCCCTACAAAAGCGGATCATCGACATAGTGATTGAAATGTGCATATGTGTGTGTGTGATGGGGAGGGGGGAGGGGGCTACCCGATTTTATGAGACAATGGTGTTTGGATTCTCATTGAAATTTCCATTGGTTTCTCTAAGACCTCGTAAAGGAAACAAGTTAGTGGGTATTTGTTTGTCACCGAGAACATTAGAAAAAACAAGTCCCCACAAAAGCGGTTCATCGAGACTGAGGGTGAGTGTGTGTGTGTGTGGGGGGGGGGGGGGGGGGCTGAAGGCGGGGGTGTGCATCTGTGTGTCCGATCCAATAACTCAAAAACTATTGGGGTACATTCATCAAACTTCAAACAATTATAAATGGCAACGGGATTATGTGCCATTCACATACGGTGGGTCCGTAACTTCAAGGTCAAGGTCACATTTCAAGAATACAATTACAATCTGTCGATATTCATGCCTTAGCCATAACTCGGAAACAGTTTAAACTACAATATCAAACTTCATAGAAATGTTAAGGACATTCAAAGGGTGTGTCACGTATAATAGCTGCTTGCGTATCTGCAAGGCCAAGGTCGTACTTGAGTGCTATATATTAAAAGATATTAAAAGTCACAAGTCGGGTCAAAAACTTACCAGCATCAAGCTTCACACAACTACAAAGGTACAATGGGAGGATGTGTCACACTCCACAGCCGGGTCCGTAACTTCAAGCTGGTCAGTAACTCCAATATCAAGGTCAAAGTTCATGGTCACACTTAAATTCTATCGATATTCGTGTCTCAATCATAACTCCTGAACGAATCAAACTTTATGTACAAATGTTTAGGGTGATCAGAAGGTGTGTCACGCATAATAATTACCTGTGCTTCTTGAAGGTCAACGCCATACTTGAGTGCCGCATGTTGATGGTCAAAGTCATGCCTCAGCCGTAACTTAGAACCTATTGGGGGCCACAATAATAAAACCTCTCACTTTTTCACTATTACAACCATTACAAGCCATATCTGGGTCCGAAAAATCAAGCTAGGGCCATAACTTCAAGGCCAAGGTCAAAATTCAAGGTCACACTTAAAACCTGTTGATATTCGCGTCTCAACTTTATCTCAGAAATGCAATCGAACTGCAGTTCTCAAGCTTCATACAAATGATAAGGACATCCTGGAATTTTGTCACGTATAATAGTTACCTCTCGTATCTTCGGTGTCATACTTGAGTCTCAAATGCTGAAGGTTACAAGTCATGTCTTGACTATAATTCAGAACCATTGGGTTACAATCATCCGACTTCACACAATTATAAAGGACAATGGGGGAATGTGACACACACCATATGTCAGTCCGTAAAGTCAAAGTCAAAGTCAGTTTTAAAGGCCACATTAAAATCTATCAATATCACACTTAACCCTTCACCCAACGAATGGGCCGCATCCACCCGCGTAATTTACAAAATAAGCCGTTAGAAAACAATTATTTTTCAAACAATTTCAACAAACACATATCATATGACCCCCACATTGGAACGAGCTCGATGAACTCGTTCCAATGAGGGGTCAGGTGATATGGTTTTGTAGAAATTTTCAGACAAATTTGAAAAAATTAATATTTTGAATAAGAAATTTTGATATCGTTCGTGTTCGCCCGCATAATTTACAAAATGAGCAAGGACGTAACCGGGGGGGGGGGGGGGGGGGGGGCACGTGCCCCCGCCCCCCCCCCCCCCCCCCCACCAAATAAAAATAAATTACATTTATGAAGTTCCCAGCAGTTTGACTGTAATGAAAGGTATCGATTCACTTCTGGGGTTTTCATCGGGTGTATTTTTAGACTTTCAAGCGTCGATAGCACCATTTGTTGAAATGTATTCGGATAATTTGAACATTGACACTGTTCTGCTGAAAGCAAAGTTATCTATAGCAGCCAGTCTGCTCATACACACAATTAATACTGGCTTTAACCCTTTACCTAACGTAACGACCAAAACCGGCCAGCGATATATACAAAAATCGCCAATTTTTATTATTTTTTCATTTTTTGTCTCAAAAACATAACTAATTTTTTTCATTTTTTGTCTCAAAAACATAGGTTATGACCCCTCTTTGGAACGATCTCGACGAGCTCGTTCCAATGAGGGGTCATAACCTATGTTTTTGAGAAGAAAAAATGATATATTCAAAAATTTTGTTTGCAAGACTTAGTGTTGTAAAGTAATGAATGTTGTAAAGTGTGAAGAATTATTTATGTTTTTGGTGCCCCCCCCCCCAAAAAAAAATAGGGCTGTCACGATTAATCGATTGTTGATCGGTCACGGCGAAATCGATTAGTATTTTTCGTTGTCGAATAATCGGTAAATTGTATCCCGTTTTAGATGTTTAATAATTAAAAGAAAATTTGATGAAAAAACTATTGTTTCTAAAGGTAAAGAGTAACATCGATGTTAAACCCCAAGAAGCCGTTGTAAGCATTTGTCTTCGATGTACATTCATCAAAGCTTTGGTGTTCTGAATTTTTGAATCGTCAGTGTAATAATCAAGACCGCTCGGCAGTTGCGAAGTTCGCAACTGCCGACCGGTCTTGATTATTACACCGATGTTTCAAAAGTTCAGAACATCAAAGCTTTGAATGTCCCTAAAAGTTGATCGTCTTCGTTGTTTACTTGAGGTAGGTCAGCTGACTTGAACTTCATTTCTATCGACTTCAAAGAGAGGGAGAGGGGTGGGGTCATCTAGGTACGATTAATCGATTATTTGCAACGATTAATCGATTCCTAAAATGAAAAATCGTGACAGCCCTAAAAAAACAACAAAAGACAGACTCTAGTTACGTGCCTGAAAATGAGCACCTTCCATTGAGGGGTAAAGGGATGTGGTTTTGTTGAAATTTTCAGAAAAATTTTAAAAAAATAATATTTTGAATAATAAATTTGGATATCGTTCTTGTCCGCCCTCGTAATGTACAAAATGAGCCGTTGGAAAACAATTATTTTTAAAACTATTTCAACAAACCCATATCATGTGATCCCTATATTGGAACGAACTCGATGAGGTCGTTCAATGAGGGGGTCATGTAAAATGGTTTGTTGAAATTTTCAGAAAAATTAAAAAAAAAATACGCGGGCGGATACGAACGATATATCAGTGGCGTAGCTAGGATTCTCAAACAAGAGAGGTCTGAGCAATATTCAGTGGAAGGCACGGCATGACATGGCGTGGGTCTTGGGGTTGGGGGTTCGGAAAAATTTTGAAAGATCTAGAGTTGCGAGAGTGAATCTGGGGTGAACTTTTCTTCCAGCTGGAGGTAATTATTTGTGTCAGGGTGCTGGGAGATTAGGAGGGATAGTGGGGGAGGAGTGACTAAGAGGGTGGTGGGATTGATGTAGACCTCCTCAGTGCTCCGCGATAAATCAGCGGAATGCCAAAGAATTATTGCATCTTCACAAATCTTCCTTTAATTGAGATTCCTGTGTTTAAAAGCTGGGACCATAGACCTGTATAACAGTAATCTGTTCCAGTTGCATCGAATGCTAAAGCAAACGATCCACGGGTAAATCTTACCATAAAATACAGGCTACTTGTAGGCAATTACGAATTAACACTGAAAACAGTTCCAATAATTCATTAATTGCCAGTTCTCGAATACCTCATTAATTGCCAGTTCTCGAATACCGGTCTCGAGCGGGTTGAAATTGTGAACTGACATACTGGCTTCAACCTATTTTGGGGTTCCCCTTAGCTCAGTGGGTATGGCGGTAGAGCATTTATGGCTGGGCGAAAGATTGGGTGCCGTAGACCTGGGATCGACTCCTGTCAGGGCCACCTTCCGAAGAACTTTACAGTTTTCAGTGGCCTTTTTAGTGGCTCGACCCCAGGAATA
The DNA here is from genome assembly GCA_031216915.1 of Pictodentalium vernedei. Lineage (NCBI taxonomy): Eukaryota > Metazoa > Mollusca > Scaphopoda > Dentaliida > Dentaliidae > Pictodentalium > Pictodentalium vernedei. The sequence continues at coordinate 33,280,521 of CM062296.1, forward strand.
TACCTTGTGGAATTCCATATAAAATCAAATTCAAGGAGTTGCATCTTCACTGATCTTCAATTAAGCTGGGACCATAGACACAAATATATATATAGGCAATTCTGAAAAAAAAATCATTCAATGACCCCCCTGAGTGACCCAGTTATCTTGATCCATATGTACAACCTCACTGAGTTTCAACTCATTTAGTGTTTGTCCCAGGTCAGAATGTCATACCATAATTGAGATATGAACGGGACCCATTTCAAAACGTGAGGCTTCACCAACTTTTTGAGTGATGAAATACATGTATGATGTATGAACTTCGGGAATGCTTTAGGAGGTCATAAAATTCGATTTCCACCAATTCTGGAAAGTGCCCCCAATGACCCTTGGGTGACCCCAGTGATGCTGGCCCATATTTTAAACTTCCGGCGCGTTTCGACTCATTTGGTGTTGGTCCCAGGTGCATGGGTCAGGCCATACTTTACATATGACCCTGATCCACTTTCAAATATTATTTTTGGCTCCGCCCACTTTTGTGAGTGATTGAAATGCAAGTATGATATTCGGGAATGCATTGGTCCCGTGGGGGGGGGGGGGGGTATAAAATGAAATTTCTACCCATTGTGACCCATATTATCAACCTCCATTATGGTTCAACACATTTGGTGTTGGTCCCAGGTTCATAGTGACCCACTTTCAAAATGTTTGGCTCCGCCCAGTTTAGTAAATATACGTGTTTGCACTTCGAGAATAATTAGGGGGGGGGGGGTGTAAAATGCGATTTTCAGCAATTCCGAAAAATGCACTTAATGACCCCCCCCCCACCCCACCCCACCCCGTGACCTCAGTGATTTTGGCCCATATTATGAACGTCCATTAAGTTTCTCCTGATTTAGTGTGGTGGTCATACCATGCTTGAGATTTGAGTGTGACCTACATTCAAACACCCCTAGAGGCATACGCAATTCCCCCAATTTGTATTCAATTTATCGTGTGCACAGGGAAATAATGAGAAGAGGGTGAAGATGTATCAGGCCAAATGAAGTGGCGGACCAATGACCCCCCCCCCCCCCCCCCCCCCCCCCCCCCCCGCTTCATCTCGTGCTGGATTCAAACTGTATATTTTAAGAGAACAAAATAAGAAGAACTTTCTAAACCAGCGTTGCTCGTTTTTTTTATTTTCAGGGGGGGGGGGGGGGCAGAACGATTTTCAATTCAAAGTGGTCGGGGGGGGGTGCTGGATCGGTGGATCGTGGATCGGGCGATGGATGGTCGTGGGTATGGAAAATTTTAAATTCCAGGGTTCCAAAATTTCCATGCATCTCAGCGGACATTTTGAGATTTTTCAGGAGATGTATTTGAGAGATTTCACACTTTGAGAGCCGTTAAAAAACGCCAGTAAAGCATACAGGTGAGGTCTATTTATCAGCTTTGGTCGTAACGACCAAAGCTGATAAATAGACCTCACCTGTATGCTTTACCAGACGTTTACGGCAATTATACTGTCTGTGGTTTATCTTGTCTGGGAGTGGATTTGGTACTTGTATGTCTGTGAGATTACGATCTACTTCAGCTAACCGATTTATTATTAATTTTTTTGTATGTTCCTTTTGTGTGTTCTATGGACCACTGTGTCTGAAATAAAGAATTATTATTATTATTAACAGACTGTATACATTTTAGCGTTTGCTGCCACTTATTGCAAAAAATGATCCGAAATCCATCGAAACTGAACCAGTACGACAGAAACATAGCTGGCGAAAATATGGGAGAGGCTCTGGATCCGCCCCTTGTTTCACCAGTCATTGGTTGTATTAAAATATATGCATACAAAAACATGACCCGGCAAAAAAAAGTGGGGCTGATCCCCTCCCCCGCTCCAACCACTCCCACCACCCCCGCCCCTGGTTCAGCGGCCCCTGCATATAATTTCTGATAGTGTTCAACCGATTATCAAATATGGCTGTTGAGCGATTACCGGTTATTTGGGCTCACGCTCGCCGATTCCGATTGTTATACTGTGCATTACTAGACGAGTCTAGGCTTGAAAGAACTGCATTAAACAGAACATATTTCACAGTGTTAAACGTCATTGACTCAGGTCGCAATAAAAAAAAGTGGAGGGGCTGAAGCTCTCCAGCGCCAGCTCCCCCCCCCCCCCCGGTACCGCCGCCCCTGATTCTGTTTACTCTTCTACCCTGAATTTCGTCCACATGCCACTGTGATGATTTCAACGAAGACGATGCCACAAACAATATATCGGCAGCCTCTGATGAGCCTCTCCGTGTGGTATTTACAACCAGAAACTTTGTCGGAAACTATACCATTCCACTCCCACTGTCCCACCCTATCAGACCCGAACGAGGTGGAGGCATCTCCGCTTCTGTTTCGGTCCGGAAACATTTCTGGATTTAATGAATGGGACCAGAATCCTCTCATCCAAATTTCAAATATAATTGAACATCTTGTGATTTGTGGTCGAAGTTGCTTTTATAATCTTTTTAGCCAGTTTATTATTTGGCGTGCCAAGGGGGAAATAAAGTTGACCTTGGTGTCCACGAACGCGGTTATTAGAACTAGATCTGTTAGTTGGGTGTGTCCACGAACGCGGTTATTAGAACTAGATCTGTTAGTTGGGTGCGGAAGTGGTCCTTCCTACATATTTTACTTCAACCATTCGACCAGGGACGTGGCTAGAGGTTTCCGATTGGGGGTGAAGGGTACAGAATTTCCAACTAGGGGGAGGGGCGGGAGAGGGTTCCCGGTCCCGCCCCCAGTTGGAAATTTACTACCGAGAAAAATTTAGAAAATGAAGCCGTGAAAGGGGGGCATAAAATTGATTCTAGTAACTGAAATGCCAACACATTTATGATAGAATTACTAGGTTATTATTATTTGGTATTATTCTGGGAGTTGAATATGTGCTAGTACTAACAAATGCTCAAGCTGCGAACTTTGAGCAATTCACACTGTCCTAACATTAAATCAGTTTTTATGCAGGAATGATGAATTTTGATGTTTCATCATTTTGTAACTGTGAATGATGGAATTAACTCAGGATAACAATTTTACATGATGTGATTTTCTTGAAATGCATTTCGAGGATTTTTTTTATTACCCTAAGTAAACGTACTACAGAAATCTCGTACCGATTGACATCATGCATACTTATGAAGCTCGATATTGCGTACACTATAATTGTAAATAATAACAGTTGGAATCTTTGCCGATTTGAAACGAAGTTGGAATTTTGGGAAGTGAAGGAGACACCAGCACCACCAAAGAAGCTGTAAAATTCAGATTGATAGAATTTCCAACTACTCATGACTTGCCCTCCGAATTTCCAACTATAAGAAATTTTGGCCAGGATTGGGGGTGAGAACCTCCCCACCTCCACGCTGTCGCCACGTACCTCATTCGACACTTCCTCACGCAAAATAGTCAGTTATCCAACTTATGGAGTAGCAGTAGGCTTTGTTGCTCTTGGAAAGGCCAAACAAAAATGGAATAGTCGGAAAATAATTTATTTTACATGAACACCAAATCTAGATTATCAATGTAGAATATAGCGAAAAGCAATTGAAGAGCAGCTGAATGCAGGAGAATCACAAAACCTACGATTTTGTTGCTGCTTGAAATTGATTTATTTTCTTCCTTTTAAAACCTGTCCTACGTGACAGCTCTTTGGGGTACAAAAAGTGAGATTGCTACCACACTGTAAATAGTTGTCGCTTATATCACCTACCATAATAAAAGTGTGAATTAAATAATTTCTGAAAAGATTTGAAATTTATTTATATTTCGCATCACCTAATGTTACAAGAATAAGTATCCTCTGTGGTGCAGTTTTATCGTTTTTTGAAGAAGAAAATAGTGTTGAACTGCATGATTTTGGATAACATAAGCGGATATTAGTTGTTTTTCCGTTCATTCCCGCTTCTGACGTCACAATCGGCCATCTCCGGTGTAGCAAAAAGCAACAAGAAAGGTACAAAATGGCGACCCAAGGCGACAGTCCTTGGATGTTCGCTGGACAGCCTTGGTCAACATGGGCCGAAAACGTGCCTTTGGAAGATGATCATGGTATGCATACATATATATTTATAATGTATATGTCAAATACCGAGCCGTATAGAAAAATCAAGCTTCCATCGTTCATCAAAAATTGATAACATTCTCAGAAATTTGAAATGTTTTCCCCAAATGTCATGCTTTCTGTCACATTTTATTTCAGATTCGAGCAAAGAAAAAGATCACAACCCAAAGAAGGACGATGTTGATTTTATGCGACTTAGAAAAGATGGTACAGTATTTGAAAAAAATAGTTATGTGTGACAGAAACAACGGTAGAAATGGTTGTTTTGTAGAGTGATTAGCTTGGTTTTTAAATAGTTCCAGTAAACAACAACAATTAGCAGTGTCAACAGAGCTGTCACATTCAGACAGGGTGCCCTTATTTATGTTGTCATTAAAAATAGACATCCATTTTGCACCTTATACTAATAGAATACATATCATAACATAAATATTGTGCAAAAAACAGTCACAAATAGTGCTGTCAAGAAGTGAAAATGGGTTCACCTGGCTACAACTTGCAAGTATTACATTGACTGATGTAACTTACAAGTGAGTGACACTGGCTGGAACCAGTGTTTGAAATAAATTTCAGAATCCACATGCACCCCACACAGGCATGTAAAATGAACTACCTGAACAACATATAGCTAACATAAAACATATATCGAGGATCATACGGGTCCTGGAAGAGTCATGAAAATTGAAGAATATTTTTGCAGGCCTGGAATCTAAAAATACATGGGAATATTGTTTCTAGCTTGGAAAAGTCATGCAAATTTCCCACAAGATGTAACTTCGCTTTCAAATACGGTCACAAAATAGAGCCTCAAAGCATCGCAAAGTTCTATTTGATACGAAGAATGATAATTGCATAAGTCTGTATGATTCATTCATCAAATGTTGCATACACTTGTATTGTTTCTTGTGATTTCTGTGTAATGTGGTAGACAGAACAAAATTTTTTCAAGCATCTGGGTCATGGAAAAGTCCTGGATAATGGAAGACTTTGTCCAGATGCTTGAAACATTCAACTTTCATTTCAAGATTTGCACCCGAATGCTGAAATCCCATTTAAGCTGCTGAAATCCTGGAACGTCCTAAACTCTCATCTTTAAAAAATGTACACACCCTGATATCTGTCATATATGTGATGATTGACAAACCATGATCAAGGCAGCAAAATATGAAATGACGTAATTCCAATCAGTCATGCTTTTATGTGTATTTTATGAACCAATCTTCAGGCCTTTAAAATTACATGAAAGCTTGTTTCATTCATGTATTGGTTCTTCTGCAAACTCTCTGTGGCAAAACCTTTTCCCCATTTGTGCAGAATTAGAGCCGAATATTGGTTGAAGATGGGGAACTGCATTTCTTTCCTCTCAGCATGTATAACTCATGAGATGAATTCCCAGAATTGATTGACCAATTAGAATCATTCTCATTGCAAATTGGACATATGACAGTCCTTGCAATTAGGTCGTCGTTTGGCAATGTCAAGGTGAAAGCTGACATATATTTGGCGACTGCATAAAACTGTTGGCACAAACATACATGTAAGAATGCCATGGGCATTATGTGACTGAGTTGCTTGTAAAAATAATACGAGTGATCAGTATCTCAATGATGGGTATTAGTTGAGTGGCATATTCAAACAATTTCCCTCTCAACCCTTTGACTGTTATGTGTAGGACTGCACGATATTCAAAACTGAATACCGTTATTCAAAAAAATACTGCGGTATACCAGGGTATCGGAAACTGTTCAGATATATGAACACAAGTACCACAATCGAGACTCGAGGCATCACAGTCGGAACAAATTAGCATGTCTTGATGATGTGATTCGAAAAACCTTTACTCGACGCAGATGATATCAAAATTTATTATTCTCAAAATTTGTTCATCAGATTTTCCCCAAAGATTTCAACAAAACTATATCATGTGACCCCTCATTGGAACGAGCTCATTGAGCTCGTTCCAATGAGGGGTCACATGATATAGTTTTGTTGAAATTTATTTTTTCAACTGCTCAATATGTATATTATGAGGTCACAAGCAGATGATTTCTTGGATCAAGGGATAATATTTTTCATTCGGGGCTACAGTTAAAAAACTCAAGACATCTTGAAAATTAAATTGTGGGTAAATAAATAATGACGATAAACTAATTAAGTGAATAATGAGGATAATATCTCATCTCAGTTGACACAACCAGGTTAATTTCTGAAGCATGCCATCATGATGTAAACATTTGAATAAAAATCATCATTTATATCAGGGTTTCTACTAGTATGGCTGCAGGTCCGTCGACCGGACCCATTCCCCCTGCCGATCATACTATGATCAGTCAGAAAAGCTGGTGGTTAAAATGTCGAGTACAATGCTGTATCGAACGACACTCAGGATCCTTTGTTTCCACGTAATATGGGCATAATTATGTTGTATACTATGCCTACTATTACTGGCGACAACCTGATACCGTATAAACCCCAGACGAGAGGGGAAAACAAAGTTCAAAACCTAAATGTCGCCTGTAAAATTTTAGACACAAATTGTCGTGTTTGGTCCGAAATCACTGTCTTTTATTTCGAGCGATAAATGATGTAATTGCATGTGCATGATGTCACATGTCCGCATCATGGTTCTTTTCAAATATTTCGTTCTCTCTGCATTTCCAATTATTTACCTTGACACGTTTCGGGTTGTATAAAAAAAATTGAGGTCAAGCGTCGCAGTCACTGTCAGGATTCATGGATTTTGTGATGTTTAGGGTTTGTATTTTTATGAAACCTCTGACTAGATGTAGTATTGTGTGTCCCATGGGAATTTAGAGAATTGTAGGAGGAAAAAATACATATTTCCCACTTCAATTATTCAGCATTTTAGCGACCAGAATGCCCCCAGAGAGCACCTAAAAATCAAAATTTTCCTGGGGGGAGAACCCCAGACCCACCTCTGTACGCACATGCCTTTGGCACGTGCGGCAGATGCCTTCGGCGTCTGAGTTTCACTTTCTTTTAACTTCCGGACCCACAAATGTTCCCCTGGTGGAAACCCTGTTTATATTGAAATATCCATAAAATAAAGGGAATTCCCAGGTTGATTCAAATGAAATTATCAAGTTGTAAATCACAGAATGCCATTGGTCAAAATGTCCAGTGTGATTATCTGTGCTTGCACATGCATGTCTTCATGCCTCAACTTTGTTTCAAATTGGATATTCACCCCTCTGAGTGCATAAGAGGAAACTACTTTGGGAGTTCAGGGGCTAATAGGTTTAAAAAACCCCGAACATTCCAAGGGCCTTTTGGGCAGATTAGATTGAAGAAATCAAAAAGATTCAAAATTAAACCAATACCACAACAGAACACAGTGGTCAAGTTTGATTTGTAACAGCATTTATTCTTGGGATCCAAATAACATGCAGGTCAGAATAAGAGTACAAAAGTTATCTTAATGACTGCACAGGGCAGAATAAGAGTACAGAGTGGCAATTAGATATTTTTCACAGAAAATAAAACTCATAAGACCTAAAAAAGTTAAAAATCTGTTTCTCAGGCCCTCCCGCATGGTCCTTTTTTTGCAATCGCATGCTTTCTTTTTATTATCAATGCAAACTTTCAAAAATTAAAATATTTTTACCCAAGTTAATAAAAGTGTTAAATTTGTCCCTTGAGTGCAAGAAGGCTTTGGCATTGCAATGTCTTCTTAGTTTAAACATTATTTATTTTAAGAATTCAAAGTCATATAATACAAAAATTGTTACATACATTGATGTGGATTCAGCAGGAAGCTGAAAGCTTATACAAGGCCCTGTTTCCACCCAGAACAAGATTACAAAGAGTTACAAATGTTAATGGCAGGTATGAGTGACTTTAGTCTTAACAGTATTTGTATACATTACACAAGCGTGAGTAGTCGAGCTCACATATCGTAGCCTGAGGGCCCCCGTGCCCCGTACACCAGATTAACCCCTTGCCAACGCAGATAGAATACGACAGTTGCGCAAAAGACGTCCTGAACCACTAGACAGTTTTATTTTCCAACTCCTTTGGAGTGAGCTCAATGAGCTCACTCCATGTTTCCGAGTCCAAAAATTGGAAACATAATAAAATTTAAACAGGAGCTTTTGTTAATAAGACCACTTGAACCTGGCCATCCCGGGAAGTAGAGGAGGGGACCACCAGGAAACGATATGTAAGAGTCTTAAGAGTACACAGTGAACAAAATAAGAACAATATAAAAAGAAGCAAAACTCGGCCAGCTTGAATACATGTTGCATTTATTGCACACAAGAAAGGCGTAAGTAAGTATGTTATGTAATTTCATTCCGTTCGTTTAGTAGAAGATTATGAATACAGTCTGTGAATACCTTCTTGCACTCAAGAGATGAAATACACCACTGCTCATGCTATTCCTTACATTATGAGGCCTAAACCATAAAACAAACTATGAACTTTTGATAGCAAAGAAATAATTACAAAAATAAAAAATAAAATAAAAAAACACCCGCATGCAATTTTACAAAAATGGCCTGAGAAACAGATCTGCTTTGTGAGACCTAAAACAGATGTAGAAATCAAATAATAATCTAACGGCTACAGTAGAAATCAAATAGTAATCTAACGGCTACAGTAGAAATCAAATGATAGTCTAGCGGCTATAGTAGAAATCAAATGATAGTCTAGTGGCTATAGTAAAAATTAAATAATGGTCTAGCAGCTATAGTAGAAATCAAATAATGGTCTAGTGGCTACAGTAGAAATCAAATAATGGTCTAGTGGCTATAGTAGAAATCAAATAATGGTCTAGTGGCTATAGTAGAGATCAAATAGTGGTCTAGTGGCTACAGTAGAAATCAAATAATGGTCTAGTGGCTACAGTAGAAATCAAATAATGGTCTAGTGGCTACAGTAGAAATCAAATAATGGTCTAGTGGCTACAGTAGAAATCAAATAATGGTTAGTGGCTACAGTAGAAATCAAATGATAGTCTAGTGGCTATAGTAGAAATCAAATGATAGTCTCGTGGCTATAGTAGAAATCAAATGATAGTCTAGCGGCTATAGTAGAAATCAAATGATAGTCTAGCGGCTACAGTAGAAATCAAATAATGGTCTAGCAGCTACAGTAGAAATCAAATAATGGTCTAGTGGCTATAGTAGAAATCAAATGATAGTCTAGCGGCTATAGTAGAAATCAAATGATAGTCTAGCGGCTACAGTAGAAATCAAATAATGGTCTAGTGGCTACAGTAGGAATCAAATAATGGTCCAGCGGCTACAGTAGAAATCAAATAATGGTCTAGTGGCTATAGTAGAAATCAAATAATGGTCTAGTGGCTATAGTAGAAATCAAATAATGGTCTAGCGGCTACAGTAGAAATCAAATAATGGTCTAGTGGCTACAGTAGAAATCAAATAATGGTCTAGTGGCTACAGTAGAAATCAAATAATGGTCTAGAGACTACAGTAGAAATCAAATAATGGTCTAGCGGCTACATTAGAAATCAAATAATGGTCTAGTGGCTATTGTAGAAATCAAATAATGGTCTAGCAGCTATAGTAGAAATCAAATAATGGTCTAGTGGCTATTGTAGAAATCAAATAATGGTCTAGCGGCTATAGTAGAAATCAAATGATAGTCTAGTGGCTATAGTAAAAATCAATGGTCTAGTGGCTATAGTAGAAATCAGATGATAGTCTGGTGGCTATAGTAGAAATCAAATGATAGTCTAGTGGCTATAGTAGAAATCAAATGATAGTCTAGCGGCTACAGTAGAAATCAAATAATGGTCTAGCAGCTACAGTAGAAATCAAATAATGGTCCAGCGGCTACAGTAGAAATCAAATAATGGTCTAGTGGCTATAGTAGAAATCAAATAATGGTCTAGTGGCTATAGTAGAGATCAAATAGTGGTCTAGTGGCTACAGTAGATATCAAATAATGGTCTAGTGGCTACAGTAGAAATCAAATAATGGTCTAGCGGCTACAGTAGAAATCAAATAATGGTCTAGTGGCTACAATAGAAATCAAATAATGGTCTAGTGGCTACAGTAGATATCAAATAATGGTCTACCGGCTACAGTAGAAATCAAATGATGGTCTAGTGGCTACAGTAGATATCAAATAATGGTCTAGTGGCTACAGTAGAAATCAAATAATGGTCTAGCGGCTACAGTAGAAATCAAATGATGGTCTAGCAGTTATAGTAGAAATCAAATAATGGTCTAGTGGCTACAGTAGAAATCAAGTGATAGTCTAGTGGCTACAGTAGAAATCAAATAATGGTCTAGTGGCAACAGTAGAAATCAAGTGATAGTCTATCGGCTACAGTAGAAATCAAATAATGGTCTTGTGGCTACAGTAGGAATCAAATAATTTTCTAGGTTCTATAGTAGAAATCAAATAATGGTCTAGTGGCTACAGTAGAAATCAAATAGTAATCTAACGGCTACAGTAGAAATCAGATGATAGTCTGGTGGCTATAGTAGAAATCAAATGATAGTCTAGTGGCTATAGTAGAAATCAAATGATAGTCTAGCGGCTACAGTAGAAATCAAATAATGGTCTAGCGGCTACAGTAGAAATCAAATAATGGTCTAGTGGCTACAATAGAAATCAAATAATGGTCTAGTGGCTACAGTAGATATCAAATAATGGTCTACCGGCTACAGTAGAAATCAAATGATGGTCTAGTGGCTACAGTAGATATCAAATAATGGTCTTGTGGCTACAGTAGAAATCAAATAATGGTCTAGCGGCTACAGTAGAAATCAAATGATGGTCTAGCAGTTATAGTAGAAATCAAATAATGGTCTAGTGGCTACAGTAGAAATCAAGTGATAGTCTAGTGGCTACAGTAGAAATCAAATAATGGTCTAGTGGCAACAGTAGAAATCAAGTGATAGTCTATCGGCTACAGTAGAAATCAAATAATGGTCTTGTGGCTACAGTAGGAATCAAATAATTTTCTAGGTTCTATAGTAGAAATCAAATAATGGTCTAGTGGCTACAGTAGAAATCAAATAATGGTCTAGTGGCTATAGTAGAAATCAAATAATGGTCTAGCGGCTACAGTAGAAATCAAATGATGGTCTAGCAGTTATAGTAGAAATCAAATAATGGTCTAGTGGCTACAGTAGAAATCAAGTGATAGTCTAGTGGCTATAGTAGAAATCAAATAATGGTCTTGTGGCTACAGTAGGAATCAAATAATTTTCTAGGTTCTATAGTAGAAATCAAATAATGGTCTAGTGGCTACAGTAGAAATCAAATAATGGTCTAGTGGCTATAGTAGAAATCAAATAATGGTCTAGTGGCTACAGTTAAAATCAAATAATGGTCTAGTGGCTATAGTAGAAAACAAATAATGGTCTAGCGGCTATAGTAGAAATCAAATAATGGTCTAGTGGCTACAGTAGAAATCAAGTGATAGTCTAGTGGCTACAGTAGAAATCAAATAATGGTCTAGTGGCTACAGTAGAAATCAAGTGATAGTCTATCGGCTACAGTAGAACTCAAATAATGGTCTAGTGGCTACAGTAGAAATCAAATGATAGTCTAGTGGCTACAGTAGAAATCAAATAATGGTCTAGTGACTACAGTAGAAATCAAGTGATAGTTTATCGGCTATAGTAGAAATCAAATAATGGTCTATCGGCTACAGTAGAAATCAAATGATAGTCTAGTGGCTATAGTAGAAATCAAGTATGGGACACCTCCGTACACACAAGTGTTGTTTAACTGGATCTGCCACCATGGACCAGTATTATCGGTAAGTAATTTGTATGAATGATTTTTCACCTGAATATTGCTGTGAATAACCTCAAAATATCCCTCAGATGCAACGAAATGAGGGTATTCCCCCCCTCCCCCCCCCCCCCCCCCCCCCCCCCCTGAATTTAAAATTATCCTACCATGGCAAGAACCATGGGCAGTCTGTGATGGGGATGACTCATGGTTGCCCCATTTTCCCCAAATTACCGGCTCCAACAATTTTACCCTAGTGGAAGAAATGATTAAGAGTAAGAAAAAACGTTAAAATTTGTTTAGAACAAAGGTTAAAATTTGAAAATATTAACCCTTTACCTAACATGAAAAGCAGACGGCACTTGTAAAAAAAAAAATCATTAATAACTATTTTTTTTTCTCAAAAACATAGGTTATGACCCCCTCATTGGAACGAGCTCGACGAGCCTGTTCCAATGAGGTGTCATAACCTATGTTTTTGAGACAAAAAATACAAAAATAATGAAAAATAATTGGCGATTTTTGAGAAGCGTGCTGACTGTTTTTTTGCCGTCACTTTGGGTAAAGGGTTAAATACAGATGGTCGGTGTATCGTAAATATCGTTCGGTATTGATATCAAACCAATACCGAATTACCGTACTGGGGAAATCTCAAAATACCAAAATTTCGGTATTGAAAAATATTCCCGACATTGGTTAAAAAATAAAAGGGCAAACAACAGAACACTGCGCAAAATTCACGACAAGGCGATTCCATTGACTGTGTAGGTCTAAAAACAGTCACCACCGGTCATTTGATGTAACAAAACACTCAAGGGGTATTTTCTCTCAGCGGTTTTGTTGCATTAAATGATCAATGACGAGTATACGTGTTACACCCAACATTTTGACAATTCCATGGCTTTATCTGCTGCACACGGTGACCAAAAAAGGGCAGTATGTCCAAAATACCATTCGATATTCGTGTCAGTACATGTATGTTGCTGACATCGAATACCGTACCGATACCAGGGCTAAAATTTCGACGAGAATCCGAGAATCGATTCGCACAAAGATTCGCGCAATAAAACCGGCGAGAATCCAAGTAGATTCTCGCTGCACCTCTGCTAGGATTCGCGTGAAAAGAATTGAGTCAATTTAACCCGTTATTTAACACAGCGGCAACAAATTAACCAGCAGAAGGCTAACATGACCTGAAATATCCTGACACTATGTCAATAAAATCTTACAAATATGGCTGTCGTTGGAACCGGCTCAATGAGCCGGTTCCAACGACAGCCATATTTGAAAGATTTTATTGGTAAATATTGTTTATTTAATAATTTTATCATCTATTTATTATTTATTCTTTAAAAATTATCAAATTTAGTTTTAAAAATTAAAAAGGTGTTTTGTGTAAAATGTTAACATGTATTATCAGTATATAACAGTGGTTCAACCACGGTGGCGTCATGGGATCCTGGGACACTCATAGTTGGTATGGATTCTCGTAACCATTTTCACGAGAATCCGAATGGATTCTCACAAATTCAGACGAAATATAAGCCCTGGATACTGAGGTGTATTATTCTAAAATTCCGATACCAAAACAACTTGAAATTTCAATACCGCCCAGCTCTAATATTAAAACGGCATGCACTAGATCTCCCAAGGGTGAATAAGGTCACAAAATTTTATAGCTTTAGGTCCCGTAATGAGTTATCAGTGTCACCATTTTTGGGTTTTGAGGTTTTAAAAGCTATTTGGTGCTAAAACTTCAGTTGTCGTAAAAAGGTCAAAAATGGGCGTAAATCGAAAAACTATAAACAGCTACCTCCTATTTTTTTGTGCTCTACAACATGCTAAAATCTCATCAGAATCTGACGTCATTTAATTTTTTATGACGTTGACGTCAATGTGACCCTTTAAGTCGGCCATAATCATCGAAAGTTTCCAGATGGGTGCAAACTTTTTACATATGGATTTTGTTGGAAGTGAGATATGTAATGTTTGAAAGTGAGAGGCTTGATACAGGCATTGATATTATCCATTTACCTTACTTGAAAAGCAGACGACACTTAACAAAAAAATTCTTGATTAACTAATTTTTTCATTTTTTGTCTTAAAAACATAGGTTATGACCCCTCTTTGGAACGAGCTCAATGACCTCGTTCCATCGAGGAGTCATAACCTATGTTTTTGAGAAAAAACTGAAAATTAATTGGCGATTTTTGAGACTAGCGCTTGCAGGTTTTGGCCATTACGTTGGGTTAAGGGTTAAAAGGAGAAAAAATGTTAAAACCAGCATTATTTGAATAAAGGTTGGACTGTAAGAGTCAAAAATGGAATGTCTCCATTTTTTTTTAATGTGAAGGAGTGTGTGAAATTTCATGAGCGTAGGTTAATATGAAGTACCTGAAAAACATGTCTGACGAAAAAAGAAAAAAAAAATAAGGTTGAGGATTGCTATAAGCTATTCGTTTGATGACTTAATTATCCACTAGTAGTGTTCAACCGATGATCTGAACCAGTCAATCAGATGACAATGGCAATGGCTCCTGGAAGATCGGTTCAACAGATTTTTGCCAAGCAGTTTGTGACGATTCATAAACCACATTTTATTATCTTTTGCAATTGTTAAATTTTTATTGTAAAATGATGTCAGTGATACCATCCAAAAAAGTTGAAAAACCAGCACAATGTGCATTGTTAATCTCTCAAAATGCCCATCTATGGGACATACAAGTTGAATGACATGTAAAGCTTACAATTGAGCGTACTTGCGGCAATTGCCAGTTCATACCAGAAAAGTTGCACTCCATTGACTCAGGTTGCAGTAAAAATTACCTGTTGCTCGCTCTTAGAGCCACGTTTATCACCCAGGTGTGTGCGACTGGTAATTTTACTGGACCTGAGTCAGTGGAGTTGAACACTATGAAATAAGTTCAATTTAATGTAGTTCTTTTGAGCCTCGACTTATCTAGTAGTGTATGTACTGTAAACCCATAAAATATGTTCAGTTTAATGCAGTTCTTTCGAGTCTCGACTTATCTGGTATTGGATAGACTGTAAACCTGTAAAATAAGTTAAATTTAATGTAGTTCTTTCGAGCTGTGACTTCTAGTAGTGCACAGTATTACAATCAGAATCAGCCAGTTGTGAGCTCAGATAACATGTAATCAGTAATTTTTGGTAATCGGTTGAATACTATCCACTATTAGTATGTGTGATGATTGAGATAAATAATTTTCGATTTCCGATTTTATAAGGTAGATTGTGAAGGGATTGTACATGTGGTAAGATAACTTTTTGAATGTTAGTGTCTTCTAATGTGGATTAATATGACTGAAAATTTTTAGAATTATTTACATGTAAAAGCAACTAGGTGTACAGGGCTTGATAACAGTATGAACTTGGACCCTGTAAATCACACATTTTCAATTTGAAATGAAAATCAAATTGAATGGTTAGATTATTCAAAATCACATTGTGTGATTGAATCAGGGGGATTTTGAAGATGACTGATTGGGTTTTTTATGTCCCGATAGTGAGCCATCATAAATATGAGTTGTCCATCCATCCATCCGCCCGCCCATCTGTCCAACTTTATTTGTCCATCCAGAGCCATAACTCTATAATGCTTTGGTTGATTTCCATGAAATTTTACACAAGGGTAAAGACCAATGGAAGGTCTGTTGCACAACAGCACCATGCTCGAGTCCCAAAGGTCATGGTCACCAAAATGTAAAAACTTAATTCTCTCACAGACTGTGTTTGTCTGTCCGAAGCCATAACTCTATAATGCTTTGATTGATTTCCATGAAACTTTACACAAGGGTAAAGACCAATGGAAGGTCTGTTGCACAACAGCACTGTGCTCGAGTAACAAAGGTCAAGGTCACAGGAATGGGAAAAAACTTATTTCTCTCACAGTCTGTATTTGTCTGTCTGGAGCCATAATTCTATAATACTTGCCTGACAAAGTTGTCATCTGCTAACACACTTTCATCATTTACAGTCCATGTGTGCAGTAAGATTCCCGAATCAAATCAAAGCTTGAAGCTTCTTAGAACCATAGTATGAACCTATATTACTAACAGTCATTGAAAATCAGACTTGTCATTTTGAGGCGGGCGACTGCCCCGGGGCGCAGTCGCCTGCCTGAGTTCAAAATTCCATGGACGGTAAATGTATGCCTAACCCTGATTTCTGCGGCCCATTAATTCAGTCGAAGACACCGCAAACAGCAATTTTTGCGGATTGAAGGAGGTACATTTAACAAAAGTGCAGTTTGTGAAGTTTATAGTGTGTTGTCAATGCAGTCACCAAGAGACAGTGAATAACTTTCCAAATATGCATTATGTGATGACGTGCATCATAATTACACAAACCATGTACAGTACGTGGAGAGTGTATTATCACTAAATCACCCACAGAGTGGAGATTCCACCCAAGCAATAATTGCAAATTTGTTGCAAAGCATAACAAGCACAGGCAAAGTTTCAACCAATGGACCCCCGGGTTAAACCCGGAGGTCCATTGGCTGAAACATTGCTTGTGTTTTTTGTCCATGTGTATAAAATTTGAAAGTTATAGTTTGGGTGATAACTCCACTCCACGGATGATTTAGTTACAATCCACTCTCCACTTACTGTACCTTTAAATGATATTAGTTGTCTACTCATCAGGCTGAAACAAAATAGCCCCTGCAAATCATAAATGACCCTCCTGGGGTCATTTTATGTGAACCCAAAATGACCCTCCTGTAGTGATTTGAGGCAAACCATAATGGCCCTCCTGCAATTTTCAAAATGACAAGCCTGGAAAATCGTTAACAGAGTCCTTGATAAGTGCTCAACCCTTTTCATAACAAATTGCGACAGCATAATTTACAAAGAGAGTAGTTGAGAAAAACATTTTTCAAAAAAATTGAGCAAAACCATATCATGTGACCACTCATTGGAACAAGCCTGTTGAGCTCATTCCAGTGATGGGTCACAAGATATAGTTTTCTTGAAAAAAAAATAAAAATACATTTGATATATTAATAAATTTGCATATCCTGTGTGTTGGGAAAAGAGTTAAATAGTCCGAGATTCTTCTACCTTTTTTGGGGAAAGGGTCCTGATTTTTTATTTGCAGTTGATTGTCCTTCATTGAAAAGTTTACACCTAAATGGAACTACAGTTAAAACTAGAAGTTCCGTCACGAACTGTGCGCTTATCTGGGCTTAATTGCGCGTAGGAATTGCGCGCACTTGTCATATCGAATGGCGTCCAAAGCACGGCAGGTTCTCCTGATTACTCAAAGCAAATGGGCAATGTTTCTGCCAATGGACCTCTGGGTTACCTGGAGGTCCATTGGCTGAAACATTGCTTGTGCACAGGCCATATTTACAGTATTTGCTAGCCTTACTATGGTCATATCGCGTAGATTAACATGCATATCGACGTGCTATTTGTGCGCATTTCAGGACAGGACTTTTAGTTTTAACTGTATCTCTTATGCACTCAGAGTGATTATTTTTTTAACTAAATGTTAAAGCTAGTTTTATAAACTATTAAAGTAAATTGCTCATTGCAATGGGATGCAACACCCATCTACGATATAGTTTGCTATTAAATGAATTGTTAAATAAAATTTTTCTTTACAGAGATGCCATCAATTGGTCGATGTCCTGCTCAAGATGAATTCTATCTTGTTGTTTGTGAAAAGTGCAATCAGGTTATCAAACCACAAGCTTTCAAAAAGCACATGGGTAAGTATAAGTGTTTGTGGGTGTCCCGACATTTTGCTGCAGGACATTATACAGCGCGACAGTTTGCCACAGGTCATTTTGCCACGGTGACAAAATGCCGCGATGACAAATTGCCGCACGACAAAATGTCACGAGGAATAATATTTTTATACTGTACCAATGACCCAGACTTAGCTGGTGCTAACTCTAAAAAATCCAGGGCCAAACACAAATTTTGCCCCCCAATCCCCAAAATTTGCATCTAAAACCAAAAGAAATCATGTCCTAAAGGACCTCCATACTTTGCCCTTACTGCGCATGCGCAGTGTCAAGGACGTTCCGAAATTGGCGCCAATTATCATTCTCTGTTTGGCCCTTCATCAGTCAACATCTCACTGACCTTTGTGCTTGTAAATCTCAGTTTAAAGGATGCCAGACACGTAATTATTGGAGAAATGGTGATTCTAAGGAGGATATAGAAGGAGGAGAGGAAAAAGGAGTGACAAAAAATAATCAGGGCTGTACTTAAAAATTTTTATGAAATTATGTTAAGTTGCCTATTTTCGAGGCATGGGCCTCTTGTTGTCATTCTTGCTATAAAGTTGCACTGCTTATTCAGTGTTTCCTCTCCCCTGGTCTTCTAAGTCCCCCCTTGTAATTCTCCCATGCTTTTGGCATATTTTTGAGAAAGATCATTTCTAAATTCTCTTGGGAGAGTTAGCTTGGTTACAGAATGTTTTCTGTTATTTTCCCCATAGTTACGTTTTCACCCATGGGTGTATAAACATTGTGTTCTGCATCTTCCATCTGATGTTCTGCAGATTCTCCCCTGGGAGTCTCTGTCTTGCATCAGATAGAGTGTAATTTTGATGACTGATTTCGGGCCAGTTTTGTCAGTGCCTGGAGTCATGTTTTCTGGTGTTTTTACACTGTTTGTTTACATTGGCAACAGTCTCTTTTGAGGGGGGCTGTTTGCCTTTGGAGTAGTTTATCTCACTATAAGATACATTATTATTATCCGTAAGTGTTGCATTAATTATTTAATATAAATTTAAAATTTTTGACCACACTTAGCCTTCGGATCCATTGGGGCTCAACGTTACTTTTCAGAAACTTGGGCTTCGCTGAAAAAATATTTTTCAAAAATTCTTTTGATTTTCAATTGTTTTTTCATTATTAATGGATCATGTTATTATGTATCTTTGTGTTAGGGGTTTGTGCGAGTAACAAGGACTTGTTGTTGACTTTTCACAATGAAAGGATATTGTTCAAATTGTAATAGGAAGAAATCTTCCTCTGACTTTCATGATCATTGTATTAATTGTAGTCAGTGTTCTCGCACTAATCCCTGTTCTATATGTCAATATTGGGATGACAAATATTGGAAACGTGTGTCACGATATGTTGTTTGTGGAGAAAGGGCTATGCCGGCTCTTTCTCCGCAGGGTCACTCTACTCTATCAGTTTCTATTTCAGAGGAACAAGAACAGGGTGATGTTTCCATGTTATCTTCCGCAAGTGCGCTTCCGTTGTCACAAATGAATACAGAGCTAGCGGCAAAAGTGCTCATGGAGATTAAACAAATGTCGTCTGCTAGCTCGCCCGGTGTAGCGTCCATTCAGCGAATGGTTCGGCAGCCGGGTTCGTCCGATGCGGTCCAGGAGGAAATGTTGGGTGATGCGAGCACTATAAACATTCAACGTGCACACCCAGTGATGGCGGATAGTAGGAGAGATCGGAGGAAGCCTTCGAGTCCGGTTCCTAGCTCGTCCAGGTCCAGCCGGGCCGCGAGCGAGAGAGGCCCCTCTCTCGTACAACAACATCTGGAACCAGATGTTGTGGTACAAAATGTGTCGCAAGCGGAGCACACGTCCGGCGCTCGGGACGCTCCGTTGTATAGGCAGTCCGCGGAGACTGCTCAGGCTTCTTCCTCTCATCAGCGCACACGACCGCACCTTGGCTACGTGACCACCGATATTTTACCAGCTTCGCCGATCAGGGATTTTCGGCGACCAGGTCACACCATCCGGTAGCCAGGGACACGAGGCCGATGGACTCCGGACGTTCACATAGGAAGAGTATGCTGGAGTCATCAGATGCGGAGCTGCCCTCGGCAAAGCAGCGAAAGACTGCGCCTCGGCAGGCCTCGATGTTAGACGTACTTGTGCAGATAGCACAACTTATCGCAGCATCCCAGCAACCGACAGAAACGGTGTCGGATCGGGAATTATCCGACGGCGCTGGGTCGGTACGCTCCGCCGAAGCATCGGGGGCGGACGACCGGGAGCATCATGAGGTCCGACCGGATGGTGAAAGGGATACTGATGACTTGGAGCTATCCCTTTCGGAACAACATAAAGCTGCTGTGGACTTCATCCGGCACTTTCTCCCTCAAGTTGTTCCGTCGGGCCAGACTGCTGCGGTTCCGGACAAGAGAATTATAGCGTCATTGGACTCTGATTTCTTTGAGCGGTTCAGGGACATCGCTCCCGAGTTTCCGTCGCAGTCCAATAATGTTGCAAGAACATTTGAATTATTGAACGACGCTATATTCAAACTTGCTTCCAAATCGGGAAAAGCAGGTTTCTTGTCCGCCAATACTCTCAACCTGCCTTTCATTAATGCAAGGAATAAATTCGATACGGCAGGACAGGGTATCCCGAGAGTTCCTCTGCGTATGGACGACGAGGCGGAAGACTTAGAATTATCATTACCGTCGTCGGCATCTATTCCAACCGCGGTGTTGGAAACAACTATTTCGTCTAACAGATCCAGTTTAGATGCCTTATCTTACGCAGATCACCTTACTAAGGCGTTATCACTGCGTCTTCAAGGGAAAGAATTCCAGGATATACAATCCTCTTTAAGACTTCTTTCAAGGGCAGTAGCTTATTCCACGTGTAACTCCGCCCTTTCAGTGGCAAACCTGGAGTTGGTTAGACGTGACGCAGCCCTAGCTACATCCACACTCGTGGATAGTAAGGTGAAGAACTCTTTCAGAGTCGCTTTGGTCTCCGGAGAACTTCTCTTCGACGGCAAGCTTTCTGCAATTTACGATAAAATTACAAAGAAAGCTTCGGATTCTTTGCTGTTCAAATCTGCTTCTAAGAAGTCGGACAGGGCAGATAAGAGTAAGACCGGCACTTCTGGGTCTAATTCGCCCAAGAGAGGTTCCTATAGAGGTTCCGATGCGTCCTCTTGGTCTTATTCAAGAGACCGTCAAGGCAGCGACTCACGTTCGGGACGTCCTTCGGGTCGGGACAACCGGTCAGACGCCCCAAGGTCGACGGGACGAGGTGCGGGTCGTGGAGGACGTGGTTTCTCCTACCGCAGGCCTCGCAGTTCCAGGAGGTGATGGCTTCAACCTCTATCGCGTACCGGTTGGCGGAAGGTTGTCGAGTTTTTCACAAGAGTGGGCGTCGATTACGGACGACCCTTGGGTGAGAGGGGTGATTTCGGAAGGTCTAAAGATATCCTTCAAACAAAAGCCTCCATTAACTCGAAGTCCAAAATGGACTCAACTTCCGTCAAATCCACAGAAAAGAGATGCTCTGTTATCAGAGGTGCAGTCTCTTTTAATGAAGAACGCGGTAGAGGTCGTAGAAAACCTGGAGACACTGGGATTCTACAGCCATCTGTTTCTGGTTCCGAAACCAGACGGCTCGTTCCGTCCAGTCATAGATTTGAGCTGGATAAACAAGCTGATCGTCGCTCCGAAGTTTTATATGGAGACGATTCGATCGGTCAGAGCGAGTATTTGGGTGAACGATTATGCAACAAGCATAGATCTCAAAGATGCGTACTTTCACGTCATGGTACATCCGACATTCAGAAAGTATCTACGCTTTGCAGTCGTAGGGGTGGTGTATCAATTCCGTGCAATGTGCTTCGGATTGAATCTAGCACCCTGGGCTTTCACTCGGGTAATGAACTCGGTAATGATGTATTTCCGAGCTCATTCGTCTGCGGTAACGTCGGCCTACCTGGACGACATTCTTCAGAGGTACGGCAACGAGTTAACGCTTCAGAACGATGTGCAGAATCTACTTCTTTTGCTCTGACGTCTCGGTTTTATAATAAACGAGGAGAAGTCGGATCTGGTGCCGTCCAAGTCATTCACTCATCTGGGAATGAGCTTCGAGACGCACAACAATCTCGTTCGTCTGCCGTTAACCAGAGCGAAATTAGTCAGTTGTTACGCTCGCTATTGTCTGCACGCAGACAAAGTCACAGCGAGAGAGTTTATGAGACTGATAGGTCTGTGCGGAGCCGCTGCGGATCTCATTCCGATGGGGCGGTTACGCACGCATCCTCTCCAAATTTTCTTGACTCAGAATTGGAGTGTGAAAATTCATTCACTCGACATAGACGTTCTCTTGTCAGATCAAGTGAAACGAGAGATTCAGACTTGGGCAACATTCAGTGGTTAACTCAGGGAGTTCCGCTGCAGTTGCCGGATCCAAGTTTTACCATTATGACGGATGCCAGTCAAACAGGTTGGGGTGCATCATTGATCCCAACGGATTCGAGATGCCAGGGTCTTTGGGATCCGCAATTCCTGGGCAAGCACATAAACATCAAGGAAATGATGTCAATTTGGCTTGCGTTACGTCATTGGATGGACATTATTCACAATGCTCATGTCCAAATCCTATCCGACAATATGACAGTAGTGGCGTATATACGGAATCAGGGAGGCACTCATTCAATTCCGTTGTTCAATCTAACGGAAAGAATCCTTCTGTTTGCTCTAGAACATCAGGTTCTTTCGGTCCGTCATATACCGGGTCGTCTGAACGTACTAGCAGACTCCCTTTCACGAAAGGGTCGCTTGTTGCCGTCGGAGTGGACTCTCAACAAACAAGTATTCAATCAGATTTGCTACCAATGGGAACGGCCAATGATAGACTTATTTGCGACACATCTCAACAATCAGTTGCAGACGTATGTGTCTCCGTGTCCGGATCCAAGAGCATTTGCAGTAGACGCTCTGTCGATCCCTTGGGACGGAATGATAGGATATGCGTATCCTCCAGCGCCGTTAATTCAGCAAGTATTGCTAAAGATAAAACAATCTCAATGCAAGATTCTGTTGGTAGCATCTCTGTCTCCACAGAGACCGTGGATAAATCTACTCAGGTGTCTGTTGTGGGACCTGCCGTGAAAGCTTCCTCCACGGGAGGATATTCTTTCGCAGGGGAAATCGCGTCAACTCCATCACAACCCGCAAGGTCTCAACCTTCACGTTTTTCCGTTGTGCGGTCCTTCTTGCATGGCAAGCACTTTACAGGACGAGCAGTGGACGCGATTTCTAACTGTAGGAGGACCTCCTCTTCGCTAAACTATGCGGCTAAGTGGAAGGTTTTTCGTCGTTGGTGTAGGGATCATTCTGTTGATATTTTTGATCCCTCTATACCAGACATTGCAAACTTTCTAGTATACTTGTTTGACGAAATCAAACTGCAGCCTGTTACTATTAAGGGTTATAGGTCTATGTTATCTGATACCTATGCACATCATGATAGTTTACAAATTGGATCTAATGTTTCTTTATCTAAGTTGGTAAGAAACTTCTCGATAAATAGACCCAGAACTCTTAGGTTAATTCCTAAATGGAATTTAGCTTGGGTTCTTCTTAAACTGAAGGAAAAGCCATTTGAACCTCTTGGGACAGTAGATTTCAAATTCTTGTCTTATAAGACAGCTTTTCTCTTAGCTTTCTCTTCTGCTAGAAGAGTCAGTGAGCTTCATGCACTGTCGGTGGATGATTCTCACTATCGTAGTGTTGGGAACACTATCACCTTCACTACTAATGTGGGATTTTTAGCTAAGAATCAGGCTCCTACAGTTAAAACTAGAAGTCCTGTCACGAATAGTGCGCTAATCTAGGCTTAATTGCGCATTGGAATTGCGCGCAATTACCATATCGAATGGCATCCAAAGCACGGCAGGTTCTCCTGGTTACTCATAGCAAACACATGCAATGTTTCTGCCAATGGACCTCCGGGTTACCCGGAGGTCCATTGGCTGAAACATTGCTTGTGCACAGGCCATATGTACAGAATTTGTTAGCTTTACTTGGGCCATAACGTGCACATTAACGCGCATATCAACGTGCTATCTGTGCACATTTCATGACAGGACTTCTAGTTTTAACTGTAATAAATATCCGGAACCTATTGTTATTAAGGCTCTTCCGTCTTCAGACGGGCGTAGGCCTTTACTCTGTCCTGTTAGAGCGTTACGTATCTATAAACAGAGATCTCAGTTTATCAGAAAGGGATAAAAACGTTTCTTTCTGTCTCTGATGCCTAATAGAAAGGACATTTCGGTCCATTCTATTGCTAGATGGATTCAATTAACTATCCGTACTGCTTATGAAAATTTATCTTCTCATCAGTCTGTGCTTTAGATTTCGGCTCATGAAGTAAGAGCTCTTGCTACTTCTTGGGCTTACGCTAATAGTATTGCAATTTAATGAAGGCTGCTTATTGGTCTCAGCCATCCACATTCACAAATTTTTATCTCAGAAATATTGAGTCCATTTCTGGAGACCTACATTGTTTAGGTCCGTTATCTGTTGCTCAGAATGTCTTCCACTAAACAGTTGCAACTATAGTTATGCAGGCTTTCTGTTCTGGCAGTGACTCCGTCCGGCTGCCCTCTTCGCTCTGGGCTATTTGACCCAGGGCAAGGGGAAGGGGGGGGGGGGGGGGAGGGTGTTCCCTTAGGTCACCTGCTTTATAGTGAAAAGCAAGGGAATGCCTCCTCCGAAGTCAGTATTTCTGAGTCGTTTCCGGGATGGTTTTAAAGTGTAATATTAATGTTAAAATTCATTCATGTCATATTTTTAAAGTGTAGCTCGGTGTGAAGCATTTGTATATGTCAAGTGTCAAACGCACGTTAATATACAATCCTCGGACACTTTTAAAGAATATAAAGAGTCTCAATTCTCTGGACTAACTTTATTTATTGGCTTACTTTAAAAATAATTAGTATAAAGGGTTATACTGGATGTTAATAGAGAACATGAATGTTACTGTGCTCAATTATGAAGGGTATTGTATCTTTCTAATTTAACATAAAATAAGAAAGATACATGTAAAGCCTAATACTCCTTTTCTCCTTGAGGGGTTGCCTCTATATTATATAGTTGAGCTTACTGGATTTTCCTCTATGTCCTAGGCCCTCCAGCCTTTTTACTATTCACCTAAGTCTGGGTCATTGGTACAGTATAAAAATGTTAAAAAATTTATAGTAGTTTATATATTTTTTATACTTACCAATGACCCAGACGGGGATGGCCCTCCCAGGAGTTGGGAACTCTTACCTCCCCGCTGAGTACATAGCGCTGACCAGGCACTGCCAGTAAGAATGATAATTGGCGCCAATTTCGGAACGTCCTTGACACTGCGCATGCGCAGTAAGGGCAAAGTATGGAGGTCCTTTAGGACATGATTTCTTTTGGTTTTAGATGCAAATTTTGGGGGGCAAAATTTGTGTTTGGCCCTGGATTTTTTAGAGTTAGCACCAGCTAAGTCTGGGTCATTGGTAAGTATGAAAAATATATAAATTACTATAAATTTTTTAACTTTCGTGACAAAATGCCGCAGAGCAGAATTTTGGGAGGTGGGGGCACATCTGGAAATGAGGTTTATGAGTAAATGGTTTTATTTATTTGGAAAAAGTTTGGCGTGTTTTTTTTTCATAATAACTTATACCAGGAAGAATCAACAGCTTTAGCAATGATGCCCGGTGTATTTATTGAGCAGATTGTTATACAAACACAAGCATTTCCAGGGAAAATTATTTTTTTAAAAACATACCCGGTGTATTTAGTGAGTTGATTGTTAAACAAGCACAAGCATCTCCATGGGTAAGGGAAAATTAAAAAAAAAAACTTACCGATTGCATGAAAACGATTAGAGGTAATTTGTCGTCACGGCATTGTGTCGCTGTGGCAAAATGACCTGTGGCAAAGTGTCACGTTGCATAATGTCATGCAGCAAAATGTTGGAACTGTATTTGTGTTACGGTGTGTAATAATAAATATACAGAACTGCACATATAACATTCGATTGCTTTGGTCCAGGATATCATGAGAGCGTCTTGGACTTATGCTGAGAGAGGCTACATATATTTCAATTCCATGCAGAAAATAAATACTTGTTGATAAAAAAGCAGTTTCCCAAGAATTTTTACATGGCATTTGGTTAGCCATCTCCAACCCACGTGAACGGTCAGTCGGTTAGAGTCATTTTGAAATTTTGCACACTTCTACCATACTGACCCAGGAATAAGCCCATCATAGAAAATATGCCCACGAACCAACATTTTAGATTTCAGTTTCAGGGACCCTTCCTTGTAAATAAGCTCAGTCCCTGACTTCATTATGACATCGATTACAGACATGCTGGAACATGTACATGTAGGTTGTTGCAATAAATATACAGAACCGCACATACTTTTGAATGGGTTAAGAATTATCGCACGAGATTGCTTTGGCTCCGGATATCATGTGAACCTTCAGCTCTCATGATATCCTGGGCCAAAGCAATCGAATGTGATAATTCACGCACCTGTATTTATCGCACACCTCCCAGTCAACAGGAAAATTGAACTAAAGCACTTTTTTTAGTGTAAAATTGCTGCATGTCCTTCATTGCCAACAAAACATCACTGTTAGTTGGGGTACCAACTGTCATTGTCCCCCGGAAATTTTTTTTTTTTCGGGGGGACTATTAAAATAAACCGTGACCGAGCGCCCATCCCACTTTTTATCCCAATGATAACTTTAGTTACAGTTGGCCAAATCAAATGAAATTTGTTATATCAATGTATCAACATAAAATACGGCACAAGTTCGAATCGGGGTGCTGCGGTCCAACAATTTTTGCCTTAGTTATGCCCCTTTTCCGACTTCAAAAATTCATTTTGTTTGGTTTCCCGACGATAACTTAAGTTACAGTTGGCCAAATCAAATACAATTTGGTATGTAGGTGTATCAACGTAAAATACAGGTCAAGTTTGAATCGCGGTGTGGTCCAACAATGTTTGCCAGAGTTATGCCCCTTTTTCGATTTCAGATTTTAAAATTTTTTTTTTAGTTCACCTGACTGCAAGTCAGTGGGAGCTATTGCCATCACTTTTGTCGGCATCTGTTGTCCGTCGTCTGTTAACTGTTTTCAAACTTGACATCTTCTTCACAACCACTATGCCAAATTCAAACATTATTGCACGAATCATCTATGGAGTATACCCTTTTTATTTTATTTAAATGAATCGGCTGCCATATTCGGGCTCTGGTTTATGCCCCAAAAGCTTAAAAACCTTTAAAAATCTTCTTCTCATGAACCACCAGAGGGAATGCCTTGATATTTGGTATGGAACATCCTTTGGTGTTGAAGATTAAAGTTTGTACAAGGGAAGTTGATAGGTCAATATCGAGGCTCTATGTGGGGGCATATCCATTTTGGGCACTGCCTAAAATTTCTATTTCAAGAACCAGTGTGCCAATTTCAACCAAATTTGGCATGTAGTATAAGTGGGTCCTAAGTAATTGATAGATGCCCCCCTCCCCCCCCCCCCCCAAATTTTCACAGCCCTGTTGCAACCCCAGGGGCTAAAAACAGAAAACAATTCAAAAGCCCATATATCCCAAACCACAAGGAACAGAGCTGCTATATGGTCTGAAGCATCCTTAGGACCGGTAGAAGGGATTGGTTAAAAAAAATTGCCACCTGTTCAATAAGGTAGAGGGTATTGAATAAATGATGAGTCAGCATTTTTACAGTAGTTTATCCCGGACAAAAATTTTCGTTCACTGAGAACCTTGATTGACATCTAGTTTTGTTTCCCGATGATAACTTTAGTTGTTGTTGACCGATTCAAATAAAATTTGGTATGTAGGCATATCAACATAAAATACAGGTCAAGTTCAAAGCAGGGTTTGGTCAATTTTTAGGTTAACTTGAGTCACTTGACATAGTCAAGATAAGCTATTGTCATCACGCGTGTGGAAGTCTGTTAGTCTGTGAGTCTGTTCACATTTTCCTTTAGCATGGGCTACACCCCGCAGTTCTTGTCTGATCGTCACGAAATTTCATATGCAGGTTTGGGGTCATGTCTAGATGAGAACGTCCCCTTTTGGTCGCGATCGGGTAACCGGTATGGCTGCCCAAGCCCAAAACCCGAAAACCATTAGCACAGTCTACAGGTCATATTTATGAAGGGATTTCATTGTAACTTGGTAGGATGCCTCTGTATAATGCCTAGATGAGAACATCCCCTTTTGGGCACGATCTATCAACCGTGATGGCTGCCCAAGCCTGAAACTCAAAAACTTTTAGCACAGTCTGCAGGTCATGTTTAATGTGGAGGGATTTCATTGTAACTTGGTAGGATGACTCCTTATGATGTCTAGATGAGAATTTCCCCATTTGGGCATGATCTGCCAACCGTGACGACTGCCCGAGCCCAAAACCCGAAAACCTTTAGCACAGTCTACAGGTCATATTTATTGAGGAATTTCATTGTAACTATAGGGAGGACAAAAAGACTTGAGTAAGAATAATTTAATGGCGAATTCTTCTTGAACCTGATGATGTTGCATATCCAGCTGGGATTGGGAATTTGGGGGCTGAAAATTGAGAAATATAAGTACCATTTTTCACTGGAATGGGGCTGAATATCAGGCCTATGAGTGGGTCGAATATCGGGTCCAAGAGGACACCTAAAAAATCCCTGCAAAATGTTATAGTAAATCATCCCAAACGCAATATGTGAGTGCCTCTGAACATGAAGAGAACAAAGTGGGATAATCCTATTCTGTTTACCGAAATACATGTGCATCGCACTTTGCGATCCAATTTTATGGAAGTGATTCGCATTAGGGAAAAATAGCATTGCAAACTGCGATGCGAAATCGAATAAATCCTACCCTGCAGCAGAGCTCTCAAGGAATGCCGATTGATCAGTCGCACTCTCCTGTTACTCGCCAAGACATCCAAAGTGACAAGTGATCATCACTCACCTCTAAAACTCCTAAAATCGTCCTTTATCCCTTTACCTAACACAGCTTTTTAAAAAAATAAATTAAAATTTCGCATTTATCGAAAACAATTCTCTCAGTGTTTCAATAAAACCATATAAATATGGATATCTTTAGAACTGGCTCGATGAGCCAGTTCTAATGATAACCGTATTTGTATGGTTTTATTGAGACATTTGTAAGATATTTTAGGCTGTGGTAGGCTTACTTTGGTAAGTTTTCTGGCCGTTTTTTTCCTGCCATGTTTGGTAAAGGGTTAAAAGGCAAATTGCTGTTTCAGTTACTCGCCATCACTCACCTAATTTCAACTAACACTCTCCACCAATTTGCTCCTTGAGAGCTCTGCTGC
The DNA here is from genome assembly GCA_031216915.1 of Pictodentalium vernedei. Classification (NCBI taxonomy): domain Eukaryota; kingdom Metazoa; phylum Mollusca; class Scaphopoda; order Dentaliida; family Dentaliidae; genus Pictodentalium; species Pictodentalium vernedei. Next base: position 33,309,451 of record CM062296.1, read on the forward strand.
AGTGCCCTCTGAAATCATGTTATTGTTATGCCCTCCGACTTAAGTTGGGTGGCATATAGTGATTGAAGTGTGCATGTGTCCGTGTGTCCGAGCCAATAACTCGAAAACTGTTAGGGCCACAGTCATCAAATTTCACACAATTATAAAGGACCTTGGGAGGATGTGTTACACACCATAGCCGGGTTCGTACCTTCAAGGTCACATTTCAAGGTCACACTAAAAATCAGTCAGTATTCGTGTCTCAGCCATAACTCAGAAATGAATCATAGTACAATTGTTAAACTTTTTACAAATGTTAAGGACAGTCAGAAGGTGTGTCGCGTATAATAGTTTCCGTCGCATCGGCAAGGTGAAGGTCACAAGGGGGAGAGGGGGACATGTGTTACCTTAGTAACATTCTTCTTGTTAATTTGTTATATCATTAATAATAATAATATTCAGTTTTTGCATTCTACAGTATTTGATGTCATGAGGCGAATTTAACCCTTCTACCCAATCCAAGCAGAGCTTCTTGCTCAAATCGGCCCATCCTGTTTTAGATAAAAAATTATGAACACTGGTTCTTCAGCAGTATTTTGGCATTGATTGACTTGAATGCATGCCATGGAGAACACACTCCATTTATTGGGCATTTAGAGGTAGTTCAGGAAAGTAATTTGCTTGCCCAAGTGGCCCCCAGGACAGCTATTTTTTGTCACCCTGGATTTTTCAAAAACCAAACCTGACCCTGCACATATCAAATTTCAGATTTCATCAAATCCCGTATCAAATCTAACTGCTTCCTAAGTAGTGAAACATGAATATTGTACCTTCATACAATCATGGCAAATATTGTCACTCTCCATCCAGGTATTGTTTTTTCTGTTATTGGACACAACCCATAAGGTATAAATATCAATGGTGACTCGTTTTCTGTCTTGGACGCAACCCATATGGTGTAGACTTCCAATAGCGACTCGTTTTCTGTCTTGAGTATTTATTGTTTATTTATTGGTGTTTTTAAGATCATATACTTATGCACAATGGCTGATCATGACCGTGACAGTTTTACGGGTGGAGGAAGCCGGAGTACCCAGAGAGATCCACCGAGCAACAACGAGCAGCTGCCAGCACCCCAACATCGTAACTCTGCACTGCAGCACAGGCAGGGTTAGATTGGTTGAAGACATGCGTACCATTGACGTGCAGTACGCCTTAGTACACGGCGTCATCGTGCCCCCATGTGGACAATCGTGGTTAAGTGCTTTGCCCAAGGACACAATGCGGGAGTCGGAATTGATCGCTCAGACAGTCACCCATCCGATGATTAACCGGCCTCGATGTTGCTTAACTTTGGTGATCTGACAAAACCGGTTACCGCAATGCCACTGCGCTCCCGTCTTGAGTTAGTAAAAAATCTGGAATATATCAGAAGTGGAATTAATATAATTTTCGAAACGTAACCTTCTACCTTCAGTTCTCCTATAAAGGGGTAGAAGAAGGGTTCAAAGAAGAGAAGTGTTTGAGATCTCAATGATTTGAAAATTTTGGTATCACTGTGATTGGAATCAAATCCACTCATCAGAATGATTTCAAATTGCAGTCCTGGTAATTCATCCTCATCCTTGTGGGGTCGCGTTGGCTCAGTAGGTAGAGGTGCAGGCTGCAAGTCGAGAGGTCCTCGTTTCGAATCCCACCTGCGGCAACCGCGTTGTGTCCTTGGGCAAGACACTTCACTCCCATTGCCCACGTGGTGGCACGGTGACGCTGTGTACTAAGGCGTACTGCACATCGATGTTGCACTTGTCTTCAACCAATGCTAACCCTGCTTGTGTGGAGTTAGTTTGTTAAGGAGCTGACAGTTGCTCGCCATTGCTTGGTGGTTCTCTCTGGATACTCCGTCTTCCTCCACCCGTAAAACTGTCATGGTCATGATTAGCCATTGTGCAGAAGTATGTGACCTTAAACACCAATAAATAATAAATAATTCATCCTTGTTTCCTCAGCAAAAAAAATTGCTGTGGAAAAACTGATGCTTCTACGGCAATTGGTGTGAAACCTGTTCGCTAAATCTGTGTAAAAATCATCAGGGGACAGGGCATAGTCTCAGTTGGCATGTATATGTAGTATGTGGTGAAATGAAAACTATCAGGTAACTTTAACATGTGAAAGTAGTTCGAGATACATCATGAACCATATGAATGCTGAGCAAAAAAACGTTGGAAGTAAGCTGGCGACTTGCTCCTATAGTATAGTATGAGTGAGAATAAGATGCAGCATAACCACAAACCAAGTATCTCACTGCTTCTGTGTTGATAACACCAGAATCTGACATCAGTTTCTGGAAAGCTCTGTGAGAACTTTCCAGAAACTGATGTCATATTCTGGTGTTATCATCATAGAAGCTGAACACATAGTTTCTAGTGGTTATGCTACAACTTGTACTGTAAATTGTAAGATTAGCAATGCAGCATATTGCAACCCACATGGTTTGATTCCTTGTGTAACATGAAAATTTTGCAATTTCTGCCACCACAAGGCTTTTTGAAGAAGCCATCCTTGGCAGTATTTTTGCTGTGGATATTTTTCGTTTCCTCAGCATTTTCCTCGGCACTGCTGATTGCTGAGGGTGAATTACCAGGGCTGAAATTGAATTGAATTTCGAAGCTTTGCCATATGCATTAAAAATAATTTTTGTTGTACAAATATGCTTCAGATTTTGCAATTTGACTTTCCATCACATGCATGGGTACCCCTATTGTTTTCAAAAAGAATATGCACTTTGAGAAATGACCGGCACTCGTCACCAGATAAAATGTGGAAAAAGGGTATTTCTCAACATTGTTTGTCCAATCAAAATTGTTATCAAACACCATTTTATATCCTGAAAAAATTGGAGTGTGGGAGTGTATCGCTGTGGTCCATCTGTCTACAGATGGACCAATCTGTAGATAGAGTTGGTTTCCACTCTCAAAGTTCCACCTGACCAACCAAGACCAAACTCGACATATGGGTTAGGTATGATGAGAAGAACCATATTCATTTTGGCATCGTTGTACCGAAGGACAAGGTTACAGTGACCATCGGGTTAGAAATTTTTCTGGTTTTGGTCTCAAATTAATGTTCTGCTGCATGAATGGAAACCAAGCCTTGATATATAGGTTAGGGATGATTAGAAAAAGAACCCAATTTATTTTTGGGTCATTGTGCCAAAGGTCAAGGTCACTGTGACCTTTAACTTCCAAATTTAATATGTGGGTTGGGTATAATGAGAGTAAAAACCCTATTTATTGTAGGATCATTGTGCCATAGGTATCTTTTAACTTTCAAATTTCCTAGTTTCCATTGTCTCAAGTTCCACTGTGCCAATCAAAACAAAAATGTGGATTGGTTATGAGGAGCAGAAGAACCTTATTTACAGTACATGGAGAGTTTAACCCGGAGGCCCATTGGCTGAAACTTGCAATTATTGCTTGGGTGGAATCTCCATTCTGCAGGTGATTTTGTGATTATACACTCTCCATGTACTGTATATTGGGGTGATTGTGCCAAACATCAAGGTCATAGTGACCTTTAACCCTTTACCCAATGCAGACGATATCAAAATTTATTATTTTGCCGGAGGTCCATTGGCTGAAACATTGCTTGTGCACAGACCATATGTACAGAATTTAATAGCCTTATTATGGTCATAACACATAGATTAACACACAGATCAACATGCTATTTGTGCACATTTCTTGACAAGTCTTCTAGGTTTAACGGTACATTTTGGTTATGTAAATTGTAGGGCTGAAACGGTTGGCTCATTTATGTAAGTAGGGCTGAAACGGATGGCTCATTTATGTAACTGACTAACCGAGAGCTATAACCCAATAATATCCGGTTATCTGTGGCCATTATTTCACCGAATATGGGATCAAAACTATAGGAATTGGAAAGCAGTATTCTGGGGTGCGGTGGCTCAGTGGTAGACTGTTGGACCTCTGTGCTAGAGGTCCCGAGTTCGATCCCCATCTGGGTCGACCCGCATTGTGTCCTTGGGCAAGGCACTTTATCCTGGTTGCCTAAATGGGGGCACGATGACGCCATGTACTAAGGCTTACTGCACGTCGATGATGCACATGTCTTCAACCGCTGCTTGAGCAGAGCTTGAACAGAGTTAGAATGTTGAGGTACTGGCAGTTGCTCGTCAATGCTCGGTGGTTCTCTCCGGGTACTCCGGCTTCCTCCACCCGTAAAACTGTCATGGTCACGATTAGCCATTGTGCATAAGTATGTGACCTTAAACACCAATAAATGAATAAAGCAGTATTCTCAAACTATTCCGTAGTGTGTATACAAGTGAACGTTGTCGTGTACTCGACAACATTTGTATACACACTACGGAATAGTTTCTGCGATAGCTCATTACTCACGGAAACTGCCGATCATTAACGAAGTCTTGAATTCCAAAGTCGATTATTTGTCAATATATACAACGCAACTTCGATGAGTAATCTATCACAGAGGAGAAGCGGGAGATTTACTACATTTTAAACATGGAATGACGATCACGATCACTATCGATATTTCGGATAACCGGTTGACGTTTTTTCTAATTGGTTAGGTAGCTAACTGGTTTCAAACTGATTATCCGGTTAACCATTTCAGTACTAGTAAATTGTGAAATACTAGAATGAACTACAGGTTACGACAAAGTAATACAGCTCCTGTTTATTAAATTACTAATCTTGCGTGTTTTACCATAAGTGTTGAGAGTAACTTTCGAAACTATCTCAACTCAAAGGTTGAGTATTGCATCCACATATGAATAGAATAGCATGCTGTTTCCATCTTGAAAGAATTTCTGCCAAAATAAATCACAACAAATAACATGCGATCTTGCTTCAGTGAGATCCTATGTTAGTTGTAGGGTTTAATATATTCCCAGTTTTCTATAGTAACAGGAACGGGAATGAAATTACACTCAGAACCCAGAACCGGGAAATATCCCTGATAATATCATGTAAATTTACAAGAGTAACAAGACACATTTATTTTTGTGAAAAATGAACATGTTTTATTGGCAGTCTGCCATCTCCTTACGGAAAAGTTCTTTTCCTAAGAGAAATGTGAAAACCCAAACTCACATCCAACTCCTCTTCAATTTCAGAATCACTAGTTTTATCACCACTACCTCCTTGCATCAACTCACTCTTCACTGCCATCTCCGGTCTCCTCTGCTTGAAGCAGAGGAGACCAGTGAGAGCAGAGAAGAAGGAGTTGATATTGACGGAGGTTGTGAATAGTGAGTGATACTAGTGATTCTGAAAATGAAGACGGTTGAGATGATTGACAAGTCAAAAAGGGTAATTATTAGTACTACCGAATTAACCTATGTACAGTTAAAACTAGAAGTCCTGTCATGAAATGCGCACAAATAGCACGTTGATATGCGCGTTAATGTGCGCGTTATGTCCCAATCAAAGCTATCATATTCTGTACATATGGCCAGTGCACAGGCAATGTTTCAGCCAATGGACCTCCGGGTAACCCGGAGGTCCATTGGCAGAAACATTGCATGTGTTTGCTATGAGTAACCAGGAGAACCTGCCGTGCTTTGGATGCCATTCGATATGGCAATTGTGCGCAATTCCAACGCGCAATTAAACCTAGATAAGCGCACTATTCGTGACAGGACTTCTAGTTTTAACTGTAGCCACAGAAGGTAGTTTGAACTTTGAAGTGAGTGAAGCTCTTACTGTCAAAGAGCTTCCTCCGGAACTGACTGCGAGCTACAGTGATTTGGTAAAAATGGTGTTTCAGGAAGCATTACTATAAAATATTTGGGCGGTGAAGGGCTGATGACATCTGACAAAGTTACATTGGGGCAGTTTTTCAATTTAGAATACCAATAGGTTACGTGTGATTTCCGGTTCCGTGCTATAGATTCCCTGGATAATGTGACCGGCTATCAGAACTGGGAACCCTATTGCTGGAAATGAACAAAATTGACGGGTGCAGTTTTAAGCTCCTGTGAAATCAGAGGTGGTAGTAAATTGCACCTGTAAAATGTTAGTATGAATTTTCGAAGGAATACTGTCACCAAACACCAGAAACCTTAAATGTATAAGGAATTGCTGAATTATGACAGTAACTTGCCACTGGGCCACAGGGTGCAGCTTTCTCAAAACAGCACACATTTACATATTTATTGGTGTTTAAGGTCACATATTTATGCACAATGGCTAATCATGACCGTGACAGTTTTACGGGTGGAGGAAGCCAGAGTACACAGAGAGAACCACCGAGCAACGGCGAGCAACTGTCAGCTCCCCAACATACCAACTCCACACAATCAGGGTTAGCACTGGTTGAAGACATGTGCACCATTGATGTGCAGTACGCCTTAGTACACAATGCCACCGTGCCCCTACGCGGGCAATGAAGATGAAGTGTCTTGCCCAAGGACACAACGCGGTTGCCGCAGGTGGGATTCAAACCGAGGACCTCTCGGCTTGCAGCCTGCACCTCTACCAACTGAGCCACTGCGCTCCCCACACATTTACATGCCCTCACAGTATATTAGTGCTCCACAATATTTTTCAACAAGGGCATTTTTTATCTCCTGTAAAATAGAAAACACGGGTGCTGATGGGAGCAATTGCACTCATACCCGTCTCCTTTCCAGGACTGGGGAACCTGGGAATTTCCGTAACTGGGATTAAACCCTAGTTAGTTGTTGATATTTATGTTGGCAGAAATCCCGTTGAGACGTAAAAGCAGAGAAGGTGGTGAAGCATTACAACATCTTTTTTCCTATGGGTTACCTCCATACTATATAGCACACCTGCCAATGGGTTACAATATAGTCTGAAACACCAGAAAATTACAGCTGAAAGGTTAACCGATTAATCGATTAACCAGTGATCAACATCTTGATCGATCAAAGAGTAATTGATTGAATAACCATTTCTTTTGAACTACTGTATTATATGGGTTAACAAAGGAACAAACTTGTTCTAAAACAGGCAAACCTTGTCACACTGACTCACATCAATTATATGAGTCAGAGTAAAGCATGCAAGTTACTTGCTTACATACTTGTTCACTTGCATGATCAGTATACTCTATCAGTAGCTGGAAATGGTCATTCTTAACTCTTAATGCGGTATCAGACGATACTTGCAAAATAAATTCTTGAATTACTCAAAATTTTCAATTTTGGGCTCAAAAACATAGCTCAAGACCCTCATTGGAATGAGCTCAACGAGCTCGTTCCAATAAGGGGTCATAAGTTAAGTTTTTGAGAAAAAGTGAAAACAATAAAATGTAACAGGAGATTTTTAGTCGAGTTGTGACGAAGTCAAACTCGACTTATAGTTTGGTGAATGGCGGGCGGGCGGGCGGGCGGGCGGGGCGGGCGGGCGGGCGGATGGGCGGGCGGGCGGGCGGGCGGGCGGGCGGGCGGGCGGGCGGGCGTAAACAATTGGTTTCCGGATGATAACTTGATAGTGGTTCAACTCACATTCATTAAACTTCATACATAGGTTGGTCTTGGTGGGAGGAAGAACCCTATTGATTTTGGACATGCTACGTCGAAGGTCAAGGTCACAGTGACCTTGAACATAGTAAATCTTAAACAATTGGTTTCCGGATGATAACTTGATAATGGTTCAACTCACATTCATGAAACTTCATAGGTAGATTGGCCTTGGTGAGGGGAAGAACCCTATTGATTTTGGACTCGCTACGTCAAAGGTCAAGGTCACAGTGACCTTTAACATAGTATATCGCAACAATTGGTTTCCGGATGATAACTTGATAGTGGTTCAACCTAGAGTCATGAAACTTCATAGGTGTGTTGGCCTTGGTGCGAGGAAGAACCCTATTGATCTTGGACTCACCAGGTCAAAGGTCAAGGTCACAGTGACCTTGAACATAGTATATCGCAACAATTGGTTTCCGGATGATAACTTGATAGTGGTTCAACCTAGAGTCATGAAACTTTATAGGTGTGTTGGCCTTGGTGCGAGGAAGAACCCTATTGATCTTGGACTCACCAGGTCAAAGGTCAAGGTCACAGTGACCTTGAACATAGTATATCGCAACAATTGGTTTCCGGATGATAACTTGATAGTGGTTCAACCTAGAGTCATGAAACTTCATAGGTATGTTGGCCTTGGTGCGAGGAAGAACCCTATTGATCTTGGACTCACCAGGTCAAAGGTCAAGGTCACAGTGACCTTGAACATAGTATATTGCAACAATTGGTTTCCGGATGATAACTTGATAGTGGTTCAACCTAGAGCCATGAAACTTTACAGGCGTGTTGGCCTTGGTGCGAGGAAGAACCCTATTGATGTTGGACTCACCAGGTCAAAGGTCAAGGTCACAGTGACCTTGAACATAGTATATCGCAACAATTGGTTTCCGGATGAGAACTTGATAGTGGTTCAACCTAGAGTCATGAAACTTCATAGGTGTGTTGGCCTTGGTGCGAGGAAGAACCCTATTGACCTTGGACTCGCCTGGTCAAAGGTCAAGGTCACAACTCGACATTGGATCTGTGATCCTGAGCGGCATTTTTGCATATAATGCTGGTCGGCTTTTCCTGTTACATTTGGTAAGGGGCTAATGTTATAAATCATCAACAGTACGGCAGTTTTTCAGCTACCTATTGGATAAGTGATTAATCGTTTAACGGAGGTCAATCCATGTGATTAATCGATCAAGAAAATCCTTTAACCGTTTCAGCTCTTCAGAAAATAAATAACAGAATTTTCTTTTTCATGAAATAAAGTATGTTGTAGAAAAATCAAAAGCTTTTTAACCCTTTACCCAACAAATCGCCCGCATCCGCCCGCGTAATATGCAAATTCAGCAGTTGAAAAAATATTATTTTTCAAAAAATTTCAACAAAACCATATCATGTGACCCCTCATTGGAACGAGCTCGATGAGCTCGTTCCAACGAGGGGCCACATGATATGGTGTTGTTGAAATTTTTTGAAAAATTTTGAAAAAATTATATTTAAAATAACAAATTTTGATATCGTCTGCATTGGGTAAAGGGTTAACCATTTCAGCTCTTCAGAAAATAAATAACAAAATTTTCTTTTTCATGAAATAAAGTATGTTGGAGAAAAATCAAAAGCTTTTTAACATCAGAGTGCAGTACGTTTGTCAAGATAACAAACATATGATAAACAATAATGTTTTTATACTTTCAGTATTACGACATGATCATGTACTTCCATTACCAAGGAGTGTATCTCGGAGCAGTTCTAAAGCAACAGTTTCAAGTGGAAAGTCGTCAATGTCGTCACGTTCAAAGTCATCGGTTTCAAAATCTCAGCCAGTGTCAAAAACATCAGTATCAAGTTCGAAGTCATCAGTATCACATTCATCTGTGAGGATTAGTTCTGATGTTCTCAAAGAAGAAAGTTCGGGTGTTAAAGGGTTTATTCCATTGAGTGTGGACACAAAATTCTCCAGTGGTACCGAGAGGAGTAACGACTTCGTGAAGTGCAAACTCAAAGGTGACCATTCTCCAAGAAAGTCACAACAGCCATCCCCTCGAAAAACTGATCATGCATCTCCAAGACTGACTGATCACACACCTATAAAAACTGAAAACACAAATTTCAAACCTGCACATACTCCACCATTAAAAATGGAACATACCCCTCCTAGGAGACCTGAAAATACTCCTCCTAGAAGATCTGATCACACACCTCCTAGGAGGTCTGATCACACTCCTCCAATGAGGCCTGATAACACCCCTCCTAGGAGACCTGACCATACACCTCCCAGAAGAGTTGATCTTTCTTCACCTAAAATGCCTGAACAATCCCTTAGAAGAAGTGATCATACACCACCTCCTACAAAAGCTAGTGTGAAACAAATGCCAGACTCACTGGATCAGTCTAAATTAATCTCATCATTAAATACTGTGAATAAAAGTTGCAAAGTGAAAAAGAATCATTCAATGCCTGTTGTGAAGGTGGAGAGAATGCCTGAACAAGTATCCGTAAAGAAATCTGTGACTGTCTGCCCAGAAAGTAGTGCTAAATCTCCACAAACTCTTACTAATGGAAACACTAAAAGTGACAGTAGTGTTGGTTCTATGCCCAGTACTCCAACTACTCCAGTTTCTCAGCCACTTATTTTACCTCCACCGGTTGCTCAATGTACACTTGTACCCCCTCTACCACCTCCACCACCGCTGATGTCTGTTGCCATGTTAACGACTACAACAACGGTTGTAACTATGACATCTGCAACAACTGTAGTATCGAGCACCATCTGCAGTACAACAAGTATTAACTCGTCCATGACTGCCACTACAGTGATGCCATCAACACCATCACCAACTGTTAACAACAGTTCTCTTAGTAATAAAAAGTCACCCAAGGAAAGAAAATTTGTGCCTCTAAAAGGTTTGTATACAATTGTAACGTATTTTTTTTATTTTATAACCATTTATCAACATGTAACGTAATATGCATATCCATTTCAAGGCTTCTATTTCATCTACAAGGTTCATACAGCTCTTGAAAACCCTTGAAAATGAGTTTTTTCTTGAAAAACCCTGGAATTTGAAATTTGCCCTTGAGAAACCCTTGAACTTTCAGAAATCTCTTGAAAAACCCTTGAATACTAAGCTATTTCCTGGGCATTGTAAATATGTGTACTCGCCTTTTAGTTGTTTGTTGCGCTCGTGTCGCTCAGTTAAAAAAAAACATAAAAAAGTATGAAACGTTTTACCAAGATTACTGTAACACAGATCACACTTTGGGTACCAGTACTTCCTGACTTCCAAAGTTAGAGCCGTGTCACATGAATCTTAGATTTTTAGAGCTCATACAACAAGCGGAATAGTATATGTAGCCCTTGAAAAAAAGAAAGATGCCCTTGAAAAACCCTTGAACTTTGTGAGAAAATTTTTGTATGAACCCTGAATTCTAAATTTAGGAGAATCTATTAAGATTCTCGCAAAAAATGTTTGCGAGAATCCATACCTGCTATGAGTGTCCCAGGATCCCATGAGGCCACCATGGTTGAACCCTTGTTGTACACTGATAACATATGTTAACTCATGTTAACCCTTTACCCAACACAGCTTTTTAATTTTTAAAACATAAACTGAATTTGATAATTTAATAGAAAATAAACAATATTTACCAATAAAACCTTGCAAATGAGGATGTCATTGGAACCGGCTCATTGAGCCGGTTCCAATGACAGACAAATTTGTACAATTTTATTGACAGTGCCAGGATATTTTAGTTCCTACCAGCCTTGTATTGGTTAATTTCAGCTGCTATGTTAGGTAAAGGATTAAATTGACTCAACTCTTTTAATGGGAATCCAAGCAGAAGTGCAGCAAGAATCTACATGGATTCTTGCTGGTTTTGCTGTGCGAATCTTTGTGTGAATCCATTCTCTGCATTTGTTTTGAGGTAAGAAATTGCCCAAATCCTCTCTAACCCACCTGAATAGAAAGTAAATATCCCACCTGATTAGAAAGTAAGGACCGTGGCAAATAGGGCCCTGTGAATTAAAGTAGTTTCGGTTGAAAAACTTTCTGGAACTCTTCTACCATCAGGCTTCCTAATGGAGGAGACCTCAGGCCTGGCATCCTTAAAAATGCAGTAGGGCTAAAAATCGATCCTCTCGCATGGCCTAAGGGGGAGATTAGATCTCATCAACTCAACCTTTCAAAAGCTGAAAGTGTGAAAATGAAGTTTTTCTATTAATGAATTCTGCCTTGCGGGTTTTGTACATTTTATTTGGTGCTGCAAACAAGGTAGTCTCTGTGAGATGGCTACACTGACCCTCCAACACCTCTGGGCCACGGGAAGGCCTGGAGGTGTGGGAGGAGCAGTGTGGCCATCTTACAGAGACCACTAACATAGCAGAGATCTGAAAAGATGTGGGTTTCGGGAATAGGCTGTTTTGTCTAAGGTCAGAAGGGCAAGTTTTCACCCTTCATAATCTTTTTAAGGCGAGCGAATAAATCACTCTCCTGAAAATGCCAGGCCTGAGACTTGATAGAAGAAGAGTTAGGCCTAAAAAAAATTAAAAATCTGTTTCTCAGGCCCTCCCACATGGTCCTATTGGCTGCCGCATGCTCTCTTTTTATAACCAATTTAAGCTTAAAAAAAATTAAAATTAATTGGTTTATGTCTGATATTTTACCCAAGTTAAAAAAATTGATGAATTTGTCCCTTGAGTGCAAGAAGGTTTTGCAATGCTTTAGCTGTTTATTTTAAATCGAAAGTATACTGCACTGATGTTGCTTCATTGACATAAAATGAACCCTTTGATGTCTGTTATTTAACTTATTTTAGTGAGTATTAAAAGTGTGTTATCTCCCGAGTTGATGTGGGATTAATGGCACGTAAATTAAATTATGATTACTGTAAATCAACCAGCTTCTGCAGTAAGCTTGAATAATAAAGAAACCATCTGACATCGGCATTCGGTCAGCCGATATTTTTATACTGTACCAATGACCCAGACATAGCTGGTGCTAACTCTTAAAAATCTAGGGCCAAACACAAATTTTGCCCCCCAATCCCCCAAATTTGCATCTAAAACCAAAAGAAATCATGTCCTGAAGGACCTCCATACTTTGCCCCTACTGCGAATGCGCAGTGTCAAGGACGTTCCGAAATTGGCGCCAATCACCATTCTTTGTTTGGCCCTTCATCAGTCAACATCTCACTGATCTTTGTGCTTGTAAATCTCAGTTTAAAGGATGCCAGACACATAATTATTGGAGAAATGGTGGTTCTAAGGAGGATATAGAAGGAGGAGAGGAAAAAGGAGTGACAGAAAATAATCAGGGCTGTAACTTAAAATTTTTTAATGAAATTATGTTAAGTTGCCTATTTTCGAGGCATGGGCCTGTTGTTGTCATTCTTGTTATAAAGTTGCACTGCTTATTCAGTGTTTCCTCTCTCCTGGTCTTCTAAGTCCCCCCTTGCTATTCTCCCATGCTTTTGGCATATTTTTGAGAAAGATCATTTCTAAATTCTCTTAGGAGAATTAGCTTGGTTACAGAATGAATTCTGTTATTTTCCCCATGTTTACGTTTTCATCCATGGGTGTTTAAACGTTGTGTTCTGCATCTACCATCTGATGTTCTGCAGATTCTCCCCTGGGAGTCTCTGTTTTGCATCAGATAGTGTGTAATTTTGATGACTGATTTCAGGCCAGTTTTGTCAGTGCCTGGAGTCATGTTTTCTGGTGTTTTTAAACTATTTGTTTACATTGGCAACAGTCTCTTTTGAGGGGGGCTGTTTGCCTTTGGAGTAGTTTATCTCACTATAAGATACATTATTATTATCCGTAAGTGTTGCATTAATTATTTAATATAATTTTTAAATTTTTGACCACACTTAGCCTTGGGATCCATTGGGGCTCAACGTTACTTTTCAGAAACTTGGGCTTCGCTGAAAAAATATTTTTCAAAAATTATTTTGATTTTCAATTGTTTTTTCATTATTAATGGATCATGTTATTATGTATCTTTGTGTTTAGGGGTTGGTGCGAGTACTAGGACTTGTTGTTGACTTTTCACAATGAAAGGTTATTGTTCAAATTGTAATAGGAAGAAATCTTCCTCTGACTTTCATGATCATTGTATTAATTGTAGTCAGTGTACTCGCACTAACTCCTGTTCAATATGTCAGTATTGGGATGACAAACATTGGAAACGTGTGTCACGATATGTTGTTAGTGGAGAGAGGGCTATGCCGGCCCTTTCTCCGCAGGGTCACTCTACTCTATCAGTTTCTATTTCAGAGGAACAAGAACAGGGTGATGTTTCCATGTTATCTTCTGCAAGTGCGCTTCCGTCGTCACAATTGAATGCAGAGCTAGCGGCAAAAGTGCTCATGGAGATACGACAGTTGCCTAAGAGGTCCCTAGTAGGATCGACGGCGCTGTCGTCCGCTAGCTCGCCCGGTGTAGTGTCCATTCACCGAATGGTTCGGCAGCCGGGTTCGTCCGATGCGGTCCAGGAGGAAATGTTGGGTGATGCGAGCACTATAAACATTCAAGGTGCACACCCAGTGACGACGGATAGTAGGAGAGATCGGAGGAAGCCTTCTAGTCCGGTTCCTAGCTCGTCCAGGTCCATCCGGACTGCGAGCGAGAGAGGCCCCTCTCTCGTACAACAACATCTGGGACCAGATGTTGTGGTACAAAATGTGTCGTTAGCGGAGCACACGTCCGTCACTCGGGACGCTCCGTTGTATAGGCAGTCCGCTGAGACTGCTCAGGCTTCTTCTTCCTCTCACCAGCGCACACGACCGCACCTTGGCTACGTGACCGCCGATATTTTACCAGCTTCGCCGACCAGGGATTCTTCGGCGACCAGGTCATGCCATCCGGTAGCCAGGGACACGAGGCCGGTTGACTCCGGACATTCGCATAGGAAGAGTATGCGGGAGTCACTAGATGCGGAGCTGCCCTCGGCGAAGCAGCGAAAGACTGTGCCTCCGCAGGCCTCGATGTCGGACGTGCTTGCTCAAATAGCACAACTTATCGCAGCATCCCAGCAACCGACAGAAACGGTGTCGGATCGGGAATTATCCTACGGCGCTGGGTCGGTACGCTCCGCCGAAGCATCGGGTGCGGACGACCGGGAGCATCATGAGGTCCGGCCGGATGGTGAAAGGGATACGGATGACTTGGAGTTATCCCTTTCGGAACAACATAAAGCTGCCGTGGACTTCATCCGGCACTTTCTTCCTCAGGTTGTTCCGTCGGGCCAGACTGCTGCGGTACCGGACAAGAGAATTATAGCGTCATTGGACACTGATTTCTTCGAGCGGTTCAAGGACATCGCTCCTGAGTTTCCGTCTCAGTCCAATAATGTCACAAGGGCATTTGAATTATTGAACGACGCTATATTCAAGCTTGCTTCCAGAACAGGAAAAGCGGGTTTCTTGTCTGCCAATGCTCTTAACCTGCCTTTCATTAATGCAAGGAATAAATTCGATACGACAGGACAGGGTATCCCGAGAGTTCCTCTGCGTATGGACGACGAGGCGGAAGACTTAGAATTATCATTACCGTCGTCTACGTCTATTCCAACCGCGGTGTTGGATATGACTATTTCGTCTAACAGAGCCAGTTTAGATGCTTTATCTTACGCAGACCACCTTACAAAGGCGTTATCACTGCGTCTTCAAGGGAAAGAATTCCAGGATGTTCAATCCTCTTTAAGACTTCTTTCAAGGGCAGTAGCTTATTCCACGTGTAACTCCGCCCTTTCAGTGGCAAACTTGGAGTTGGTTAGACGTGACGCAGCCCTAGCTACATCCACACTCGTGGATAGTAAGGTGAAGAACTCTCTCAGAGTCGCTTCGGTCTCCGGAGAACTTCTCTTCGACGGCAAGCTTTCTGCAATTTACGATAAAATTACTAAGAAAGCTTCAGATTCTCTGCTGTTTAAGTTCGCTTCCAAGAAGTCGGACACGGCAGATAAGAGTAAGACAGGCACTTCTGGGTCTAATGCGCCCAAGAGAGGTTCCTATAGAGGTTCCGGTTCGTCCTCTTGGTCTTATTCAAGAGACCGTCAAGGCAGCGACTCTCGTGCGGGACGTCCTTCGGGCCGGGACAACCGGTCGGACGCCCCGAGGTCGACGGGACGAGGTGCGGGTCGTGGAGGACGTGGTTTCTCTTCCCGCAGGCCTCGTAGGTCCAGGAGGTGATGGCTTCAACCTCTATCGCGTTCCGGTTGGCGGAAGGTTGTCGAGTTTTTCACAAGAGTGGGCGTCGATTACGGACGACCCTTGGGTGAGAGGGGTGATTTCGGAAGGTCTGAAAATATCCTTCAAACGAAAGCCTCCATTAACTCGAAGTCCAAAATGGACTCAACTTCCGTCAAATCCGCAGAAAAGAGACGCTCTGTTATCAGAGGTGCAGTCTCTTTTAATGAAGAATGCAGTAGAGGTCGTAGAAAACCAGGAAACACCGGGATTCTACAGCCATCTGTTTCTGGTTCCGAAACCAGACGGCTCGTTCCGTCAAGTCATAGATTTGAGCTGGATAAACAAGCTGATCATCGCTCCGAAGTTTTATATGGAGACGATTCGATCGGTCAGAGCGAGTATTCGGGTGAACGATTATGCAACAAGCATAGATCTCAAAGATGCATACTTTCACGTCATGGTACATCCGACATTCAGAAAGTATCTACGCTTCGCAGTCCTAGGAGTGGTGTATCAATTCCGGGCGATGTGCTTCGGATTGAACCTGGCACCCTGGGCTTTCACTCGGGTAATGAACTCGGTAATGATGTATTTCCGAGCTCATTCGTCTGCGGTAACGTCGGCCTACCTGGACGATATTCTTCAGAGGTACGGCAACGAGTTAACGCTTCAGAACGATGTGCAGAATCTGCTTCTATTGCTCTGACGTCTCGGTTTTATAATAAACGAGGAGAAGTCGGATCTGGTGCCGTCCAAGTCATTCACACATCTGGGAATGAGCTTCGAGACGCACAACAATCTTGTTCGTCTGCCGTTAACCAGAGCGAAATTAGTCAGTTGTTACGCTCGCTATTGTCTTCATGCAGACAAAGTCACAGCGAGGGAGTTCATGAGACTGATAGGTCTGTGCGGAGCCGCTGCAGATCTCATTCCGATGGGGCGGTTACGCACTCGTCCTCTCCAAATTTTCTTGACTCAGAATTGGAGTGTGAAAATTCATTCGCTCGACATAGACGTTCTCTTGTCAGATCAAGTGAAACGAGATATTCAGACTTGGGCAAACATTCAGTGGTTAACTCAGGGAGTTCCGCTGCAGTTGCCGGATCCGAGTTTTACCGTTATGACGGATGCCAATCAAACAGGTTGGGGTGCAACATTGATCCCAACGGATTCGAGATGCCAGGGTCTTTGGGATCCACAATTCCTAGGCAAGCACATAAACATCAAGGAAATGATGTCAATTTGGCTTGCGTTACGTCATTGGATGGACATTATTCACAATGCTCATGTCCAAATCCTGTCCGACAATACGACAGTAGTGGCGTATATACGGAACCAGGGAGGCACTCATTCAGTTCCGTTATTCAATCTAACGGAAAGAATCCTTCTGTTTGCTCTAGAACATCAAGTTCTGCTTTCGGTCCGTCATATACCGGTTCGTCTGAACGTACTAGCAGACTCCCTTTCACGAAAGGGTCGCTTGTTGCCGTCGGAGTGGACTCTCAACAAACAAGTATTCAATCAGATTTGCTACCAATGGGAACGGCCAATGATAGACTTATTTGCGACACATCTCAACAATCAGTTGCAGACGTATGTGTCTCCGTGTCCGGATGCAAGAGCATTTGCAGTAGATGCTCTGTCGATCCCTTGGGACGGAATGATAGGATATGCGTATCCTCCAACGCCATTGATTCAGCAAGTATTGCTAAAGATAAAACAATCTCAATGCAAGATTCTGTTGGTAGCATCTCTGTCTCCACAGAGACCGTGGATAAATCTACTCAGGTGTCTGTTGTGGGACCTACCGCGGAAGCTTCCTCCACGGGAGGATCTTCTTTCGCAGGGGAAACCACGTCAACTTCATCACAACCCGCAAGGTCTCAACCTTCACGTTTTTCCGTTGTGCGGTCCTTCTTGCATGGCAAGCACTTTACAGGACGAGCAGTGGACGTGATTTCTAACTGTAGGAGGACCTCCTCTTCGCTAAACTATGCAGCTAAGTGGAAGGTCTTTCGTCGTTGGTGTAGGGATCATTCTGTTGATATTTTTGATCCCTCCATACCAGACATTGCAAACTTTCTAGTATACTTGTTTGACGAAATCAAACTGCAGCCTGTTACTATTAAGGGTTATAGGTCTATGTTATCTGATACCTATGCACATCATGATAGTTTACAAATTGGATCTAATGTCTCTTTATCTAAGTTAGTTAGAAACTTCTCGATAAATAGACCCAGAACTCTTAGGTTAATTCCTAAATGGAATTTAGCTTGGGTTCTTCTTAAACTGAAGGAAAAGCCATTTGAACCTCTTGGGACAGTAGATTTCAAATTCTTATCTTATAAGACAGCTTTTCTCTTAGCTTTCTCTTCTGCTAGAAGAGTCAGTGAGCTTCATGCACTGTCGGTGGATGATTCTCACTATCGTAGTGTTAGGAACACTATCACCTTCACTACTAATGTGGGATTTTTAGCTAAGAATCAGGCTCCTAATAAATATCCGGAACCTATTGTTATTAAGGCCCTTCCATCTTCAGACGGGCGTAGGCCTTTACTCTGTCCTGTTAGAGCGTTACGTATTTATAAACAGAGATCTCAGTTTATCAGAAAGGGACGGAAACGTTTCTTTCTGTCTCTGATGCCTAATAGAAAGGACATTTCAGTCCATTCTATTGCTAGATGGATTCAATTGACTATCCGTACTGCTTATGAAAATTTATCTTCTTCTCAGCAGTCTGTGCTTAAGATTTCCGCTCATGAAGTAAGAGCTCTTTCTACATCTTGGGCTTACGCAAATAGTATTGCTATTACAGATTTAATGAAGGCTGCTTATTGGTCTCAGCCATCCACATTCACGAATTTTTATCTCAGAAATATTGAGTCCATTTCTGGAGACCTGCATTGTTTAGGTCCGTTATCTGTTGCTCAGAATGTCGTCCACTAAACAGTTGCAACTATAGTTATGCAGGCTTTCTGTTCCGGCAGTGACTCCGTCTGGCTGCCCTCTTCGCTCTGGGCTATTTGACCCAGGGCAAGGGGAAAGGGGGGGGGGGGGGGAGGGTGTTCCCTTAGGTCACCTGCTTTATAGTGAAAAGCAAGGGAATTCCTCCTCCGAAGTCAGTATTTCTGAGTCGTTTCCGGGATGGTTTTAAAGTGTAATATTAATGTTAAAAATTAATTCATGTCATGTTTTTAAAGTGTAGCTCGGTGTGAAGCATTTGTATATGTCAAGTGTCAAACAGGCGTTAATATACAATCCTCGGACACTTTTAAAGAATATAAAGAGTCTCAATTCTCTGGACTAACTTTATTTATTGGCTTACTTTAAAAATAATTAGTATAAAGGGTTATACTGGATGTTAATAGAGAACATGAATGTTATTATGCTCAATTATGAAGGGTATTGTATCTTTCTAATTTATCATAAAATAAGAAAGGTACATGTAAAGCCTAATACTCCTTTTCTCCTTGAGGGGTTCACTCTATATATTATATAGTTGAGCTTATTGGATTTTCCTCTATGTCCTAGGCCCTCCAGCCTTTTTACTATTCTGCTATGTCTGGGTCATTGGTACAGTATAAAAATGTTAAAAAATTTATAGTAATTTATATATTTTTTATACTTACCAATAACCCAGACGGGGATGGCCCTCCCAAGAGTTGGGAACTCATACCTCCCCGCTGAGTACATAGCGCTGACCAGGCACTGCTTACAAGAATGGTGATTGGCGCCAATTTCGGAACTTCCTTGACACTGCGCATGTGCAGTAGGGGCAAAGTATGGAGGTCCTTCAGGACATGATTTCTTTTGGTTTTAGATGCAAATTTTGGGGATTGGGGGGCAAAATTTGTGTTTGGCCCTAGATTTTTAAGAGTTGGCACCAGCTATGTCTGGGTCATTGGTAAGTATAAAAAATATATAAATTACTATAAATTTTTTAACTTTTGTCTAAAATAATCGGCATTCGTCTGATGGGGCATTTTAGTAATCGGCTCATCCCTAGAATTTAACATTCTCAGACACTGTGAATGACTGTACTATTAATTGTGGATATCCTGTAACCTGTCCAGTCCTGGCATTCTTTTGCTATTTGTGCGCATTTCATGACAGGACTTCTAGTTTTAACTGTATTTAGTGACGCAATTAATAATTTGGAATTGCACTTTGCGAATAATGTTAAATATTGTCAACTTCATTCAATTACCAGTGTATCACCAAAGATTTATTCGGCTTCCGTTATAGCTACAAGAACTTACTATCAAGTAAAAAAAAACACTTATCTATGACCTATCTTTATGAATTACCTAAACAAGCCTATTTAACTCTTTCCAAATATGGCGATGTGAGTGAAAATAATTCAGGAATTCAGCCAATTAAATAGTGTATTTTATTCTGGTGCCAAATGATTTATATCCACATCATCTGATTGGAAGTCATTCGGTGAAATTTATAATCTTTTTTTATTTGAAGAATTGGTATATCAAAACTAGACTGCGTTTTGGCACCGTATTTCACAGATATGTATTCATGACATATCTACATGTACATACGGTGCCTAAGTTTTAATCACATACGTGAAGCATTTGAAAAGTTATTTTTAATTGAAACCAGCAAGGTGACAGGAAACTCAAAATGCACAATGTGGATTCCATTTCTGAAGATAGACAGAGGTGAATCACGTGGTCTGTGACGCTTTGCACGAAATGACATACAGCCTAAAAATAACTCTTGAACTGCCCCGTGTGAATGAAACATTTCAAAATCGTAGGGGTAATTTTCTAAGAAATGAACATCAATATATCCCCTTCTGTATTTGTTTTAAAAGTTTTTGATCTCATAAATATTCTCCACAACTAAGAAATATACCTGGCATTTATCATATATTCAAGCATGGGTGCAGATTGGAGGTGGGTGGGGGATGACATGTCAACAAAACTTCAAATCAGATCACTTGCCAATTTGCAAATTACAGTATGTGCCGAAATACGTTGTAGCGTTTCACTGAATAACTATGCATTTTTTTTTAACACTTGGTAAGTAATCTTGTATTTTTGTAGCAAAACGGGCTGACTAGTCGACTTTAAGTCGAATACTACCAGCGACTACTCAACCTTCAAAAATAGCTTATCGTTTCAGCACTAGTGAATAAGCTTTGAAAACAGTCGTGTCAATATACAAAGCCCCCATTTTATGACCTCAATTAGGTGATGGGTTACTTAACAATTAGGTGTCAAATTTATATTTCCAGGGGTCTTATGTTCTTTTATTATCAATGATTAAGGATTAATGATGAAGATTGATTGAAAAGACTTGATCCAGAAAAAAATCTGTTTGGGATAAAAAATTAAAATAAAAAAACCAACTCATTTTTCTTTCGACTGCTTTATTTTGTTTACAGAGATGGGATTTTTCAGCACATTTGCCAATTTCGGCTAATTCATTCCTCAAATACTGAAATTTTATAGAAATTAAGCATGTCTAAACCAACAGGTTCACTCTGTGTTCTTACATTTGGGGAGGTGGGGGGGGGGGGGGGGGGGGTCCTTTAATGTCATGTAGGCCTATGACCTATTTTTAACCATTCTGCACTGGAAAGGGGGTGAGGGTGTATTTTTCTATCAACTTTAAAAATCATTTTAAAATCTTGTGTGGGGCTGGGGAGGGGGTTTGTCGGTCAAAATATTCAGGGGATGGTGTGACTTGGGGATGGGTGGGGTGAAATCGTTCAACAGCCTTACGGCCTGGCCGCTGAAGGTCGGTTTGGGTCAAATAGTGGAGATGGTTTGGATCAAACGATGGAGGTCAATTTGGCCAGGGGATGCGTCTGGGCGATTCTCATCGAACTGAATAGTAAGTTGCGGTTCCACTGTGTTTGTTATTATTGGGTGTAGCTAGCGACATGAACAAGGCTTCAAAAAGGAATGAGAAGGTTTTAAATGATATTGAAAATGTGCTGCGAATTGGCTGCTGAAGGTCGGTTTGGGTCTGATAGCGGGGATGGTTCGGTTCAAAACGATGGGTGTCGATTTGGCCGGGTGACCCTCTGGGCGATTCCCATCATACTGAATAGGGAGTCGTGACCCACTATATTTGCTAATATCTTACCTCCTACAAGTATCTGGGAATTTCATTGGTTCAAAGTCGTTACATGCAGTCTACATATAAAACCATATACTGCCTGTCAACATCAGTATACTCTGATAGCTACGGGTAATCTCCCCTTTGTTCATTGATTATTCAAAATGGCAGCAGTCGATAAATGCTTCAAGTTGACAGATTGAGTGTTGGAAGCCCACATTTGGTCTGCAGTGCAGGTTAGGCAACATAAAAGGCTTCATATTCTGTGGATGTGTGTCATGTTACCTTTGAAATGAAACTGTTTGGTGTGTATGAGTTTGCCTTGTTTCAATTTATGGGAGAGTGCCTGTAATCAATCTCCCATAAAATTGTAACAAGGCGAAGACACGTGAACACATTGTGAGAATTCTCTCACTTAATTTTGATCGCTGTTGTTATTAGTTCTGTGCATCGATGCGGCAGTCGGTAAGATATATTCATCACACAGTTTGTTGGTGGCCTAATATGGTGTCAGTTAATTTCATATTGGACTCGTGTTCGCTCTCGTCCAATATGAAATTAACTGACACCATATATACCATATTAGGCCACCAACAAACTGTGTAACTAATATTATTGGGTGCAGCTAGTGATATGAACAAGGCCTCAAAAAGTAGTACTGAACCGATTATCAAAGCTTGCTATGAACCAATTACCGATTATTTCTCTGCCGATTATGCCGATTCCGATCGTTGAAATAGGACACGGAAGGAAAATCTGTAGGTGCTTGTTACTCTCCAGAATTTTGTTGATAAATCACCAATTACGGAAGCTTAATACCACATAAGTTCTCAGAGTATGCATATTTAGTGCTGGGAAATTTTAGCCAAAATAATATTTGCATTTTTGAGAGTTGGGTGGGGGGGAGAAGATCTTTATGAATGATACAAAATCATACAATCACACGATATTGTTCTCGTGTGAAGATTGTGTTGTATTCTGCTAAATACAGTTAAAACTAGAAGTCCTGTCATGAATAATGCGCTTATCTAGGCTTAATTGCGCGTTGGAATTGCGCGCAATTGCCATATTGAATGGCATCCAAACCACGGCAGGTTCTATTGGTTACTCATAGCAAACACATGCAACGTTTCTGCCAATGGACCTCCGGGTTACCCGGAGGTCCATTGGCTGAAGCATTGCTTGTGCACAGGCCATATGTACAGAATTTGATAGCTTTACTTGGACCATAACGCGAACATTAACACGCATATCAACGTGCTATTTGTGTGCATTTCATGACAGGACTTCTAGTTTTAACTGTACATGTACATGTATTCACACCAATACAAATATCAAATGGTATTTTGAAATACAGTCCGGCTGCAGATCCTCGTTTTACAACTAACAAAGCCATCAAAATGTCAAAATGTTGGAAGAAACACAGGCAATAGCCGTCAGTCATTTCATGTAACAAAAATGACAGGACTTCTAGTTTTAACTGTAGGATTCAGTATACAGTTAAAACTAGAAGTCCTGTCATGAAATGCGCGCAAATAGCACGTTGATATGCACGTTAATGTACGCGTTATGGCCCAAGTAAAGCTATCAAATTCTGTACATATGGCCTGTGCACAAGCAATGTTTCAGCCAATGGACCTCCGGGTAACCCGGAGGTCCATTGGCAGAAACATTGCATGTGTTTGCTATGAGTAACCAGGAGAACCTGCTGTGCTTTGGGTGCCATTCGATATGGCAATTGCGTGCAATTCCAACGCACAATTAAGTCTAGATAAGCGCACTATTCGTGACAGGACTTCTAGTTTTAACTGTAAACTTCTGTTATTTAATATTAAAATTAATGTAAATAGATTTGTGATAAATAATAAATGTGAATGGATGATTCAAATGAGACTGGGTAAAACCTTGTAAAGTGGCCAAAGTAGTGTGTATTTTTTACAGTAATAATATTGGATGTTTCATCCATCGGAGAAAGTGTATTAACTCCTTAGAGGTGGGTTTTGCCGCCCCAGACAGTATTTCTCTTGCCTCTGAAATAAGTATAATTTGAGTATGTTTAATCCAAAATTGAATGGATTTTTCACCCAAAGTTTCTCGAGTTAAATTTGGATGAATTTTTCATTAAATCTTGTCATGGTTGCTACACAGAAGCCATGACTAGATTTGATGAAAAATATTTTTTAAAATACTGATCGGGTTAAGAGGTGAAAGTAGGTAGGATGTTTTGTAAAAAATGATATTCCATCAGAAAAATGGTGATATGTCCTTGAAATAGCCTTGAAAAGTCCATGAATTTTTTTTCCTTAAGTGTATGAACCCTGTTGAATTTTACCCACACAGTGCTATAAGTAATGAATTTTATGTTTGATTTTTTTATTTACAATTATGGAACATTACAAGGTAAAAATAACAAATCGAAGTTCGAACTTGGGGAATAGGTCCACTGGTACTGACTACCGGCAGTACTGTAGTATTGAGCAAACAACATTGCAGTCATTCTTGCATTTCTCATTCTTATTTTCTATGAATTTACTCACCTTCAAAATTTATATGTTGTTTCTCTGTGTGTTTTATTTAATTGTGGGATATTGTTGACTTTACACTTCAAAGAAAACCATGTTCTTGTTTATTTGTTTTGGATGTAAGACAAACTTTGTGCTATATTATTCCTTCCGGTAAACTTTTTGAGCTTCATTCCGTGGGCATAAAGGCTAGAAAAAATCGGGGTGGGGGGTTTAAATTCGGGGCGGGATGGAATGAAAATCTAGCATATTTTTTAGCTCATCTTGACAAAGTCAAGCTGAGCTAATCTCCTTATCGCTTTCCGTCCGTCGTCCGTCAACACCATGTTTTGCTCTTCTCCTCCAAAGCCACTGGGCCAATTCAAGTGAAAGTTTGTGTGAGTGATGGTCCCAAAGGGGCATTTCATTTTTGTTCAACTCAGCATGCCCAGCCCCATAGGGAGGGAGTGGGGGAAAATGCTCCAAAATATTTTTAAAATCTTCTTCTCAAGAACCAGTGTGTACAATGACTTAATATTTGCTATGGAGCTTCCATATGACGTGTAGAATCAAGTTTGTTCAAACGAAGTTCGTGAAGTAATATTTGGCTTTGTAATAGGAGGGGTAAGATTTTTGGCCCCGCCCAAAATTTCTATTTTCTGAACCGATGGTCCGGTATGAACCAAATCTGTTTTGTGGTAGTATTGGGTCATAAGTACTTGACCCATGCAAAAAAAAAAATTTCCGCATCCCCATGGGAACCCTGGGAGCTAAAAATAGAAATATTTTCAAACGCCCATATTTCCCAAACCCCACGGAACAGAGAGCTTTTATTTGGTATGAAGTATCCTTATGACCAGTAGAATTGAATGGTAAAAAAAAATTGTCATCGGTTATGTTAGGGTGTTCTGTAATGGGCATCGAAAAAATGCTGAGTCAGCATATTTGCAAAAATTTTAAAAAATCTTTTCTCCAGAACCAATCATCAGAATCTTTTGATATTTGGTATACAGCATTCATAGGGGGGTCAGATAAAAGTTTGTTGAAATAAAGCTCATTGGTTCAATATTTGGGCTCTCTACAGGAGCCCGAAGTTTTAACATAGGGTAATATGGGGAATATTCTTTAAAAATCTTCTTCTTCAGAACCACCAGTCAGAATCTTTTAATATTTGGTATACATCATTGTTATGAGGGTCAGATTCTAGATTGTTTAAACCAAGTCCCTAGGTTAATATTTGGGCTTCCTATGGAAGCCCAAATTTTATCTTTGTTCAATATGGAGGGTAACTTAAAAAAATCTTCTTCAGATCCATCAGTCAGAATGCTTTGATATTTGGTATGCAACATCTCTATGGGGGTCAGATTGACAGTGTAGCCTATGGAGATGGCTTGCTTAATGTAGACTCATTCTTGGACTCTGTTTAAATTGTGTTCTGTACAAGATGAGCGCTTCAGGCCCCGTGGGGCCTCTTGTTTTATTATGGCCTTAAGTAGCATGAGCATACAAGATCATTTAACTTGGTGAAAATTTCATGTGATCCCAGGTGACCCACAATAATTTGGAGCGACCCGCTTTTCATTTGCGTGTTATTCACTTTGAGGTCACTTCCACGTGATCTGAACGGTCGTTCTCAAATCAACAGGTCTGTCTAATATTTTTATGGGGGGTGGGGTGATATTACTATGGTAGTATACATCTATACAAAACACTGAAATTGGTTTTCACCCTATAACGAAAGATGTCTGTTTCTGGAGGACACTTGATTATATTTGTAAGGTCATGATCACAGTGTCATTGAAATTAATTTCTATTTTATAACTAGAATTTCCACTCTTTTTAAACATATGCTTGACACATCCGACATGTGGGTTGCACATGCTGAGAGGAAGAACCCTGTTTATGTTAGGGTGGTTGTGCTAGAGGTCAAGGTCATGATGACCATGGAGACTTGAATTGGATTCCTGTTCCTCAAATGAAGATCTCTGACCAACTTGTTATGTACAGTATGTGGAGAGTGTATTAGTACTGAATCACCCGCAGAGTGGAGATTCCACTCGAGTAATAATTGCAAATTTGTTATGTACAAAGCACAAGAAACACAAGCAAAGTTCCAGCCAATGGACCTCCGGGTTGTACCCGGAGGTCCATTGGCTGAAACATTTCTTGTGTTTTTGTCCACATATACAGAATTTGAAAATAATAATTTGGGTGTCAGCTCCACTGCCCGAGTGATTTAGTTACAATCCACTCTCCACGTACTGTAGGTTGGAGATAATGGAAGCAAGAACCTAATTTATGTTGGGGTTGTAGTGCCAAAAAGGAATGGCTTTGAATTTGACTACAGTTAAAACTAGAAGTCCTGTCACGAATAGTGCGCTTATCTAGGCTTAATTGCGTGTTGGAATTGCGCGCAATTACCATATCGAATGGCATCCAAAGCACGGCAGGTTCTCCTGGTTACTCATAGCAAACACATGCAATGTTTCTGCCAATGGACCTCCGGGTTACCCGGAGGTCCATTGGCTGAAACATTGCTTGTGCACAGGCCATATGTACAGAATTTCTTAGCTTTACTTGGGCCATAACGCGCACATTAATGCACATATCAACGTGCTATTTGTGCACATTTCATGACAGGACTTCTATTTTTAACTGTAAGATCCATTCAGGGCATTGAAATACTGGAAAAGGGGTCAGAAGGTCCTGTATAGCCATGATTATTCAGGCCTGACAATCAAGAAAATAAAGGAGTGCAAAACAATTGCCCTCCTCAGATTGTTTGGGAGTGCAATTGCACCAGAAATTTTCAATGCAAAAACTTGTATGGTATTTTGATTATATTCACTTCAAGATATTAATATTGTGACTGACAAATTACACTACATTCAGCTACATAGTGGAAAAATTGGCACACACATCTTCTCATTCAAAATGTTGCATTCAGTTCTTTTGTGACTATCTTCTACAGTTAAAACTAGAAGTCCTGTCATGAACTGTGCGCTTATCTAGGCTTAATTGCACGTAGGAATTGTGTGCAATTGCCATATCGAATGACACCCAAAGCACGGCAGGTTCTCCTTGTTACCCATAGCAAACACAAGCAATGTTCCTGCCAATGGACCTCCGGGTTACCCGGAGGTACATTGGCTGAAACTTTGCTTGTGCACAGGTTGTATGTGCAGAATTTTATAGCCTTGCCATCGTCATAACGCGTAGATTAACACGTGAATCGACGTGCTATTTATGCGCATTTCAGGACAGGACTTCTAGTTTTAACTGTACACTCAAAATGTATCAAAATGTGACACACAATGAGTCATGAATTATTGCAAATCAATGCAACATTGACATATCGTCCCCTGAGTTCCAATGTGTTCTCTGTGCCAGTAGGCACAGAGGACACATTGGAACTCCGAGACGAAATGATAATATAACAATAACATGAGTTTGGAGAGCGTTACGGTTTATTAATGGGCCGAGAGGAATGAATAACAGCCCGTGGGTTTATTACCGGCACAAGACGAAGTCGAGGGCTGTTGATAAGCCAGAGGGCTGTTATTCATTTCTCGAGGGCTATTAATAAACCAGGACATTCGAAAAAATCATGTTATTACTATTATTACCATGACCGGAAGCGGGCGGCGGGCTGTTAATGAATTTTGTTTTCATTAACGTCCGCGGCTCGCTTCCGGTTGCATGGCGTCATGAATTGCGGAATCTTACCACCCTGCTAAACTCCATTAATAACTAGAGAACGCCCGCTAAAGTGGTAATAATAGACTTTAAAGGTAGTCCCAAACAGGTCTGGCATTCCAGAAAATCGAGGGGTGCAAAAAATTGCCCTCCTCAATTTTTTCTAGGCGTGCAGTATGTGTGCAGCACTCCTGTACTCCTAAAGAATGCCAGGCCTTATTATTTACAGTTAAAACTAGAAGTCCTGTCATGAAATGTGCACAAATAGCACGTTGATATGCACGTTAATGTATGCATCATGGCCCAAGTAAAGCTACAGTTAAAACTAGCAGTCCTGTCATGAAATGCACACAAATAGCACGTTGATATACAGTTAAAACTAGAAGTCCTGTCTCCAATAGTGCGCTTATCTAGGCTTAATTGCGGGTTGGAATTGCGCGCAATTGCCATATCGAATGGCATCCAAAGCGCGGTAGGTTCTCCTGGTTACTCATAGCAAACACATGCAATGTTTCTGCCAATGAACCTCCGGGTTACCCGGAGGTCCATTGGCTGAAACATTGCTTGTGCACAGGCCATATGTACAGAATTTGATAGCTTTACTTGGGTCATAACGCGTATATTAACGCGCATATCAACGTGTAATTTGTGCGCATTTCGTGACAGGACTTCTAGTTTTAACTGTACGCGTTAATGTGCGTGTTATGACCCAATTAAAGCTATCATATTCTGTACATATGGCCTGTGCACAGGCAATGTTTCAGCCAATGGACCTCAGGGTAACCCGAAGGTCCATTGGCAAAAACATTGCATGTGTTTGCTATGAGTAACCAGGAGAACCTGCCGTGCTTTGGATGCCATTCGATATGGCAATTGCGCACAATTCCAACGCCCAATTAAGCCTAGATAAGTGCACTATTCGTGACAGGACTTCTAGTTTTAACTGTATCGAATTCTGTACATATGGCCTGCGCACAAGCAATGTTTCAGACAATGGACCTCCGGGTAACCCGGAGGTCCATTGGAAGAAACATTGCATGTGTTTGCTATGAGTAACCAAGAGAACCTGCCGTGCTTTGGATGCCATTCGATATGGCAATTGCGTGCAATTCCAACGCGCAATTAAGCCTAGATAAGCGCACTATTCGTGACAGGACTTCTAGTTTTAACTGTACAAAATAAAAATGGTGATGAAGCGTGTTATCATAAATATTATAGTTTTTTATGTCATAAGTTGGTAGCGTTTTCTAGTGAAGTCTTGGCTGCCTAGTCCCCCTCTCCCCCTATGTCACGGCCACTGATGTAGTGTTGAAACGATTATGAAATTTCAGGGTCGACTAGTCGACAGCCTATAGTCGAGTCAAAGTCGACTAGTCGGTTCCTATGGTTGCAGACGTAATAATCTGAGTATAGTACTAGCACATAGTTATACAGTTAAAACTAGAAGTCCTGTCACGAATAGCAGGCGCGGATCCAGGATTTTATAAGGGGGGGTGCTATTGTTGGTCGGCAAGCGCCGAAGGCGCGCAGCGTGACGGCGCTCTGCGCCGTCCTTGCGAGCGCCGAAGGCGCGAAGCAATTAGCGGGGGGTCTGGGGGTCCTCCCCCAGAAAAAATTTTGAATTAGGAACCCATCAGATGCTATCTGAGACGTATCCTGGTCATATATTTGTCCTTTCTCTTAAACCTATTTTCTGCCGATTTGGCTTGAAATTTGGTAAAAACAATTATGGTACTGACACTGCCCAATGAAAAACAAAATAATCATTCGAAATTGTTACCTACCAAGAAGCAAATATAATCACCCCTGGATTTTGCATCAAATTAACTGAAATGCGGGGATTGCCTGGAAGAAACATAATAATTTTCACCATGACATACCTGTTGTACGCAGGGGCGACAGACGTTCCAAGAAGTATGAGTGTGTGTAGGTGGGTGAATGTGTGGATGGGTTGGTGCCACTGGGTAAGTGGCCGAGGGGGGGGGGGGGGGGGGGGGGGTCACATTTCTTCTGGTCAACTTTGAGATGCATATACTATTTAAATGTTAAACACCCCAAAGGCAGATTTAGACGGGGGCGCACATGGCGTGCGCCCCTCTATTTTCTCAGAAATCATTTCTGAGAAAATAGAGGGACGCATGCCGCGTGCGTCCCCGTCTATTAATCAGATATAAAAAGTATATGTCGTTGAAAATTATTTTGTTAGAATTGACTCGAGCAAGGCAAAGGCACGCCCCAGTCAATTCTAATAAAATAATTGAAGCCAGTGCGTACTATAAATTAATAGTATCTGCACACTTGCATCACAACAGTTTGTGACCATATAAGTATAGAGGGCGACGTCCCTCAATTTAAAATCCTGGATCTGCTTCTGAAACACCCAAGTCCTGTCTCAGTTTGTGTGCTTCAACCGTGCTATGTGAACGCACAAACTTGTACACTGTGTAAATACATTGTTCCATCAACTGATCTTAACTGGTAAGTAGCTTAATTATTTTATTCATGTTATCGAAGAAATAAGTCTGGATACTAGATGTCCAGTTGCTCTGCAACATTAAATTGTTTCAGTTTACTAGAGAATGCCTGTAGGCATTATCCAGCAAGTTCAACTGTTGCGACAATTTAATATTTAACAAAGAGCATTTAACATTGGTGAATCATTCACCAATGTTAAATGCTCTTTGTTAAATATTAAATTGTCCCATTCAATCATCTGTCATAGTGTAAAACTATTGCTGAAAGCGAACGTCACTATAGCATCACTGATTCAGCTGAACAAAGATATATTTACGAACAGAGCTGATATACGTGGAAACTTTGTCCATAAGACCGTAAATATATGGATGACATTGGAATCAGCTCGTCAACTGATTCAAATGCCATCCATTTTGGGAAAAGCTGTGATTGGTAACTGGTTAAATTCCAGGCACATTCTTATAACAATTACATTTTATTGAAATTAAATCTTCAAGATAGATTATTGGAGGCTGGATCGGAAATACAGTAATCGCGTATGCTTATTACAGTAATACTTGTGATTGGGATGAAGTTCTCACTCTTTCAGAATGTCTGCAAATTCAAATTTTTTTGGATGACTGTGAGTAGTGAGTAGGCGTGTGTGTGTGTGGGGGGGGGGGGTGCTCGAGCACCCAGAGCACCCCCCCTGGATCCGCCCCTGAATAGTGCGCTTATGTAGGCTTAATTGCGCGTTGGAATTGCGCGCAGTTGCAATATCGAATAGCTTTCAAAGCACGGCAATTTTTCCTGGTTACTCATAGCAAACACATGCAATGTTTCTGCCAATGGACCTCCGGGTTACCCGGAGGTCCATTGGCTGAAACATTGCTTGTGCACAGGCCATATGTACAGAATTTGATAGCTTAACCTGGGCCATAGCGCGCATATCAACGTGCTATTTGTGCGCATTTCATGACAGGACTTCTAGTTTTAACTGTAATTCACTCGCCATCACAGAAATATGTACATGTGAGTGCATCATTAAGATAATGACTGTTGTATGCCATCTTTGTTCTGCTATCAGAACGTAGTGATAGTGGACTGGTCACTACATTGTGTTGCCGAATTGTGTGATATCTCGTAAAATCAAATTAATATAATTATACTATTCCTTAGACCGTTTCTTAAAATATAAAATAATCATAACCAGTTTATGTATACCAGTTTCTATAAAAGAGTAAGACATCTGATGCTCTCTCATCTAGATGACGCCATTTACTACAGGTGTCCAGGCCTGCAAATAAGCAGTCTGACATTTGCAGAATGAGGTCCCCAGAGGGTGAATTTGATGATGCTATCCCATACAGTGGGCCAGTTTATCCTCTGGATACCTCTTTCTGTTTAGTTTTGAGACCCCAATTCAGATTGAGGTTCACAGAGGGTAAATTTAGTGATGCTGCACTAAATTCACCCTCCGGGGACCTCATTTTGCAGATGACAGTCTGCTTATATTTTTATACTGTACCAATGACCCAGACTTAGCTGGTGCTAACTCTAAAAAATCCAGGGCCAAACACAAATTTTGCCCCCCAATCCCCAAAATTTGCATCCAAAACCAAAAGAAATCATGTCCTATAGGACCTCCATACTTCGCCCCTACTGCGCATGCGCAGTGTCAAGGACGTTCCGAAATTGGCGCCAATTATCATTCTCTGTTTGGCCCTTCATCAGTCAACATCTCACTGATCTTTGTGCTTGTAAATCGCAGTTTAAAGGATGCCAGACACGTAATTATTGGAGAAATGGTGATTCTAAGGAGGATATAGAAGGAGGAGAGGAAAAAGGAGTGACAAAAAATAATCAGGGCTGTACTTAAAATTTTTTTATGAAATTATGTTAAGTTGCCTATTTTCGAGGCATGGGCCTCTTGTTGTCATTCTTGCTAAAAAGTTGCACTGCTTATTCAGTGTTTCCTCTCCCCTGGTCTTCTAAGTCCCCCCTTGCAATTCTCCCATGCTTTTGGCATATTTTTGAGAAAGATCATTTTTAAATTGTCTTGGGAGAGTTGCTTGGTTACAGAATGTTTTCAGTTATTTTCCCCATAGTTACGTTTTCACCCATAGGTGTATAAACGTTGTGTTCTGCATCTTCCATCTGATGTTCTGCAGATTCTCCCCTGGGAGTCTCTGTCTTGCATCAGATAGAGTGTAATTTTGATGACTGATTTCGGGCCAGTTTTTTCAGTGCCTGGAGTCATGTTTTCTGGTGTTTTACACTGTTTGTTTACATTGGCAACAGTCTCTTTTGAGGGGGGCTGTTTGCCTTTGGTGTAGTTTATCTCACTATAACATACATTTTTATTATCCGTAAGTGTTGCATTAATTATTTAATATAAATTTAAAATTTTTGACCACACTTAGCCATCGGATCCATCGGGGCTCAACGTTACTTTTCAGAAACTTGGGCTTCGCTGAAAAAATATTTTTCAAAAATTTATTTTGATTTGCAATTGTTTTTTCATTATTAATGGATCATGTTATTATGTATCTTTGTGTCAGGGGTTTGTGCGAGTAACTAGGACTTTTCACAATGAAAGGATATTGTTCAAATTGTAATAGGAAGAAATCTTCCTCTGACTTTCATGATCATTGCATTAATTGTAGTCAGTGTTCTCGCACTAATCCCTGTTCTATATGTCAATATTGGGATGACAAACATTGGAAACGTGTGTCACGATATGTTGTTAGTGGAGAAAGGGCTATGCCGGCTCTTTCTCCGCAAGGTCACTCTACTCTCTCAGTTTTTATTTCAGAGGAACAAGAACAGGGTGATGTTTCCATGTTATCTTCCGCAAGTGCGCTTCCGTCGTCACAAATGAATACAGAGCTAGCGGCAAAAGTGCTCATGGAGATTAAACAAATGTCGTCCGCTAGCTCGCCCGGTGTAGCGTCCATTCACCGAATGGTTCGGCAGCCGGGTTCGTCCGATGCGGTCCAGGAGGAAATGTTGGGTGATGCGAGCACTATAAACATTCAACGTGCACACCCAGTGACGGCGGATAGTAGGCGAGATCGGAGGAAGCCTTTGAGTCCGGTTCCTAGCTCGTCCAGGTCCAGCCGGGCCGCGAGCGAGAGAGGCCCCTCTCTCGTACAACAACATCTGGGACCAGATGTTGTGGTACAAAATGTGTCGCAAGCGGAGCATACGTCCGTCGCTCGGGACGCTCCGTTGTATAGGCAGTCCGCGGAGACTGCTCAGGCTTCTTCCTCTCGTCAGCGCACACGACCGCACCTTGGCTACGTGACCGCCGATATTTTACCAGCTACGCCGATCAGGGATTCTTCGGCGACCAGGTCACACCATCCGGTAGCCAGGGATACGAGGCCGATGGACTCCGGACATTCGCATAGGAAAAGTATGCGGGAGTCATCAGATGCGGAGCTGCCCTCGGCGAAGCAGCGAAAGACTGCGCCTCCGCAGGCCTCGATGCCAGACGTACTTGTGCAGATAGCACAACTTATCGCAGCATCCCAGCAGCCGACAGAAACGGTGTCGGATCGGGAATTATCCGACGGCGCTGGGTCGGTACGCACCGCCGAAGCATCGGGGGCGGACGACCGGGAGCATCATGAGGTCCGACCGGGAGCATCATGAGGTCCGACCGGATGGTGAAAGGGATACGGATGACTTGGAGCTATCCCTTTTGGAACAACATAAAGCTGGAGTGGACTTCATCCGGCACTTTCTCCCTCAAGTTGTTCTGTCGGGCCAGACTGCTGCCGTTCCGGACAAGAGGATTATAGCGTCATTGGACTCTGATTTCTTTGAGCGGTTCAGGGACATCGCTCCCGAGTTTCCGTCTCAGTCCAATAATGTTGCAAGAACATTTGAATTATTGAACGACGCTATATTCAAGCTTGCTTCCAAAACGGGGAAAGCAGGTTTCTTGTCCGCCAATACTCTCAACCTGCCTTTCATTAATGCAAGGAATAAATTCGACACGGCAGGACAGGGTATTCCGAGAGTTCCTCTGCGTATGGACGACGAGGCGGAAGACTTAGAGTTATCATTACCGTCGTCGGTGTCTACTCCAACCGCGGTGTTGGAAACAACTATTTCGTCTAACAGAGCCAGTTTAGATGCCTTATCTTACGCAGATCACCTTACTAAGGCGTTATCACTGTGCCTTCAAGGGAAAGAATTTCAGGATATACAATCCTCTTTAAGACTTCTTTCAAGGGCAGTAGCTTATGCCACGTGTAACTCCGCCCTTTCAGTGGCAAACCTGGAGTTGGTTAGACATGACGCAGCCCTAGCTACATCCACACTCGTGGATACTAAGGTGAAGAACTCTCTCAGAGTCGCTTCAGTCTCCGGAGAACTTCTCTTTGACGGCAAGCTTTCTGCAATTTATGATAAAATTACAAAGAAAGCTTCGGATTCTCTGCTGTTCAAATCTGCTTCTAAGAAGTCGGACACGGCAGACAAGAGTAAGACAGGCACTTCTGGGTCTAATGCACCCAAGAGAGGTTCCTATAGAGGTTCCGGTGCGTCCTCTTGGTCTTATTCAAGAGACTGTCAAGGTAGCGACTCACATTCGGGACGTCCTTCGGGCCGGGACAACCGGTCGGACGCCCCGAGGTCGACGCGACGATGTGCGGGTCGTGGAGGACGTGGTTTCTCCTACCGCAGGCCTCGCAGGTCCAGGAGGTGATGGCTTAAACCTCTATCGCGTACCGATTGGCGGAAGGTTGTCGAGCTTTTCACAAGAGTGGGCGTCGATTACGGACGACCCTTGGGTGAGAGGAATGACTTCGGAAGGTCTAAAGATATCCTTCAAACGAAAGCCTCCATTAACTCGAAGTCCAAAATGGACTCAACTTCCGTCAAATCCGCAGAAAAGAGACGCTCTATTATCAGAGGTGCAGTCTCTTTTAATGAAGAACGCGGTAGAGGTCGTAGAAAACCAGGAGACTCCGGGATTCTACAGCCATCTGTTTCTGGTTCCGAAACCAGACGGCTCGTTCCGTCCAGTCATAGATTTGAGCTGGATAAACAAGCTGATCGTCGCTCCGAAATTTTATATGGAGACGATTCGGTCGGTCAGAGCAAGTATTCGGGTGAACGATTATGCAACGAGCATAGATCTCAAAGATGCGTACTTTCACGTCATGGTACATCCGACATTCAGAAAGTATCTACGCTTCGCAGTCCTATGAGTGGTGTATCAATTCCGGGCGATGTGCTTCGGATTGAATCTAGCACCCTGGGCTTTCACTCGGGTAATGAACTCGGTAATGATCTATTTCCGAGCTCATGCGTCTGCGGTAACGTCGGCCTACCTGGACGACATTCTTCAGAGGTACGGCAACGAGTTAACGCTTCAGAACGATGTTCAGAATCTACTTCTATTGCTCCGACGTCTCGGTTTTATAGTAAACGAGGAGAAGGCGGATCTGGTGCCGTCCAAGTCATTCACACATCTGGAAATGAGCTTCGAGACGCACAACAATCTCGTTCGTCTGCCGTTAACCAGAGCGAAATTAGTCAGTTGTTACGCTCGCTATTGTCTGCACGCAGACAAAGTCACGGCGAGAGAATTTATGAGACTGATAGGTCTGTGCAGAGCCGCTGCGGATCTCATCCGATGGGGCGGTTACGCACGCGTCCTCTCCAAATTTTCTTGACTCAGAATTGGAGTGTGAAAATTCATTCGCTCGACATAGACGTTCTCTTGTCAGATCAAGTGAAACGAGAGATTCAGACTTGGGCAAACATTCAGTGGTTAACTCAGGGAGTTCCGCTGCAGTTGCCGGATCCGAGTTTTACCATTATGACGGATGCCAGTCAAACAGGTTGGGGTGCATCATTGATCCCAACGGATTCGAGATGCCAGGGTCTTTGGGATCCGCAATTCCTGGGCAAGCACATAAACATCAAGGAAATGATGTCAATTTGGCTTGCGTTACGTCATTGGATGGACATTATTCACAATGCTCATGTCCAAATCCTATCCGACAATATGACAGTAGTGGCGTATATACGGAATCAGGGAGGCACTCATTCAGTTCCGTTGTTCAATCTAACGGAAAGAATCCTTCTGTTTGCGCTAGAACATCAGGTTCTTCTTTCGGTCCGTCACATACCGGGTCGTCTGAATGTACTAGCAGACTCCCTTTCACGAAAGGGTCGCTTGTTGCCGTCGGATTGGACTCTCAACAAACAAGTATTCAATCAGATTTGCTACCAATGGGAACGGCCAATGATAGATTTATTTGCGACACATCTCAACAATCAGTTGCAGACGTATGTGTCTCCGTGTCCGGTTCCAAGAACATTTGCAGTAGACGCTCTGTCGATCCCTTGAGACGGAATGATAGGATATGCGTATCCTCCAGCGCCATTAATTCAGCAAGTATTGCTAAAGATAAAACAATCTCAGTGCAAGATTCTGTTGGTAGCATCTCTGTCTCCACAGAGACCGTGGATAAATCTACTCAGGTGTCTGTTGTGGGACCTACCGCGAAAGCTTCCTCCACGGGAGGATATTCTTCCGCAGGGGAAATCGCGTCAACTCCATCACAACCCGCAAGGTCTCAACCTTCACGTTTTTCTGTTGTGCGGTCCTTCTTGCATGGCAAGCACTTAACAGGACGAGCAGTGGATGCGATTTCTAACTGTAGGAGGACCTCCTCTTCGCTAAACTATGCGGCTAAGTGGAAGGTTTTTCGTCGTTGGTGTAGGGATCATTCTGTGGATATTTTTGATCCCTCTATACCAGACATTGCAAACTTTCTAGTATACTTGTTTGACGAAATCAAACTGCAGCCTGTTACTATTAAGGGTTATAGGTCTATGTTATCTGATACCTATGCACATCATGATAGTTTACAAATTGGATCTAAAGTCTCTTTATCTAAGTTGGTTAGAAACTTCTCGATAAATAGACCCAGAACTCTTAGGTTAATTCCTAAATGAAATTTAGCTTGGGTTCTTCTTAAACTGAAGGAAAAGCCATTTGAACCTCTTGGGACTGTAGATTTCAAATTCTTATCTTATAAGACAGCTTTTCTCTTAGCTTTCTCTTCTGCTAGAAGAGTCAGTGAGCTTCATGCACTGTCGGTGGATGATTCTCACTATCGTAGTGTCGGGAACACTATCACTTTCACTACTAATGTGGGTTTTTTAGCTAAGAATCAGGCTCCTAATAAATATCCGGAACCTTTTGTTATTAAGGCTCTTCCGTCTTCGGACGGGCGTAGGCCTTTACTCTGTCCTGTTAGAGCATTACGTATTTATAAACAGAGATCTCAGTTTATCAGAAAGGGACGAAAACGTTTCTTTCTGTCTTTGATGCCTAATAGAAGGGATATTTCGGTCCATTCTATTGCTAGATGGATTCAATTAACTATCCGTACTGCTTATGAGAGTTTATCTTCTTCTCAGCAGTCTGTGCTTAAGATTTCCGCTCATGAAGTAAGAGCTCTTGCTACTTCTTGGGCTTACGCTAATAGTATTGCTATTACAGATTTAATGAAGGCTGCTTATTGGTCTTAGCCATCCACATTCACGAATTTTTATCTCAGAAATATTGAGTCCATTTCTGGAGACCTGCATTGTTTAGGTCCGTTATCTGTTGCTCAGAATGTCGTCCACTAAACAGTTGCAACTATAGTTATGCAGGCTTTCTGTTCCGGGAGTGACTCCGTCCGGCTGCCCTCTTCGCTGGGCTATTTGACCCAGGGCAAGGGGAAGGGGGGGGGGGGAGGGTGTTCCCTTAGGTCACCTGCTTTATAGTGAAAAGCAAGGGAATGCCTCCTCCGAAGTCAGTATTTCTGAGTCGTTTCCGGGATGGTTTTAAACTGTAATATTAATGTTAAAAATTCATTCATGTCATATTTTTAAAGTGTAGCTCGGTGTGAAGCATTTGTATATGTCAAGTGTCAAACGGGCGTTATTATACAATCCTCGGACACTTTTAAAAGAATATAAAGAGTCTCAATTCTCTGGACTAACTTTATTTATTGGCTTACTTTAAAAATAATTAGTATAAAGGGTTATACTGGATGTTAATAGAGAACATGAATGTTATTGTGCTCAATTATGAAGGGTATTGTATCTTTCTAATTTAACATAAAATAAGAAAGATACATGTAAAGCCTAATACTCCTTTTCTCCTTGAGGGGTTGCCTCTATATTACATAGCTGAGCTTATTTGATTTTCCTCTATGTCCTAGGCCCTCCAGCCTTTTTACTATTCAGCTAAGTCTGGGTCATTGGTACAGTATAAAAATGTTAAAAAATTTATAGTAATTTATATATTTTTTATACTTACCAATGACCCAGACGGGGATGGCCCTCCCAGGAGTTGGGAACTCTTACCTCCCCGCTGAGTACATAGCGCTGACCAGGCACTGCAATGATAATTGGTGCCAATTTCGGAACGTCCTTGACACTGCGCATGCGCAGTAGGGGCGAAGTATGGAGGTCCTATAGGACATGATTTCTTTTGGTTTTGGATGCAAATTTTGGGGATTGGGGGGCAAAATTTGTGTTTGGCCCTGGATTTTTTAGAGTTAGCACCAGCTAAGTCTGGGTCATTGGTAAGTATAAAAAATATATAAATTACTATAAATTTTTTAACTTTCTGGCTTCCAGGTGTCTCTTTTCATGATGCTTTGGGTTACATTACGTGCCTATTTATCACAATGGCCAAAAAAATGTGTATTGTGCTCCGAATTTCACATTGAATCCTTTTTTCAAAGAAGAATTCTGACTTGTCGACTATAAAATTCAGAGTCAATTATTGGAGTTTTGCAAAGTCGACAACTTTTAGTCTACTAGTTGTTTCAACACTACACTGATGTATAACATTTATAGTGCTGTGCGGTTAACCGAAATTCGGTCGGTTTCGTTTTTTTTTAAATAACCGACCGACTTTTCCTCCGAGTACCGACATTCGGTATGTGGACGGTGTTTTTTTTGTTCTAACTTTCTGAAGACTTTTGAATAAACTATTTCCATTGCGTCAACATTGTTCAACACGGCGGAGAATTTCTGATTGGGGCACAAGGCTTGTCATTTTGAGGCAAGCGATTCCCACGGACCCAAATCGCCTGCCTCACACAAAATACCACAGTCGACAGCAGGCGATAAATATTTATCAGCTCCAACATGTCAACAGAGCTTGAGACGATATCGTGAACAGCCCCAGTTAAAATCGATAGGCTATTTATATTAAATTGAGTTGAACAGCTTTGCAAAAAATCTTTTTTTTGTTTGCAGTGTGTCACGTCATTTCCCCCCCCCCCCCCCCCCACGTGTGTTTTGAGTACTCTCCCTTGATGTGCAGCAGATATTTTGAACAGCTGATATCAAGTTTGCCTTCTGGTCTTTATCCTCCCGTTTTTGGAAACGTTCTGTTTATGAAATAGCAGCATATCAAAATATGTCTTATTGAGGAACAATTCTTCCAGTATACTCCCCAGTATGTATTATTCTTTGGGTTTTTCTTTTTTTGCAAAAAATTTCTTACCGCCATACCGGTACCATCACTGGCCACCGGGTTGGAAAAGCTCACCTAACCTCGTGTCAACTCAAGTTTGTGTCCGAATTCTGATACTGTGTTCGAGTTCAACGTCCCGAAAATATCAATCCAACACCTATACCTTTACCACTCCTTCACTTTACGCACACCTGTGGCTTATTCACTGGTCAGAACCCCTTATATTTGTTCATTTTCGGTCTTTAAATCAATACGCCCCCCTCCCCCCCCCCCCCCCAATAACCAAAACCGAAAC
The DNA here is from genome assembly GCA_031216915.1 of Pictodentalium vernedei. Taxonomy (NCBI): domain Eukaryota; kingdom Metazoa; phylum Mollusca; class Scaphopoda; order Dentaliida; family Dentaliidae; genus Pictodentalium; species Pictodentalium vernedei. The sequence continues at coordinate 33,349,677 of CM062296.1, forward strand.
AAATACTCAACTATTTTTGTAAAAACCGAACCGAACCAAAACCGAGGCAAAATTCCATAACCGCACAGCTCTAAACATTTACCAGATAGAACATATTCAACAAGAACATAAACAAAAGACATACAACACTTTGTCAACTGAGTGCTAGTACAGTGGAACCCACTCAATTGGATATCTCTTAATTGTATATCCCTGTTAATTGAATATAATTTCCAAACACAAAACCATTTACCATACCTCCAGTACAAATTTGACCTGTTAATTGAATATACAGTTAAAACTAGAAGTCCTGTCACGAACTGTGCGCTTCTGGGCTTAATTGCATGTAAGAATTGCGCGCAGTTGCCACATCGAATGGCATCCAAAGCACGGCAGGTTATCCTGGTCACTCATAACAAACACAGGCAATGTTTCTGCCAATGGACCTCTGGGTTACCCGGAGATCCTTTGGCTGAAACATTGCTTGTGCACAGGCCATTTGTACAGAATTTGATAGCCTTACTATGGTCATAACACGTAGATTAACGCGCAGATCGACGTGCTAATTGTGCGCATTTCATGACAGGACTTCCAGTTTTAACGGTATGTTATAGAGTAAACTCCTGGTAATTGAATAAGAAATCTTGTAACCTGTCGAGAAATTGCATTGACTGGCCCCAGTTTTCTTTTGTTTATAGACCTATTTGGCCTCAGCACATTCAATACAGGCATTTAATCTATTATACCTTGTTTGACAGAGCTCATGGAGCTCTGTCAAACAAGATATAATAGAATAAATGCTAAGTTTAGGCTTGAGACCCTGATTCAGATTGAGCTTCACAGAGGGTAAATTTAGTGATGCTACAGTTAAAACTAGAAGTCCTGTCATGACATGCGCACAAATAGCACGTTGATATGCGCGTTAATGTACGCGTTATGGCCCAAGTAAAGCTATCAAATTCTGTACATATGGCCTGTGCAAAAGCAATGTTTCAGCCAATGGACCTCCGGGTAACCCGGAGGTCCATTGGCAGAAATATTGCATGTGTTTGCTATGAGTAACCAAGAGAGCCTGCCGTGCTTTGGATGCCATTCGATATGGCAATTGCCAAATTTGGACCTTCAGCCCTCTACCGGAACACCAACACTGTTATAAGGAGACAGGTTATCACCAATGACTAGTCGAAGTCGACTTGATTTTGGGTATTGGCTTGTGGACTTTGGAATTCACTAGTCGTTTGTGCACTGTTGACAGCTGCACTGTGTGTACAATTTGAAAAAGCCTAGCGGGCATATTATGCAATGTCAGGTGCAGCTCTTGTTTTTTGTTTAATAAATAAAGAGGTTATTTGGGGTGAAGGCTGATGCGAAGTTACTGAGGGCTGATATTTCAGCCTATCGGAAGCTAACCCAGTAATAACCTCTAAATAGTTGATTCTTTGAAGTATATTTTCAACCTCGGTTGCTGGTATTCTATTTCAGATAGAGAATATGATGCTAACAAGCACTGTGGTGTTAAAACAGGAGATATGGACAAGCCATGCACCAGGTCTCTAACATGCAAGGTTAGTATTTCATTATTTTTACATTGAACCGAGATACAGAGCATCGAAGTTGAATATAGGCTCCAAGCTGCAAACCTCAGACAATGCTAACGTCACTTCATTACAACAATGTGTATGTTCCAATAAGACTCTATCCACAGTCCAAAGCCCACAATGTGAAATGAACCAGGCTTGATAACATCAAACCTTTACCTTATGAATCGGCCGTCTCCGCCCGTGTAATTTACAAATTGAGCAGTTTGAATTTTTTTTTATTTTTTAAAAGATTTCAACAAAACCATATCATGTGACCCCCTCATTAGAATGAGCGCGCTGAACTGTTCCAGTGAGGGGTCACATGACCAGTCCTGGAAATAAGACAGCTAAAAAATGCACTCGTTGAAAAATATTGTGGAGCACTAATATACTGTTAGGGTATATAAATGTGTGTTGTTTTGAGAAAGCAGCACACTGTGGCTAGTGGCAAGTTACTGTCATAATTCAGCAATTCCTTATACATTTACAGTTAAAACTAGAAGTCCTGTCATGAACAGTGTGCTTACCTAGGCTTAATTGCACGTTGGAATAGCGTGCAATTGCCATATCGAATGGCATCAAAAGCATGACAGGTTCTCTTGGTTACTCATAGCAAACACATGCAATGTTTCTGCCAGTGGACCTCCGGGTTACCCGGAGGTCCAATTGCTGAAACATTGCTTGTGCACAGGCCATATGTACAGAATTTGATAGCATTACTTGGGCCATAACGCATACATTAACGCGCATATCAACGTGCTATTTGTGCGCATTTCATGACAAGACTTCTAGTGTTAACTGTAACCCTTTTAATACTACTAGAAGTAACCATGCCAGTTCAATGGCAGCAATTTGAAGAGTCCATATTCATTATTTGGGGTAGACCAATCAATATTTTCAACGTGTCTACCCCACACATTTACTGAACAGCTGTCCTATTTAATGGCGTTATGACGTATCATGTTCCTGGCTGGAAAAGCAGCCGCTCGGGTTCAAAGGGATGAGGTTTCTGGTTGTTTGGAAACAGTATTCCCTCGAAAATTCATATACTTACATTTTACGGGTGCAATTTACTCTCGTCTCTGATTTCATGGGAGCTTTAAACTGCACCCGTCGATTTTGTTCATTTCCAGCTCTGCATGACATGGTTTTATTGATAATTTTGAAAAAAATGTTAAAAGTCAATAATGAAAATAGTACATTTTGATATCGTCTGCCTTGGGTAAAGAGTTAACGAGCTTAGTAAATAAACCTATCATGTACCCCATGATGTCACAGGACTAATAATGAAAAAATAATAAAGGTCAAGGTCACTCTGTCTTACTTCAAATCGTAAAATGATTTGTAATTTAAACAACACTTGTTTCGAAACATTGTCTGCTCCACGTGTGAAAAATCTAAAAAAATGAAGCGGTTTTCAAGTCACTCCATTGATGAAGCGAATATGAAATGGGCAACATCATCAATATTTTGCATGGTGATGTCAAATGGTAACATATGTCACTGGTGCTCTGTTTTATTGGTAAAATAGGATCCGGTAACCAATACCTGGGGTGAAAGTCCTCTAAAATGGGCAAACTGGGTATAAATGATTGCCTGGACTTGACTTTATATCCATGTTGCAGTCAGAATTACAGTTAAAACTGTTAAGTCCTGTCATGAATAGTGCGCTTATCTAGGCTTAATTGCGCATTGGAATTGCACGCAATTGCGATATGATATCGAATGGCATCTAAAGCACGACAGGTTCTCCTGGTTACTCATAGCAAACACATGCAATGTTTCTGCCAATGGATTACCCGGAGGTCCATTGGCTGAAACATTGCCTGTGCACAGGCCATATGTACAGAATATGATAGCTTTAATTGGGCCATAACGCACACATTAACGCACATATCAACGTGCTATTTGTGCGCATTTCATGACAGGACTTCTAGTTTTAACTGTAGCTATTTTGTAGAAATGCTTTAACCATGTACCCAATACAAAGGATATCAAAATGTTTTATTTATAATTACACGCATTGTTTTTTATAAATTTCTCGAACATCCTTAAAAAAGCTTTGCAATGAGCTCATTCCAATGGGAGGGGGGGGGGGGGGGGGAGGGGGGGTCACATGATATGGTTTTGTTGAAAAATATTGCTTTTTTCTACTGTTCACTTTCTAAATTATGAGGTTGATTCATTAACTCTTTACCCAATGCAGACGATATCAATATGTATTATTTCAAATATCATTTTTTTTAATTTTTCAAAAAATTTCAACATAACCATATCATGTGACCCCTCATTGGAACAAGCTCAATGCTGAATAAGGGGTCACATGATATGGTTTTGTTGAAACATTATGAAAATTAATTTTTTCATCTGCTCAATTTGCATATTACATTTAAAACTAGAAGTCCTGTCACGAATAGTGTGCTTATCTAGGCTTAATTGCGCATTGGAATTGCACGCAATTGCCATATCGAATGGCATCCAAAGCACGGCAGGTTCTCTTGGTTACTCATAGCAAACACATGCAATGTTTCTGCCAATGGACCTCTGGGTTACCCGGAGGTCCATTGGCTGAAACATTGCTTGTGCACAGGCCATATGTACAGAATTTGATAGCTTTACTTGGGCCATAATGCGTACATTAACTCACATATCAACGTGCTATTTGTGCGCATTTCATGACAGGACTTCTAGTTTTAACTGTACGTGGGCGGATGCAGGCGATTCGTTAGGTAAAGGGTTAAGTAATGGGCTAAACATTAATAAATACATAAATGATAATTGGAAAAATCGATTCACAAAATGCTTTCTACATTCTGTGGTCTTGACACGTTTGATGATAGGCATTTAAAATTGTATGTGTGGAGTGGGAAACTTATAAATACTCTATTCCTTTACCTCTAATTACCTGCTTGTCTCGGTCTTAATTTCTCATCTCTGGTTTCTTGAATATACCATTTTTACATAGTGCCATCTTACATCCAGGACTCCATTTGCCCTCACAAACCGGCTTTATTTATCAACATTGCACACACGTGTACTGAACTGCTGATCTGCATTGAAAGCTTCATTTTTCGTCTCCTATTTATCAATTAAAATTTGACAACTTACCTAATCTGCATTTGTTCTCATCCCCAAAGAGAACAATGGTTGGGTGTTAGAAATTTGTGTATTTTGCGATGTTACATTCCATACTTATCATTTTCGTGTAATACAATTAAGAATTGAATGTAATTTTTATAATCTTTATTGGAGTATGAACGTGTGGGAATGGGTACAAATTATGTATGAATCCCAAAGGGATTCATACAATTTGTACCCATTCCCACATGTTCATACTCCAATAAAGATTATAAAAATTGCATTCAATTCTTATAATTACATTCTGTAACTGTTTAAGCTACTTTTTACCAAACAACCTAGCAGAAAGGCGAAATAAAACATGTACGAACGAACGAGGCAAAAAACCATCCTCACACAAAAGACAATGTGCACAACTCTGATTTTTAATTTTCACAACTTTAGAAATGGAAACGAGTATTTTAGTTGCGGACTTTCTGCCACAGTTGGGAAATGTCATCAAAGAAACAGCAGCGGAGTTGATAACTGCGAGAGGCGCTAAAAGTTGAAAACCCGCCCAAACACCGCTTGAATTACATTCTGTCAACTGTGCTCTACCGTAAATGCGGGTCAAAGTTCGACCAAATGTATTCATTGGAAAATCCAGCTGACCAATGGGAATTGAGTATTTGGACCCAAAATACATTAACAATGTAACTATTCCTTCATGTTAGTTCTGACGTCCGTCACAACCCTCAATTACAATGTACCTTCGGCTTCTTTAAAAATAAAACGTTTCGTTCGAAGAATGGCAGGCAAGCACACAATCAAATTTTGTTTCAAAATGACAAAAGAACGACAGCAAAAAATATTTCTCAATTGGATACAAATGATATCATTGCAGCATTCAGTACAGTACAGCAGACATGGGTGCTATATTTTTATACTGTACCAATTACCCTGACTTAGCTGGTGCTAACTCTAACAAAACCAGGGCCAAACACAAATTTTGCCCCCCAATCCCCAAAATTTGCATCCAAAACAAAAAGAAATCATGTCCTAAAGGACCTCCATACAATGCCTCTACTGCGCATGCGCAGTGACGCAGACGTCCCGAAATTGGCGCCAATTATCATTCTCTGTTTGGCCCTTCATCAGTCAACATCTCACTGATCTTTGTGCTTGTAAATCTCAGTTTAAAGGATGCCAGACACGTAATTTTTGGAGAAAATGTGATTCTAAGGAGGATAGAAGGAGGAGAGGAAAAAGAAGTGACAAAAAATAATCAGGGCTGTACTTAAAATTTTTTGATGAAATTATGTTAAGTTGCCTATTTTCGAGGCATGGGCCTCTTGTTGTCATTCTTGCTAAATGTTGCACTGCTTATTCAGTGTTTCCTCTCCCCTAGCCTTCTAAAGTCCCCCCTTGCAATTCTCCCATGCTTTTGGCATATTTTTGAGAAATTTCATTTCTAAAATTTCCTGGGAGAGTTGCTTGGTTACAGAATGTTTTCTGTTATTTTCCCCATAGTTACGTTTTCACCCATGGGTGTATAACTTTGTGTTCTGCATCTTCCATCTGATGTTCTGCAGATTCTCCCTTGGGAGTCTCTGTTTTGCATCAGATAGAGTGTAATTTGATGACTGATTCCGGGCCAGTTTTTTCAGTGCCTGGAGTCATGTTTTCTGGTGTTTTTACACTGTTTGTTTACATTGGCAACAGCCTTTTTTGAGGGGGGCTGTTTGCCTTTGCTGTAGTTTATCTCACTATAAGATACATTTATATTATCCGTAAGTGTCTCATTAATTATTTAATATAAATTTAAAATTTTTGATCACACTTTGCCATCGGATCCATCGGGCTCAACGTTACTTTTCAGCAACTTGGGCTTCGCTGAAAAAATATTTTTTCAAAATTATTTTGATTTGCAATTGTTTTTTCATTTATTAATGGATCATGTTATTATGTATCTTTGTGTCAGGGGTTTTTGCGAGTAACTAGGACTTGTTGTTGTTCTTTCACAATGAAGGGACATTGTTCAAATTGTAATAGGAAGAAATCTTCTTCTGACTTTCATGATCATTATATTAATTGTAGTCAGTGTTCTCGCATTAATCCCTGTCCTATATGTGAATATTGGGATGAGAAACATTGGAAACGTGTGTCACGATATGTTGTTTCTGGAGAAAGGGCTATGCCGGCTCTTTCTCCGCAAGGTCACTCTACTCTCTCAGTTTCTATTTCAGAGGAACCAGAACAGGGTGATGTTTCCATGTTATCTTCTACAAGTGTGCGTCCGTCGTCACAAATGAATTCAGAGCTAGCGGCAAAAGTGCTCATGGAGATTAGACAAATGTCGTCCGCTAGCTCGCCCGGTGTAGCGTCCATTCACCGAATGGTTCGGCAGCCGGGTTCGTCCGATGCGGTCCAGGAGGAAATTTTGGGTGATGCGAGCACTATAAACATAATAGATGCACACCCAGTGACGGCGGATAGTAAGCGAGAACGGAAGAAGCCTTTGAGTCCGGTTCCTAGCTCGTCCAGGTCCAGCCGGGCCGCGAGCGAGAGAGGCCCCTCTCTCGTACAACAACATCTGGGACCAGATGTTGTGGTACAAAATGTGTCTTTAGCGGAGCATACGTCCGTCGCTCGGGACGCTCTGTTGTATAAGCAGTCCGCGGAGACTGTTAAGGCTTCCTCTTCTCGTCAGCGCACACGACCGCACCTTGGCTGCGTGACCGCCGATATATTACCAGCTTCGCCGATCAAGGATTCTTCGGCGACCAGGTCACACCATCCGGCAGCCAGGGATTCGATATCGATGGACTCCGGACGTTCGCATAGGAAAAGTATGCGGGAGCCATCTGATGCAGAGCTGCCCTCGGCGAAGCAGCGAAAGACTGCGCCTCCGCAGGTCTCGACGCCGGACATTCTTGTGCAGATAGCACAGCTTATCGCAGTATCCCAGCAGCCGACAGAAACGGTGTCGGATCGAGAATTATCCGACGGCGCTGGGTCGGTACGCTCCGCCGAAGCATCGGGGGCGGACGACCGGGAACATCATGAGGTCCGACCGGATGGTGAAAGGGATACGGATGACTTGGAGCTATCCCTTTCGGAACAACATAAAGCTGCCGTGGACTTCATCCGGCACTTTCTCCCTCAAGTTGTTCCGTCGGGCCAGACTGCTGCGGTTCCGGACAAGAGGATTATAGCGTCATTGGACTTTGAATTTTTTGAGCGGTTCAGGGACATCGCTCCTGAGTTTCCGTCGCAGTCCAATAATGTTGCAAGAACATTTGAATTATTGAACGACGCTATATTTAAACTTGCTTCCAAGACGGGGAAAGCAGGTTTCTTGTCCGCTAATACTCTCAACCTGCCTTTCATTAATGCAAGGAATAAATTCGATACGGCAGGACAGGGTATACCGAGAGTTCCTCTGCGTATGGACGACGAGGCGGAAGACTTAGAGCTATCATTACCGTCGTCGGCTTCTATTCCAACCGCGGTGTTGGAAACAACTATTGCGTCTAACAGAGCCAATTTAGATGCCTTATCTTACGCAGATCACCTTACTAAGGCGTTATTACTGCGCCTTCAAGGGAAAGAGTTTCAGGATATACAATCCTCTTTAAGACTTCTTTCAAGGGCAGTAGCTTATTCCACGTGTAACTCCGCCCTTTCAGTGGCAAATCTGGAGTTGGTTAGACGTGACGCAGCCCTAGCTACATCCACACTAGTGGATACTAAGGTGAAGAACTCTCTTAGAGTCGCTTCGGTCTCAGGAGAACTTCTCTTTGACGGCAAGCTTTCTGCTATTTATGATAAAATTACAAAGAAAGCTAAGGATTCTCTGTTGTTCAAATCTGCTCCTAAGAAGTCGGATACAGCAGACACGAATAAGACAGGCACTTCTGGGTCTAATGCGCCCAAGAGAGGTTCCTATAGAGGTTCCGGTGCGTCCTCTTGGTCTTATTCGACATACCGTCAGGGTAGCGACTCTCGTTCGGGACGTCCTTCTGGCCGGGACAATCGGTCGGACGCCCCGAGGTCGATGGGGCGAGGTGCGGGCCGTGGAGGACGTGGTTTCTCCTACCGCAGGCCTCGCAGGTCCAGGAGGTGATGGCTTAAACCTCTATCGCGTACCGGTTGGCGGAAGGTTGTCAAGCTTTTCACAAGAATGGGCGTCGATTACGGACGACCCTTGGGTGAGAGGAGTGACTTCGGAAGGTCTAAAGATATCCTTCAAACGAAAGCCTCCATTAACTCGAAGTCCAAAGTGGACTCATCTTCCGTCAAATCCGCAGAAAAGAGACGCTCTGTTATCAGAGGTGCAGTCTCTTTTAATGAAGAACGCGGTAGAGGTCGTAGAAAACCAGGAATCACCGGGATTCTACAGCCATCTGTTTCTGGTTCCAAAACCAGACGGCTCGTTCCGTCCAGTCATAGATTTGAGCTGGATAAACAAGCTGATCGTCGCCCACGAAGTTTTATATGGAGACGATTCAATCGGTCAGAGCGAGTATTCGGGTGTACGATTATGCAACGAGCATAGATCTCAAAGATGCGTACTTTCACGTCATGGTACATCCGACATTCCGAAAGTACGTACGCTTCGCAGTCCTAGGAGTGGTGTATCAATTCCGGGCGATGTGCTTCGGATTGAATCTAGCACCCTGGGCTTTCACTCGGGTAATGAACTCGGTAATGATCTATTTCCGAGCTCATTCGTCTGCGGTAACGTCGGCCTACCTGGACGACATTCTTCAGAGGTACGGCAACGAGTTAACGCTTCAGAACGATGTTCAGAATCTTCTTCTATTGCTCCGACGTCTCGGTTTTATAGTAAACGAGGAGAAGTCGGATCTGGTGCCGTCCAAGTCATTCACTCATCTGGGAATGAGCTTCGAGACGCACAACAATCTCGTTCGTCTGCCGTTAACCAGAGCGAAATTAGTCAGTTGTTACGCTCGCTATTGTCTGCACGCAGACAAAGTCACGGCGAGAGAATTTATGAGACTGATAGGTCTGTGCGGAGCCGCCGCGGATCTCATTCCGATGGGGCGGTTACGCACACGTCCTCTTCAAATTTTCTTGACTCAGAATTGGAGTGTGAAAATTCATTCGCTCGATGTAGACGTTCTCTTGTCAGATCAAGTGAAACAAGAGATTCAGACTTGGGCAAACATTCAGTGGTTAACTCAGGGAGTTCCACTGCAGTTGCCGGATCCGAGTTTTACCATTATGACGGATGCCAGTCAAACAGGTTGGGGTGCATCATTAATCCCAACGGATTCGAGATGCCAGGGTCTTTGGGATCCGCAATTCCTGTGCAAGCACATAAACATCAAGGAAATGATGTCAATTTGGCTTGCGTTACGTCACTGGATGGACATTATTCACAATGCTCATGTCCAAATCCTATCCGACAATACGACAGTAGTGGCGTATATACGGAATCAGGGAGGCACTCATTCAGTTCCGTTGTTCAATCTAACGGAAAGAATCCTTCTGTTTACGCTAGAACATCACGTTCTTCTTTCGGTCCGTCACATACCGGGTCGTCTGAATGTGCTAGCAGACTCCCTTTCACGAAAGGGTCGCTTGTTGCCGTCGGAGTGGACTCTCAACAAACAAGTATTCAATCAGATTTGCTACCAATGGGAACGGCCAATGATAGACTTATTTGCGACATATCTCAACAATCAGTTGCAGACGTATGTGTCTCCGTGTCCGGTTGCAAGAGCATTTGCAGTAGACGCTCTGTCGATCCCTTGGGACGGAATGATAGGATATGCGTATCCTCCAGCGCCGTTAATTCAACAAGTGTTGCTAAAGATAAAACAATCTCAATGCAAGATTCTGTTGGTAGCATCTCTGTCGCCACAGAGACCGTGGATAAATCTACTCAGGTGTCTGTTGTGGGACCTACCGCGAAAGCTTCCTCCACGGGAGGATCTTCTTTCGCAGGGGAAATCGCGCCAACTCCATCACAACCCGCAAGGTCTCAACCTTCACGTTTTTCCGTTGTGCGGTCCTTCTTGCATGGCAAACACTTTACAGGACGAGCAGTGGACGCGATTTCTAACTGTAGGAGGACCTCCTCTTCGCTAAACTATGCGGCTAAGTGGAAGGTTTTTCGTCGTTGGTGTAGGGATCATTCTGTAGATATATTCGATCCCTCTATACCAGACATTGCAAACTTTCTAGTATACTTGTTTGACGAAATCAAACTGCAGCCTGTTACTATAAAGGGTTATAGATCTATGTTATCTGATACCTATGCACATCATGATAGTTTACAAATTGGATCTAATGTCTCTTTATCTAAGTTGGTTAGAAACTTTTCGATAAATAGACCCAGAACTCTTAGATTAATTCCTAAGTGGAATTTAGCTTGGGTTCTTCTTAAATTGAAGGAAAAGCCATTTGAACCTCTTGGGACAGTAGATTTCAAATTCTTATCTTATAAGACAGCTTTTCTCTTAGCTTTCTCTTCTGCTAGAAGAGTCAGTGAGCTTCATGCACTGTCGGTGGATGATTCTCACTATCGTAGTGTTGGGAACACTATCACCTTCACTACTAATGTGGGTTTTTTAGCTAAGAATCAGGCTCCTAATAAATATCCGGAACCTATTGTTATTAAGGCTCTTCCGTCTTCAGACGGGCGTAGGCCTTTACTCTGTCCTGTTAGAGCGTTACGTATCTATAAACAGAGATCTCAGTTTATCAGAAAGGGATGGAAACGTTTCTTTCTGTCTTTGATGCCTAATAGAAAGGACATTTCGGTCCATTCTATTGCTAGATGGATTCAATTAACTATCCGTACTGCTTATGAAGATTTATCTTCTTCTCAGCAGTTTGTGCTTAAGATTTCTGCTCATGAAGTAAGAGCTCTTTCTACTTCCTGGGCTTATGCTAATAGTGTTGCTATTACAGATTTAATGAAGGCTGCTTATTGGTCTCAGCCATCCACATTTACGAATTTTTATCTCAGAAATATTGAGTCCATTTCTGGAGACCTGCATTGTTTAGGTCCGTTATCTGTTGCTCAGAATGTCGTCCACTAAACAGTTGCAACTATAGTTATGCAGGCTTTCTGTTCCAGCAGTGACTCCGTCCGGCTGCCCTCTTCGCTCTGGGCTATTTGACCCAGGGCAAGGGGAAGGGGGGGGGGGGGGGGGGGGGGGGGCGGGTGTTCCCTTAGGTCACCTGCTTTATAGTGAAAAGCAAGGGAATGCCTCCTCCAAGTCAGTATTTCTGAGTCGCTTCCGGGATGGTTTTAAAGTGTAATATTAATGTTAAAATTCATTCATGTCTTATTTTTAAAGTGTAGCTCGGTGTGAAGCATTTGTATATGTCAAGTGTCAAACGGGCTTTAATATACAATACTCGGACACTTTTAAATGACTATAAAGAGTCTCAATTCTCTGACTACTTTATTTATTGGCTTGCTTTAAAAATAATTAGTATAAGGGATATACTGGATGTTAATAGAGAACATGAATGTTATTGTGCTCAATTATTAAGGGTAGTGTATCTTTCTAATTTAATATTAAATAAGAAAGATACATGTAAAGCCTAATACTCCTTTTCTCCTTAAGGGGTTACCTCTTTACTATATAGTTGAGCTTATTGGATTTTCCTCTATGTCCTAGGCCCTCCAGCCTGTTTACTATTCAGCTAAGTCTGGGTCATTGGTACAGTATAAAAATGTTAAAAAATTTATAGTAATTTATATATTTTTTATACTTACCAATGACCCAGACGGGGATGGCCCTCCCTGGAGTTGGGAACTCTTGCCTCCCTGCTGAGTACATAGCGCTGACCAGGCACTGCCAGTAAGAATGATAATTGGCGCCAATTTCGGGACGTCTGCGTCACTGCGCATGCGCAGTAGAGGCGTTGTATGGAGGTCCTTTAGGACATGATTTCTTTTTGTTTTGGATGCAAATTTTGGGGATTGGGGGGCAAAATTTGTGTTTGGCCCTGGTTTTGTTAGAGTTAGCACCAGCTAAGTCTGGGTCATTGGTAAGTATAAAAAATATATAAATTACTATAAATTTTTTAACTTTTTATAACAAATCTGAATGGCTGGTTTCGAGGTGGCATATCAAATCCTGGATTTAAGATTTTGCTATGTAAAAATGGTCTCTTCTCTCGAAAATATACTGATCATGGAAATTCTAAGTATTTGTCTGCTCATTCGAAATCTGCAAACCTGATGATTGTTCATTTGGGAGACATTGAAGTTCAAGCCTGGAAATATGCGCAGACTGTCATCTTCAGAATGAGGTCCCCAGAGGGTGAATTTGGTGGTTCTACTTTGCACAGCAGGGTAGCATTACTGAATTTACCTTCTGTGACCCTCTGTCTGAATCAAGATCTCGGACCTAACCAGAAAGAGGTACCCAGAGGATAAATTGGGGATTCTAGCTCACTGTATGGGATAGCATCAGCAAATTCACCCTCTGAGGACCTCATTCTGCAAATGACCGATTGCTTATTTCCAGGCTTGTTGAAGATCAAAAATGTTAACTCTTTACCTTATGAATTTGCTGCTTCCGACTATGTGAAATACAAAATCAACAGTAAAAAAAATTCTTTTTAAAAATTTCCACAAACCCATATAATATGACCCCCTCTTCAGAATGCGTTCATCAAGCTTATTCCAATGAGGGATCACATGATATGGTTTTGTGGAAGTTTTTTTTTAAAAAATATACGTTTTTTTCTTCAAGTGCTCATTTTGTAAATTACACGAGTGGTTGTCCCCGATTTGTTAATGGGTTAAACACCAATAAATAAATAACTGGGAGCGCGGTGGCTCAGTGGTAGACTGTTGGACTTCTATGCTAGAGGTGCCGAGTCTGATCCCCGTCCGGGACGACCCGCATTGTGTCCTTGGGCAAGATACTCCCAGTTGCCTACACGGGGGCACGATAATGCCATGTACTAAGGCGTACTGCACATCGATGGTGCACATGTCTTCAACCACTGTAACCCTACTTGAGCGGAGCTTGAACAGAGTTAGAACTTAGAATGTTGAGCTGACAGTTGCTTGGTGGTTCTCTCCGGGTTCTCTGCTTCCTCCACCCAGAAAAGTCTCTGGAACTACTGAGCCGATGTGAACCAAACTTGGCAGGAATCATCTATGGGATCCTCATTTTAGTCCTGTGGGATGGAAAACACGGCCGCCAGAGGCATTCTTTGATTCTTTGATTCTGATTGGTGGATTTTGAAAAATCTCCTGTGAAACAACAAGGCCAAATGTTTTGAAACTTCACATGGTTGATGACTTCATATAAATGATGACTGGGGACTCCCTCTACCAACAATCCTTATTTAATATTAGTCGGGTTTCAAACATGGCCACAATTGCAGCTTATTGTTACTATGGAAACCCTTTGGGAAATCACATTTTCATCTTCTCTGGAACTACTGAGCTGATGTGAACCCAAGTTGGCACAAATAATGTATGGAAGGTCCTCTGAAAACATTCATTCTGTTTCACACAGATGAAGGAGCATGGCAGCCAGCTGCATTCTTTGATTTTGATTAGAATAACTGAGGGATATGTAGTTTTACTATGTGAGCAATTACAGGCTCTTTGGAGCTGCTTGTTGGTTTTACAGAGGGTACTTCAAGTATTTTATTTATTTTTTCTCATTTTTCAGTCTCATGCTCTTTCATTACGTCGCAGTGTACCAGGAAGGCGTAAATCCTTTGATGACTTGCTCAGAGAGCATCGAGAAGCAAAGGAAGCTTTGGCAAAAGCGAAAGCAGAGAAATCGAAAACTACTCCATCAAAAAGTAACTTGTCAACTCCAAACTCATCTCCTATCCATGGATCACAGCATGAAGTTAGTGGTGAGAGGGATGTGACAAAATCTCCTCGCTCAACGTGTATGTTGTCTCCTACCAAAAAGCTGTCAAACCCATTTCTCAGGCCCCTTAACTCAGTCTTTCATAACAAGTAAGTATAATTTCAATTTTTTACTCGTATTATTGGTTATTTCTCTTAAAGATACGGAAATATTTAAAGGTTGAGAAGGTCAAAATATCCTAAATTTATCATTGTGTGTCGAAATCTTAAAAGCCATTGTCTCTTAAAAATAAAATTCCAGTTCCCAGAAAGTGCTTCAAAATCAGATTTTCGTGAAAAATGTCACAGAATGTCATTGACAAATATATTTGGGTAACAACTTGGTTCATTTTAGAATAAATGTATACTTACAGTACAGCTACCGTGGACTCAGTCACTTTCCACAGCCTCAATAATATTACATTCAAAGAACTAATTATAGGAATAATCATCCAAAATTTAATTAATGAAGCATCGGGTACAACCCAGTGAGTCATTAATTAAACTTTTGCTAATGATGATTTTTAGCTCAACTTTGCCGAAGTCAAATTTGAGCTATTGTCATGGTCCGTCTGTCCGTCCGTCCGTCCGTCCGTCCGTCCGTCCGTCCATCTGTCCATCTGTCCGTACGTCAACAATTGGCTATGGCTCGGGCTAGAGGTCGTATTTATGAACCGATCTTTACAAAACATCTTGGGTACCTTTGTTATGACCGTGGGACGAGAACGAGTGTTTTTGGGTGCAGTCCGAAATTCAAGATGGCTGCCAGCCGCCATTTTGTACCGTTGATGCAGAAATCTGTATTTTTATACTGTACCAATGACCCAGACATAGCTGGTGCTAACTCTTAAAATATAGGGCCAAACACAAATTTTGCCCCCCAATCCCCAAAATTTGCATCTAAAACTAAAGAAAACATGTCCAGAGAGGCCCTCCACACCTCGCCCCCACTGCGCATGCGCAGTGTCAAGGACGTTCCGAAATTGGCGCCATTTATCATTCTAAGTTTGGCCCTTCATCAGTTAACATCTGACTGATCTTTGTGCTTTTAAATCTCAGTTTAAATGATGCCAGACAAATAAATATTAGTGAAATGGTGATTCTAAGGAGGATAGAAAAGGAGGAGAGGAAAAGAATGTGTGACAGAATATTATCAGGGCTGTAACTTAAAATTTTTTAATGAAATTATGTTAAGTTACCTATTTTCAAGGCAGCAGCCATTTTGTTGTCATTCTGATTATTTAGTTACACTGTTTTTACAAGTGTTTTTCCTCTCTCCCTGTCCTTTAAGTCCCCCCTTGCTATTCTCCCATGCTTTTGGCATAATTTCTGTAATTATTATTACTAAAATTTCTTGGGAGTTTAGCTGAATAACAGAATGAATTCTGTTCTTTCCCCATGTTTACGTCTTCACCTACGGGTGGTTAGGCGTTGTGTTCTGCATCTACCATCTGATGTTCTGCAGTTTCTTCCCTGGAAGTCTCTGTTTTGCATCAGATGGTGTATTTTTGGTAACTGATTTCGGGCCTGGGTGCCTGGAGTCTTATTTTAGTGTTTTTACACTCATTGTTTACATTTACAACAGCCCTCTGTGTGAGGGGGGGATTTCTAAATAATAATATCTTTATGTTATTTCAATCATAACTAGATACATT
Organism: Pictodentalium vernedei; assembly: GCA_031216915.1. Taxonomy (NCBI): domain Eukaryota; kingdom Metazoa; phylum Mollusca; class Scaphopoda; order Dentaliida; family Dentaliidae; genus Pictodentalium; species Pictodentalium vernedei. The sequence continues at coordinate 33,365,816 of CM062296.1, forward strand.
ATTATTGTTCGTAAGTGTTGAATAAATTGTTTAAAATATTTTTAAAATTTTTGTCCACACTTAGGCTTGGGATCCATTGGGGCTCAACGTTACTTTTCAGAAACTTGGGCTGTTCTGAAAAAATATTTTTTCAAAATATTTTGATTTCAATTATTTTTTCTATATTAATGGATCATATTATTATTATGTATTTTGATTGCCAGGGGTTAGTGCGAGTACCAGGACTTGTTTTCTTTTCACATTGAAAGGATATTGATCTATTGTTTTAAGAGGAAGTCTTCCTCTGACCTTATTATCATTCTATATGTGGTCAGTGTACTCGCATTAACTCCGGTTCTGTATCGTATGATTTCGATGACAATATGGGAAGCGTATGTCACGGTATGTTGTTGGGGATTTGGACACTCCGGTCCTTTCCCCGCAGGGTCACTCTACTTTATCAATTTCTATTTCAGACGATCAAGATTAGGGTGATGTATCTGTGATGTCTTCCAACAGTGTGCCTCCGTCGTCACAATTAATGAAGGGCTAGCGGAAAAGTGCTCATGTAATACGCCAATTGCCTAAGAGGACCCTAGTAGGTTCGACGGCCTTTGACGTCCGCTAGCTCGCCCGGTGTAGCGTCCATTCACCGAATGGTTCGGCAGCCGGGTTCGTCCGTTGCGGTCTAGAAGGAATTTTGGGGTGATGCGAGCACTATAAAATTAACTTAATGCACACCCAGTGACGGCGGATCGGAGGGAGAACGGAGGAAGCCTTTTAGTCCGGTTCATAGCTCGTTCCGGTCCATCCGGACGGCAAGCGAGAGAGGCCCCTCTCTCGTTCAACAACATCTGGCCCCAGATGTTGTGGTACAAATGTGTCGTTAGCGGAGCATACGTCCGTCGCTCGGGACGCTCCGTTGTATAGGCAGTCCGCTGAGACTGCTAAGGCTTCCTCTTCTCGTCAGCGCACACGACCGCACCTTGGCTGCGTGACCGCCGATATATTACCAGCTTCGCCGATCAAGGATTCTTCGGCGACCAGGTCACACCATCCGGCAGCCAGGGATTCGAGACCGATGGACTCCGGACGTTCGCATAGGAAAAGTATGCGGGAGCCATCTGATGCGGAGCTGCCCTCGGCGAAGCAGCGATAGACTGCGCCTCCGCAGGTCTCGACGCCGGACATTCTTGTGCACATAGCACAGCTTATCGCAGCATCCCAGCAGCCGACAGAAACGGTGTCGGATCGAGAATTATCCGACAGCGCTGGGTCGGTAGCCGGGGACTCGAGGTCTGCAGACTCCGGACGTTCGCATAGGAAGTATGCGGGAGTCAACGTACACGGAGCTTCCAGCGGCAATGCATCGTAAGTCCGCTACTGCACAGGCCTCGGGAACGAACGTGCTTTCCTTAATAGCACAGTTTATCGCAGCATCCCAGCATCAACTGAATCTGTCGCATATATTTTATCCGACGATGCTGGGTCGGGACGCTCCGCGGAAGCGGGTACGGACGTCCGAAAGTTTCATCCGGTCCGACGGGATACCGAAAGGGATTCGGTGGATTTCAAGCTTTCCCTTTCGGAACAACATATGCTGCGATGCCGGATAAGAAACTGATAGCGTCGGTGGACTTAGAAATTTTTGGTTCGGTTCAGGGACATCGTCCCTCAGTTCCGACATAGTCCAATAATGTCACACAAACTTTCGAATTATTGAACGACGCTATATATATTATTATTTTATGCTTGCTATCCAAGCATTTCTGGTTTCTTGTTCGAAGAGTTATGGAGATGTCTTTCAAAAGTGTGCCTCTGTCGTCATAGTTAATGAAGAGTTAGCGGCAATAAGTGCTCATGGAATATGTCTATCGCTTACGGAGTGACATTCGCTAGCTCACCCGGTGTAGCGTACATTCATCGAATGGTTCGGCTGCCGGGTTCGTCCGTTGCGGTCTAGGAAGGAGATTTGGGTGATGCGAGCACTTTAATTACTTTAGTACTCACCCAGTGACGGCAGATTGAGGACAGATCGGAGGAAGCCAACAACATAGGGGACCGCATGTTGTGGTTCAGATATTTTACATTCGGAGCATATGTCCGTTGCTCGGGACGCTCCGTTATATTGACAGTCCGAGAGACTGTCTTTAATGCTTCCTCATCCTCACAGCAGGGCACACGACCGCACATTGGCTACGTGACCTCGAGTATCCGATCAGTTTCGGCATTCAGTGATTCCACAGCGAATAGGTCGCGCCATCCGGTAGCCAAGGGACACGAGGCCTATACACTCCGTTCGCTCGCATATTGGAAGTATGCACGGGGTAACGATCTCGGAGCTTCCTGCGGCAATGCATCGTAAGACCGCTGCTCCTCAGGCCTCAGTGACGGACGTGCTATCCGAGTTAGCACAGTTGTTTCGCAGCATCCCAGCAATTGACGGTTTCTCGGTCGAATCAGGAATTATCCGACGGCGCTGGGTCGGTGCGGTCCGCGGTTGCATCAAGCTACGGACGACCGAACGCTTTATAGGGTCCGACAGGATGGCGAAAGGGATTCGAAAGATTTCGAGTTTTCCTTTTAGTAGTATCGGAAGATGCCTTTCATATCTTCTGGCATTTCTTCCAGTGATTATTTTTCGGACTTCATTGCTGCGATCTTGGATAAGAGACTTATAGCGTCATTGGACTCGGATTTTTCGATCGGTACAGGGACTTTGTCCCTGACTTACCGACGCAGTCCAATATTGTCATTACAACATGTGTTTTATTTTTCGACGCTATATATTTATATATATACAAGACGGCTACTAAGCATGATAGTTTAGTTTCTTGTCCGCGTGGCTCATTTCTGCCATTTTATCTTTTTTACATATAGTTTATTTTGGCAGAGCAGGGCATACCGAGAGTTCATATGCGTCTAGACGGTGTGATTAAAGACTGCATATATTCTTTTTCACCGTTTATGTCTTTTCCAATTTCAATGTTGGGAACGACATTATGTATATTAGACTTAACTTAGACGCTTTATTATACGTAATCCGCCTTACTGAGGCGTTATCATTACGTCTTCAAGAAAAGATTTACGGGATATTATTCTCAATGTAATTTCTTTTGAGGGCAGTAGTTTGTTCACGTATAACTCCGCCCTTCAGTGGCTGATTGGAGTTGGTTAGACGTGAGGCAGCCCTAGCTACATCCACGCGTGGATAGTAGGTTAAGAACTCTCTCAGAGTCGCTTCGTTCTCGGAGGAGCTTCTCTTCGACGGCAACTTTCCGGCAATCCATGAATTGCTTGATTTATACATTCTCTTGTCTATCTAGTGTTACAAGAGATTCAGACTGGGGCAAACATTCGGTGGTTGACTCAGAGAGTGCCGCCGCAGTTGCCGGACCCGAGTGTGGCTGTTATGACGGTTGCCAGTCAAACAGATTGGGATATATACTGATCCCTACGGATTCGAAGTGCCAGGGTCTTTGGGTTCCGCAGTCTTTTAGCTATCAGTTAACTTCCGCGGAATAATGTTTTTTTAGGCTTGCTTTATGTCATTGCATGAACATTATTCAGAAACGCATGCCCAAATTCCTGTCCTTTAATTCGACAGTAGTGGCGTATCTCCGGAACCAGGGAGGCACTCTTTCGTTTCCGTTATTCAATTTAATGGAAAGAATCCGTCTGTTGGTTATAGTACACCAAGTTCAGTTTTGGTCCGTCATATTCTGGGTCGTCTGATTGTTTTATCGCACTCCCGTTCTCTTACGGGTCGCTTGTTGCTGTCAGAATGGACTCTCAACAAACAAGTATTCAATCAGATTTGCTATCTATGGGAGCGCCCAATGATGTTTTATTTATGACACAGTTGGCTAATCAATTGCAGACGTATGTGTTGGCTTGTCCAGATCTCTGAGCTAATAATGTTAACGCTCTATTGATCTATAGGACAGAATGATAGGATACGCGTATCCTCCGGCGCTGTTGTTTTTAGCAGGTATTGCTAAGATAAACAACCACAATATATTTCTGTTGATAGCATCTCTATCTTCACAGAGATCATGAGTAATTTACTCTCTTGTCTACTGTGGATCTTAACGTGAAATCTTCCTCTATGTGAGGATCTTTTTTCACTGGGTAAATCGTGTCTTTTTTATCACAACCAGCAAGGTCGCAACCTTCATGTTTTCCGTTGTGTGGTCCATATTGCATTGTAAGCACTGTACTGGACGAGCTTTGGACGCGATTTCTTACTATAGGAGATCCTCTTCTTCGCTATTCTATGCGACTAAAGTGGAGGCTCTTCCGTCGTGGTGTAGGGATCATTATGTTCATATGGTTGATCCCTCCATACTACTCATTGCTATTTTTTAGTATACTTGTTTCACAAGATCTACTGCAGCCTGTTGTTATTTAGGTTATAGGTTTATGTTACCTCATACCTATGCACTCTACGATAGTTTACAATTGAGTCTTTTGTCTCTTTATCTAAGTCAGTTAGTAACTTTTTGATAAATAGACTTAGAATCTTTAGATTAAATTCCTATACGGATTTTAACTTCAGGTTCTTATTTAGCTAAGTAATCATTTGAGCCTCTGGAAACAGTAGTTTTCAAATTCTGACCTTTTAGACAGTAATTCTGTTGGTTTCTCTTTTACTGTAGAGTCAGTGAGTTTCATGCACTATAGATGGATGATTTTCACTTTCATAGTTTCGGAATCAATACTTCCGTTACTATTTAGGTTGGATTGTTGCATAAGAGTTAGGCTCCTATTATCCGGAACCTATTATTTTAAGGTCCTTCCGTCTTCGTATGGGCATAGGCCTTTACTCTTTCCGGGTACAGTTTATGTATTTATAAACAGATATCTGTTTATTACAAGGGCGTAAGCTTCTTCTGTCTTTGATGTCTAGTAGAAGGACGTTACGCTCCATTTTATTGTTAATGGATTCTATTAACTAGCGTACTGCTTATGGTATATCATTGGCTTAGCAGTTGTGCTTAAGATTTCGGCTCATGAAGTAAGAGTTCTTCTACTTCTTGGGCTTACATTAATAGTGTTCTATTATAGATTTTTGAAGGCTGCTCATTGCGCTCAGCCATCCATTCATGAATTTTATCTCAGAAATATCGAGTCCATTTCTGGAGGCCTCTATTGTTAGGTCTATTATCTTCTGCTCAGAATGTCATTCACTTAACAGTTGCTACTATAGCTAGGTAGGCTGTCTGTTTCGGCAGTGTCTCCGTTCGGCTGCCCTCTTCGCTCTGGGCTATTTGACCCAGGGCAAGAAAAAGGGGGGGGGGGAGGGTGTTCCCTTGGGTCACCTGTTTTTACTATGAAAACAAGGGGATACCTCCTCCGGAGTTAGTAATTCTGAGCTGTTTTTAGGATGGTTGTTTAGTGAGAAGTTTAAGTTTATAAAATTCATTCAAGTCTTAGTTTTTAAAGTATAGCTTTTGAATATTGCATATGTCAACGGACATGATTATGCAATTCTCACACACTTTTAGGAGTATAAGAGTCTCTATTCTCTAGACTTACTTTATTATTGGCTTACTTTAAAAATTATTAGTATAAGGATTATTGGATATTAATAGAGTACATGGATGTATGAAGCTCAATTTTTGGAAGGTGTTGTATCTTTCTAATTTATCATAAATAAGAAAGATACATGTAAGGCCTATTACTTCTTTTCCCTACAGGGGATGACTCTATTTTATTTTATTGAGCGTATTCCATTTTGCTCTATGTCCTTGGCCCTCCAGCCTTTTTACTATTCAGCTATGTCTGGGTCATTGGTACAGTATAAAAATGTTAAAAAATTTATAGTAATTTATATATTTTTTATACTTACCAATGACCCAGACGGGGATGGCCCTCCCAGGAGTTGGGAACTCTTGCCTCCCCGCTGAGTACATAGCGCTTACCAGGCACTGGTTATTAGAATGATAAATGGCGCCAATTTCGGAACGTCCTTGACACTGCGCATGCGCAGTGGGGGCGAGGTGTGGAGGGCCTCTCTGGACATGTTTTCTTTAGTTTTAGATGCAAATTTTGGGGATTGGGGGGCAAAATTTGTGTTTGGCCCTATATTTTAAGAGTTAGCACCAGCTATGTCTGGGTCATTGGTAAGTATAAAAAATATATAAATTACTATAAATTTTTTAACTTTTTGTACGGAACTTCCATATGAAAGCTCTGATTTGAATAATTTTTTGTATGAATGTTTAGTACCATAGGGTACATCACATATAATACGGGTTTTTTTCTCGTGCGTACATTGTGCAAATTAGACTAATTTTGATGGTTTTTGGTGTTAATTTCAGCACTGTAAGTGCAAATGCCAATACGGCTCGGGCTAGAGGCCGTATTTATGAACCGATCTTTACGAAACTTCTTGGGTACCTTTGGTATCACCATTGGACGAGAACGAGTGTTTTTGGGTCCGGGCCGAAATTCAAGATGGTCGATGGCAGCCATTTTGTACAAAATTAGGTGCAATCAGATTTTTGCACAGAACTTCCATATGAAAGCGCTGATTTGAATAATTTTTTGTGTGAATGTTTAGTACCATGGGATACATCACATATAATACGGGTTTTTTTCTCGTGCAGAAATTATGCAAATTAGATGAACTTTGATATTTCAGTGCAACTTACACACATTAAGTACACATGTCAATACGGCTCAGACTTGAGTCTGTATTTATGAACTGATCTTCACTAAATGTCTTGGGTACCTTTGTTATCACCTTGGGACGAGAACGAGTGTTTCTGGGTGCGGTCTAAAATTCAAGATGGCTGCCAGTGGCCATTTTGTACCGAAATTAGGTCTAATCAGTTTTTTGTACACAACTTCTATACAGATCAGACTAGAGGCCATATTTATGAACCAATCTTTACGAAACTTGTTGGGTACCTTTGTTATCACCGTGGGAAGAGAGCGAGTGTTTTTGGGTGTGGTCCGAAATTCAAGATGGCCACCAGCAGCCATTTTGTACCCAAATTAGTGCAATCAGTCTTTTGTACAGAACTTCTGTATGAAAGTTCTGATTTGAATAAATTTTTGTATGAATGTTTAGTAACATGGAATACATCACATATTCTAAGGGGTTTTTTTTCGTGCAGAAATTATGCAAATTAGATGAACTTTGACTTATTCAGTGCTACTTGCACAGTGTGAGCACACTTGTCAATACGGCTCGGGGTAGAGGCTGTATTTATGAACCGATCTTCACAAAACTTCTTGGGTACCTTTGTTATCACCTTGGGACGAGAATGAGTGTTTCTGGGTACGGTCCAAAATTCAAGATGGCTGCCAGTGGCCATTTTGTACCAAAATTAGGTCCAATCAGTTTTTTGTCACAAGTTCTTTTCAGCTCGTATTTATGAACTGATCTTCACAAAACTTCTTGGGTACCTTTGTTTTCACCTTAGGACAGGAACGAGTGTGTTTTGGGGTGCCTTTGTTATCACGGTGCTATGAGAACAAATATTTTGGGGTTCAGTCAGACCCACTCTGGGACTCAAAGTTTTCTTTTCTAGTTTAGCATCTGACTGTCACCCACCTTTACAATACTTTACCTATACATTTGTTACAGGCTACGGTCAGTATTTATGTGCAGACCATTACAATACTTTATATGTACCTTTGTTATCAGGTCATTACCTAGATGTTTGTCATTGCTGTGTCACATACTATACATGTGCATGTCTTTGTCTTGACAAGTTGAGCTACAGTGTCATTGACACTTTCATTTAGCTCAACTTGACAACGTCAAGTATGAGCTATTGGGATGGGTTGCAATCTGTCGGCCATCCGTACATCCATCCAGAAATCCTTTAGCACACCCTTCAGGCTGCAGCTCTCTCCCGATCAGTTGCAAATTTCATAGATGGCTTTGGGGCAATGTCTAGAATAGTTGATGGGAGCTATCGATTTTTTTTCGAATTTTGTTGAAAAACATGGATTTGGATATAAATTGTCCAATAATTCCTTTAGCATACCCTCACCCAGATCAGTCCCAAATTTCATATGTAGCTTTGTGGCAATATCTAGATAGGAGCTATCAAATTTTTCCAAATTTCATTGAAAAAATTTGCCGCCAGCAGAAATCTTAGATTTATCATATAAATTGTCAACAATTCCATTAGCACACCCTACAGGCCGCATCTCTCACCTGATCTTTTTCAAATTTCATATGTATCATTGGTGTGATGTCTAGATGGGAGCTAAGGTTTTTTGCATATTAGAAACAAGGGATGCTCTGCTCCAGGGATAGGTAGGTGGGGGTTGGGGGAAAATTCTGCTTTTGAGGCTGCAGGGTGGCTGATAAATGACTGGTTTCGGCATTTTTTCATGCAATTTTTCAGGTTGAATTTTTCAGGATGAAATTTCATATCTAAATGAGAACGTCCCCTGTTGGTCGCGATGGGTCAGCCATGACTGCTGCCCAAACCCAAAACTCGAAAACCTTTAGCACAGTCTACAGGTTGTATTTATGGAGGGATTTCATTGTAACATGGTAGGATATATGCCTATATGGACAGCCATGACTTGCCTTGAAATGACTGCCAAGGAATTAATAATGTAACTTGCAAGTTTCCCCAAAGACGGCATGTGGGACACCTGTTCTGTTGCAATAGAAAGTTATCAGTCAGAATTAGGCCCTTGAGGGTTAAAATGAAATGAATTAATTGGGGGCGCGGTGGCATTGCAGTTACCGGTTCTCGTCAGATCACCGAAAGTTAAGCAACATCGTGCCCAGTTAGTCCTTGGATGGGTGACCCAGGCTTTTCATTTTGAAAATAGCAGGAGGGACATTATGGTTCGCCTCAAATCAGCCCAGGTGGGCCATTTTGGGTTCTCCTAAAATGACCCCAGGAGTGCCATTTATGGTTTGCGGGGACCATTTTGTTTCAGTCTGTGGGACAGACAACTAATATCATTTTAAGGTACATGGTTTGTGTAATTATGATGTACGTCATCACATAATGTATAGATGCAGGCTTGAATATTTGGATGCAAGATACCAGATTACCCATGACACTAACAGTGAGTGTTATAGTTATCTTGCATCCAAATAACCAAGCCCGTATCTATACATTACAAGATGACTGTGCACTGTGGCATCAGTGACTGTGCTCATCGCCAGATGCCGATAACTTGGGGCGAATCACCTCAAATGACAAGCCTGGTGACCATCTGAGCAATCGATTTGGACTCCCGTGTTGTGTCCATGGGCAAGGTACTTAACCCCGATTGTCCATAGTGGGCACGATGACACCGTGTACTAAGGCGTACAGCATGTCAATGATGCGCATGTCTTCAACCAATCTAAACCTGCCTGTGCTGCTGTGCGGAGTTACGATGTTGGGGAGCTGGCAGCTGCTCATCGTTGCTGGGTGGTTCTCTCCGGGTACTCCGGCTTCCTCCACCCGTAAAACTGTAATGGTCATGATTAGCCATTGTGCATAAGTATGTGACCATAAACACCAATAAATAAATAACTGATGTTGTTGATTTGCTGGGTAAAGGGTTAACTTTGGAAGAGCTCTGATTATTTTTGTCATATTTGTGTACTAAGAAAATGTCAACTCTATTTGATATACTTTTCAGACCGGGTCAACTCACACATCCATTGCTCAGTCCTCCCATTAGAGAAGAACATCAACCTCCATATCGAGAAAGCAACAGTAGGACGGCAAGTGACGGTGAAGGGGATGATGAAGGAGATGAGAATTATCTCAGTTACCATCCTAGGCCAGCTGCTGTAAGTATCACACCTGGTGTAACATTGATTGAAAGAGGGGTATGTCGTGCTTTGTGTCAGCAGTTGTAACACACGGTGCAAAGGTTGTCAACCTCAATTTTACCTGAGTGGCAAGTTAGGATAGATATATGTTGTTTGTTTGACAATACTTTTTTTCCAAGCATATATATAAAAGTAAAAACCGACATTACAGTAAATGAACATAGACTATGAGTTGGAATATGGATCCAGCTGAAGCATGAAAGCTGTCACGATGTCAGCAAAAGAATGTTAAAAGTTCAAACAGTGAAAGTTCTCATTTTTCTTGACAACAGCAAGATAGTACAATAGTTTTCTACATACAATGTATATGTCTGTAGAAGTTTATGTGGAAATTTCGATTTTTTTTTCTGGGAGGAAGCTATATAAACCACGTATATCATCCTGTGCAATAAAGTGCTAAAAATCTAGTGTTATATCATGCATTAAGTTCAGTAATGTGTAATATATCATCCTGTGTGTGAAAATGCTAAAAATCTAGTGTTATATCATGCATTAAGTTCTGTAATGTGTAATATATCATCCTGTGTGATAAAATGCTAAAAATCTAGTGTTATATCATGCATTAAGTTCAGTAATGTCTAATATATCAAATTTCGTGATAAAATGCTAAAAATCTAGTGTTATAAAGTGGAGCGCACTTAATTGGATATCTCTTAACTGAATAACCCTGTAATTGAATATAATATTTTTATACTGTACCAATGACCCAGACATAGCTGGTGCTAACTCTTAAAATATAGGGCCAAACACAAATTTTGCCCCCCAATCCCCAAAATTTGCATCTAAAACTAAAGAAAACATGTCCTGAAAGGCCCTCCACACCTCGCCCCCACTGCGCATGCGCAGTGTCAAGGACGTTCCGAAATTGGCGCCATTTATCATTCTAAGTTTGGCCCTTCATCAGTTAACATCTGACTGATCTTTGTGCTTTTAAATCTCAGTTTAAATGATGCCAGACACATAAATATTAGTGAAATGGTGATTCTAAGGAGGATAGAAAAGGAGGAGAGGAAAAGAATGTGTGACAGAATATTATCAGGGCTGTAACTTAAAATTTTTTAATGAAATTATGTTAAGTTACCTATTTTCAAGGCAGCAGCCATTTTGTTGTCATTCTGATTATTTAGTTACACTGTTTTTTCAAGTGTTTTTCCTCTCTCCCTGTCCTTTAATTCCCCCTTGCTATTCTCCCATGCTTTTGGCATAGTTTCTGTAATTATTATTACTAAAATTTCTTGGGAGTTTTAGCTTAATAACAGAATGAATTCTGTTCTTTCCCCATGTTTACGTCTTCACCTACGGGTGGTTAGGCGTTGTGTTCTGCATCTACCATCTGATGTTCTGCAGTTTCTTCCCTGGAAGTCTCTGTTTTGCATCAGATGGGGTATTTTTGGTAACTGATTTCGGGCCTGGGTGCCTGGAGTCTTATTTTAGTGTTTTTACACTCATTGTTTACATTTACAACAGCCCTCTGTGTGAGGGGGGGATTTCTAAATAATAATATCTTTATGTTATTTTAATCATAACTAGATACATTATTATTGTTCGTAAGTGTTGAATAAATTGTTTAAAATATTTTTAAAATTTTTGTCCACACTTAGGCTTGGGATCCATTGGGGCTCAACGTTACTTTTCAGAAACTTGGGCTGTTCTGAAAAAATATTTTTTCAAAATATTTTGATTTCAATTATTTTTTCTATATTAATGGATCATATTATTATTATGTATTTTGATTGCCAGGGGTTAGTGCGAGTACCAGGACTTGTTTTCTTTTCACATTGAAAGGATATTGATCAATTGTTTTAAGAGGAAGTCTTCCTCTGACCTTATTTTCATTCTATATGTGGTCAGTGTACTCGCATTAACTCCTGTTCTGTATCGTATGATTTCGATGACAATATGGGAAGCGTATGTCACGGTATGTTGTTGGGGATTTGGACACTCCGGTCCTTTCCCCGCAGGGTCACTCTACTTTATCAATTTCTATTTCAGACGATCAAGATTAGGGTGATGTATCTGTGATGTCTTCCAACAGTGTGCCTCCGTCGTCACAATTATGAAGGGCTAGCGGAAAAGTGCTCATGTAATACGCCAATTGCCTAAGAGGACCCTAGTAGGTTCAACGGCCTTTGACGTCCGCTAGCTCGCCCGGTGTAGCGTCCATTCACCGAATGGTTCGGCAGCCGGGTTCGTCCGTTGCGGTCTAGAAGGAATTTTGGGGTGATGCGAGCACTATAAAATTAACTTAATGCACACCCAGTGACGGCGGATCGGAGGGAGAACGGAGGAAGCCTTTTAGTCCGGTTCATAGCTCGTTCCGGTCCATCCGGACGGCAAGCGAGAGAGGCCCCTCTCTCGTTCAACAACATCTGGCCCCAGATGTTGTGGTACAAATGTGTCGTTAGCGGAGCATACGTCCGTCGCTCGGGACGCTCCGTTGTATAAGCAGTCCGCTGAGACTGCTAAGGCTTCCTCTTCTCGTCAGCGCACACGACCGCACCTTGGCTGCGTGACCGCCGATATATTACCAGCTTCGCCGATCAAGGATTCTTCGGCGACCAGGTCACACCATCCGGCAGCCAGGGATTCGAGACCGATGGACTCCGGACGTTCGCATAGGAAGTATGCGGGAGCCATCTGATGCGGAGCTGCCCTCGGCGAAGCACCGATAGACTGCGCCTCCGCAGGTCTCGACGCCGGACATTCTTGTGCACATAGCACAGCTTATCCCAGCAGCCGACAGAAACGGCGTCGGATCGAGAATTATCCGACAGCGCTGGGTCGGTAGCCGGGGACTCGAGGCCTGCAGACTCCGGACGTTCGCATAGGAAGTGTGCGGGAGTCAACGTACACGGAGCTTCCAGCGGCAATGCATCGTAAGTCTGCTACTGCACAGGCCTCGGGAACGGACGTGCTTTCCTTAATAGCACAGTTTATCGCAGCATCCCAGCATCAACTGAATCTGTCGCATATATTTTATCCGACGATGCTGGGTCGGGACGCTCCGCGGAAGCGGGTACGGACGTCCGAAAGTTTCATCCGGTCCGACGGGATACCGAAAGGGATTCGGTGGATTTCAAGCTTTCCCTTTCGGAACAACATATGCTGCGATGTCGGATAAGAAACTGATAGCGTCGGTGGACTTAGAAATTTTTGGTTCGGTTCAGGGACATCGTCCCTCAGTTCCGACATAGTCCAATAATGTCACACAAACTTTCGAATTATTGAACGACGCTATATATATTATTATTTTATGCTTGCTATCCAAGCATTTCTGGTTTCTTGTTCGAAGAGTTATGGAGATGTCTTCAAAAGTGTGCCTCTGTCGTCATAGTTAATGAAGAGTTAGCGGCAATAAGTGCTCATGGAATATGTCTATCGCTTACGGAGTGACATTCGCTAGCTCACCCGGTGTAGCGTACATTCATCGAATGGTTCGGCTGCCGGGTTCGTCCGTTGCGGTCTAGGAAGGAGATTTGGGTGATGCGAGCACTTTAATTACTTTAGTACTCACCCAGTGACGGCAGATTGAGGACGGATCGGAGGAAGCCAACAACATAGGGGACCGCATGTTGTGGTTCAGATATTTTACATTCGGAGCATATGTCCGTTGCTCGGGACGCTCCGTTATATTGACAGTCCGAGAGACTGTCTTTAATGCTTCCTCATCCTCACAGCAGGGCACACGACAGCACATTGGCTACGTGACCTCGAGTATCCGATCAGTTTCGGCATTCAGTGATTCCACAGCGAATAGGTCGCGCCATCCGGTAGCCAAAGGACACGAGGCCTATACACTCCGTTCGCTCGCATATTGGAAGTATGCACGGGGTAACGATCTCGGAGCTTCCTGCGGCAATGCATCGTAAGACCGCTGCTCCTCAGGCCTCAGTGACGGACGTGCTATCCGAGTTAGCACAGTTGTTTCGCAGCATCCCAGCAATTGACGGTTTCTCGGTCGAATCAGGAATTATCCGACGGCGCTGGGTCGGTGCGGTCCGCGGTTGCATCAAGCTACGGACGACCGAACGCTTTATAGGGTCCGACAGGATGGCGAAAGGGATTCGAAAGATTTCGAGTTTTCCCTTTAGTAGTATCGGAAGATGCCTTTCATATCTTCTGGCATTTCTTCCAGTGATTATTGTTCGGACTTCATTGCTGCGATCTTGGATAAGAGACTTATAGCGTCATTGGACTCGGATTTTTCGATCGGTACAGGGACTTTGTCCCTGACTTACCGACGCAGTCCAATATTGTCATTACAACATGTGTTTTATTTTTCGACGCTATATATTATATATATACAAGCCTGCTACTAAGCATGATAGTTTAGTTTCTTGTCCGCGTGGCTCATTTCTGCCATTTTATCTTTTTTACATATAGTTTATTTTGGCAGAGCAGGGCATACCGAGAGTTCATATGCGTCTAGACGGTGTGATTAAAGACTGCATATATTCTTTTTCGCCGTTTATGTTTTTTCCAATTTCAATGTTGGGAACGACATTATGTATAGTAGACTTAACTTAGACGCTTTATTATACGTAATCCGCCTTACTGAGGCGTTATCATTACGTCTTCAAGAAAAGATTTACGGGATATTATTCTCAATGTAATTTCTTTTGAGGGCAGTAGTTTGTTCACGTATAACTCCGCCCTTCAGTGGCTGATTGGAGTTGGTTAGACGTGATGCAGCCCTAGCTACATCCACGCGTGGATAGTAGGTTAAGAACTCTCTCAGAGTCGCTTCGTTCTCGGAGGAGCTTCTCTTCGATGGCAACTTTCCGGCAATCCATGAATTGCTTGATTTATACATTCTCTTGTCTATCTAGTGTTACAAGAGATTCAGACTGGGGCAAACATTCGGTGGTTGACTCAGAGAGTGCCGCCGCAGTTGCCGGACCCTAGTGTGGCTGTTATGACGGTTGCCAGTCAAACAGATTGGGATATTCTGATCCCTACGGATTCGAAGTGCCAGGGTCTTTGGGTTCCGCAGTCTTTTAGCTATCAGTTTAACTTCCGCGGAATAATGTTTTTTAGGCTTGCTTTATGTCATTGCATGAACATTATTCAGAAACGCATGCCCAAATTCCTGTCCTTTAATTCGACAGTAGTGGCGTATCTCCGGAACCAGGGAGGCACTCTTTCGTTTCCGTTATTCAATTTAATGGAAAGAATCCGTCTGTTGGTTATAGTACACCAAGTTCAGTTTTGGTCCGTCATATTCTGGGTCGTCTGATTGTTTTATCGCACTCCCGTTCTCTTACGGGTCGCTTGTTGCTGTCAGAATGGACTCTCAACAAACAAGTATTTAATCAGATTTGCTATCTATGGGAGCGCCCAATGATGTTTTATTTATGACACAGCTTGCTAATCAATTGCAGACGTATGTGTTGGCTTGTCCAGATCTCTGAGCTAATACTGTTAACGCTCTATTGATCTATAGGACGGAATGATAGGATACGCGTATCCTCCGGCGCTGTTGTTTTAGCAGGTATTGCTAAGATAAACAACCACAATACATTTCTGTTGATAGCATCTCTATCTTCACAGAGATCATGAGTAATTTACTCTCTTGTCTACTGTGGATCTTAACGTGAAATCTTCCTCTATGTGAGGATCTTTTTTCACTGGGTAAATCGTGTCATCTTTATCACAACCAGCAAGGTCGCAACCTTCATGTATTCCGTTGTGTGGTCCGTATTGCATTGTAAGCACTGTACTGGACGAGCTTTGGACGCGATTTCTTACTATAGGAGATCCTCTTCTTCGCTATTCTATGCGACTAAAGTGGAGGCTCTTCCGTCGTGGTGTAGGGATCATTATGTTCATATGGTTGATCCCTCCATACTACGCATTGCTAGTTTTTAGTATACTTGTTTCACAAGATCTACTGCAGCCTGTTGTTATTTAGGTTATAGGTTTATGTTACCTCATACCTATGCACTCTACGATAGTTTACAATTGAGTCTTTTGTCTCTTTATCTAAGTCAGTTAGTAACTTTTTGATAAATAGACTTAGAATCTTTAGATTAAATTCCTATACGGATTTTAACTTCGGTTCTTATTTAGCTATGTAATCATTTGAGCCTCTGGAAACAGTAGTTTTCAAATTCTGACCTTTTAGACAGTAATTCTGTTGGTTTCTCTTTTACTGTAGAGTCAGTGAGTTTCATGCACTATCGATGGATGATTTTCACTTTCATAGTTTCGGAATCAATACTTCCGTTACTATTTAGGTTGGATTGTTGCATAAGAGTTAGGCTCCTATTTCCGGAACCTATTATTTTAAGGTCCTTCCGTCTTCGTATGGGCATAGGCCTTTACTCTTTCCGGGTACAGTTATGTATTTATAAACAGATATCTGTTTATTACAAGGGCGTAAGCTTCTTCTGTCTTTGATGTCTAGTAGAAGGACGTTACGCTCCATTTTATTTTTAATGGATTCTATTAACTAGCGTACTGCTTATGGTATATCATTGGCTTAGCAGTTATGCTTAAGATTTCGGCTCATGAAGTAAGAGTTCTTCTACTTCTTGGGCTTACATTAATAGTGTTGCTATTATAGATTTTTGAAGGCTGCTCATTGCGCTCAGCCATCCATTCATGAATTTTATCTCAGAAATATCGAGTCCATTTCTGGAGGCCTCTATTGTTAGGTCTATTATCTACTGCTCAGAATATCATTCTCTTAACAGTTGCTACTATAGCTAGGTAGGCTGTCTGTTTCGGCAGTGTCTCCGTTCGGCTGCCCTCTTCGCTCTGGGCTATTTGACCCAGGGCAAGAAAAAGGGGGGGGGAGGGTGTTCCCTTGGGTCACCTGTTTTTACTATGAAAACAAGGGGATACCTCCTCCGGAGTTAGTAATTCTGAGCTGTTATTGGGATGGTTGTTTAGTGAGAAGTTTAAGTTTATAAAATTCATTCAAGTCTTAGTTTTTAAAGTATAGCTTTTGAATATTGCATATGTCAACGGACATGATTATGCAATTCTCACACACTTTTAGGAGTATAAGAGTCTCTATTCTCTAGACTTACTTTATTATTGGCTTACTTTAAAAATTATTAGTATAAGGATTATTGGATATTAATAGAGTACATGGATGTATGAAGCTCAATTTTTGGAAGGTGTTGTATCTTTCTAATTTATCATAAATAAGAAAGATACATGTAAGGCCTATTACTTCTTTTCCCTACAGGGGATGACTCTATTTTATTTTATTGAGCGTATTCCATTTTGCTCTATGTCCTTGGCCCTCCAGCCTTTTTACTATTCAGCTATGTCTGGGTCATTGGTACAGTATAAAAATGTTAAAAAATTTATAGTAATTTATATATTTTTTATACTTACCAATGACCCAGACGGGGATGGCCCTCCCAGGAGTTGGGAACTCTTGCCTCCCCGCTGAGTACATAGCGCTTACCAGGCACTGGTTATTAGAATGATAAATGGCGCCAATTTCGGAACGTCCTTGACACTGCGCATGCGCAGTGGGGGCGAGGTGTGGAGGGCCTTTCAGGACATGTTTTCTTTAGTTTTAGATGCAAATTTTGGGGATTGGGGGGCAAAATTTGTGTTTGGCCCTATATTTTAAGAGTTAGCACCAGCTATGTCTGGGTCATTGGTAAGTATAAAAAATATATAAATTACTATAAATTTTTTAACTTTTCCAACACAAACACAAAACCATTTACCATACCTCCAGTACAAATTTGACCTGTTAATTGAATATAATATAGGTTATAGAGTAAACTCCTGTTAATTGAATAAAAAATCTTGTAACTGGTCGAGAAATTACCCTGATGCGCGACAGTTTTCCTTTGTTTATAGACCTATCCTCAGTACATCCAATACAGGCATTTAATCTATTTTATCTTGTTTGACAGAGCTCATAGAGCTCTGTCAAACAAGATATAATAGAATAAATGCTATGTCTATCTCGAGAATTCAGGAAAGTATCGCACTCCCTGTTAATTGTATACTCCTGTTAATTGAATATTTTTTCTTGGCAAAGTGGGTAGTGCTGAGCGGTATTTCGGTATTACCGTTCGGTTTCGGTTTTCTGTGAATACCGAAAAACCGAACCAACCCTATACGAAAAAACTGAGCAACACGGTTTCAGAATATCGACCGGACAGTGCACTGATGTGATTGCAAAATGTCGGAAGCATCGTTATCAATCTCTTTAAGCACAACTAAAAGTAAATGGAGTTCAAGGTTTAAACGTGTGAACCGTACCTCCTGCAGATGTACTATCGGCAGCAAAGTGGTAAAGGCTGATCTCGGAAATACAAGTAATTTGCAGGCACACTTACAAAAAAATCATAAACCGAAATTCTTGGAAATAAAATCTTTAATTGATGCCACTGACGCAGAGACAGAGACCACTTCGACACAAAAACACTTCACTTTTCAATATTTAGTCTGGGGTTGTGTGCATCGGGCATGACGCGGATACCATTCAACCATTGTGTTTTGATTATTGAGCTTTGAAATTGAGTCTGATTTTTGACTTGCCTGTGAATTTAGTGTGATGTTATAATGTGCCCGAGAGAGGATTTCATTTCTAAATCTTCAGTGCATTCCGAGTACTGCTGTATCCCTCTTTATTTTAAACCAAACATCCATCCATTTCTATGACACGTAACAGTACTAAATTAAGTAAATTCTTTATTTCAAGTTGATGTACATGCCCCACCCACCCCCACCCCACCACGCTTTCACTTTAATCACTCCTGAAAATTTCTAACGCTTTTCGCCTGTTGCTCAAAAGGTCGGAGGAAATCTGAATAAGCTGATGATAATTTATGAATGGCGCTATTGACATCACACTCGTATTGGTTTCCGGAAGCCTTCAGTTGCAATTTCCAGTCGCTTGTTGTTTATTGATCACACGCATTCATTACGGGAATTACAACAGAATCCGATTCACGAATAACTTTACGCCACTCGTCGATATTTAATGAGAATATTCGATTGGGAAATATGTCAACACGGAGCACATGTGTTTCTGAAAAAGCACGTGCTTGCAGAAATGAGAGGGAGAGAGTATTTGTGTGTGACTGACTGCATGTGTGTGTGTGGAGGCCCGGAGCAGGGGGTCAGGCGATCAGAGAGCAGGGGTGGGGGGGGGTGCAATTAATGTGCTGAGACCAAGTTGAAGTTCGACGTGAACGTATTATTGTCAACTTGGTATAATTTATTGTCTGAATATTGTCTCCACTCAAGATTACATTACGTAACGCCCACCTGAATACTGGCCAGCGACGTTCCCAAAACAAAAACCCACCATTTGCGAAAAAGATTGATTCTTGATTTTATTTGTTGGGGTTTTCTGCTGGAATGGCTAATAGTGACTGCAACCAAGAAATAATTTAAAGTTTAGCCAATTAATAATGTTTATACCCAATGATCCATGCAGGGCTTTCATTTTCATCAGGGTGATAACCTTAATCAGCCCTCATTACATAAGATATTGATATTAAATATTATCCTAATCCAATTGGCTTCAATGCATCGCTGTCATTGTCATTGATATACTAGTATTATTCAATTCAATATGATAATATAATTATGGAATGATGTCATATTATCCCCCCCCCCCCCCCCCACCCCCAGCAGTGGCCAGCACACTGGTGACAAAATATTTCAATTTCAATCTGCCTATTTTCCCCCCAATGCAAGTATGTTGCTAGAAGTTTAACCAATTCAACCCCATTAGACAGGACTAATTTTCAATACCGCCCAGCTCTAAAAGTGGGTATTCAATTAACAAGGTTGCACTGTATCATGCATTAACCCTTAAGCCCCCATATAGCACCAAACCGCCACTTTTATATTGCATTGAAGCAGGTGCTCCCTTGTGTAATCTTTTTTATTATTCTTGTGTGTAGACTGAATTTTCCCTGGCAGTGGTTCTACATCACTGCTGGCTGCCTGTATAGGCAGCCAGCAGTGATGTAGAACCACTGCCAAGTCATCAATAACTATGTAAGCAGAAAAAGGCCATAAATACTTTAAAATTAATCTGAGGACTTAAGGGTTAAGTTCAGTAATGTGTAATACAACAAATAGTTGTGTGCCCTTGATAGACAACTACTGGTTCACTGTTCAGATTTCAGTGGGTAAATCCCAAAACAGTTGTTTTCGTTTTACATCATATGATGTGTTACACAAAATGATGTAAAATTTAGGATGTGCTTCACTGTCGCCCAGGAAAACTAACCTGCGTCATATAGTAACGCGTCTGACTGGAAATTACGCTTCTGAGTGAGACAGTGATATGAATGAAATGCTTCAACCCAAAACAGTTCCATGTAAGAAAATTATGAGTTCGCCGCAGGTGATATTTTTAATTAAAAACATCCACTTCGGTCACTTAGTTCACATTTAATTGTGGTATAAATACAGAACACAACACGGGTACATGAAATACAAGAAAAACTCCTGATCCTTGATTTTAGTTCCCTGTACTCCATCTATCTTATTGGTTTTGAAATACAGTACAGCCGCGGTGGACTGGTCATCATAATCCACGCATGAGCAATGAGGTTTACCAGGTAATAAAAATCATCATTAGCAAAATTTTAATGAATGAAGCATCAGGTGGTACCCGGTGCTTCATTAATTAAATTTTTCTTGATTATTCCTATAATTTGATCAATTCCCATCTGGGACGACCCACATTGTGTCCTTGGGCAAGGCACTTTATCCCAGTTGCCATGGGAGCACGATGATGCCATGTACTAAGGTGTACTGCACTTCAATGGTGCTCATGTCTTCAACCGCTGTAATCCTGATTGAGTGGCACTTGAACAGAGTTAGAATGTTAAGGAGCTGACAGTTTTTCATCGACGCTTGGTGGTTCTCTCCGGGTACTCCAGCTTCCTCCACCCGTAAAACTGTCACAGTCATGATTAACTATTGTGCATAAGTAAGTGACCTTAAACAACAATAAATAAGTAAATAATAATAAATATTCCTTTTAGGCCTAAAAAAATTAAAAATCTGTTTCTCAGGCCTTCCTGTATTGTTCTTTTGGCTGCCGCATGCTCTCTTTTTATAGCCAATGTAAACTTAAATAAAATAAAAATTAAATGGTTTATGTCTGATATTTTACCCAATTTAAAAAATTGATAAATTTGTCCCTTGAGTACAAGAAGGCTTTGCAATGCCTTAGCATTGCAAAGCCTTATTGCTCTCGAGGGACGAAATACACCACCACCCATGCTCTTCTGTAGATTATGAGGCCTAAAATATAAAACTATAATATGAACTTTTGATGACAAAGAAATAATTAGAGAAATATAAAATAAAAAAAACGCTCGCCCGCATGCAATTTGACAAAAAATGGCCTGAGAAACAAGATTTATTTTGTGTGGCCTAATTAGTGTTTGGAATCTCATATTTTGCAACACCTCGTGATTGAGGACTGGGGACACCTACCGGTTTTCCTCATGTACAGTTAAAACCAAAAGTCCTGTCTTGAAATGCGCACAAATAGCACTTTGATTTACACGTTAATCTACGCGTTATGATCGTGGTAAGGCTATCAAATTCTGCACATATGGCCTGTGCACAAGCACAGTTTCAGCCAATGGACCTCCGGGTTACCCGGAGGTCCATTAGCAGGAACATTGCTTCTGTTTGCCATGAGTAACCAGAAGAACCTGCCATGCTTTGGGTGCCATTCGATATGGCAATTGCGCTCAATTCCTACGCGCAATTAAGCCTAGATAAGCACACAGTTCGTGGCAGGACTTCTAGTTTTAACTGTAATGTTGTAATGTTGCAAACATGGCCACATTTGCAGCTCATAGTTATCATGGAAAGCCTATGGGAAATCACATTTTATATGTAGTTCCAGGTGAGTGATTACAGGCTTTTTAGAGCCTCTAGTTTTTTGTCTCCAAAACTTAGCTTATGACCCCTCATTAGAATGAGCTCGATTAGCTCATTCCAATGAGGGGCCATAAGCTATGCTTTGAAGACAAAAAATGAAAATATTTAGTTATTCCAGATTTTTGTTTGCAAGTGTCATCTGCTTTTCATGTTAGGTAAAGGGTTAATTGACATGTACAGTACAGCCTACAATAAAGTGGAAGCCTGGTCGCGCTAATAACTCGCTGTTTGGGCGATATTTGCGTCACGTTCGTATCTGAATATCGCGATATTTTTATAGGAATAACACGTCGGTTGGTCGTTATTTGGCTGGTCGAACGCACTAAGATGACGGAACCTCAAACAACAAGTTACAAACAGTACAATGGTACATATTTAAAAACAAAACATGATTAATTATTAACAGTAATCATTTCAGTTGAAGAAAGCACAAAGAATTAATGAAGTCATATCAATGCTAAACAGTAAACAAACATAAACACTCAAATAATTGTTAACAACGCTCATTTCAATGCATTTACAAAACAAACAAGTACACAAAGACATGTTTTAATAAGCACGAAGCTTGAAAAACAATCCAGAAATTGAACACAGTATTTTACAGTCAGTTCATCAGTTCGTACTGCTGGGTGGTCGTATTCTTGCTTATGTGTATATAATTCTGGATAATTTTCGAGTATTCGGAAGGATTATGAAGAATATTTTTCATTGTTCAATTTAATTGAAAGAAATGTGTAAGTACTTCATTCATATTTTTAGCTCAACTTTGGCGAAGCCAAATTTGAGCTTTTATCATGGCCCGTCATCCGCCTGGCCGTCTGTCCGTCTGTCCGTACGTCAACAATTGGATATGGCTCGGGCTAGAGGCCGTATTTATGAACCGATCATTACGAAACTTCTTGGGTACCTTTGTTATGACCGTGGGACGAGGATGAGTGTTTTTGGGTGCGGTCCGAAATTCAAGATGGCTGCCAGCCGCCATTTTGTACTGACGATGCAGAAATCTGTTTTTTGTACAGAACTTCCATATGAAAGCTCTGATTTGAATAATTTTTTGTATGAATGTTTAGTACCATGGGATACATCACATATAATACGGGTTTTTTTCTCGTACGTAAATTGTGCAAATTAGACTAATTTTGATGTTTTTTGGTGTTACTTTCAGCACTGTAAGTGCAAATGCCAATACGGCTCGGGCTAGAGGCCGTATTTATGAACCGATCTTTATGAAACTTCTTGGGTACCTTTGGAATCACCGTGGGACGAGAACGGGTGTTTTGGGGTCCGGTCCGAAATTCAAGATGGCCGATGGCAGCCATTTTGTACAAAATTAGGTGCAAGCAGATTTTTGCACAGAACTTCCATATGAAAGCGCTGATTTGAATAATTTTTTGTGTGAATGTTTAGTACCATGGGATACATCACATATAATACGGGTTTTTTTCTCGTGCAGAAATTATGCAAATTAGATGAACTTTGATTTTTTCAGTGCGACTTACACACAGTAAGTACACATGTCAATACGGCTCAGACTAGAGTCTGTATTTATGAACTGATCTTCACGAAATGTCTTGGGTATCTTTGTTATCACCTTGGGACGAGAACAAGTGTTTCTGGGTGCGGTCTAAAATTCAAAATGGCTGCCAGTGGCCATTTTGTACCGAAATTAGGTCTAATCAGTTTTTTGTACACAACTTCTATACAGCTCAGACTAGAGGCCATATTTATGAACCAATCTTTACGAAACTTCTTGGGTACCTTTGTTATCACCGTGGGATGAGAGCGAGTGTTTTTGGGTGTGGTCCGAAATTCAAGATGGCCACCAGCAGCCATTTTGTACCAAAATTAATGCAATCAGTCTTTTGTACAGAACTTCTGTATGAAAGTTCTGATTTGAATAAATTTTTGTATGAATGTTTAGTAACATGGAATACATCACATATTGTAAGGGGTTTTTTTTCGTGCAGAAATTATGCAAATTAGATGAACTTTGATTTATTCAGTGCTACTTACACAATGTGAGCACACATGTCAATATGGCTCAGGGTAGAGGCTGTATTTATGAACCGATCTTCACAAAACTTCTTGGGTACCTTTGTTATCACCTTGGGACGAAAATGAGTGTTTCTGGGTACGTTCCAAAATTCAAGATGGCTGCCAGTGGCCATTTTGTACCAAAATTAGGTCCAGTCAGTTTTTTGTCACAAGTTCTTTTCAGCTCGTATTTATGAACTGATCTTCACAAAACTTCTTGGGTACCTTTGTTTTCACCTTGGGACAGGAACGAGTGTGTTTTGGGGTGCCTTTGTTATCACTGTGCTATGAGAACAACTATTTTGGGGTTCAGTCAGACCCACTCTGGGACTCAAAGATTTTTTTCTAGTTTAGCATCTGACTGTCACCCACCTTTACAATACTTTACCTTTACATTTATTACAGGCAATGGTCAGTACTTATGTACAGACCGTTACAATACTTTATATGTACCTTTGTTATCAGGTCATTACCTGGATCTTTGTCATTGCTGTGTCACATACTATACATGTGCATGTCTTTGTCTTGACAAGTTGAGCTACAGTGTCATTGACACTTTCATGTTAAAATTTATGATAGATATTTTAAAATGTGTTCAAAATATATCACACACACATTAACAATACAACTAAACTAAACTAATTGTGCTTTCACGAATATTTCTATATTTTTATACTGTACCAATGACCCAGACTTAGCTGGTGCTAACTCCAACAAAACCAGGGCCAAACACAAATTTTGCCCCCCAATCCCCAAAATTTGCATCCAAAACAAAAAGAAATCATGTCCTAAAGGACCTCCATAGTACGCCTCTACTGCGCATGCGCAGTGACGCAGTCGTCCCGAAATTGGCGCCAATTATCATTCTCTGTTTGGCCCTTCATCAGTCAACATCTCACTGATCTTTGTGCTTGTAAATCTCAGTTTAAAGGATGCCAGACACGTAATTTTTGGAGAAAATGTGATTCTAAGGAGGATAGAAGGAGGAGAGGAAAAGGAAGTGGCAAAAAATAATCAGGGCTGTACTTAAAATTTTTTGATGAAATTATGTTAAGTTGCCTATTTTCGAGGCATGGGCCTCTTGTTGTCATTCTTGCTAATTGTTGCACTGCTTATTCAGTGTTTCCTCTCCCCTAGCCTTCTAAAGTCCCCCCTGGCAATTCTCCCATGCTTTTGGCATATTTTTGAGAAGTTTCATTTCTAAAATTTCCTGGGAGAGTTGCTTGGTTACAGAATGTTTTCTGTTATTTTCCCCATAGTTACGTTTTCACCCATGGGTGTATAACGTTTGTATTCTGCATCTTCCATCTGATGTTCTACAGGTTCTCCCCTGGGAGTCTCTGTTTTGCATCAGATAGAGTGTAATTGATGACTGATTCTGGGCCAGTTTTTTCAGTGCCTGGAGTCATGTTTTCTAGTGTTTTTACACTGTTTATTTTCATTGGCAACAGCCTTTTTTGAGGGGGGCTGTTTGCCTTTGTGGTAGTTTATCTCATTATAAGATACATTTATATTATCCGAAAGTGTCTCATTAATTATTTTATATAAATTTAAAATTTTTGACCACACTTTGCCATCGGATCCATCGGGGCTCAACGTTACTTTTCAGCAACTTGGGCTTCTCTGAAAAAATATTTTTTCAAAATTATTTTGTTTTGCAATTGTTTTTTCATTTATTAATGGATCATGTTATTATGTATCTTTGTGTCAGGGGTTTTTGCGAGTAACTAGGACTTATTGTTGTTCTTTCACAATGAAGGGACATTGTTCAAATTGTAATAGGAAGAAATCTTCCTCTGACTTTCATGATCATTGTATTAATTGTAGTCAGTGTTCTCGCATTAATCCCTGTCCTATATGTGAACGTTGGGATGAGAAACATTGGAAACGTGTGTCACGATATGTTGTTTCTGGAGAAAGAGCGATGCCGGCTCTTTCTCCACAAGGTCACTCTACTCTCTCAGTTTCTATTTCAGAGGAACCAGAACAGGGTGATGTTTCCATGTTATCTTCTTCAAGTGTGCGTCCGTCGTCACAAATGAATTCAGAGCTAGCGGCAAAAGTGCTCATGGAGATTAGACAAATGTCGTCCGCTAGCTCGCCCGGTGTAGCGTCCATTCACCGAATGGTTCGGCAGCCGGGTTCGTCCGATGCGGTCCAAGAGGAAATTTTGGGTGATGCGAGCACTATAAACATAATAGATGCACACCCAGTGACGGCGGATAGTAAACGAGAACGGAGGAAGCCTTTTAGTCCGGTTCCTAGCTCGTCCAGGTCCAGCCGGGCCGCGAGCGAGAGAGGTCCCTGTCTCGTACAACAACATCTGGGACCAGATGTTGTGGTACAAAATGTGTCTTTAGCGGAGCATACGTCCGTCGCTCGGGACGCTCCGTTGTATAAGCAGTCCGCAGAGACTGTTAAGGCTTCCTCTTCTCGTCAGCGCACACGACCGCACCTTGGCTGCGTGACCTCCGATATTTTACCAGCTTCGCCGATGAAGGATTCTTCGGCGACCAGGTCACACCATCCGGCAGCCAGGGATTCGAGACCGATGGACTCCGGACGTTCGCATAGGAAAAGTATGCGGGAGCCATCTGATGCGGAGCTGCCCTCGGCGAAGCAGCGAAAGACTGCGCCTCCGCAGGTCTCGACGTCGGACATTCTTGTGCAGATAGCACAGCTTATCGCAGCATCCCAGCAGCCGACAGAAACGGTGTCGGATCGAGAATTATCCGACGGCGCTGGGTCGGTACGCTCCGCCGAAGCATCGGGGGCGGACGACCGGGAACATCGGGAGGTCCGACCGGATGGTGAAAGGGATACGGATGAATTGGAGCTATCCCTTTCGGAACAACATAAAGCTGCCGTGGACTTCATCCGGCACTTTCTCCCTCAAGTTGTTCCGTCGGGCCAGACTGCTGCGCTTCCGGACAAGAGAATTATAGCGTCATTGGACTCTGAATTTTTTGAGCGGTTCAGGGACATCGCTCCCGAGTTTCCGTCGCAGTCCAATAATGTTGCAAGAACATTTGAATTATTGAACGACGCTATATTTAAACTTGCTTCCAAGACGGGGAAAGCAGGTTTCTTGTCCGCTAATACTCTTAACCTGCCTTTCATTAATGCAAGGAATAAATTTGATACGGCAGGACAGGGTATACCGAGAGTTCCTCTGCGTATGGACGACGAGGCGGAAGACTTAGAGCTATCATTACCGTCGTCAGCTTCTATTCCAACCGTGGTTTTGGAAACAGCTATTGCGTCTAACAGAACCAATTTAGATGCCTTATCTTACGCAGATCACCTTACTAAGGCGTTATCACTGCGCCTTCAAGGGGAAGAGTTTCAGGATATACAATCCTCTTTAAGACTTCTTTCAAGGGCAGTAGCTTATTCCACGTGTAACTCCGCCCTTTCAGTGGCAAATCTGGAGTTGGTTAGACGTGACGCAGCCCTAGCTACATCCACACTAGTGGATTCTAAGGTGAAGAACTCTCTTAGAGTCGCTTCGGTCTCAGGAGAACTTCTCTTTGACGGCAAGCTTTCCGCTATTTATGATAAAATTAAAAAGAATGATTCTCTGTTGTTCAGATCGGCTCCTAAAAAGTCGGATACAGCAGACACGAATAAGACAGGCACTTCTGGGTCTAATGCGCCCAAGAGAGGTTCCTATAGAGGTTCCGGTGCGTCCTCTTGGTCTTATTCGAGAGACCGTCAGGATAGCGACTCTCGTTCGGGACGTCCTTCAGACCGGGACAATCGGTCGGACGCCCCGAGGTCGACGAGGCGAGGTGCGGGTCGTGGAAGACGTGGTTTCTCCTACCGCAGGCCTCGCAGGTCCAGGAGGTGATGGCTTAAACCTCTATCGCGTTCCGGTTGGCGGAAGGTTGTCGAGTTTTTCACAAGAGTGGGCGTCGATTACGGACGACCCTTGGGTGAGAGGAGTGACTTCGGAAGGTCTAAAGATATCCTTCAAACAAAAGCCTCCATTAACTCGAAGTCCAAAGTGGACTCATCTTCCGTCAAATCCGCAGAAAGGAGACGCTCTGTTATCAGAGGTGCAGTCTCTTTTAATGAAGAACGCGGTAGAGGTCGTAGAAAACCAGGAATCTCTGGGATTCTACAGCCATCTGTTTCTGGTTCCGAAACCAGACGGCTCGTTCCGTCCAGTCATAGATTTGAGCTGGATAAACAAGCTGATCGTCGCTCCGAAGTTTTATATGGAGACGATTCGATCGGTCAGAGCGAGTATTCGGGTGAACGATTATGCAACGAGCATAGAACTCAAAGATGCGTACTTTCACGTCATGGTACATCCGACATTCCGAAAGTATCTACGCTTCGCAGTCCTAGGAGTGGTGTATCAGTTCCGGGCCATGTGCTTCGGATTGAATCTAGCACCCTGGGCTTTCACTCGGGTAATGAACTCGGTAATGATCTACTTCCGAGCTCATTCGTCTGCGGTAACGTCGGCCTACTTGGACGACATTCTTCAGAGGTACGGCAACGAGTTAACGCTTCAGAACAATGTTCAGAATCTTCTTCTATTGCTCCGACGTCTCGGTTTTATAGTAAACGAGGAGAAGTCGGATCTGGTGCCGTCCAAGTCATTCACTCATCTGGGAATGAGCTTCGAGACGCACAACAATCTCGTTCGTCTGCCGTTAACCAGAGCGAAATTAGTCAGTTGTTACACTCGCTATTGTCTGCACGCAGACAAAGTCACGGCGAGAGAATTTATGAGACTGATAGGTCTGTGCGGAGCCGCCGCGGATCTCATTCCAATGGGGCGGCTACGCACATGTCCTCTTCAAATTTTCCTGACTCAGAATTGGAGTGTGAAAATTCATTCGCTCGATGTAGACGTTCTCTTGTCAGATCAAGTGAAACAAGAGATTCAGACTTGGGCAAACATTCAGTGGTTAACTCAAGGAGTTCCGCTGCAGTTGCCGGATCCGAGTTTTACCGTTATGACGGATGCCAGTCAAACAGGTTGGGGTGCATCATTAATCCCAACGGATTCGAGATGCCAGGGTCTTTGGGATCCGCAATTCCTGTGCAAGCACATAAACATCAAGGAAATGATGTCAATTTGGCTTGCGTTACGTCACTGGATGGACATTATTCACGATGCTCATGTCCAAATCCTATCCGACAATACGACAGTAGTGGCGTATATACGGAATCAGGGAGGCACTCATTCAGTTCCGTTGTTCAATCTAACGGAAAGAATCCTTCTGTTTGCGTTAGAACATCACGTTCTTCTTTCGGTCCGTCACATACCGGGTCGTCTGAATGTGCTAGCAGACTCCCTTTCACGAAAGGGTCGCTTGTTGCCGTCGGAGTGGACTCTCAACAAACAAGTATTCAATCAGATTTGCTACCAATGGGAACGGCCAATGATAGACTTATTTGCGACACATCTCAACAATCAGTTGCAGACGTATGTGTCTCCGTGTCCGGATCCAAGAGCA
The DNA here is from genome assembly GCA_031216915.1 of Pictodentalium vernedei. NCBI lineage: Eukaryota > Metazoa > Mollusca > Scaphopoda > Dentaliida > Dentaliidae > Pictodentalium > Pictodentalium vernedei. Next base: position 33,395,012 of record CM062296.1, read on the forward strand.
TTTGCAGTAGACGCTCTGTCGATCCCTTGGGACGGAATGATAGGATATGCGTATTGCTAAAGATAAAACAATCTCAATGCAAGATTCTGTTGGTAGCATCTCTGTCGCCACAGAGATCGTGGATAAATCTACTCAGGTGTCTGTTGTGGGACCTACCGCGGAAGCTTCCTCCACGAGAGGATCTTCTTTCGCAGGGGAAATCGCGCCAACTCCATCACAACCCGCAAGGTCTCAACCTTCACGTTTTTCCGTTGTGCGGTCCTTCTTGCATGGCAAGCACTTTACAGGACGAGCAGTGGACGCGATTTCTAACTGTAGGAGGACCTCCTCTTCGCTAAACTATGCGGCTAAGTGGAAGGTTTTTCGTCGTTGGTGTAGGGATCATTCTGTAGATATATTTGATCCCTCTATACCAGACATTGCAAACTTTCTAGTATACTTGTTTGACGAAATCAAACTGCAGCCTGTTACTATAAAGGGTTATAGATCTATGTTATCTGATACCTATGCACATCATGATAGTTTACAAATTGGATCTAATGTCTCTTTATCGAAATTGGTTAGAAACTTTTCGATAAATAGACCCAGAACTCTTAGATTAATTCCTAAGTGGAATTTAGCTTGGGTTCTCCTTAAATTGAAGGAAAAGCCATTTGAACCTCTTGGGACAGTAGATTTCAAATTCTTATCTTATAAGACAGCTTTTCTCTTAGCTTTCTCTTCTGCCAGAAGAGTCAGTGAGCTTCATGCACTATCGGTGGATGATTCTCATTATCGTAGTGTTGGGAACACTATCACCTTCACTACTAATGTCGGTTTTTTAGCTAAGAATCAGGCTCCTAATAAATATCCGGAACCTATTGTTATTAAGGCTCTTCCGTCTTCAGACGGGCGTAGGCCTTTACTCTGTCCTGTTAGAGCACTACGTATCTATAAACAGAGATCTCAGTTTATCAGAAAGGGACGGAAACGTTTCTTTCTGTCTTTGATGCCTAATAGAAAGGACATTTCAGTCCATTCTATTGCTAGATGGATTCAGTTAACTATCCGTACTGCTTATGAAGATTTATCTTCTTCTCAGCAGTCTGTGCTTAAGATTTCTGCTCATGAAGTAAGAGCTCTTTCTACTTCCTGGGCTTATATGCTAATAGTGTTGCTATTACAGATTTAATGAAGGCTGCTTATTGGTCTCAGCCATCCACATTTACGAATTTTTATCTCAGAAATATTGAGTCCATTTCTGGAGACCTGCATTGTTTAGGTCCGTTATCTGTTGCTCAGAATGTCGTCCACTAAACAGTTGCAACTATAGTTATGCAGGCTTTCTGTTCCGGCAGTGACTCCGTCCGGCTGCCCTCTTCGCTCTGGGCTATTTGACCCAGGGCAAGGGGAAGGGGGGTGGCGGGTGTTCCCTTAGGTCACCTGCTTTATAGTGAAAAGCAAGGGAATGCCTCCTCCAAGTCAGTATTTCTGAGTCGCTTCCGGGATGGTTTTAAAGTGTAATATAAATGTTTAATTTCATTCATGTCTTATTTTTAAAGTGTAGCTCGGTGTGAAGCATTTGTATATGTCAAGTGTCAAACGGGCTTTAATATACAATACCCGGACACTTTTAAATGATTATAAAGAGTCTCAATTCTCTGGACTACTTTATTTATTGGCTTGCTTTAAAAATAATTAGTATAAGGGTTATACTGGATGTTAATAGAGAACATGAATGTTATTGTGCTCAATTATTAAGGGTAGTGTATCTTTCTAATTTAATATTAAATAAGAAAGATACATGTAAAGCCTAATACTCCTTTTCTCCTTAAGGGGTTACCTCTTTACTATATAGTTGAGCTCATTGGATTTTCCTCTATGTCCTAGGCCCTCCAGCCTGTTTACTATTCAGCTAAGTCTGGGTCATTGGTACAGTATAAAAATGTTAAAAAATTTATAGTAATTTATATATTTTTTATACTTACCAATGACCCAGACGGGGATGGCCCTCCCTGGAGTTGGGAACTCTTGCCTCCCCGCTGAGTACATAGCGCTGACCAGGCACTGCCAGTAAGAATGATAATTGGCGCCAATTTCGGGACGACTGCGTCACTGCGCATGCGCAGTAGAGGCGTACTATGGAGGTCCTTTAGGACATGATTTCTTTTTGTTTTGGATGCAAATTTTGGGGATTGGGGGGCAAAATTTGTGTTTGGCCCTGGTTTTGTTGGAGTTAGCACCAGCTAAGTCTGGGTCATTGGTAAGTATAAAAAATATATAAATTACTATAAATTTTTTAACTTTTTTTTACAATTCCTGCTTGATTGTCTACGAAAAAAACTTTGCATGACTCAAATCATCCATATTATTATAATATTCACTTCTCTTCTTTTAATCTGAAAAATACGAACAATAGTTATGAAAACATCGTGTCATGCGTGCATTTGTCTTGCGATATTCACCACAACATATTGAAAATATTGTTATTGCTATAGGAATATTGCCAAAATAAGGCGCTAATATGGCGTCATTAAAAAAAGAATATCTCCCAACGGTATACTTTGTTATAGGCTGTACTGTACTCCTCATGAGAATCCTGGGAAGTGTGTAGTGCTTGATTACAGTGGTAAACAATTGTTTCTTTATCAGTAAAATAGGATTAGTGACAAATGCCTGGGGTGGAAGTCCTCTCAGGTGTGCAGCATAGATCAGTGATTAACTAAACTTCACTGAGTACCTTTTTTGTGAGTATGATATAGCCATAAATGCTGAAAGAGACCTTAAACACCGATAAATAAATTTATTATGCCTCAAAGTTACTTTGTCCAATCAAAACACAGTTCTGCCTTACCAGGTAATCACCTGATATTATTTGATGTCAGGTGAGTATCCGCCATTACTATTTTGATGTATTTCTCGTAAATCCTTTGATTTACATGGACTTCCAACATAATAAATATGTTACATTCACCTCGCCTAGGGCTGCACGGTATATCGATAAACCGATATACCAGTATATACCAGTATTCAAACCACTATCGATTGAATACCGGTGTAATTACAAAAATATCGGTTTATCGTCATTATTTATTTACCCATAATTTAATTTTCAAGATGTCTTTAGTTTTTTAACCGTAGCCCCGAATGAATAATATTGTCCCTTTATCCAAGGAATCGTCTGCTTGTGCCCTCATAATATACAAATTCAGCAGTTGAAAAAATAATTTTCAAAAATTTCAACAAAACTATATCATGTGACCCCCTCATTGGAACGAGCTCAACGAGCTCATTCCAGTGAGGGGTCACATGATATAGTTTTGTTGAAATCTGATAAACTAATTTTGAAAATAATAAATTTTGATATCGCTGCGTAGGGTAAAGGTTTTTAGAACCGCACCATCAAGGCATGCTAATTCATTCCGACTGTGATGCCTCGAGTCTCGATTGTAGTACTTGTGTTCATATATCTGAACAGTTTTTGATATACCGGTATGCCACGGTATTTTTTTGAATACCGATACCGGTATTCAGTTTTGAATATCGTGCAGCTCTAACCTCACCTGATATGAACTATCATCGCCTTGAATGGAAATGTATCTGCCAGTTACTCGCCATGTTACTTATAGTACATTGGCATGTACCAGGGATAGTGCTGGGCGGTATTGGGAAAAAAAAATATCACGGTATTCACAAAAAAATACCGCGGTATACCGTTATACCGATTATTTTCAACTGTGATGCGCCAATCAGCGTATCGCCTAGTATGGGACGAAACGGCCGTCAAAGATGTGTCATAAGGCAGTGTTTCAGCTAGGGTAAAAAAAACTAGGCCGTTTTGGTCATAGGGGAAATTTATGAACACCACCCCTAGAAATTCGTAAAATTAGCCTTAGCAAAACAAAACAAAACAATTGCTGTGGGTCCAGCACTGAATTTGCATCGGCAAAAACGCATATGCGTCTGCAATTTTTTTCCTCCGGTTTGAATTCCGACAGGTAAAAATGTGTAGTGCTCAGAATGAAATATGAAAACCTTTATTACAACTGTGTCGTTAATTTAACAATCCAGCTTGCCCAGTGCGTCAAATATATTATGGCACTATCACTGTGTACATGGACGCAGCCATGTTGTAATACCGCACACAAATCGGGTGCTTTCTCTTTTCTCATTGGTTAAAATTGAAAAGGTTATTTTTAAATACACAGATAAAGTGGGGATACAGAAACAGGCATTCTTCATTGTGATAATCTATGTGAATACGTCACCATGTGGGGATATTGAGACTTGTACCATCACTGGTTTGCCCAATCAGTTATTGGAGTTCTCCGATTTATTTGACGTCAGGGAAAATGCCTGCTATCATGTGGGTATCATTTCACAATTCAGCTCTGTTAGACTGTTCTGTTTGACTTCTCACACGTTAGGAATAACCTGTGTGTATTTTCAACAGGGGAATATTAGATAGGGGAATGCAGCCGTTGAAGGGTCCCCCTGCGGGAACGGGTCAACTCGCCCTCGGGTTAAGTCGCCCTCGGGTTAACTCAAAATTTATGCTAAGTACTTCAGTTATTTTGATATCAATTTTCATTTACACTGCATGATAAGGGCTGAAACATCTGCTGGGATTTCACCCAAACCAGCTGCGGGTCATATTGATCAAGATTGATTTTGGAGGCGTTTGGTAGAATTTGTGACATAGAAACAATATCCATGGATGGGGAAGGGAGTGTGTGGGGGGAGGGGTCTTCTAATCACAGTAGCCCGAGCTGAGATTCTGAAAACCATATGCGAAAGCATCCCTCCTTAAATTAATCACATCATCAGTGAGTGCTAAAATTAACACGCCTAAACACCTAAAATAAAATGCCTTTCAAGTAATAGTGATAGCAGAATGGTCAAGTGCCATCGTATTTGTCTTGACAATGGACGCATAAACAGATCACTTTCATTTATTTGATGAAATTAAATCAATAAAGTTCCTTGCGTTGATGTTGAAACACAAAACATTTTGTCTCACTATTTTTAGGGCAGCATGCTGTTATGATGTCAGTGTGTGAAAATAGCCAATCACTTTCCAGTACACATATTAAAATATAGGGAATCCTTGGGTTACCCAATCAAAACTTCCTGGATAGAAATCCCAGTAATGGCATTGGTCAAAATGTTCAACGTGACCTGGTACGCATGCTTCCTGTATAACACGTGTCCTCTCACTTCAAAAGTGAATTTGTTTCAGAATCAATGTAAATAAATATTTATTCACCCTTCTTTTTGTGGTGACTGTTAAGACAAACCACTAGAGCAGTTTAAAAGGAAATGTTCCCAGGTCTGTGAGGGCAGTCATGGCGATGGGTAGGGAAAACACCGAAATAAATCCAATGATAATCCGTCCCAGTGATGGAAAATTACTTCCTGAAAATTGAGACGAGCAAACTGTGGTCTGCACACCGCGGTAAAACCGACTTTTCGGTATACCGATTATGATTTTATTTGACGGTATCGGTAACGGTATTGAAAATTATACCGATTATAATCGGTATACCGAAATACCACCCAGCACTAACCAGGGACCAGGCGACTAGGGCAATTATGTCGCCCTTCTAAGCCCAAAGTCGCCTAGAAAAATAGTCGGGGCGATTACAAGTCGCCTTCTAAAAATTAGCCAATAATGAGGAAAGGCTGAACTGAGTGATGCGAGGTTTACATGAAAACGATTATTTTCAAAAATCGAATGTCCTCGAGTGTGATAAATGGGCATTTTAATTCGTCAAATAAACGTCCATTTATTTGAAATCACACGACAATCAATTGTCGCTTTTGGCGGATTTTTTAATTTCTATTTTGTTGCGTTTCAGTCGGAGCTTCAAGTGTTGAAACGAAAATAGGTGACTTATGCAACTCAACAAAATAACCCAGTTTGAAAGTAGGTTACGTCGCTTAGGATGCTGAAAATGTATACACAACGGACGCATTTTATAACACAGTATTTTCATTTCGTTTTGCTGACGACTGTTAACTGTTGGGCTGTCTATTCCCAGAAAAACACGAGTGGAATTGAAACACATGAAGAAAAGCTTTAGTGATGACAAGAAAAGCTTTGTACAGGACACAAGTGTGCATGTGGATGATCTTGAAAAAGGGTCCTCACGAAATGACACCAGAATGCCATAAAAATGATGCGGAATGATATTTCTTTTACAAAATACTCGACCCCAGAATGCATTTTGTTTATTAACTAACAAAGTACCTCCCAAGCAACCTTCTTACATCTGGTCCTGTTCACACTTTCAGACTTAGGAAATTATTAGCTTAGTAGACTTTGGTGAAAGGCAACCACAGGAGGGTGCTGGGGGATTGGCACGAAGAAGAGGGGAGGGGTCATGAAGGAGAGTGTAGCAGTGGGGGATTTTCAGTAAATAATTACTTTGTGGTTTTTTAACCTGGCATAGATGCATCATAGACAACTGGACCTGGATTATTTGGACGTTAATGGAGGACCACAAATTGAAAATATGAAGGGGCGGTGGGGGTGGTACATGAATATTCTTAATTTTCCCCACTTGCCTATGAAGTCTCTCTGCATGACTCTGCAGTCTCCCTATTTTTTCTTGAGGGGGACTTGAAGTCTCCCTAAAATTCCCCCTAGGCTGGTCTCTGGCATGTACACATACTGAGGGATAATTAACATAATTTTAAGTGAGGTTCTGGGATGTACTTGAAATTTTCTGTGAAAAATCATTGAAAGTCCTGTATTTCTTTTCTTTCATACATGTCCAAACCATGAATTCAAAGATACTAACATGCTGTTGTGTTGTGCGACTGGTAATATTACTGCGACCCCAGTCAACGAAATTTAACAAAGTGAAAAATGTCCAGTTTAATGTAGTTCTTTCGAGTCTCAACTCGTGTAGTAGTACACAACATTACAATCGGAATTTGGCATTAGAATCGGATGATTGGGAGCTCAAGTAATGGGTAATCGGTCAGCAACCATTTTTGGTAATCGGTTGAACACTAGGCATTATGTTCTGTCTTCAGAAAAGATCAGTGCCTCCACAGATAGATGGGAATATCCCAAGCATTCACACGTACACACAAACATTGCATATATATGTGCATGCAAATTTCCTTATAGTGCCCTATTTATGTTTGCCCTCCCCACTTTCAAAAACATTCTCTCCACCACGGCTAAATTCAGTACATGATAGAAATTCTTCGATAGATCACAAGATCATTTGAATGTATGAACAATTAACATCTGACATTAGGTGACCTGGCTGTCATTAAACCCCAATAAATAAATAACTTATCAAGGTTTTCGGTGAAGAAAATATCCAATTAAGATAATTCCACTTTAATAATTTTCTGTATTTTAGGTCTGTACATTTGGTGCGAGATATACTGAAGGTGGTTGTTATACATTCAACAGGCGAACAGATTATCTGCGAGCAGCTTTTTTTAGTGCTTTAGAAAGACATTTACATCCACCCCCTCATAAGTAAGTATTCTTAATGGTAGAGATGGGCGGCTTCCTTGCATCTGAGCAATCAATTGCAGTCCATGTAGAGGAATGGTGAGGTGGGCACGATAAGCAGGTTGCCTTCTTTCAATTTGAAACCACCAGTCTCCAGCCGGTATAGGTGTAAGTGTAGTACGGAACCTGTATATGAAAGTAGCATGGCCCCCAGCAATGAAATTATACATGGTCTGTTATCTTATATCAGTTGCATGTAATCTGCTACATATAAACATGTTTTGGTCACAGTCTGTCTGCAATTCCAAGGGGGGTAACAGGTAGACAGCCAATCTGGCTATGTCATCTCCCTCAGTATACACATCAATACTACTTGTACTATATAAGGCCCAAAAAAATAAATAATCTGTTTCTCAGGCCCTCCCACATGGTCCTTTTGGCTGCCGCATGCTCTCTTTTTATAACCAATTTAAACTTTAAAAAAATTAAAATTAAATGGTTTATGTCTGATATTTTACCCAAGTTAAAAAAATTGATGAATTTGTCCCTTGAGTGCAAGAAGGCTTTGCAATGCTTTAGCATTGCAAAGCCTTCTTGCACTCAAGGGATGAAATACACCACCACTCATGCTATTCTGCAGATTATGAGGCCTAAAACTTGAACCAGGAACATGAACTTTTGATGACAAAGAAGTAATTACTGAAATAAAAAATAAAATAAAAAACCGCTCGCCAGCATGCAATTTCACAAATAATGGCCCGAGAAACAGAAGATATACTTTGTGTGGCCTAACTGTAACTGTTTTTTTTTAAGTATACTGTAAATAAAGAATCTAATCAATCTATTTGTCTAGCATAATTAATAGTTCAATTGTTGATTTCTTTAAATCTTTTTGAAAGTATTACACAATGCCAGTAGAAAACCCACCCACTGCTCATATAATAAAGCATTTTTGCAAGTTTAGCTCATGTTTGTGGGGAAATTATTTTTAGACAGAAATGTATTACTGCACCTTGTTTATTTTTGCCAATTTTGCTGGTCGATCGAATTGGACCAATGTGCTCCTCACTTCTCGCTGTGTTTTGTAGCAAATTATAGCACGATTTTGCCACGGCTGCCCTATAGAAGATTTATGGGATAAACAAAATAAAAGTAGAGTGTTTTCAAGTAAAAATTTTATTCTACTCGTAGAATTAAGAATGAAACCAACTCGTGATTTATTCTATATTTATGAAAAGGTTTTTATAATTGCTGATTTAATAAAAAATGTTTGACAGGGTTTATCTTTGACATAGATGCACTATTTTTTTATCCCAAAATGAAATGTGTGAAATTGACATCAAACAATTAATTGGTTTAACTCTTAGAAGCTGGGAGTCAAATTTTCTTGTCTATGATGTGATAAGGTAGGTAATCTAGCTGTGACGGTTTGGGTTCGGCTATCTTTGGGCTGGGGGAGAACTAAACACTCAGCAGGTGTTTCTAGTCAAGTGTCGTCTGCCTGAATAGGCAGACGACACTTGACTAGAAGCACCTGCTTTACTGTAAATTTTTCATGGTATGTCATGTTCAATAAATTCATTCTGATTCTCCGGCTTCTAAGAGTTAACCCTTTACCCAACGTAATGGCCAAAACTGGCCAGCGCTATTCACAAAAATCGCCAATTCATATTTTTATACTGTACCAATGACCCAGACTTAGCTGGTGCTAACTCCACAAAAACCAGGGCCAAACACAAATTTTGCCCCCCAATCCCCAAAATTTGCATCCAAAACAAAAAGAAATCATGTCCTAAAGGACCTCCATAGTACGACTCTACTGCGCATGCGCAGTGACGCAGTCGTCCCGAAATTGGCGCCAAATATCATTCTCTGTTTGGCCCTTCATCAGTCAACATCTCACTGATCTTTGTGCTTGTAAATCTCAGTTTAAAGGATGCCAGACACGTAATTCTTGGAGAAAATGTGATTCTAAGGAGGATAGAAGGAGGAGAGGAAAAAAGAAGTGGCAAAAAATAATCAGGGCTGTACTTAAAATTTTTTGTTAAAATTATGTTAAGTTGCCTATTTTCGAGGCAAACGCCTCTTGTTGTCATTCTTGCTAATTGTTGCACTGCTTATTCAGTGTTTCCTCTCCCCTAACCTTCTAAAGTCCCCCCTTGCAATTCTCCCATGCTTTTGGCATATTTTTGAGAAGTTTCATTTCTAAAATTTCCCTGGGAGAGTTGCTTGGTTACAGAATGTTTTCTGTTATTTTCCCCATAGTTACGTTTTCACCCATGGGTGTATAACGTTTGTGTTCTGCATCTTCCATCTGATGTTCTGCAGATTCTCCCCTGGGAGTCTCTGTTTTGCATCAGATAGAGTGTAATTGAGGACTGATTCCGGGCCAGTTTTTTCAGTGCCTGGAGTCATGTTTTCTTCTGTGTTTACACTGTTTGTTTTCATTGGCAACAGCCTTTTTTGAGGGGGGCTGTTTGTCTTTGAGGTAGTTTATCTCATTATAAGATACATTTATATTATCCGAAAGTGTCTCATTAATTATTTTATATAATTTTAAAATTTTTGACCACACTTTGCCATCGGATCCATCGGGGCTCAACGTTACTTTTCAGCAACTTGGGCTTCTCTGAAAAAATATTTTTTCAAAATTATTTTGTTTTGCAATTGTTTTTTCATTTATTAATGGATCATGTTATTATGTATCTTTGTGTCAGGGGTTTTTGCGAGTAACTAGGACTTATTGTTGTTCCTTCACAATGAAAGGAACTTGTTCAAATTGTAATAGGAAGAAATCTTCCTCTGACTTTCATGATTATTGCATAAATTGTAGTCAGTGTTCTCGCATTAATCCCTGTCCTGTATGTGAACATTGGGATGAGAAACATTGGAAACGTGTGTCACGATATGTTGTTTCTGGAGAAAGAGCGATGCCGGCTCTTTCTCCACAAGGTCACTCTACTCTCTCAGTTTCTATTTCAGAGGAACCAGAACAGGGTGATGTTTCCATGTTATCTTCTTCAAGTGTGCGTCCGTCGTCACAATTAAATACAGAGCTAGCGGCAAAAGTGCTCATGGAGATTAGACAAATGTCGTCCGCTAGCTCGCCCGGTGTAGCGTCCATTCACCGAATGGTTCGGCAGCCGGGTTCGTCCGATGCGGTCCAAGAGGAAATTTTGGGTGATGCGAGCACTATAAAAATAATAGATGCACACCCAGTGACGGCGGATAGTGAACGAGAACGGAGGAAGCCTTTTAGTCCGGTTCCTAGCTCGTCCAGGTCCAGCCGGGCCGCGAGCGAGAGAGGCCCCTCTCTCGTACAACAACATCTGGGACCAGATGTTGTGGTACAAAATGTGTCTTTAGCGGAGCATACGTCCGTCGCTCGGGACGCTCCGTTGTATAAGCAGTCCGCAGAGACTGTTAAGGCTTCCTCTTCTCGCCGGCGCACACGACCGCACCTTGGCTGCGTGACCTCCGATATCTTGCCAGCTTCGCCGAGGAAGGATTATTCGGCGACCAGGTCACACCATCCGGCAGCCAGGGACTCGAGACCGATGGACTCTGGACGTTCGCATAGGAAAAGTATGCGGGAGCCATCCGATGCGGAGCTGCCCTCGGCAAAGCAGCGAAAGACCGCTCCTCCGCAGGTCTCGACGTCGGACATTCTAGTGCAGATAGCACAGCTTATCGCAGCATCCCAGCAGCCGACAGAGACGGTGTCGGATCGAGAATTATCCGACGGCGCTGGGTCGGTACGCTCCGCCGAAGCATCGGGGGCGGACGACCGGGAACATCGGGAGGTCCGACCGGATGGTGAAAGGGATACGGATGAATTGGAGCTATCCCTTTCGGAACAACACAAAGCTGCCGTAGACTTCATCCGGCACTTTCTTCCTCAAGTTGTTCCGTCGGGCCAGACTGCTGCGCTTCCGGACAGGAGAATTATAGCGTCATTGGACTCTGATTTTTTCGAGCGGTTCAGGGACATCGCTCCCGAGTTTCCGTCGCAGTCCAATAATGTTGCAAGAACATTTGAATTATTGAACGACGCTATTTTTAAACTTGCTTCCAGGACAGGGAAAGCAGGCTTCTTGTCCGCAAATACTCTCAACCTGCCTTTCATTAATGCAAGGAATAAATTCGACACGGCAGGTCAGGGTATACCGAGAGTTCCTCTGCGTTTGGACGACGAGGCGGAAGACTTAGAGCTATCATTACCGTCGTCAGCTTCTATTCCAACCGCAGTGTTGGAAACAGCTATTGCGTCTAACAGAGCCAATTTAGATGCCTTATCTTACGCAGATCACCTTACGAAGGCGTTATCACTGCGTCTTCAAGGGGAAGAGTTTCAGGATATACAATCCTCCTTAAGACTTCTTTCAAGGGCAGTAGCTTATTCCACGTGTAACTCCGCCCTTTCAGTGGCTAATCTGGAGTTGGTTAGACGTGACGCAGCCCTGTCTACATCCACACTAGTGGATTCTAAGGTGAAGAACTCTCTTAGAGTCGCTTCGGTCTCAGGAGATCTTCTCTTTGACGGCAAGCTTTCCGCTATTTATGATAATATTAAAAAGAAAGCTAGTGATTCTCTGTTGTTTAGATCCGCTCCTAAAAGGTCGGATTCAGCAGACACGAATAAGGCGGGCACTTCTGGGTCTTATCCGCCCAAGAGAGGTTCCTATAGAGGTTCCGGTGCGTCCTCTAGCTCTTATTCGAGAGACCGTCAGGATAGCGACTCTCGTTCGGGACGTCCTTCAGGCCGGGACAATCGGTCGGACGCCCCGAGGTCGACGAGGCGAGGTGCGGGTCGTGGAAGACGTGGTTTCTCCTACCGCAGGCCTCGCAGATCCAGGAGGTGATGGCTCAAACCTCTATCGCGTTCCGGTTGGCGGAAGGTTGTCGAGTTTTTCTCAAGAGTGGGCGTCGATTACGGACGACCCTTGGGTGAGAGGAGTGACTTCGGAAGGTCTAAAGATATCCTTCAAACGAAAGCCTCCATTAACTCGAAGTCCAAAGTGGACTCATCTTCCGTCAAACCCTCAGAAAAGAGACGCTCTGCTATCAGAGGTGCAGTCTCTTTTAATGAAGAACGCGGTAGAGGTCGTAGAAAACCAGGAATCGCTGGGATTCTACAGCCATCTGTTTCTGGTTCCGAAACCAGACGGCTCGTTCCGTCCAGTCATAGATTTGAGCTGGATAAACAAGCTGATCATCGCTCCGAAGTTTTATATGGAGACGATTCGATCGGTCAGAGCGAGTATTCGGGTGAACGATTATGCAACGAGCATAGATCTCAAAGATGCGTACTTTCACGTCATGGTACATCCGACATTCCGAAAGTATCTACGCTTCGCAGTCCTAGGAGTGGTGTATCAGTTCCGGGCCATGTGCTTCGGATTGAATCTAGCACCCTGGGCTTTCACTCGAGTAATGAACTCGGTAATGATTTACTTCCGAGCTCATTCGTCTGCGGTAACGTCGGCCTACCTGGACGACATTCTTCAGAGGTACGGCAACGAGTTAACGCTTCAGAACGATGTTCAGAATCTTCTTCTATTGCTCCGACGTCTCGGTTTCATAGTAAACGAGGAGAAGTCGGATCTGGTGCCGTCCAAGTCATTCACTCATCTGGGAATGAGCTTCGAGACGCACAACAATCTCGTTCGTCTGCCGTTAACCAGAGCGAAATTAGTCAGTTGTTACGCTCGCTATTGTCTAAATACAGACAAAGTCACAGCGAGAGAATTTATGAGACTGATAGGTCTGTGCGGAGCCGCTGCGGATCTCATTCCGATGGGACGGCTACGCACACGGCCTCTTCAAATTTTCTTGACTCAGAATTGGAGTGTGAAAATTCATTCGCTCGATGTAGACGTTCTCTTGTCAGATCAAGTGAAACAAGAGATTCAGACTTGGGCAAACATTCAGTGGTTAACTCAAGGAGTTCCGCTGCAGTTGCCGGATCCGAGTTTTACCATTATGACGGATGCCAGTCAAACAGGTTGGGGTGCATCATTAATCCCAACGGATTCGAGATGCCAGGGTCTTTGGGATCCGCAATTCCTGTGCAAGCACATAAACATCAAGGAAATGATGTCAATCTGGCTTGCGTTACGTCACTGGATGGACATTATTCACGATGCTCATGTCCAAATCCTATCCGACAATACGACAGTAGTGGCGTATATACGGAATCAGGGAGGCACTCATTCAGTTCCGTTGTTCAATCTAACGGAAAGAATCCTTCTGTTTGCGTTGGAACATCACGTTCTTCTTTCGGTCCGTCACATACCGGGTCGTCTGAATGTGCTAGCAGACTCCCTTTCTCGAAAGGGTCGCTTGTTGCCGTCGGAGTGGACTCTCAACAAACAAGTATTCAATCAGATTTGCTACCAATGGGAACGGCCAATGATAGACTTATTTGCGACACATCTCAACAATCAGCTGCAGACGTATGTGTCCCCGTGTCCGGATCCAAGAGCATTTGCTGTAGACGCTCTATCGATCCCTTGGGACGGAATGATAGGATATGCGTATCCTCCAGCGCCGTTAATTCAACAAGTATTGCTAAAGATAAAACAATCTCAATGCAAGATTCTGTTGGTAGCATCTCTGTCGCCACAGAGACCGTGGATAAATCTACTCAGGTGTCTGTTGTGGGACCTACCGCGGAAGCTCCCTCCACGAGAGGATCTTCTTTGGCAGGGGAAATCGCGCCAACTGCATCACAACCCGCAAGGTCTCAACCTTCACGTTTTTCCGTTGTGCGGTCCTTCTTGCATGGCAAGCACTTTACAGGACGAGCAGTGGACGCGATTTCTAACTGTAGGAGGACCTCCTCTTCGCTAAACTATGCGGCTAAGTGGAAGGTTTTCCGTCGTTGGTGTAGGGATCATTCTGTTGATATATTTGATCCCTCTATACCAGACATTGCTAACTTTCTAGTATACTTGTTTGACGAAATCAAACTGCAACCGGTTACTATAAAGGGTTATAGATCTATGTTATCTGATACCTATGCACATCATGATAGTTTACAAATTGGATCTAATGTCTCTTTATCGAAATTGGTTAGAAACTTTTCGATAAATAGACCCAGAACTCTTAGATTAATTCCTAAGTGGAATTTAGCTTGGGTTCTCCTTAAATTGAAGGAAAAGCCATTTGAACCTCTTGGGACAGTAGATTTCAAATTCTTATCTTATAAGACAGCTTTTCTCTTAGCTTTCTCTTCTGCCAGAAGAGTCAGTGAGCTTCATGCACTATCGGTGGATGATTCTCATTATCGTAGTGTTGGGAACACTATCACCTTCACTACTAATGTCGGTTTTTTAGCTAAGAATCAGGCTCCTAATAAATATCCGGAACCTATTGTTATTAAGGCTCTTCCGTCTTCAGACGGGCGTAGGCCTTTACTCTGTCCTGTTAGAGCACTACGTATCTATAAACAGAGATCTCAGTTCATCAGAAAGGGACGGAAACGTTTCTTTCTGTCTTTGATGCCTAATAGAAAGGACATTTCAGTCCATTCTATTGCTAGATGGATTCAGTTAACTATCCGTACTGCGTATGAAGATTTATCTTCTTCTCAGCAGTCTGTGCTTAAGATTTCTGCTCATGAAGTAAGAGCTCTTTCTACTTCCTGGGCTTATGCTAATAGTGTTGCTATTACAGATTTAATGAAGGCTGCTTATTGGTCTCAGCCATCCACATTTACTAATTTTTATCTCAGAAATATTGAGTCCATTTCTGGAGACCTGCATTGTTTAGGTCCGTTATCTGTTGCTCAGAATGTCGTCCACTAAACAGTTGCAACTATAGTTATGCAGGCTTTCTGTTCCGGCAGTGACTCCGTCCGGCTGCCCTCTTCGCTCTGGGCTATTTGACCCAGGGCAAGGGGAAGGGGGGGGGCGGGTGTTCCCTTAGGTCACCTGCTTTATAGTGAAAAGCAAGGGAATGCCTCCTCCAAGACAGTATTTCTGAGTCGCTTCCGGGATGGTTTTAAAGTGTAATATTAATGTTTAATTTCATTCATGTCTTATTTTTAAAGTGTAGCTCGGTGTGAAGCATTTGTATATGTCAAGTGTCAAACGGGCTTTAATATACAATACTCGGACACTTTTAAATGATTATAAAGAGTCTCAATTCTCTGGACTACTTTATTTATTGGCTTGTTTTAATATTAATTAGTATAAAGGTTATACTGGATATTAATAGAGAACATGAATGTTATTGTGCTCAATTATTAAGGGTAGTGTATCTTTCTAATTTAAATATTAAATAAGAAAGATACATGTAAAGCCTAATACTCCTTTTCTCCTTAAGGGGTTATCTCTTTATTTTATAATTGAGCTTATTGGATTTTCCTCTATGTCCTAGGCCCTCCAGCCTGTTTACTATTCAGCTAAGTCTGGGTCATTGGTACAGTATAAAAATGTTAAAAAATTTATAGTAATTTATATATTTTTTATACTTACCAATGACCCAGACGGGGATGGCCCTCCCTGAGTTGGGAACTCTTGCCTCCCCGCTGAGTACATAGCGCTGACCAGGCACTGCCAGTAAGAATGATATTTGGCGCCAATTTCGGGACGACTGCGTCACTGCGCATGCGCAGTAGAGTCGTACTATGGAGGTCCTTTAGGACATGATTTCTTTTTGTTTTGGATGCAAATTTTGGGGATTGGGGGGCAAAATTTGTGTTTGGCCCTGGTTTTTGTGGAGTTAGCACCAGCTAAGTCTGGGTCATTGGTAAGTATAAAAAATATATAAATTACTATAAATTTTTTAACTTTCATTATGTTTTCATTTTTTTGTCTCAAAAACATAGGTAATGACCTCTCTTTGGAACAAGCTCATCGAGCTCGTTCCAAAGAGGGGTCATAACCTATGTTTTTGAGACAAAAAATGAAAAAAATAGTTATTCAAGAATTTTGTTTGGATGTGTTGACCGCTTTTCATGTTAGGTAAAGGGTTAACAGACATCTAAGCGAGGAGAATCGTGTTTTGTATATCGTGATGTTTTTAAAAATAGGCAAGGCATGTATAGGTTTTTCGATCATAATTTTTTAAATTGAAGAAGAATTATAAAAGAAAATATAATGTGTATTCATTTTGACTAATAAAGATGTGGAGTGATTAACAGCTTATGAATTGAAAATTATAAAACAACATATTCTAAGAATAAGTCATTGTAGACAGCTATCTTCGATAGACCTTTCAATTTTATTGAGGTCAATTGAGGGAGACAAATTTTGTTGTCAACAT
The DNA here is from genome assembly GCA_031216915.1 of Pictodentalium vernedei. Classification (NCBI taxonomy): domain Eukaryota; kingdom Metazoa; phylum Mollusca; class Scaphopoda; order Dentaliida; family Dentaliidae; genus Pictodentalium; species Pictodentalium vernedei. The sequence goes on from CM062296.1 coordinate 33,411,738, forward strand.
TTTTTAGGCTTGTTGAACCTTCCCCTCCTCACTCTCCCTTCTTGATTGAGAATATCCTTTGTATTTCAAGTTTTTCTTGTTAACCCTTATAGGCCTAATTCCCATTTTGATCCCTTTTTACTGTAACAGACCAGGTGTCCCAACATGCAGTCTCTGGGTAAAGTTGTAAGTTACATTTTAAGTACAGTACTTAGCAGTTGTTTCTGGACAAGTCTTGGTTGCCAGTATATATATATAATTTGATATGCATACAGTTAAAACTAGAAGTCCTGTCATGAAATAGCACAAATAGCATGTTGATCTGCGCGTTAATGTATGCTTTACGGCCATAGTAAAGCTATCAAATTCTGTTCATGTGGCCTGTGCACAAGCAATGTTTCAGCCAATGGACCTCCGGGTAACCCGGAGGTCCATTGGAAGAAACATTGCATGTGTTTGCTGTGAGTAACCAGGAGAACCTGTCGTGCTTTGGATGCCATTCGATATGGCAATTGCGCGCAATTCTAACACGCAATTAAGCCTAGATAAGCGCACAATTCGTGGCAGGACTTCTAGTTTTAACTGTATTCCTTATCATATGTCAATTTAAGAATTTAAGTTTGTTCAGTTGAAGTTGCCAAACCCATGGGGAGCACCTTATGGGGCATAACTCTGTTAGTACCCCAACCCCAAATTTAAAATATCCTCTCCAGAACCAACCATCAGAATCTTTGGATATTTGGCACACAGCATCCTTAGGATGACCAGAAGCATCCTTAGGAAGGACAGACCCAGGGTTCCTATTTGGGCTTCCTATGGAGTCCTGAAGTTTAAAAAATAACTCTTGTTGAAACAATTTTTCGACTAGTCAACACTGACGCGATTAGTACTAAACAAATCTATTAACTGTTTAGTGAATCACTCATCGATTAGTCGCCCGAGTATATTCTCTAAAGCCTTGAAGTTTCCACTTTGTGTTCCTTTAAGAGAATGCTGTCGTCTTGAGGAGCGCTATCGCACTTGCACTTCTTCACTCTTCTAAATTGGAAACAAGAAGCTCTCTTTTTTTCACTTCTCTAATTTTGAAGAAAATAGATTAAATTACCAGGCAAAGGTTTGAGATTCCAACTAACTAAAACACACAAATGAGTTGTGAACAGTGGGGGTCTGATTGAGTTATGCAGGCCATGGAACAATCGCGTCGTCAGAGTACACTTCTTCAGTGACCTTTTCTCCTCAGTGCCCCTTAGGAAATAGGAACAACAAAGATTTATTATTAGGCCATACAAAGTTGATTGTCTGTTTCTCAGGCCATTTTTTCCAAAAAAGCATGCGGGCGGGCGTTTTTTTTTTTTATTTTTATTTTCTCTCCGAGAGGTTGTTTGTGGTAATTTGACCCCCACACAAACGCCTGGTGGACCACGCAAAATTTCGCAAATATATTGGTTATTCACCATAGCCTATAAGGGTGTTGGGTCGTAAATGAAGTGGGGTTTGAATGTTTGTTTTTTCAGTGAAACGTGAAAATTATAACACAGGACGAAAGTCACGAAACGCCTCGTGGGTGAAACGTCTCGGGTTGAAACGTCTCTGTGACAAATCAAATGTCGAAGTGCCAACTTTCAGAGATTTATTTTACCAAAAAAAAAAATCTTTTCACAACCTGCCTAATAAAATCATGAATCGCAATTTTTCCCCATTATATTCAAAATTATCACAACCCATTTGAACCGGCAGTTCATCCATAAATCATATTTTTTTTAATCTGAAAATGAAATACAAAACGAATGTTTGCGTGTTTTTATTAACCAATTCGACCGCACATACCTGCCTATATGCGATTTATTTTCAACTTTGACTGTTACTTTTATATCAAGCAATGGTTACTATTAGTTATCCAATTATCCTGCAAATCAAATGCATTTATTTAAATTAACTGGGAAACTCGTAACGGTTTCAAATAACAGTACACAAATTCCCAATGACGGCCATTTACAATACAAATGTTACTAAAAATAAATGCCAGAGACTGTGTTCCATTCAACAAAGCACCTGACTTTGCAGACTTTCTGAGGGTTGGTGCGAATCGACCATTCCCCTTTGTGACTGTTTGTTGTCAGACTGAAAGACACCTTCCTTCTTGCTGTCATTATGACTTACCTTTTACAGAATAAAACACTTTCTGTCGTGAATATTGCTAAAACCCACCCACTTTATTAAGGTATGATGTAGAAAAAGCTTGAAGTGTGTTAATTTAAAATTTGCGAACGCATCGATATCGATTTACCGAAATGAGCACAATATCTCGATTTTTTTTTTTAAGTTTTTTTTGGTGTCATAAAAAGGTTGCATGCTCACCAAAAATGACCATGCACGCGGGCCTGAGAAACAGAGGTTCTTTTTTTTATGGCCTTAGACCAATTTATTTTTTGCACCATCGGTTGTTTGGTCGTAAAGACATGGAGACATTGACTTCCTTAATGTCACGCAGTTAGACGCATTAATTGCATTGTAATTTGGAAGCCACGCCGGCCAATGAATTTAGTTAAAACCACAGTTTTGTAGACTTTATTGTTAAGTTTAGCACCTGACATTGCATAACCGACTCGTTTAATCCTCAACTGGTGCCCAGCGATTAGTCGATTAGTAAAAGTCCAAATTGCATTAATTGTTTCAACACTAAAAAAAAACAAAACTAAGTGCTATCTGAGAAATATTTGTATATTCTTTAAAAATCTTCTTCAGATCTACCAGAAGAAGCTTTTGAAATTTTGTTTTCAGAATCCTTTTCTTTTGGGGGGGGGGGGGGGAGGGGAGGGGTGAGGGGGGCAATGTCAGATTCAAATTTGTTCAAAACAAGTTCACAGCTTTGATTTGTGCTCCCCATGGGAGCAATATGAAGAATAGGCTTTAAAAATCTTCTTCAGACCCACAAGTCATATTCTTTTGATATTTGGCTGACTGCATCATTAGGAGAGTCAGATTCAAATTTGTCCAAATCAGGACCCTGGGTTCGTTCATATTTGGAAGTTTAACTCAGTGTTGTAGGAGAAAATTTTTTTTTAAATCTTCTTCTGATCAATTTTGATATTTGGTGTACAGAATCCTCATGGGCACCAAATTCTAATTTGTCCAAATCAAGTCCTCAGCTCCATATTTGGTCTCCTAATTGGAGCCCAAATTGTAACTAGGTATTTGGGAGTTTTAATTTAGTGTAATATGGGAAAAAATCTTTAACACTTTGAGACTTTAATTATATCCTGACGTTCAAAGGTCACTGGAATTTCAGTAAGCAAGGAAAGTGTTGGCTTTTGCTGTGATATCCTCATTTTTTGAAAGTCGTGACAGTGGCTTTTTGCACTCAACCCGTTAAGAAGTCTTGACAGTGGGATTATATTATATTTTATTTTGTATTTTAAGCTGCGATAACATTTGGCTCAACGCTGTCACTGGGCACAATTCGGGAGAAAATAGGAATTGGGGATAAAACTTTTAAAAAATCGAAAAATCATAACAAAACAAATCACCACCAAGTATCAACGCGCTGTTTAATTTCGTACATCAAAAGACGTACAAAAGTATCAAAGGGTTAAAAACATTCAGTTCCACCAGTCAGAATCTTTTTGATGTTTGGTATGCAACATACATACAAAATCATATTATTTGACCCCTTCCTTGGAACAAGCCCGACTGGCTCAGTCCAGTGAGGGAGTCACATGATCAGGCCTGGCATTCTGAAAAATGCAGGAGGGCAAAAAATCGCTCTCCTCAATCAGCTTAGGAGAGCAATTAGCTTTACACAGCTTTTTAAGTATCCAGTTCAACGAACTCATTGAAACTGAAACCAACAGACTACATCAGTGATTTTATTAACTTTACTAAGGTAAAGCGAAATCTCTTAGACATCTAGATGTCTCACTCAACAACCGAACACACACTTGACAAGACCTGTGTGTGTACCCAGACCTGTTGTCCAAGAAAGTCATACGCCTACCACTACCGCCCTCAACCCCCTAAGGGGGGTTGAAGGTGGTAGTGGTAGGCGTACAGTTAAAACTAGAAGTCCTGTCATGAAATGCGCACAAATAGCACGTTGATATGCGCGTTAATGTGCGCGTTATGGCCCAAGAAAAGCTATCAAATTCTGTACATATGGCCTGTGCACAAGCAATGTTTCAGCCAATGGACCTCCAGGTAACCCGGAGGTCCATTGGCAGAAACATTGCCTGTGTTTGCTATGAGTAACCAGGAGAACCTGTCGTGCTTTGGATGCTATTCGATATGGCAACTGCGCTCAATTCCAACGCGCAATTAAGCCTACATAAGCGCACTATTCGTGACAGGACTTCTAGTTTTAACTGTATGACTTTCTTGGACAACAGGTCTGCTTGAATCTACAGTCACATCCTGGTGCAAGTGCTTCAAGTGACAGGATAGTAGTAATGGTAGTATATTATAGTGTCAATATTCCTTGAATAATTACCCCTCAAACTGTGATGTCAGTTGTTGAACTTGAAACTGACAGAATAAAAAATATTGCTGTGACCCATTTTGCTTCAAATGATTGCAACTGTGTTTGGGTATGGTTGCAGCCATTACCTTTTACCACTAAACCACTTTCAAAATGAAATTACGTGATGTTATGTGACTTCGAAGTTAAATTACATTTTTGCTTTACAACAAAAATTTAATGTGAGCATAATACATGTAATCTCAATCATCCCAGACCAAAATATTTAGGAGGGCAATTTTTCGCTCTCCCTAATTCTTTCAGGAGGGCAGTAAGGAGAGCTAAAAATTCGCTCTCCTGAAATTGCCAAGCCTGCATGATATGGTTTTTTTTAAATATTTTGAAATAGTTTCTTTTTTCAAATGTTCAGTTTGTAAATTACGTGGACAGATGTGGCCGATTCATTGAGTAAAGGGATAATACCATTTTGATTTTGAATATTCTATTATGAAATATTGACTTGTGTGTGTGTGTCATGATCAGATCACAATGTAATTGAGAAAGAAATCACTTTTGAGATAGTACAGTACTTCATGGGAACCCCAGAAAGTGAAGCAGTGCTTGTTTACTGTGGTAAACAAACTCTATTTTAGTTGTAAAATAGGACCCAGTCACCAATGCTTGGGGTGGAAGTCCTCTTAAATGGGCAACATGGGTATAAACAATGGAATAATCTTATGTTGTATTACTTTGTCATAACCTGTTGTTCATTCGTATATTTTACAATTGACGTAACCCACACGTAATCAGAATGATCATTCATGTGTTATTTCCAAACTTGTAAATAAATAAAAAGGACAGTATTTGTATTTTTTTCATTTTATTTTTCAGAAAACTTTGTGTTGAATCTAACCTCCCTAAAGAACCACAGATAATCTCGGAGTCGAAAGATCCGTATGAATTCACATTTGATAACACATTATCTAGTGCTCCAGCCGGAATTAACAAAGTGCTAAACTCTACGAATAAATGTGCAAGTAAGCCGAAGTCAAAAACATCCCCTAGTGGCAAAACTTCAAAAACAAAGACAGAAAATGTTAACCCTGTGTCAAGTCCAGTTTTATCAGGAACAAGTACCTTAAATTCTGGGAATTGTCAGCTCAAGAGGAAGAGGAGTGTGGGCAGTCCTGTTGCCATGACAGCGAGCAATGTAGTTACAACTCCCAGTACTTCTACATCAGCCAACAGTATTAGTAATGTTGTTGGCAGTATAGCTGTTCCCAGTGTTCAACCAACTGTCACTCATTCATCTTTTACAGCTATTGCCATTCCGAATAACATTAGTCTTCAAACTACAACACTGGGACAAATAAATACTTCTAATTTATCAACAAATAAGCAACTACCCAAAAACAATGTTGTGAAAGATGGTGGTGTTGGTATTGTTTTCACGGGTCTTGACTCGCGGTTCAATGGACAGTATGTTAGTATCACAGGGACACAGCTCACAGATCTGTCTGGTGCGGTACAGACTCTTCCGGTTGAAGATAAGTGTGTGAAAAAAAATCGGACACTTGGGTCAGGTGTCACTAAAACTATTACTGGGAAGATACAATCTTCTTTAGATAATCTAAAAGTGCTACAACCAAGCAGTCGTTTAACTGCATTGTGTAAACCACAAAACACTATGTTTATTGATGGAGGGACGTTTCTCACGCCAGTTTCAATATCACCATCAGGGGCTGGTACATTTGTAAACATTTCAAATTCAGTCTCTTCTTCACAGTCTCAGCCTAGTCCTTCATTATCAACACATAGTCAGTTTTTCAAATCGGTAAGTATACAGTGATATTTACAGTTAAAACTAGAAGTCCTGTCACGAATAGTGCGCTTATCTAGGCATAATTGCGCGTTGGAATTGCGCGCAATTGCCATATCGAATGACATCCAAAGCACGGCAGGTTCTCCTGGTTACTCATAGCAAACACACGCAATGTTTCTGCCAATGGACCTCCAGGTTACCCGGAGGTCCATTGGCTGAAACATTGCCTGCTGTACACAGGCCATATGTACAGAATATGATAGCTTTAATTGTGTCATAACGCGCATATTAACGCGCATATCAACGTGCTATTTCTGCACATTTCATGACAGGACTTCTAGTTTTAACCGTATGTTTATCTTTAACCCTTTACCCAACGTAACAACCAAAACCGGCGAGTTTTATTCACAAATATCGCCAGATAATTTTCATTATTTTTTCATTTTTTGTCTCAGAAACATAGGTTATGACCCCTCTCTTTAGAACGAGCTCGTCCAGTTTGTTCCAATGAGGGGTCATAACTAGGGGTGTCATGATTTATCGATTGTCGATCGGTCATGTCAAAATCGATTAGTATTTTTCGTTGTCAAAGAATCAGTAAATTTTACTCTGTTTTAGACGTTTAATAATTAAAAAAAATTGATGAAAAAACTATTGTTTCTGAAGGTAAAAGGTCAAGAACATCGAGGTTAAACCTGATGAAGCCATTAGAAGCATTTGTCTCTTAGGTACTTGATGTTCTGAACTCTTGAACTGTCAGTGTAATAATCAAGACCGGTAGTCTGTTGCGAAGTTCGCAACTGCCGACCGGTCTTGATTACACTGACGGTTCAAAAGTTCAGAACATGAAAGCTTTGAATGTATCTAAAAGTGGATCGTCTTCGTTGTCTACTAGAGGTAGGTCAACTGACTTGAACTTCATTTTAATAACTTCAAAGAGAGCGAGAGGGGGGAGGGTCATCTAGATACGACTAATCGATTATTATCGATTATTTGTGATGATTAATCGATTTCTAAATTAAACAATCCTGCCATCCCTAGTCATAACCTAAGTTTTTGAGCCAAAACATTAAAAAAATAGTTACTCAAGAATTTTGTGTGCAAGTGTCGTCTGCTTTTCATGTTAGGTAAAGGGTTAAGCTCTCAATGGCCTGGAGATTTTTGTATGTTTTCCCTACACTTTGTCAGTCAGTCAGTCGCTGTCCTACATCTAGAAATAGTGTATAACATGTTTATTACTGAAATGGTTAACCGGATAATCGGTTTGAAACCAGTTAGCTACCTAACCGATTAGAAAAACCATCAACCGTTTATCCGAAATATCGATAGTGATCGTCATTCCACGTTTAAAACGTAGTAAATTTGCCGCTTCTCCTTTGTGATAGATTACACGTTGTAGCCGCGTTGTATATATTGAGAAATAATCGACTTTGGCATTCAAGACTTCACTAATGATTGGAAATTCCGTGAATAATAAGTAATCGCAGAAACCATTCCGCAGTGTGTATACAAACGAGCGTTGTCGAGTACTCAACAGCATTCGTTTGTATACACACTACGGAATAGTTTGAGAATACTGCTTTCCAATTCCTATAGTTTTGATCCCATATTCGGTGAAATAATGGCCAAGATTAACTGGATATTATCCGGTTATCACTCTTGGTTAGACGGTTAGGAAAATGAGCCAACCGTTTCAGCCCTAAACATTTGTCCCCACCCCCAAAAAATTTTTGGGGGACTAGAGAAATCAGCGGTGTCTGTCCGTCCGTCCATCCCACTTGGTGTCCCCGTGATAATTCCAGTTTGGATCATTTGATTGGAACCAATTTTGGTATGTGACCTTCTTAGCCCAAACCACAGGTCAAGTTCGAATATGGGTTCGGCCAGATTATTTTTATTAGAGGTATACCCCTTTTTCGACTTAGAAATTTCAAGATTTGTGGTGTCCGGATGATGACTCCAGTTAGGATTATTTGATCAGAAAGAATTTTGGTATAAATGTGACTTTCTGGGGTAAGTTATGCCCCTTTTTCGACTTGTTTTTTCGGGGGACATGTGGCCGAACGGCCTTTTTATGAAATTGCATACAGTTGAAACTGGAGTCATGTGACTGTGTTGTGATCTACTTCGAAGTAATAGTGCACTGAGTAAGTTCAGTGTGCAAAATTTCAAAAATGGCTCTAAGCCTCAAACTGACTGACCGTTCACATGGTTTGCAGATGGTTAACCGAATGCTCAGTATGTAAAAATTCTTGGGAAACTGCTTTTTTATCATTAACAAGTATTCATATATTGTATAGAATGGGGGCAGGCCGGAAAATAAGCAGTCTGACATTTGTAGAATGAGGTCCCCAGAGGTTGAATTTGATGATGCTATTCCACACAGTGGGCCAATTTATCCTCTGGGTACCTCCTTCTCTTTTGTTATGAAACCTTGATTCAGATTGAGGTTCACAGGAGGTAAATTTAGTGATGCTACCCTGCTGTGCAGGGTAGCATCACTAAATTCACCCTCTGGGGACCTCATTTTGCAGATGACAGTCTGCTAATTTTCTGGCTTGAATGGGGGCGCGGTGGCCTTACGGAAACGCGTTTCTCGCCAGATCACCAAAGTTAAGCTACGTTGAGCGCGGTCAGTCCTTGGATGGTTGACAGTCTGAGTGATCAATTCGGACTATCGCGTTGTGTCCTTGGGCAAGGCACTTCACGATTGTCCACATGGAGGCACAATGACAAAGTGTACTAAGGCATTCTGCATGTCGATGGTGCACATGTCTTCAACCAATCTAACACTGCCTGTGCTTCAATGCGGAGTTACGATGTTGGGGAGCTGGCAGTTGTTCGGTGGTTCTCTCTGGGTACTCCAGCTTCCTCCACCCGTAAAACTGTCACCGACATGATATGACCTTGGCTGTTAATGTGTCATTAAACCCTAATAAATAAATAAATTGCATAGAATTGAAATATATATAACCTCTCACGGCAAAGTCTAAATATCTATCAAGACACAAGAAAGGCTGCTAAACTTGTAGAGTGCTAGAAGCCCATATTTGGCCTTTATTATGAAATGAAGGGACCTAAAGTATTCTGTGGATCTCTTTCAAATTATCTTGTAAGTAAAATTACTTCATCTCCATTGATTTGTATTGATACAATTTATGGGAGAGTGCCCCTAGGTACTCTCCCATGAATTGTAACAAGCCAAAAATTTGAGAACAAATCTTGAGGCTGAGAAAAAATTTAGCACTCTACCAGTTAAGTGACACAGACTTTACCATTCAAAATGGAACTTTTGGCTAACCCTTCATCCGTTCGCATAGATTTAAATTATGTAACCACCAGATGAATGAAACGAGCGTTCTTGTCAGATTTCACACACTATAAATGCACTTTTGTTCCTATCAAACTACATCATTAGCGTAACTCAGTTCCTGGAGAAAAACAGCATGCCCAACTCTCTACAATTCTATTCTAGTAAATAGAGATCATTTATTTATTTATTATTTATTTATTGGTGTTTAAGGTCACATAGTTATGCACAATGGCTAATTGTGACCGTGACAGTTTTACGGGTGGAGGAAGCTGGAGTACCTGGAGAGAACCACCGAGCATCGACGAGCAACTGTCAGTTCCTCAACATTCTAACTCTGTTCAAGCTCCGCTCAAGCAGGGTTACAATGGTTGAAGACATGTGCACCATTGACGTGCAGTACACCTTAGTACAGGGCATCATCGTGCCCCCATGTAGGCAACCGGGATAAAGTGCCTTGCCCAAGGACACAACACGGGTAGTCCCGGATGGGGATCGAACTCGGGACCTCTAGCATAGACGTCCAACACTCTATCACTGAGCCAGTGCGCTCCCGAATAGAGATCATTAACATCTTTCCTAACCTGTACTGGGATACATGTACTTGTAATAACGTAAGTAGATATTATGCAGAATTAAGAGAGTGGATTACCAATGAATAGAAGCGCCATATACAGTTAAAACTAGAAGTCCTGTCATGAAATGTGCACAAATAGCACGTTGATATGCGCATTATGTTATGGCCCAAGTAAAGCTATCAAATTCTGTACATATGGCCTGAGGTCCATTGGCAGAAACATTGCATGTGTTTGCTATGAGTAACCAAGAGAACCTGCCGTGCTTTCGATGCCATTCGATATGGCACTTGCGCACAATTCCAACGTGCAATTAAGCTTAGATAAGCGCACTATTCGTGACAGGACTTCTAGTTTCAACTGTATTCTCCACGCGAATAGCATTTATAATTATTCTCATAACAGCACAAGAAATACTTGCAAACCTTCATCACATTTCATGCTAATAGCGCATTATTTTTTTCAAAAATGCTTGTGTATTTCAGAATACTTCATTCTTCTACAGTAAGGAGCGCATTAACTAACAAACATTTAATTGCTAATTGTGACCTGACTACAGTTAAAACTAGAAGTCCTGTCATGAAATGCGCACAAATAGCATGTTGATATGCGCGTTAATATACGCGTTATAGCCCAAGAAAAGCTAGCAAATTCTGTACATATGGCCTGTGCACAAGCAATGTTTCAGCCAATGGACCTCCGGGTAACCCGGAGGTCCATTGGCAGAAACATTGCATGTGTTTGCTATGAGTAACCAAGAGAAACTGCCGTGCTTTGGATGCCATTCGATATGGCAATTGCGCACAATCCCAACGCGCAGTTAAGCGTAAATAAGCGCACTATTCGTGACAGGACTTCCAGTTTTAACTGTAATCCAAAGTAACAAAGTCAAATGTTTTGAAACTTCACATAAATGATGACTGTGACCCCCCCCCCACCCCCCTGCCCTCCTCCTCCTCTACCAATGATCCTCATTAAATGTTGATCAGGTTACAAACATGGCTGCAATTGCGGCTTACAGTTACTATGGAAACCCTATGGGAAATCACATTTTCATCTTCTTCTCTGGAACTACTGAGCCGACGTGAACCAAACCTCGCAGGAATGGTCTATAGGAGGCCCTCTACAAACCATCCTCTTTTTGTTCCCGTTGGTTGGAAAATATAGCCACCAGAGACATTCTCTGATCCTGATTGATGGATTTTATAACAATCTTCCCGTTTGAAACTACAAAGTCAAATGTTTTGAAACTTTACATGATTGAGGACTGGGACACCTTCTACCAATGATCCTCATGTAATGTTGCTAACATGGCCACAATTGCAGCTCAGAGTTACCATGGAAAGCCTAGATGGGAAATCACATTTTTATATGTAGTTCCAGGTGAGCGATTACAGGCTCTTTAGAGCCTCTAGTTATATATTTACTTGAGTTCAACGCTTATGGGCCTACAGTTAAAACTAGAAGTCCTGTCATGAAATGCGCACAAATAGCATGTTGATATGCACGTTAATGTACGCATTATGGCCCAAGTAACGGTATCAAATTCTGTACATATGGCCTGTGCACAAGCAATGTTTCAGCCAATGGATCTCTGGGTAACCCGGAAGTCCATCGGCAGAAACATTGCATGTGTTTGCTATGAGTAACCAAGAAAACCTGCCGTGCTTTGGATGCCATTCGATATGGCAATTGCACGCAATTCCAAAGTGCAATTAAGCCTAGATAAGCACACTATTCGTGACAGGACTTCTAGTTTTAACTGTATTTCCAATCTTGGTAAGTTTCTTGTCTTACATGTACACATATGTGTAGAGCACATGTTCCAACATACAAGCTTTCAGTGGTATTGCTGATGGAAGTTGCAACACCTTGGCAGTGGTTTCTAGTGAAATCTTGATGGCCTGTATATCCAGCCAACACTTCACCAGACACTACTGCTAAGTCAGAGTATTACCTTGACCTCCACTCTGATTTCAAGATGGCAAGGGGGCACGGTGGCTCAGTTGGTAGAGGTGCAGGCTACAAGCCGAGAGGTCCTCGGTTTGAATCCCACCTGCAGCAACCGTGTTGTGTCCTTGGGCAAGATACTTCACCCGCACTGTCCACGTGAGAGGCACAGTGACGTTGTGTACTAAGGCGTACTGCACGTTGATTGTGCACCTGTCTCCAACCAATGCTAACCCTTCTTGTGTGGAGTTGGTATGTTGGGGAGCTGACAGTTGCTCGCCTTTGCTCGGTTGTTCTCTCCGGGTACTCCAGCTTTATCCACCCGTAAAACTGTCACGGTTAGCCATTGTGCAGAAATATGTGACCTTAAACACCTATAAATAAATAAATAAATTCAAGATGGCAAAGTTTTCAGCATGAAATATTTCCCATAATGCAGTCTGATATTTAACCAAATATACCTTGTTTGACAGAGCTCAGTGAGCTCTGTCAAACAAGATATAATTGTTTATTTTCATAGTTAACCAAGAGAAAAATTGATTGGAGAAAATTCTGTTGCACTACCAAAGGACTTGGGGGTAATAAAGGAGCAAAAAATGAGCAAACTTTTCTTGGCATTTAAGCCTTGAATTTTTGGTAAAAGTAGTAGATACAGTTAAAACTAGGAAGTCCTGTCACAAATAGTGCGCTTATCTAGGCTTAATTGCGCGTTGGAATTGCGCGCAATTGCCGTATCGAATGGCATCCAGAGCACGGCAGGTTCTCCTGGTTACTCATAGCAAACACATGCAATGTTTCTGCCAATGGACCTCCGGGTTACCCGGAGGTCCATTGGCTGAAACATTGCTTGTGCACAGGCCATATGTACAGAATTTGATAGCTTTACTTGGGCCATAACGCGCATATAAACGTGCTATTTGTGCGCATTTCATGACAGGACTTCTAGTTTTAACTGTAGCTTTTTTTATAATGTCTATTTAGCTTCAATCTAATGATAGTTTTGTGTATTATTTAAATTTTGACATTACATTATGCTTTTTCTTTCTTGTTTTAGGGGTCTACAGGATCACAGATATCTGTATCCTCACCTGTAACAGTCATTAATGGTGTGATACCGTCTCCCTCAGGTGAGTTGTTTGAATTTCTACAAAATTAAAGCTTATAAGGCATAAAAAAAGTTAAAAATCTCTTCCTCTGGCCCTCCTGCATGGTCCTTTTGGCGTCCGCATGCTCTCTTTTTATAACCAATGCAAACTTTAAAAAAATAAAAATTAAATGGTTAATGTCTGATATTCGACCCAAATTAATAAAATTGATAAATTTGTCCCTTGAATGCAAGAAGGCTTTGCAATGCTTTAGCAATGTTTTCTTGCACTCAAGGGACGAAATACACCGCAACCAACTTTTAATGGCAAAGAAATAATTACAAAAAAATAAAATAAAAAACCACACGCCCTCATGCAATTTTACAAAAAATGGCCTGAGAAACCGAAGATCTACTTTGTTAGGCCTAACTGGTACAGTGCAAGCTTAAAATCACAAGTTAGTAAATATTTATATGGAATTCTTCTACTACAGTTTATTGGAGAGTGCTTATGGGAACACTTCAGTAAATTGTACTGAAAGAAATTCAGTTACTCATCGCTGCTCAGTGGTTCTCAGGTGCTCCAGCTTCCTCCACCCGTGAAATTGCCCAACTCAGTGTGACCCAACTGTTGAAAGTGTCATTAAAACCCAATAAATAAATAAATAAACAAACCAAATCTCTCACTGTATATACCAGGTCTCTAAGAAACTGTGCAATGAATATATCTTTCAATCACTTTTTATATGCCCATTTGAAAAAAACGGTTGTATTGTGTAAATAGGTTGTACATTCGTCCGGTATTTTTGTCTGGGGTTTTTCTTGGCTGTTTGAGGGCCTTTCCCTTCGAAACATGGTATGCATTTTCACCCCCACGGGAATCTTACGATTATAGTTCCGGCGTGACTATTTTGCCAGAGTTATGCCCCTTTTTACCTTAGAATAATTTGCCTTATCAGTGTGAATTTTGTCTGGAGATTTTCTCGGAGGTCTATTTACCAGTTCTTTAGAAACTTGGCATGCATGTTCACCACCATGGGAACTTGTGCTTGTGCGATTATAGTTCCGGTCAGACTCTTTTTGCCCGAGTTATGCCCCTTTTTTACTTAGAATAATTTGCCTCATCCGTCTGAATTTTGTCCGGAGATTTCATCGGAGGTTTAGGGACTAATTCCTACAAAATTTGGTATGCATGATCACTGCCATGTGAAGCTGTGCACCTGTTCGACTAAAATTTCACCTTTTTGTCAACATTTCAGTTTTTGGACAATAACTTGAGTTTGGATTTGTCGATCAGTACCAAACTTGGTTTGTGTCTCAGTCATATTAAAATATAAGTTCAGTTCGAATTTGGATTCTGTCTGATGTTATTGTTTGGTCCATGGATCAGAACAGTGGTTGTGTGCATTTCGAAAAAGCCTACCAGGCATATTATGCAGGGCTCGCCTTGAGTAAAATGGTCGGGGCCTAAAAAAAGTCCCCCACATATTGAGGTCGGGGCCTTTTCAGGGCTGATTTTCCATCTTGTCCATTATTGTTAGTGCTTTTTTGTGGAAAATGCCGGGGCTTGAAAAAAAGCCCCCAGCAAGTGCTCCTCGGGGCTGATCTCGGGGCCTGGGCTGATCAGCCCCGACTCAAGGCAAGCCCTGTTATGCAATTCTAGGTGATGCTCTTGTTCTGTATACTGAACTAGCATCAGCGATCTGCAATACAATTCTTACTTGTTTATTGTGAAGCAGTCATCATGTGACAATGAAAGATACATGAAAAAAAAGTGGACATCACTCTTGACTGTCAACCATATCAGGGATTCTTTTGGGTGTCTACAGGGGGCTGAATATGAGACTCTTTCCCACTGGCATTTGGGCAATACTTTTCCCAGTTCAAATGAAAAATTTCCCAATCTCGGTCCCAATTCAAATAAAAAATTATTTATTTAGCAATTGATGTCCAGAACTGAGCAGTCATAATAAGACGGCAGAAAACCAATACTTACCAACCTAATGAAGAATAAAGGCATCCCATCTGAATTCGAGGACAAACAACAAAAATGTAATTCATTTCCCAATGAATACATTTGGTCGAACTTTGACCCGCATTTACGGTAGAGCACAGTTGACAATGTAATTTGGGCAGGTTTTTAACTTTTAGCACCTCTCGCAGTGATCAACACCGCTGCTGTTTCTTTGGTTACATTTCCCAACTGTGGCATAAAGCCCATTACTAAAATACTCATTTCCATTTCTAAAGTTGTGAAAATTAAAAATCAGAGTTGTGCACTTTGTCTTTTGTGTGAGGGTGGTTTTTTGCCTCGTTCGTTTGTAAATGTTTTATTTCGTCTTTCTGCTTTGTTGTTTGGTAAAAAGTAGTTTAAACAGTTACGGAATGTAATTATAAGAATTGAATGCAATTTTTATAATCTTTATTGGAGTATGAACGTGTGGGAATGGGTACAAATTATGTATGAATCCCAAAGGGATTCATACAATTTGTACCCATTCCCACATGTTCATACTCCAATAAAGATTATAAAAATTGCATTCAATTCTTAATTGAATCATGAGCAATGTATCATTAGGCATATCACGATTAATCGTTGCAGCCCTAATATGGATCTGTGTTCAGTATCTTATGTAACAGTGACTTCTGCAAGCACATGTGATCATTCCATTCAGAAAGAGAATATTTTACTCGCACTAATCAAAAACTGATTAGAAATGTCGAGGGCACCGATAATTGATAACAGCAATCACATGACAAATCACCAACTAAATTAGACTAGATTAGTGTTTGCCATTTTTTATAGGCCTACAATATGTTAAAGGAGAAAAATAAAACAAAGACACTCGCAGCTGAAACACTACTAGAAACTTTTGTGGTTCTAGAACAAATGGAACACTGAATGGGGATTACGTCATGCACAGCTCAAGAATCGGCTTATATTTCGACGAGAATCCATTCACGTAAAGATTCGTGCAACAAAACCAGAGAGAATCCATGTAGATTCTCGCCGCAGCTCTGCTGGGATTCGCGTGAAAAGAATTGAGTTCATTTAACCCTTTACCTAGCATAACAACAGCAGCAGCAGCAAATTAATTAATACAAGGCTAACATGACCTGAAATATCCTGTCAATAAAATTGAACAAATATGGCTGTCATTGGAACCCGCTCTTTGAGCCGGTTCCAATGCCATCCATATTTGTAAGATTTTATTGGTAAATATTGTTTTTGTTTTTTTTTTAATACCAAATTCAGTTTACATTTTAAAAACTAATATAAAAGGCTGTGTTGTGTAAAGGCCTAACATGTGTTATCAGTATACAACGGGTTCAACTATGCTGGCCTAATGGGATCACGGGGCACTCATAGCAGGTATGGATTCTCGCAACCATTTTCGCGAGAATCCCAAATTTAGATGAAATAATAAGCACTGAGAACGTACAGTTAAAACTAGAAGTCCTGTCATGAAATGCGCACAAATAGCACGTTAATATGCGTGTTAATGTGCGTGCTATGGCCCAAGTAAAGCTATCACATTCTGTACATATGGCCTGTGCACAAGCAATGTTTCAGCCAATGGACCTCTGGGTAACCCAGAGGTCCATTGGCAGAAACATTGCATGTGTTTGCTATGAGTAACCAGGAAAAATTGCCGTGCTTTGAATGCTATTCGATATGGCAATTGCGCGCAATTCCAACGCACAATTAAGCCTACATAAGCACACTATTCGTGGCAGGACTTCTAGTTTTAACTGTAATCCCATGATGTCATCATGATCTTTCTTCGTAGAAAATTATTTCATCATAGATGCTAAATGGTTGTCAAAATGCATGTGAGCAAGTCAAGAAAGGGAGGAATATTTTAAGATAAATGGTTATTACCACCAAGTGGGGTTCCGAGATGGTAAGATAAATTTGTCATCATCACTATGTGTTGATCGAGAAACTTGTATAAGGCCTCAATGGTGTTCCTATTATCTATCATGACTTGCCGTAAAGGGCTCGCTGCGATACCAAATA
This sequence comes from Pictodentalium vernedei, assembly GCA_031216915.1. Lineage (NCBI taxonomy): Eukaryota > Metazoa > Mollusca > Scaphopoda > Dentaliida > Dentaliidae > Pictodentalium > Pictodentalium vernedei. The sequence goes on from CM062296.1 coordinate 33,428,929, forward strand.
TGAACACCATCTCAGCTTGACACAAGTTTCTTTATCAATACCGGTGGTGATAATATAAGTTATCTCTGCCAACATGTATTGTATATGGAGATTTAATACCTGGATGTTGGTTTTTAAACACCGAGCCTCAGGCGAGGTGTTTAAATGAGACATCCAGGTATTAAATCTGCATATGCCCTACATGTTGGCGGAGATAAGATTTTGTCCCATTTGAAACTCAATACAAACATAGTGAAAATAATTTGTGGACACATTTCTCAGCTCCACAATCACTTGGACCAAATTTGTGATAATTATTTTGTTTTTATAATCGCAGAAGACAACAGATAGAGTTACATCCCTTGGGTCATTAAGAAAACGAGTAAACAATATTTTGTTGACATATTTTCCCCTACTGGCACATAGAACACATTGGTACTCCGGGGCCGAATTATTTGCTCTTATTTTATTTTTATGGTTGAATTGTCAGAAATCTGATGATATTTGTGACTATTTTCAATTTTTTTGTTTCATTTTTTATTTCGATGCGTGCAAAAGCGGAAAGCTTTCGTTTAAACCATATACTCCCGATGTTTTACATGCACTAAAACCTTGGATGTTGCACGCTCTCATATACCTTGGATGTTGGGTGCATCCTTTGCCATGGCTATTTGTCCAAGGCATTCTGATCAGTCAAAAGACCAAATTTAACGGGATATAAGGACAACATATATTTGCCTCTCGTGAGCATTGTCAAGATAAAATGACAAGTCATATGTACATATATGTGATCTACAACTCTGTTATTTATACGTTTTTTAATGTATTTTCAGATAAATCCAGCTGTGCTGGCTTAGTAAAGCATAATACACAGATGCAAAAAACAGTTCCAAAAACTTTACACATACCTGCAGTGTCTCAAATTATCACAGCACCTGCTACATCAGTGACGAATATGGAAAATATTCTTGACTTTTCATCAAACCCTATGCTCACATCGAACACACTAAGACAGATGCAAATGAAGCCTGAAACATTAAATCTTGCCTCCAAGAGTTTATCAAGTAAGGTGGCAATGCATCCAGTGTCAGTGACTTTTCCTGTAACTGGTCTTACAGGAATTGGCACAATGCCAAATCAGCAGCAGACCACCCACACATTATTTGTTCAGACTACCACAGCGGATACGTCAAAGCAAGAGTTACATTTGCAGCAGGTCTCAAATTCTCCCACGAATTTGATCTCATGACGACACTGTGATGGGATGTGTTCTTTTTGTGATATTTCATGACTAGCATATAGTAGACATTCTACGACTTAACTTAATGAGAATTTTTTCCATAAAAACTTGCCATTCATCACCTCATTTTTCTGCAGAAGATCATATCTTTTACTCCCCTCGGTGGAATGAGACTATAAACCTTTTACCCAACGAAACGGCCACATAGGCCTGCAAATTCAGCAGCTGAAAAAAATATTATTTTTCCAAGACTTTCAGCAAAATCATATCATGTGACTCCTCTTTGGAACAAGCTCGTTCCAATGAGGGGTCACATGATATGGCTTTGTTGAAATATTTTGAAAAATTTAATTTGTTGAAATGTTTGAAAAAAATTTAAAATAATAAATTTTGATATCGTCTACAGTTAAAACTAAAAGTCCTGTCATGAAATGTGCACAAATAGCACGTTGATATGCGCGTTAATGTACGCGTTATGGCCCAAGTAAAGCTATCAAATAATGTACATATGGCCTGCGCACAAGCAATGTTTCAGCCAGTGGACCTCCGGGTAACCCGGAGGTCCATTGGCAGAAACATTGCCTGTGTTTGCTATGAGTAACCAAGAGAACCTGCCGTGCTCTGGATGCCATTCGATATGGCAATTGCTCGCAATTCCACCGCGCAATTAAGCCTAGATAAGCACACTATTCGTGACAGGACTTCTAGTTTTAACTGTACGTTGGGTAAAGGGTTAAACTTGTTCTGTTGATTGGCTCAAACATACAGTTAAAACTAGAAGTCCTGTCACGAATAGTGCGCTTATCTAGGCTTAACTGCGCGTTGGAATTGTGCGCAATTGCCATATCGAATGGCATCCAAAGCATGGCAGGTTCTCTTGGTTACTCATAGCAAACACATGCAATGTTTCTGCCAATGGACTTCCGGGTTACCCGGAGGTCCATTGGCTGAAACATTGCTTGTGCACAGGCCATATGTACATTATTTGATAGCTTTACTTGGGCCATAATGCGTACATTAACGCGCATATCAACGTGCTATTTGTGCGCATTTCATGACAGGAATTCTAGTTTTAACTGTATGTTCTGACTCTATTGACAAAAAAATAAATGTGTTTCACAGTAACTAATAAGTGAAACTGTACCTTATTGCACGTTTAGGTCTCTTGCTGGATGTTAGTTTCTGATGACCCATGCACATTTTGTATTTTGTCACAATAATTCCGCCTGCAAACAAAATTGTTCTGAAACTAAATACTGCACTACCAAATGAATGAAGTATTCGGTGCTTTAGAAAACCGTATTGCATGCTGCTTTAACCCTTAATTCTTATATTTTTGGGCTACACTTTGACAGAGTACATCCTGTGACTTTGTTGCTATTTTTTGGCAAGTCTTGGCTGCCTATATAAGCAGCCAAGACTTGCCTAAAAACAACTCAAAGACTGCATGTTGGGGCACCTGTTTTGTTGCAAAAATTGTGATCAAAGTCGAAATTAGGCCCTTAAGGGTTACGGTCTTACCAACATATCTCAATTAACATGCTTATTTAAATCTTTGGTAATTTACAAGTTCCTTCCTCATGGCCGGATGTTCAAAATTGAAAGGGATGCACTTTTATATTTTTGATACTAATTGAAAAGTCTCTGTCACATACTGCCTCAAAGTGGTGGCATTCAAATTAACATTTGGTACAGGTTTCGGAGCGTTCCGAATGTGTTTTTTCCTGGTTCACAGACTTTCTTTAAAGACATCACGCAATTGGGATTGTATTAGCAATTCTACAAGTCTTATCAGCGACATTTCTCTTTTAATTATTCATGTGCATGGGGGTGGTATTGTTCCACTGATTTAGTAACATATCATTACAGTTAAAACTAGAAGTCCTGTCACGAGTAGTGTGCTTATCTAGGCTTAATTGCGTGTTGGAATTGCGCACAATTGCCACATCGAATGGCATCCAAAGCACGACAGGTTTTCTTGGTTACTCATAGCAAACACATGCAATGTTTCTGCCAATGGACCTCCGGGTTACCCGGAGGTCCATTGGCTGAAACATTGCTTGTGCACAGGCCATATGTACAGAATTTGATAGCTTTACTTGGGCCATAACATGTACATTAACGCGCATATCAACATTCTATTTGTGCGCATTCCCCGTGGGAACCCCGGGAAGTAAGCAGCACTTGTTTACTGTGGTAAACCAGTTCCGCTTTACTAGTAAAATAGGACCCAGTCACCAATGCTTGGGGTGAAAGTCCTCTAAAATGGGCAACATGTAGATCAACGATTGACTAAACTTGACTTCATCTCTATGTTGTGTCACGATTAGCCATGGTGCATAAATATGTGATGTTAACCACCAATAAACAAACAAACAAACATTTGTGCGCATTTCATGACAGGACTTCTAGTTTTAACTGTAGTGAGTTCAGCAGAAATATCTTATTCACAGCCAGAGAAATATAATGTTATTATCTCACTCACAAAATATAAATGATATCAAGTCCAACAGTGTGTAATAAGAGGTGGCTGGAATTTAAAGGAGGAGCATTTGAAACAGAACATTATTTAATTTTTATCTATAATTTATTGAAAGTTTGGCATGTAGTTGAGAAACTATGCTTCTCAAAATGAGACTTATGTGCAGTCGAAAAGTCTTGGATGCAGACTTTATTTACTTAATCCTTTCTCCAACTTAATGGTCAAAACCAGCCAATGCTGTTTACAAAAGTCACCATTCAATCTTCATTATTTTTGTCTCAAAAAAACAGTTTATGACCCCTCATCAGCCCTTTAACCAACGTAACGGCCAAAACCGACCAGCTGTATTCACAAAAATCGCCAATTAATTTTCAATATTTTTTTTCATTTTTTGTCTCAAAAACATAGGTTCTGACCCCTCTTTGGTCTTAACCTATGTTTTTGAGACAAAAAATTAGTTATTCAAAAATGTTGTTTTTAAGTGTCGTCTGCTTTTTGTGTTAGGTAAAGGCTTAGGGAGTACAGTGGCACAGTGGTTATAGTCTTGGGCTACAAACCGAAAGGTCCATGGTCTGGTCCCCACTGCATTGCGTCCTTGGGCAAAGCACTTAATCCTGATTGCCCTCATGGGGTCACAGCGGCTCTGTGTAGTAAGGCTGGCTGCATGTCAGTGTTGCATCTGTCTTCAACCAATGCTAACTCTGCTTGTGTGGCCTTGGCACGCTACAGAATCTGAGAGTTGCTAGCCATTCCTCAGTGGTTCTCTCCAGGTGTTCCGGCTTTCTTCACCCATAAAACTGTCCCACACAAGGTGACCCTGGCTGTCAAAAGTGTCCTTAAACCCCAATAAATAAATTAATATTACCCTTCCCTGGAATGAGCGTGTTGGGATTGCTCCAATGAGGGGCCATAAGCTATGTTTTTTTTTACGCAAAAAATGAAAAAGATTTGATATTCAAGAATTTTCTGTGCAAGTGTCCTCTGCTTTTCGTGTTAGGTTAAGGGTTAACCCTCAGTGCACTGATGTCAAAATTTCAGATTTAGAGCATCAAACTTTTTCCATAATGCAACAATTAATTTAACCAATTCAAACTTGGTTGACAGACCTCAGTGCGCTCTGTCAGACAAGATTGAATTAGTTAAATTTCCAGTTGAATTATGGGGGAAAATTCCGACGTGAGAACCCCAGGAAGTGAAGCAGTGCTTGTTTCCAATGTAGGAACCCCAGGAAGTGAAGCAGTGCTTGTTTACTGTGGTAAACAAGTTTTGTTTTACTGGTAAAATAGTACCTTGTCACCAGTGCTTGGGGTGGAAGTACTCTAAAAGGGGCAACATGGGTATAAACGATAGTCGAACTTGGATTTATTACCATGTTGTGGCCATGATTAGTTGTTGTGCAGAAATATGTGACCGTAAACACCAATAAATAAATAAATTAGAGTTGCCACACCCATGGGGAGCAGGATGTGGGCAAATCTCTGTTAGTACACCCTCCTTCCCCCCCCCCCCAGTTTAACCCTTAAAGACTCAGAGATTTATCATACATTTTTGCTACACTTTTACACCTAAGTTCTATGACTGTTTAGGCAAGTCTTCTCTGCCAACATAGGCAACCAAGACTTGCCTAGAAACAACTGCCAATTAACCCTTTACCCAATGAATCGCCTGCATCCGCGTAATATGCAAATTCAGCAGTTGAAAAAATATTATTTCTCCAAAAATTCCACCAAAACCATATCATGTGACCCCTCGGAATGGGTGCATTGAGCTCGTTCCAACTAGGGATCACATGATATGGTTTTGTTGAAAGTTTTGGAAAAATTTGAAAAAATGGTATTTAAAATAATAAATTTTGATATCGTCTGCATTGGGTAAAGGGTTAACTTAGAATGTATCTTGTAAATTTGCCCAAAGATTGCGGGGTGAGGCACCTGTTCGAAGGAAGTGAAAATCAACCATTCGGAAATAGACACTTAAGGATTAAAAACTTTCTCCAGAACCACCCATCAAAATCTTTAGATAATTTGGTATACATCATCCTTAGGATGGCCAGAACCATCCTCAGGTTCTGCTCCACAGTTTTCCAGGCATTTCCAAAAATGTCATGCCATACACTCTCTTCAAATGTGAATATTCTGTAACTTAGTTATCTAACCCATAAAATGTATTACATTTCCGAAATCCACAAAAAACATTTAACACTCTCTAAGTAGAAGTAAACAATCTGAATGTGGGTGGAATAATTTATTGTCAAAGGCAAGACTTCAACCTGAAAAATTGCATGAAAAAATGCCGAATCCAGTCATTTTCAGCCACCCAGCAGCCTCAAAAGCAGAATTTTCTGACCACCCCACCTACCTACCTCTAGAGCATAGCATCCCCTGTTTCTAAAATGCAAAAACAAATTTATATTTTTCCATTTCATTTTTTAGTTACATGTCTGGTAACAAACCTGTGCAAAAATTACATTTTAAAAAATAGCCAATTTTTTAGTAGTCACTGTTTCCTATAATTCATCTGGTAATTTACCTCTATGCATCAGACTCCAATTTTAGGACCAAAACTTCAAATTCTCTTGTCCAACAAATAGCTTAATGTAATCATATATCTGATACGAAAAATATATCTTCAATTTACATGGCATTAGTTTCAACATATGCCCTATGTTTAGAATTTCACCCCTGTGCAATAGTGCGAAACTGGGGATCGGAATCTTTGGAGGGTCAGACCCTGGGTTCATATTTCAGCTAACTAAACTTGACTTTATCTTCATGTTGTGGCCACGATTAGCCATTGTGCAATAATATGTGACCTTAAACACCAATAAATAAATAATTACTCTTTGAAAATCCTTCAATATTGGAACTTGCCTTGAAAATGCCTGAAAAATGAGATCAGGTAATCAGAGGTGATACATTTCAGAAATACTTAACTCGCTGTGAAACATGCTGATTATTTCTGGAATGCAATCTCTGCCTACTACAATGTCACCTCCTATGAAATTTATTTATTTATTTATTGGGATTTAATGACACTTTTGACAGCCAGGGTCACCTTGTGCCAGAGCCTATGACATTAAAATAGGAAATTTTGAGCACAGATTCCCTCAGCTTATATGTTCATGTAACAATATGTTGCTCCTGAAAATCGTAGAAAATTCCTGAGTTTCTCATCTCTGGATTCAAAAAAAACCATGAAAATGTACCATGAAGGTCCTGAAAACTCCTTGAATTAATTTCTCATTTAGAAACACAATTCCTCAGCAATCAAGGAAAATTTGTTCCAGTCTCTTGCAGTGGAGCCCAATTAATTAGATATCTCTTAATTGAATGACCCTGTTTTCTGCATGTAATTTTCAAACACAAAGCCATTTACTTACATTTAGTACAAATTTGACCTGTTCATTGTAAATGGGTTATAGAGTAAATTCCTGTTAATTATCCCCCAGCGGGGGATCTAGAAATGGGGTCTGTCCATCCATCCATCCGTCAGTAACAACTTTGCACCTCCATATCTCAGTCAGTGGATGATGGATTTAAATGATCATTGGTATGCTGATAGGCCACCATGGAGGAAAGGATATCCACAGGTAACAGGTTTTGTCCATTTATTTTCTAGAGTTATGGGCCTTTTTCCACTTTTTTCAACTTAGAAACCCTTGACAGGAGATACCGGTGGCGTTGCACGTTGTTGAATAAAAATCTTGTTCTTTGTCCAGAAATTACCCTGACATACCGATTTCCCCTTGTTTATAGAACTGTTTGACCTGAATGCAGGCATTTTATCTTATATCTTGCTTGACAGAGCTCTGTCAAACAATATATAATGAATTAAATGCTCAATTTATCTCTAGAATAAAGGAAATTGACCATCCCTGTTAATTACATACTCCTGTTAGGCTACACAAAGTAGATCTTCTGTTTCTCAGGCCATTATTTGTAAAATTGCATGCGGGCAAGCGTTTTTTTATTTTATTTTTTATTTTAGTAATTACTTCTTTGCCATCAAAAGTTCATGTTCTTGGTTCAAGTTTTAGGCCTCATAATCTGCAGAATAGCACGGGTGGTGGTGTATTTCATCCCTTGAGTGCAAGAAGGCTTTGCAATGCTAAAGCATTGCAAAGCCTTCTTGCACTCAAGGGACAAATTCATCAAATTTTTTAACTTGGGTAAAATATCAGACATAAACCATTTAATTTTTATTTTTTTAAGTTTAAATTGGTTATAAAAAGAGAGCATGCGGCAGCCAAAAGTACCATGCGGGAGGGCCTGAGAAACAGATTTTTTAATTTTTTTTAGGCCTTAACTGAATAATTTTCGCTCGCAAAGTGGTTATTCAATTGCCAGGATTCCACTGTATTAGAAATCATTGTTTAATTTCCATATGCACCTGTCTCATTTTTATCAGCATTGTTTTTCCTTGTTATGTGATGGCATTTATATTTGTTGAGATATATTACTTGTACAGGTACGTTCGTTTCTCTAAGTTCTCCAGAATTTTCTGTCGGTGAAAATGAAATACCCTTGAAACTAGTGATTAACCGATAAGGATTTGTGGCCGTCATCTCCTTGCCGATTAGTTGAGCACACAATCCGCTGGTTGTGAGTGCCGATGTCAGATAGTAACAACCAAAAGGAATAGTATGTTGAAGAATGAATAGAATAGGGTTAATTTTACAGTACAGTCAGGTTGATTGGTTTGTTGACCTCAAGAGTATGTCAGTGTGTGTATTAAAATAAAAATATGACATCAGTGGAAACAAGTTAACAGCTCAGCATCTTTGATCACAGATCAAAGACGCTGCGCTAATAACTTGTTTCTGCTGATGTCACATTTCATTGAGTCATCACATGACACGTGGGATGTGTGTCATGAGCAGCAATCAAGGGGAAGATCAGACCGATTAATGCGATTAGGCCAATCTTGAATCCTGCCAATTATTGTGGCAACTTAAGTTTGTGGTGGCGCGGTGGCATCGCGGTAACTGGTTCTCGTCAGATCACCGAAGTTAAGCAACGCGTGCACGGTTAGTAGTTGGATGGGTGACCATTTCAGCGACTGATTCGTGCGCCCGCGTTGTGTCCATGGGCAAGGCACTTAACCGCGATTGCCCACATGGGGGCACGATGATGCTGTGTACTAAGGCGTACTGAACGTCGATCATGCACTTGTCTTCAACCAATCTAACCCTGCCTGTGCCGCGGTGCAGATTTCAGAGTTACGATGTTGGAGAGCTGACAGCTGCTCGGTGGTTCTCTCCGGGTACTCTGGCTTCCTCCACCCGTAAAACTGTCACTGACATGATATGACCCTGGCTGTTAATGTGTTGTTAAACCCTAATAAAAAAAAAAATTAAGTTTGTATGAGATTGTAAATCAAATATAAATACAAACAATTTGGATACAGTGGTGTTCCATGTAACCATCGGCATGGACCGATGTTCCAACACCTCTACTGATGGCTTAAAATCGGCCGATGTCAGATGCGATTGCCGAACATCGGTTAATCACTACTCTAAACACTGCTAATATTATTGTCATTTTTCTATTTATTATTTGTTTGGTTTGAAGGACCAGCAACATTTAATTTATTATATCAGCTAGCCCTTTACCTAACAGAATTAGAATACAAAACTTGCAAAAAAGAATTTTGCCTCAAGAACATTTTCAATCACCCTTCAAGTGAAACCAGGGAAGTGAAGCAGTTCTTGTTTACTGTGGTAGATAAGCTCTGTTTTACTGGTAAATTAGGACCCAGTCACCAATGCCCGTGGTGGAAGTCCTCTAAAATGGGCCACATGGGTACAAACAGTTGACTGAACTGGACTTTATCTCTGTGTTGTGGTCACAGTTAGCCATTGTGCAGAAATATGTGACCTTAAACACCAATAAATAAATAATAAATAAACACGCTCTGTTTTACTGGTAAAATAGGACCCAGTCACCAATGCTTGGGGTGGAAGTCCACTAAAATGGGCAACATGGATACAAACAGTTGACTGAACTTGACTGTATCTCCGTGTTGAGGTCACAATTAGCCATTGTGCAGAAATATGTGACCTGAAACACCAATAAATAAATAATAAATAAACACGCTCTGTTTTACTGGTAAAATAGGATCCAGTCACCAATGCTTGGGGTGGAAGTCCACTAAAATGGGCAACATGGATACAAACAGTTGACTGAACTTGACTGTATCTCCGTGTTGAGGTCACAATTAGCCATTGTGCAGAAATATGTTACCTTAACCCCCCTGCACACTGATGTCAAAATATTCAGATTTCAAGTAGCCATTTTTCCCATAATGCAACTGGGAATTTAACCAATTCAATCTTGTTTGACAGAGCTCAATGAGCTCTGTCAAACAAGATTGAATTGGTTAAATTTCTAGTTGCATTATGGGAAAAATTTGCACCCTGAACTTCAGATATTTCGACATCAGTGTGCAGGGGGTTAAACACCAATAAATGAATAACCATGGAATGAGTATAGGAATAGATATTGGTATTGATGTCTGAATTATGGTAGGTAAAGGGTATTAAAAGCTCTATATGTCCTTCAAATAACGGGTGTTTTTCATTCTTGTTACTATAAATGTTGCATGTATTTCTAATATTTAAGTCTGCTCTGTGATTCATTTTTGAAAGAAATTATTTTATAACTTTTCGAATGCAAGGTCACATTTTTTTCTACACTGAATAAATTTCACTTTTCCATTCTTATTTACTTAAAAGTGGAAATAATAAAGAGTTTTATTATTTAATACGTCCATTGTCAGATCTGGTTTAATAATGTTCTTCATGGAATCCAAACTTTTACATGGTACCCTCGTCTCTTGTCAAACTTGGCTCAGAGCACCATTTTCATTTGCTGAGAATGCTGTTGTACAGTTAAAACTAGTTGTCCTTTCAGGAAATGCGCACAAAGAGCACATCGATCTGCACGTTAATCTACGCGTTATGACCATAGTAAGGCTATCAAAGTCTGTACGTATGGCCTGTGCACAAGCAGTGTTTCAGCCTATGGACCTCCAGGTCCATTGGCAGAAACATTGCCTGTGTTTGCTATGAGTAACCAGGAGAAAATGACGTGCTTTGGATGCCATTCGTTATGGCAATTGCACGCAATTCCTATGTGCAATTAATCCTTGACAAGTGCACATTTCGTGACAGGACTTCTAGTTTTAACTGTAGAATATTCAAGTGGTTATATTCGTGAGCATTTTAAAAATATGGCTCCCGTGTGAGAAGCCTGGTAAATGGAGCAGTGCTTGTTTACTATGATAAAGGGATGTAAACCACTAAGGTGGGAAACATTTGTATACTTTTTTTTGACTGATTTTGACTTTATACTAATTTTACGGTTACATTGTAGTCATAGATGGCTGAAGTGATTTTAACCCTTTACCTAATAAATCGGCCGCAGCTGTCTGCGTAATTAAAAAATTAAGCAGTTGAAAAAATTAAATATTTAGAAAAAATTCATTAAAACCATATCATGTGACCCCCTCATTGGAACAAGCTCGTTGGACTCATGCCAATGAGAGGTCACATGATATGGTTTTGTAGATTTTTTTTTTAATTTGAAAAAACAAAAATTAAGCCACACAAAGTAAATCTTCTGTTTCTCAGGTCATTATTCAAAAAATTGCATGCAGGTGAGCGTTTTTTAATTTTATTTTTTATTTCTGTAATTATTTCTTTGCCATCAGAAGTTCATGTTATTGGTTTAGGTTTTAGGCCTCATAATACGGAATAGCATGGGTCGTGGTGTATTTCGTCCCTTGAGAGCAAGAAGGCTTTGCAATGCTAAAGCATTACAAAGCCTTTTTGCACTCGAGGGGGAAATTTATCAATTTTTTTAACTTGGGTAAAATATCAGACATAATCCATTTAATTTTTTTTTTTTTTTAAGTTTACATTGGTTATAAAAAGAGTTCATGCGGCAGCCAAAAGGACCATGCGGGAGGGTCTGAGAAACAGATTTTTAATTTGTTTAGGCCTTAAAATAATAATTTTGATATCATCAGCGTTCAGTAAAGCGTTAAACATCAATAAACGTGAATGATTAGTGGGTGGAGAAATTTTTTTCATTTTCTCTTATTCAAAAAATTCCCAGATGTTCTGCTTTTACTATTTTCATACTCGACATCTAATATTGAACTCATCGCAGGATGAAAAACAAAAACTATGCAAGAAGGTTTCTGACAATGAAAGTTACACAAAAAACTAGGGAAAATTGAATGGAAAAATGAAATTCCAGGTTCAATTACTATACTTTATTTATATCTTGGGTGAATTTAACCCACTTCATTTACACTGGTGTTTGAATATCAAAATGTTAAGCTGCATATTTTTCCCATAATGTAACTTGGAATTTAACCAAATCGATAAGGGGAATGATCTTTAAAAATCTTCTTCAGATCCACCAGTCAAAATGCTATACAACAACATCTCGGGAGGGAGGGGGGGGGGGGGGGGTGTCAGATTCAAGTTTGTTGAAATTGTATACCTGAGTTAATACTTGGGGTAGCCTGAATTTTAACTTTGTGCAATATGAGGGAATTTCTTTAAAAATCTCCTTCTTCAGATCCACCAGTCAGAATGTTTTCATATTTGGTGTACAACATTTTTAGGGGGTGAGATTCAGGTTTGTTCAAATCAGGTCCCAAGGTTAATGTTTGGGCTCCCTATGGTAGCCCAAATTTTAACTTAGTGCAATATGAGGAAATTTCTTTAAAAATCTCCTTCAGATCCACTAGTCAGAATGCTTTCATATATGGTATACAACATCTCTTGGGGGGGAATGTTCACATTCTAATTTAAATTCGAGTCCCTGGGTTCATATTTAGGCTTCCTGCGTGTGAGCCCAAATTCTAATTTGGTGTGATATGAGGGAATGTCTTCAAAAAATATTCTTCAGATTCACCAGTTAGAATCCTTTCATATTTGGTATGCAACATCTCTATGTGGGTCAGATTCAAGTCTGTTCAAATTGGGTCCTTGGGTTAATATTTGGGCTCCCTATGGTAGCCTGCATTTTAACTTAGTGAAATATACATGTAAGGGAATTTCTTTAATAAAAGTCTTCTTCTCCGGAACCATCTCTTAGAATGTTTTGATATTTGGTGTACAATATCTCGGTGGTGGGGGTGGGGGTGGTGGTCAGATTCAAGTTTGTTCAAATCGAGTCCCTGAAATAATATTTGGGTCTTTTATGGGAGCCTGAATTTTAAGTAAGTGCAATATGAGGAAATTTCTTTAAAAATCATCTTCTCCAGATCCACCAGTCAGAATGCTTTCGTATTTGGTATACGCCATCCTAGTGGTGGAAGGGAAGGCAAGGGCTCAGACTCAAGTTTGTTCAAGTTAAATTCCTAGGTTGATATGTGGACTCCCCAAGTTTTGCATTTTTGGAAATTGGGGTATTATTTCTGTGGTAGCATCCCAGTACTAGAAAAAAATCATCTGGCATGGACAACAGAGTTATAAATAATTAAATAACTTCTTCTGTCTTGTTAACTACCTATTGATGCTACTTAAATCCTTCTGTTAACATCTGTTGTCAGGTGAGCGCTTCAGGCCCCATGGGACCTCTTGTTCAAGTCTCCAGTTGCATTTTGGGAAAATTTGCTGCTTGAACATCAGTTTGTTGAGGGTTGAATTTTGGAACTCTGATTTCATTTATACACAGCACTTTTTCTTCTCTTTATTTATTGAGATGTCTTTCACTGAATGTTGCATTACTTTTTGTCATTTAACCCTTTACCCAACGAATCGCCCGCATCCGCCCGCGTAATATGCAAATTCAGCGATTGAAAAAATAATATTTTTTAAAAAATTTCAACAAAACCATATCATGTGACACCTCGTTGGAACGAGCTCATCGAGCTCGTTCCAACGAGGGGTCACATGATATGGTTTTGTTGAAATTTTTTGAAACATTTTAAAAAATGATATTTAAAATAATAAATTTTGATATCGTATGCGTTTGGTAAAGGGTTAAACTTTTATCATTATTGTGATGGTTGCAGTGTGGGGTACATTTTCGTATGAACATGCTCATCTATCTGGAGGAATCCATAAGCTGCATTGGTTCCAAACTGAACCGAGTCATCCAGAATACCAGGGCTCACTTTCTTTTTTTTTTTAGCTCTTTCCATTAAGCTGTTAATATACTATTGTATGATCTGGCACGAACAAAGGCTGATTTTGAGCCTGTTATATAATAATAGGGTTGGGTGCCTGTAATGGAGATGAGATAAAGTTAATTTTCTACCTATTATATCAGTCGTATTCTCCCTATACCACACACAAATTTCTATTCATATTTTATTATTTTTTCATTACGTGTACACTCCATATAAAACCGCACTTCGCGTACCCCACTTTTTGTGTAGAAAAGTGGGGTACCCAAGTGCGGTTAGGAGAGAAGCATTACATAATCAATTAGTGCTGGACGAGAAATTTCTTCCAGAGTCTGAACCTGATTAGCAATATTGGTCTTCAGTCAGTGAATTTCTAAAACCTGCATTTCATAAAATAATGACATAAAAATGTTATATCTGTCTTTTCCAGATCATTGTACCCCGGAATAATGTCCGCATTTAAACAATTCGCCCAATATTTTTCGAGATATTTAACTTGTTTCCGTATTAAAATAAAATGTTTTGCCGATATGTCATTTGGATTCCCCCCTGTATAATTGAAGGTAAGTTTATCGCCATCGAATATGATCTTGTCCACCTTCATTCTCGAAACATTTCATCGAGACATTTTTAAATAAAATTACCAAATAGAGGAAGTATTTTAAAATAAAACAAATTCTGTTCGTTGCTATGTTTTTTAGAACAATAATGTGACAGTCTCGGCGATACATCCTGTCTTTACGAAGTGCGGCCCCTATATTTTTCAGACTCGGGATCATTACTAACTCGGCATATGATTTAATATCATTGCAGATAAGCTGCTTCACGTTTACCTCAGTAATTATTTTTGATGAACTAAATTGAGAATGAAACAGAATTAATAAATAAATCCATCTACTCCTTCCGGTCATTTTCGTAACAACTCGGGTGGATTTTTCAAATTAAGTTCAGTCTTCGGAATCATGAAATTTTAGAAGCAAGAGACATACGAATCATGGCCTACGGTAAACAAATTTATAGTGCAGTTTAGGAAGTGGAAGGCACCCACATGGGATTTTCTTGTCAACTTCCAATATCTGAAAAAGGCATGAACAATTGGTGGCGTCACTGGGGGCCGGGGGAGGGGTAGGTATTTTCCCCTTAAACGTAGATTTTGCCCACATTTGCTTCCCACGTCCATAACACACACAAACTCTCTGTCTCTGCCCCCCCCCCCCCCCCCCCCACTCCCCCCGTAACCATGGCGTATTCATGCCTTCCGTGAGTCAACGATCGACAGTATAATCTCTCCACTTTTAAGTCTGATCCGCCGCGCCTGGAAAAATTCTCCCTTAAAATTTTTATATATTTTCCTTTTTTTTTACAGCTTGTGGTCCTCATTAACGGGGGAGGGGAGCATTCCAATGAGGGACCATAAACTATGTGACTGAAACAAAATATGGAAATTCACTAAATTCACAACGCCAATGGCCGAATTTGGCCAGCACTCAGGCTATACACAAATCTGCATTCAAATTTTATTATGTTTAAGTTTTTGTTTCAAAAACATAGCTTATGACCCTTCATTGGAACGAGCTAGTGGATTTTGAGTCTTTCCATTGAGGGGTCCCAAGCTCTGTTTTGAGACAAAAAAAATTCAAATTTTTAGTTGTTATTAAAGAATTTATCTTGCAAGTTCCACCTGGTCCTGTAGGCGGGTTGAGACTATTGGATCACCGGATTTATCTTCCTAGCATTTGGTACGTTTTTTCTTGGAAATAGTATGTTTAATTCGTGGCTGGAAACTGGGTAGACTGATAACATTTTGGCCAGACGCTGTCGTCTGTATGTTGGTGTTTTGGTAATAATAATTCTCCCCAGCTAGCATGGGTTTCTTTTCAATAGATGCTTCAAATGCTTCGGCCCTTTGACAGATTAATAAGTAAATTAGCCTTAGAAAAGGTGTTGAACATATGACATACCAGTATACAATTATGCTCAATTAGTTACTTCTGTTCAGTGGCGTGTTAAATTAAATCCTTCGTTTGTTGTTAATCCCCAAGAAAATGTTAAAAGAAACGAAACACTTGCTATGTTTCATCATATCACATCCCCCAAATATAAAAATATTCACAGGAAACATTTTTAAAATCTCCTGAAATTTAGTGCTTGTGCGGTCTCGAGTCCAATGATATTAGCTACAAATAAGAGACTTCATTAGTTGAAACTTTGGATATTTAGTGCTTAACACGATGTCTTGATCAAGTAGTCCAATAATATTAGCTATGAACACGCGTCTCATCAAGCTTTATTTATTTTTTATTATTTGTTGCTAATATTGGTGGACTGTTTCATTATCCACATCATAGTATGATGCCGCAACACTACCACCGAGTTAGGGTGAGAACGGTTTGAGTTTCGCCGAATTGAATAGAGCATGCGTTTTGGCTCTAATCTTTTCAAAATCAGCCCCCTCCCCCTCCAAAAAAAAAGAAAAAAAAAGAATGGGAGCCAAAACTCGTTTTATCACCAATATCAGTCGCCGCTGATATGACCGATTCCCCGGGTTGAATAAGATGTCACGACGTTGTTCTCATGACCATAAACTCAAGTAATGGGTGGCGTCATTTCGTTCCCGTGGGGACACACTTCATCGATCGGAATGGTCCCGAGTTGAATTATGATACCGTGTTTTGAAGTAGCTCCAGGAAAAAGATGAGAGAAGCACGGATCGGGTTTACCTAAGTTGGATCTGATCCGTGTTTTGAAGATAATCTCCCCGTGTCTGGGGTTCCATAGCGGCTGTCAGATAGAATAAAAAATGTGTTTTAATTTAACATTTGGGCGAATTGTCATGTTATATCCCGGGCGAAAAGCAGATAAATTGCCAGTATGTTCAAAACGAAAAATGTGTAGTTATCTGTACCCGTCCATTTCGGTTGAGAATCAGAATGTTTTTTTCAACAACAATGACCTCGATTAAGCGAGTTCAGAATATTTTTATCATGTAAATCCAATAGATGGAAGAGCCACACTGCTTCACTGGATCGTCAAAATTCACATTTTTTTTAAAGATTTATTAGAACACAAAACGTGAATTATTGGACCGATTTTCACATTTAAAGGATTCTTTTGATCCAGAAAATTCTCTCCAAAAATATTTCAGGCACAGAAAAAGGATTTAGTGAAGAAAACTTATTATGTAAATTGCGAGGTGTTTTCCCAATCAACACTGATTAATGAGTAAATAACTGCTGTTATATAATCATACATAACGCACTCAGTCGATATTGGAATAATTTTTTTATATGGAGTGTACACGTAATGGTTAGCTTCTGCAACATAGCTTATGACCCCTAATTGGTACAAGCTCATTGACCTCGTTAGCTTACCTGACTAAAAGTTAGTGTGAGCTATACTGATCTCACTTCACTCGTCATCTTTTGTGAAGGTGGTGTTTGAGCCTTCTGCTACCAAATGTCTAAAAAGAATTCAATAAAATTTCTTTCGATTAATGACTGGGGAGGGGACGTGGTGGCTTAGTAGGTAGAGGTGCAGGCTGCAAGCCGAGAGGTCCTCAGTTCAAATCCCACCTGTGGCAACCACGTTGTGTCCTTGGACAAGATACTTCACCCCCATTGCCCATCTGGGGGCACTGTGACGTTGTGGACTAAGGTGTGCTGCACGTCGATGGTGCACTTGTCTTCAACCAATGCTAACCCTGCTTGTGTGGAGTTAGTAAGTCGTGGAGCTGACAGTTGCTGTCATGATTAGCCATTGTGCAGAAATATATGACCTTAAAACCCCAATAAATAAATAATGACTGGGGAGGGGCAATTCAGTTTTGTTAAAATTGATATGCTTTCCCCATGGGGAATGGATGGGGAAAATTGCTTCAAATTTTAAAATCTCAAGATCTGCTGGAAGTAATAACTTGATATATGGTATTCAGTTTCCTTTTTGGGTTGTACACTAAAGTTTGATCAAGGGAAGTTTGGGGTGAAATATTTTCAGTTGTTGCTGGAGGGGCTCCAGCCAAAGTTTAAATCAAAACTGATGGGCCATTTTAAACCAAATTTGGTTTGTGATCTTATTGGCTCCTAAGTACTTGATTCATGCCAAAAAATATTTTTCCTGCATCCCTGTGGGAACCAAGGAGCTTAAAGTATAACAATTTTTGAAATGCCCATATTTTCAAAACTGCAGAACAAAAGCATGAAGCATCTTTAGGAGCAATAGAATTGGAACTCTGATTTCATTTATACCAAGAACTTTAACCCTTTACCCAACGCAGAGAAAATGAAATTTTATTATTTTAATTACTATTTTTATAAATTGTTCCACAAACTTCAACAAAACCATAGCATGTGACCCCTCATTGGAACGAGCTCAATAAGCTTGTTCCAATGAGGGGTCACATGATATGGTTTTGTTGAAATATTTTGAAAAATTTAATTTTTTCAACTGCTCAATTTCCAAATTACACGGGTGGATGCAGACGATTCGTCCGGTAAAGGGTTAACAAAATGGTGTCTCTCTTGATCAGATCACAATAACATCATCCTGCACTTACAAAGTACAAGTCAAAATAAGTTGTAGGATAACCACTATAAACTATCTATCTTTCTCTTCCTAGACTAAGACCAGAAGGTGACATCATTTTCTGGAAAGCTCTCACTGCGAGCTTTCCAGAAAATGTCAGCTTCTGATCTTATCAGTGTGGGACAAGCTCTCACGGTGAGCGTTCCAAAAAATGTCAGCTTTTGATCTTATCAGTGCTGGGCAGCAGTATACTTAGTTTATTTATACTTGTGATTATGCTGCAACTTATCTTGACTTGTACTGTAGTGGGTTGTAATTTCATAAATAAATTGTTGTGAAATAATGACTGAATAGACCCTAAAAAGTTAAAAATCTGTTTCTCAGTCCCTCCCGCAAGGTCCTTTTGGCTGCAGCATGCTCTCTTTTTATAACCAGTGCAAACTTTAAAAAAATAAAAATTAAATTGTTTATGTTTGATATTTTACCGAAGTTCATAAAATTGTTTGATATTTTACCGAAGTTCATAAAATTTATAAATTTGTCCCTTGAGTGCATCAAGGCTTTGCAAAGCTTTAGCATTGCAAAGCTTTCTTTCACTCAAGGGAGAAATACATCACTATCTATTATGACTGTCATGATTAATCGATTAATCTATTGTTGATCGATCAGGGCGAAATCGATTAGTATTTTTCTTTGTTGAATAATCGGTACATTGTATCCCGCTTTAGACGTTTAATAATTAAAAGAAAATTTTGATGAAAAAAAAACTATTGTTTCTGAAGGTAGAGAGTTAAGAACATCGATGTTAAACTCCAAGAAGCCGTTGGAAGCATTTATTCTTCAAGTACATTCTTCAAAGCTTTGATGTTTTGAACTTTTGAACCGTCAGTGTAATAATCAAGACCGGTCGGCAGTTGCGAAGTTCGCAACTGCCGACAGGTCTTGATTATTACACTGACGGTTCAAAAGTTCAGAACATCAAAGCTTTGAATGTACCTAAAAGAGGATCGTCTTCGTTGTTTACCGGAGGTAGGTCAACTGACTTGAACTTTATTTTTTATCGACTTCAGAGAGATGGAGAGGGGGGTCATCTAGGTACGATTAATCGATTATTTGTGACGATTAATCGATTCCTAAATTAAAAAATCGTGACAGCCCTACTACCTATGATATTCTATAGATTGTGATACCTAAAACTTAAAACAAACCAAGACCATGAACTTTTGATGGCAAAGAAATAATTACAGAAATAAAAAAAATAAAATAAAAAATCGCCCGCCCGCATGCAGTTTTACAAAAAATGGCCTGAGAAACAGAAGTTCTACTTTGTGGGACCAAAATGAAAAACATAGGACATCTCACACTCAGCGTGCACACATTTCTCTCTGATGGGTAAGATTCTCCAGTGCGATGGGCAAAAAAGCGAAAAGATTATTTTAATCAGATTGCATCCTAGTCGGTATTCAATCAAAACTCTATATCTTTTTTATGATCACAGTTATGTTTTGATTGGGTGAAAATTCCATCCAATGGTTGTTGAAGAGACAATCTACTCACCAAGTTTTGTGAATTATTAGCTCACATATAATTGACTTTTTAGAAGTAAAGTGTGTTAAGCAACATCGAGCCCGGTTAATCCTTGGATTGGTGACCATCATGAGCGATCAATTCGGACTCCCGTGTTGTGTCCTTGGGCAAGGCACTTAACCCTGATTGACCACATGGGGGCACGATGACGCCGTGTACTAAGGTATACTGCACGTCGATGGTATGCATGTCTTCAACCAATCTGACCCCCCTGCCTGTGCTGCAGTGCGGAGTTACAATGTTGGGGAGCTGGCAGTTGCTTGGTGGTTCTCTCCTGGTACTCCAGCTTCCTCCACTCGTAAAACTGTCATGCTCATCATTAGTCATTGTGCATAAGTGTATGACCTTAAGCACCAATTAATAAATAATAGAAGAAGGGTGTAATCCGGTGATATGAACCATATGTTTTCAAAGAAAGAAAAAAAGAAAGAAAAAAAAAATGAAAAACATTGTTTTTGTTTTAAAATCTAAGACTTCCATAAACTTATATTAATAAAAAAAAATAGACAATGATATAAGACAATTTTCTATCAGAACAGATCTTCCTGCATGTTTTTTTTTTAAAACCAGCTTTGTTAGCTTTTTCCAGTGTAGGTTCATGTCATCTATTTTGGTGGAAAAAATCTGCATTTTCATTATTTGTCATACTAGAAGAATTTCCTGGCTTGTTGGGCCGAGGACAATATTCCTAAAACGTATTACCAGTATTTTCTAGAAATTATAGTTCATATTCTTTTCCGTGAATTAAGATATCAATTCTTTTTTTATTTTGGTTAGTGATAAAATATCTTTTTAAGAATCACTATAATTGAAAACAGATGATGTCTCCCAACTCTTTCACTGTGCAGAATTATTTAACAGACATTAAATCTTTCAGAAAATTCGCATTTGAAGAATGTGTCTGAACAATGATATTATCTGCATAAAATAAACTATTTTGAATTAATAACCCTTTACCCAACTGACACCACATGAAAGTTTGTTATTTTTATTATTTTTTTTAAAAATCATTCACAAAATTGCAACAAAACCATATCAATCATGTGACCCCCTAATTGGAACGAGCTCGTTCCAATGAGGGATCACATGATATGGTTTTCTTGAAATGTTTTTTCAACAGCTCACTTTTGTAAATTGCGTGGGCAGATGTGGCAAATTCGTTAGGTAAAGGGTTATAATATTGAGTGTTGCTCGTAGTTGGCTAGTTATGAAACCATTCATACCTGAATATTTGACCAAATATTATGTTAAATCCTGTAATTAAAATATTCATTAACTTATATAATTATCAAAATGGAATGAATAAAAAACAGTTCTATTACAAAATGTGTTGGATAAAGAGTTCTGAATTTTTAGCTCACACAACTGAAAGTCTGCGTGAACTGTTACCATCACTTGAAATCCTTCATTTAACCCTTTGAGACTTTAATTACTGACGATCACACATCACTGGGAATTCAGTTTCTTCAACGTTTTTTTCAAAATGCGACGTCAAACGTCGGAAAGTAAAAATACAGTGCAGCCCACTTAATTGTATATCTCTTAACTGAATAACCCTGTTAATTGGATATAATTTCCCAACACAAAACCATTTACCATACCTCCAGTACAAATTTGACCTGTTAATTGAATATAGGTTATAGAGTAAACTCCTGATAATTGAATAAAAATCGCGACATCAACGCCATAGCTGCGACGGGTGGTGCAATTTCACAAAATTCTTAGTTCATTAAGGGCCATAACTCCAAGAAAAATATTTGGAACAACACATGCATTGAACAGTGGCTAGACATCAATAAGATACACTTACATGCCAAATATAAAGTCATTCCATCAAGTATTTAAAAAGTTATTGAGTTTTGAAACTTGTTGGTCACAGACAGACCGACCGACATTCTATGTTCATCATGGGCCATAACTCCAAAAAAAATATTTGGAACAACACATGCATTGAACAGTGGCTAGATATCAATAAGATACACTTACATGCCAAATATAAAGTCATTCCATCAAGTATTTCAAAAGTTATTGAGTTTTGAAACTCGTTGGTCACAGACAGACCGACCGACAGACAGACCGACATTGCCACTTATAGAGCTGCTAGTCGCAGCTAAAAATCTTGTAACATGTCGAGAAATTACCCTGACTCTCCCCAGTTTTCCTTTGTGTATAGACCTATTTGGCTTCAGTACATCAAATATGGGAATTTAATCTATTATATCTTGTTTGACAGAGCTCATTGAGCTCTGTCAAACAAGATATAATAGAATAAATGCTAAGTTTATCTCTAGAATATAGAAAATTGACACAATCCCTGTTAATTGAATACTCCTGTTAATTGAATAATTTCCATTGGCAAAGTGGCTATTCAATTAACAGGCTTCCACTGTAACAAGATATTTTTCGCATTAGTGATTATCTGGTTGAGAGCTAGATTATTTTGGGTGGTCTGAATTTGTTTTTCAAAACTTGTTTTATTACAAGTTATTGGAGAGGGCCTACAGGCACTCTCCAATAATTTGTAATAAAACAAATTTATATAAACAAAATATTACTTGTGTTTGACTGAATATGAAATATAAGCAAGGAAAGTATTGGCTTTTGCTCTTGTATCCCAATTTTTTATAGCCCTGATAGTGTCTTCTAGCACTCAACCAGTTAAGAAGACTTGACAACAGAATTATATTAGTATTTTAAGCTGCGATTACATTTGGCTCAACGGTTATCACTGAGCACTATTCGGGCAAAAATAGGAATTTGAGGTTAAAACTTTAAATGAAAGTGTCAATGACACTGTAGCTCAACTTGTCAAGACAAAGACATGTACATGTATAGTATGTGACACAGCAATGACAAACATCTAGGTAATGACCTGATAACAAAGGTACATATAAAGTATTGTAACGGTCTGTACATAAATACTGACCGGTGCCTGTAACAAATGTGTAGGTAAAGTATTGTAAAGGTGGGTGACAGTCAGATGCTAAACTAGAAAAAAATCTTTTGAGTCCCAGAGTAGGTCTGACTGAACCCCAAAATATTTGTTCTCATAGCACAGTGATAACAAAGGCACCCCAAAACACACTCGTTCCTGTCCCAAGGTGAAAACAAAGGTACCCAAGAAGTTTTGTGAAGATCAGTTTACAAATATGAGCTGTGTAGAAGTTGTGACAAAAAACTGATTGGACCTAATTTCGGTACAAAATGGCCACTGGCAGCCATCTTGAATTTTGGACCGCACCCAGAAACACTCGTTCTCGTCCCAAGGTGATAAAGGTGCCCAAGAAGTTTTGTGAAGATCGGTTCATAAATACAGCCTCTAGCCCGAGCCGTATTGACATGTGCACTTACAGTGTATAAGTATCACTGAATAAATCAAAGTTCATCTAATTTGCATAATTTCTGCACGAGAAAAAAACCCGTACTATATGTGATGTATTCCATGTTACTAAACATTGATAGAAACATTTATTCAAATCCGAGCTTTCATACAGAAGTTCTGTACAAAAGACTGATTGCACTAATTTTAGTACAAAATGGCTGCTGGTGGCCATCTTGAATTTCAGACCATACCCCAAAACACCCGTTCTCATTCCACGGTGATAACAAAGGTACCCAAGAAGTTTCGTAAAGATCGGTTCACAAATACAGCCTCTAGCGTGAGCCGTATAGAAGTTGTGTACAAAAAACTGATTAGACCTAATTTCGGTACAAAATGGCCACTGGCAACCATCTTAAATTTTAGACCGCACCCAGAAACACTCGTTCTCGTCCCAAGGTGATAACAAAGGTACCCAAGACGTTTCGTGAAGATCGGTTCATAAATACAGACTCCAGCCCGAGCCGTATTGACATGTGTACTTACTGTGTGTAAGTAGCACTGAAAAAATCTCCCATGGTACTAAACATTCATTCAAATCAGAGCTTTCATGTGGAAATTCTGCGGAAAAATCTGATTGCCCCTAATTTTGAACAAAATGGCTGCCAGCGGCCATCTTGAATTTCGGACCGGACCCAAAAACAGTCGTTCTCGTCCCACGGTGATAACAAAGGTACCCAAGAAGTTTCGTAAAGATTGGTTCATAAATACGGCCTCTAGCCCGAGCCGTATTGGCATTTGCAATGACAGTGCTGAAAGTAACACTAAATAAATCAAAGTTAGTCTAATTTGCATAATTTAAGCACGAGAAAAAAACCCGTATGATATGTAATGTATCTCATGGTACTAAACATTCATACAAAAAATTATTCAAATCAGAGCTTTCATATGGAAGTTCTGTACAAAAAAAAAAAATTTCTGCATCGTCGGTACAAAATGGCGGCTGACAGCCAGCTTGAATATCGGACCGCAACCAAAAACACTCGTTCTCGTCCCACAGTCATAACAAAGGTACCCAAGAAGTTTCGTAAAGATCGGTTCATAAATACGGCCTCTAGCCCGAGCCGTATCCAATTGTTGACGTACGGACAGAGGGGCGACGGACGACGGGCCATGACAAAAGCTCAAATTTGGCTTCGCCAAAGTTGAGCTAAAAATGATATTTAGGCTTTTCCCTCTGGAAAAGACTTGTTTTTCTACGGATTATTATTATTTTTTTTTTTTTAGGCTTTTCCCTCTGGAAAAGACTATTGTTTTTCTACGGATTATTATTTTTTTTTTTTTTTTTTAGTGGGGGGGGGGGGGGGGGGGTGGGTTCCACACATTTTTGTCCGTACGATTCAGAAGCCATTTTCGAACCGATTTTCACACAATTTGGCACACGCATAGAGTGGCAAAAAATCTAAAAATGTACCGAAGCGGAATTTTCGATTTAACTCTTATTTCGCCAGAATTGGCAAAAAATTGCCAAAATTGGGGTTTATCGGCACTTTCTCGAAACACGTTTTTAGGATTTTTTTTAAATATTCATAATTACTAGACCTGCCTATGACACAACCTTTGATACACACGACATATTAGGCGATGCATACGGTAACCCTCCACAGGCTGCCAAACATCGAAATTTTGATGAAATGGGTCGGTTTCAGACCCCCACAGCACCCAAACGATACCCATGAGGTAAACATAACTTCCTTTATTGGAAGTGGAATTCACCGATGATCATTTTTGTAAGTAATAAGGGTGTTCAGAAAACCAAGTGTTAATCCGTTTTGGGCTGGTTAAACAGCAATACCCCAAAAAAGCTCAAAACTTCATGTTTTCCGTGGATTTCTCTAAACGAGTCTTGTAGATTTTCAAGAAAAATTGGTCACTCTCAGGTCTTGGTGTGACATTACAAGTTGCATGGATAAAATATTCCGGTCAGCATTAGTTAACCCTCCCCGAGCTGCTAAACGTAAAATTTGTGATAAAATGTGCTGTTTTTAGACACCAACAGCACCCAAACGATATACCACAGAGAAAGGGGTCTTCATTTATCGGACGCAAAATTGATCGGAAAATATTTTTGAAAGTGGTAAGGGTATTCAAAATTTGACGTCTTAACCCATTTTGGGTTGGTTAAAGAGAGATACCCATTAAAATCTTAAAATACCCGTTTTCTGTGGATTTCTGTAACAACATCTTGTAGGTTTTCAAGAAAAATCGGCTATTTGCAGGTCTTGGTGTGACATTACAAGTCGCATGAACAAAATATTCCGGTCAGCATTAGTTAACCCTCCCCTGCAGGTCAAAATTGCGATAAAATGGGCTGTTTTTGCACACCAACAGCACCCAAAGGGTACACCACAAAGAAAAGTGCCTTCTTTTATCGCGCGTACAATTTATACGGAAACATTTTTGTCAGTAGTAAGGGTATTCAAAAGTCGACGTCTTAACCCATTTTGGACAGGCTAAAGAGAGATATCCCTTGAAAGCTTTAAATTCCCATTTTCTGTGAATTTCCCTAACGGTAACTTGTAGGGTTTCAAGACAAATTGACTATTCGTAGGTCTTTATGTGACATTACAAGTTGCATGGACAAAATACTCCGGTGAGCGTTTTTTAACCATCTACAAGCTGCCAAGCATCGTAATGTTGTTAACATGGGACAGTCTGTTTTCAGACACGCACAGCACCTAATGTATACATGAGAGATAAACATAATCTCCTTTGTTTGAAGTGGAATTCACAGAGGACCATTTTTGTAAGTAATAAAGGTATTCAAAAAGCCAAGCGTTAACCCCTGTTGGGGAGGTTAACAGGGATACCCATCAAAAGCTTAAAAAATCGTTTTCCCTGGATTTCTACAAACATTTTGTGGGGTTTTCAAGAGAAAATGGCCGTTGATAGGTCTTGGTGTCATATGACCAGTTGCATGGATCAATTATTCTGGTAGGCATTTGTTAACCCTTCATGGGCTGCTAAATGTAAAAAAATTGAGGAAATAGTCTGTTTTTGGACACCAACAACATCAAATGGAAATGCCACAGAGAAACGTAACTTCTTTTACCAGACGCAAAACTGATAGGGAAACATTGATATTGATATTAACCCATTCTACCATTAATGATGGGTTTTACCTAAACATTTTTTTATCAAACCCAAACCGAGTCATTTGAGACTACTGTACTCACCTTTGTCATAACATCAATGGAGGAATCTAATCGGGAAAAGCCATGATTCTCCAGAATCATAAAGTCTAGTTTTTGGGGTTTTTTTTTTTCCACACATTTTGTCCGTACGATTCAGAAGCCATTTTCGAGCCGATTTTCACAAAATTTTGCACACGCTTAGAGGGGCACAAAATCTAAAAATGTACCGAAGCGGAATTTTCGATTTAACCCTTATTTCCTCAGAATTGGCAAAAAACTGCCAGAATTGGGGTTTATCGGCACTTTCTCGAAACACGTCTTGTAGATTTTTTTTAAACATTCATCATTTCTAGACCTGCTTGTGACAACGACCTTTGATACATACGAGATATTCAGCGATGCATATGGTAACCCTCCACAGTTTGCCAAACATCGAAATTTTAATGAAATGGGTCGGTTTCAGGCCCCCACTGCACCCAAACAATACATGAGAGATAAACATAACTTCCTTTATTGGAAGTGGAATTCACCGAGGATCATTTTTGTCAGTAATAAGGGTGTTCATGAAACCAAGCATTAACCCGTTTTGGACTGGTTAAACAGCAATACCCCCATAAAGCTAAAAAATGCATGTTTTCCGTGGATTTCTCTAAACGAGTCTTGTAGATTTTCAAGAAAAATTTGTTACTCCCAGGTCTTGGTGTGACAATAGAAGTTGCATGGACAAAATACTAAGGGGAGCATTTGTTAACCCTCCATGGGCTGCTGAAAATCAAAATTGTGATAAAATGGGCTGTTTTTGGACGCCAACGGCACCCAATGGGTACGCCACAAAGAAAAGTGCGTTCTTTTATCGAGCCCACACTCTATACGGAAACATTTTTGTAAGTAGTAAGGATATTCAAAAGTTGAAGTCTTAACCCTTTTTGGGCAGGATAAAGAGAGAGACCCCTTAAAATCTTAAAATTCGAATTTTCTGTGGATTTCTCTAAAAACATCTTGTAGGTTTTCAAGAAAAATTGACTACTCGCAGGTCTTTGTGTGACATTACAAGTGGCATGGACAAAATATTCCGGTGAGCGTTTATTAACCCTCCACAGGCTGCCAAGCTTTGTAATTTTGTTGAAATGGGCTGTTTTCGGACGCACACAGCACCCAATGTGTACCTGAGAAATAAACATAATCACCTTCGTTGGAAATGGAATTCACCGAGGACCATTTTTGTAAGTAATAAGGGTATTCAAAAAACCAAGTGTTAACCCGTTTTGGGTGGTTTAATAGAGATTCCCCCAAAAGCTTAAACAATCATTCTTTACGTGGATTTCTCTAAAAATGTCAAGTAGATTTTCAAGAAAAAACTGGTCCGTCGCAGATCGTGGTGTAACATTATAAACTGCAAGGACAAAATATTCTGATAAGCATTTGTTAACCCTCCACAGACTCTCAAATATCAACACTTTGATAAAATATGCTGTTTTCAGCCCCTCACAGCACCCAACCTGTAGCTGGGAAATAAACATAACTTCCTCTCTTGGAAGTGGAAATCACCGAGGATAATTTTTGTAAGTAATAAGGGTATTCAATAAACCCAGCCTTAACCCGTTTTGGGCTGGTTAAACAGCGATACCCATCAAAGGCTTAAAAATTCAAGTTTTCCCTGGATTTCTTTAAAAACATCTTGTAAATTTCAAGAAAAAAATGGTCATTCATAGGTCTTAGTGTGCCATTACATGTTGCATGGACAAAATATTCCGGTCAGGATTTGTTAGCTCTAAAATGGGCTGCTTTGAGACACCAACAGCACCCAATGGGTATGTAAAGGCTAAACAAAATTTCTTTTACTGCGCGTAGAATTCACAGAAGATCAGTTTTGTATGTAGTAAGGGTATTTAAAAGAATGAAGCTGAACGCATTTTGGACTGGATAAGGAGAGATACCCCTCAGAAGCATAAAATTTACATTTTCCGTGGAGTTCGCCAACTGGTTGTTGGCGATTTTCAAGAACAATTAGACATTGGCAGGTCTTGGTTGGTATTACAAGTTGCATGGATAGAATATTCCGCTAATAATTTGCTAACCCCTCTACAGACTGCTAAACGTCATAATTTTGATAAAATTGGCTATTATCGGGCTCCAAATGCGTATGTAATAGATAAACATATCCTCTTTTATGCCATGTATGCTGCCTACATTACGTGTAAAATCGACACCCCCATTAAATCTACTGCGAGGTGGGGTGTCAGACCCGACCACCTGACCTCATTAGATAACATTCCTTCGTCATATTTAGCAGCATGGATTTCCCCAAGAAGCAAAGATAAAAATACGTCATCGGAAAATAATGCCAATTGTTTTATTTAGTGTGTATTTTGTCCGTATACAACATTTCTCACCCACATATACCTAAAAATGATTCAATGATACGATTGGACATGTTTCTCTCATAAAACATGCATAAAACGTGAAAGACTTGATTTATTGCATTTTAGGATTGCACATGTATATTTTTAGAAGATTCTCTGTCCGTTTTTAATCTTCGGCGTCAGTCTTTGATCTTGTTTGGAACGATCAGTAATTAACACCTTTTCGACAAGAGCCATCGAAATTTCAAATAAAAAAAAATGAAATTTCACTAAAACTTTTTGCAGAATCGAGTTTTTCAGAAAACTCTGTCGCGATTGCGTGTGTCATTTTCAAAATTCCGATCAGAAATAATGAAATTATAAATATGTAGTTAGCAATAACAAAATTGAAAGCATGTCGACCAAACTTGCATGACGTCAGAACTCGATTCGGGTGAAATACTGCAGTGATGCACTGAAAGGTTGAGAATAAGGGACGCTGATATCGAAGTAGGCTTTAAACTGTCCATGGAATTATCACCGGAGCGTGTACAGGCCATGATAAACTTTCGAATCAAAAAGACAAATTTACTATTATTATACTGCATTCACAATCTACTGTTCGCATTTTGTTCAATTCAATTTCATTTATTTCAAACTTGGCATATTTCTTCATCGTCGTGTGACAGCAAGCTTCTCTTATAGAAGTTGTTAACAAGTTCATTGTTTTCCTCCATTGTTTATTTAAGCTCTATTCACTAAGTTAAGAAGGCATATCATTAAGACCCAGTGAAAGCTTACTTTAATCTTTATATCAAGTAAACTTGTTATGACATGACGCATTTATTATATTGTATATATAGCCTTGATCACAAGTAAGAATTCAGTTATAGTTTGGATTTCCAAACGTTACTCTGCTTCATTTTATTGGGAAATCCCATGAGCTATTGCTGTAAAATTGTTCGGATATCCAACAAGACTAGTTGTTGAATGTTGATTACTGTTAGACATTTGGAATACCAGCTTCAATATTAAATTGTTATCATCTTTAATTTGTCTCCGAGTCATCAGTTGAACACCATTGTTTCAAAGCAGATATCGACGGCCGTTCCCCACGGTTATAGAATGGTCCTAAAATCAAGTTCATGTTTGCATCGTTACTGCAAATAGGTTTCCCGTATTTCTTGTTAAAATGTTTTGGACCGCCTCACTTCATATTCCACACTGCACTGCATGATATTGTTTATTTATTGGTGTTTAAGGTTTGTAAGTAGTAAGGGTATTTAAAAGAATGAAACTTAACCCATTTTGGACTGAATAAGGAGAGATGCCCCTTAAACGCTTAAAATTTACATTTTCCGTGGATTTCGCTAACTGCTTGTTGGGGATCTTCAAGAACAATTTGACATTGGCAGGTCTTACAAATTGCATAGATAGAATATTCCGCTAGTCGTTTGTTAATCCCTTTACAGGCTGTTAAACGTCAAAATTTTAATAAAATCGGCTGTTTTCGGGCAGCAAAATGGGTATGCAATAGATAAACATGACCTCTTTTATCAGACTTAGAATTCCTGAGGGATAATGTTTGATAGTATTAAGGGTATTCAAGGGAGCGCGGTGACTCAGTGGTAGACTGTTGTACTTCTATGCTAGAGGTCCCGAGTTCGATTCCCGTCCGGGACGACTCACGTTGTGTCCTTGGGCAAGGCACTTTGGCCCGGTTGCCGACATGGGGGCACGATGTCCCCGTGTACTAAGGCATACTGCACGCCGATGGTACACATGTATTCAACCTCTGTAACCCTGCCTGAGCGGAGCCTGAACAGAGTGAGAATGTTGAGGAGCTGACAGTTGCTCGTCGATGCTTGGTGGTTCTCTCCGGGTACTCCGGCTTCCTCTACCTCGAAAACTGTCACGGTCACGATTAGCCATTGTGCAGAAGTATGTGACCTTAAACACCAATAAATAAATAAATAAATTCAAAAAACCAAGCCTTAACCCTGTTTTGTCGGATTAAAGACAGACAGCCCATACCGTGTACACTGCCTACATTACTTGTAAAATCGGCACCCCCCACTAAATCTTCTGCGAGGTGCGGTTTCGGACCCGACCACCTGACGGTTCTGACCACATCAAATAACACACCTTCGTTGTATTTAGCAGCAAGAAATTTCCCCAAGAAGCAAAGACAAAAATACGTCTGCGGAAAATAATGACAAATATTTTATTTAGCCTGTATTTTGTCCGTATAGAAAATTTCTCACCCACATGTACCTAAAAATGATTCAATGATAGAATTGGACATATTTCTCTCATAAAACGTGAAAAAACACTTGATTTATTGCATTTTAGGATTGCGCGTGTATATTCTTAGAAGATTCTCTGTCTGTTATTAATCTACGGCGTGTCTTTGATCTCGTTTGGGACGATCAGTGATTAGCACCTTTTCAACAAGAGCCATCGAAATTGAAAATAAAAAAAAATAATCAAATTTCACTAAACCTTTTACAGAATCGTGTTTTTCAGAAAACGCTTTCGCGATTGCGTGTGTCGTTTTCAAAATTCGGATCAGTAAGCACGAAATTATAAATATGTTGTTGTCAATAACAAAATTGAAAGCATGTCCGTCAAACTTGCATGACGTCAGAACTCGACTCGGGTAAAGTACTGCGGTGTGGTGAAAGGACGAGAGTAAGAAACGCTGATATCGCAGTAGGCTTTAAAATGACCATGGAATGGTCCTAAAATCAAGTTTATATTTGCAGCTTTATTGCAAGTAGGTTTCCCGTTGTTTCTTGTTGAAATGTTATTTCCGTCAAGGCCAAGTACCATAGAAAATTTGGAATACTGGGCAGTGGGATAGGACACCTGCCCCATGAACAACTGCCTGCTATTAAAATTAATTAGCGGGGACCCCCCCCCCCCCCCCCCATGCTGTTTATTTTACCTAGGACACCTGCCCCCTGCTGTTTTTTTACCTAGGACACATACCCCCCCCCCCCCCCCCCCACTACTGTTAGATTAGATTAAACATATTTTATTTGCCATTTGACAATGCAAATCAGGATTGGAGGACAAGTGCTTACCACTTAGAAGCCCCTCCGTTCCTGTACGGTGACTAATAATTTACAACATGGCAGAACGTATTCCATAAATAACAGAATCTAGCAAAATCTAAATATTATAAACATTATAGACAAACACAAATTAAACTGATAGCAATACCCATCAAAAGCTTAAAAAAATCATGTTTTCCCTGAATTTCTTTACAAACGTCTTGTAGGGTTTCAAGAGAAAATGGCCATTGATAGGTCTTAGAGACACATTATCAGTTGCATGGATAAAATATTCAGATAAGCATTTGTTAACCCTCCATGGGCTGCTAAATGTCAAAATTTCGAAAAACATAGTCTGTTTTTGGATACCAACAACATCAAATGGGAATGCTGCAGAGAAACATAACTTCTTTTACCGGACGCAAAACTGATAGGGAAAATTTTTAGTAAGTAGTAAGGGTATTCAAAAATTGAGGTCTTAACTCATTTTCGCCCGGTTAAGGAGATGTACCCCTTAAAAGCTTAAAATTCCCATTTTCTGTGGATTTCTCCAAAAAATCTGGTAAGTATTCAAGAGAAATTGACCATTTACAGATCTTGGAGTGACATTACAAGTTGCATGAACAAAAGATTCCGGTAAGCGTTTGTTAATCCTCCAGAGGCAACAAATTTTGAGAAAATGGGCTGTACTTGGCCACCCATTACACCCAATGTGTACCTGCGAGATGAACATAACCGCCTTCATTAGAAGTGGGATTCACCGAGGATCATTTTTGTAAGTAATGAAGGTATTCATAAAACCAAGCATTAACCCGTTTAGAGCTGGTTACAGGGTGATACCCCTTAAAGGGTTAAAAATTCATGTTATCCGAGGATTTCTCTAAAAACATCATGTAGATTTTCAAGAAAATTGGCCATTCTCAGATCTTAGTATGAATTACAAGTTGCATGTACAAAATATTCCAGTAAGCATTTGTTAACCCTATGCTGGTTCTCAAACATCAAAATGTTGAAAAAGTGGGCTGTGTTTGCATACCCGCAGCACCCAAAGTTAAGAGGAGAAATCAGCGTAAGTGGAAGTAGAATTCACTGAGAATTATTTTTACAAGTAATAAGCGTATTAAATAAAACAACCTTTAACCCGTTTTGGGCTGGATAAACAATTATACCCATCAGCAGCTTAAGATTCATGTTCTCCCTGGATTTCTCTGAAAACATCTCGTAGATTTTTAAGTAAAAATGGCCATTCACAGTTTTTGGTGTGAAATTACAAGTTGCATGAATAAATATTCCTGTTAGCACTTGTTAATCCTTAACAAACTGCCAGACATCAATATTTTGGATACATTTGAGATAAAACGGGCCATTTTCTAATAGATACAGCACTCAGTGGGTATGTGTCAAACAAACATAACTCCTTTTGTCGGTCATTAACTTGTTGGACGACGATATTGATATTACCCCTCTCCACCGTTAATGATGGTTTTTACCTAAACAATTTTTTTTATCAAACTGAGTCATTTGAGACTTCTATACTCACCTTTTTCATGACATCAATGAAGGAACTTCAGTGAGACAGTAAAAAGCAATTCATCATACACTGTGGGGTCATGACAAATCATGGAATCTCATCGGGAAAAGCCATGATTCTCCAGAATCATAAAGTCTAGTTAAAATAATGAATTTTGAAAAAATCGTCTGCGTTGGGTAAAGGGTTATGAAGCCTTCTGAAAATTTTCACTAGTCCTGAAACGGAAAAAGCATCATTTATAATGTGTCTGGGTCAGAAATTTACCGGATTGATGTCAGAGTCGATATTTTGAGGCCATGTCAATTTTAGAGTAGGAAATTTGAAACTCAATACTTTTCATGAACAATGTTCATTTTTTGAATTTCCAACTATCTGATTTTTTACCTCGGAATTTCCAACTATTGAAAGAAAAATACTCCTAGCTGGGGGTGTGTGTGAGAACCCCCCCCCCCCCCCCCCCACCACCACCACCACCACCACCACCACCACATCCCCATGTCGCAACATCCCTGGTACATACCCGAATTCTCCCATTCCCGGCGTTGGTGAGGGAGACGTTTAATAGGAACAGACAAAGTCGGACCAAATATCTTCACGTTTTTTTTGTTATTTTTATGTTTTTGTTTGTTTTTTTAACCCAATTCATCCGCTTGGTAATAATAGGCCTTAACATCGAAGGAAAACTGTGCCACTCTTCCTATCAGACTACCACTCAAAATACCAAACATTTTTGAACCAGTTTATCTGCTCGATGGTAATAGGTCTTAACAGTGATGAAAATCGTTCGCTGCAAGAGAAAACTGTAGAGCTGTAGGTTAACCGAAACCGAACCGAGGTTTTTAGTTTTTTTAAAAAACCGAAACCGAAACCGACGACATCCCGTAATCTAAGGTTTTTCGTTTTTTATTAAATACTCTCTTGCTGCATAAATTCACAAAATGTAGCCTTCCCAGAGTAGCGAGAGTACCCAGACACTGCCAATGGCAGTGTCTGGGTACTCTCACTACTCTGGGAAGGCTACATTCTGTGAATTTCCGACATTTCAGTTTAGTTGTGTTTGCAGCTTTCCTGAAGTTGCGTGTAGGTGTCAGACCTCGAAAAATGGCCAAGCACAATAAAAGTTCTGTATTTTTTGGTAATTATTATATTGGCCTTCCTGATTCTTCATGTATTATAGCTTATTTCGGGCATTCATTGAGTTTCACTCAATTTCACTGCCATTCAGTTATGACTCCGGACGTAAGAATGAGTTTTATTGAATTTTATTTGGCCTCGTGAACAAACCGAAAACCGAACAGAACCGAGGTTTTACTCCCCCTGAAAAACCAAAACCGAAACCGAATAAGAATTTTAAAAACCTACAGCTCTAGAAAACTGTGCCACATTACATATCAAGCATTGCCCTAACGGAACTAGAACACCTTTATTTGATAATACCATACTGACACAGTTTGTTTTATCCACGACACGGACATCAGCGTGAAAGCAATCGCACTGATCAAAGTTTTCCTTCTTTCTCGAAAGTATGTGAATAATAGTATATATTATACATTCGGATCAATATAGCAGGGGCGACGGAACGATTTTCAAGTGTGTGTATGTGGGGGGGGGGGGGGGGGGGGGGCTGGATCGGGCGATGGATGGTCGTAGGTATGAATGAAAGTGTCATTGACACTGTAGCTTAACTTGTGTGTTGTATTTGATGAAAAGGTTAATGTTCAATGTTTATGAAAGGATTATGAAATAAGACAAGAATTGTGATAATTGGGAATATGTTCATTTTTGGTCCCTGTATGCTATGTTTTTGATAAAAATAATATGAGGTGTACACTGTGCTAAAGAGCTGAGGGGTAGGTTAACATGGCCTCACAGTTAATGTATTTGGCCCTCGCAGTTAACGTATATTAACGAAAGTTACCAAGTTACAGTGAAATTATTCCAAAACGAGTCACCCTATCAAGTTACATTGAAATCCCTTCATAAATATGGCCTGTAGACTGTGCTAAAGGTTTTCAGGCCCCTGTATCCGTCAGTTTCCCAACTGCGTCCAAAGGGGACGTTCTCATCCAGACATTATATGAAGTTAACCTACCAAGTTACAATGAAATCCCTTTATAAATATGACCTGTAGACTGTGCTAAAGGTTTTTGGGCTCGGGCAGCCATCTTGGTTGAATGATCGCAACCAACAGGGGGCATTCTCATCTGAAGTGATCCCACGAAGTTACAATGAAATTCCTTCATAAATATGACCTGTAGACTGTGCTCAAGGTTTTGGGGCTTTGGGCCCCTGAAGCCGTCACAGTTGACCAATCACGACCAAAAGGGGATGTCATCATCTAGGCATTATATGGAGTCAAACTAACAGGTTACAATTAAATCCTTCCATAAATATGACCTATAGACTATGCTAAAGGTTTTGGGATCTTGGGCTCGGGCAGCCAACAAGGCTGAATGATCGCGACCAAAAGGGGACGTTCTCATCTAAACATTATTTGAAGTCATCCTACCAAACCACAATGAAATCCCTTCATAAATATGACCAGTAGACTGTTCTAAAGGTTTTCGGGCTTCGGGTCCCTGTAGCCGTCACAGTTGCCCAATCGTGTCCAAAAGGGGACGTTCTCATCTAGACATTTTATGAAGTCAACCTACTAAGTTACAATGAAATCCTTTCATAAATATGACCTGTAGACTGTGCTAAAGGTATTCGGGCTTCGGGCTCGGGCAGCCATAATGGTTGAATGATCGCAACCAAAAGGGGACATTCTCATCTGGGCATCACCTGGAGTGATCCAACAAAGTTACAATGAAATCCCTTCATAAATATGACCTGTAGACGGTGCTCAAGATTTTCGGTCTTCGGGTACCTGTAGCCATCAGAGTTGATCAATCACGACCAAAAGGGGATGTCATCATCTGGGCATTATATGGAGTCAAACTTACAGGTTACAATGAAATCCTTCCATAAATATGACATGTAGACTATGCTAAAGGTCTTTAGGCTCGGGCAGCCATAAAGGCTGAATGATCACGACCAAAAGGGGATGTTCTCATCTAGACATTATGTGGAGTCATCCTACCAAACTACAATGACATCCCTTCATAATTATGACCTATAGAATGTTCTAAAAGTTTTCGGGCTTCGGGCCCATGTAGCCGTCAAATTGGCCAATCGTGTCCAAAAGAGGACGTTCTCATCTAGACATTATATGAAGTCAACCTACCAAGTTACAGTGAAATCCCTTCATAAATATGATCTGTAGACTGTGCTAAAGGTTTTCGGGTTTCGGGCTCGGCCAGCCCTCCTGGTTGAATGATCGCAACCAAAGGGGACAATCTCATCTGGGCATCATCTGGAGTGATCCTGCGAAGTTACAATGAAATCCCTTCATAAATATGACCTGTAGACTGTGCTCAAGGTTTTTGGGCTCGGACACCCATCAAGGCTGAATGATCGCGATCAAAATGGGACGTTCTCATCTAGACATTATTTGGAGTCATCCTACCAAGTTACAATGAAATCCCTTCATAAATATGACCTGTAGTCTGTCCTAAAGGTTTTCGGGCTCGGGCAGCCCTCCTGCTTGAATGATCGCAACCAAAGGGGACAATCTCATCTGGGCATCATCTGGAGTGATCCTACGAAGTTACAATGAAATCCCTTCATAAATATGACCTGTAGACTGTGCTCAATGTTTTCGGGCTTCGGGCACCTGTAGCCATCACAGTTGACCAATCACGACCAAAAGGGGATGTCATCATCTGGGCATTATATGGAGTCAAACTTACAGGTTACAATGAAATCCTTCCATAAATATGACATGTAGACTATGCTAAAGGTCTTTAGGCTCGGGCAGCCATAAAGGCTGAATGATCACGACCAAAAGGGGATGTTCTCATCTAGACATTATGTGGAGTCATCCTACCAAACTACAATGACATCCCTTCATAATTATGACCTATAGAATGTTCTAAAAGTTTTCGGGCTTCGGGCCCATGTAGCCGTCAAATTGGCCAATCGTGTCCAAAAGAGGACGTTCTCATCTAGACATTATATGAAGTCAACCTACCAAGTTACAGTGAAATCCCTTCATAAATATGATCTGTAGACTGTGCTAAAGGTTTTCGGGTTTCGGGCTCGGGCAGCCCTCCTGGTTGAATGATCGCAACCAAAGGGGACAATCTCATCTGGGCATCATCTGGAGTGATCCTGCGAAGTTACAATGAAATCCCTTCATAAATATGACCTGTAGACTGTGCTCAAGGTTTTTGGGCTCGGACACCCATCAAGGCTGAATGATCGCGATCAAAATGGGACGTTCTCATCTAGACATTATTTGGAGTCATCCTACCAAGTTACAATGAAATCCCTTCATAAATATGACCTGTAGTCTGTCCTAAAGGTTTTCGGGCTCGGGCAGCCCTCCTGCTTGAATGATCGCAACCAAAGGGGACAATCTCATCTGGGCATCATCTGGAGTGATCCTACGAAGTTACAATGAAATCCCTTCATAAATATGACCTGTAGACTGTGCTCAATGTTTTCGGGCTTCGGGCACCTGTAGCCATCACAGTTGACCAATCGCGACCAAAAGGGGATGTCATCATCTAGGCATTATATGGAGTCAACCTAACAGGTTACAATGAATATGACCTTTTGCCTATGCTAAAGGTTTTTGGGCTCGGGCGCCCATCAAGGCTGAATGATCGCGGTCAAAATGGACATTCTCAGTTAGACATTATTTGGAGTCATCCTACCAAGTTACAATGAAATCCCTTCATAAATATGACCTGTAGACTGTGCTAAAGGTTTTCGGGCTTCGGGCCTCTGCAGCCGTCACAGTTGCCCAATCACGTCCAAAGGGGGACCTTCTCATCCAGACAATATATGAAGTCAACCTGCCAAGTCACAATGAAATTCCTCAATAAATATGACCTGTAGACTGTGCTAAAGATTTTCGGGTTTTGGGCTCGGGCAGTCGTCACGGTTGGCAGATCATGCCCAAAAGGGCAAATTCTCATCTAGACATCATAAGGAGTCATCCTACCAAGTTACAATGAATTCCCACCATATTAAACATGACCTGCAGACTGTGCTAAAAGTTTTTGGGTTTCGGGCTTGGGTAGCCATCACGGTTAACGGATCATGCCCAAAAGGGGACGTTCTCATCTAGGCATTATACAGAGGCATCCTACCAAGTTACAATGAAATCCCTTCATAAATACGACCTGTAGACTGTGCTAATGGTTTTCGGGTTTGGGGTTCGGGCAGCCATACCGGTTGCCCGATCGCGACAAAAAAGGGACGTTCTCATCTAGACATGACCCCAAACCTGCATATGAAATTTCGTGACGATCAGACAAGAACTGAGGGGTGTAGCCCGTGCTAAAGAAAAATGTGAACAGACTCACAGACTCACAGGCTTCCGCACGCGTGATGGCAAAAGCTTATCTTGACTATGTCAAGTTAAGCTAAAAATTTAAATATGACCTGTAGACTGTGCTAAAGGTTTTCGGGTTTCGGGCTCGGGCAGCCCTCCTGGTTGAATGATCGCAACCAAAGGGGACAATCTCATCTGGGCATCATCTGGAGTGATCCTGCGAAGTTAAAGAAGGTCCCGAAACACAGCTGGCGAAATATGGGGGAGGCTCTGGATCCGCCCCTTGTTTCATCGGTCATTGGTTGTGTTAAAATATATGAAAACAAAAAACATGGCCCGGCCAAATAAGTGGAGGAGCTGAAGCCCCCCCCCCCCCCCCCCCCCCAGCCCCTCCCCCAGCCCCCCTCCCGATCCGCCGCCCCTGAATAGGTTTACTAGAGGACTTCTAATGAACAAAAACTCAGGTGTGGGACAAACGTAATCAGTGACACTCGTTCTTGACTGTCGATACCTGATTAACCCTTTACCTAACGTAACGCCAAAACCCACCAGCGCTATTTTCAAAAATCGCCAATTAATTTTCATTCTTCGAGCCCGTTCCAATGAGGGGTCATAACCTATGTTTTTGAGACAAAAAATGAAAAAAATTAGTTATTCAAGAATTTTTTTGGCAGGTATCGTCTGCTTTTCATGTTAGGTAAAGGGTTAAGAAACAAGGTCTGGAAATCATACAGACAATATGTCAGTGCTCGGATTAGAGTATCAGTTTTATCCTCGAGTGGGGCGTACAGAGGCACCAGACTCGTGAAATAATCCGCACGGCCCACTCGTAGTGAACTTTTTTGTATTTATTTTATTTTCTCCTTATTTGTTTTCCCCAAAACAGCTCTTTGTAATTGATCCAAATCAGCCGATTTGTAAACAATCCAAAAAATAGTCTGTCATTGTTGAGAGTGGAAGAATACAATACTGAACAGAATCGTAGTGAACAGAAACATCTAAATGTTACGCACACGAATTAGTTACACCTCCGTCGAGCAAGTATGATAATATTTACCCCGTCGTGCACCTCAGCGAATTTGTTGTTTTCCTTGCACAAAATGCCGTGTTGATCAGTGTCGATGGCGAAATGATCTATTTTGTCTTGAAAATAGTCTACAATAAAACAAACAATACTTAATCTTCCGTCTATATATTTATTATTGCATAAACTTCCCTAAATAATCACTTTCCACACATTCAGAGGTACATTCAGTACTTTAAAACGTAGTTTTTATACACTTACCGTCCTTTTTACCGGATACCGTTCTTTTTACCGGCAAAAAGTATTACCCTTTCGGCGAGTGGGGGTGGGAATACAAATTTTTTAGCTCAATTTGACAAAATCACTTCTCGTCCGTCGGCGTACGAACGTGCGTCCACAATTTCCTTTAGCACACCGCACAGGTCGCATTTATGATCAGATTATTTATTTATTCGTTGGTGTTTAAGGTCACATATTTTTGCACAATGACTAATCATGACCACTATGATCAGATCGCCATGCTTGTTTGGGGTGACCTCTAGATGGGAGTTATCGATTTTCTTCCATTTCTGTCAAAAAATGTTGCCGCTGGCAATGTTCTTTGAACTTACTTTAGTCAGACCTCAATATTTCCCTTTGGCACACACTACAGGGCACATTTAGGATCGGATTGCTTTGAAACATGGTATGCTTGTTTGGGGTGACCTCTAGATGGGAGCTATCGATTTTCTACCATTTCCGTCAAAAATGTTGCCGCTGGCAACGACCATTGAACTTGGTTTTGTCAGACATCACTCCTTTGGCACGCCCCCACAGGGCATATTTATGTTCAGATCGGGTTGAAACTTGGTATGCTTGTTTGGGGTTACCTCTAGATGGGAGCTATCGATTTCCGTCCAAAAATATTGTTACTGGCAACGTTCTTAGAACTTAGTTTAGTCAAACCTTAATATTTTACTCCGGCTCACCCTACAGCGCACATTTATGATTGGATCACTTTGAAAATTGGTATGCTTGTTCAGTGTCGTGACCTCCAGAAAGGAGGTATTTATACTACTCAAAGTTTGCTAAGCACCAAATATTTGACACATCATTGTGAAATTTGCTTGTGTCATATTTGCGATATTTTTGGTGGATATGATTGAAGAATGTATTGAGATGGTCCCCGGTGTTTACATTAGCTATCTTGACAGGCAGACTTTTCGTGACAATCATGGAAAGCGTGTACCCCTTGATTTTCATGATGTTTTCGTGTACTGTCTACATGTACATGACATGTGTAGGGTATTCAATCTTCATTTCAACACACCCTTGTGATATAATGATTGAATATGGCAAATGCAAATGTAAGAAGACATTTGTCTGAAGCAGAAATGTGGCGGGCTGGATGGTGGATCATCGTCAGGTTGGTGAAGCCCTTGGCGTGCACCAAACGGTGATCACCAGAGCCTGGGCAAGATTTCAGCAGTATGGCACACCAGTCAGTGGTGGTGCCAGAGACAGGGCAACATCTGCAGCTGAAGACCGGTTTTGGATCATTCTGGCCCGTAGGAACCCTTTTGCCACAGCAACCCAGCTTCGCAGTGACCTTCAGAATGCAACCGGGGTAAATGTTTCAACGTAGACTATCAGGGCAAGGTTGCACGAAGGTGGTCTCCGATCGAGAAGACCACGTATTCGCATTCCGCTGTCCCAGAACCACCACCGGGCACGATATGAATGGGCCATTGACCACGTTGGATGGACCAGAGAAGATTGGCGACCTGTACTTTTTACAGATGAGTCAAGGTACTTCCTAGACCACACAGACAGGCGTTCTAGGGTATGGCGAAAACCAGGAGAGCGATTGCATGCAGCCAACATTGCTGAGCATGACCGCTATGGTGGAGGGTCAATCATGGTCTGGGCGGCATCAGCTGGGATGGACGTACAGAGCTCTGTGTCCTTGAACGTGGTACATTGACTGCAAAACGGCATATTGATGAGATCCTGGACGTCCACGTCAGATTGTATGCAGGTGCAGTGGGTGATAGATTCATTCTGATGGACGATAATGCCCATCCTCGTGTTGCCCATGCTGTCGGGGAGTATCGACAGAGGGAGGGGATTGAGCGTATGGACTGACCAGCAAGATCCCATGTCCTCAATCCAATCGAACATGTCTGGAATGAGTTGCAGCTTGCAATTTCTGCTCGTCCAGTCCAGCCAAGAAGTGTCCAGGAGCTTGGTGCCGTGCTGGTCCAAGAATGGAACAACATCCCACAAAGGACAACCAGGAACCTGACTGCGAGCACGAGAAGGCGTTGTCAAGCTGCAGTTAACAGTAATGGGTCTCATACTCGATATTGAAGCCATACCAGTTCGCTCCGTCAACTTTTTGGCATATTGAAAAATTTCCTCTTTTACCAAAAATATCCATTTTCCACGGTTATCGTATTCAAAAGCTAAAAAATAATGTCAAACACAAATAAAATCTTAATTTCTGTACGTGAATAATCAATGTAATTAAATAAAAAGTATATACACTTTTCATTACAATATTTCAACTAAAACGTAAAACAGGTAGTACTTGGTGCTTAGCAAATTTTGAGTAGTATTATTAGTTACCCCGTGTCTGATCACGTGGTACGGGTTTTTACCTACCCGAAGCCAGCCGTATCCTGGGATACGGCTGGCTTCGGGTAAAAAAAGCCCGTACCACGTGATCAGACTCGGGGTAACGAATTTATCTATTGACTTTCCGTTTTAGAAGTACAATCTATTTCATGTGTGAACACACACAGCATGAGATCTTTTATCTTCCATTGTTGAGCCATACAGGTTTCTGTGGAATTTTTGTGTAAGAGTTTTTGTGAAAATATGCCGATATGACTAGTATAAAAAAATTATTGAATTTCTTTTTTTCTTTTTTGTCTCAAAAACATAGCTTATGAACCCCACATTGGAGGGTACTCGACAAGCTCATTCCAATAAGGGGTCATGAGCTATATTTTGGAGATAAAAAATTAAAATATAATACATGTACACTGTAAAACTGGAATGACGCGTCTTCTACGGGGTATGGACAATTTGTAGATTTCGGAACGTGGCTTCCACTGGGTATGGGAAATTTGTCAGCGGCTGGGCGGACGTATCGTGGGTTTCAATGAATATGGTCTCATACCACGTGTCTATCAACCAATCAAATAAAAAAATTCACTTTAGTCAATAGATAAATTTTCTTCCTTGTGCGTCAAAACATGTTGCCATTGGCAACGACTTTCGATTAACTTAGTGCAGTTGTGCATCAATATTTCCCTTTGACATACCCTGCAGGGTACATTTGTGACTGAATCGCATGGAAACTTGGTGTGCTTATTTGGGGTGACCTCTAGATGGGAGCCATCGATTTTTCCGTCCATTTCCGTCAAAAATAGTTGCTGTTGGCAACGACCTTTGATGAACTTAGTAAAAGTGCAGTTATACATCAATATTTCCCTTTGACACACCCTGCACGGCACATTTATGATTGGATCGCTTGGAAACTTGGTGTATTGTGAGGGGTGACATCTATATGGGAGCTATCGATTTTCTTCCATTTCTGTCGAAAAATGTTGCCGCTGGCAATGACCTTTAAACTTAGTTTACTCAGACCTCAATACGGCTCTTTGACACACCCTTCAGGGCACAGTTATGATCGGATCACTTTGAAACTTGGTATGTGTGTTCGGGGTAACCTCAAGGTGTGAGCTTTTGATTTTTTTCATTTCCATAAAAAGTTATTGTCGTTATCACCAGCCTTTGGACTTACTGCATTTGTGTAGCAATTCACCCCTTTTCACTCTCTGCAGGGTATATTTATGAATTTCCATACAAAAGAAAAAAAAAAAACATTGTCCCATGCAATGACCTTCAAACTTAGTGCATTTGTGCATTAACATCTTCCTTTGGCATATCTCAGAGGGCGCATTGATTATCAGGTTGTTTTGAAACTTTGTATACTTATGCAGGATGACAAATGTAGGAGCTATAGATTTTTCAGAAGAACCCAAACATGGGCTTCTGGCATTCAACCAGTTAACATCACTAAATCTGTTATTTTATTTCTTTATTTATTGGTGTTTAAGGTTACTTTCAGAATCTATGACTATGTACCCCAGACATTGATTTCCAGGTCCTATTTTGCTATGCGTCTGGTATATGTTTTTTCTTGGGGGGGGGGGTGGAGGGGGGGATATTTAAAAGGCCATTGTGTGGGAGGGGGTTCAGAGACCTCCTTTAGTCCTAACTAGAACCCTCCAGTCATTGCCCCTCCTACTGGGAAGGACAGAGTATTTAGAACTAGCCCTGCCCCCCCTCCCCACCCACAAGAATATTTTGCAAGATTTAGTGCTCAAACCGGGAATCCGAGGCATTTGTAGCCCCTCTA
Source organism: Pictodentalium vernedei (assembly GCA_031216915.1). Lineage (NCBI taxonomy): Eukaryota > Metazoa > Mollusca > Scaphopoda > Dentaliida > Dentaliidae > Pictodentalium > Pictodentalium vernedei. Next base: position 33,473,141 of record CM062296.1, read on the forward strand.
TTGGATACCATTTTGGGGCTCTACGTGGGGTGAAACTTGCTTTGGGTCAATGTTTTTTTTTTGGGGGGGAGGGGGTGGGCAAAAATTTTAAGGGGAGGATCCAAAGCCTCCACCCCAACTCCTGTAGCTACGCCACTGTATTTTACCACTGTAAACATACACTGCTCCACTTCATGGACTTCCCACTAGGGATATATCCACTACATCACAATGAAACGTGCTGAGAGAGTGTATAATAAGGTCTTACTCCCCCGAGACCACTTTGAATATTTCAATTTAACTTCAGTACATTCATGTCACAGCAATAATAAATCTTGTCCTCGATATTTTTATCACACATGTACCATAACAGCCTGATGACACACTGCTCTGCACCTGTCCAAATCAGATCAATACTCTTTTGTTATGATGATGAAGTGCTGGTCTTGTGAGAATGTTTTGGTACAGAATTTCCTTTTCAATGTACACAGGGGAGACATTATAACTAATCACCAGATTTTAGATAATTTAATTGGCTTTAACCATTACAATTCTCTGACCCGTTAACCCTTTACCTGGCACAGTATTTTAAAAAATTAATTAAATTTCATATTTTTCAAAATCAAATTTCACAATTTTTCAATAAAACCATATAAATATGGATATCATTAGAACCAGGTCGATGAGCTGGTTCTAATGATATCCATATTTGTATGGTTTTATTGAGAAACTTCCGAGATATTTTAGGCCAGGGCCGGCGGAACAAGGGGGGGGGGGCGACGGGGACGGTCCCCCCCCCCCTTGCCCTCGCTCACGGGGGCGAGCGGGGGCGAAAGTGTCCGACAATAAAAAATTAGCATTGTTATTGATCAACCATCAGAAAAAACAGGATCATACTGATCATTCTATTATTCAGCTGTATCTTTGAATAACCGATTCTCCTGCATGGATGTATATGTATACATTAATTGGGGCATGGGCATGGCATTCAAGGGATAGTAGGCCTATGTATCAGCAAATTTTGCCTACCTGCTCAGCCTGACTGTTTTATTAGTGAGATGGCCAAAAGCCGAGTTTGTCGACAACAAAACTGGTTCGAAGCCTATGGCACTAGATAATCCGAGACTTATACTAGCACCTAGAGGGGGTAGGTAAACAGGGCAACCGCCCCAGGGTTCGGCTTCCGGCTGTAAAAAACCCCATTTTTTTCTATTATAAAATACAAGAGGAATTCCAGGCCAAAGGCCACCAGAATGCACAATTTGAGAGCTCCCTTAAAGAAATTCCCTGGGGGGACAACCCCTCCACCCCACTCCCCTCTAATACTTCGTGCCTTCGGCACTCTGCCTTCGGCATCTGAGGCGTCCCCTCCTAATTTTTAGGCGATATACGTGCACTTGCCCTCATCAGACAGTTTCGCCCCCCTTGCCCTTTGCTGCTTCCGCCGGCCCTGTTTTAGGCTGTGGTATGCTTATATTGGTTAATTGTCTGTCCATTTTTCACTGCTATGTTAGGTAAAGGGTTAAACTAACAAACGTGTTATTATCGTCGTGTGTGCACTGCTGTGTACAGTTTATCAAACCGAAGCTGAGATTCAGAAATGATTGTTATACCCCCGCAACGAGTTGCGTCTGTCCGTCAATAGACATAATTTTGTCCGGAGATATTTTCAGACGTTTATGGACCAATCTGCACGAAACTTGGCATGAATATTCCCCACCATGGGATCCTGAGCACCTGCGATTATAGTTTTGATTGTACTTTTTTGCCAGAGTTATGCCGCTTTTCGTCTTAGAATGCTGTCAGGAGATTTTCTCAGATGTTTATGGCTCGATTCCTTTGAAACTTGGTATGGATGTTCATTACCATGGGAACCTGAGCACCTGTGATCGTTGTTTTTCCTAGAGTTATGCCCCTTTTCATCTTAGAATAATGGGGGTGGGGTGGGGGTGGTATGAAAAGGCTCATCTGGGAGAGTCACACCTCTAGTTTACTCTGGTAAATAAATTCTTCTTTATTGTAACACTAAGGGATGCCTGGGATACGAGTCCTCCAAATCTGACATCCTAACCCGTTATCCAACGCACACAATATCAAATTTATTATTAGCTCACCGGAGCGAAGATAAATGGGAGTTTAACCCCCAGCCCGCTGGGAGTATATCAGAATTTTCTCTGATCGCTCTGTTTTTCTCTTAACCCTTTACCCAACGCAGACGATATCAAAATTTATTATTTTAAATATCATTTTTTTAAATTTTTCAAAAAATTTCAACAAAACCATATCATGTGACCCCTCGTTGGAACGAGCTCGTTCCAACGAGGGGTCACATGATATAGTTTTGTTGGAATTTTTTGAAAAATAATATTTTTTCAACTGCTGAATTTGCATATTACGCGGGCGGATGTGGGCGATTTTAAGAGCCTAACCAGGAATTTCACAAATTATATCTTGCTTTACAGAGATCTGTCAATCTAAGTATATTTGGTTAAATATTAACCTGCATTATAGGAAATATTTGTAGCTGAAAACAATCCCATTTTGACATCAGAATGCAGAGGGTTAAGGGATCACTTTCTGTCCATCATTCATCCATCCATTCATCTGTCCGCATAAAATTTACATTATCGATTTCTCCTCACAAACCACTAGGCCGAACCAAATTTGATATGAATGCTCTTTATCATATGTGAAGGAAAGTTTGGTCAAATAAAGTTGTCATGCCCACAGGGGGCAGCACAAGGGATAAAATTCTGTTACCACCCATGAAATATTTTTTTTTTAAATTAAAAAATCTTCTCCAGAACTATAAAACAGAATCTTTTGATACCTTGTATACAACATCCTTAGTGGAGTCAGATTCAGGTTTCTTCAAAACAAGACCCTGGGTTCATATTTGGGCTCCCAATGGAAACTTGAATTTTAACTTGGTGCAATATGAGGAAATGTATTTAAAAATCATCTTTTTCAGATCTACCAATCAAAATCTCATGATATTTGGTATACTGCATCTTTAATTTAATGGAAGGGCAGGGGGGGGGGGGGGGAGGAGAAGCAGCTTGAAGTATGTTCAAATCAAGTCCCTGGAGTCATATTTGGGCTCCTTGTAGGAGCCTGAATTTTACCTTTGTGAAATATGAGGAATATTCTTTAAAAATCTTCTTCAGATCCACCAGTCAGAATCATTTGGTGATTGGTATAGAGCATCCTTAGATGGGTCAGATTCAAGTTTGTTCAAATCAAGTCCCTGGGATCATATTTGGGCTCCCTATGGGAACTCAAACTTTAACATAATGCAATATGAGGAATATTGTTTAAAAATCTTCAGTTCTAGTCAGAATCTTTTGATATATGATATGCTGCATCCTTTGGAGGTTCAGATTCAAGTTTATTCAATTCAAGTCACTGGGTTCATACTTGGCTTCCCTATGGGAACCCAAATTTTAACTTGGTACAATATGAGGAAATTTATTAAAAAATCTTCTTCTTCGGATCTACCAGTCAACATCTTTTGATATTTGGTATACTACATCTTTAGGTTCCCTCCGTGGGAGCCCAAATTTGAACTTTGTGGAATATGAGGAATATTCTTTAAAAATCTTCAGATTCATCAGTGAGAATTTTTTGATATTGGGTATGTAGCACCCTAAGTGGAGATTCAAGTTTATTCAAATCAAGTACCTAAGGTCATACTTGGGCTCCCTATTGGAACTCAGAACTTCAACTTAGTGCAATGTTAGGAATATGATTTAAAAATCTTCTTCAGATCTACCAATCAGAATCTTTTGATATTTTGATATTTGAAATGCAGTATCCTTGGAAGGTTCTGATTCAATTTTAATCAAATTAAGTCTCTGGGGGCATATTTGAGCTTCTTGTGGGTGCTGAATTTTAACGTAGTGCAATATGAGAAATATTCTTTAAACATCTTCTTCAGATTTACTAGTCAGAATCTTTTGATATTTGGTTTGCAGTATCTTTAGTGAGTTCCGATTCTGGTTTGTTCAAATCAAGTCTAGGTTCATATTTGGGTTCCCTATGGCAACCTAAATTTTAACTTAGCACAATATGGGGAAATTCCTTTAAAAATCTTCTTTTTCAGACCCACCTGCCCGAATCTATTGATATGTGAAATGCATCAACCTTAGGAGGTTCAGATTTCAGTTCTTCAAATCAAGGAAATGAAATAGTAACACAGGTTCCCCTTGCAAATTTGGTTGGCGATAAAATGTGTTCTTGCTGTGGATAGTTGTCAAATGAATTTCTGAGTGTCCTAATAATTGTTTTTATAGACATGAAGGGATGTAATATTTATTTATTTATTAAGGTTTAATGACACTTTAACAGCCAATGTCGGTGACACTTCTACGGGTGGAGGAAGCTGGAGCACATGTACCCGGAGAGAACCACCGAGCAGCTGTCAGCTCCCCAACATTGTAACTCAGCACTGGCAGGGTTAGATTGGTTGAAGACATACACACCATCGACGTGCAGTATGCCTTAGTACACAGCGTCAACGTGCCCCCATGTGAACAATTGGGGTTACGTGCCTTGCCCAAGGACACAATGCGGGAGTCCGAATCGATCACTCAGTCACCCATCCAAGGACTAACCAGGCTCGACGTTGCTTAACTTCGGTGATCTGACGCGAACTGGTTACAGCAATGCCACCATGCCCCGAAGGCATGTAATAAACATAGAATGACAAGTGTGTGTGAGTGGGTTAATTGATATGGCACTTGTGCCATTGCAGAAGGATAAAACTTGAGGCATGCGGTCTCTCATTCTATCCTTTCGTGCTGGCACTCGTGCTATATCAATTAACCCATTCATTCTGTGTGTATCTTCCAATGGCTCCTTTATGCGGGCAGGTGTGGTCTAGGGTGCTAAATTATTTTTGAAAGATTATTTGTAAGAAGCCAATTTTGTTTCAAAGATACCATGCTACCAGCAAGGGGAGCCTCAGTATAGCAATATTGTGATCATAATTAATTATTTTGCTGCAATTCATTGGAGAGTGCTACTCCCCAATAAATTAAACTAATTAATATAAACAATTTTTCCTCAGCCCGTGCAATCAACAACCTAATGTATATTATAAAGCCACTAAAGTGGCTTTCAGCACTTTTCAACAGAACCATGTTAAGTGACTTCTGGCACTCAACTAGTTAATTATAAGCAACAGGAAAAAGGCTATACAGCTTTAACCCTTTACCCAACGAATTGGCCACATCCACCCGCGTAATATGCAAATACAGCAGTTGAAAAAATATTATTTTTAAAAAAATTTCAACAAAACCATCTCATGTGACCTCTCGTTGGGACGAACTCATTCCAACGAGGGGTCACATGATATGGTTTTGTTAAAATTTTTTGAAAAATTTCAAAAAATGATATTTAAAATAATAAATTTTGATATCGTCTTCGTTGTGTAAAGGGTTAAATGCTGAAAATGTCCATAATGCTTAAAGGACTGGATTTATTTATTTCTTTATTTATTGGGGGGTTTAACGGCCAAAACCGGCCAGCGCTATTCTCAAAAATCGCCAATAAATTTTCATTATATTTTCATTTTTCGTCTCAAAAACATAGGTTATGACCCCTCGTTGGAACGAGCTCGTTCCAATGAGGGGTCATAACCTATGTTTTTGAGACAAAAAATGAAAAAAATTAGTTATTCGAGAATTTTTTTTGCAAGTGTCATCTGCTTTTCATGTTAGGTAAAGGGTTAACAACACTTTCGACAGCAGGGTCACCTCGTATCGGCCAATTTTCTGTGTGGAGGAAGCTGGAGTACCTGTAGAGAACCATTGAGCAGTAGCAAGCAACTGACAGACACTCCGGCATACTAACTCTGCAGAAGCAGGGTTCGCATTGATTGAAGACAAATGTACTGTCAAAGTGCAGTACACAGTACCACTGTCCCTTAATCGGGATTAAGTGCCTTGCCTAAGGACTCAATGTAGTTACCCCTGGTGGGGATCGAACCATGGAATTTTCGGTTTGAGGTCCAATGCCATAACCAAGAAGCCACAGTGTTCCCAAAGAAAAAACGATAAGAATTGAATGGTAACATCTTTGTCGCCTCATTAAATGTGATAATTGCAAGCTTTCAGCTTTTGTGGGAGCCATTTTCAAGTGCAATGGCAAACGATAATGTAAGACGTGTAAAGATGTCAATTATAGAAACCCAGGTACAGTTAAAACTAGAAGTCCTGTCATAAAATGTGCACAAATAGCACGTTGATATGTGCGTTAATGTGCACATTAAGGCCCAAGTAAGGCTATCAAATTCTGTACATATGGCCTGTGCACAAGCAATGTTTGAGCCAATGGACCTCCGGGTAACCCGGAGGTCCATTGGCAGAAACATTGCATGTGTTTGCTATGAGTAACCAGGAGAACCTGCCGTGCTTTGGATGCCATTCGATATGGCAAATTGCGTGCAATTCCAATGCGCAATTAAGCCTACATAAGCGCACTCTTCGTGACAGGACTTCTAGTTTTAACTGTAGTTGGTCAAGAAGTCCTGATCACTGAGTTGCCTTAACCCTTTACCTAACATGAAAAGCAGACGACACTTGCAAAAAAAATTCTTGAATAACTAAATTTTTTTCATTTGTTGTCTCAAAAACATAGGTTATGACCCCTCGTTGGAACGAGCTCGACGAGCTCGTTCCAACGAGGGGTCATAACCTATGTTTTTGAGACGAAAAATGAAAATATAATGAAAATTTATTGGCGATTTTTGAGAATAGCGCTGGCCGGTTTTGGCCGTTAAACCCCCCAATAAATAAAGAAATAAATAAATCCAGTCCTTTAAGCATTATGGACATTTTCAGCATTTAACCCTTTACACAACGAAGACGATATCAAAATTTATTATTTTAAATATCATTTTTTGAAATTTTTCAAAAAATTTTAACAAAACCATATCATGTGACCCCTCGTTGGAATGAGTTCGTCCCAGCGAGAGGTCACATGAGATGGTTTTGTTGAAATTTTTTTTAAAATAATATTTTTTCAACTGCTGTATTTGCATATTATGCGGGTGGATGTGGCCAATTCGTTGGGTAAAGGGATAAAGCTGTATAGCCTTTTTCCTGTTGCTTATAATTAACTAGTTGAGTGCCAGAAGCCACCAACGAGGGGTCATAACCTATGTTTTTGAGACAAAAAATGAAAATATTTTGAAAATTAATTGGCGATTTTTGAGAATAGCGCTGGCTGGTTTTGGCCGTTACGTTGGGTAAAGGGTTAACTGTTACCATTTACAACTACAGTGTACACAATATTGAGCTTCATAAGTATGCATGATGTCAATCGGTACAAGATTTCTATAGTACGTTTACTTATGGTAATAAAAAAAAAATCCTCGAAATGCACTTCAAGAAAATCACATAATGTAAAATCCTTATCCTGGGTTAATTCCATCATTACAGTTACGGCAAAATGATGAAACATCAAAAATTTATCATTTCTGTATAAGATCTGATTTAATGTTAGGAGAGTGCGAATTGCTCAAAGTTCTCAGTTTGAGCATTTGTTTAGCACATATTCAATTTTCAGAATAATCCCAAATAATAACCACTTGATAATTCTATCATAAATATGTTGGCATTTCAGTTACTAGAAACAATTTTATGCCCCCTTTTATGGCTTCATTTTCAAAATTTTTGTCAGTAGTGAATTTCCAACTAGGAGGAAGGACCGGGAGGGGGTTCCCCCTCTCGGTCCCTCCCCATAGTTGGAAATTCACTACCCTACACACAATCGGAAACCTTTAGCAATGTCCCTGCACCCATATTGGGGCTTTATTCTTAAGCGCAGCTATCACAACCCGACAGCTTCATATCAGTGCACACTTTTTAGGCTCTCTCCTATAAATTGTAACACAATAAAGATATGTAAATAAATTCTAATGACCAAAATAATGTAGCTCTCTACCAGTTAATAATATTTAACTGATCTACAGTTAAAACTAGAAGTCCTATCATGAAATGCGCACAAATAGCACGTTGATATGCACGTTAATGTACACGTTATGGCCCAAGTAAAGCTATCAAATTCTGTACATATGACCTGTGCACAAGCAATGTTTCAGTCAATGGACCTCCGGGTAACCCGGAGGTCCATTGGCAGAAACATTGCATGTGTTTGCTATGAGTAACCAAGAGAACCTGCCGTACTTTGGATCCCATTTGATATGGCAATTGTGCGCAATTCCAACGCGCAATTAAGCCTAGATAAGCGCACAGTTTGTGACAGGACTTCTAGTTTTAACTGTATAACTTTCAGTTGGAGAGTTTTTTCTTCTTTGTACATCTATTGGAACCCCATGGAGAACTGTCGACAAGTAGATTTTTAGAATAGAAATGTTCGATCTGTTATTTGGTATACAGCATCCTTATGGTTGTGAGATTCAAGTTTGTTCAAATGAAGTCCCTGGCTTTATCTTTGTACTCCCTTGGGGATCCCAAATTTTAATTTAGTACAAAATGAGGAATATTCTTTAATGAAAGTGTCAATGACACTGTAGCTCAACTTGTCAAGACAAAGACATGTACATGTATAGTATGTGACACAGCAATGACAAACATCTAGGTAATGACCTGATAACAAAGGTACATATAAAGTATTGTAACGGTCTGTACATAAATACTGACCGTTGCCTGTAACAAATGTATAGGTAAAGTATTGTAAAGGTGGGTGACAGTCAGATGCTAAACTAGAAAAGAAATTTTTGAATCCCAGAGTGGGTCTGACTGAACCCCAAAATATTTGTTCTCATAGCACAGTGATAACAAAGGCACCCCAAAACACACTCATTCCTGTCCCAAGGTGAAAACAAAGGTACCCATGAAGTTTCGTGAAGATCAGTTCACAAATATGAGCTGTGTAGAAGTTGTGACAAAAAACTGACTGGACCTAATTTCGGTACAAAATGGCCACTGGCAGCCATCTTGAATTTTGGACCGCACCCACAAACACTTGTTCTCACCCCAATGTGATAACAAAGGTACCCAAGAAGTTTTGTGAAGATCGGTTGATAAATACAGCCTCTAGCCCGAGCCGTATTGACATGTGCACTTACAGTGTATAAGTAGCACTGAATAAATCAAAGTTCATCTAATTTGCATAATTTCTGCCCGAGAAAAAAACCTGTACTATATGTGATGTATTCCATGTTACTAAACATTCATACAAACATTTATTCAAATCAGAACTTTCATACAGAAGTTCTGCACAAAAGACTGATTGCACTAATTTTGGTACAAAATGGCTGCTGGTGGCCATCTTGAATTTTGGACCACACCCAAAAACACTCGTTCTGATCCCACAGTGATAACAAAGGTACCCAAGAGGTTTCGTAAAGATCGGTTCATAAATACGGCCTCTAGCCTGAGCCGTATAGAAGTTGTGTACAAATGAAAGTGTCAATGACACTGTAGCTTAACATGTGTGTTGTGTTTGATGAAAAGGATCATGTTCAATGTTTATGAAAGGATTATGAAATAAGACAAGAACTGTGATAATTGGGAATACGTTCATTTCTGTTCCCTGTGTGCTATGTTTTTGATAAAAATAATATGAGGTGTACACTGTACTAAAGAGCTGAGGGGTGGGTTAATATGACCTCACAGTTAATGTATGTGGCCCTCACAGTTAACGTATATCAACAAAAGTTACCAAGTTACAGTGAAATTATTCCAAAACGAGTCATCCTATCAAGTTACATTAAAATCCCCTCATAAATATGGCCTGTAGACTGTGCTAAAGGTTTTCGAGCTTCGGGCCCATGTAGCCGTCAGTTTCCCAATTGCGTCCAAAGGGGACGTTCTCATCTAGACATTATATGAAGTCAATCTACCAAGTTACAATGAAATCCCTTAATAAATATGACCTGTAGACTGTGCTAAAGGTTTTTGGGCTTTGGCAGCCATCATGGTTGAATGATCGCAACCAAAAGGGGACATTCTCATCTGGACACTATTTGGAGTCATCCTACCAAGCTACAATGAAATCCCTTCATAATTATGACCTGTAGACTGTTCTAAAGGTTTTTGGGCTTTGGGCCCCTGAAGCCGTCACAGTTGCCCAATCGTGTCCAAAAGGGGACGTTCTCATCTAGACATTATATGAAGTCAACCTACCAAGTTACAATGAAATCCCTTCATAAATATGACCTGTAGACTGTGCTTAAGGTTTTTGGGCTTCGGGCTCGGGCAGCCATCATGGTTGAATGATGGCAACCAAAGGGGACAATCTCATCTGGGCATCATCTGGAGTGATCCTATGAAGTTACAATGAAATTCCTTCATAAATATGACCTGTAGACTGTGCTCAAGGTTTTTGGGCTTCAGGCACTTGTAGCCATCACAGCTGACCAATCACGACCAAAAGGGGATGTCATCATCTAGGCATTATATGGAGTCAACCTAATAGGTTACAATGAAATCCTTCCATAAATATGACCTTTTACCTATACTAAAGGTTTTTGGGCTCGGGCACCCATCAAGGCTGAATGATCGCGATCAAAATGAGATGTTCTCATCTAGACATTATTTGGAGTCATCCTACCAAGTTACAATGAAATCCCCTCATAAATATGACCTGAAGACTGTGCTAAAGGTTTTCCGGCTTCGGGCACCTTTAGCCATCACAGTAGCCCAATCATGTCCAAAAGGGGATGTTCTCATCTAGACATTATATGAAGTTAACCTACCAAGTTACAATGAAATCCCTTCATAAATATGACCTGTAGACTGTGCTAAAGGTTTTCGGGCTTCGGCAGCCATCATGGTTGAATGATCGCAACCAAAGGGGACAATCTCATCTGGGCATCATCTGGAGTGATCCTGCGAAGTTACAATGAAATCCCTTCATAAATATGACCTGTAGACTGTGCTCAAGGTTTTCGGGCTTCGGGCACCTGTAGCCATCACAGTTGACCAATCATGAACAAAAGGGCATGTCATCATCTAGGCAATATATGGAGTCAACCTTACAGGTTACAATGAAATCCTTCTTTAAATATAACCTTTTGCCTATGCTAAAGATTTTGGGCTCGGGCACCCATCAAGGCTGAATGATCATGGCCAAAATCGGACGTTCTCATCTAGACATTATTTGGAGTCATCCTACCAAGTTACAATGAAATCCCCTCATAAATATGACCTGTTTGTTGGTGGTTAACGTCACATATTTATGCACCATGGCTAATCGTGACACAACATGGAGATGAAGTCAAGTTTAGTCAATCGTTGATCAACATGTTGCCCATTTTAGAGGACTTTCACCCCAAGCATTGGTGACTGGGTCCTATTTTACTAGTAAAGCGGAACTGGTTTACCACAGTAAACAAGTGCTGCTTACTTCCCGGGGTTCCCACGGGGAAATATGACCTGTAGACTGTGCTAAAGGTTTTCGGGCTTCGGGCACCTTTAGCCGTCACAGTAGCCCAATCATGTCCAAAAGGGGACGTTCTCATCTAGACATTATATGAAGTTAACCTACCAAGTTACAATGAAATCCCTTCAAAAATATGACCTGTAGACTGTGCTAAAGGTTTTCGGGCTTCGGGCTCGGGCAGCCATCATGGCTGAATGATTGCAACCATAGGGGACAATCTCATCTGGGCATCATCTGGAGTGATCCTAAGAAGTTACAATGAAATCCCTTCATAAATATGACCTGTAGACTGTGCTCAAGGTTTTCGGGCTTCGGGCACTAGTAGCCATCACAACTGACCAATCACGACCAAAAGGGATTGTCATCATCTAGGCATTACATGGAGTCAACCTAACAAGTTACAATGAAATCCTTCCATAAATATGACCTTTTGCCTATGCTAAAGGTTTTTGGGCTTGGGCACCCATCAAGGCTGCATGATCGCGTTCAAAATGGGGAAATTCTCATCTAGACATCATAAGGAGTCATCCTACCAAGTTACAATGAAATCCCTCCACAGTAAACATGACCTGCAGACTGTGCTAAAAGTTTTTGGGTTTCGGCCTTGGGCAGCCATCACGGTTGATAGATCATGCCCAAAAGGGGACGTTCTCATCTAGGCATTATACAGAGGCATCCTACCAAGTTACAATGAAATCCCTTCATAAATACGACCTGTAGACTGTGCTAATGGTTTTCGGGTTTTGGGCTCGGGCAGCCATACCGGTTGCCCGATCGCGACCAAAAGGGGACGTTCTCATCTAGACATGACCCCAAACCTGCATATGAAATTTTGTGACGATCAGACAAGAACTGCGGGGTGTAGCCCGTGCTAAAGGAAAATGTGAACAGACGTCACAGACTAACAGACTCACAGACTAACAGACTCAGACTAACAGACTCACAGACTTCCGCACGCGTGATGGCAATAGCTTATTTTGACTATGTCAAGTTAAGCTAAAAACTGATTAGACCTAATTTCGGTACAAAATGGCCACTGGCAGCCATCTTGAATTTTGGGCCGCACCCAGAAACACTCGTTCTCGTCCCAAGGTGATAACAAAGGTACCCAAGACGTATCGTGAAGATCGGTTCATAAATACAGACTCCAGCCCGAGTCGTATTGACATGTGTACTTACTGTGTGTAAGTAGCACAGAAAAAATCAAAGTTCATCTAATTTGCATAATTTCTGCACGAGAAAAAAACCCGTATTATATGTGATGTATCCCATGGTACTAAACATTCACACAAAAAATTATTCAAATCAGCGCTTTCATATGGAAGTTCTGTGCAAAAATCTGATTGCACCAAATTTTGTACAAAATGGCTGCCATCGGCCATCTTGAATTTCGGACCGGACCCAAAAACACTCGTTCTCGTCCCACGGTGATAACAAAGGTATCCAAGGAGTTTCGTAAAGATCGGTTCATAAATACGGCCTCTAGCCCAAGCCGTATTGGCATTTGCACTTACAGTGCTGAAAGTAACACCAAAAAACATCAAAGTTACTCTAATTTGCATAATTTCTGCACGAGAAAAAAAACCGTATTATATGTGATGTATCCCATGGTACCAAACATTCATACAAAAAATTATTCAAATCAGAGCTTTCATATGGAAGTTCTGTACAAAAAACAGATTTCTGCATCGTAGGTACAAAATGGTGGCTGGTAGCCATCTTGAATTTCGGACCACACCCAAAAAAAACTTGTTCTCGTCCCATGGTCATAACAAAGGTACTCAAGAAGTTTCATAAAGATCGGTTCATAAATACGGCCTCTAGCCCGAGCCGTATCCAATTGTTGACGGACAGACGGACAACGGACGACGGGCCATGGCATAAGCTCAAATTTGGCTTCACCAAAGTTGAGCTAAAAATCTTCTTCAGATTCACGATTCAGTTTTATTTGATATTTGGGAGGGTCAGATTCCAAAGTGTTCAAAATAACTTCAAATAAAAACCCTGCCTTCATATTCAGGGTCCCTACAGAAGCCCAAAGTTTAACTTTGTGGAATATTTTTTATTTTAAATCTTCTTCAGATCCACCAGTCGGCATCTTTTGATATTTGGTATACATGTATCTTTAGTGGAGTCAGATTCAAATTAATTCAAATAAAGTCTCCAGCTTAATATTTGGGCTCCCTATTTGTGCCAATTTGAGGAAAATTCCTTAAAAATCTTCTTCTTCAGCCCCGCCAATCTGAATCGTTTAATATTTTATATACAGCATCATTAGGAGGGACAGATTCAAGTTTATTCAAATACAGACCCTGCATTTATATATTAGCAGTCTATGGGAACCTGATTTTTAACTGAGTGCAACATGAGAAAAGTCCCTAAAATATTCTTCTGACAATATTCTTCTGACACACCATCCAGTATCTTTTATTTTGTACACAGCATCCAGGGGGTGGGGGGGGGGGGGGGGGTGGGGAGGGAAGAAATTGTATTTTCTATCTATTAATATAACTGATTAAAATACAACATTAGCATTTTAAAAGATATGGCAATTTGCCAGATGGCAAATTGCAACATCTTTGAAAATGCTAACGGCTATTTAACCCTTTCGCAACTCAGCCAAACCGACCTCCCAGACTTGGGATATTGGGGTTAATTTTGGGATCATCTCGTCTGTTAGATAAAGGTATAAAACGTTCCATTCATTTGGATTGTCAGGTAAGTCAAGATTTATCTTCCCAGCTTCAGAACATGGGATATCTTGTGAAACAAAATCTGTGCCTTTTTCCCATTGAAAAATTGGACCAATTCCATGACTACGCCAGCTCTCTCATATTCTGCCATGTCCCTGACCAGCACTTCTTTTTCTGCCGCATCCCCTCCCACTGGCCAGTCCTATTCCACTGCGTCATCTGGATTATTACTGGGAACATCATCTGAACGTCTAGCACTCATAGTAGTGTCATATGTGTCAGCTTGATTTGAGCCAGACTGTACCACAGAATCCTTTTTCCTCGTTGCTATCGTCATCTTCGTCTGTGGAATTACTGTGAGGTGCAATATGCACTAAAACTGTAGCCAATCAACTAAAGGGAAACAACTCTAAACTCATTCGGACATGAAATTACTTCTGTGGACTGATAGAGATACCACACATGGACTGAGGTGAGAGTAGATGCATTACTATGCATTGGCGTGCAGTGCGCTGAAAGGTTTGTAGTGTCAGTTTACCACTGGCGCAGCACGCGCCGACGAGTCACGAAAGGGTTAAAGTCATAACTAGAAAATAAAATTCTAGAAAATACAATTGTAAAAGTTTTATAGTATTTGCCCCAGTTCTTGTGAGTTCAATCATTGATCCACCTGTCAAAATATCCATATAATACAACACATATGTCCCTGCGTGCAAAAAAAAGTCCAGAAAACTGATTTTCAGACTCTTCACATCACAAACTAAGTTCAAGGTCAATAACTCTGTGAAAAATCATCCAGCCGCGACCAAACTCAAACTCGATTTGTAGGTACCCACGACGAAGTCACACACCAGAAATCAGCCAATTATCTCAATATGAAAAGTCCGGACAACTGTTATTTCAGAATGACAGTAAGGTGGAATGACAGATGGACAAGGACAACACTATATGCCCCCAGCTAATTTGGGGCAGGGGCATAAAAAATAAGTAAATTCATTGTATGTTTTTTAAGCTAATTGTTTATTCAAAGATTATTTGTGTATATATAAACAGTCTTCCTAACTGTTCAAAATCACAAAGAAATGATAGCTGTCGTGAAAATTAAGCAAACCATTCTTAACTTGATAGAAGCCATGATACAAAATTTGTATACTTCATCCTTTTCTTCCTGTGTTGGTATAATTCATACGACTGATACAATGACCACTGATTTAATCCCATGCACACCGACGTCAAACGGCAAATCTTTCCCATAATGCAACTTGGAATTAAACCAAATCAATCTTCTTTGACGGAGCTCCTTGAGCTCCGTAAAATAAGATTGAATTGGTTAGGTTAAATTCTTTGTTGCATTGTGAGAAAAATTTGCATCTCAAATTTTTGGGTATTTTGACACCAGGGGGCAGAGAGATAAGTGATTTTACCTTTCACCTTACATAATGGCCACAACCAACCAGCGTTATTCACAAAAATCGCCATTTTAATTTCATTTTTTTCATTTTGTGTCTTTGAAGCAAAAATGAAAATTCTCAGTTACTCAAGAATTATTTTTCAAGTGTCGTCTGCTATTCAGGTGGTGGTGAGGGTTTAACATCATTACTTTTTCTCCGAAAATAAGTTTTAGAAATGCATCAATATTTTGGCTTATGAACTCAAAATTTTCTCTCTTTTCTTTTAAAACATAGTTTGAAATCTGTCAATCAATCTGACCAAGAGAGCACATTCATGCCTTTTGTTCAAATAAGAGCAAAATCCCCGTCCTCTGATTGGATGAGAGCTGACATAGTTTTTCATGTTTACAGCTCCAGTAGGAAACATTACGGTCGGACATCACAAAACAAAATATTTGAAAAGACGTTGCCCATTTTGTAATTGCTTCATCAAAGGAGTGACTAGCAAGCCGCTTCATTTTTCTGGATTTTTCACACGTGAAGCAGATGGTGTACCAGAAGAAAGTGTTGTTTAAATAACAAACCGATTTACGATTTGAACTAAGATGGAATGAGTTTATCTGGTTTATTGATGATTCATCCAGTGCCATCATGAGTACACAAGAGGTTTCTTTACTAAACCTGTGATCATTAAAAGTTGCCTTGAACAAGGCAACTTTTAATGATCACAAATTTAGTAAATAAGCCTCTTGTGTTTCACAATGTAGGTTTTGGGCTATGGGTGGTGTCTTATTGGAACATATACGTTATTGTGATGAGTTGACGGTAACATGGTCAGAGTTTTGCGGCTCGGAGCGTATGTTCAACCTCAACGCTTCATGTCTCGGTTGAACATATGCTCCGAGCCGCAAACCTCAGACCATGTTACCATCAGTTCATCACAATAACTTGCAATGTGCCACAGAGCATTACAATTAGGATGAAGTTTGGCTGCTTGGGAAATTTTGTAAGATGCGACCCATTACCAGAATCATTTTTCAAAGAATAGCACTAACATATATAATATATTATAAACTCTAATTTTATTTCCAAAACTTAGACAACACTAAATTGTTTAACAATGGCCTCGACAAAATTTGACCGATTTCACCTGCTCACTCGAAAAAATGTATCCTGGTACACATTCAGTCTTCAAAAACCAATGGACAACATGCAGGTAAATTACTGATTAACATGGCTCTTATTTTTGAATATCACAGTAGTTATGTAGCGTGCATGAAAATCTCTCAGATGCAGCATTATATGGGTGTTGGATTGAGAATATTTATTTATTTATTTATTTATTTATTTATTTATTTATTATGTCCCCATACAGCCACAAACAGCCCCCTTTTATATTGCTCTACAAAAGCTGTCCGATGAGTATTCTACCTTGAGAACTTGACTAGTAAGATGCATTTATCTTGACCAAGTTTTTACATCACTGTTGCAGCCCTGGTAATTCGACCTCAGCAATCAGCAGTGCCGAGGAAAATGCCGAGGAAACGAAAAATATCCACAGCAAAAATACTGGCGAGGATGGCTTCTTCAGAAAACCTTGTGGTGTCAGAAATTACACAACTTCCAGGTTACACAAGGAGTCAAACCATGTGGGTTGCACTATTCTGTATTGCTAATCTTACAATTTACAGTACAAGTTGCAGCATAACCACTAGAAACTATGTGTTCTGCTTCTTCTATGTTGATAACACCAGAATCTGATATCAGTTTCTGGAAAGCTCTTACACAGCTTTCCAGAAACTGATGTCAGATTCTGGTGTTATCAACAAAGAGGCAGCGAGATACTTAGTTTGTGGTTATGCTACATCTTATTTTCACTCACTACTTATTTAATATTTTTTCTCCGCATTCACATGGTTCATGATATCATGACCTAATTGAGTGAAACATTCTGCACGCTGATTGTAAATATATACACATGTATCTCGAACTACTTTCACATGTTAAAGTTATTTGAAAGTTTTCACTTCGCCGCATGCTACATATACATGGTAATTGAGATTCTGCCCAGTGCCGAAGATTTTTCCACAAGTTTTCCACAGCAGTTTTTTTGCCGGGGAAACAAGGATGAATAATTACCAGAACTGCTGTTGGCTGCCTGAAATAATGTGGAATCATGGTTAAGTGATTTGTAGCTTTGTACCTGTATACGGGGCGGGGGGTAGTTCAAATTAATCTGAGGACTTGAAGATTAATGCCACATCAAATTCAGAATATTACGTTCAACAGTTACTAAAACTCTACCCAACAGGACTAGCAGGGGACACTTGCATAAAAGATTTCTTGAATATCGGAAAATTTTCATTTTTGCCCCAAAACACAGATTATTGCCCCATATTGGACAGAGATCATTCTAATGAAGGTTTATAAATAATGTATTAATGGAGGCAAAAATTTAAAAAAATTTGAATTGTGATTTTTGTGAATATTATTGAGTGGATATGGTTTTTATTTTGGGTAAAGGATTGATATAAACATCTGTATAGTGATACTTAACCCTTTGAACTCTAGTGGTATCTTCCATGCCAGTTCAATGGCAGAAATTAGAAGAGTCCATATTCATTATTTGGGGTAGACCAATCAATATTTTCAACGTGCAGCCTCAGGGCGGCACGTTGAATATATTGATTGGTCTACCCCCACATTTACTGAAAAGCCATCCTATTTAATGATGTTATGACGTACCATGTTGCTGGCCAGAAAAACGGCTGCTAGGGTTGAAAGCGTTAATTTGTGTGCATCATGGGAATGATTTTGATTATATTTCTGTTAAACTCCTGCTGCCATTTTTATTCATTAATGTTTAATTTCATACAAAAAATGAACAGACCTCCCAAAAGATGTGTTTTCTTTTGCAAGATTTATTAACTGGTAGAGTGCCGGAAGCCCATATTTGGGCTTTATTCTGAAGTGCAGGTGCTTCAACTTAAAGGCATCATATTTGGTGGCTGAGCTTCATATTACCTTTGAAGTTAAATAATTTTGTCTGTCAAGATTGCCTTGTTACAATTTATGAGAGAGTGACGCCTATTGGCCTCGTGGCCTACTGGCACTCTCTCATAAATTGTAACAAGGCAAAGATACATGAACAAATTTTGATGACCAAAAATAATTCAGCATTCTACCAGCTAAGAGACTCTGAGATAATTTTGTTGTAACAAAAAAGTGCATGTACAAATTTAGTATCTTAAGCAAGGGGGGGGGGGGGGCACTAAAAATTTGCAAGACATGACGTCCTATTTTTTATTCGGCTCCTTTTTACACCCACCCACCACTACGTGCAAATTTTCTACTACCGTTCTCAGACACCCACACCCACTCTCCCATTAAAATCCAAAATAAACTTATAAACTTAGTAGGCACAATTGTCTTTAGGGGGTTTTCATAATGTCCTTAACCATTTACCCAACGTAACGGCCAAAACCGGCCAGCGCTATTCTCAAAAATCGCCAATTAATTTGTACTATTTTTTCATTTTTTGTCTCAAAAACATAGGTTATGACCCCTCATTGGAATGAGCTCATTCCAATGAGGGGTCATAACCTATGTTTTTGAGACAAAAAATGAAAAAAATTAGTTATTCAATCATTTTTTGGCAAGTGTCATCTGCTTTTCATGTTAGGTAAAGGGTTGGTTAAACTGGTACCACCAATTTAAACCTATGTGGGCTGCTGTGGGCCCCAATCTACAAAGGACAAGCTGTTCATTATCAGGCTTGGCCTGAGCAGGTGTACATATACGGGAACAAATTTTCATTTGAATTGTTCCAAAAATATTGTCTGCACATTTTCTACATTTCGAACAAGACATCCACACCCTACTAACGTGTGACATTTTCCCAGATTAAGCCCACTATTCTCACATATAAAGCCTCCTGATGTTGTATTTATGTCAAGAGTGTGATGTACAACATCATCTTTAAGGTTTGAAACACAAATGATGGTATATATCATCTGATATATTGACATAAAAAATTCAAAAACTTGCACAGGTTGGAAATGCACATTTTTGGCACACTCAAGAGACCCACCCACCCCCACGTCACGTCTTGCAAATTTTTGGTAGCCCCCCCCACTGTCTTAAGTCTCACTTTTATTTCCAAGAAATCATAATGGCGAGTCTCTGACTCCCCATTGTTTTCTTGGAAATGAAAACCTACTTCTATACTAACTTGTACATGCATATCATAGTGAGAACAGACAGTACTGGAATCATAAAAGTCATCTTTTTAGCATTCAAAACACAATCCAGTCAAAACACTCTAACATCAGTGGGTTGAGATTTCATTAACCCTTAGAACACTGATGGTATCTTCCATGCCAGTTAAATGGCAGAAATTGGAAGAGTCCATATCCATTATTTGGGGGTAGAGCAATTAATATTTTCAACGTGCAGCCTTCGGGCTGCACGTTGAAAA
Source organism: Pictodentalium vernedei (assembly GCA_031216915.1). NCBI lineage: Eukaryota > Metazoa > Mollusca > Scaphopoda > Dentaliida > Dentaliidae > Pictodentalium > Pictodentalium vernedei. Next base: position 33,493,093 of record CM062296.1, read on the forward strand.
TATTAATTGTTCTACCACACACATTCACTTAGTAGCCACCCTACTTACTGAAATTATGACGTGTCATGTTCATGGACCAGAAAAGCGGCCTCACGTGTTGAAAGAGTTAAGCACTTGACCATTTATGTTGAAATTAATTTCTGCAATAAATGGAGAATATACCCACAATAGAAATGTTCACCACAAGTGCTAAACAGTTGGTACACTAATTTACTTTAGTAGTGAGTAAGCCTTGTCAGAAAAGGGCAGCAATGAACGAAATTCGGTGTTAAATGAATCGATATTGGTTTATTATCCTGTTGAACACTGTTGGTATCTTCCATGTCAGTTAAATGGCAGAAATTGAAAGAGTCCATATCCATTATTTGGGGGTAGAGCAATTAATATTTTCAACGTGCAGCCTTCAGGCTACACGTTGAAAATATTAATTGTTCTACCACACACGTTCACTTAGTAGCCATCCTACTTAATGAAATTATGACGTATTGTGTTGCTGTACCAGAAAAGCGGCCTCTCGTGTTGAAAGAGTTTACAAACATAAATTATTTATTGGAGTTCAAAGTCAGGGTGTGTTTGTCCTATACAGGTTGAGCTTTTGAAACAATTTAGGATTTCATTTCTGGAATATTCCATTTTTTTTATTGACTTGCTCAAACAAACGAGTCACCTTTTAATACAATACTTATGTGGAGACTGACAATATTTCGTCCCCTGAGTTCCAATGTGTTCTACAGTACGTGGAGAGTGTATTATCACTAAATCACCCACAGAGTGGACATTCCACCCAAGCAATAATTCCAAATTTGTTGCAAAGCATAACCAGTACAAGTAAAGTTTCAGCCAATGGACCTCCAGGTTAAACCCGGAGGTCCATTGGCTGAAACATTGCTTGTGTTTTTTGTCGATATGTACAAAATTTGAAAGTTATAGCTTGGGTGATAACTCCACTCCACGGGTGATTTAGTTACAATCCACTCTCCACGTACTGTATGTGCAGTAGGCACATAGAACACAATGAAACTCAGGGGACGATTTGCTATACTCCATGTTTGTAAGAAGGTGCAATACACACAATTTGAACAGCAATTTTATTTAAAATCCTCTGCTTGATTCAATCCAAATTTTGTGGATCCTAAAAAATAGCATGTGATATTTCAAAGTTCTCGCATTTCTTTAGCAATGTGTGAGATTCTACAGTGTTGAAGGGCAGGATTTCGACCAGATCATGATCCAGTCAAATTTTTTACCCACTTTTTTCATCACAGTACTTTTCATGTGTTCTATCCATTATATCATCTTGACTATGGACAAGCCAATTTTTTACTTCTAAGCTCTCATGTAAAGACTTTTCCTTCCAAAAGTAACACAAACTAACAGAAAAGAAACGAAAAGCGAACTTCTTAGTTTGTATGTACAAAAGTTTTCACAACAGCTTGCAAGTTGTGGTCAAAACGTTCCACTAGATTCCTGACTGATACAAATCATTCATCTCTTAACCCTTTACCCAACGAATCGGCCACATCCGCCTGCGTAATATGCAAATTCAGCAGCTGAAAAAATACCATTTTTAAAAAAATTCCAACAAACCCATATCATGTGAACCCTCTTTGGAACGAGCTCGTTCCAATGAGGGGTCACATAATATGGTTTTGTTGAAAATTTTTGAAAAATAAAAAAAAATATTTAAAATAATAAATTTTGATATCGTCTACGTTGGGTAAAGGGTTAAACATGTAAAAGCAACTGATACACCTTTCTCAGGGCAGTTTCTTCCAAGAACTTACAGTACACAATGAAAGTGGGTTTCTAATAAAACACTCATAAAGTGGAGTTTCACCCCCACATAACTGGTGCTCTGTGAAACAATTAAAAGAGGGACAAGTAAGTAGGTTTACCACTCATGAATGAGTATTCAATTCCAGGGGAGTCGAGGACCCTTCAGTTACCTTTTTAACTGGCAGAGTGCTAAATAATTTTGGGTTGTCGAAATTTGTTCACATGCCTTTGCCTTGTTACAATTTATGAGAAAGTGCCTTGAGGCAATCTCTCATAAATTGTAACCAGGCATATTCAAACACTAAATTATTTCATTTCAAAGATAACACGAAGCATTTCCATCATATTTGAAGCCTTCAGTTTGCGTTACCAGCACTTCAGAATAAAGTCCAAATATGGGCTTCCAGCACCCTACAGTTAAAACTATATAATTGTTTAATAAAATCGCTCAACCGGTTCCAACGTTTCGGCCCCAACTATAAGTCCTGTCACGAATAGTGCGCTTATCTAGGCTTAATTGCGCGTTGGAATTGCGCGCAATTGCCATATCGAATGGCATCCAAAGCACAGCAGGTTCTCTTGGTTACTCATAGCAAACACATGCAATGTTTCTGCCAATGGACCTCCGGGTAACCCAGAGGTCCATTGGCTGAAACATTGCTTGTGCACAGGCCATATGTAGAGAATTTGATAGCTTTACGTGCTATTTGTGTACATTTCAAGACAGGACTTCTAGTTTTAACTGTACCAGTTAAAGGAGCTTGAGATGAGAAATTCAAGGATGTTCTGGTGCAAAAGCAGAAAAAAATGTAAGCTGGGGAAATTTGTACTCAATACTGACTATTCTAATGTCATATCTGCAATCTGCAGTACAGTCGCTGTGGACTGGTCGTAATCCACGCGTGGGTAGTGATGTCCACGCATGCGATTACCAGGTAATAAAAATCATCATTATCAAAATTTTAATTAATGAAGCACCGGGTTGTACCCGGTGCTTCATTAATTAAATTTTTGATGATTATTCCTATAATTAGTTAGAATCTAATATTATTGCGTGCATGGAAAAATTGCCCACCCGAGGAAAGTGACCGGTCCACGGCAGCCGTACTGTAAGGCATGGCTGTCATCTGATTAGACAGGCAATCTATTAGAAAGTGACCAGTCCACGGCAGCCGTACTGTAAGGCATGGCTGTCATCTGATTAGACAGGCAATCTATTAGAAAGTGACCAGTCCACGGCAGCCGTACTGTAAGGCATGGCTGTCATATGATTAGACAGGCAATCTATTAGAAAGTGACCAGTCCACGGCAGCCGTACTGTAAGGCACGACTGTCATCTAATTAGACAGGCAATCTATTAGAAAGTGACCAGTCCACGGCAGCCGTACTGTAAGGCATGGCTGTCATCTGATTAGACAGGCAATCTATTAGAAAGTGACCAGTCCATGGCAGCCGTACTGTAAGGCATGGCTGTCATCTGATTAGACAGGCAATCTATTAGAAAGTGACCAGTCCACGGCAGCCATACTGTAAGGCATGGCTGTCATCTGATTAGACAGGCAATCTATTAGAAAGTGACCAGTCCACAGCAGCCATACTGTAAGGCATGGCTGTCATCTGATTAGACAGGCAATCTATTAGCCAGAGAAGCGCCATACAAGCAATACTCAGCTGGCTTTGAGACAAGCTGACTATTTTTGAAATGAATCTCTACTGATCAATTGATATCTCAATTTTCAAGGATTTCCAAGGAAGCTTCCAATATTTAAAAACGTTCCAGGTCCTTGGTAAGGATTTTACGGAGCTGCAAGAACCGCGATCAGGTTCTAGTTAATGGACCTGCAGGTTTAGAAACTGGAAGTGCTTTCACTGAAACCTTGCCTGCACTTTGTATACTTTAACACAATATTCGGTAATTATTGACTGGGTGGAAACTCCACTCCATGGGTGTTTTAGTGGTAATCCACGCTCCATGATCTTTACAATTCTTTATGTACATGTTCAGTACATGCAGGTGGGATTGGTACCAGAACACCGAAATAGTGGAGTTATCACCCAACCAGTAACTTTGGAAAGGCTCGAAAGTTGCAGCCAATGAAACACCAAGGTTCCTACGCCCAATCCTGTGTAAATGGAAAAATCGTGACATCGATGCCGTAGCTGTGACGGGTGGTGCAATCTGCAAGTGCACCGAACAACATGTGCATCAAACAAGGGCTAGACATCAATAAGATACACTTGGATACCAAATATGAAGTCATTCCACCAAGTAGTTTGAAAGTTATTCTTTTAGAAACTCGTTGGTCACAAAATTCTAAGTTCATCAAGGGCCATAACTTCAAGAAAAATATTTGGAACAACACATGCATTGAACAGTGGCTAGACATCAATAAGTTACACTTAGATGCCAAATATAAAGTCATTCCATCAAGTATTTCAAAAGTTATTGAGTTTTGAAACTCGTTGGTCACAGACAAACCGACAGACAGACATTGCCACTTATAGAGCTGATAGTCACAGCTAAAAACTTCAAATGCAGGACTTTCAAGGAATTTACTTTCGATTTTCAAGAACATTCTCCAGAACCTCCCTCTTAAAATTAGTTTTATTATTCTTGGAATTTGTAATCAAATTCCAAAGGTCAATTTGATCTGTTCGCGTAAATGGGTCTTCATAATGGAGTAATATATTAAGGAAAAGAGAAATGGCTAACCTACAGTTACTCTTACTTGATTTCTAATCAGCATTGAAAAATTTACAATAGACATTATTTTGACCACAATTTGAAAATGAATAAATAAATGATTTGGTTATAATTGGAACGAAATCAACAAAAAAGCACTTTTGTTATACAAAACAACAAACTATTCATCAAATACCCAAATGAGAAATGAAAGATGAAAAATAAAATGAATTCATATCTTTTTACATGTATGCAGGGCTCCAGCAGGCAAGGACTGATAAAATTCAAGGTCGTTTCTTGATATATTTCAGTATTTTTCAAGGCTCTATGATGGCCCTGCCTTCATAAGTCCTAACTAGGCCTTTCAGTCATTACCCTCTCCTCCCACTTCCCTACAAGGGAAGTGGGAGGAGGGGCATAATGACCAGAGGGTCCTTCACTAACTCTGAAATATAAAACTATATACAGTACAAGTCAAAATAAATAGTAGCATAAGTATATAGCTGCCCCTGCACTGATAAGATCAGAATCTGACATCATTTTCTAGAACGCTCTCAATGAGAGCTTTCCAGAAAATGATGTCAGCTTCTGGTCTTCTGGTCTTATCAGTGTAGGAAGAGAAAGATACGTAGAGTTGAAACAAGAAGTCCTGTCATGAAATGCACACAAATAGCATGTTGATATGCGCGTTAATGTGAACGTTATGGCCCAATTAAAGCTATCATATTCTGTACAAATGATTTGTGCACAGGCAATGTTTCAGCCAATGGACCTCCGGGTAACCCGGAGGTCCATTGGCAGAAACATTGCATGTGTTTGCTATGAGTAACCAGGAGAACCTGCCGTGTTGTGCGCAATTCCAACGCGCAATTAAGCCTAGATAAGCGCACTATTCGTGACAGGACTTCTAGTTTCAAATGTATATAGCTGACCCTGCACTGATAAGATCAGAACCTGACATCATTTTCTAGAAAGCTCTCAGTGAGAGCTTTCCAGAAAATGATGTCAGCTTCTGGTCTTATCAGTGTAGGAAGAGAAAGATACATAGCTTATAGTGGTTATCCTGCAACTTATTTTGACCTGTACTGTAGTTATGATAACATGCTTCGTCAGCATTTTTACTTTGTGAATATTCAAGGTTTTTCAAAGCCTTCTGTCACATTTTCCTAAATTTTAAGGCCTTGAATGAACCTTAGTCAAATTCAAAGCCATTCCTTGAATCCAAGATCCCGCAGGAAACCCTGTGAATAATTTCCTCAAGCTGACTCGACTTCACACACATATACTGGATGTATGAATAATCTTCCTTGACCATTTTAATCCTTACAAACACACCTCTCTCAATTAGAATTCATCTGACTGTCATTCCATAAAGTATAGGGAAGAATGATTTACAACAGAAAAAAAACACTTTCAAGAAGGGGACTTTTCACAAAAATAACTTCAATTCTGTAAAACGAATAAAAACGAACGTAAAGTTTTAATAATAATACTGTTATTACAAAACTTGCAGAGAATTACAATGGGATCACGACTAAGTAATGACCTGGTTGAAATTCTCTGCCTGCTTTCCCACCCATCCATTTTATTTATTTATTGGTGTTTAAGGGCACATATTTCTGCACAATGGCTAAGCATGACCGGAATATGGATATCAAGTGAAGTCTGGCCAATCGTTTATACCCATGCTGCCCATTTTAGAGGACTTCCAGCCCAGACATTGGTTGCTAGGTCCTATTTTACAAGTAAAACAGAGCTTGTTTACCACAGTTGACAAGCATGACTCCACTTCCCGGGGTTTCAACAGGAAACCTGCCCACACAACACTGTAAAATATCTCAGATGCAATTTTCCTCCGTTTTTTTCTTGATTTAGTCCAGATTTTGCATATTTTCATATGCAGATCCATAGTATTGATTTGACTGTAGCTAAAATTTGAAAGTGGAGTGGAAGGGTTATCCAGTGGCTGACACTCAAGTATGTTTGATACTCGCTGCAGATGCCACACTTACATGTTAGACGGTCTGGGAACATGCCAACTGGGAAAAATTTGCTAAAGGCATCTGCGGTGGGTATCAAACAGACTTACACGTTATATGGTCTGGGAACATGCCAACTGGGGAAAATTTTCTAATTAGGTATCAAATGTCAACTGGGGAAAATTTTCTAATTAGGTATCAAAAGTCAAAACACTTCTGTTACTCAATAAATCTGAAATGTTTATTTGATGAGCTGGTTCCAAAGAGGGGTCATAACCTATGCTTTTGAGACAAAAAATGAAAAAATAATGAAAATTAATTGACAATTTTTTAAAATAGCACTGGTCGGTTTTGGCCATTATGTTGAGTAAAGGGTTAAATGAACAGCAACTTTTCATCCAATTAACAGGTGTTATAATTAAATGGTGGAGTGCTAAATTGTTTTTATTTATTTATTTATTTATTTGTGTTTAGGGTCACATATTTCTGCACAATGGCTAATCATGACCGTGACAGTTTTATGGGTGGAGGAAGCCGGAGTACCCAGAGAGAACCACCGAACAATGGCAAGCAACTGTCAGCTCCCCAACATACTAACTCCACACAAGCAGGGTTAGCATTGGTTGAAGGCAAGTGCACCATCGACGTGCAGTATGCCTTAGTACACGACACTGTGCCCTCACGTGGGCAATGGGGGTGAAGTGTCTTGCCCAAGGACACAACACGGTTGTCGCAGGTGGGATTCGAACCGAGGGCCTCTCGGCTTGCAGCCTGCACCTCTACCTACTGAGCCACCACATACCAAATTGTTTTTCAAAGGTGATTTGTAACTTGAAAATTTTTTTCAAAGATACAATGCTACCAGCAAAGGGAGCCTTAATTCAGAAAGATTTTATTGATAAGGCCACACAAAGTAGATGTTCTGTTTCTCAGGCAAAGTTTTGTAAAATTGCATGCGGACGGGTGTTTTTTTATTTTATTTTTGTAATTATTTCTTTGCCATCAGAAGTTCATATTCTTGGTTTATTTTATGTTTTAGGCCTCATAATCTACAGAATAGCAAGGCTGGTGGTGTATTTCATCCCTTGGGTGCAGCAAAGCTTTGCAATGCTGAAGCACTGCAAAGCCTTGTTGCACTCAAGGGACACATTTATCAATTTTATTAACTTGTGTAAAATATCAGACATAAGGCTAAAAAAAAATAATGTTTTGATTCTCAGGCCCTCCCTCGTTAGATTTGAACCTCCTCATTAGACATTTTTATTATGTCATGTTTTTTAAAAAATTTGTGAAAACTTGGATTGGTCATTTTTTCACATTTCTCGACATATAATTATTTAGCTGTGTTAGCAGTAAATTGGTTTTTCTTGTTGCAGTTTATGGGAGAGTGCCCAGAGGCACTCTCCCATAAACTGTAACAAAGAAAATTCTGATATACTGGATCATGATTTAATTATTTATTTATTTGCTGGTGTTTAAGGTCATATATTTCTGTACAATGGCTAATAATTGCCGCAACACCGATATAAACTCAAGTTTAACCAATCATTTAGAGCCATGTTTCCCATTTTAAAGGACTTCTACCCCAAGCATTGGTTAGTGGGGCCTATTCTAATGGATCATGATGCTTGACAGATCTATACCATTAAAAATAAAATAAAATTAAAATCCTTTTAGCTGTTGTTACGGCAGTTAGTTATAAAAGGTATACTATAATTACACTAAAATACAACCTTTTCTCTTTTTCAAGTGGAAAGACAGCAAAAAGATTTACCGAGTATACTCAACCCTTTTACACGAAAATTTTTTTTTAAAAAAAGTAAAAATAAAATCCTCCCTCCCTCACTGTTTGATGGTGGTGGTTAACGTCACATATTTATGCACCATGGCTAATCGTGACACAACATGGGGATGAAGTCAAGTTTAGTAAATCGTTGATCAACATGTTGCCCATTTTAGAGGACTTTCACCCCAAGCATTGGTGACTGGGTCCTATTTTACTAGTAAAGCGGAACTGGTTTACCACAGTAAACAAGTGCTGCTTACTTCCCGGGGTTCCCACGGGGACCCTCCCTCACTGATTTGAAAAATAAATTGCCTGAGAATCAATTCATTTTTTTTATTTGGCCTAAACCATTTAATTTTTTTTTTTCAAGTCATAAAAAGAGAGCATGCTGCAGCCAAAAGGACCATGCGGGAGGGCCTGAGAAACAGATTTTTAATTTTATTTAGCCTAAATAATTGTTTTCTTACTGTTTATTGGAGAAACAAAACAATTTTATATGAATGTTTTTTTCTACTGAAGCACAAATAACAAGGTTATGCATACAGTGTAAAACCACTAAAATGGCTTTCAGTACTTTTCAGTCGAGCCCTGATAGTGGCTTCTAGAACTTAACCAGCCAACAGCAGGCCTGGCCTTTTGAAAAATTCAGGGGAGCCATTATGGCTCTCCTAAATCTGTTTCAGGGGAGCTATTCTCCAATAATATCAATTATACAAGGTTATTAATATGAAAATTGAGGAGAGCCATTACAGTTTAACCCTTTACCCAACGCAGATGATATCAAAATTTATTATTTTAAATATAATTTTTTTAAATTTTTCAAAAAATTTCAACAAAACCATATCATGTGACCCTCAATGGAACGAGCTCAATGAGCTCGTTCCAATGAGGGGTCACATGATATGGTTTTGTTGAAATATTTTGAAAAATTTAATTTTTTCAACTACTCAATTTGCATAATATGCGGGCAGATGCGGGTGATTCGTTAGGTAAAGGGTTACGGAGATCAATTATGGCTCTCCTCAATTTGGTTTGAGGAGAGCCAAGGAGAGCCGGAGCAATAGCTCTCCTCAAATGGCCAGGCCTGCAACAGGAATTCAGTCATTTTCCAGTATTAACCTGACAGGTCACTATCGTTTCACGTTCATTTTATGATGCTACAGGTAGCGCGCCCCACAAAAAGTGCACGCCTAAATCCCAAAAGCAGCGAGCAACTAATTGCGGACATGGGTTTTTCAAAATCGAAGGAATGGTCGAGCCCTGATAGTAGCTTCTAGCACTTAACCAGCCAACATGAAATCAGTCATTTTCCAGTATTCTAGTAATGAATATTTATTCCAGTATATCCTCTTTGGCAGTGCATGGAGCTCTGTCAAACAAGATTAAAGCGTTAAATGTGTTGATGAAGAAATAGGTTGACAAACATGGGGGACATCAACGGTTGTCAAATTCTTTGATAAAATAATTTTTTTATCCAATTAACATAAGTTCATTATTTATTAAGAGCATGGTATAAATAAAACAAATAGGTACTAGGGCCAGGCCTGAAAATAAGCAGTCTGACAATTGCAGAATGAGGTCCCCAGAGGGTGAATTTTCAAGATCCTATCCCATACAGTGGGCCAAATTATCCTCTGGGCATCTCTTTCTGTTTAGTTTTAAGACCCTGATTCAGATTGAGGTTCACAGAGGGTCAATTTAGTGATGCTACCCTGCTGTGCAGGATAGCATACCTAAATTCACCCTCTGGGGACCTCATTTTGCAGATATCAGTCTGCTTATTTTCTGGCTTGACTAGGGCTGGTAATCAGATTTAACCCACTTGTAGAATAAGGGTTTTAACCACTTGGCAGAGCCTCGTGATTAAAACCCTCATCCTACTAGTGGTTTAAATCTGATTACCGACTCTAATACCTATTTATTCTATATACATGTACAAAACATGGGGACTTCAGTGGCTGTCAAATTCTTCAATCAATAACAAAATTTTCATCCAATTAACATAAGTTTACTCTTACCTATATGCAAATTACAGGGTAAATTTGTATTGAAGGTATAGTAAAAAGTTTGGTGTTTTAAATTTTATGTAATTAATGAGGTTATTTGATTAAGAAATATCCAATTAAGAAGACTCGACTGCATCCTATAGTCACAAAAACAATGAGTTTAAAATCATAGTGTATTATTTTATTGTCGGTTTAAGGAACAGTAACAATTTTATCATATCATGATCAAGGTTTGAACAATCAAAACCTATATTGACAATTATATCAAAATTACATTATTTCAACACAGTGCACTCTGTATTTTGTTATATGACCAATCTATGGACACAAATTCTCCCATGATATTAATTTTGAAAAGAATTTGCTGTTCTTAGGACTGTGGATAATCTAAACTATGGAACACTAATGCATATTCCCTTGTCGAGCTGTGATGCTTTTTCATGTAACAAAGAGAGACTGCACAAATATATTGGAACCCTGTTAATAGAATGGCCATTTTGCCAATGAAAATGATTCAATTTGACAAGAGTATTCAATTAACAGGGATTGTGTCACCTTCCTATCTTCTAGAGATAAACTCCAAGAGCTCTGTCAAACAAGATATAAAAGATGAAATGCCTGTATTGGATATACTGAGGCCAAATATAAACAAAGAAAACTGGGGAGAGTTAGGGTAATTTCTTAACAGGTTACAAGACTTTTTATTCAATTAACAGGAGTTTACTCTATAACCTATATTCAATTAACAGGTCAAATTTGTACTGGAGGTATGGTAAATGGTTTTGTGCTGGGAAATTATATTCAATTAACAGGGTTATTCAGTCAAGAGATATCCAATTAAGTGAGCTCCACTGTTTTGGGTGAATAAATATCAAATAATTCTAAAATTGTGATCTAGTCGACACCCAGGTTTATTTGATATTCATTCTTAACCTCGATTGTCCACATGGGGCCAAAAAGACGCCGCATACTAAGGAGTACTGCATGTCAATGGTGCGCATGTCTTCAACCAATCTAACTCTGCCTGTGCTGAAGTGTGGAGTGACGATGTTGGGGGAAGCTGCTCGTCGTTGCTCGCTGGTTCTCTCTGAGCTTCCCCCATGCGTAAAACTGTCACCGACATATGACCTTGGCTGTTAAAGTGTTGTTAAACCCTAATAAATAATTTGATATTTATTCGCACAAGAAATAAACTGTTTTTTGTGACCACAGTAGGGGAGCGCCGTGGCTCAGTAGGTAGAGGTGCAGGCTGCAAGCCGAGAGGTCCTCGGTTCGAATCCCACCTGCGGCAACGGCATTGTGTCCTTGGGCAAGACACTTCATCTCCATTGCCCGTGTGGGAGCACGGTGGCGTTGCGTACTAAGGCATACTGCACGTCGATAGTGCACTGTCGTCAACCAATGCTAACCCTGCTTGTGTGGAGTTAGTGTGTTGGGGAGCGGACAGCTGCTTGCCGTTGCTCGGTGGTTCTCTCCGGGTACTTCGGCTTCCTCCACCCGTAAAACTGTCACGGTCATGATTAGCCATTGTGCATAAATATGTGACCTTAAACACCAATAAATAAATAAATGTGACCACAGTAATTTATGTAAGTCTTTTTTCACAATGTTCAGCACTAGTTGTGATAACTTACTAGAAAGGTCTGGGAGCATGATCTCTCGGTGGTTAGGCTAAAAAAAAATAATGTTTCGATTCTCAGGCCCTCCCTCGTTAGATTTCAACCTCCTCATTAGACATTTTTATTATGTCATGTTTTTTAAAAAATTTGTGAAAACTTGGATTGGTCATTTTTTCACATTTCTCGACATATAATTATTTAGCTGTGTTAGCAGTAAATTGGTTTTTCTTGTTGCAGTTTATGGGAGAGTGCCCAGAGGCACTCTCCCATAAACTGTAACAAAGAAAATTCTGATATACTGGATCATGATTTAATTATTTATTTATTTGCTGGTGTTTAAGGTCATATATTTCTGCACAATGGCTAATAATTGCCGCAACTCCGATATAAACTCAAGTTTAACCAATCATTTAGAGCCATGTTTCCCATTTTAAAGGACTTCTACCCCAAGCATTGGTTAGTGGGGCCTATTCTAATGGATCATGATGCTTGACAGATCTATACCATTAAAAACAACAATAAAATTAAAATCCTTTTAGCTGTTGTTACGGCAGTTAGTTATAAAAGGTATACTATAATTACACTAAAATACAACCTTTTCTCTTTTTCAAGTGGAAAGACAGCAAAAAGATTTACCGAGTATACTCAACCCTTTTACACGAAAATTTTTTTTTAAAAAAAGTAAAAATAAAATCCTCCCTCCCTCACTGATTTGAAAAGTAAATTGCCTGAGAATCAATTCATTTTTTTTATTTGGCCTTATGGCATTGGACTTCAAACCAAAAGATCCATGGTTCAATGCCCACCAGGGGAAACTGCATTGTGTCCTGGGGCAAGGCACTTAATCCTGATTGCCCATGTGGGGGCATGATGGCAGTGTACTAAGGCATACTGCACATCGATGGCGTACCTGTCTTCAACCAATGCTAAGGCCAAATAAAAAAAACGAATTGGTTCTCAGGCAATTTGTTTTTTAAATCAGTGAGGGAGGGAGGATTTTATTTTTAATTTTAATTTTTTTTCCCTGTAAAAAGTTGTGCCAACTCAGTTAATCTTTTTGCCATCTTTCTACTATTGTCTGTCAAACATGAGGACCTGAACATGATGGTCCTGTGTATCAAAATTTGCCTTGTTACAGTTTATGGGTGAATGCCTACTGGCACACTGCCATAAACTGCCACAAGACAAACTCACTGCATACACGGATAAATAATTACATGTTAAAAATGTAAGAAAAAAAATTATCAAAGTTTTCACAAGTTCTCAGAATAACCGACACAATAAAAATGTTCAACGAAGGGGTGCAAATCCAGTGAGGGAGGTGCCTGAGAACCAAAACTTTAATTTTTTTAGCCTAACCCTGCTTGCGTGGAGTTTGTATGTTGGGAAGTCTGACAGTTGCTCACCACTGCACAGTGGTTCTTTCTATCCTGAGCTGACTCCAACTGTCAAAAGAGTCAATAAAACTCCAATAAACAAATAAATTAGAAAAGTAAAAAAAAAAAAAATGATCACATCATCTTTTCTTCATTGTAAGTACAAGACCCTAACCCTCTATTTTTGGCATGCTCCCGGAGAGCATCCATGATGCAAAGTTAGAAGCTAGTATTAAAATGGACCATGAATTTTGAAGAAATATTCTTTGACTTATCCAAAACTTACTTCAATGGTTACCATATTTACGACAGGTTTTTCTCAATTCTTAAAAAAATTCATAAAACTTGGTTGATGCCAAAATAATACCAACAATAAAGCAGGATGCAACAAGATAAAATTATTTTATGTTGGGCCACACAAAGTAGATCTTCTGTTTCTCAGGCCATTATTTGTGAAATTGCATGCGGGCGAACGGTTTTTTATTTTATTTTTTATTTCAATAATTATTGCTTAGCCATCAAAAGTTCATGTTCTTGGTTCAAGTTTTAGGCCTCATAATCTACAGAATAGCATGGTTGGTGGTGTATTTCATCCCTTGAGTGCAAGAAGGCTTTGCAATGCTAAAGCATTGCAAAGCCTTCTTGCACTCAAGGGACAAATTCATCAATTTTTTTTAACCTGGGTAAAATATCAGACATAAACCATTTAATTTTTATTTTTTTTAAGTTTAAATTGGTTATAAAAAGAGAGCATGCAGCCAAAAGGACCATGCGGGAGGGCCTGAGAAACAGATTTTTTTATTTTTTTAGGCCTTGTCTGTTCTATGTTTGTGTGTAATCTTGTCCCCAATTACTCATGCTTTTTTTTCTATTAGAAATCCTGCAAACAACATCATTTCATTTGTTTATTCCGAATTTTTTAGTGTTTTACATTGCAACTTACATGTAAACCAAATCTACACACCTGCTGCTGGATTAAATATTTACTGCAAGCTATAAATATATGCCGGCTTGCTTCAATGACCTACTGGTCTAGTAAATTAGGGTATGTACAGAAGTTCACATATCACACATATTTGGTGGTCAACTGGCAAATCACCTATGAATACTGAAAAAATTCAAAAAGGAAAACATTAGAAAGAAAGAAAGAAAGAAAGAAAGAAAGAAAGAAAGAAAGAAAGAAAGAAAGAAAGAAAGAAAGAAAGGACAGACAAAGAAAGTAAGTTTTTCCCCATAAATCGGTAGGCTGAAATCTCCAGTCATTTTCTTAATAGTGATGAAACGGTTACCAGAATAAGGGGTCCTTAATTGGGAACTGCACTAACTCATTGAAAAGGTACAGTGGAACCGTTAACTGAATAGCCACTTTGCCAATGAAAATTATTCAATTAACAGGAGTATTCAATTAACAGGGATTGTGTCACACTCCTGTATTCTAGAGATAAACTTAGCATTTATTCTATTATATCTTGTTTGACAGAGCTCCATAGATTACAAGCCTATACTGGATGTACTGCAGCCAAATAGGTCTATAAGCAAATGAAAACTAGGGAGAGTCAGGGTAATTTCTCGACAGGTTACAAGATTTTGTATTCAATTGACAGGAGTTTACTCAAAAACCTATATTCAATTAACAGGTACTGGAGGTATGGTTGGTTTTGTGTTGGGAAATTCTACTCATTTAACAGGTTTATTCAGTTAAGAGATATCCAGTTAAGTGGGCTCCACTGCACTGTGAGACTCAATTTTACAAAACTGTATAAATGTACAAGGAAATACCAGTGTGTGGGTGTGAGGGCTCACCAAATAAGCATTAAGCTGCTTCTTCTCCAGAAATGATATGAAGTCATAAAATTATCAACAGAAGGCAAGATGCTAACAACTTATCTCAGTAAAAAATACTGCTCACGAATATGAAATTGGAATGGAAACAAGATTTATGAAACAAGCTTTCAGGTCCTTATGGCCCAACTGAATGCCAACTTAACCCTTTACCCAACGAATCGCCCGCATTCGCCCGCGTAATATGCAAATTCAGCAGTTGAAAAAATATTATTTTTCAAACAGTTTCAACAAAACCATACCATGTGACCCCTCGTTGGAACGATCTCGTCGAGCTTGTTCCAACGAGGGGTCACATGATATGGTTTTGTTGAAATTTTTCGAAAAATTTGAAAAAATGATATTTAAAATAATAAATTTTGATATCGTCTGCGTTGGGTAAAGGGTTAAATTTCTCTAATCTTCTGACAGGTAAAATGGTGGAACAACCTGCCCTGTTATCTTAACCCTTTACCAAACAAGACACATAAGCATTACACTTAGGAGAGTGTTGGCTGAGTGGATAAGTGCGCTGGTCTCATGTCAGAGGTCCCAGGATCGATCCCCGGTTGGGGAAAGTTCTCGAGGTGTCTGAACACTTGTTGTCAGCATCAATTGTGGGGTTGATGCTGTCACAGCGTACTGTACTGTCCTATCGGGTGGGGACGTAAAATGGCTGTCCTCTGTGCATAGAGAGACACACTCCGTGCAGGCTTAAGATCCCTTTGTAGTATTCGAGACGAGCGAGGCCACAAAGTTGCTGCTACAAAGGTCATTCCAAACACCTGTGCCATTGGGTCAAGGAGAGGCGTTAATATAAGTTGCATAACTTGTTCGCCAATCTTTGTAAAGCAAATAATATTAAATAGAAAAAATAATAATACACATTAGATTCAATTTTTAATTTTCTCCTGACAGTTTATGACCTTGTACAGACTGTGGGTTACAAATGTGAAGGTGCAAGCCACTCATGCTCCCACCAAGGATTTTGCTGGAAATTTAGAATTCTGTCACCTTTTTTGTTAGTTACACGATGTCCTGTTCTTGCAAAAAATACATGCCTTCTGACAGTTAATAGATTATGCATTTTACACAACTTTTCAAAACTGTTCAAAGGGAGAAGCCCTGTTTTACATGTGTGCAGGGGGTGGGGACATGGGAAGGCTAAATAAAGTGGGAGAACAAAATATTTTTCTGCTGCCATTGCAGCAATATTTTATACCCCACTTCATTTCACCTTGTGGTAGGATAAGATTATGTATTCCTCATAGGTTAAAGACAAGTGTCTTCTCTGTGGAAAGCCATTAACTTCTCAAGCCAAGTGGAGCACTATGGGTAATTTTTGAAGGCTTAAGTACCTGGAAAATGGAGGGATAACAATAGTAAAATGACCCAAGAAATAGGGTGACTGTACATAAATTAGTTTTAGGGATTTCAGACATGAATTTATAAAAGGTTGGCACTTGCAGGCAAAGGGCGTGCATGAGTTTAGGGGTGGGGGGGGGGGGGGGGGGGGGTGGGGTGGGGGGGGGGGAGGTGTTCCCAGTCCCAAAGATCAAGCTACCTTCCAGTACCAAATGACTATTCTTCAATTCTAAAAGATGTCACATGGAATTTGTTTGGCAGAAAAATCCTCCACAATAGTTTTTGAGAGTGGGAAGGGAAAATCTCACTTCGGAGCACGATATTTGTACCATACACTTAGCAAGCTTTGTGTCTGACACAAATGCTTTGCCCCTCAGGTAATATTTTCCAGGGTTTCTGCTAGACCGGCTGTAAGTCTGTCGACCGGACCCATTCCCCCACCGATCATACTATGATCAGTCAGAAAAGCTGGTGGTTAAAATGTCGAGTACAATGCTGTATCGTAATGACACTCAGGATCCTTTGTTTCCACGTACATGTAATATAGGCATAATTATGTTGTATACTATGCCTACTATTACTCTGGCGACAACCTGATACTTTATAACCCCCAGACGAGAGGGGGAAACAAAGTTCAAATCCTAAACGTCGCCTATAAAATTTCGGACTCAAATTGTCGTGTTTGGTCCAAAATCACTGGCTTTTATTTCGAGCGATAAATGATGTAATTGCACGTGCAGGATGTCACACGTCCGCATCATGGTTCTTTTCGAATATTTCGTTTTCTCTGCATTTCCAATTATTTACATTAGCACATATCGGGTTGTATAAAAAAATTGAGGTCAAACGTAACAGTCACTGTCAGGATTCGTGGATTTTGTGTTGTTTTGGGTTTGTATTTTTATGAAACCTCCGACCAAATGTAGTATTGTGTGTCCCGAAGGAATTTAGAGAATTGTAAGAGGAACAAATACATATTTTCCACTTCAATTATTCAGCATTTTAGCGACTAGAATGCCCCCAGAGAGCACCTAAAAATCTAAATTTTCCTGGGGGGAGACCCCCTCTATACGCACATGCCTACGGCACATGCGGCAGGCAGATGCCTTCAGCGTCTGAGTTTCGCTTTCTTTAAACTACGGGACCCACAAATTTTCCCCTAGCGGAAACCATGTATTTACCCATCCCACATCCACACCTATGAAGGAGAATAGTCAAAATCTTTCTATTACTCACCATGGAATGAAGAACAGGTGGCTATTGGTTGATACAAAGGAGAAGGTTAGTATGCTGATAAGCGAAATTTGTAAGAAAGAAGTAGAATTAACCCTTTGACCCCTCCTTCCCTGGAATGGTATCGCCTTTGTGTACACTTGCAGTGAGATTGGTCAGTCCAATATCAATATACAGCAAAGATAAAACAATAACTGCAGTCTGCAGCCATCTGGCTGCAGACTACAGTTATTATTTTATCACCAATGCCCCGTGTATAGACCTCTTACAATACGACAAAAATGGGACAAAATTATGCCTTAGACCGAAAAATCGGTCTTACAAGTTCAAAGGGCTAAAGAGCATGTTGAGCACGTTCCAATGATGGGTCATAAAATATGTTTTTGACGCAAAACCTGAAAAAGTGTAGTTATTCAAGAATTTTGTTTTCAAGTGTCGTCTGCTTTTCATGTTAGGTAAAGGGTCAAAATAGCATTAAAGAGCATTGAAGAGTTTGTTTCTGGGTGTTGGGAGTTCAGAGTTAAGAAGGGGATGGGGCAAGATTTGGGCGCTCATGGGTAAACAAGACCTTCTCGTATGAGAGCTGTAACAAATCAGTGCATGGGTGGTTATTATGATGAGTTATGAGTTATTATATTATCATGGTTAACTGGACAAGTAGTTTTCCTTTTACTGAGACCTGGAATTGTTTGGTAAAGGGTTGAAACTTCTAAAAAAAAAATGACTGAATGAGAGGAAATTACTGATAAAATTGTGAAGTGATCAAGATCATTTTCTCTTTTACAAACAACACTTTTTTGTTACCAAATTCAAATATATTTATATACAACATGAGCACATCAGTGTGCTACGATACAATCTGTAACCCCTCAACTTCTTTATTTCCTTCAGTCTCAGTTTCAATCTCACACTCAATGAAATTCTCTGCATCATCTGCCTGAATGGCTGAGGTGTCAATAGTTAATTCACTCCCAAAAGTCCCAACACTGAAGTTGTTTTCAATGGCAGTCAGACTGCCATTACTGTCCAAACTAGCTTCCTGCACATCTTTCATACGTACACTACTCAAATTTGAAACTGATGAATCATCCTTAGAAGTGACCATATGTAATGGTGACTGCGAGTATGATGGACGACTTGTGTCAAAGTTGATCACTCTGTTTGAGCTATCAGAGTCAATTATCAGCATGTCCGATGACTGTCCACATTCGTCAGCTGATGAAGAATCATCTGCCGAAACAACATAACTATCCCTAGTAATGTCAATGTTATATGAATTCTGAGGCATGGGGACTTCTAGTGGTCCCTCCATTTCTATCGGCTCCGTTTTCACTTCACATTTCACTGTAGGTGTCCTTGACATACTGCTAGATAATGAGGTTGCCAACTCGGCAAATTCTGCTAAAGCAATTTCTTCCTTGAATCCCAACCTCTCTGGGTACTTACACTTAGTGCAAATGTAATCTTCATCATCTTTTAAGTCACAGTCAGCGAGTCCGACACACAGTAAGTGGAACCATAGTTCACATTTATCACACTGTACCCAGTTGACTTCTTCACCTGGCAAGGAGAAAAATAATATTTTTACATCAAGCTATTAACCCTTTACCCAACGAATCTCCCACATCCGCCCGCGTAATATGCAAATTGAGCAGTTGAAAAAATTAAATTTTTCAAAATATTTCAACAAAACCATGTCATGTGACCCCTCATTGGAACGAGCTCATTGAGCTCGTTCCAATGAGGGGTCACCTGATATGGTTTTGTTGAAATTTTTTGAAAAATTTAATAAAAATGGTATTTAAAATAATAAATTTTGATATCGTCTGCATTGGGTAAAGGGTTAAATATATAAGACAAGAGGCGCCACAGGGCCGAAGTGCTCACCTTGAACAGAACACAATCTAAACAGAGTCCAAGAATGAATCATTATACATTGTCAATCCTTGAGCCCCTCAGGAGTAACAAATATAGTTCAAGCATCACACCTTTTCTTCAGTTGATCATAATGTAAAAAGTGGAGCTCCCCTATGAAGCCCCTTGAAACAACCTATGTAGATTAATCTTAGTTACACACCTCTAGAGGGTACTGAATACAAAATTTCAAATTCTTCAGCTACATGGCCAATTCTGGCTCCCAGAGGGAGCCCAAATATTAACCCAGGCTCTCAATTAGAACAAAGTTGAGTCTGACATCCCTAGAGATGCTGTATACCACATATGAAAGCATTCTGACTGTTGGATCTGAAGAAGAAAATTTTTGAAGAAATTACTTCATATTGCACTACGTTAAAATTTGGGCTACCATAGTGAGTCCAAATATTAACATACAGACCAGATTTGAACAAATTTGAAACTGACCCCCATAGAGATGTTGTATACCAAATATGAAAGCATTCTGACTAGTGGATCTGAAGAAGAAGATTTTTAAAGAAATTTCCTCATATTGCCTAAGGTAAAATTCGGGCTCCCATAGGGAGCCCAAATATTAACCTAGGAAACCAATTTGAACAAATTTGAATCTGACTTGTCTGGAGATGTTGTAAACCAAATATGATAGGATTTTGACGGGTGAATCTGAAGAAGATTTTTAAAGTATTGCACCAGGTTAAAATTTGGGCTACCATAGCGAGCCCAAATATATACCTAGGGACCCGATTTGAACAAACTTGAATCTGGTCCCCCTAGAGATGATGTATACCAAATATGAAAAGATTCTGACCACTGGATCTGAAGAAGATTTTGGGGGTATTTTATGGGTGCTATCAGAGTTATGCCCCTTGTGGTGCCCCCCGTGGGCACGGCAAGTTTATTTGAATAATCTTGCATTGACATATGATGAGAAACATGCACACCAAATTTGGTTCAATGTGGTCCAGTAGTTTGAGATGAGAAGTCGATAATGTAAAGTTCACAAAAGACGAGGGACGGAAAGTGTTAAAAGTTAAGCTTCCTTCGGTGAGATAAAAAAAATTCTTGTTTCTCAGGCACCTCCCTTGTCATAGAAAATCTGGCTCATAACCTTTTTTTCACCTGAAAATCCCTTTTATGACACTACTTTGCACTTGTACGACAAATATTTAACCAACTAGATCCTGTTTGACAGAGCTCACTGAGCTCCGTCAAACAAGAGATAGTTGAAATTTTCAACTACATTATGGGACATTTTCACTGCTGAAAACATTGTTTTGCCACATAACAGAACTATTTTCAGAACGCTTTTGTGAATAAACAAAAAAAATCTTCCCTTCCTCATCATAAAACTGAGGAATGAAAGTGTCAATGACATTGTAGCTCAACTTGTCAAGACATGTACATGTATAGTATGTGACACAGCAATGACAAACATCTAGGTAATGACCTGATAACAAAGGTATATATAAAGTATTGTAACGGTCTGTACATAAATACTGACCGTAGCCTGTAACAAATGTATAGGTAAAGTATTGTAAAGGTAGATGACAGTCAGATGCTAAACTAGAAAAGAAATTTTTGAATCCCAGAGTGGGTCTGACTGAACCCCAAAATATTTGTTCTCATAGCACAGTGATAACAAAGGCACCCCAAAACACACTCATTCCTGTCCCAAGGTGAAAACAAAGGTACCCAAGAAGTTTCGTGAAGATCAGTTCATAAATACGAGCTGTATAGAAGTTGTGACAAAAAACTGATTGGACCTAATTTCGGTACAAAATGGCCACTGGCAGCCATCTTGAATTTTGGACCGCACTCAGAAACACTCGTTCTCGTCCCAAGGTGATAACAATGGTACCCAATAAGTTTCGTGAAGATCGGTTGATAAATACAGCCTCTAGCCCAAGCCGTATTGACATGTGCACTTACAGTGTATAAGTAGCACTAAATAAATCAAAATTCATCTAATTTGCATAATTCCTGCACGAGAAAAAAACCTGTACTGTATGTGATGTATTCCATTTTACTAAACATTCATACAAAAATTTCTTCAAATCAGAACTTTCATACAGAAGTTCTGTACAAAAGTCTGATTGCACTAAGTTTGGTACAAAATGGCTGCTGGTGGCCATCTTGATTTTCGGACCACACCCAAAAACACCCGTTCTCATCCTATGAGGATAACAAAGTTCATAAATACGGCCTCTAGCCTGAGCCGTATAGAAGTTGTGTACAAAAAACTGATTAGACCTATTTCAGTACAAAATGGCCACTGGCAGCCATCTTGAATTTTGGACCGCACTCAGAAACACTCGCTCTCGTCCCAAGGTGATAACAGAGGTACCCAAGACGTTTCGTGAAGATCGGTTGATAAATACAGTCTCTAGCCCGAGCCGTATTGACATGTGTACTTACTGTGTGTAAGTAGCACAGAAAAAATCAAAGTTCATCTAATTTGCATAATTTCTGCATGAGAAAAAAAACCCGTATTATATGTGATGTATCCCATGGTACTAAACATTCACACAAACAATTTTTCAAATAAGTACTTTCATATGGAAGTTCTGTGCAAAATCTGATCGCACCTAATTTTGTACAAAATGGCTGCCATCGGCCATCTTGAATTTCGAACCGCACCCAAAAACACTCTTTCTCGTTCCACGGTGATACCAAAGGTACCCAAGAAGTTTCGTAAAGATCAGTTTATAAATACGGCCTCTAGCCCGAGCCGTATTGGCATTTGCACTTACAGTGCTGAAAGTATCGCTAAATACATCAAAGTTAGTCTAATTTGCATAATTTACGTACAAGAAAAAAACCTGAATTATATGTGATGTATCCCATGGTACTAAACATTCATACAAAAAATTATTCAAATCAGCGCTTTCATATGGAAGTTCTGCACAAAAATCTGATTTCACCTAAGTCTGTACAAAATGGCGCCAGCGGCCAACTTGAATTTCGGATCGGTCCCAAAAACACTCCTTCTCGTCCCACGGTCATAACAGAGGTACTCAAGAAGTTTCATAAAGATCGGTTCATAAATACGGCCTCTAGCCCGAGCCGTATTGAATTGTTGACAGACAGACGGATGACTGGCCATGGCATAAGCTCAAATTTGGCTTCGCCAAAGTTGAGCTAAAAATTACCCGAGAAACAAGATTTTTTTTTATAGGCTTTATATAAAATCATGCTAAAAATCATTTCTTTCTGAGCACTCATTCAAAAGTTGGATGGGAATGAAAATTACTCCAAATTTCAAAATCGACTTTTGATGAAAAATCGGAAGAAAAAGACATTTGGAATGGTTCAAAATTAAACTTGAGCTAGATGTGTTCAGTTATAAAACTATTCTGTTCTACAAACAGTTTATCAAAGTTAAAAATCTGGAAAAAATAGTGCAAAATTGAATACACAAAGAGTAATCGCGTGACTGGACTGGTTATGTGAAATAATTCATGAGAGGTGAGGAATGTTACACAAACACGAGTGCACGAATGTGTACGAGTGTTTTACAATATAGTCCCTCACCTCGAATGAATTATTTCGCGTAACCAGTTCAGTCGAGCAATTACTCTGTTTATTACTTTTCATTATTAACGATAATTATATTATTTAACCCTTTACCTAACGTAACGGCCTAAACCGACCAGCGCTCTTGTAAAAAATCGCCAATTAATTTTCATTATTTTTTCATTTTTGTCTCTAAAACATAGGTTATGACCTCTCATTGGAACGAGCTCATCGAGCTCGTTCCAATGAGGGGTCATAACCTATGTTTTTGAGACAAAAAATTAAAATAATAGTTATTCAAGAATTTTTTTTGCAAGTGTCTTCTGCTTTTCATGTTAGGTAAAGGGTTAAAAAAACAAAAAAAACCCCAAAACAATGAAGTCCCCATTACACCCACGGCAAAGCGTCTTCGTTTGCGCGCACAGATACATGACCCAATTGTTGATTGGATAATTCACCTGTGAAGTTATCGTTTATAAATAAACCCGGAAATCCCAGTAAATCACACGTTGGAAAGTAATAAACCTAGATAAGGCAACACAAAGTAGATCTTCTGTTTCTCACGCCATTATTTGTGAAATTGCATGCGGGCGAGCGGTTTTTTATTTTATTTTTTATTTCAGTAATTTCTTCTTTGCCATCAAAAGTTCATGTTCTTGGTTTATGTTTTAGGCCTCATAACCTACAGAATAGCATGGGTGGTGGTGTATTTCATCTCTTGAGTGCAAGAAGGCTTTGCAATGCTAAAGCATTGCAAAGCCTTCTTGCACTCAAGGGTCAAATTCATCAATTTTTTTAACTTGAGTAAAATATCAGACATAAACCATTTAATTTGTATTTTTTTTAAGTTTAAAGTGGTTATAAAAAGAGAGCATGCAGCAGCCAAAAGGACCATGTGGGAGGGCCTGAGAAACAGATTTTTTATTTTTGTAGGCCTAATGTCTAGTTAAAAAAATACATAAAAAATTAATTGATTCTAATTAATCATTCAAAAGTTAAATGACAGGAACAAACATTTCTCTAAAATCCACATTTCAAAGTGAAAAAAATATTTGAAACAGTTCAATATTACACTTGTCCAATCAACTGTTTAATTATATATAAATGCACGGCATAAATCACTTCATTTTGAGCAATCTTTCCAAATATATCAAACAGAAATAAACCATTTACCCCATGCACAGTATAACAAAATTTATTTTAAATATTTTTTTGTTTTGTTTTTTTTAAAAAAATATCAACAAAACTATATCATGCGTCTCTCGACAAACTTGTTCCAGTGAGGGAATACTTGATATGGTTTTCTTGAATTTTTTGGAATTTTTTTTTTCAACTTCTCAATTTGTTAATTACGTAGGCGGATGCAGTCGATTTGTTGAGTAAAAGGTTAACAATTCTCAACATTTAAAAGTTCATTTTTGCTTCAGGTCTGAAAAAATTGCTGAAAGTTAAAAAATTTATAGTAATTTATATATTTTTTATACTTACCAATGACCCAGACATAGCTGGTGCTAACTCTTAAAATATAGGGCCAAACACAAATTTTGCCCCCCAATCCCCAAAATTTGCATCTAAAACTAAAGAAAACATGTCCTGAGAGGCCCTCCACACTTCGCCCCTACTGCGCATGCGCAGTGTCAAGGACGTTCCGAAATTGGCGCCATTTATCATTCTAATAACCAGTGCCTGGTAAGCGCTATGTACTCAGCGGGGAGGCAAGAGTTCCCAACTCCTGGGAGGGCCATCCCCGTCTGGGTCATTGGTAAGTATAAAAAATATATAAATTACTATAAATTTTTTAACATTTTTATACTGTACCAATGACCCAGACATAGCTGAATAGTAAAAAGGCTGGAGGGCCAAGGACATAGAGCAAAATGGAATACGCTCAATAAAATAAAATAGAGTCATCCCCTGTAGGGAAAAGAAGTAATAGGCCTTACATGTATCTTTCTTATTTATGATAAATTAGAAAGATACAACACCTTCCAAAAATTGAGCTTCATACATCCATGTACTCTATTAATATCCAATAATCCTTATACTAATAATTTTTAAAGTAAGCCAATAATAAAGTAAGTCTAGAGAATAGAGACTCTTATACTCCTAAAAGTGTGTGAGAATTGCATAATCATGTCCGTTGACATATGCAATATTCAAAAGCTATACTTTAAAAACTAAGACTTGAATGAATTTTATAAACTTAAACTTCTCACTAAACAACCATCCCAATAACAGCTCAGAATTACTAACTCCGGAGGAGGTATCCCCTTGTTTTCATAGTAAAAACAGGTGACCCAAGGGAACACCCTCCCCCCCCCCCCCCCTTTTTCTTGCCCTGGGTCAAATAGCCCAGAGCGAAGAGGGCAGCCGAACGGAGACACTGCCGAAACAGACAGCCTACCTAGCTATAGTAGCAACTGTTAAGTGAATGACATTCTGAGCAGTAGATAATAGACCTAACAATAGAGGCCTCCAGAAATGGACTCGATATTTCTGAGATAAAATTCATGAATGGATGGCTGAGCGCAATGAGCAGCCTTCAAAAATCTATAATAGAACACTATTAATGTAAGCCCAAGAAGTAGAAGAACTCTTACTTCATGAGCCGAAATCTTAAGCACAACTGCTAAGCCAATGATATACCATAAGCAGTACGCTAGTTAATAGAATCCATTAACAATAAAATGGAGCGTAACGTCCTTCTACTAGACATCAAAGACAGAAGAAGCTTACGCCCTTGTAATAAACAGATATCTGTTTATAAATACATAAACTGTACCCGGAAAGAGTAAAGGCCTATGCCCATACGAAGACGGAAGGACCTTAAAATAATAGGTTCCGGATAATAGGAGCCTAACTCTTATGCAACAATCCAACCTAAATAGTAACGGAAGTATTGATTCCGAAACTATGAAAGTGAAAATCATCCATCGATAGTGCATGAAACTCACTGATTCTACAGTAAAAGAGAAACCAACAGAATTACTGTCTAAAAGGTCAGAATTTGAAAACTACTGTTTCCAGAGGCTCAAATGATTACTTAGCTAAATAAGAACCTGAAGTTAAAATCCGTATAGGAATTTAATCTAAAGATTCTAAGTCTATTTATCAAAAAGTTACTAACTGACTTAGATAAAGAGACAAAAGACTCAATTGTAAACTATCGTAGAGTGCATAGGTATGAGATAACATAAACCTATAACCTAAATAACAACAGGCTGCAGTAGATCTTGTGAAACAAGTATACTAAAAAATAGCAATGAGTAGTATGGAGGGATCAACCATATGAACATAATGATCCCTACACCACGACGGAAGAGCCTCCACTTTAGTCGCATAGAATAGCGAAGAAGAGGATCTCCTATAGTAAGAAATCGCGTCCAAAGCTCGTCCAGTACAGTGCTTACAATGCAATACGGACCACACAACGGAATACATGAAGGTTGCGACCTTGCTGGTTGTGATAAAGATGACACGATTTACCCAGTGAAAAAAGATCCTCACATAGAGGAAGATTTCACGTTAAGATCCACAGTAGACAAGAGAGTAAATTACTCATGATCTCTGTGAAGATAGAGATGCTATCAACAGAAATGTATTGTGGTTGTTTATCTTAGCAATACCTGCTAAAAACAACAGCGCCGGAGGATACGCGTATCCTATCATTCTGTCCTATAGATCAATAGAGCGTTAACAGTATTAGCTCAGAGATCTGGACAAGCCAACACATACGTCTGCAATTGATTAGCCAGCTGTGTCATAAATAAAACATCATTGGGCGCTCCCATAGATAGCAAATCTGATTGAATACTTGTTTGTTGAGAGTCCATTCTGACAGCAACAAGCGACCCGTAAGAGAACGGGAGTGCGATAAAACAATCAGACGACCCAGAATATGACGGACCAAAACTGAACTTGGTGTACTATAACCAACAGACGGATTCTTTCCATTAAATTGAATAACGGAAACGAAAGAGTGCCTCCCTGGTTCCGGAGATACGCCACTACTGTCGAATTAAAGGACAGGAATTTGGGCATGCGTTTCTGAATAATGTTCATGCAATGACATAAAGCAAGCCTAAAAAACATTATTCCGCGGAAGTTAACAGATAGCTAAAAGACTGTGGAACCCAAAGACCCTGGCACTTCGAATCCGTAGGGATCAGTATATATCCCAATCTGTTTGACTGGCAACCGTCATAACAGCCACACTCGGGTCTGGCAACTGCGGCGGCACTCTCTGAGTCAACCACCGAATGTTTGCCCCAGTCTGAATCTCTTGTAACACTAGATAGACAAGAGAATGTATAAATCAAGCAATTCATGGATTGCCGGAAAGTTGCCGTCGAAGAGAAGCTCCTCCGAGAACGAAGCGACTCTGAGAGAGTTCTTAACCTACTATCCACGCGTGGATGTAGCTAGGGCTGCCTCACGTCTAACCAACTCCAATCAGCCACTGAAGGGCGGAGTTATACGTGAACAAACTACTGCCCTCAAAAGAAATTACATTGAGAATAATATCCCGTAAATCTTTTCTTGAAAACGTAATGATAACGCCTCAGTAAGGCGGATTACGTATAATAAAGCGTCTAAGTTAAGTCTAATATACATAATGTCGTTCCCAACATTGAAATTGGAAAAGACATAAACGGTGAAAAAGAATATATGCAGTCTTTAATCACACCGTCTAGACGCATATGAACTCTCGGTATGCCCTGCTCTGCCAAAATAAACTATATGTAAAAAAAGATAAAATGGCAGAAATGAGCCACGCGGACAAGAAACTAAACTATCATGCTTAGTAGCCGTCTTGTATATATATATAAATATATAGCGTCGAAAAATAAAACACATGTTGTAATGACAATATTGGACTGCGTCGGTAAGTCAGGGACAAAGTCCCTGTACCGATCGAAAAATCCGAGTCCAAAGACGCTATAAGTCTCTTATCCAAGATCGCAGCAATGAAGTCCGAAAAATAATCACTGGAAGAAATGCCAGAAGATATGAAAGGCATCTTCCGATACTACTAAAGGGAAAACTCGAAATCTTTCGAATCCCTTTCGCCATCCTGTCGGACCCTATAAAGCGTTCGGTCGTCCGTAGCTTGATGCAACCGCGGACCGCACCGACCCAGCGCCGTCGGATAATTCCTGATTCGACCGAGAAACCGTCAATTGCTGGGATGCTGCGAAACAACTGTGCTAACTCGGATAGCACGTCCGTCACTGAGGCCTGAGGAGCAGCGGTCTTACGATGCATTGCCGCAGGAAGCTCCGAGATCGTTACCCCGCGCATACTTCCAATATGCGAGCGAACGGAGTGTATAGGCCTCGTGTCCCTTGGCTACCGGATGGCGCGACCTATTCGCTGTGGAATCACTGAATGCCGAAACTGATCGGATACTCGAGGTCACGTAGCCAATGTGCGGTCGTGTGCCCTGCTGTGAGGATGAGGAAGCATTAAAGACAGTCTCTCGGACTGTCAAAATAACGGAGCGTCCCGAGCAACGGACATATGCTCCGAATGTAAAATATCTGAACCACAACATGCGGTCCCCTATGTTGTTGGCTTCCTCCGATCTGTCCTCAATCTGCCGTCACTGGGTGAGTACTAAAGTAATTAAAGTGCTCGCATCACCCAAATCTCCTTCCTAGACCGCAACGGACGAACCCGGCAGCCGAACCATTCGATGAATGTACGCTACACCGGGTGAGCTAGCGAATGTCACTCCGTAAGCGATAGACATATTCCATGAGCACTTATTGCCGCTAACTCTTCATTAACTATGACGACAGAGGCACACTTTTGAAAGACATCTCCATAACTCTTCGAACAAGAAACCAGAAATGCTTGGATAGCAAGCATAAAATAATAATATATATAGCGTCGTTCAATAATTCGAAAGTTTGTGTGACATTATTGGACTATGTCGGAACTGAGGGACGATGTCCCTGAACCGAACCAACAATTTCTAAGTCCACCGACGCTATCAGTTTCTTATCCGGCATCGCAGCATATGTTGTTCCGAAAGGTAAAGCTAGAAATCCACCGAATCCCTTTCGGTATCCCGTCGGACCGGATGAAACTTTCGGACGTCCGTACCCGCTTCCGCGGAGCGTCCCGACCCAGCATCGTCGGATAAAATATATGCGACAGATTCAGTTGATGCTGGGATGCTGCGATAAACTGTGCTATTAAGGAAAGCACGTCCGTTCCCGAGGCCTGTGCAGTAGCGGACTTACGATGCATTGCCGCTGGAAGCTCCGTGTACGTTGACTCCCGCATACTTCCTATGCGAACGTCCGGAGTCTGCAGGCCTCGAGTCCCCGGCTACCGACCCAGCGCTGTCGGATAATTCTCGATCCGACACCGTTTCTGTCGGCTGCTGGGATGCTGCGATAAGCTGTGCTATGTGCACAAGAATGTCCGGCGTCGAGACCTGCGGAGGCGCAGTCTATCGCTGCTTCGCCGAGGGCAGCTCCGCATCAGATGGCTCCCGCATACTTTTCCTATGCGAACGTCCGGAGTCCATCGGTCTCGAATCCCTGGCTGCCGGATGGTGTGACCTGGTCGCCGAAGAATCCTTGATCGGCGAAGCTGGTAATATATCGGCGGTCACGCAGCCAAGGTGCGGTCGTGTGCGTTGACGAGAAGAGGAAGCCTTAGCAGTCTCAGCGGACTGCCTATACAACGGAGCGTCCCGAGCGACGGACGTATGCTCCGCTAACGACACATTTGTACCACAACATCTGGGGCCAGATGTTGTTGAACGAGAGAGGGGCCTCTCTCGCTTGCCGTCCGGATGGACCGGAACGAGCTATGAACCGGACTAAAAGGCTTCCTCCGTTCTCCCTCCGATCCGCCGTCACTGGGTGTGCATTAAGTTAATTTTATAGTGCTCGCATCACCCCAAAATTCCTTCTAGACCGCAACGGACGAACCCGGCTGCCGAACCATTCGGTGAATGGACGCTACACCGGGCGAGCTAGCGGACGTCAAAGGCCGTCGAACCTACTAGGGTCCTCTTAGGCAATTGGCGTATTACATGAGCACTTTTCCGCTAGCCCTTCATTAATTGTGACGACGGAGGCACACTGTTGGAAGACATCACAGATACATCACCCTAATCTTGATCGTCTGAAATAGAAATTGATAAAGTAGAGTGACCCTGCGGGGAAAGGACCGGAGTGTCCAAATCCCCAACAACATACCGTGACATACGCTTCCCATATTGTCATCGAAATCATACGATACAGAACCGGAGTTAATGCGAGTACACTGACCACATATAGAATGATAATAAGGTCAGAGGAAGACTTCCTCTTAAAACAATTGATCAATATCCTTTCAATGTGAAAAGAAAACAAGTCCTGGTACTCGCACTAACCCCTGGCAATCAAAATACATAATAATAATATGATCCATTAATATAGAAAAAATAATTGAAATCAAAATATTTTGAAAAAATATTTTTTCAGAACAGCCCAAGTTTCTGAAAAGTAACATTGAGCCCCAATGGATCCCAAGCCTAAGTGTGGACAAAAATTTTAAAAATATTTTAAACAATTTATTCAACACTTACGAACAATAATAATGTATCTAGTTATGATTGAAATAACATAAAGATATTATTATTTAGAAATCCCCCCCTCACACAGAGGGCTGTTGTAAATGTAAACAATGAGTGTAAAAACACTAAAATAAGACTCCAGGCACCCAGGCCCGAAATCAGTTACCAAAAATACACCATCTGATGCAAAACAGAGACTTCCAGGGAAGAAACTGCAGAACATCAGATGGTAGATGCAGAACACAATGCCTAACCACCCGTAGGTGAAGACGTAAACATGGGGAAAGAACAGAATTCATTCTGTTATTCAGCTAAACTCCCAAGAAATTTTAGTAATAATAATTACAGAAATTATGCCAAAAGCATGGGAGAATAGCAAGGGGGAACTTAAAGGACAGGGAGAGAGGAAAAACACTTGTAAAAACAGTGTAACTAAATAATCAGAATGACAACAAAATGGCTGCTGCCTTGAAAATAGGTAACTTAACATAATTTCATTAAAAAATTTTAAGTTACAGCCCTGATAATATTCTGTCACACATTCTTTTCCTCTCCTCCTTTTCTATCCTCCTTAGAATCACCATTTCACTAATATTTATGTGTCTGGCATCATTTAAACTGAGATTTAAAAGCACAAAGATCAGTCAGATGTTAACTGATGAAGGGCCAAACTTAGAATGATAAATGGCGCCAATTTCGGAACGTCCTTGACACTGCGCATGCGCAGTAGGGGCGAAGTGTGGAGGGCCTCTCAGGACATGTTTTCTTTAGTTTTAGATGCAAATTTTGGGGATTGGGGGGCAAAATTTGTGTTTGGCCCTATATTTTAAGAGTTAGCACCAGCTAAGTCTGGGTCATTGGTACAGTATAAAAATATACCGTATTTACTCTATGTATTGGGACACTCTATGATTTGGGACACACATTTTTTCCAGAAAACTATATTTTTTTTATGCTCCAAAGTTTGGCACATTCAGGAGATTTGTTTCCAGTTGACCCGTCGCTAGTATCAGGCGACACTCATGAAAAAAATTCTTGAGTAACTAAAAATTTTCATTTTTTGCTTCCAAAACATAGCTTATGATCCCTCATTGGAACGAGCGCATGATGGATCATAAGCTATGTTTTGGAAGCAAAAAATGAAAATATAAAAAAAATTGGACAGCGATTTTCGTATACAGTGATGGAAAACGAATCACACACAACGTTATTCAGCATCAAATCATCAAATTAAGACCAGGCTGTGTTCTTTCCCCATTTTCTAACAATTGGGACACCTGTGAAAATAATTATTTTTAGCTGTCCCAATACATTGAGTAAATATGGTACTTGAAACTACTACTTCAACAAGATACAGTAATGCAGTAAAAGGATTCTAAATAGAGGGTCAAATATTATTGAATGGAAATGAAATATTAGAAGATATTGTGGTAAATTGATGGTAACATGGTGTGAGGTTTGCAGCTTGGAGCTTATGTTCAACCGAGATGCGAAGCGTTGAGGTTGAACAAATCCTCTGAGCCTCAGACCACGTTACCTTCAATTCATCACAATAACATATATGTTCTAATAAGACCCTTCCCAAAGCCTAAAACGCACACCATGAAATGAACATGGAAAATTCAATGAACAGGGGGGAGGGGATAATTAAAATAGGTTAAAGCACATCTAAACTAGAGGTATTGTGAGCAAACTCACAAAGTGATACCCCCGTGCCTGAAATGTATAAGTTAAGATTATCTCCCCTTGGAAATGTCAGAACAGAATTATATTGCTTCATGCACATCTTCATATGGAGTTCTTCCATTGTGTAAAGTTTCATGAAAATTCTTCAAATGATTTAGGAGGAGTTGCACTTACAAGGATGGACAGACGGTATAAGTTAGATTATCTTCCCTTGGAAATGTCAGAACGGAATTATATTGCTTCATGCACATCTTCATATGGAGTTCTTCCATTGTGTAAAGTTTCATGAAAATTGTTCAAACGGTTTAGGAGGAGTTGCGCTTACAAGGATGGTCAGACGGACAGATTATCTTCCCTTGGAAATGTCAGAACGGAATTATATTGCTTCATGCACATTCCCATATGGAGTTCTTCCATTGTGTAAAGTTTCATGAAAATTCTTCAAACGGTTTAGGAGGAGTTGCGCTTACGATGAATGGACAGACGGACGGACAGGGTGATTCCTATATACCCCTCCAAACTTTGTTTGCGGGGGGTATAAATACACCACTCCTAAAGCATACTCAAAATATTTAATTCCCCCTCCCCCTTTAAATTTTTTAATTTGTGCCAATCTGAAATTGATCATCATAGATGCATTCAAATCTGATTAGCCCAGAATAAACCTACCCTTGTTTTTTGTGTATTTATTTATTGGTATTTATGATCACATATTTCTGCACAATGGCTAATCTTGACCTTTATATGAAGATAAAATAAAGTTTAGTCAATCGTTTATATCCATGTTGCCCATTTTAGAGAAGTTCTACCCCAGGCATTGATTAATGGCCCCAATTTTTCCAGTAAAAGATCTTGTTTTCCTCAACAAGCACAATTTCACTTCCTAGGGTTCCCACAAGGAATTTATGCCTTTGACACATTACATAACGTAATGGCCAAAAGTGGTCAGTGCTATTCACAAGGCTTTTATTTCAAGCCTTCATTATTAAAGATTTTTTGATTTTGCAAGTGTTGTCTTCCAGGGTTCCCGCTGATATCAAAAAATCAAATTTAACCCTTTACCCAACCTAACGGCCAAAATCGTCAGCACTAATTCCAAAAAATCACCGTTTAATTTTCATTATTTTTTCCATTTTTTGTCTCAAAAACATAGCTTATGACACCTCATTAGAACAAGCTCATTGAGCTCGTTCCAATGAGGGGGTCATAAGCTATGTTTTTGAGACAGGAAATGAAAATATTTAATTATTCAAGAATTTTGTTTGCAAGTGTCGTCTGATTTTCACGTTAGGTAAAGGGTTAAGCATCATTTAAGCACTTTTCAAGGACTCTTATAATTTTGATATCAACTTACAACACCATAGCAACACAAAGAATTTCAGTCAAAAGGACCTGATCTCTGAAAAGCCCAACTAGCTGGATATATATTGTTCCTTGAGTTCAACAAGGAGCCATCTGCAATGCTAAAGCATTGCAGATGATGCCTTACTGCACTCAGGAGATAATACAGGGATAAAATAAATGTGATTCCTGACCAATTTTATGACATCGCATGTATATTGGAAGTGTTATCCAAAGACTTATTTTCTCTGAGGTTATAGGTAAACTGAATTTAAGTTATTTATTTATTTATATTTATTTATTTATTGGTGTTTAAGGTCACATACTTATGCACAATGGTTAATCATGACCGTGACAGTTTTACGGGTGGAGGAAGCCGGAGTACCCAGAGAGAACCACCGAGCAACGACGATCAGCTGTCAGCTCCCCAACATCGTAACTCCGCATAGCAGCACAGGCAGGGTTAGATTGGTTGAAGACATGCGCACCATCGACGTGCAGTATGCCTTAGTACACAGCATCATCGTGCCCCCATGCAGACAATCAGGGTTAAGTGCCTTGCCCAAGGACACAACGCGGGAGTCCGAATCGATCACTCAGACCGTCACCCATCTGAGGATTAACCGGGCTCAATGCTGCTTAACTTCAGTGATCTGACGAGAACCGGTTACCGCAACGCCACCAAACCCCCATTGAATTTAAGTACTTTTCAAAGGGAGTGTGGGAAAATCAAGTACTTTTTCAAGGCTAGAAAGAATTTCAAGCACTTTTCAAAGGATGGGCCAAAACTTTTCATTTGAATGGGAACCCTGGTCCTCTATTTATATTATTTATTTATTTATTGATGCTTAAGGTCACATATTTATGCACAATGGCTAATCATGACCGTGACAGTTTTACGGGTGGAGGAAGCCGGAGTACCCGGAGAAAACCACCGAGCAACGACGAGCAGCTGCCAGCTCCCCAACATCGTAACACCGCACTGCAGCACAGGCAGGGTTAGATTGGTTGAAGACATGCGCACCATCGACGTGCAGTACGCCATAGTACACGGCGTCATCGTGCCCCCACGCGGGCAATGGAGATGAAGTGTCTTGCCCAAGGACACAACGCGGTTGCCGCAGGTGGGATTCGAACCGAGGACCTCTCGGTTTGCAGCCTGCACCTCTACCTACTGAGCCACCGCGCTCCCATTTATATTATTCATTTTGGATAAAGGGTTAAGAGTTATTCAATATAACAATATTTCATTAATGTGTTTGGTTGGTCAATTTATAAGATTTCGAAAAAAAATAAACACAGATGTTGACCTACCTAAAGGTCTTAAACACATATCAGCTGAGCAGTCCTCTTCTGTTGTATCATCATTGTCATCGGCATTGAGTATTATCAACTCCTTCTTTATTTTGTCCTTCTTTTCTCTTTTCACAAAACTCTTAATCTTCTTGTCAGATTTCCCTCCTTCCTTTTTTATTTTAATTTTCTTTTTCTTCATTTTGTCTCCTTTTTCTAACTTCTTCTCTCGGAACTCTAATCCTTCCTTGTGCTCTGTGCAGAAAAATTTAAAACAACATTAACTCTTAAAAGCCGGGAGTCAAGTTTTCTTGCCTGTGATGTAATACTGCAGATAATCTGGCTGTGATGGTTCGGCTATCTTTGGGCTGGGGGAGAAATAAACACTGAGCAGGTGCTTCTAGTTAAGTGTCGTCTGCCTGAATAGGCAGACGACACTTGACTAGAAGCACCTGCTTTACTATAAGTTTTTTCGCAGTATGTCATGTTCAATAAATTCATTCTCGTTCCCCGGGTTCTAAGAGTTAAGCTTTCTAGAACCAGAGTATAAATAAAGTGAAATGAATGAAATTCTTCTGACCTGCAACAATACATTGATTGGCGCAGTGTTTTTAAACTTCTGTACAAGTAACAGGGTTATTTAATTAAGAAATATCCAATTAAAAGGTTCTTACTGTGTTTTTTGTAGAGAGTGGATTGTTGTCTCAAGGATGAGGTTTTTCCCAGGACTTTCAGGACCCTTAAAAGTCATTTCTACGACATTTTAATCAATTTTCGAGACTATTCCTCACTATTTAACCCTTTACCTAACATGAAAAGCAGAGGATACTTGCCAAAAAAATTCTTGAATAACTAATTTTTGTCATTTTTTGTCTCAAAAACATAGGTTATGACCCCCTCATTGGAACGAGCTTGACAAGCTCGTTCCAAAGAGGGGTCTTAACCTATGTTTTTTGAGACAAAAAATGAAAAAAATAATGAAAATTAACTGGTGATTTTTTAGAATAGCCAGTTTTGGCCGTTACGATGGGGAAAGGGTTAAATATAACTTTCAGCGAACTTATAAGTAAAAATATAAATATCAGTTTAGGCCCCACAAAGTAGATCTTCTGTTTCTCAGGCCATTTTTTGTAAAATTCCATGTGGACAGGCGGTTTTTATTTTTGTAATTATTTCTTTGCCGTCAAAAGTTCATGTTCTTGGTTTGTTTTATATTTTAGGCCTCCTAATCTACAGAATAACATGGGTGGTGGTGTATTTCGCCCTTGAGTGCAAGAAGGCTTTCCAATGCTAAAGCATTGCAAAGCCTTGTTGCATTCAAGGTACAAATGTATCAATTTTATTAACTCGGGTAAAATATCAGACATAAAACATTTAATTTTTTTTTTTTTTAAGTTTGCCTTGGTTATAAAAATATAGCATGCGGCAGCCAAACAACCATGCGTGCGGGCCTGAGAAACAGATTTTTAACTTTTTTTGGCCTTAAAAAATGGAATTGTGATAATTGAGAAAATGTTAATTTCTGTTCTGTATGCTAGGTTTTCAATACGAATAATTTGAGTATAGACTGTACTAAAGAATTAAGACCTGGGTTGATGTGGCTCTAACAGTTAACGTATGTCAACCAAAGTTACAGTAAAATCATTCGAAAACAAGTCATCCTATTTTTCAATAAAATCCCTTCATAAATAGGACCTGTAGACTGTGCTAAAGGTTTTTGGCCCAGGTAGCCACCATGGTTGACCGATCGCGACTAAAAGGGAACGTTCCCATCTAGACATTATACTGAGTCATCTTAGCAAATTACAATAAAATCCTTTCATAAATAGGGCCTGTAGACTATGCTAAAGGTTTTAGGGCTTCGGGCCCAGGTAGCCATCACGGTTGACTGATAGCGACCAAAAGAGGACACTCCCATCTGGACATTATACGGAGTCATCCTAGCAAGTTACAATGAAATCCTTTCATAAATACAACCTGTAGGCTGTACTTACAGTTTTCGGACTCACATAGCCATCACTGTCGACAGAGTACGACCAAAAGAGGACTTTCTCATCTCGACATTATATGGAGTCATCCTATTAAGGTACAAGGTACAATGAAATCCCCAATAAATATGACCTGCAGACTGTGCTAAAGGTTTGGGGGTTTCGGGTTCTGGCAGCCGTCATTGTTGACTGATCATGACCAAAAGGGGACATTCTCATCTAGACATTATATGAAGTCATCCTACCAAGTTACAAAGAAATCCCTTCATAAATACAACGACCTGTAGCCTGAGCTAAAGCTTTTCGGGCTCTTGCAGCAATCATGGTCGACCGATCGTGACCAAAAGGTGACGTTCTCATCTAGACATTATACAAAGTCATCCAACGTTCTCATCTAGACATTATACAAAGTCATCCTACCAACGTTCTCATCTAGACATTATACAAAGTCATCCTACCAACGTTCTCATCTAGACATTATACAAAGTCATCCTACCAACTTTCTCATCTAGACATTATACAAAGTCATCCTACCAAGTCCTACAATGAAATCACTTCATAAATACGACATGTATGATGTGACAAAGGTTTTGGGGTTTCAAGCTCTTGCAGCCATCACGGTTGACCGATAGTGACATGACATCGAACCTGCAAATTTTGTGATGATAGGACATAGCCTATGCCAAAGAAAATGTGAACAGACATCCAGACTCACAGACTTCTGCACGCATGATGGCAATAGCTTACCCCGACTTTGTCAAGTTAAGGTAAAAAGAGAGTTTTCAAAGTCGAAAAAGGGGCATAACTCTGGCAAAAATTGTCGGACCGCTCCCTGATTCAAAACTGACCAGTATGTTATGTTGATACACCTACATACCACATTTGATTTGGTCAACTATAACTAAAGTTATCATCGGGGAACCAAAGTGGGATGGACGGGCAGACACCGGCTATTTTAATAGTCCCCCCGAAAATCTTTTTTCAGGGGACAAAAATCAAAGCAATTTTTCATTGCAGTCAGGTACCAAAAGGGGTCAGTATCCAGTCAGATTTGTTTGAGTTATTGAGCTACTGAGCATTAAATCATTAAAAAATTGTTAGACTAAATGCCATATGATAAATATCCAGCAGAGATGGTTTTCATATACAAAAATACAATTCAAATTCGTCAAAATGTGTTATGTCAATGGGAAACCAAGCATAAAATCTTTCTTTGTACAATCGTCAAACTTAGGGACACAATGCACAATCATCAAACTTAGGGACATAACGCACAATCATCAAACTTAGGGACACAATGCACAATCATCAAACTAAGAGGCAAAACTCTGGTGGAAAATGTTAAACAGAGCTGGTTTTCAAATGAACACTGAAAAGAACTCACAAACTAAAATTGTTTAAATCAAAATTTGTTAGTAGTTTCTGACTCAATGGGCTGAAACAGACACAGAGTATAGAAAAATTGGCAAACTAAGGATCAAAGTGCCAGTGGAAAACATTAAAGAGAACTGTTTTTTTAACTCAATCAAGACAATATTTCAAAAGAACTCATGTATTGAAAACTCATCAGATATTTTTAACGAAAGGCCATGACACTTGCGAGAAAGGCCATGTATCAGTGATTCTTGCCTATGACAGTTAACCCTTTACCAATGCAGATGATATCAAAATTTATTATTTTAAATAACATTTTTTAAAATTTTCCAAAACATTTCAACAAAACCGTATCATGTGACTCCTCATTGGAACGAGCCTGACAAGCTTGTTCCAAAGAGGGGTCACAAGATATGGTTTTGTTGAAATTTTTTGAAAAGTTAAAAAATTTATAGTAATTTATATATTTTTTATACTTACCAATGACCCAGACTTAGCTGGTGCTAACTCCAACAAAACCAGGGCCAAACACAAATTTTGCCCCCCAATCCCCAAAATTTGCATCCAAAACAAAAAGAAATCATGTCCTAAAGGACCTCCATACTACGCCTCTACTGCGCATGCGCAGTGACGCAGTCGTCCCGAAATTGGCGCCAATTATCATTCTTACTGGCAGTGCCTGGTCAGCGCTATGTACTCAGCGGGGAGGCAAGAGTTCCCAACTCCAGGGAGGGCCATCCCCGTCTGGGTCATTGGTAAGTATAAAAAATATATAAATTACTATAAATTTTTTAACATTTTTATACTGTACCAATGACCCAGACTTAGCTGAATAGTAAACAGGCTGGAGGGCCTAGGACATAGAGGAAAATCCAATAAGCTCAACTATATAGTAAAGAGGTAACCCCTTAAGGAGAAAAGGAGTATTAGGCTTTACATGTATCTTTCTTATTTAATATTAAATTAGAAAGATACACTACCCTTAATAATTGAGCACAATAACATTCATGTTCTCTATTAACATCCAGTATAACCCTTATACTAATTATTTTTAAAGCAAGCCAATAAATAAAGTAGTCCAGAGAATTGAGACTCTTTATAATCATTTAAAAGTGTCCGAGTATTGTATATTAAAGCCCGTTTGACACTTGACATATACAAATGCTTCACACCGAGCTACACTTTAAAAATAAGACATGAATGAATTTAAACATTAATATTACACTTTAAAACCATCCTGGAAGCGACTCAGAAATACTGACTTGGAGGAGGCATTCCCTTGCTTTTCACTATAAAGCAGGTGACCTAAGGGAACACCCGCCCCCCCCCCCCCCTCCCCCCCCCCCCCCCACCCTTCCCCTTGCCCTGGGTCAAATAGCCCAGAGCGAAGAGGGCAGCCGGACGGAGTCACTGCCGGAACAGAAAGCCTGCATAACTATAGTTGCAACTGTTTAGTGGACGACATTCTGAGCAACAGATAACGGACCTAAACAATGCAGGTCTCCAGAAATGGACTCAATATTTCTGAGATAAAAATTCGTAAATGTGGATGGCTGAGACCAATAAGCAGCCTTCATTAAATCTGTAATAGCAACACTATTAGCATAAGCCCAGGAAGTAGAAAGAGCTCTTACTTCATGAGCAGAAATCTTAAGCACAGACTGCTGAGAAGAAGATAAATCTTCATAAGCAGTACGGATAGTTAACTGAATCCATCTAGCAATAGAATGGACTGAAATGTCCTTTCTATTAGGCATCAAAGACAGAAAGAAACGTTTCCGTCCCTTTCTGATAAACTGAGATCTCTGTTTATAGATACGTAGTGCTCTAACAGGACAGAGTAAAGGCCTACGCCAGTCTGAAGACGGAAGAGCCTTAATAACAATAGGTTCCGGATATTTATAAAGGAGCCTGATTCTTAGCTAAAAAACCCACATTAGTAGTGAAGGTGATAGTGTTCCCAACACTACGATAATGAGAATCATCCACCGATAGTGCATGAAGCTCACTGACTCTTCTGGCAGAAGAGAAAGCTAAGAGAAAAGCTGTCTTATAAGATAAGAATTTGAAATCTACTGTCCCAAGAGGTTCAAATGGCTTTTCCTTCAATTTAAGGAGAACCCAAGCTAAATTCCACTTAGGAATTAATCTAAGAGTTCTGGGTCTATTTATCGAAAAGTTTCTAACCAACTTCGATAAAGAGACATTAGATCCAATTTGTAAACTATCATGATGTGCATAGGTATCAGATAACATAGATCTATAACCCTTTATAGTAACAGGCTGCAGTTTGATTTCGTCAAACAAGTATACTAGAAAGTTTGCAATGTCTGGTATAGAGGGATCAAATATATCTACAGAATGATCCCTACACCAACGACGAAAAACCTTCCACTTAGCCGCATAGTTTAGCGAAGAGGAGGTCCTCCTACAGTTAGAAATCGCGTCCACTGCTCGTCCTGTAAAGTGCTTGCCATGCAAGAAGGACCGCACAACGGAAAAACGTGAAGGTTGAGACCTTGCGGGTTGTGATGGAGTTGGCGCGATTTCCCCTGCGAAAGAAGATCCTCTCGTGGAGGAAGCTTCCGCGGTAGGTCCCACAACAGACACCTGAGTAGATTTATCCACGGTCTCTGTGGCGACAGAGATGCTACCAACAGAATCTTGCATTGAGATTGTTTTATCTTTAGCAATACTTGTTGAATTAACGGCGCTGGAGGATACGCATATCCTATCATTCCGTCCCAAGGGATCGACAGAGCGTCTACTGCAAATGCTCTTGGATCCGGACACGGAGACACATACGTCTGCAACTGATTGTTGAGATGTGTCGCAAATAAGTCTATCATTGGCCGTTCCCATTGGTAGCAAATCTGATTGAATACTTGTTTGTTGAGAGTCCACTCCGACGGCAACAAGCGACCCTTTCGTGAAAGGGAGTCTGCTAGCACATTCAGACGACCCGGTATGTGACGGACCGAAAGAAGAACGTGATGTTCTAACGCAAACAGAAGGATTCTTTCCGTTAGATTGAACAACGGAACTGAATGAGTGCCTCCCTGATTCCGTATATACGCCACTACTGTCGTATTGTCGGATAGGATTTGGACATGAGCATCGTGAATAATGTCCATCCAGTGACGTAACGCAAGCCAAATTGACATCATTTCCTTGATGTTTATGTGCTTGCACAGGAATTGCGGATCCCAAAGACCCTGGCATCTCGAATCCGTTGGGATTAATGATGCACCCCAACCTGTTTGACTGGCATCCGTCATAACGGTAAAACTCGGATCCGGCAACTGCAGCGGAACTCCTTGAGTTAACCACTGAATGTTTGCCCAAGTCTGAATCTCTTGTTTCACTTGATCTGACAAGAGAACGTCTACATCGAGCGAATGAATTTTCACACTCCAATTCTGAGTCAGGAAAATTTGAAGAGGACGTATGCGTAGCCGCCCCATCGGAATGAGATCCGCGGCGGCTCCGCACAGACCTATCAGTCTCATAAATTCTCTCGCCGTGACTTTGTCTGCGTGCAGACAATAGCGAGCGTAACAACTGACTAATTTCGCTCTGGTTAACGGCAGACGAACGAGATTGTTGTGCGTCTCGAAGCTCATTCCCAGATGAGTGAATGACTTGGACGGCACCAGATCCGACTTCTCCTCGTTTACTATAAAACCGAGACGTCGGAGCAATAGAAGAAGATTCTGAACATCGTTCTGAAGCGTTAACTCGTTGCCGTACCTCTGAAGAATGTCGTCCAGGTAGGCCGACGTTACCGCAGACGAATGAGCTCGGAAGTAGATCATTACCGAGTTCATTACCCGAGTGAAAGCCCAGGGTGCTAGATTCAATCCGAAGCACATCGCCCGGAATTGATACACCACTCCTAGGACTGCGAAGCATAGATACTTTCGGAATGTCGGATGTACCATGACGTGAAAGTACGCATCTTTGAGATCTATGCTCGTTGCATAATCGTTCACCCGAATACTCGCTCTGACCGATCGAATCGTCTCCATATAAAACTTCGGAGCGACGATCAGCTTGTTTATCCAGCTCAAATCTATGACTGGACGGAACGAGCCGTCTGGTTTCGGAACCAGAAACAGATGGCTGTAGAATCCCAGAGATTCCTGGTTTTCTACGACCTCTACCGCGTTCTTCATTAAAAGAGACTGCACCTCTGATAACAGAGCGTCTCTTTTCTGTGGATTTGACGGAAGATGAGTCCACTTTGGACTTCGAGTTAATGGAGGCTTTCGTTTGAAGGATATCTTTAGACCTTCCGAAGTCACTCCTCTCACCCAAGGGTCGTCCGTAATCGACGCCCACTCTTGTGAAAAACTCGACAACCTTCCGCCAACCAGAATGCGATAGAGGTTTAAGCCATCACCTCCTGGACCTGCGAGGCCTGCGGTAGGAGAAACCACGTCTTCCACGACCCGCACCTCGCCTCGTCGACCTCGGGGCGTCCGACCGATTGTCCCGGCCTGAAGGACGTCCCGAACGAGAGTCGCTATCCTGACGGTCTCTCGAATAAGACCAAGAGGACGCACCGGAACCTCTATAGGAACCTCTCTTGGGCGCATTAGACCCAGAAGTGCCTGTCTTATTCGTGTCTGCTGTATCCGACTTTTTAGGAGCCGATCTGAACAACTGAGAATCATTAGCTTTCTTTTTAATTTTATCATAAATAGCGGAAAGCTTGCCGTCAAAGAGAAGTTCTCCTGAGACCGAAGCGACTCTAAGAGAGTTCTTCACCTTAGAATCCACTAGTGTGGATGTAGCTAG
This sequence comes from Pictodentalium vernedei, assembly GCA_031216915.1. NCBI lineage: Eukaryota > Metazoa > Mollusca > Scaphopoda > Dentaliida > Dentaliidae > Pictodentalium > Pictodentalium vernedei. The sequence continues at coordinate 33,536,222 of CM062296.1, forward strand.
GGCTGCGTCACGTCTAACCAACTCCAGATTTGCCACTGAAAGGGCGGAGTTACACGTGGAATAAGCTACTGCCCTTGAAAGAAGTCTTAAAGAGGATTGTATATCCTGAAACTCTTCCCCTTGAAGGCGCAGTGATAACGCCTTAGTAAGGTGATCTGCGTAAGATAAGGCATCTAAATTGGCTCTGTTAGACGCAATAGCTGTTTCCAACACCGCGGTTGGAATAGAAGCTGACGACGGTAATGATAGCTCTAAGTCTTCCGCCTCGTCATCCATACGCAGAGGAACTCTCGGTATACCCTGTCCTGCCGTATCGAATTTATTCCTTGCATTAATGAAAGGCAGGTTGAGAGTATTAGCAGACAAGAAACCTGCTTTCCCCGTCCTGGAAGCAAGTTTAAATATAGCGTCGTTCAATAATTCAAATGTTCTTGCAACATTATTGGACTGCGACGGAAACTCGGGAGCGATGTCCCTGAACCGCTCAAAAAATTCAGAGTCCAATGACGCTATAATTCTCTTGTCCGGAAGCGCAGCAGTCTGGCCCGACGGAACAACTTCAGGGAGAAAGTGCCGGATGAAGTCCACGGCAGCTTTATGTTGTTCCGAAAGGGATAGCTCCAAGTCATCAGTATCCCTTTCACCATCCGGTCGGACCTCCCGATGTTCCCGGTCGTCCGCCCCCGATGCTTCGGCGGAGCGTACCGACCCAGCGCCGTCGGATAATTCTCGATCCGACACCGTTTCTGTCGGCTGCTGGGATGCTGCGATAAGCTGTGCTATCTGCACAAGAATGTCCGACGTCGAGACCTGCGGAGGCGCAGTCTTTCGCTGCTTCGCCGAGGGCAGCTCCGCATCAGATGGCTCCCGCATACTTTTCCTATGCGAACGTCCGGAGTCCATCGGTCTCGAATCCCTGGCTGCCGGATGGTGTGACCTGGTCGCCGAAGAATCCTTCATCGGCGAAGCTGGTAAAATATCGGCGGTCACGCAGCCAAGGTGCGGTCGTGTGCGCTGACGAGAAGAGGAAGCCTTAACAGTCTCTGCGGACTGCTTATACAACGGAGCGTCCCGAGCGACGGACGTATGCTCCGCTAAAGACACATTTTGTACCACAACATCTGGTCCCAGATGTTGTTGTACGAGAGAGGGACCTCTCTCGCTCGCGGCCCGGCTGGACCTGGACGAGCTAGGAACCGGACTAAAAGGCTTCCTCCGTTCTCGCTTACTATCCGCCGTCACTGGGTGTGCATCTATTATGTTTATAGTGCTCGCATCACCCAAAATTTCCTCTTGGACCGCATCGGACAAACCCGGCTGCCGAACCATTCGGTGAATGGACGCTACACCGGGCGAGCTAGCGGACGACATTTGTCTAATCTCCATGAGCACTTTTGCCGCTAGCTCTGAATTCATTTGTGACGACGGACGCACACTTGAAGAAGATAACATGGAAACATCACCCTGTTCTGGTTCCTCTGAAATAGAAACTGAGAGAGTAGAGTGACCTTGTGGAGAAAGAGCCAGCATCGCTCTTTCTCCAGAAACAACATATCGTGACACACGTTTCCAATGTTTCTCATCCCAATGTTCACATATAGGACAGGGATTAATGCGAGAACACTGACTACAATTAATACAATGATCATGAAAGTCAGAGGAAGATTTCTTCCTATTACAATTTGAACAATGTCCCTTCATTGTGAAAGAACAACAATAAGTCCTAGTTACTCGCAAAAACCCCTGACACAAAGATACATAATAACATGATCCATTAATAAATGAAAAAAACAATTGCAAAACAAAATAATTTTGAAAAAATATTTTTTCAGAGAAGCCCAAGTTGCTGAAAAGTAACGTTGAGCCCCGATGGATCCGATGGCAAAGTGTGGTCAAAAATTTTAAATTTATATAAAATAATTAATGAGACACTTTCGGATAATATAAATGTATCTTATAATGAGATAAACTACCACAAAGGCAAACATCCCCCTCAAAAAAGGCTGTTGCCAATGAAAACAAACAGTGTAAACACACTAGAAAACATGACTCCAGGCACTGAAAAAACTGGCCCGGAATCAGTCATCAATTACACTCTATCTGATGCAAAACAGAGACTCCCAGGGGAGAATCTGTAGAACATCAGATGGAAGATGCAGAACACAAAAGTTATACACCCATGGGTGAAAACGTAACTATGGGGAAAATAACAGAAAACATTCTGTAACCAAGCAACTCTCCCAGGAAATTTTAGAAATGAAATTTCTCAAAAATATGCCAAAAGCATGGGAGAATTGCCAGGGGGGACTTTAGAAGGCTAGGGGAGAGGAAACACTGAATAAGCAGTGCAACAATTAGCAAGAATGACAACAAGAGGCCCATGCCTCGAAAATAGGCAACTTAACATAATTTCATCAAAAAATTTTAAGTACAGCCCTGATTATTTTTTGCCACTTCTTTTTCCTCTCCTCCTTCTATCCTCCTTAGAATCACATTTTCTCCAAAAATTACGTGTCTGGCATCCTTTAAACTGAGATTTACAAGCACAAAGATCAGTGAGATGTTGACTGATGAAGGGCCAAACAGAAAATGATAATTGGCGCCAATTTGGGGACGACTGAGTCACTGCGCATGCGCAGTAGAGGCGTAGTATGGAGGTCCTTTAGGACATGATTTCTTTTTGTTTTGGATGCAAATTTTGGGGATTGGGGGGCAAAATTTGTGTTTGGCCCTGGTTTTGTTGGAGTTAGCACCAGCTAAGTCTGGGTCATTGGTACAGTATAAAAATATAGTATTTTTTCAGCTGCAGAATTTGCATATTATTCGGACGGACGTGGTCCATTTGTTGGGTGAAGGGTTAAATCCATTCATAATCTTGTGAATAAAGAAAAGTTGACCCCCAAAAAATGAAACAAATTAGATTTGTTCAAGTAATAGTAGTATTGTGAACTGAATGCCAATTTAGCTCATAAAATTATCAAGAACACACAATTTGTTTAGTTACCGACAGGTATAATATCAGGGACCGACCTGGGTATGTGCCAGTGCGTATTTGGTTCTGAAACATCAGGACCTGGCTCTTAAATCTCAGAAATAGGCTTCTCAGTTGGCGCGTAACTTCTCAGATCATATTTTGATATTCTTTCGATGGATCATCGAGAGAGACACTCTTACATGTATTATATATATGATTATCATTTATCATTGTTGTAGAGTGCTTAAGTTAATACTTCAAGTCTTAATTACCAAGCATTAATCTTCACTGTGGTTTCTGATCAAGTCTTGGCTGCCTAAACAGGCAGCCAAGACTTGATCAGAAACCACAGTGAAGATTAATGTTTGCTATAGTGTACTAAATGAAAATGATGAGAGCTATTACATACTTGCAGTGTGTGTTACAAACAGCAGTGTGACTCCGTAAATTGAAATCTGGTGCACGAATTGAAAAAATAGGCTTCGAGGCAAGAGCGTATTTTAAATAGTCCTGATCGGTCCCTGAATTTGTTGGTAAACTATAACATTTATCCAATACACTTTGTTCATTGTTGTGCTTGTTTTATTTATTCTTGCACTCTCATAGCTTATTTTATGAAAATAATATTTGTTTTAACCCTTTAACCAACGAATCGCCCTCATCCTCCCGTGTAATATGCAAATTCAGCAGTTGAAAAAATATTATTTTTCAAAAAATTTCAACAAAACCATATCATGTGACCCCTCGTTGGAACGAGCTCGTCGAGCTCGTTCCAACGAGGGGTCACATGATATGGTTTTGTTGAAATTTTTTAAAAAATTAAAAAAAAATGCTATTTAAAATAATAAATTTTGATATCGTCTGCGTTGGGTAAAGGGTTAAACATTCCCGACATCTTAGCAATAAAAACTCCTGATTTGACAACGGACATCCATTAACCCTTTACCTCACGAATTGGATGCACCCGCCTGCATAATTTTCAAATTAAGGAGTAGAGCTAATTTCAATGAGGGGGTGACATGATATGGTTTTGCTAAAATTAGTTGAATGAAAGTGTCAATGACACTGTAGCTCAACTTGACAAACTTGAACTTGGTAAGTTATAAATGAAATGGCAAAATTGAAGATCATTGGTACCAATGTCATTTTTTTTGCCAGTGGCAACATTTTTTGACAGAAACCGAAGAAAATTGATAACTCCCATCTTGAGGCCTCCCCAAACAAGCATGCCAGGTTTCAAAGCAATCCGATCATAAATGTGCCCTGTAGGGTGTGCCTTCAGAGGGAAATATTGTGGTCTGACTAGACTAAATTCTAAGAACATTGGCCGTGGCAACTTTTTTTGACGGAAATGGAAGAAAATCGATAGCTCCCATCTAGAGGTCACCGTAAATAAGCATACCAGGTTTCAAAGCAATCTAATTATAAATGTGCCCTGTAGGTCGAGCCAAAGGGAAATATTGTGGTCTGACTAAACTAAGTTCTAAGAATGTTGGCTGCGGCAACATTTTTTGATGGAAATTGAAGAAAATCGATAGCTCCCATCTAGAGATTACCCCAAACAAGCATGAAAGGTTTCAAAGCAATCCGATCATAAATGTGCCCTGTAGGGTCTGCCAAAGGGAAATATCGAGTCTTCTGACTAAACTAAGTTCTAAGAACGTTGGCCGCGGCAACATTTTTTGACAGAAATTGAAGAAAATCGATAGCACCCATCTAGAGGTCACCCTAAATAAGCATACCAGGTTTCAAAGCAATCAAATCATAAATGTGCCCTGTACGGTGTGCCAAAGGAAAATATTGAGGTCTGACTAAACTAAGTTCTAAGAACGTTGGCCGCGGCAACATTTTTTGACGGAAATTGAAGAAAATCGATAGCTCCCATCTAGAGGTCACCCCAAACAAGCATGCCAAGTTTCAAAGTAATCTGATCATAAATGCAACCTGTGAGGTGTGCCAAAGGAAATTGTGGACGTACATACTAACATACTAACGTACGTACGTACGCCAACGGACGAGAAGTGATGGCAATAGCTCAGCTTGACTTTGTCAAGTTGAGCTAAAATTTAAATGAAAGTGTCAATGACACTGTAGCTCAACTTGACAAACTTGAACTTGGTAAGTTATAAATGAAATGGCAAAATTGAAGATCATTGGTACCAGTGTCATTTTTTTTTGCCATTAGCAACATTTTTTGACAGAAACCGAAGAAAATCGATAGCTCCCATCTAGAGGCCTTCCCAAATAAGCATGCCAGGTTTCAAAGCAATCCGATCATAAATGTGCCCTGTAGGGTGTTCAAAAGGGAAATATTGTGGTCTGACACGACTAAATTCTAAGAACGTTGGCCGTGGCAACATTTTTTGACGGAAATTGAAGAAAATCGATAGCTCCCATCTAGAGGTCTCCCCAAACAAGCATACCAGGTTTCAAAGCAATCAAATCATAAATGTGCCCTGTAGGGTGTGCCAAAGGGAAATATTGTGGTCTGATTAAACTAAGTTCTAAGAATGTTGGCCGCGGTAACATTTTTTGACGGAAATTGAAGAAAATCGATAGCTCCCATCTAGAGGTATCCCCAAACAAGCATACCAGGTTTCAAAGCAACCTGATCATAAATGGGCCCTGTAGGGTGTGCCAAAGGGAAATATTGAGGTCTGACTAAACTAAGTTCTACGAACGTTGGCCGTGGCAACATTTATTGCCCGAAATTGAAGGAAATCGATAGCTCCCATCTAGAGGTCACCCTAAATAAGCATACCACATTTCAAAGCAATCAAATCATAAATGTGCCCTGTAGGGTGTGCCAAAGGGAAATATTGTGGTTTGACTAAACTAAGTTCTAAGAACGTTGGCCGCGGCAACATTTTTTGACGGAAATTGAAGAAAATCGATAGCTCCCATCTAGAGGTCACCCCAAACAAGCATGCCAGGTTTCAAAGCAATCCGATCATAAATGTACCCTGTAGGGTGTGCCAAAGGGAAATATTGAGTCTTCTGACTAAACTAAGTTCTAAGAATGTTGGCCGCGGCAACATTTTTTGACAGAAATTGAAGAAAATCGATAGCTCCCATCTAGAGGTCTACCCAAACAAGCATACAAGGTTTCAAAGCAATCTGATCATAAATGTGCCCTGTAGTGTGTGCCAAAGGGAAATATTGTGGTCTGACTAAACTAAGTTCTACGAACGTTGGCCGTGGCAACATTTTTTGCCGGAAATTGAAGAAAATTGATAGCTCCCATCTAGAGGTCACCCTAAATAAGCACACCAGGTTTCAAAGCAATCAAATCATAAATGTGCCCTGTAGGGTGTGTCAAAGGGAAATATTGTGGTTTGACTAAACTAAGTTCGAAGAACGTTGGCCGCGGCAACATATCTTTTGACGGAAATTGAAAAAAATCGATAGCTCCCATCTAGAGGTCACCCCAAACAAGCATACCATAAGCATAATCTGATCATAAATGTGACCTGTGAGGTGTGCCAAAGGAAATTGTGGACGTACGTACTAACGTACGTACATACGTACGTACGCCGACGGACGAGAAGTGATGGCAATAGCTCAGCTTGACTTTGTCAAGTTGAGCTAAAAAACAATAATTAAAATAACAAATTTTGATATACTGTGTGTTGAGTAAAGGGTTAACAAGTTCCCAAAGTTATCACTAAAATATCAACTTCCCTTTGAGACCCAATGGCAATACAGGGGAACCCTGTTAATTGAATAGCCACTTTGCCAATGAAAAATATTCAATTAACCCTTTACCCAACGAATCGCCCGCATCCGCCCGCGTAATATGCAAATTCAGCAGCTGAAAAAATATTATTTTTCGAAAATTTTCAACAAAACTCATCGAGCTCGTTCCAAAGAGGGGTCACATGATATGGTTTTGTTGAAATTTTTTGAAAAAATTAAAAAAATGATATTTAAAATAATAAATTTTGAAATCGTCTGTGTTGGGTAAAGGGTTAACAAGAGTATTCAATTAACAGGGATTGTCACTTTCCTGTATTCTAGAGATAAACGTTGCATTTATTCTATTATATCTTGTTTGACAGAGCTCCATATCCATGCTTTTTCATGTAACAAAGAGAGACTTAGCTGGTACTAACTCAAAATATCCAGGGTCAAACACAAATTTTGCCCCCCCAATCCCCCAAATTTGCATCAAAATCCAAAAGATCAATGTCCTATATGGTCCTACATAGTTTGCGTGTGCGCAGTGTCAAGGAAGTACCGAAATTGGCGCAAAATCTTCATTCTTTGTTTGGCCCTTCAATCAGTAATATCTCACTGATATCTGTGCTTATAATCTCAGTTAACCGGTAGAGTGCTGATTTATTATTGGTCATAAAAATTTGTTCCTGCATCTTTGCCTTGTTACAATTTATGGGAGAGTGCCAAGAGGCACTCTCCCATAAATTGTAACAAGGCAAACCCATATAGACTAAGTAATTTCCTTTCTGAGATAATGTGAAGCACATCCGCAGAATATGACACCTTTAGGCTGGGGTACCTCTCTTCATATTAAAGCCCTGATAGTTGCACAAATACATTGGAACCCTGTTAATAGAATGGCCATTTTGCCAATGAAAATGATTCAATTTGACAGGAGTATTCAATTAACAGGGATTGTGTCACCTTCCTATCTTCTAGAGATAAACTCCATGAGCTCTGTCAAACAAGATATAAAAGATTAAATGCCTGTATTGGATGTACTAAGGCCAAACAGGTCTATGAACAAAGGAAAACTGGGGAGTGTCAGGTTAATTTCTTGACAGGTTACAAGATTTTTTATTCAATTAACAGGAGTTTACTCTATAACCAAAATTCAATTAACAGGTCAAATATGTACTGGAGGTATGGCAAATGGTTTTGTGTTGGAAAATTATATTCAATTAACAGGGGTATACAATTAAGAAACATCCAATTAAGTGGGCTCCAATGTACTACCACTCGGTAACTTACTTTTTTCTTTCTTCTCTTCTTTCATGAAATCTTTCTCTTTCTTATCTTTGTCTTTGAATTTTAACTTCTTTTTCTTGATTTTTATTATTTTTTCACCATCTTTACCAAATTCTATACTTTCTTTTTTCTCTTCCTTGGGTTTTTTAATTTTTATCACCAACGAGCCATCAACTCCCATGAGTTTCCTTTTCTTCTTTTCCTTCTCTTTTTTAAGTTTCAGTTTTTCTTTCAAGAACTTCTCCCTGTCTGTATTTTCTTTAGCAGAATTTACATCTGACGAGGAGTCTTGCTACAAAGTCAAAAAAGTAAAACTTATGTGACTGTCCAACAAAGGCGGCAAAACTATGTAATTTTGCATCAGGCCTAAACAAGGACCCCTGGTTGCAAGGCCTGTCTGGATGTCAATTGTGTTGCACATGCTATCCATCAGCACTGCAAATTTAAGTAAAAACATGTTAATGGCCAAGTGCTAAAAGCCCATTATTCTTAAGTGGAGGCATGACAACTTGAGAGCTTCAAAATCTGCGGAAAGGCTCCATATTAACTCTTAGCACTGATAGTATTTCACATTTTTCAACACTGACTCCATATTGCCAAGCCAGAAAATAAGCAGACTGTCATCTGCAAAATAAGGTCCCCAGAGGGTGAATTTGGTTATGCTACCCTGCACTAAATTTACCCTCTGTGAACCTCAATCTGAATCACGGTTTCAAACCCAAACAGAAAATAGAGGATACATTGGCCCACTGTATGGGATAGCATCAGAGCATGCACCCTCTGGGGACCTCATTCTGCAAATGGCAGATTGCTTATTTTCAGGCTTGCATATTGCCCATGCAGTATGAAAAAAAAACATTAACAAATTATGTCTTGTTCTGAGCAGTGTTGAACAAGATATAATTTTTTAAATTCTCAGTTGCATTGTGGGAAACATTTGGTGCTGAAAACTTTGGTATTTTGACATCAGAGTGGAGATGGTTAGCTTTCAAGTTGTTTGTTTGTTTGTTGGTGGTTAACGTCACATATTTATGCACCATGGCTAATCGTGACACAACATGTAGATGAAGTCTAGGGTAGACAATCGTTGATCTACATGTTGCCGATTTTAGAGGACTTACACCCCAAGCATTGGTGACTGGGTCCTATTTTACTAGTAAAGCGGAACTGGTTTACCGCAGTAAACAAGTGCTGCTTACTTCCCGGGGTTCCCACGGGGATAGCTTTCAAGTGAGAATATTTGCTGTGGCAGGATTTTCCATATTGCCATTTATGAGAGAATGCCCACAGGTACTCTCTCATAAAATGTAATAAGGTGAAGCTATGTGAACAAATTTTGTCGACCAAAAATAATCTCGGGACTCTACCCATTAACCCTTTACCTAACATGAAAAGCAGATGACACTTGCAAAAAAAATTCTTGAATAACTACTTTTTTCATTTTTTGTCTCAAAAACATAGGTTATGACCCCTCGTTGGAACGAGCTCGATGAGCTCGTTCCAATGAGGGGTCATAACCTATGTTTTTGAGACAAAAAATGAAAAAATATTGAAAATTAATTGGTGATTTTTGAGAATAGCGCTGGCTGGTTTTGGCCATTACGTTGGGTAAAGGGTTAACTGGTAGAGAGCTATGTTATTTCTGAAAATTTAAATTTGTCCAAATGAATTCATTTTGTTATAATTTACTGGAAAGGACCTGTGGGCACTGTACAATAATGTTTAACAACAATTTCATACACTCAAAATATTTGTACTTCTGATAGAATATGAAGCACATTCACAGAATATCAAACCTTTTGAGCATGATGCCAGTGACGCCCAAATACGACCTTCTGGCCATAAACCTCTTTTTTGCTTCATGTCATATCAACTCACTAAATAATAAGAGCAACATGAAGCGCAGCATATGCCTCCTTCTGCATTATCATGGATAGAATTACATAAAAAAAAAAAAACAAACAGAAAAACAAAAAAACAGGATCAGTATTGCAGAACTTTAGTTTTTTTAGAGTGGAAACAAATTTCAAGTGTATTTAACATTGGAGGTCACTGTGACCTTGACCTTTGGCACATCATGGTCAAGATAAATAGGCTTCTTCCATTCATCATACCTAACCCACATATGAAGTTTGGTAAAGATCTGGCTGGTAGAACTTTAGTTATAGAGCGGAAACCAATTTCAAGGATATTTAATATTGGAGGTCACTGTGACCTTGACCTTTGGCACATCATGGTCCAAATAAATAGGCTTCTTCCACTTATCATACCTAACCCGCATATGAAGTTTGGTAAAGATCCGGTTAGTAGAACTTTAGTTAATTGATAAAATGTGAAAAGTTAATGGATGGACGACGGACAACGGATGCCGGACATGGTGAAAACATAATGCCCTCGAGAAAATTTCTCGGGGGCATAAAAATGGGTGACATATATCCCTGTCATTTCTACTTTTGCCTGCTATTTTGTAGATTATGAAGCCTGACAACATAAAATAAGCTTGGTATTTGAACCTTGGTGAGAAAACTGATAAAAACAATCAACAGGGTTAGTACCCCAAATTTTGTTTGAAATTCAAAAGACTTTTCCGGGGCTTCAAGCACCTGAATCACAAAAAAAGTTCTGGAAGCAAAATTTGTATCTGTGAAACTCACTACATATAGAATTATGCATATTCTATCTTTAACACTTGTCATTTTTTTCTCATTTGAAAGGTAAATGTTGTGAGCTGTTAAAGTATTCAGTGTCTGAACAATTTCTAAATTTAACTGGTAGAGTGCTGCAAGTCCATATTTGGGCGTTATTCTGAAGTACAGGTACCACAACTTGAAGGCTCATATTCTATGGATGTTCTTCATATTATCTTTGAAGCGAAATTATTTAGTCTGTATTAGTGCTCAAACGACTAGTGAATTCCAAAGTCAACTAGTCAATACCCAAAAGTCAAGTCGACTTCCACTAGTCATTGGTGATAACTTATCTCCTTATAACAGTGTTGGTGTTCCGGTAGAGTGCTGAAGGTCCAAATTTGGCTTCACTTGTCATTCATATACAGCAACTTACTGGAACATTATTCTGTTAATGTGCTTTTAATTATGCTAAGAGTAAAATTATTTAATTTGCCTTGTTGTGATTTGGCAACAAGACAAATTAATAACATATCCTGATAGCCCAAAATAATTCAGCACTCTACTAGTACCAGTTAAAACAAACTACTGTCACTACTATTAGATGGCACTAGATGTATACATTGATTGCCCAATATTGCTGTTCAAACTGTCTGACAGTGGCACAGAAGGGATACCATTTACCTAAAAGCTTGAACTCTTCTGACTAGTCGACTGCACAATTGAGAGTCAACTACTGGTTTGCCCAGAGTTGACATCGACTAGTCGACTAATCGTTTGAGTACTAGTCTGTATTGATTTGCTTTGTTCAAATTAAAGGGAGACTGCCTTTAGGCACTCTCCTATAAAATGTAATAAAGCAAAGACAAATGAGCAAATTTTGGTGACCATAGAAAATTTAGCTCTCTACCAGTTAAGCAACTGGTTGAGTTCATGTTGACAGTCTGTGTTCTGAAGGAACAACATGAAGCAGAAACACCATCAATGGTAGGAGATTCAGCTTGAACTGTGGTTATATTGCCAGAGGTCAAATCAAACTTTACTTGCAGATCGGGTGAAAAACATTAAGCCAATGTCTGTTGACTTTTTATATACTCTTGAAAAGTTTCTTGCCATACATGAAACTTATGAGTACAGATGCCTCCATATTTGCAATATTGAACTTGACATATGGTACAATATTTTACCTCCTACAAGTATCTGTGAATTTCTTTGGTTCAAAGACGTCACATGCAGACTGCATGTAAAACCATATACTGTCTGTCAACATTAATATATGCTGACAGCTATGGGTAATCTCCCCTTTGTTCATTGATTTATTCAAAATGGCAGAAGCCGATAAACGCTTCAAGTTGAAAGATTGAGTGTTGGAAGCCCATATTTGGTCTGAAGTGCAGGTTAGGCAACTTAAAAGGATTCATATTCTGTGGATGTGTGTCATGTTACCTTCGAAATGAAACTGTTTGGTATGTATGAATTTGCCTTGTAACAATTTATGGAAGAGTGCCTGTAGGCACTCTCCCATAAACTGTAACAAAGAAAAGACACATTGTGAGAATTCTCTCATTTAATTTTGATCGCTGTTGTTATTAGTTCTGTGCATCGATGCAGCAGTCGGTAAGATATATTCGTTACACAGTTTGTTGGTGGCCTAATATGGTACAGTGGAACCCTGTTAATTTTGCCAATGAAAATTATTCAATTAACAGGAGTATTCAATTAACAGGGATGTGTCACTTTCCTGTATTCTAGAGGTAAAGTTAGCATTTGCATTTATTCTACCATATCTTGTTTGACAGAGCTCTATGAGCTCTATCAAACAAGATATAATAGATTAAATGCCTGTATTGGATGTACCGAGGCCAAATAGGTCTATAAACAAAGGAAAACTGGGGAGAGTCAAGGTAATCTCTCATCAGGTTGCAAGATTTTTTATTCGATTAACAGGAGTTTACTCTATAACTTATATTCAGTTGTCAGGTCAAATTTGTATTGGGGGTATGGTAAATGGTTTTGTGTTGGGAAATTATATTCAATTAACAGGGTTATTCAGTTAAGTGGGCTCCACTGTATAATTAAGTGGGCTCCACTGTATATTAAGTGGGCTCCAATGTATATTAAGTGGGCTCCAATGTATATATGGTGTCAGTTTTTTCCATATTGGACTCGAGCTTCACTCTCGTCCAATATGAAATTAACTGACACCATATATACCATATTGGGCCACCAACAAACTGTGTAACTAATATTGTTTTCTTGATGGCTATCTTTCAAGTCATGTTCAAGCCACTCAAAACTCAACTTTTTCTCCAGTCATTTTTCCTAAAAGACACACTCGACTGGCATCTGGTATATTCTCTTTGTGAAATCACACTCGGTGTACAGCTGAGAAATTTTAACCCTTTGAGACTTTATTTATTCTGACATTTAAACGTCACTGGGAATTCAGTTTCTTCAACGTTTTTCAAAATGCGATGTCAAACGTTAAAAAGTACAAATAACAAGATATTTTTCACATTAGTGATTCGCTGGTTGAGGGATAGATTATTTTTGGTGGTCTGAATATGTTATTCAAAACTTCTTTTATTACAAAATATAGAACCTTAGTGAGCACGCTCACATACCCCATGCGCCCCGATATTTCAAGCTCTAATCATTTTTTCAAAATAAACATAGATTCTAGGAATACTGTAGACCACCATGTTAGACTAACATACCAAAAATCAGCTCAATATCTGGAAGCATGTAGGAAAAAAGTCCGCAAAATTGTAATTTTGATAAACTTTTCAAAGTTCAAGGGCCGTAATTTCGGTAAAAATCAGTGGAGCGGAATAAAATGCAAACTTAATCTGTAGGCCACCATGTCAGACTAACATACCAAAAATCAGCTCAATATCTGGAAGCGTGTAGAGAAAAGTCCGGAAAACTGTAATTTTGATGCATTTTTCAGAGTCCAAGGGCCGTAATTTCAGTAAAAATCAGTGGAGCGGAACAAAATGCAAACTTGTTCTGTAGGCCACCATGTTAGACTAACATACCAAAAATCAGCTCAATATCTGGAAGCGTGTAGGAAAAAAGTCCACAAAACTGTAATTTTGATGAACTTTTCAAAGTTCAAGGGCCCTAATTTCGGTAAAAATCAGTGGAGCGGAATAAAATGCAAACTTGATCTGTAGGCCACCATGTCAGACTAACATACCAAAGATCAGCTCAATATCTGGAAGCGTGTAGAAAAAGTCCGGAAAACTGTAATTTTGATGCATTTTTCAGAATCCAAGGGCCGTAATTTCGGTAAAAAACACTGGAGCGGAACAAAATGCAAACTTGTTCTGTAGGCCACCATGTTAGACTAACATACCAAAAATCAGCTCAATATCTGGAAGCGTGTAGAAAAAAAGTCCGGAAAACAAGTAGGACTGACTGACGGACTGACAGACTGACGGACAGTCAAAAACATTATATCCCTGCAACTTCGTTGCGTGGGGTATAATTATTGGAGAGATCCCACAAATACGACTAATAAAACACGTTTTGAATAACAAATTCAGACCACCAAAAATAATCTACCCTCAACCAGATAATCAGGCACTCTCCAATAGTTTTTAATAAAACAAATTTATATAAACAAAATATTATCTGTGTTTGACTGAATATGAAATAAAGCAAGGGAAGTGTTGGCTTTTGCTCTGGTATCCTCATTTTTTGAAAGCTCTGGCAGTGGCTTTTTGCACTTACCCAGTTAAATCTTGACAGCAGGGTTTTATTAGTATTTTAAGCTCCGATAACATTTGGCTCAACGTTTGTCACTGAGCTCTATTCGGGGGAAAATAGGAATTGGGCTTAAAACTTGAAAAAATCGAAAAATAATAACAAAACAAAGTATCAAGGCGCTGTTTGATTTCGTACGTCATAAGACGTACAAAAGTACCAAAGGGTTAAAATTAGATTGATGATAAATACAATAGAATCTGTCTTGAGAGACCACCCTTTTTGCCAGGCAAAAGTGACCCCTCAAAACAGGTGGTCTCTCATGACAGGTCCATTAGAGAGTAAAACAACCAAATGGTACAAGGTCACAGCGGTCTCTAATGAGAGGGGTCTCTCACGACGGCGGTCTTTAAAAAAAGGTTTTAACTGGTAGAGTGATAAGATTTTTATGCTATCAAAATTTTGTTCATATGTTAGTGCCTTGTTACAATTCAGGGTTCATACAAAAATTTGCTCACAAAGTTCAAGGGTTTTTCAAGGGCTTCTTCTTCTTTTTCAAGGGCTACATATACTATTCAGCTTGTTGTATGAGTTCTAAAAATCTAAGATTCATGTGACACGGATCTGACTTTGGAAGTCAGGAAGTACTGGTACACAAAGTGTGACTAGTGTTACAGTAATCTTGGTAAAACGTTCCATACATTTTTATATTTTTTTTTAACTGAGCGACACGAGCGCAACAAACAAGTAAAAGGTGAGTACACATATATTTACAATGCCCAGGAAATGGCTGGGTATTCAAGGGTTTTTCAAGAGATTTCTGAAAGTCCAAGGGTTTCTCAAGGGCTAATTTCAAATTACAGGGTTTTTCCCAGAAAAAACTCATTTTCAAGGGTTTTTCAAGAGCTGTATGAACCCTGCAAGTTATGAGAGAGTGCCTTTTGGCTCTCTCCCATAAATTGTAACAGGGCAAATCCACCCAGACTAAATAATATCACATTAAAAAATAATTGAAGTGCATCCACATAGAGCTGAAATGGTTAAAGGATTTTCTTGATTAATTAAACACATGGATTAACCCTGATAAACCGATTAATCACCTGCCCTAATAGGTAGCTGAATAATTGCCATTCTGTTGATGAGTTACAGCATTAACCCTTAACCCAACATAACGGATCAAACTGGCCAGTGCTATTTTCCAAATCTCCTTTCAAATATTATGTTTACAAATTTTGTCTAAAAAATAGCTTATGACCCCTCATTGGAATGAGCTCGTACCAATGAGGGGTTCATAAGCTATGTTTGTGAGAGAAAAATTGACATTTTTTAGTAATTCAATAATTTATTTTGTAAGTATCGTAGACTACCCACACTGGGTAAAGGGTTAAAAATGACCATTTCCAGCTACTGATACAGTATAATGATCACGCAAGTATGTCAACACGTAATTTGCATGCTTTACTCTGTCTCATATAATTGATGTGCAACAGCGTGACAATATTTGCCTGTTTTGGAGCAACTGTGTTCCTTTGTTAACCCATATAAAGGGGGTGCGGTGGCGTTGCGGTAACCAGTTCTCGTCAGATCACCGAAGTTAAGCAACGTCAAGCCCGATTAGTCCTCGGATGGGTGACCGTCTGAGCGATTGATTCGGACTCCCGCGTTGTGTCCTTGGGCATGGCACTTAACCCCAATTGTCCACATGGGGGCATGATGACGCTGTGTACTAAGGCGTACAGCACGTCGATGGTGTGCATGTCTTCAACCAATTTAACCCTGCCTGTGCTGCAGTGCGGAGTTACGATGTTGGGGAGCTGGCAGCTGCTCGTCGTTGCTCGGTGGTTCTCTCTGGCTTCCTCCACCAGTAAAACTGTCAGGGTCATGATTAGCCATTATGCATAAGTATGTGACCTTAAACGCCAATAAATTAATATAATAAATAACCCATATAAAACAGTAGTTCAAATGTTATGGTTAATCGATCAATTACTTTTTTGATCGATCAAGACATTGATCTTTGGTTAATTGATTAAACAGTTAACCCTTTACCTAACGTAACGGCCAAAACCGGCCAGCGCTATTCTCAAAAATCGCCAATTAATTTTCATTATTTTTTTCATTTTTTGTCTCAAAAACATAGGTTATAACCTCTCGTTGAAACGAGCTCGTCGAGCTCATTCCAACGAGGAGTCATAACCTATGTTTTTGAGACAAAAAATGAAAAAAATTAGTTATTCAAGAATTATTTTTGCAAGTGTCGTCTGCGTTTCAGGTTAGGTAAAGGGTTAACCATTTCAGCTCTACATCCACAGAATATTAAGCCTTTAAGCTGTGGAACTCACACTTCAGGATAAAGCCCAAAAATGGGCTTCCAGCACTCTACCAGTTAACATACATGGAAGATCAATACATATCCTAAACAAATGGCCTACCTCAAACTCCATCAACTTTTCTTCACTCCTTGGCTGGCATGCCTGGAGTATTCGCCAAATATGTTGAGTTTCATCAAGTGATACCTCTAGTAGGTCACCTTCCATCATTAACTCTTCAAGCTGACTTTTTGCTAATTCAGACAGCTCAAGTACTGGGGCTTCCAATTGTCGAGGTACCAATGGTGACTTTCTCTGATGTTTTTTAGGTGAAACTGCTAAGAAAGTAAACAGAAAATAAATTTTATTTGAATTGTTAGGCTAAAAAAAAATAATGTTTTGATTCTCAGGCCCTCCCTCGTTGGATTTGAACCTCCTCATTAGACATTTTTATTATGTCATGTTTTTTTAAGAAAAACTTGGAATGGTCATTTTTTCGCATTTCTCGAAATATAATTATTTAGCTTTGTTTGCAGTAAATTGTTTTTTCTTGTTGCAGTTTATGGGAGAGTGCCCAGAGGCACTCTCCCATAAACTGTAACAAGGCAAATTCTGATATACTGGATCATGATTTAATTATTTATTTATTTGCTGGTGTTTAAGGTCATATATTTCTGCGGAATGGCTAATAATGGCCGCAACACAGATATAAACTCACTCAAGTTTAACCAATCATTTAGAGCCATGTTTCCCATTTTAAAGGACTCCTACCCCAAGCATTGGTTACTAGGGCCTATTCTAATGGATCATGTTTGACAGATCTATACCATTAAAAAGAACAATAAAATACAAATCCTTTTAGCTGTTGTTATGGCAGTTAGTTATAAAAGGTATACTATAATTACACTAAAACACAACCTTTTCTCTTTTTCAAGTGGAAAGACTGCAAAAAGATTTACTGAGTATACTCAACTCTTTACACGAAAAAAAAAACAAAAAAAAATAAAAATAAAAAATAAAAATAAAATCCTCCCTCCCTCACTGATTTGAAAAAAAAATTGCCTGAGAATCAATTCATTTTTTTTATTTGGCCTTATATCCATACTTTTGTGTTGTCTTGAATCTCATATATAATATTAAACTCTTAAGGGATGAACAAGTGTCGAGAGTTCTCACAAGGTTACAACCTCTAGACATCCAGTGACTTAATAGTGATTTCTGGTCAAGTTTGGGCTGCCTTAACCCTTTACCTAATGAATCGACTACAACCGCCTGCATAATTTGCAAATTAAGAAAATGAAAAAAAAATTGTTTTCAAATTATTTCAACAAAACCATATCATGTGACCCCTCACTGGAACGAGCTCATCAAGATCGTTCCAATGAGGGGGTCACCTGATATGGTTTTGTTGAAATTTGTTTGAAAATGTTTTTAAAAATAGTTATTAAAATAATAAATTTTGATATTCTCTGGGTAGAGTGAAGGGTTAACAGGCAGCCAAGCCTGGACTAGAAACCATCACCTAGGAAATCTATCTATTGTCAGCAGGACCTCCACATGATGGCACTACTGTTTGACAATTTTTTTTGTTGTCCCCGGAAAATTCAGTGTGGAATCCGATTTCGTATCACTATAGTATGTCAGACTATTTATGGGTGTGTTCAAATTTTGCATAATTAGCTGTTGCGGTCGCATAGAGTACTTTACTCTGAGCTGGAATGGGTGCGCCTCAACAGCGGTCCAAGTTTTTTATCGTATTCATATTTTTTTTTTGTATTCATTTTTCATTGGGGGACTCCCCGGAAGTGTTAATCTGAGGGTTCTAGGTCTATTAAAAGAGAAATTTCTAAATAGCACGGATAAAGAAGGATCTAATCAAATAGCCAAGTTATCATGATGAGCATATGTATCTGATAACATAGACCTATAGCTTTAATAGTAACAGGCTGCAGTTTTAATACGTCAAACTGTTAGACCAAGAAATTGGCAATTTGAGGTATACATGGATTATAAATATCCATCGATTGATCCGTACACCAACGGAAAAAGACTCTCCACTTCGCTGCATAATTCAATGAAGAAGAGGTCCTCCTGCAGTCAAAAATTGCATCCACTGCTCATCCTGAAAACTGCTTTCCATGCAAGAAGGACCGCACAACGGAAATACATGAAGCTTGAGACCTTCTTGGTTGTGATGCAGTGCGTGGGACTTCCCCTGATACAAAAGGTCCTTGAGAGGAGGAAGCTTCTGAGGAATGTCCCATAACAGACACCTGAGCAGATTGATCCAAGGTATCTGAGCTGACAGAGGTGCTACCAGCAGAATCTTGCAATGAGACTGTTTGATTTTTAACAGAATCTTCTGAATCAGCAGGGATGGAGGAAATGCATATCCTACTATTCCGTAGATATCACATATGCCCAATGATCCGGACATGGTGACAAGAACATCGAAAGGTGATTGTTCAGGTTCGTGGCAAAGAGATCTATCATGGGACGATCTGGTAGCAAATCTGCCTGAATACTCGTTTGCTGAGAGTCCACTCCAATGGCAACAGCTGACCTTTTCTTGAGAGCGAGTCTGCTACTACGTTCAGATGACCTGGAATATGAGAGACTGAGAGAGGAACGTGATGACTCAGAGTCAACAACCATTGTTCACTTCCAGCATCCTGTTACAGCCTTGAATTCACCATAACCATCATAGATTTGTGTCTGGCATCTTCAAAAATGAGATTTAAAGCACAGATGTCAGTTCAGATGTTTAATGACTTGGGCCAAACAAATAAAATAACAAAATATATTTTTTTACTTCAATCCAATTTACCAAAAAAAGATTGGGGAAATTAATGCTAGCATTTGCATGCGATGTTGAATTATAAGTAAAAAAATAAACCTTTTACTACTATTAAGAGATCTGGGTCATCGCATCACATCTCATTGAAGTCAGATTGCTGGATCAAACTCGTCTGTGGCACTTTGTTTGATCTGGTGATCTGACCTCCTGAACTCAACGTGATACTATGACCCAGATCACTTTACTGTAGAGATAATATGTATTTATTACTTTCCAAAGTGTGATTTACTGGAATTTCCAGGTTTGATTATAAACGATAACTTCACAAGTGAATTATGCAATCAACAGTTGTGTCATGTATCCGTGCGCGCAAACGAAGACGCTTTGCCGTGGATGTAATGGGGACTTCATTGTTTTTTGTTTTTTTAACCCTTTACCTAATATGAAAAACAGATGACACTTGCAAAAACAATTCTTGAATAGCTATTATTTTCATTTTTTGTCTCAAAAACATAGGTTATGACCCCTCATTGGAACAAACTCGTTCCAATGAGGGGTCATAACCTATGTTTTAGAGACAAAAAATTAAAAAATAATGAAAATTAATTGGCAATTTTTTAGAAAAGTGCTGAACGTTACGTTAGGTAAGGGCTAAATAATATAATTATCGTTAATAATGAAAAGTAATAAACAGGGTAATTGCTTGACTGGACTGGTTACGTGAAATAATTCTTTCAAGGCGAGGGACTATATTGTAAAATACTTGTGCGCATTCGCGCACTCTTGTTTGTACAACGTTCCTCACCTCTCATGAATTATTTCAGGTAACCAGTCCAGTCAAGTGAATACTCTCTATTTATTCTGTATTTTCATCGTGTGAATTTCCCTTCGGTACAATCAGCAAATCTCAGTCAAGTCAGATACCGAATACCGAACCAATACCATGGTATACGAAGCTCAAAATTTCAATACTTCCGTCACTAGATATCACCAATAAAAAGAAGCTTTTGATAATTAACTCTTTGCATGCTGCTGGCGGGTATTCCTGCCCAGCACAGGGTTTCTCTTGTCACTGAAAACAATATAATTTGGGCACATCTAATCACATTTTTCCCCTATAAACAGAATGGATTTTTTCATCAATGATTTCTTGTGTTATACTTTAATTTTTCATCAAATCTAGTCATGGCTGCTTCACAGCAGCCATGACTAGCTTTGATGAAAAATATCTTAAAAATACTCAGCAGGATAAGAGTTAATGGACATTCAGTATAATAAAAACAAATACAGACCTGTATGACACGTGTTATGATTTATCACCCTCAGAAAAAATTAACAACCTGGACTTCATCTTGGGTGATAATTTTTTTTTTTTTTAAAGGTGATAATCTTGTGAGAAATGTATCAATGTTTAGGCTATTAACAAAAAATTCTTGCTTCTCAAAAACCTCTCTCATCACTATTATTTATTTATTTGTGTCACATATTTCTGCACAATAGTTAATCATGACCGCGACAGTTTTACAGGTGGAGGAAGTCAGAGTACCCGAAGAGAACCACTGAGCAACTGTCAGCTTCCCAACATACTAACTCCACACAAGCAGGGTTAGGATTGGTTGAAGACAAGTGCACCATCGACGTGCAGTATGCCATAGCACACAATGACACCATGCCCCCACGTGGACAATGGGGGTGAAGTGTCTTGCCCAAGAACACAACGCGGTTGCCGCAGGTGGAATTCGAACTGAGGACCTCTCGGCTTGCAGCCTGCACCCTCTCATCACTGACAATCTGCCTCATCACTATTTTTTATACCTGGAAATCTTTGATGATACTATTTTTCACTTGTGGGACCAGAAAGTTAACCAACTATATCATGTTTGACAGATCTCATTGAGTTGGTTAAATGTGGAACTGCATTGTGGGAAATTTTGACCGTTGAAAACATTGGTTTGATCACATAAGAGTGTAAGGGGTAATATTTCTAATTATAATTTTGTGGACTAACGAAAAAAATTTTTTTAATAAGTCTCCACGTCTCATCATAAAATTGAAAGAAAATTTCCTGAGAAACAAGAATTTTTTTTCATATGCAGGCCTGGCATTCTTAAAAATGCAGGAGGGCTAAAAATCACATCCCTCGCATTGCCTAGGGGAGCGATTTATTTATTTTATTTTATTTATTTTATTAGGGTTTAGCGACACATTAACAGCCAAGGTCATATCATGTAGGTGACAGTTTTACAAGTGGAGGAAATCTGAGTACCTGGAGAGAACCACCTAGCAGCTGCCAGCTCCCCAACATCGTAACTCTACACTGCAGCACAGGCAGGGTTAGATTGGTTGAAGACATGCGCACCATTGACGTGCAGTACGCCTTAGTACAGTGTCATCATGCCGCCATGTGGACAATCGGGGTGAAGTGCCTTGCCAAAACACACAACGTGGGAGTCTGAATCGATCACTCATATGGTCACCCATCCAAGGACTAACCCGGCTCGACGTTGCTTATTTGATGAGAAATGGTTTCTGCAATGCCACCACGCCCCCTAGGGGAGCAATTGGCTCTCCTCAAGCTCACAAAAGGTAAAAGTGGCAAAACTAAGTTTTACTATTAATGAATTCTGTCTGGTGAGCTTTGTACATTTTATTTGCTGCTGCTAATGAGGTACTCACTGTGAGACGGCTACACTGCCCCTCCCACACCTCCGGGCCTTGGCAAGGCCCAGAGGTGTGGAAAGGGCAGTGTGGCCATCTTATAGCGACCACTAATATAGAGATCTGAAAATAAGTGGGTTTTAGGAATATGCTGTCATGGCAATCATTATTTTCTAAGGTCAGGAGGGCTAGTTTTCACCCTCCTTAATTTTTTTAAGACGAGCAGTAGGCAGAGGAACAAATCGCTCTCCTGAAAATGCCAGGCTTGCATTTGCCTTTCAAAGAGTCTTCAAAGGCAGGGCTTATGTTTCATCTAAATTTGGGAGAATCTCTTTGGATTCTCGTGAATATGGTTCCGAGCATCCATGCCTGCTAGGAGTGTCCCAGGATACCATGATCATGGTTGAACCCCTGTAATATACAGACAACACATGTTAACCCTTTACCCAACACAGCTTTCTAATTTTTAAAACATAAACTAACTGAAAATGATAATGAATATAGATGTCATTGGAACAGGTTCATTGAGCTGGTTCCAATGATGGCCAAATTTGTACAATTTTATTGACAAAGTGCCGGAATTATTATATTTATTTATTTATTTATTGGTGTTTAAGGTCACATATTTCTGCACTATGGCTCATCATGACCACAACAGTTTTATGGGTGGAGGAAGCCGGAGTACCTGGAGAAAACCACTGAGCAATGGCAAGCAACTGTCAGCTCCTCAACATACTAACTCCACACAAGCAGGGTTAGCAGTGGTTGAAGACATGTGCACCATTGATGTGCAGTACGCCTTAGTACACAATACCACCGTGCCCCCATGTGGGCAATGGGGGTGAAGTGTTTTGCCCAAGGACACAACACAATTGCCGCAGGAAGAATTTGAACCGAGGACCTCTCGGCTTGCAGACTGCTCCTCTACCTACTGAGCCACCGCACTCCCCCAAGTGTCAGGATATTTCAAATCATGTTAGGCACGTATTAATTTGCTTTCCCCTATGTTAAGAAACGGATTAAATTGACTCAATTCTTTTTTCGCAAATCCTAGCAGAGGTGCACTGAGAATCTACATGGATTCTCACTGGTTTTGTTGCACGAATCTTTGCATGAAACACACTATTAACAGAAAATAAATAAAAAATGTTTTCATTTTTGGAATTCACTTTAAAAAATTTTCACAATCAGTGTAAGTATTTCCAATAGTTCCTTGAATGCAGCACCCTATGAAACGACATGTAACTAACTTACCCCAAGCATTTTTACAGCCTTTGTCAGCATATATTTTCATGTAGCATGTGATATGGCAGTTACCAATGTTTTATAACCAGAAAGTGTGACTAACCCTGTGCACTGCACAGGGTTAGTCACACTTTCTGGTTATAAAAACAAAATTCATTTCTAACTGAATAACTAACCCTGTGTACTGTACAGCCTTAGTGTAAATGTCATCTATATCAACTCTTTACGCAATGTAATAGTTAAAAACCAGCCAGTTCTATTCAAACTCAGCTTAAGAACCCTCGTTGGGTTTGTTTTTAGTGAATTCCAAAAATGAAAACATATTCTATTTTCAATTAATAACTTGTTGTGAATCGATTGTCGGATTCTCGTCGAAATACAAGTCCTGAAAGAAATAATGACTTGGGTAAATAAACATAAAAACAATGTAAATAACTTACCAGTGCAGGACTTAGAAGCAAATGAATAAGCATGTTCTGAGGACATTCCTCCCATGGTATTTTGTGGATCAAAATCAACTGACACATCATCCGAGTTTGTTGACATTTGATCTGGCTGTGGTGGAGACATAGGAAATGACTGACAACTATCTGTATCCACACTTAATGTACTGGCATCCTTAACATTCACAGTAATTGATGAACTATTGAAAGCATTCTGTGTCACATTAGCCAAGTGTCCCTGTAGATCAGGGTTACTTGCAGCCTTCATCAGTTCAGCATTGATAATTTTTTCAGTT
Organism: Pictodentalium vernedei; assembly: GCA_031216915.1. Lineage (NCBI taxonomy): Eukaryota > Metazoa > Mollusca > Scaphopoda > Dentaliida > Dentaliidae > Pictodentalium > Pictodentalium vernedei. The sequence continues at coordinate 33,560,244 of CM062296.1, forward strand.
TTCTCTCTAGCAGCTTGCTCAACCATTCTCTGACTAAGAACACTTAATTTTGCAAGAGCTGAAGCCAGTTCTGCAGTTGTCAGAGATTGCCTGGCCCGATCTTGCCAAGCCATAGCTCTTTCTGTGAGACACTGAAGAGCTTCACCTTCTGATAACCTGACTGGAAGTTTTTGAAGTGACACAAGTAGGGATAGAATTGTCTCAAGTCTAGGTCGTCGAGATCGTAAACACAAGGAACACAAAAACTTCAGTTCTTTAGCAGCTTGTACCATTGATGCTTGTGAGGATTTATTTTTCAAGTTCGCTGATTTAGGCAAGGGCACACAGGTTCCTGGAATTAAAAAAAAATAGAAAGATTCATAAATCTTATATCTAATACTACAGTGGAACCCTGTTAATTGAATAGCCACTTTGCCAATGAAAATGATTCAATTAACAAGCGTATTGAATTAACAGGGATTGTGTCATTTTCCTGTGTTCTAGAGATAAACTTAGCATTTATTCTATTAGGCCTAAAAAAATTCAAAATCTGTTTCTCAGGCTCTCCCGCATGGTCCTTTTGGCTGCCACATGCTCTCTTTTTATGACCAATTTAAACTTAAAAAAAATAAAAATTAAATGGTTTATGTCTGATATTTTACCCAAGTTAAAAAAATTGATGAATTTGTCCCTTGAGTGCAAGAAGGCTTTGCAATGCTTTAGCAATGCAAAGTCTTCTTGCAATCAAGGGATGAAATTCACCACCACCCATGCTATTCTGTAGATTATGAGGCCTAAAACTTGAACCAAGAACATGAACTTTTGATGGCAAAAAAGTAATTACCGAAATAAAAAATAAAATAAAAAACCGCTCGCCCGCATGCAATTTCACAAATAATGGCCTGAGAAACAGAAGATCTACTTTGTGTGGCCTTATGTCTTGTTTGACAGAGCTCCATGAGCTCTGTCAAACAAGATACAACAGATTAAATGCCCATATTGGATGTACTGAGTTCAAATAAGTCTATAAACAAAGGAAAACTGGGGTGAGTCAGGGTAATTTCTCAACAGGTTACAAGATTTGTATTCAATTAACAGGAGTTTACTTTATAACCTATATTCAATTAACAGGTCAAATTTGTACGAGAGGTATGGTAAATGGTTTTGTGTTGGGAAAGTATATTCAATTAACAGGGTTATTCAGTTAAGAGAAAAACAATTAAGTGGGCTCCACTGTATTGCTTTACATTTTAACCCTTTGTCTACCATGAATAGCAGACGACACTTGCAACAAAAAAATTCTTGAATAACTAATTTTTTTAATTTTTTGTCTCAAAAGCACAGGTTATTACCCCTCATTGTAACAAGCTCGACGAGACAAAAAAAATGAAAAAATAATGAAAATTAATTGGCGATTTTTGTGAAAAGCGCTGGCCGGTTTTGGCCGTTACGTTGGGTAAAGGGTTAAAGAAGTTAAAGCCACAGTAATGCTGTCGGCTCTTTAAACGACTCCGCACATCTGGACACTTTTTTTTCAGTTATTTCCAGAACTTTACTTCGGAAAGGAGACGAGTAGCCTGGGTCACGATCTGTACAAGGAAGAATATATTGGCACTATCAATGAACCAATAGAGGATACCAAAATTAATTTAGCTACCGGTATAAGTAATCTAAAAAAAAGAATAAAAAATTAAAATTAAAAAAAATTAGAAAGATTCACAAATCTTATATCTAATACAGTGGAGTCCTGTTAATTGAATAGCCACTTTGCTAATGAAAATTATCCAATTAATGGGAGTATTCAATTACCAGGGATACAATTTTCCTGTATTCTAGAGATAAATTTAACATTTATTCTATTATATCTCCATGAGCTTTGTCAAACCAGATTTAATAGATTAAATGCCTATATTGGATGTACTGAGGCCAAATAGGTCTATAAACAAAGAAAAACTGGGGAGAGTCAGGCTAATTTCTTGACAGGTTACAAGATTTTTTATTCAATTAACAGAAGTTTACTCTGTAACCTATATTCAATTAACAGATCAAATTTCAAAAGTGGGCTCCACTGTACTATTGCTTTTTCCTAAGGTTTGTACACGTATTGACAAAAAAAGTGTCATACTATTCTTAGACCTACCTGTCTATTTTTCATACCCATTAAGAAAATGTAGCTGTTGAAAATTTTTACAAGAAACGTCTTCTGTTTCTCAGGCCATTATTTGCAAAACTGCATGAGGGCGGGCAAGTGGATTTTTGTTTTATTTTTTATTTCTGTAATTATTTCTTTGCCATCAAAAGTTCATGTTCTTGGCTTGTGTTTTAGGCCTCATAATCTAGAGAATGGCATGGGTGATGGTGTATTTCATCTCTTGAGAGCATGAAGACTTTGCAATACTAAAACACTGCAAAGACTTCTTGCACACAAGGGAAAAATTTAGAAAAATTTTTAACTTGAGTAAAATATCAGACACAAACCATTTTATTTTTAATTTTTTAATGTTTACATTTGTTATAAAAAGAGAGCATGCAGCTGCCAAAAGGACCATTCGGAAGGGCTTGAGAAATGGATTTTTAAAGAATGAGCTTATTCTGGTAAGGGTTATAAGCTGTGTTTTTGAAACATAAAATTAACTAGAGGTGTGACTCTCAGATGGGCCTGTCCATACCCCTTACCACCATGATTATTCTAAGACAAAGAGGGGCATAACTCTTACAAAAAAAGTCTTATCGAAACTATAATCGTATGTGCACATGTTCCCATGGTAGTGAAAATCCTTACCAAGTTTCAAAGGAATTGACCCATAAATATCAGAAAATCTTGGAACAAAATTCAGGCCTATGTGACTGCTATTTCAAGTCAAAAAGGGGTATAATTCTGGCAAAAATAATCTGACCAGAACTATAATAGCAGGTGCACAGGTTTCCATGGTGGTGAACATTTAAACCAAGTTTCAAGAAGATTGATCCATAAACATTTGAGAAGATCTCCAGACAAAATTATGTCTACGGATGGATGGACAGACAAACAAGATGATTCCAGTATTTATTTTTTTATTTATTGGTGCTTAAGGTCAAATATTTTTGCACAATGGCTAATCATGACCACAACACGAGTATCAACTCAATACCAGGAGTGAGCGTTAATAAGCCATGTTGCCCATTTTAGAGAGGGTTTGCACATCCCAAGCATTGGTGACTGGGTCCTAGTTTACCCGCAAAACAGGCCTGTTTACCGCAGTGAACAGGCACTGCTTTCCTTCCCGGGGTTCCCGCGGGGAAGATGATTCCAGTATACTTTCCACCAATACCACATATGAAGCAACACCAATATGATGCAACGGTGGCTATGAACTAAATGAAAGTGTCAATGACACTGTATCTCAACTTGTCAAGACAAAGACATGTACATGTATAGTATGTGACACAGCAATGACAAACATCTAGGTAATGACCTGATAACAAAGGTACATATAAAGTATTGTAACGGTCTGTACATAAATACTGACCGTTGCCTGCAACAAATGTATAGGTAAAGTTTTGTAAAGGTGGATGACAGTCAGATGCTAAACTTGAAAAAAATCTTCGAGTCCCAGAGTGGGTCTGACTGAACCCCAAAATATTTGTTCTCATAGCACAGTGATAACAAAGGCACCCCAAAACACACTCATTCCTGTCCCAAGGTGAAAACAAAGGTACCCAAGAAGTTTCGTGAAGATCAGTTCACAAATATGAGCTGTGTAGAAGTTGTGACAAAAAACTGATTGGACCTAATTTTGGTATAAAATGGCCACTGGCAGCCATCTTGAATTTTGGACTGCACCCAGAAACACGCGTTCTCGTCCCAAGGTGATAACAAAGGTACCCAAGAAGTTTTGTGAAGATCGGTTCATAAATACAGCCTCTAGCCCGAGCCGTACTGACATGTGCACTTACAGTGTATAAGTAGCACTGAATAAATCAAAGTTCATCTAATTTGCATAATTTCTGCACGAGAAAAAAACCCGTACTATATGTGATGTATTCCATGTCACTAAACATTCACACAAAAATTTATTCAAATCAGAACTTTCATACAGAAGTTCTGTACAAAAGACTGATTGCACTAATTTGGGTACAAAATGGCTGCTGGTGGCCATCTTGAATTTCGGACCACACCCAAAGACACTCGTTCTCATCCCACGGTGATAACAAAGGTACCCAAGATGTTTCGTAAAGATCGGTTCATAAATACAGCCTCTAGCCTGAGCCGTATAGAAGTTGTGTACAAAAAACTGATTAGACCTTATTTCGGTACAAAATGGCCACTGGCAGCCATCTTGAATTTTGGACCGCACCCAGAAACACTCGTTCTCGTCCCAAGGTGATAAAAAAGGTACCCAAGATGTTTTGAGAAGATCGGTTCATAAATACAGACTCTAGTCCGAGCCGTATTGACATGTGCACTTACAGTGTATAAGTAGCACTGAAAAAATCTAAGTTCATCTAATTTGCATAATTTCTGCATGAGAAAAAAACCTGTATTATATGTGATGTATCCCATGGTACTAAACATTCACACAAAAAATTATTCAAATCAGCGCTTTCATATGGAAGTTCTGTGCAAAAATCTGATTGCACCAAATTTTGTACAAAATGGCTGCCATCGGCCATCTTGAATTTCGGACCGGACCCCAAAACACTCGTTCTCGTCCCACGGTGATAACAAAGGTACCCAAGGAGTTTCGTAAAGTTCGGTTCATAAATATGGCCTCTCGCCCGAGCCGTATTGGCATTTGCACTTACAGTGCTGAAAGTAACACCAAAAAACATCAAAGTTAGTCTAATTTGCATAATTTACACACGAGAAAAAAACCTGTATTATATGTGATGTATCCCATGGTACTAAACATTCATACAAAAAATTACTCAAATCAGAGCTTTCATATGGAAGTTCTGTAAAAAAACAGATTTCTGTATCGTCGGTACAAAATGATGGCTGGCAGCCATCTTGAATTTCGGACCGCACCCAAAAACACTCGTTCTTGTCCCACGGTCATAACAAAGGTACCCAAGAAGTTTCGTAAAGATCGGTTCATAAATACGGCCTCTAGCCCGAGCCGTATGCAATTGTTGACGGACAGACAGACGACGGGCCATGGCATAAGCTCAAATTTGGCTTCGCCAAAGTTGAGCTAAAAAAAATGGACTGAGCCCATTTTTGAACTCGGTCAAGAAAATGTACCTGGAGACTCACAAAACAAAAATGAATTTGATCAGTTGATGTTTGTTCCAAGTTATTGTGCTATAGAGCACAAAATTTGCAAAAAATGATCAAGTCAGCCCAATAATTCTGCTGCCAGATATCGGACTGAACTCATTTTCGAACTCGATGAAGAAAATGTCCCTTGAACCCCATATGCCAAATATCAATAAAATCGCTTAACGTTTGTTGAAGTTATCGCATTATCAAGCTCAAAATTATTCGAAAATTGCAAAAAAATGACGTAGCATGATAATTCTGCTGCCGTATTCTGGAGCGAGCCTGTTTCTGAACTCAATGAAGACAATGTCCCTTCAATACCAAATAACAATCAAATCCGTTAACGTTTGTTGAAGTTATCGTGCTATCAAGCTCAAAATTAGTTGATTTCAAAGGGCCATAACTCTTGTGAAAAAGCATGGACATGCCTGAATCCACGTCATCAGGTGTTGAACAGGGATATAAAGTCGCATACCAAATATTATCAAAATCCGTCCAGAAATAATTAAGTTAAGTCATATTATTGTTTCTGTTAACCCTTTATCTAAGGAATTGGCCGCATCTGCCCATGTAATTTACAAATTGAGCAGTTAAAAAAGTAATATTTTTCAAAACATTTCAACAAAACCATATCATGTGACCCCTCATTGGAATGAGTTGTATTAATTTTTTTAAAGCGTTTAAAAAACCCATATCATATGACTCCTCATTGGAATGAGCTAATCCTCATTTTCAGCATCACTAAACCAAGTGGAAAATGAAAATCTGTTCGTTGATGGACTATTTTTAAATAGAAGCAACATTACGCAGGAATTTTCTACAAATCGTGCAATGCAATTACAATTTGAACTGCTAGCAATAGCTGGAAATGGTCTCCTGAGTTTTAATGTGTTTTATGTGCCAGCAGGCACACAGAACACATTGGAACTCATGGGACTAAATAGTAACACGGGTTCCCCCTCGCAAATTTGGTTGGCGATGCAAGTTGTTGTTTTCGTTGATAGTTGTCAAATGAATTGCTGAGTGTCCTTCTAATAATTGTCTTTTTGTAGACGTGAAGGTGTGTAATAAACACAGAACCATACGGCACTTGTGCCATCGCGGAGGGATAAAACGAGACGCCACAGGTCTGGAGTTTTATCCTTCCGCACTGGTACTGATGCATATTGAATTAATAAATTAATAAATATCTTATCTCATCTCCATTAAACCATAGCACCAATACAGCAGGCCACCAAATGTGTCCATGGAACACTAATGACCCCGCTTTATGATAAACCTTTGTACATGTCTTCTAAGTTGGAAAAGGGCCATAACTCTGCCAAAACATATCGGACAAGCCCACTACAGTAATACCTGTCTTGAGAGACCAATGTCTTGAGAGACCACCTGTCTTGAGAGACCACTGTGACGGAATGGTTTCGCGATGCAGGGACAGTTCTGGGGAGCAAGCCCCTTTCGACCCTCAGTGACTGTATATGGGTAGTTTTCACATGTCTAAGCGTGATGAAGGGAGCGAAGGTTCAGGTACTCGGTAGGAGTCTCTGGTTGCGGCATGATGGCTTCGTTGACATATCTTGGTTGAACCCTCGGGTGAGGACCAGTGGGGGAGGTTGGGTCCTCTCACAAAGGTACTACCTCTCCCCGATGGTGCAGTGGTTTTAGGTTTTCAGGCAGGTGAATAGGTTTTCAGGCAAGTAAAGTCTGCCACTTCAAGGATGATTTTGAGTGATGGCCTCACTGGCAAGTATAATCTACCTCAGGCTGTCTCTGTTTGGTTGGACTCTTTGAAAGAAAACAACAACGATCCCTTTCGGGGACCACCAGAAAGAAGACCTGAACTTCCCTAGTTTGGGGGCAGGCCTGCATTGTAATCCTATTGGGTTGGAACAAAAGATGCACAATGCGCTTATAAAAAGGGGCAGGGTGGGACGCAGGACCAACGCTCGCCTCCCTTAAAGTGGTCGACCACTTTTGGGGGTGGAGTGGAGGATGTTCAGGAACCATGGGGTTTACTGTTTCCATAACGGTTATAGAGCCCATAGCGGTTATTGGGGTGCTGGTCAAAAAGTACCTTCTTTGTACCTGCTTAAAGTGACCTGGTACCAACTTGTATTTTTATGCCATATTGGACCTGTCTTGAGAGACCGCCCCTTTAAAGACTGAAACCATGACAAAAACTTTTTACCTGTTCTGGAAATGGAAAATCCATTGTGGTTATACTAACATAATTAAAAGTATTAAAAGCTCTTAACTGGGTTTCAATTGCTATTCAGTTACATAACTCATTAAAGATGGAGATGTTTTTATACGACCCCTTTGAAAAGATTAGGATTATTGCTGAATAAACAATTTCATACATACCTGAAATGTGACAGATAGGAGTATAAAAATAAATTTGTGTTGAAAATCTTCAATGAAGATTTTCAACACTAATTTATTTTTATAATTTTTATAACCGTCCATTTCAATTTGTTACAAAAACTTCATAAAAAAGAACAACTACAAAGTAATTACAAAAATCCATTCACCATTTCTGAATTTTGTGGTTGGTTATTCACTGACTTGAGAAAAACTGAAACCTGTTATGAGAGACCACCTGCCTTGAGAGACCACTTTTGTGTGGCCCAAAGGATGGTCTCTCAAGACAGGTTCTACTGTAACATAATTTGTTGTAGTTAAAAACCCATGTAAAAAACAAGTAAAGCAAAATAGTTACCATGGAACCAATCTTTACACAGTTCACATTGCAGCATAAAACCACATGATGGCTTTCTACAAATACAGTACTTCACTTCAGGATCTGTACGCAGCTGCTTCTCTTGATTACGAAACCTCAGAGCTCTCATACAGTCTAGTTCTCTTTGTTCAGCATTCTTAAATGATGCAACCTTAAGAAAGACATACAACAATAAGTTAACCCTTCAATGGTTGAGCCATAGAAGCCACTATCAGGGCTCTACTGAAAAGTGCAGAAAGTCACTTCAGTGCTTTTACACAGTATTCATTACTTTGTTTGCTCAGCAGTTGTAACACAAAATGTTTAAACAGAATTGTTTTATTACAATTTATTGGAGAGTGCCCCTTGGCACTCTCCAATAAATTGTAATAAAACAATTATTTATGAACAAAATCTTTCTAAACTGGGGCTCCTTTTGCTTGTACCATGGGACCCATGAAAAAAAATATGCGTGTTACAGATTCACTTTGAAAAATAATTTAGCACTTTACCAGTTAAGGGCCAGGACAAATGTCTTGAATACCCACAGGAGCACAACCTGCGCAATGCCAGAAGCTAAGCATGGACTTCTAGTAAAGTTTAAGTTGTGACTATTTTATCCAAATGGGATATGAGAGGTTTGTTTTAATTTTTCATTAATTTTATTTTTTATTTTAACACTGGTTGGTGCAGTTGTTAGGCCACACAAAGTAGATCTTCTGTTTCTCAGGCCATTATTTGTGAAATTGCATGCGGGCGAGCGATTTTTTATTTTATTTTTATTTCAGTAATTATTTCTTAGCCATCAAAAGTTCATGTTCTTGGTTCAAGTTTTAGGCCTCATAATCTACAAAATAGCATGGGTGGTGGTGTATTTCATCCCTTGAGTGCAAGAAGGCTTTGCAATGCTAAAGCATTGCAAAGCCTTCTTGCACTCAAGGGACAAATTCATCAATATTTTTAACTTGGGTAAAATATCAGACATAAACCATTTAATTTTAATTTTTTTAAAAGTTTAAATTGGTTATAAAAAGAGGGCATGCGGCAGCCAAAAGGACCATGCGGGAGGGCCTGAGAAACAGATTTTTTATTTTTTTAGGCCTTATATGAATAGTTTGTTCTAGTGTTAGATGGATCTTGATTCTTGATGTATGTTAAAAATAATTTACATATACTGGTACTTAGTCTTTATTCCTTAAGAGCCATGAGGAACCTAAAAAAAATCTTTGATTTTCTGTGATTATAAGAAAAGTTAAAATCTGTTTAAATTCACAAATAGGATATGCAATTATAGAAATCGAGACACTCAAGGCCGAACAGACTGCTGGTTCAAAAAATCAATGGCCCAGCAGTGGTCCCAGATAGCTCAACATACCCATCAATACAACCCCCTAATAGGGCTATAATGTGAGCATATTACTCTAAATCATTTTAACGTATTTACTTTGGCCTAAAATGGCACCACGAAAAATGTGCAAGGGGTTGGAAAAAATGTGTTTGTGAACTGTTTGACCACCCACCTACCCCGGCATCGTGTACTCCAAAGGCACTCTCCAATAATTTGTAATAAAACAAAATAATAAATTCAGACCTAAAAAACAAGTGTTTGACCACCGAGGTGGTATTAGTCCCCTACGTCACTTTTGTCATATAAGGTGTTTTTGTCATATAAGACACTAGAGTATATAAGCATCTATGCATTTCAGGCTAGTAGTTTAAGAAGTGCAAATACAAGAATGTAATTAGCATGAGTGTACAATAATTTTAAACAAGGGCCATAACTCACACAAGAATAATGCAATCAGCATGAAACTCAAACTTGATCTGTAAGTCATCGTTCTATAGTAGGTTACCAAAAATGAAATCATTCAGTTGAAGCATTTCCACAAAAAGTCAAGAAAACTAACTCAAACTTGATCTGTAAGTCATCGTTCTATGGTAGGTTACCAAAAATTAAATCATTCCGTTGAAGCGTTTCCAAAAAAAAGTCCGGAAAACTGATATTTTGGTGCTTTTTCATATTTCCAAGGGCCATAACTCACACAAGAATAATGCAATCAGCATGAAACTCAAACTTGATCTGTAAGCCATTGTTCTATAGTAGGTTACCAAAAATGAAATCATTCGGTTTGAAGCATTTCCAAAAAAAGTCCGGAAAAATAAAGTGTGACTGACAGACTGACTGATGGATGGACAGAGTGCAAACCTATAGTCCCCTTCAGCATTGCCGGTAGGGGACTAATAATCTAGCCCTCAACCAGTTAACATGAGTAATAATTTCCAGGAATTTGGTAATTTTCAGTTATTCTAGTGATAACAAGAGCCTAGCCATGACACAGTGCTCACAACCACCATTGCATACCGCCTCGCCAATTACCAAAATTTGTTGAAATCCATCAACTCACTGCCAAGATATCGATCCAGATGGACGGACAGACAGATGGACAGACTGATGCATGTAATCCAGTTTACCCCCCCAATCTGTGTGTATTAAAATTAGCATTTATTCTATCATATCTTATTTGACAGATCTCCATAGGCTCTATTTGTTTCTTTGTTTTTTGAGGTTTAACCGTATTTCAACAGCATGGGCTTTGTTGAAAAGATATAACAAGATTACATTGAGGCCAAATAAATGTATAAACGCTGGGGGAATTAGAGTAATTTTTCAACAGATCACAAGATTTTTTATTCAATTAACAGATGTTTGTAGATGAAGAGTCAAATGGGGAGACAGGCATACTGAGTGAGACAGATGGATGGACATTGGCCGGCCGGCTGTCCGCCCAACAGACAGACAGACAGACAGTCCACAGCACTCCTTCAATCTTACTGGCCAGGGGCCAATATTATAGAACTTTTACAACTGTATTTTCAAGAATTGTATTTTCTAGTTATGACTCCACTGTTTGAAAAGAACCATTAGCATTTTCAAAGATGTGGCAATCTGCCAGTTGGCAAATTGCCATATCTTTGAAAATGCAAATGATTCATTTTAGTCAGATATATTAAGGACATTAAAAAAAAGTCTATGTTCTCAGGCACCGTCCACATCATTAAATTTCTGCCAAGTAAAAACTATTTAATACCCAGTCAAAAAGAAAAAAAAAAATTCTGCCTGGTCAAAATTTTTTTACCCAGTCAGTATTTTGGGATCGCAATTTTCAGCACTGGCACACATTTCCCCGTGATATTTCAACTTCCTGTTCGCGTTTTCCACCATATTTTGCTTCAGATTTCTCCATTCTCTGATTTATGGTTTCTATGTTGGTACATGTAAGAACTTTGGAGGAAAATGCCCCTTTTATAATTTTAAAAAAGCACCGGACTGCACATAATCCTGCAATGGAGTGTCTTTGAGACACAATTTCCTGAAAACATAGACATTTTTTTTTTAATGGTCAAATAAGTAGCAACTACAATTCTACAAAATACAGTTGTAAAAATTGTATAGTATTGGCTCCTGGTAAAAGGAAAAAAATATTAAAAAGTACTTACAATAGAAGCAGGATCCCTTGTTTCTTCACATTTGACATCTTGTGTCTGACCAGTGGTGTCACTTTCTCTTCTCTCTCTGTCACCATCTTTTATCTTTTTCTTTTTTCTCGAACTACCATAAATTCCAATATCACTTCTCGGTGATAAAACCTATTTAAGTGTAAAAGACAGGATTGTAAATAAAATTAAGACTGCTTCTGAATAGGAACCAGAAAATGGGAAATATGCACAACTGAGGAATTTTTTTCCCCTATTAACAAAAATCGCCATTCAAATTTTATTATTTTCTGTCCCAAAAACATAGCCTCTGACCCCCCATTCAAATAGTCGTATTACCCCAGCTACTCAGCGGTAAGAGTATTGGACTTCAAACCAAGAGGTCCACAGTTCGGTCCTGTCCAGAGGTAGCTACACTGTGTCATTCGTCAAGGCACATAATCCCGATTGCCTACATGGGAGCACTGTGTACTAAGGAGTACTGACTGTCGATGGTGCACACTTGCCTTCATCCAATGTTAACCCTGAGTGTGCAGAGTAAGTACGCTGGTGAGCATGACAGCTGCTAGCCACTGTTTTGCAGTTCTCTCTGGTTACTCCGGCTTCCTAAATCCATAAAAATGGCCGACACAAGGTGATACTGGCTGTAAAAAGTGTTGTTAAAACCCCATTGACCCTTTAGCCAACGCAGATGATTTCAAAATTTATTATTTTGAATATCATTTTTAAAATTTTTTCAAATAATTTCAACAAAACCATATCATGTGACCCCTCTTTGGAATGAGCTCGATGAGCTCGCTCCAAAGAGGGGTCACATGATATGATTTTGTTGAAATTTTTTGAAAAATAATATTTTTTCAGCTGCTGAAGTTGCATATTACGTGGTCGGATGCGGGCAATTCGTTGGGTAAAGGGTTAAATGTTTGAGTGCCGCCAGAGGTCACTATCATGGCTCTATTGAAAAGTGCTGGAAGTCACTTCAGTGGCTTTACATTACACTTTCTATCCCAGTACAAGCCGGATTGGTATCGGCTGAATGCATGTGAACCATCAACATGCAGTGCAGTATGCCATAACACACTGTTCCACTGTGCTCTCACTTGGCCAATTGGAATTAAATGTCTTACACATGAACACAGTGCTGAGGATGAAGGTCAGGATCAGATCATAAGACCTACAACCTATCTTTTGACTGACATTGCCTTGAACCAATATGAAATGTGGCCATGTCTACTTGTGATTGCTGCTCCCCACATGAGATCTCGGGAAGTGGAGTAATGCATGTTTACTGTGATAAACAAAGAGGCCTGTATTGCAAAGCACTGCCAATGCCCTGACCGCAAAAAATTGTTTCAAGTCGAAGGAGTGAAAAAGGGCCATAACTCTAGAAACAAAAGTGTCAATGACACTGAAGCTTAACTTGTCTGTGTGTTGTGTTTGATGAAAAGGATAATGTTCAATGTTTATGAAAGGATTACGAAATAGGACAAGAATTTTGATAACTGGGAATATGTTAATTTCTGTTCCCTGTATGCTATGTTTTCAATAAAAATAATATGAGGTGTAGACTGTACTAAAGAATTGAGGGGTGGGTTAACGTGGCCCTCACAGTTAATGTATGTGACATTCTCAGTTAATGTATGTGGCCCTCACAGTTAATGTATGTCAACGAAAGTTACCAAGTTACAGTAAAATTATTCCAAAATGAGTCATCCTATTAAGTTACAATGAAATCCTTTCATAAATACAGCCTGTAGACTGTGCTAAAGGTTTTTGGGCTTTGGGCCTGTATAGACATCACCCATCACGGTTGAACGATCACAACCAAAAGAGGACGTCCTCATCTAGACATTATACTGAGTCATCCTACCAAGTTACAATGAAATCCCTTCATAAATATGACCTGTAGTCTGTGCCATATTTTTGGGGGTTTTGGGCTTGGACAGCCATCATGGTTGAATGATCATGACCAAAAAAGGACATTCTCATCTGGGCATTATCTGGAGTCATCCTACCAAGGTAAAATAAAATCCCTCCATAAATATGACCTATAGACTGTGCTAAAGGTTTTCCCGTTTTGGGCTCAGGCAGGCGTCACGGCTGAATGATCGCAACAAAAAGGGGATGTTCTCATCTAGACATTATATAGAGTCAACCTACCAAGTTACAATGAAATCTGTCAATAAATACGACCTGTAGACTGTGCTAAAGGCTTTCGAGTTTTGGGCTCGAGCAGTTGGCGTGGTTGACAGATCGCGACCAAATGGGGAAGTTCTCCTCTAGACATCATACGGAGTCATCCTACCAAGTTACAATGAAATCTCTCCAAATTAAATATGACCTGTAGACTGTGCTAAAAGTTTTTGGGTTTTGGGCTTGGACAGATTGACAGATCAGGACCAAAAGGGGATGTTCTCATCTGGATATTATACAGAGACATCCTACCAACTTACAATGAAATCCCTTCATAAATGCGACCTGTAGACTGTGCTAAAGGTTTTAGGGTTTTGGGCTCGGGCAGCCATCACGGTTGTCCGATCACGACCAAAAGGGGACGTTCGGATCTGGACATGACCTCAAACCGGCATATAAAATTTTGTGACAATTGAACAAGAACTACGGGGTGTAGCCTGTGCTAAAGGAAAATATGAACAGAGTCACAGACTTCCACACGCATAATGGCAATAGCTTATCTTGACTTTGTCAAGTTAAGCTAAAAATGTGTCAAAGAAACTCACGCTATACAGGGATCGTTCCTCCATGATGCACTATCACAACACCAAATATCATTCAAATCAGTGGCTGAAAATGTTGGTAGGAATGGATGGACGGATGAATGAATGGACAGATGAACAGATGGATGAAGGTCTCCACTAGATACACCTTTGACTTTTCAAGTCGGGGGCATAACAAATTCTGTTTTACTGGTAAAATAGGAGCTAGTAACTAACATCTGGGGTGGAAGTTCTCTAAAATGTGGGCAGCATAGGTATAAACAATGAGCTAAACTTCACTTTATACCTATGTTGTGGTCATGATGTAGCCACAGATGCTGACTGTGACCTTAAACACCAATAAGATAAGTTACTTGCTGTTCTCGGATTCTCACTAGACACTCTGGCTGTCACCACAAGCATAACTCTCCCACACAATAATACCCAGGCTCTTGAATGTGTTGTTAAACTCTAATATACAAACAGTTCTGAATTCAGGGGCAGCAGAATGATTTTCAAAGGGGTGTGGGGGGCTGAAACGGGCGATGCATGGTCGTCGATATGACAGGACGACTATGGTTTGGGCCGCCGTAAGAAAATTTTAAATTTCAGGGTCTCAAAACTCCCATTTCCATGCATCTGAGCAGATATTGTGAGATTTTTCAGAAGATGTATTTGTAAGATTTCACACTTTGAGAGTCATTAAAAAACACCGGTAAAGCAAACAGGTGAGGTCTATTTATCAGCTTTGGTCGTAACGACCAAAGCTGATAAATAGACCTCACCAGATTGCTTTACAAGACGTTAGCAATAATACTGTCTGGGGATTATCTTGTCTGGGGGTGGATTTGGTACTTGTATGTCTGTAAGATTACGATATACTTCAGTTAACAAATTTTTTAACAGACTGTATACATTTTAGCATTTTCTGCCACTTACTGCAAAAAATGATCCGAAATCCATCAAAACTGAACCAGCACGAGAGAAACATAGCTGGCGAAATTATGGGGAGGCTCTGAATCCGCCCCTTGTTTCACCCGTCATTGGTTGTGTTAAAATATATGCATACAAAAAAACATGGCCTGGTAAAAAAAAGTGGAGGGGCTAAAGCCCCCCCCCCCCCCCCCCCCCCCCCCCCACCCTGTTGTGCAGGGTAGCATCACCACATTCACCCTCTGGGGACCTCATTTTAAAGATTACAGTTTGTTTATTTCCAAGTTTGATGGTTACAGTCAAGTAGCGGGAAAATGAGCAGATTCAGGTAAACCAAATATTTTTGTAAATTTCATATCTTTCACTGGACAAGTTGGAAATCAACAAGATTTTACTGAATAAAAAAAAAGGTATCATCTCATGTTTATCTCAAAGCCAACTTATTACAAAATAAAATGTAAAGGAAACTTAAAAGACCCAAAACAGTACAGTGGAGCCCACTTAATTGAATATCTCTTAATTGTATATCCCTGTTAATTGAATATAATTTCCCAACACAGAACCATTTACCATACCTCTAGAACAAATTTGACCTGTTAATTGAATATAGGTTACTGAGTAAACTCCTGTTAATTGAATAAAAATCTTGTAACCTGTTGAGAAATTACCATGACCCTACCTAGTTTTCCTTTGTTTATAGACCTATTTGGCCTCAGTACATCCAATACAGGCATTTAATCTGTTATATCTTGTTTGACAGAGCTCATGGAGCTCTGTCAAACAAGATATGATAGAACAAATGCTAAGTTTATCTTCAGAATACAGGAAAGTGACACAATCCCTGTTAATTGAATAATTTTCATTGGCAAAGTGGCTATTCAATTAACAGGGTTCCACTTTATAAGCATTATGCATACCTCTAATAATGAGTGAGAAGAATTTTTCTTGAGGAATGTTCTAGCAGTACGTTCCTTCCATGACTTGGTTGCTGCCACCTGAGATTCTAACTGTGGGAGCTGGTCTAATCTGACAGGTATTGGACGCCCTTTGTTTACCATTGTCTCTAACACATCTAAGTATGGATAAGAATCGGCATTCTGAAAAATAAAGTAGGAAGGCTTTAATCAATGCATATTTATTTATTTATTTATTGGGGTTTAATGACACAACAGCCAGGGTCATCTCGTGTCAGAAATCATTGCATATATTTAAAAAGTTTTATTACTTTCCAAAGTGTGATTACAGGGATTTCCGGGGTTTGATTATAAACGATAATTTCACAAGTGAATTATGCAATCAACAATTGGGTCATGTATCCATGCGCGCACGTGAAGACGCTTTGCCGTGTGTGTAATGGGGACTTCATTGTTTTTTTAACCCTTTACCTAACATGAAATACAGACGACACTTGCAAGAAAATTCCTGAATAACTGTTATTTTCATTTTTTGTCTCAAAAACATAGGTTATGACCCCTCATTGGAACGAGCTCGTTCCAATGAGGGTCATAACCTTTGTTTTAGAGACAAAAAATAATGAAAAATAATTGGTAATTTTTTAGAATAGCGCTGGCCGGTTTTGGCCGTTACGTTAGGTAAAGAGTTAAATAATATAATTAACGTTAATAATGAAAAGTAATAAATAGAGTAATCGCTTGACTGGACTGGTTATGTGAAATAATTCATTCGAGGTGAGGGACTATATTGTAAAACACTTGTGCGCATTCGCACACTCGTGTTTGTACAACGTCCCTCACCTGTCATGAATTATTTCACATAACCAGTCCAGTCGAGCAACTACTCTCTATATGATTATGACTCATCTAGGAGGGGATGCGGTGGCTCAGTTGGTAGAGGTGCAGGCTGCAAGCCGAGAGGCCCTCGGTTCGAATCCCACCTGCGGCAACCGCGTTGTGTCCTTGGGCAAGACACTTCACCCCGATTGCCTACATGGGGGCACGATGACGCTGTGTACTGAGGCGTACTGCACGTCGATGGTGCGCATGTCTTCAACCAATCTAACCTTGCCTGTGCTGCGGTGCAGAGTTCAGAGTTACGATGTTGGGGAGCTGACAGCTGCTCGTCGTTGCTCGGCGGTTCTCTCCGGGTACTCTGGCTTCCTCCACCCGTATAACTGTCACGGTCACGATAAGCCATTGTGCATAAGTATGTGACCTTAAACACCAATAAATAAATAAATATGACTCATCTAGGAACATTTATTCATCAGTGTTTAAGGTCATAGTCAGCATCAATTGCTATATCATGACCAAAACATAGGTATGAAGTCAAGTTTAGCCAATTGTTTATGCCTATGTTGCCGAAGTTCGAGGACTTCCATCCCAGGCATTAGTTACCAGGTCCTATATTACCAGTAAGCAGAACTTGATCACCTCAGTACACAAGCACTGCCCCACCTCCTGGGGTTCCCGCAGGATATGTAGGAACAATCTTGTGCCTTAAAATGACTGAATAATGACAATAACCCAGCCACTATCTAACATTAACTCTTTATCTAACAAGAGTAGAAGGCAACACTTAAAAAAAAAACTAAAACAAAATTATACTGAATGGTGACTTTTATGAAAGGCACCGGCAAGATATGGCCATTACTTTAGGAAAAAGAGTTAACCCTTTACCCAATGAATAATTTACAAATTGAGCAGTTGAAAAATATATCTTGATTCTGCATGGTCCTTTTGGCTGCCGCATGCTCTCTTTTTATGACAATGCAAACTTGAAAAAATAAAAATTAAATGGTTTATGTCTGATATTTTACACAAGTTAATAAAATTGATAAATTTGTCCCTTGAGTGCAACAAGGCTTTGCAATGCTTTAGCATTGCAAAGCCTTGTTGCACCCAAGGGATGAAATACACCACCACCCTTGCTATTCTGTAGATTATGAGGCCTAAAACATAAAATAAACCAAGAATATGAACTTCTGATGGCAAAGAAATAATTACAAAAATAAAATATAAAATGAAAAACCGCCCGCCCGCATGCAATTTTACAAAACTTGGCCTGAGAAACAGAACATCTACTTTGTGTGGCCTTAATTATAATTTTTAAATTTCTCTAAACATTTCCACAAAACCATATCATGTGATCCACACAATCCGTTGAGGGGGGTCACATGATGATCTAGTTTTATTACACGCCTGTTCTATGAAATTCCCATCTACAACAACACTAAAGCATGCGGAAATTGAAAACGTTAACAAACTATTTTCAAATAGAAGCAAAATTTCTCTGGAATTTTCTACAAATTGTGCACCGCACTTACAGTTTAAATTGCTAACGATAGCTAAAAATAGTAACAGGGTTCCCCTCACAAATTTGGTTGTCGATAAAATGTGTTCTTTTTGTTGATAGTTTGTCCCCAGAGTTCCAATGTGTTCTATGTGCCCAATTGACGTGTTGTCAAATGAATTGCCGAGCGTCCTTCTAATAATTGCTTTTATAGATGAGAAGGCATGTAATAAACACAGAACGACACACGCGTGTGAATGGGTTGATCGATATGATACTTATGTCATCGTGGAAGGATAATACTCGAGGCCTGCAGCCCTTTGTTTTATCCTTCCGCACTGGCATAAGTGCCATATCGATTAACCCATTCACAAGCATGTGTCGTTCTGTATACTTGTTGAAATTCTTTTTTTTTTCAACTGCTCAATTTGTAAAGTTTGTGGGCAGATGTGCATATTGCCGCTTTGTTAGGTAAAAGGTTAATGTTGTTCATGTATCAAACAAAATATAGCAGAATCACAATGATTAAAATTTGAATATTTTGACAGACATAAGATAATAACTACAAGGCAGATAACTTATGTCAAATGGGGCTGTGGAAAATTAATAAAGCATCAAATTAAACAAGGGGGGCAATGTAAAGCGTGAGCCAATGCCTCGGACCCACCAAAAATTTTCTAAGTCGAAAGAGTGAAAAGGGGGCATAACTCTAGAAAAAATGTGTGGAAGAAACTCATGCTACACAGGTATCGTTCTCCCATGAAGCTCTATCACAACACCAGACAACATTGAAATCGGATTAGTAGTGGTCAAGATACAAGGGAAATGTTGGTACAGGCGGATGGACAGTCTCCACTAGATACCTCTTCGACTTTTCAAGTCGGAGGCATAACTCTTTAAAAGTTTGAATTAAACTCTTACCTGGATAGTTTCTACTTTACTTGTCCATTCTTTAGCTTTCCTAAGTGCTTCCTTTAATGCACAAACATTTGGCAGATATGCTGGAATATTTTTCGCTTCATTAATAATGCCTTCTAGAGTGGCTATCACATGTCGTGGCCTGAAAGTAATGAAGGTATACAAGATACAATTATTTATTGGTA
Organism: Pictodentalium vernedei; assembly: GCA_031216915.1. Lineage (NCBI taxonomy): Eukaryota > Metazoa > Mollusca > Scaphopoda > Dentaliida > Dentaliidae > Pictodentalium > Pictodentalium vernedei. Next base: position 33,579,678 of record CM062296.1, read on the forward strand.
TTTAAGATCACATATTTTAGAACAATGGCTAATCATGACTGCAACATGGCTTTTAAGTCAAGTTCAGCCAATCGATTACATCCAGGTTGTCCATTTTGGAACATTTCCACTCCAGGCATTGGTTACCAGGTCCTATTTTAACAGTGAAACAGAGCTTGTTACTACCGTACTTCACTTGCAGGAGTCCCCATGACACTCTGATCACAAAAGCAAACCTTCTTTTCCACAGAATACAGAATAATTGTGGAAAGGGTTAAAATGAGTTAGAATTTGAGTTGAACAAACTTGAATCTGACCTCATAAAGGATAACAAAGTCCAGATACCAACAGATTCTGACTGGCGTATCTGAATACGATGCTTTTTAAAGAATTGCGCTCATATTGCACAAAGTTAAAATTCAGCAACAAATATGAACCTAGAAATTTGATTTTAAAAAACTTGAATCTGCCCCAACTGAGGATGCTGCAGACCAAATATAAAAACAATCTGACTTGTGGATCTGAACAAAAAGATTTTTTAAGTTTTTTCCTCATATTTGGAACATATGAACTTCCTTGGAACATATTATATATGAACTTCCTTGGAACACATTATATATATGAACTTCCTTGGAACACATTATATATATGAACTTCCTTGGAACATACTTGAAATTGATCCTCCTATGGATGCTGTAGATCTTCTGGAGAAAAAGAATTTTTCATTTTTTGAAAATAAGCCAACTCAGCATTTTTTTGATTCATCGTAGGGTACCCAAATTACATGCTTGTTCTATGAAATCCCCATCTACAGCAACACTAAACCGTGTCGAAAATAAAAATCTGTTCCGCACATATGTGCGGAACGGAAATCGTTGATGGGCTATTTTAAAATAGAAGCGAAATTTCACTGGAATTTTCTCCAAATCGTGCAACGCAATTACAATTTGAATCGCTAGCAGAAAATCGTCCCCTGAGTTCCAATGTGTTCTATGTGCCAGTAGGCACATAGAACACATTGGAACTCCGGGGACGAAATAGTAACATGGGTTCCCCTCACAAATTTGGTTGGTGATAAAATGTGTTGACTGTTTTAATAGTTGTCAAATGAATTGCCAAGTGTCCTTCTAATAATTGTTTCATAAACGTGAAGGCATGTAATAAACACAGAATGACACATGCGTGCGTCGTTCTGTGTCGTTCTGTGTATTTACCATTCGATTCTACTGATCCTACAGATGATTCAAACCAAATAACAGTTTTCTTTTCTGTGCAGTTTTGGAAACATGGCAGTGGAAAAAAATTCATTTTTTAGTTCCTGGGGTATCCATGGCAGTGCAGAAAAATATTTTTTGCATGAATCAAGTACTTATGACCCAATAATAATGCATACCAAATTTGGTTAAAATTGGCCAATCAGTTCTGCAAATAGAAATTTTGGGTGGGGTCAAATATCTTACCCTCCCAGAACAATTGAAGATATTGCCCCTCAAACTTCTTCAAAAGGAAGCTGAATACCATATATCAAGTTATTCCATCCATCAGATATTGAGAAGATTTTTAAAAATTTGAGGCAATTTTTCCCCTCCTCCTCCACACGGAGGGCAGCATATCAATTTTAACAAAACTGAACTGCCCCTCCCCAGTCACCATTAATATGAAATTTTACTGGAATTGGTACAGCAGTTTGGGAGGAGAAGACTCAAAATACCACCTTTACGATGGATGATGACGACAAGGACAGACAAAGAGTGATCAGTATAGTTCATTTTGACTTTCAGTCAGGTGAGCTAAATCCAATGCTCGATAAAAGGAAAATTTCCTGATGGATTTTAGGTTCATGCCTTGTAATTGCTGATCACATTTTAACCATTCACGCAACAAATTGGCCATATCCACCTGCGTAACATGAAAATTCAGCAGATGAAAAAATATTTTTCAAAAAATTTCAATGTAACCATATCATGTGACCCCTTGTTGGAACGTGCTCGTTGAGCTCGTTCCATTGAAGGGTCACCTGATATGGTTTGGTTGGTATTTTTTGAAAAATTTTAAAAAATGATATTGAAAATAATAAATTTTGATATCGTCTGCATTGGGTAAATTTATTTATTTATTACGGTTTAATGACACTTTAACAGCCAGGGTCATATCATTACGGATACAGTTTTATGGATGGAGGAAGCCATAGTACCTGGAGAGAACCGCCGAGCAGCTGTCAGCTCTCCAACATCTTAACTCTGAACTCTGCACCGTGGCACAGGCAGGGTTTATATTGGGTGAAGACATGCGCACCATTGACTTGCAGTATGCCTTAGTAAAAAGCGTCATCGTGCCCCCATGTAGGCAATCAGGGTTAAGTGCATTGCGCAAGGACACAACACGCTCAAAATACAGCAGCCACGATGAATACTGGTGCCAAAAAATTTGACCACATTACACCAATCCTCAAATCCTTGCATTGGATACCAGTTGAGTCTCGCATCCAATACAAAGTATTAATGATGACACACAACATCATCCACGGAGATAATGCCCCTACCTACTTAAAACAGACTGCCACTTTACACAAACTGGTACGGAATCTTAGATCATCTTCAGAGAATCTTCTTGTGCTCCGAATAAGATCCACTGCAGGAAAAAGATCATTCACTTTTGCAGCTCCCTCACTATGGAATGCACTCCCTCAGAATTTAAGGAAATCCCCCGATACTGAAAATGTCAAAAAGGTTTAAAGACCCATCTCTTTAGGAGAGCCTTTGACTGCTGAATTCTTTATTTTGAATGTCAGTTTATTTTGTGAGTGCTTTTGAGCAGTGTTTTGCTGGTAAAAGTGCTATGTAAGTAAATTATTATTATATTAAGTGTCGTCTGCTTTTCATGTTAGGTAAAGGGTTAACCATTTATTGAATAACAATTCTGTTGATACTGTACCTTGCTTGTAAACATATCCTAGCCTTCTCTTCCCATCTTTCACTCACAGTAAGTAACTCTTGAAGCTCTGCCATCGCTTTCTCGCATGCTGGATGTGGTGCTAAACTGACTCCTGATTCCATCAGTTTCCTCATCACATCTAATGTTACTGCTGATGGCTCGCACAAAGAATTTCTCACCTCATCCAACCATTTAGCTTGTAGCAGCACCTAAAAATATAAGTTTCCAACAATTAAGTTCGAACTACTCTATCATATAAATATAATAAATATGTAATCTGCTCAACAGTTATAATACCGTATTTACTCTATGTATTAGGACAGCTAAAAATAATTATTTTCACAGGTGTCCCACTTCTTAGAAAATGGGGAAAGAACACAGCCTGGTCTTGATTTGATGCTGAATAAAGTTGTGTGTGATTCGTTTTCCATCACTATATACGAAAATTGCCGTCCAATTTTTTTTAATATTTTCATTTTTTGCTACCAAAACATAGCTTATGATCCCTCATTGGAACGAGCACATTGTGCTCGTTCCAATGAGGGATCATAAGCTATGTTTTGGAAGCAAAAAATGAAATTTTTTAGTTACTCAAGAATTTTTTTATGAGGGTCGTCTGCTACTAGCGATGGGCCAACTGGAAACAAATCTGAATGTCCCAAACTTTGGAGCATAAAAAAAGTTAAAAAATTTATAGTAATTTATATATTTTTTATACTTACCAATGACCCAGACATAGCTGGTGCTAACTCTTAAAAATCTAGGGCCAAACACAAATTTTGCCCCCCAATCCCCAAAATTTGCATCTAAAACCAAAAGAAATCATGTCCTGAAGGACCTCCATACGTTGCCCTTACTGCGCATGCGCAGTGTCAAGGACGTTCCGAAATTGGCGCCAATTATCATTCTTACAAGCAGTGCCTGGTCAGCGCTATGTACTCAGCGGGGAGGTATGAGTTCCCAACTCCTGGGAGGGCCATCCCCGTCTGGGTCATTGGTAAGTATAAAAAATATATAAATTACTATAAATTTTTTAACATTTTTATACTGTACCAATGACCCAGACATAGCTGAATAGTAAAAAGGCTGGAGGGCCTAGGACATAGAGGAAAATCCAATAAGCTCAACTATATAATATAGAGTCAACCCCTCAAGGAGAAAAGGAGTATTAGGCTTTACATGTATCTTTCTTATTTTATGTTAAATTAGAAAGATACAATACCCTTCATAATTGAGCACAATAACATTCATGTTCTCTATTAACATCCAGTATAACCCTTTATACTAATTATTTTTAAAGTAAGCTAATAAATAAAGCTAGTCCAGAGAATTGAGACTCTTTATATTCTTTAAAAGTGTCCGAGGATTGTATATTAATGCCCGTTTGACACTTGACATATACAAATGCTTCACACCGAGCTACACTTTAAAAATATGACATGAATGAATTTTAACATTAATATTACACTTTAAAACCATCCCGGAAACGACTCAGAAATACTGACTTCGGAGGAGGCATTCCCTTGCTTTTCACTATAAAGCAGGTGACCTAAGGGAACACCCTCCCCCCCCCCCCCCCGCCCTTCCCCTTGCCCTGGGTCAAATAGCCCAGAGCGAAGAGGGCAGCCGGACGAAATCACTGCCGGAACAGAAAGCCTGCATAACTATAGTTGCAACTGTTTAGTGGACGACATTCTGAGCAACAGATAACGGACCTAAACAATGCAGGTCTCCAGAAATGGACTCAATATTTCTGAGATAAAAATTTGTGAATGTGGATGGCTGAGACCAATAAGCAGCCTTCATTAAATCTGTAATAGCAATACTATTAGCGTAAGCCCAAGAAGTAGAAAGAGCTCTTACTTCATGAGCGGAAATCTTAAGCACAGACTGCTGAGAAGATAAATTTTCATAAGCAGTACGGATAGTTAATTGAATCCATCTAGCAATAGAATGGACCGAAATGTCCTTTCTATTAGGCATCAGAGACAGAAAGAAACGTTTTCGTCCCTTTCTGATAAACTGAGATCTCTGTTTATAGATACGTAACGCTCTAACAGGACAGAGTAAAGGCCTACGCCCGTCTGAAGACGGAAGAGCCTTAATAACAATAGGTTCCGGATATTTATTAGGAGCCTGATTCTTAGCTAAAAATCCCACATTAGTAGTGAAGGTGATAGTGTTCCCGACACTACGATAGTGAGAATCATCCACCGACAGTGCATGAAACTCACTGACTCTTCTAGCAGAAGAGAAGGCTAAGAGAAAAGCTGTCTTATAAGACAAGGATTTGAAATCTACTGTCCCAAGAGGTTCAAACGGCTTTTCCTTCAGTTTAAGAAGAACCCAAGCTAAATTACACTTAGGAATTAACCTCTAAGAGTTCTGGGGTCTATTTATCGAGAAGTTTCTAACTAACTTAGATAAAGAGACATTAGATCCAATTTGTAAACTATCATGATGTGCATAGGTATCAGATAACATAGACCTATAACCCTTAATAGTGACAGGCTGCAGTTTGATTTCGTCAAACAAGTATACTAGAAAGTTTGCAATGTCTGGTATGGAGGGATCAAAAATATCAACAGAATGATCCCTACACCAACGACGAAAAACCTTCCACTTAGCCGCATAGTTTAGCGAAGAGGAGGTCCTCCTACAGTTAGAAATCGCGTCCACTGCTCGTCCTATAAAGTGCTTGCCATGCAAGAAGGACCGCACAACGGAAAAACGTGAAGGTTGTGACCTTGCGGGTTGTGATGGAGTTGACGCGATTTCCCCTGCGAAAGAAGATCCTCCCGTGGAGGAAGCTTTCGCGGTAGGTCCCACAACAGACACCTGAGTAGATTTATCCACGGTCTCTGTGGAGACAGAGATGCTACAAACAGAATCTTGCATTGAGATTGTTTTATCTTTAGCAATACTTGCTGAATTAACGGCGCTGGAGGATACGCATATCCTATCATTCCGTCCCAAGGGATTGACAGAGCGTCTACTGCAAATGCTCTTGGATCCGGACACGGAGACACATACATCTGCAACTGATTGTTGAGATGTGTCGCAAATAAGTCTATCATTGGCCGTTCCCATTGGTAGCAAATCTGATTGAATACTTGTTTGTTGAGAGTCCACTCCGACGGCAACAAGCGACCCTTTCGTGAAGGGAGTCTGCTAGTACGTTCAGACGACCCGGTATATGATGGACCGAAAGAAGAACTTGATGTTCTAGAGCAAACAGAAGGATTCTTTCCGTTAGATTGAACAACAGAATTGAATGAGTGCCTCCCTGATTCCGTACATACGCCACTACTGTCGTATTGTCGGATAGGATTTGGACATGAGCATCGTGAATAATGTCCATCCAATGACGTAACGCAAGCCAAATTGACATCATTTCCTTGATGTTTATGTGCTTGCCCAGGAATTGCGGATCCCAAAGACCCTGGCATCTCGAATCCGTTGGGATCAATGAAGCACCCCAACCTGTTTGACTGGCATCCGTCATAATGGTAAAACTCGGATCCGGCAACTGCAGCGGCACTCCCTGAGTTAACCACTGAATGTTTGCCCAAGTCTGAATCTCTTGTTTCACTTGATCTGACAAGAGAACGTCTATGTCGAGCGAATGAATTTTCACACTCCAATTCTGAGTCAAGAAAATTTGGAGAGGACGCGTGCGTAACCGCCCCATCGGAATGAGATCCGCAGCGGCTCCGCACAGACCTATCAGTCTCATGAACTCCCTCGCTGTGACTTTGTCTGCGTGCAGACAATAGCGAGCGTAACAACTGACTAATTTCGCTCTGGTTAACGGCAGATGAATGAGATTGTTGTGCGTCTCGAAGCTCATTCCCAGATGTGTGAATGACTTGGATGGCACCAGATCTGACTTCTCCTCGTTTATTATAAAACCGAGACGTCGGAGCAATAGAAGCAGATTCTGCACATCGTTCTGAAGCGTTAACTCGTTGCCGTACCTCTGAAGAATGTCGTCCAGGTAGGCCGACATTACCGCAGACGAATGAGCTCGAAAATATATCATTACCGAGTTCATTACCCGAGTGAAAGCCCAGGGTGCTAGATTCAATCCGAAGCACATCGCCCGGAATTGATATACCACCCCTAGGACTGCGAAGCGTAGATACTTTCTGAATGTCGGATGTACCATGACGTGAAAGTACGCATCTTTGAGATCTACGCTTGTTGCATAATCGTTCACCCGAATACTCGCTCTGACCAATCGAATCGACTCCATATAAAACTTCGGAGCAACGATCAGCTTGTTTATCCAGCTCAAATCTATGACTGGACGGAACGAGCCGTCTGGTTTCGGAACCAGAAACAGATGGTTGTAGAATCCCGGTGTCTCCTGGTTTTCTACGACCTCTACCGCGTTCTTCATTAAAAGAGACTGCACCTCTGATAACAGAGCGTCTCTTTTCTGCGGATTTGACGGAAGTTGAGTCCATTTTGGACTTTGAGTTAATGGAGGCTTTCGTTTGAAGGATATCTTTAGACCTTCCGAAATCACCCCTCTCACCCAAGGGTCGTCCGTAATCGACGCCCACTCTTGTGAAAAACTCGACAACCTTCCACCAACCGGCACGCGATAGAGGTTGAAGCCATCACCTCCTGGACCTGCGAGGCCTGCGATAGGAGAAACCACGTCCTCCGCGACCCGCACCTCGTCCCGTCGACCTCGGGGCGTCCGACCGGTTGTCCCGGCCCGAAGGACGTCCCGCACGTGAGTCGCTGCCTTGACGGTCTCTTGAATTAGACCAAGAGGACGCACCGGAACCTCTATAGGAACCTCTCTTGGGCGCATTAGACCCAGAAGTGCCTGTCTTACTCTTATCTGCCGTGTCCGACTTCTTAGAAGTAGATTTGAACAGAAGAGAATCCGAAGCCTTCTTAGTAATTTTATCGTAAATTGCAGAAAGCTTGCCGTCGAAGAGAAGTTCTCTGGAGACCGAAGCGACTCTGAGAGAGTTCTTTACCTTACTATCCACGAGTGTGGATGTAGCTAGGGCTGCGTCACGTCTAACCAACTCCAGGTTTGCCACTGAAAGGGCGGAGTTACACGTGGAATAAGCTACTGCCCTTGAAAGAAGTCTTAAAGAGGACTGTATATCCTGGAATTCTTTCCCTTGAAGACGCAGTGATAACGCCTTAGTAAGGTGGTCTGCGTAAGATAAAGCATCTAAACTGGCACTGTTAGATGAAATAGTCGTCTCCAACACTGCGGTTGGAATAGACGCAGACGACGGTAATGATAATTCTAAGTCTTCCGCCTCGTCGTCCATACGCAGAGGAACTCTCGGGATACCCTGTCCTGCCGTATCGAATTTATTCCTTGCATTAATGAAAGGCAGGTTGAGAGTATTGGCGGACAAGAAACCCGCTTTTCCTGTTTTGGAAGCAAGTTTAAATATAGCGTTGTTCAATAATTCAAATGTTCTTGCGACATTATTGGACTGAGACGGAAACTCGGGAGCGATGTCCCTAAACCGCTCAAAGAAATCAGAGTCCAATGACGCTATAATTCTCTTGTCCGGAACCGCAGCAGTCTGGCCCGATGGAACAACTTGAGGAAGAAAGTGCCGGATGAAGTCCACGGCAGCTTTATGTTGTTCCGAAAGGGATAGCTCCAAGTCATCCGTATCCCTTTCACCATCCGGTCGGACCTCATGATGCTCCCGGTCGTCCGCACCCGATGCTTCGGCGGAGCGTACCGACCCAGCGCCGTCGGATAATTCCCGATCTGACACCGTTTCTGTCGGTTGCTGGGATAAGTTGTGCTATTTGAACAAGCACGTCTGACATCGAGGCCTGCGGAGGCGCAGTCTTTCGCTGCTTCGCCGAGGGCAGCTCCGCATCTGGTGACTCCTGCATACTCTTCCTACGCGAACGCCCGGAGTCCACCGGCCTCGTGTCCCTGGCTACCGGATGGCGTGACCTGGTCGCCGAAGAATCCCTGATTGGCGAAGCTGGTAAAATATCGGCGGTCACGTAGCCAAGGTGCGGTCGTGTGCGCTGGTGAGAGGAAGAAGCCTGAGCAGTCTCAGCGGATTGCCTATACAACGGAGCGTCCCGAGCGACGGACGTGTGCTCCGCTTGCGACACATTTTGTACCACAACATCTGATCCCAGATGTTGTTGTACGAGAGAGGGGCCTCTCTCGCTCGCAGCCCGGCTGGACCTGGATGAGCTAGGAACCGGACTCGAAGGCTTCCTCCGATCTCTCCTACTATCCGCCGTCACTGGGTGTGCACGTTGAATGTTTATAGTGCTCGCATCACCCAACATTTCCTCCTGGACCGCATCGGACGAACCCGTCTGCCGAACCATTCGGTGAATGGATGCTACACCGGGCGAGCTAGCGGACGACATTTGTCTTATCTCCATGAGCACTTTTGCCGCTAGCTCTGCATTCATTTGTGACGACGGAAGCGCACTTGCGGAAGATAACATGGAAATATCACCCTGTTCTTCTGAAATAGAAACTGATAGAGTAGAGTGACCCTGCGGAGAAAGAGCCGGAGAACAGGGATTAGTGCGAGTACACTGACTACAATTTATACGATGATCATGAAAGTCAGAGGAAGATTTCTTCCTATTACAATTTGAACAATATCCTTTCATTGTGAAAAGTCAACAACAAGTCCTAGTACTCGCACAAACCCCTAACCACAAAGATACATAATAACATGATCCATTAATATTGAAAAAACAATTGAAAATCAAAATAATTTTTGAAAAATATTTTTTCAGCGAAGCCCAAGTTTCTGAAAAGTAACGTTGAGCCCCAATGGATCCCAAGGCTAAGTGTGGTCAAAAATTTTAAAATTATATTAAATAATTAATGCAACACTTACGGATAATAAAAATGTATCTTATAGTGAGATAAACTACTCCAAAGGCAAACAGCCCCCCTCAAAAGAGACTGTTGCCAATGTAAACAAACAGTGTAAAAGCACCAGAAAACATGACTCCAGGCACTGACAATACTGGCCCGAAATCAGTCATCAAAATTACACTCTATCTGATGCAAGACAGAGACTCCCAGGGGAGAATCTGCAGAACATCAGATGGAAGATGCAGAACACAACGTTTATACACCCATGGGTGAAAACGTAACTATGGGGAAAATAACAGAATTCATTCTGTAACCAAGCTAATTCTCCCAGGAGAATTTAGAAATGATCTTTCTCAAAAATATGCCAAAAGCATGGGAGAATAACAAGGGGGGACTTAGAAGACCAGGGGAGAGGAAACACTGAATAAGCAGTGCAACATTATAGCAAGAATGACAACAACAGGCCCATGCCTCGAAAATAGGCAACTTAACATAATTTCATAAAAAATTTTAAGTACAGCCCTGATTATTTTTTGTCACTCCTTTTTCCTCTCCTCCTTCTATATCCTCCTTAGAATCACCATTTCTCCAATAATTATGTGTCTGGCATCCTTTAAACTGAGAATTACAAGCACAAAGATCAGTGAGATGTTGACTGATGAAGGGCCAAACAGAGAATGATAATTGGCGCCAATTTCGGAACGTCCTTGACACTGCGCATGCGCAGTAAGGGCAAAGTATGGAGGTCCTTCAGGACATGATTTCTTTTGGTTTTAGATGCAAATTTTGGGAATTGGGGGGCAAAATTTGTGTTTGGTCCTAGATTTTTAAGAGTTAGCACCAGCTATGTCTGGGTCATTGGTACAGTATAAAAATATATGTTTTCTGGAAAAAATGTGTGTCCCAAATCATAGAGTGTCCCAATACATAGAGTAAATACGGTACTCTAATCACACTAGAGCTTATTAGCGGACATATTGATAAGAAACAGCCAATCAATGGTCTTAATATATTGTAAAAAGAATGTCCTATTAATTTCCGGATTGAGGAAACACGTCACAGGATCTAGAATTTCAGTTTTAAAATTCAAGCATTTTCAAGTGCCGTGTGAATCCCGTTTCCCGCCCAGTAATATAAGATGTGAAGGGTTCACAAACCGCCCATGACTAGGATTTAAAATTTCCCTATTTGGTGGGGCGTGATTTAAAGTTCCTGGGTTGTTGACAGGCCAGTACGAACTTGGAACCCAACACAGAATACTTCTTTTAACCCTTTACCCAATGTAACGGTCAAAACGGCCAGCGCTATTCTCAAAAATCGCCAATTAATTTTTATTATTTTTTGTCTCAAAAACATAGGTTATGTTATAGAGCTTGTTCCAATGAGGGGTCATAACCTATGTTTTTGAGACAAAAAATGAAAAAAATTAGTGATTCAATCATTTTTTGGCAAGTTTCGACTGCTTTTCATGTTAGGTAAAGGGTTAAAACTTTCCCCAACGAATCGGCCACATCCACCCCCGTAATATGCAAATTCAGCAGCTGAAAAAAAAATTATTTTTCAAAAAATTTCAACAAAACCATATCATTTGACCCTCTTTGGAATGAGGGGTCACATGATATGGTTTGGTTGAATTTTTTTGAAAACTTTAAAAAAAAATGATATTTGAAATAATTTTTTTGATATCGTCTATGTGTGGGTAAAGGGTTAAACAATAATGAAGGAAACAGGTCGGAAACGTTCGGTTATTATTATTATTTTGAAGAATTTCATTCAAAATAAAAACAAGAGCACTGCCTAGCACGACCGTCAAAACTGGAACACGCACAAGTTTCTCTGGGGTAAAGGTTGAAATTTTTGTTGACTCAACTATGCCTGTCCCCCCTCCCTCCCATGCCCCTCCAATGATTGCCCATTCCCCTGCCCTGTCTGGGGTAAAGGGTTCAAATCGTATGCTTGTGTGCACACATTTCATATTGTTTTTGTGAAATTTTAATAACATACTATTTCGAGTTATGGATGATTTATTAACATGAGACAAGGTATGTTTGTTAATTTTTGGTGTCTTATGAGGTAAAATTATTTAAAAAAGGACTAAATAACTGCCGGATTCATTTCACTCTTTACGAGGCGACGAGTGATAAAGTTAGACAAGTTTGCATTCAAAGGCGAGGTTAACAAAGAACAACTTGGATGTAGTTCCAATGTGGTGTAAATTTTAACTACTGAAATCCCATTGCTGGCGTGTTCACCCAGACGGGAATCGAAGTTGGGACCTCTAACATAGAAGGCCAACAGTCTACCATTGAGCCACCGCACCCCCAAAACATTAGTTGTTACTTACCTGCTTAAGTTTTGGAATTTCACTGAGATCTACATCCAGAGTAATACCAAATTCTATCAACTTCTCTAGTTTTTCTGAATCGGGTGTTTCAGCTTCCAAAGCATCTAGCGCCTCTGATTGAAACTGTTCTACCTTGTCTATAAGCTCCTGAATAACAACAGAACAAAAGATTACTGTTTGGAGGATGAGTAAATTGATCGATTTATTTGTGTTTAACCCTTTACCTAATACAGTATTTTAAAAAAAATAAATTAAATTTAACATTTTTCGAAAACAAATTTCACAATTTTTCAATAAAATTAGACAAATATGGATATCATTAGAACCAGCTCGATGAGCTGGTTCTAACGATATCCATATGTATATGGTTTTATTGAGAAACTTCCGAGATATTTTAGGCTGTGGTAGGCTTATGCTAGTTAATTTTCTGGCCTTTTGGCCGCTATGTTAGGTGAAGGGTTATGGTAATTTTCAGCATTTCTAGGATTCATTATGACCACAACACAGGTATGAAGTCAAGTTTAGCCAACCTTTTATACCTATGCTGCCCACTTTAGAGGACTTCACCTCAGATGTTGGGTCCAGGTCATATTTAACCAGAAAAGCAGAGCTTGTTTACTGCTGTAAACAAGCACTGTTCAACTTCCATGGTTTCCCACAGAGGGAAGCAGGGAGTATATAGGAGTGGCTGTCTGACAAACTTGAAACACTGTGAAATATAGTACGAGGGGAGTGGACTTTCACTGAACACCTGCAGATTGGAGTTTCTGTCTGTGCAACATCTTGGGATATACAGTAGAACCTGTCTTGAGAGACCACCCTTTGGGCCACACAAAAGTGGTCTCTCAAGACAGGTGGTCTCTCAAAACAGGTTTCAGGTTTTCTCAAGTCAGTGAATAACCAACCACAAAATTCAGAAATGGGGAAGAATGGATTTTTGTAATTACTTTGTTGTTCTTTTTTATGAAGTTTTTGTAACAAATTGAAATGGACTGTTATAAAAATTATAAAAATAAATTAGTGTTGAAAATCTTCTTTGAAGATTTTCAACACTAATTTATTTTTATAATTTTTATAACAGTCCATTTCAATTTGTTACAAAAAGATTTTCAACACAAATTTATTTTTATTCCTGTCACATTTCAGGTATGTATGAAATTGTTTATTCAACAATAATCCTAATCTTTTCACAGGGGTCTTATAAAAACATCTCAACCTGTAATGAGTTAGCAATTGAAACCCAATTAAGAGCTTTTAATTATGTTAGTATAACCACAATGGATTTTCCAATTCCAGAAAAGGTAAAAAGTTTTTGTCATGGTTTCAGTCTTCAAAGGGACGGTCTCTCAAGACAGGTCCATTATGGCATAAAAATACTAGTTGGTACCAGGTCACAGTGGTCTCTCAAGACAGGTGGTCTCCCATAGCAGGTCCATTATAGAGTAAAACCAATCTGTGCCTGGTAGATGTGGTCTCTCAAGACAGGTGGTCTCTCAAGACAGGTGGTCTCTCAAGACAGTGGTCTCTCAAGACAGGTTTTACTGTACCCAAATAAGCAAAAGATAAATAAGTAATATTTTAGCCAATGAATTGCTGGGATGAATCCTGAAGTCCATGGACTGAAACTTGACCTGCATCTCACACTTTTCCACAAAAACAAGTTATGGATTGGATTGAAAAGTGCAATTGGAAGGTGATATAAATCTACTCTCCATACATTGCAGACCGACTTAATTTATCCACTGGTTCTGTGCCTGAAGGCCTCATGTTCAATCGGTAAAGTCTTTACCAAATGTAAGTAATGACAGTGGAACCCTGTTAATGGAATAGTCACTTTGCCAATGAAAATTATTCAATTAACAGGAGTATTCAATTAACAGGGTTTGTGTCACTTTCTTGCATTCTAGAGATAAACTTAGCTCCATGAGCTCTGTCAAACATGATATAATAGATTAAATGCATGTACTGGATGTACCGAGGCCAAATCGGTCTATAACCAAAGGAAAACTGGGGAGAGTCAGGGTAATTTCTTGACATGCTACATAATTTTTTTATTCAATTAACAGGAGTTTACTCTATAACCTATATTCAATTAACAGGTCAAATTTGTACTGGAGGTATGGTAAATGGTTTTGTGTTGGGAAATTATACTCAATTAACAGGGATATACAATTAAGCGATACATCCAATTATGTGGGCTCCACTGTACATCACCCGATCTATTAACAAAAATTGATATTCAAATCCCATTTGGTATTTCTTCTAACTCATTTATCGTATCACCAAAGTTAGTCTGAATTACCTAACTGTCATCGGACGGATACACTCTAATGTCAACAATGACTCACCCAGATCAATGGATGAAGCTATGAATCATACATAGCTAGCATGTCGAATCACGATTTGACCTAAATGAACTGAATTACACGACAAACAGCACTTATCAGACTCCAGTTTTTTAAATGAGCCGTATGCTGGAATAAACACGAGAACTAGTCCTGGCGGAATACACATAACTCAGCCACAAGTTCTATGCGCAGCACATTGTAAACATATTGGGACTGCCACGGTTGCTTCCGACTTGCTCGTGGTGCCTGCCCTCCCCCCATTTACATATTTCTGCACAATGGCTAACCATGGCCGTGACAGTTTTATGGGTGGAGGAAGCCGGAGTACCCGGAGAGAACCACCGAGCAATGGCATGCAACTGTCAGTTCCCCAACATACCAACTCCACAGAAGCAGGGTTAGCATTGGTTGAAGACAGGTGCACCATCGACGTGCAGTACGCCTTAGTACACAATGCCACCGCGCCCCCACGTGGGCAATGGGGGTGAGGTGTCTTGCCCAAGGACACAACGCGGTTGCCACAGGTAGGATTCGAACCGAGGACCTCTCGGCTTGCAGCCTGCACCTCTACCAACTGAGCCACAGCGCCCCCTGGCACTCTCCAATAAATGGTAATAAACCAATTTTATATAAAACACACTATTAATTGAAAATAGAAAATGTTTTCATTTTTGAAATTCACTTTAACCCTTTACCCAACGAATCGCCCGCATCCGCCTGCGTAATATGCAAATTCAGCAGTTGAAAAAATATTATTTTTCAAAAAATTTCAACAAAACCATATCCTGTGACCCCTCGTTGGAACGAGCTCGTTCCAACGAGGGGTCACATGATATGGGTTTGTTGAAATTTTTTGAAAAAATTTAAAAAATGATATTTAAGGCCTAAAAAAATAAAAAATCTGTTTCTCAGGTCCTCCCGCATGGTCCTTTTGGCTGCCGCATGCTCTCTTTTTATAACCAATTTAAACTTAAAAAAATAAAAATTAAATGGTTTATGTCTGATATTTTACCCAAGTTAAAAAATTTGATGAATTTGCCCCTTGAGTGCAAGAAGGCTTTGCAATGCTTTAGCACTGCAAAGCCTTCTTGCACTCAAGGGATGAAATACACCACCACCCATGCTATTCTGTAGATTATGAGGCCTAAAACTCGAACCAAGAACACAAACTTTTCATAGCAAAGAAATAATTACTGAAATAAAAAATAAAATAAAAAAACGCTCGCCCGCATGCAATTTTACAAATAATGGCCTGAGAAACAGAAGATCTACTTTGTGTGGCCTAAAATAATAAATTTTGATATCGTCTACGTTGGGTAAAGGGTTAAATGATTTCCATAATCCAGTATAAGTACTTCCAATAGTTCCTTGAATCCAGCACCCTATGTAACGACATGTAACAAACTTACCCAAAGCATTTTCACAGCCTTAGTCACTATATATTTTCATGTAGCATGTGATATGGCAGTTACCAATTTTTTTTATAGCCAGAAAGTGTCACACTTTCTGGTTAAAAAAAAATTTCATTTCTAATTGAATAACTAACCCTGTGCATTGTGCAGCCTTAGTGTAAATGTTATCTACAGTTAAAACTAGAAGTCCTGTCCCGTATTCTGCACTAATTTGAAATAATAGCGCGTTAGGTTAGCGCAGCAAATCATCAGAGAATTACATCTGATGCACGGTAGTGTATCGCGATTTCTGCAGAATTGTAACGCGCGACGGCTGATTGATATTCAGTACTTGAAACAGGCAATCAACAGTTATTAAGTCGCACGTCCTACTGACATGAGGTGGCAATTAAATATTAGAATTAGATACTCAGAGGACGAAATGATGTTCATTCATCTGCCCCCCCCCCCCCCCCCCCCCCCCCACACACACACACTTCTCATTATCAATTCATTTCGCGACAATACAAGAAGTATTTAAAAACGCGTATTGTGTGATTTTTGTTTTCGAAGATTAATGAGAAAATCATGCTGGTTGATTCAAGACTGCTAAACCTTGAGAAGGTAGAAGTAATGACGTTTTTATTTCGAGAATTTTTAGCCTAGTATGTATGAATCGCAGCCGTTCTTATGGAGGAACTATGAGAAAACAAGCGTGGTTGGAAACAAAAGAACGCTCTCCACAGCCTACCGAACTGACAGTGTATCGAAAGTGTTGCGAGCGAATTAAGAAATCGGAATGCTTAGATATTTATAAAGAAAGTTTCAATTTCAAGAGATAGTTGGTGTTCTGTAAAAAAAATATATGCATTTGGGTGAAAGCTGAAAAAGAAATTAATTATTCGTCGAGAACTTTGAAAATCAACAAAACGAAAAAAGATCCCCCCCCCCCCCACACACACACACTCCCTTTCCGGGGCAGAACCCTCAAGTCCTCATGTACCCTTAACCCCACACAGAGGAAAGCATGAGCAGCAAACTGCCAATTCCTCACACACCACAACTCCTCATCCCCACGCTAGCTTCGTTTTTTTTTAAGTAAACGCTAAAAAAAATTCTCAAATTTGGCTGGTGGCCAATGCCACGTGCACCTTCGATCATTGAAGGTAAAACAAGGTTAACATTATGAGTTAGATTTATATCTGCTTCCCTCCCTCCCCCCCCACCCACACCCCCACCCGCTAACACAAGTTTCCACCACTGCATGGTTCGAATCGATGGGCATGCGGTGTTAACAATTTATGATTGATAAGGGTGGGCCTACCCTTCACAACACTTTTTCTGGGACCTACATTCCTACTCTTCCATATGTGGTCAGTTAAATTTGGTCTTTTAAAATTCATAGTACGGCATTTTTAAATTTCTCTCAAATACTGGCAATAGCTATGGAATATTAAACCCTTGGGCTTGCCATGTATATATATTTTATTTTTATTTTAGAAAGATATCAATGAAACATTTCAAACAATCGTTGTCAATATTTAATGGAGTGTTGAAAAAGCTTGGGCAACTGAAAAATGTCCACATGCTCATGCTAGAAATCAATTAAAATCAGGTTTTTTTTTATTTTCTGTCCGCGGGCGGCTTTTTTGGGGTGAATTGATATTCTGACGCATTTCACTTGATAGGTTAATATGTCGTGAGAGAGCATTTCCAAATGACTGAGAGCAATCAAAAGCCTGTAACAACTATTCATTCGTGAAAAATATCTGAAAGAATGTTTTAGAAAGCTCAGTGAGCATGAACATTGTGAACAATTTTCTCGTCCACATCTTGACACGTGGTTTGAGACGTTGAAACTTCTTTCTGTTTTGTACCACAGGTGACTCGACCCATCGTTCTTGTGAATTTCTCGTACACCGTTAACGACTGTACTTCTGATTGTGGATATTCTGTGACGTGTCTGAAAACTTTCCACGGTACATGGTATATGCTTTTGTACCGAAACACCAACAAAGTGGAATTTCCACGCATTCTGGATTGTGTTATGTGAAAGAAACATTCTCAACTTCAAGTGAGCTTCGAACCAATATAAAAAAACTCAATCATTATCAACAGAACCATACTGTGAGTTCCTTGTGTTTGCTTTGTCACAGAAACTGAGAGTATCATTCGGGTGGATATTCCACCCCTGGAGTGATTTGCAGACACCCCAATTATAAGGAGAAGAATAACTCAGGTCATCTGGCGAGTAGATGAGTACAAGTGCCAAGTGGTGTTTCCTCGAGTTGAAATTTGCAGGACTTCAGTCCGATATTCCAAACAGTGGGTGGGGGAGGGGAATTGTATAGACCCATCCCACACAAGACCCTATCATATCTCTAATATAGGCGTACAGTTCGTTTACAATGAACTGCCGTTAAACCATGTGCACGGTGAAGTTTTTACTCTGCACACTTGAAAGTTATTAGTTTTAATTTTCATAAATTGTCACCAGTTCTTTTGATTATTCAACTTTCTTGCTCCACATTTATGGAACAAATATGATTATTATTTATTGGTGCTGAAGGCTACATCAGAGGATTGCGCTATATTGTGGACTGAACAGGGAGGATTTTCTGCGGCAGTTTTTCAGGTAGCAATCAGTAATGTTGGCAATTACCATCTGTGCGTTTTTTTGAACAACAGAAGGTGTGAATAAGCTTTGAAAACACTCCTGTCAATATACTAAGCTCCCGTTTTATGACTTCAATTTGGAAATGGGTTACTTAATAACAATTAGGTGTCAAATTTATATTTAAGTTATTTTATCATCAGTGATTAAAGAATAATGATGAAGAATGATTGAAAAGAACTGATCCGGAGAAAAATCCGTTTGGGATAAAAAATTAAAATAAAAAAACTCATTTTTTCCGGCTGTTTTATTTGTTTAAAGGGATTGAAATTCCTGTCCCAAAAGCTGAAATTTTTAGAAATTAAATATTTCTAAATCAACAGGTTCACCCTGTGTTCTTATATTTAAAAAAAAATCCCTGATTTTCACAAATTTATTTTGAAAACGGAATTTTTGCAAATTTCAGCGAATTTTGTTGCTCAGCGTTCTCATCTACGGAAGCCTATTAGCTTCACATTGTTTTTAGTTATTAAATTGTAGCTACAATTTAATAAATTGTACCTACAATTTAGCTAAATTGTCTCATCCCTATTGTTTACTGATAATTTTATAAGATACACTTCACTTACGGTGAGAAGGACAAGACGGTTCGGAAAAGTTGAAGATCGTGTGTGTGTGTGTGTGTGTGTGGGGGGGGGGGGTCAAGTAAGTCGTGTTGGCTTATGACCTATTTTTAACCAGTCTGCACAGGAAGGGGAAGGGCGTTTTTCAATCAACATTGAAAAATTATTGTTTATTTAGTCCTTAGACTAATATGAACAAGCGCGCCGTTTGCCAAAACAAGAACAACTACCTCCTCAAAAACCCAGCTTGTGACCACCCAGTCATTATTTCAAAATCTTAGGGGGGGGGGGGGGAGGTGTCGGTCTAAATATTCTGGGGACGGTTTGACTCTGGGACGGGCGGGGTGAAATCGTTCGCCAGCCTTACGGCCTTGCCACTGAAAATGGGTTTGGGTCAAATAGTGGAGACGGGGTTCGGATCAAAACGGTGCAGATCGATTCGGCTAGGGGAGTCTCTGGGCGATTCCCATCCTACTGAATAGCAAGTCGCGGCCTCACTGTGTTTGTTATTATTTGGTGTAGCAAGTGATATGAACAAGGCCTTATATTGGAATGAGAAGGTTTTAAATGATATTGAAAATTTGTTGCGAATTACTTGTTGAAATTTAGACGGAGACTGAGCGGTATTAACGGTATTTGGATGATTTTTTATGGTGATTTTACGAACAAATTTATCCATATTTTCCAAGTCGAACAGAGTCAGAGATATTAGTTAATTGATAAAATGTTGTCAAAACATTTTTATTAGGTTATTTCAAAACGATCACGTGCCAGGCTGTTCGTACATACACATCTCACACAAGTCTCGTCCCCGTGTTCATCAATAGCACGGAATAAAATCATTTAAAAGACGATTATATCCGATTTGGCAATGACTTTGATTTCACTGCCTGGGCTTCTTGTGAAAATTAAAACTGGTCATTTCGACATTTTTTTCTGCGTTTTTTCATTCATTGTCACGACTAATTTACCCGGCGAACCTGATTCGAAATAATATCAACTGATGTCTGAGTCTACTTACCACACATTTCTTTTCCTAATGATATGTGTCGGAGATCGATGTTAATGACCTCGGGAATAGCGCACTACGTTCTGCGTTACATAGCGCAGAAGTTATCGCATGTTTAACGAGATTTACTTGACTGTTCTGCACTAGATAGCGCATTAGCTAACGAGCGTTTTCTGCACTAGACGTGACAGGACTTCTAGTTTTAACTGTATATCAACTCTTTACCAAATGTAATGGTCAAAACCAGCCTAGGGCTGTTGCGACTATCATTTTTTGTAATCGACTAATCGTGACCAGTAATCGACGGTTAGTCGATTAATAGTCGCTTCCCATGATTTTTTAGCAAATCATTCTTCTGTTCGTAAAACTCTGAAAATGACAATGACACCAGTGTGTTCAGACGAAGTGGGGTTGTGGGAACAACAAATCGGTCCCGACTGAAGCTACATGTAGTCCAATCTTGGACCCACGGTTCGTAATATAATTTTTGGGATTGGTACGTCCTGTAGGACGTACCAACCCCAAAAAATAATATTACTGACTGCGGGTCCAAGTTTGAACTAGATTGAAGCCGATGAATTAAAATGAATTTACCAAAGAACGTTCCTACATATGTTTCCTTTCTGCAATAAGTTTCTCAAAATTTTGAACATTGAGATCTATGCATTCCCTCGTCAGTTGTTAAAATTGGAGCTTAGTCTGAAGTTCCGAACTTTGAGAAGTGATCTGATGTTCTGACTTTCGTCATAATTTTGTCACTTCCGCGCTTTGGGTTTTCCAATGGGTGCATTCGTGTGTACAAGACTGGAGAAAATCAGAAGGATCTATTCTTCTCGAGTAACTGTGAGTGTTCTTTCTTACACAGTCAGTGACAGTCGTACAGTCTTCCGGATATGAATGTTAACTATGGTTAGATATTTAAAGTTATTCACCTTCATTGATCATTCACCTCACAAAACAATGTAATTTAGCCCGACATGTAGTAGACGTGTATCACCTTGAAAATGAACGACGAACGACTTAAAAATAAAAAACGTCGAATACTTCAATAGTCGACGGTTAGTCGACTAATCGAATAATCGCGAAAGCCCTAAACCAGCCAGTACTATTCAAACTCAGCTTAAGAACCCTCGTTGGGTTTGTTTTTAGTGAATTCCAAAAATGAAAACATATTTTATTTTCAATTAATAGCTTGTTATAAACATTCTACTGTTGAGCCAACAACAAGCTTAGATGTACAGTGTACAGCCATTATAGTGGCTTTCAACACTTTGCAATAGAGCCATCATAGTGGGTTCTAGTACTCAACCAGTTAATCAAATTCAAGGCTGTTCCTTGAATCCAAAGCCCCGTGGGAACCCTGTGTATCGATCTCAGAATCAATTCAAGAATGGCTGTGGATAACTGGTCATTATCCAGTTTTACAGTTAAAACTAGAAGTCCTGTCACAAATAGTGCGCTTAAAGGTTTATATGCGCGCAATTGCCATGTCGAAAGCACAGCAGGTTCTCCTGGTTACCCATAGCAAACACATGCAATGTTTCTGCCAATGGACCTCCGGGTTACCCAGAGGTCCATTGGCTGAAACATTGCTTGTGCACAGGCCATATGTACAGAATTTGATAGCTTTACTTGGGCCATAAAGCGTACATTGACGCGCATATCAACGTGCTATTTGTGCGCATTTCATGATAGGACTTCTAGTTTTAACTGTAGTCTGTGGTCCAGTTTCTCTAATGACTTAGTTTACACATCTTGCAACCTTCTATCATGCAGTGGTCGTGCTTTTTCTGTTGCCAGTCCGAAGCTCTGGAATTCGCTTCCCGCTTATATGAAGACGCCACAAACTCTCAACCAGTTTAAATCTGCTCTGAAGACATATCTCTTCAAGCAAGTATATAACACTGAGTTTAACCTTGGTTGATTAATAGTTGATACAGTTAAAACTAGAAGTCCTGTCATGAAATGCGCACAAATAGCACGTTGATATGCGCGTTAATGTACGCGTTATGGCCTAAGTAAAGCTATCAAATTCTGTACTTATGGCCTATGCACAAGCAATGTTTCAGCCAATGGACCTCCGGGTAACCCGGAGGTCCATTGGCAGAAACATTGCATGTGTTTGCTATTAGTAAACAGGAGAACCTGCTGTGCTTTGGATGCCATTCGATATGGCAATTGAGCGCAATTCCAACGCACAATTAAGCCTAGATAAGCGCACTATTCGTGGCAGGACTTCTAGTTTTAACTGTAGTTGTTACTTTTTCTTTTTGTATATATTCAGCTTCAGCCACAGAGTCTATTTATTTATACACCACGTGTGTACTCGATTGCAAAGCCAGCGAGCACATTGTGGAACTGGGGCTATAAACTTCATTATTATTATTATTTTTATTATTAATTATTTTATTATTATTAGTGGGATAAAATGAGAACTGGTCAACCCTTACTTCAACAAGTATCAGTAATACTAACCTTAATTGATCTAGCCTCCATAATTATACAAGGTAACATCATCATTTGTTCATAAAAACAGTTGAGTTCGTCAATACTCAGTTTGGCACTATACTTCACATCCAGAGATTGTCTGTTACGTGTTCGAACCTTTCTACTTAATAGTTGACTTGCAACACTTGCACATTTGTCAGCTTCAGTCACCGCTGTCATCATGTCTTGAAGCAGTTCAGAGTCTGGAAACTTCTTTTCTTCTGCTTCGGCAATCAGTTGTTTCAGATCTTGCAGTTCTGTTGGTATGAAAAACACATCCAATTAACCCTTTACCCAATGCAGATGATATCAAAATTTATTATTTTAAAAATAATTTTTTTAAATTTTTCAAAAAATCTCAACAAAACAATATCATGTGACCCCCTCATTGGAACGAGCTCAATGAGCTCGTTCCAATGAGGGGTCACATGATATGGTTTTGTTGAAATATTTTGAAAAATTAAAATTTTTCAACTGCTCAATTTGAATATTACGCGGGTGGATGCGTTCGATTAGTTAGGTAAAGGGTTAACCTTTTACCCAATGAATATAATATCAAAATTTGTTATTTTTTCAAATTTTTCAGAAAAAATTTAACAAATCCATATCATGTGACCTCTTACTGGAACAAGCTTGACAAGCTCATTCCAATGATGGATCACATAATATGGTTTTAAGGAAATGTTTTAAAACAATTTTTTTTTCAACTGCTCAATTTATAAATTAGTGATTTACTGATAAGGATTTGCAACTGTCATATGTTTGCTAATTAGTTGAGCACACAATCTGCCGATTGTGAGTGCCGATGTCAAATAATAACAACCAAAAGGAGTAGTTTCTTTAAGAATGCATAGCACAGGGTTAATTTTACAATTCAGTCAGGTTGTCAATGATTGATTTGTTGACCTCAAGAGTATGTCAGTGTGAAATAAAAATACAACATCAGTGGAAACAAGTTAACAGTGCAGCGTCT
Organism: Pictodentalium vernedei; assembly: GCA_031216915.1. Lineage (NCBI taxonomy): Eukaryota > Metazoa > Mollusca > Scaphopoda > Dentaliida > Dentaliidae > Pictodentalium > Pictodentalium vernedei. The sequence continues at coordinate 33,603,236 of CM062296.1, forward strand.
TTGATAATGATCAAAGACGCTGTGCTGTTAAATTGTTTCTGCTGCTGTTGCATTTCATTGAGTCATCACACAACACGTGTCATGAGCAGCAATCAAGAAGAAGATCAGACCAATCAATGAGATTAGACCAATCTTGATTCCTGCCAATTAGTGTGGCAACTTATTAAGTTTGTTACTGCTTGTATGAGATTGTAAATCAAACATAAATACAAACAATTTTGATCCAGTGGTGCTCCATGTAACCATCGGCATGGACCGATGTTCAAACACCTCTACCAATATTCTGTATGTACGACCTCTAAAATCAGCCGATGTCAGATGCGATTGTCGAAAATCGTTTAATCACTATTAGAAATTATGCGGGCAGATGCAGCCGATTCGTCAAGTGAAGGGATAACATCAGCACAATGATTTCAAAATACTGAACGTTCAGGCAATCTTTTCCCATAATGCAAATATATTTGCACCTGCACAGTTTTTTCCTAAATGTAACAAAATATAATATGGTAATGAAAAGTTTTTCATTCTGGAATGTATTTATTTATTTAACAACACTTTCAACAGCCAGAGTCACTTGTTGTTGGACAGTTTTACGGGTGGAGGAAGCCGGAGTACCTAGAAAGAACCACCAAGCAACCATAGGACTCCCAAATGTACTAACTTCACACAAGCAGAATTAGCATAGGTTGAAGACAAGTGCCCCAATGACATGCAGTACACCTTAGTATACATCGTCACCGTGCCGCCACGTGTGCAATCGGGATGCAGTGTCATTGTGAAATAAAGTCATAAACTGTAACAAAATTCACTCACCAAGTTTATTCTCCTGGCTAGCTTCGAGGGCTGTCTTCACAGCTGTGTTCCAATTGTCAAATGCCTCTGCTCTAACTTTCAACCTGTACAGCATCATTGGCAACTCATCTAAAGTGTATCTATAACGTAAGCAGTTCTTACTTGGTGGACAGGAACACAGCTTATCTGCATGCTGCACACAAACAAGTTTACCTGTAATAAATGTTTTTTTTTAATTACATGATCTGGCAAGCTTTCTATCTATTAACTCTTTACCCAATGCAGACAACATTTTTATTATTTGATACATCATTTTTTAACTTTTAAAGAAAAATTTCAAGAAAACCATATCATGTGACCCATCACTGGAACGAGCTCATCGCGCTTGTTCCAAAGAGGGGTCACCGGCCTGGACTTTTGAAAAATCTTGGGGAGTTACTTTGACTCCCCTAAACCAGTGCCAGGAGAGCAATTCTATACTTAAGTCCATTATTAATAAGGGAATTGAAGGTTTAAGGAAAGCTATTACAGCTCTTAAGGAGAGCAATTATGGCCCTCCTTAAATTGATTTTGCAGGAGCCATGGAGGGTGGGAGCTACAGCTCTTCTCAAAAGACTAGGCCTGGGGTCACATGATATGGTTTTTGTTGAAATAATATTCTTTCAGCTGCTGAATTTGCATATTATGCGGACGGATATGGCTGATTCATTGGGTAAAGGGTTAAACTCATACTGTAAGCCTCAAGTCCTCATACAGTTACAAAGTGTCACTTTTATGCTGCTTTGAAAATTTGTCCTCAAATGTAGGTTTCCTTGAGAACTCAACAGGTAGGTTACATTTACCTTGGCAATGTTTTTACATCATTATTGACAGCCTGTAGAGGTTACCAACAATAATGTAGGAACACTGTTAAGTCATCTGAATGCATGTTCAAGTATATATTTTTTTTCTATTGAGGTTTAACAACAATTTGGACAGCCAGACATGGTAAACGTTGGACCTATCTAGGTAATGCATCTGAAGGGTTAATTAACATGGTAAACACCTTGGACCTATCTAGGTAATGAATCTGAAGGGTTAATTATTTAACATGGTAAACACCCTGAACCTATCTAGGTAATGGATCTGAAGGATTAATTATTTGATGTGGTAAACACTTTGGACCTTTCTAGGTAACGGATCTAAAGAGTTAATTATTTAACATGGTAAACACCTTGGAACTATATAGGTAATGGATCTGAAGAGTTAATTATTTAACATGGTAAACACTTTGGACCTATTAGGTAATGGATCTGAAGGGTTAATTATTTAACATGGTAAACACCTCGGACCTATCCAGGTGATGGATCTGAAGGGTTAATTATTTAACATGGTAAACGCCTTGGACCTATCTGGGTAAAGAATCTGAACGGTTATTTATTTGATGTGGTATACACTTTGGGCCTATCTAGGTAATGGTTCTGAAGGGTTAATTATTTAACATGGCAAACACCTTGGACCTGTCAAGGTAATGGATCTGAAGAGTTAATTATTTAACATGGTAAACACCTTAGACCTATCTGGGTAATGAATCTGAAGGGTTAATTATTTAAAACGGTAAACAGCTTGGACCTATCTAGGTAATGGATCTGAAGGGTTAATTATTTAACATGGTAAACACCTTGGACCTATCTAGGAAATGGATCTGATGGGTTAATTATTTAACACGGTAAACACCTTGGACCTATCTAGGTAATGGATCTGACGGGTTAATTATTTAACACGGTAAACACCTTGGACCTATCTAGGTAATGGATCTGAAGGGTTAATTATTTAACATGGTAAACACCTTGGACCTATCTAGGTAATGGTTCTGATGGGTTAATTATTTAACATGGTAAACACCTTGGACCTATCTGGGTAATGAATCTGAAGGATTAATTATTTGATGTGGTAAACACTTTGGACCTATCTAGGTAATGTATCTGACGGGTTAATTATTTAACATGGTAAACACCTTGAACCTATCTAGGTAATGGATCTGACGGGTTAATTCTTTAACACGGTAAACACCTTGGACCTATCTAGGTAATGGATCTGAAGGGTTAATTATTTAACATGGTAAACACCTTGGACCTATCTAGGTAATGGATCTGACGAGTTAATTATTTAACATGGTAAACACCTTGGACCTATCTGGGTAATGAATCTGAAGGATTAATTATTTGATGTGATAAACACTTTGGACCTATCTAGGTAATGGATCTGACGGGTTAATTATTTAACATGGTAAACACCTTGGACCTATCTAGGTAATGGATCTGACGGGTTAATTATTTAACACGGTAAACACCTTGGACCTATCTAGGTAATGGTTCTGAAGGGTGAATTATTTAACATGGTAAACACCTTGGACCTATCTAGGTAATGGATCTGACGGGTTAATTATTTAACATGGTAAACACCTTGGACCTATCTAGGTAATGGATCTAAAGGGTTAATTATTCAACAGATAAACACCTTGGACCTATCTAGGAAATGGATCTGACGGGTTAATTATTTAACACGGTAAACACCTTGGACCTATCTAGGTAATGGATCTAAAGGGTTAATTATTTAACATGGTAAACACCTTGGACCTATCTAGGAAAAAGATCTGAAGGGTTAATTATTTAACATGGTTAACTCTTTGGACCTATCCAGGTAATGGTTCTGAAGGGTTAATTATTTAACATGGTAAACACCTTGGACCTATCTGAGTAATGAATCTGGAGGATTAATTATTTGATGTGGTAAACACTTTGGACCTATCTAGGTAATGGATCTGAAGGGTTAATTATTTAACTTTCAAACACCTTGGACATATCAAGGTAATGTTTCTGAAGGGTTAATTATTTAACATGGTCAACACCTTGTACCAATCTAGGTAATGGATCTGAAGGGTTAATTATTTAACATGGTAAACACCTTGAACCTATCTAGGTAATGGTTCTGAAGGGTTAATTATTAAACAGGTAAACATCTTGGACCTATCTAGGTAATGGTTACGAAGGGTTATCTATTCAACAGGTGAACCCCTTGGACTTATCTAGGTAATGTCTGTGAAGGGTTAACTGTTTAACATGTAAACACCTTGGCCCCATCTCGTTAATGGATCTAAAAGGTTAATTATTTAGCCCTAAAAATGTTAAAAATCTGTTTCTCAGACCCTCCCGTATGGTTCTTTAGGCTGACGCATGCTCTCTTCTTATAACTAAGACAAACTTAAACAAATAAAAATTAAATGGTTTATGTCTGATATTTTACCCAAGTTAATAAAATTGATAACTTTGTCTCTTGAGCCTTTTTGTACTCAAGGGTCGAAATACATCACTACCCATGTTATTCTGTAGATTATGAGGCCTAAAACTTTATAAAACAAAACAAGAACATGAACTGTTGATGGCAAAAGAAATAACTACAAAAATAAATAAAAAATAAAGTGAACAAGAGGTCCCAAGGGGCCTTAACCGCTCACCTGACAAATTGGTTCAAAGAAGTATTTTGGGCCACATTCAGTTAGTCATGGTCCATCAACACTACAGAGGATTGAAGTGATGAAATTATTCATAACTAGTGTCCACATGAGATGATTATTATCATAGGTCTTCCTGACTGCTTCTAATTCTATTCGCTGTGGACAAGTACTGTAAAATATCCAAGAGTTTGAACAAACTTGGATCTGATCCTCATTGAGATGTTGTATAACGAATATGAAAAGATTCTGACTGGTGGATCTAAAGAAGATTTTTAAAGAAATTTTCTCATACTGTGCTGGTGGATCTAAAGAAGATTTTTAAAGAAATTTCCTCATACTGCACTAAGTTAAAATTCAGGCTCCCATAGGGAACATAAATATAAACCCAGGGACTTGATTTGAACAAACTTGAATCTGCGATCCCCGTACAGAGCCCAAATATTAACCTAGAGAAATCGATCTGAGCAAACTTGAATCTGACCCAGCAGCTTTTGAATTCATTTTAGACATTGTTAAGAATGTCGTACATACGGAATACTGATATACTAAATCCATCGATATTTGTTCAAATTATTGTGCTAAACAGGAAAGGCTATGCCCACCCACCAATCCTCCTGCTCATACATCATCAAACTATAAAAAAGAAAAACTTGACAAAAAAATTGCCGGGGAATCAATTAATTTATTTTGTGTGGCCTAAAGTCAAGTTTACTTACACCTTTCAATTTAGAGCACAAACTAGGCACTAGTTATCAGGTTCTATGAAAACAGTTTTACAGAACTTAATTACTACAGTAATCAATTTTCTCTTTCAAAGAGAATGCTGATAACTCATTAACTGAAGACGAAGAGCTTAATTTGCTTTGTCCACAACGGTAATTTACCTTCCAATGCTTTACTCGGGTCTTTTAGTTTGATCTCAACTGCACGATTTATGTTTCAGCGATAGATCTGTTTGCTAAAACAGAAACCCACTTCAATTTGTTTAAATTCTAAAGACTTTAATTATGAAAAATACACATAAAGAAATTCTGCGGTTTTAAAACCAGTAAAGAATATAAAAGAGAATTCAATGGCTGAGAGTTTGAAAGTAGTTTGAGGTATTGATTTTGTGATGCAGAACACAAAGACAACACATTATGTACTACCCTCTGTTTTTTTTTTTTCATGTTTCGTTCTTTTCAACTGTTATAGCTGTAACTGAGATTTCTTCATCAGGTTTTATTGGACTGAAGGTATTGCTCTCAACAGAAAACAATGCCAGGGATGCACAAACTGAAAATTTAGACAACCCCAAAACGTTTATGCAAAAAAGAATTTGAATACTCCTCCAAATTTAGATAACAATTAACATGTATATTCACTTTTTTGTAAATGTGTAATATTTTGAGCTGCCATGGTTAGCCAGATATCCAGTTTGCATCCGGTTGCAAAAAACCCCACCCAGTTAGAAAAGCCATCAACCAGATAACCATACTCCTGATATTGCAGCCGATAAATAGAGATTATTACCATTATGTGGATGTACAAAATATGTATCTGAGTCGAGCTCCGGGTTCGAAGTGCAGATCACGAGTCATGATCTACCATTAGAACCCGAAGCGAGACTCGAATACATGTTTTGTACATTCACATAATGGTAATAATCATTTTATCTAACAATATATTGGGGATAAGTCAAGAATGTAGACAAATAAATGGATGAACAAAAAGAATAGAATGGAACTCACGTGGAAGGAACATGCTTGTATCCAACCCCCTGATACAAACATCTGAATCAGGGGGCGGGATACATGACAGTTGCGGAGTTAATACAGACAAAGTACATGTTGATTGTAAGATAATATGAAGTATTGATTACTACTGACGTTGGGAACAACCCACGTTGAACTATTAAGAAATTCATCTCCATATCGACATACAGAGGGTGTACATTTCATTGACAGCACTCACAGAAAACCAATGCACTGTAGACACAATGTCATTAAACGTTAGCTTTAGCTTTGTACCTGTCCTACATCATGGAATACTGTTTTGTCAGTCAACTTCAAAGAGTTATGAAACCTATGATGTTGTTAATCTGTCTGTGCATTTCGGAGAATATGTGCATTGCTTTGTCGGAAAGTATCAAAGGAATCCCAAGATTCATGTCGCACATAACACTTGACAGTGATCCAGGCTCACTTCGAGTTATCACAAATCGTGTCAGCCTGCTGTGACTATCATCACACCATCATGGAATCTACAAAATTGTTGGGCATTCCATATAGTCTATTTATTTCAGCGTGTGACGTCATTTAGCTAATGCCTGTAGTACTGCCTGTGCATTAGTAGAAACAAATTATAGTGACTCGCTTTGTTTTGCTATCTACACTGTTGCATCGCATGTGCTTTGTCGGCACATGTTTTGAAATTGTGAAGTTACATGTTGAATTTCTTTGAGGAATTAACTCAGAACACGCTAAATTTAGAAGAGCGAGATGGTTATCCAAATTTTTTTAGGAAACAGCTAGATGAACGTAATGGACGTTCGTCCAATGTGCATCCCTGAATGCACAATAACAAACTTAAGACAAGAATGTATTCAGACCACATTAGGGTTGGGCGGTTTTTGCAAGACCCAGCAAGAAATAGCCGTAAGGTTTGTGCATATCAAACTATGTTCCAATAAGACTAAAATCTTCCTCCTCTGATTGGACAAGAGCTCGCTTAGTATATTTTATGTTTACAGCTCAAGTGGCAAATGTTACCATCTGACGTCACAACGCAAAAAATTTGAAATGACGTCGCCCATTTCGTAATTGTTTCATCAACCAAGTGACTAGCAAGCCGCTTCATTTTTCTGGATGTTTTACGTGTGCAGCAGACGGTGTTCTGAATGAAGTGTTAATTAAATTACAAGCCAATTTATGCTTTGAACTAAGATGGAATGTGTTTATGTGATTTATTGATTATCAAGTGTCGTCGTGGATACACAAGTGGTTTATTTACTAAACCTGTGATAGTTAAAAGTTGCCTTGAACAAGGCAACTTTTAACGATCACAAGTTTAGTAAATAAGCCTCTCGTGTATCTACAATGTAGGTTTTAGGCTATGGGTAGTGTCTTATCGGAACATATACATTATTGTGATGAGCTGATGGAAACATGGTCTGAGGTTTGCGGCTCGGAGCGTATGTTCAACCTCGACGCTTCGCGTCTCGGTTGAACATAGGCTCCGAGCCACAAACCTCAGACCATGTCACCGTCAACTTATCACAATTATTTTTTTATCTTACTTGGAAGGAACTGGCCTTACGACCACCATGCACTCTTGTCACTTAGTCTTCCCAGCAAAAGGGGCGAATATGTGATCGTCACATTTTCTTCCTTATTGACTCGTCCACCGGATATCACAATATAGATAAGATGGACATTATTCATTTGTTACACCGATTTATGTTTTTTTCTGACTGAATAGGTTTAGCAACTGATGCTCTAGAAAACCCAGTCATGGAATTCTGACGCAAGCGATTTTTAGCTTGCCTTAACTGCTCACGCAATTTAATCCGGCATAAGCATTCTTTTGCTCACCTACTTTCAGCTATTTTCGACGGTGACGGACGATGAAATGTGTGTACAGAATATGCTGGGTACATGTGTGTGTCGGCCACTACATGTACCAGTCCCCCTGAACTTCTTGATCGATCTGACCACACTGGGGTGGAGGGGATAGTAAAAAATGAATACAGGTTCATTCATTAACATTTTATTAATTCATTTAAAATTGATTGGCTTGAATGCACTCGAAGGAGAAATTATCCAACCCGGTATTAACACCCTTCACTCTGATGTCAAAATACCAAAATTTCAGGAGGCTGTTTTTTCCCACAATGCATCTAGAAATTTACCCAATTCAATCTCGTTTGACAGAGCTCAGTGAGCTCTGTCAAACAAGATTGAATTGGTTAAATTTCTAGTTGCATTATGGGAAATTTTTTCTGTCTAAAATTTAGATATTTTGACATCAGTGTGCAGGGGGTTAACTAAGTCTTTAGAAGCAAAAAAGTGAAAAAGATTTCAGGAGAGCAATTTGCTCGCCTAAGTAGGAGGTTCCAGGTGAGCGATTTATTGCCAACCTGGATTTTTCAGAAATCCAAGTCCGGAAACCCTAAGAATGATCAAGTGGAAGTTAGGCTGAACCCAATACAGACAGGGCCTTTGTGGTGAGTGGTGTTGTACACACTATTCCAGATTTTGTCCAAGTTAAGCAAGCTTGTAAAAATTGCATGAACATTAGTTCATGCAAAGGTTAAGCAAATCATGCCTTGCATAACTGATTTTCCGTTCTTGCAAAATGCAAAACAGAAACATTTCAAAGCATCATTTTATGCAAATGGGTTAAGCAAATTGTGAATGGTTCAGCAAATTATTTTTGCAAAACCATTTTTAGGGTTAAGGAAAATTAAAATTTTTACAAGTCTGTTAAGGAGCCTGAAGTGTAATTTATCCCAGAAATGGACGTTTATTCGAACAATAAAAGTCTTGGACAAATTTTTGCTCTCTTCACCTAGTAGCAGTTGCTAGTAGGGTGATAAATTGTCTCCATAGGTTTAACACTGAAAGAATTTATTCCTATAGTAGAGATGGACTTGTTGACCTTTGACCTCAACAGCATTCGTGTTGTCATGACCTATTTTACATTTGTGGGAGACATAAAGAACTGACGTTTATCAAAAGTTGACCGTTGCTGAAATGTTTGAGGTGAGCTTAAAAGGACATTCAATCAAACAGTCTGTACTCCACTTTGTTACAGGTTTGCATACCTTTTCAAAAAATTCAAAAACAATGCAAGAATTCTGGAATAAGGCACCACAAAATAGATCTTGTTTCTCAGGCCATTTTTTTTGTAAAATTGCATGTGAGTATGTGATTTTTTTATTCTTTTTTTTATTTTTGTAATTATTTCTTTGCCATCAAAACTTCATATTCTTGGTTTGTTGTATGTTTTAGGCCTCATAATCCATGGAATAACATGGGTACTATTTCATCCCTGGAGTGCAAGAAGGCTTTGCAAATATTAAGGCACTGCCCTCAAGGGACAAATTTATCATTTTTTTTTAACCTTGATAAAATATAAGACATAACCATTAAATTTTCATTTTCTCAAGGTTACATTGGTTATAAAAAGAGAGCATGTGGCAGTCAAAAGTACAATGCAGGAGGGCCTGATAAACAGATTTTCTCAAGGTTACATTGGTTATAAAAAGAGAGCATGTGGCAGTCAAAAGTACAATGCAGGAGGGCCTGATAAACAAATTTTCTCAAGGTTACATTGGTTATAAAAAGAGAGCATGTGGCAGTCAAAAGTACAATGCAGGAGGGCCTGATAAACAGATTTTCTCAAGGTTACATTGGTTATAAAAAGAGAGCATGTGGCAGTCAAAAGTACAATGCAGGAGGGCCTGATAAACAGATTTTCTCAAGGTTACATTGGTTATAAAAAGAGAGCATGTGGCAGTCAAAAGTACAATGCAGGAGGGCCTGATAAACAGATTTTCTCAAGGTTACATTGGTTATAAAAAGAGAGCATGTGGCAGTCAAAAGTACAATGCAGGAGGGCCTGATAAACAGATTTTCTCAAGGTTACATTGGTTATAAAAAGAGAGCATGTGGCAGTCAAAAGTACAATGCAGGAGGGCCTGATAAACAGATTTTCTCAAGGTTACATTGGTTATAAAAAGAGAGCATGTGGCAGTCAAAAGTACAATGCAGGAGGGCCTGATAAACAGATTTTCTCAAGGTTACATTGGTTATAAAAAGAGAGCATGTGGCAGTCAAAAGTACAATGCAGGAGGGCCTGATAAACAGATTTTCTCAAGGTTACATTGGTTATAAAAAGAGAGCATGTGGCAGTCAAAAGAACAATGCAGGAGGGCCTGATAAACAGATTTTCTCAAGGTTACACTGGTTATAAAAAGAGAGCATGTGGCAGTCAAAAGTACAATGCAGGAGGGCCTGATAAACAGATTTTCTCAAGGTTACATTGGTTATAAAAAGAGACCATGTGGCAGTCAAAAGGACAATGCAGGAGGGCCTGATAAACAGATTTTCTCAAGGTTACATTGGTTATAAAAAGAGAGCATGTGGCAGTCAAAAGTACAATGCAGGAGGGCCTGATAAACAGATTTTCTCAAGGTTACATTGGTTATAAAAAGAGAGCATGTGGCAGTCAAAAGTACAATGCAGGAGGGCCTGATAAACAGATTTTCTCAAGGTTACATTGGTTATAAAAAGAGAGCATGTGGCAGACAAAAGTACAATGCAGGAGGGCCTGATAAACAGATTTTCTCAAGGTTACATTGGTTATAAAAAGAGACCATGTGGCAGTCAAAAGGACAATGCAGGAGGGCCTGATAAACAGATTTTTAACTTTTTTTTAGGTCTAATGGTAGGAAAGAGAATCCATCAAAGTTTCATACTTACTTGGTGAACATGGGCATGTAACAGCTGAAAGGAAACAAGTGGTCTTACAATATTTACATTGTCTTTCATCATCAGGTAGAAGTTCGAAAGCCTCTCTTTCTGCTTCAAAAACACCCTGAAATGTAAAAATTACAAGAAATAAGTTACAGAATCACAGTTTATCAAGGCCAGTTAAGACGTTCACTGGAAAAAACATTTTTACTGAAAACTAGAGCGCACTGTCACAGTGCCGAAGCTGCGATGATTTGTGCAATGCCAATGATGTTTTAAAACTTGGTGACAAAAAAACTTGTTGGTGACAAGTCCATAAATGTGACAGAAATTATCTGAATGACATGCACTATTGAGAGGGTGTAGACATCATGAAGATACACTTGCATACCAAGTATGGTGTCATTCCATCAAGTATTTTAGGAGTTATGGTGTTTTTTAAACTCGTTGGTGACAGACCGACCGACGGACCGACCAATCGACCGACAGACAGACAGACTGACATTGCCACATATAGAGCTGCTTGTCGCAACTAACTAGGCATGAATCTGAACAAGTACATGAAATTTGGTGATGAAAGGGAAAAAACTGCAAGCTGTTAACCCCAAGCACTCTGGTAGTGCAACAGAATTTTCTCCAGTCACTTGGTTCTTCTCTTATTTAACTGTGAAATCAACCAATTATATCTTGGTTGACAGAGCTCACAGAGCTCTGTAAAACAAGGTATATTTGGTTAAATATCAAACAACATTGTGGGAAATATTTGAAGCTGAAAACTCTACCATTGTGACATCAGCGCAGGTATGTCAACCAGTACTGGTACTGCCTGTTCCCTTGTGCTCTAACCGGTAAAGGTACTAAAACTTTTCTACTTGTACAAAATTATTTTATGGGAAAATACCTGATTCAACAAGGGTAAACAGACTGATAATCGTGTGTGGCAAACTTGCACGACATACTTTTAACCCTTAAACCAATGTAACGGTCAAAACCGGCCAGCGCAATTCACAAAAATCGTCAATTAATTTTCATTATTTTTTCATTTTTTGTCTCAAAAACATAGGTTATGACCCCTCTTTGGAACGAGCTCATCGAGCTCGTTCCAATGAGGGGGTCATAATCTATGTTTTTGAGACAAAAAATGAGTTACTCAAGAATATTTTTGGTAAGTGTCGTCTGCTTTTCATGTTAGGTAAAGGGTTAACTTATTTGTGATGAACATATCAAAACACTCTACAGGTGCATGCTCTGTCTGCCTCACGACCTCGATAAAGTCGCCCATTTTGACTTTTCAAACATGGATTCAAAGACAATGAAAGCGACATCATTGGCAACTTCAAAGAAATTATTCTGTGGCAACATCAAAGTAACCATAAAGCATGATCTTCGTGCCTTATGCTTACTTTGATGTCACCACAGAATAAATAGCATGATGCCATGTTTGTCTTGCAATTTTGAGACTGCTACAGTTTAAATGCAAATTTTTTCCAATCTGATTGTGATATGTCACCCAATTGTTGATTTGTCCTGGGTACCGGTTTCGGTGGGACAGGCTCTGTCCTGTCCCGGTACCAGTTATGTTGGTACTGGCGGTACTTTGACATGGCTGCATTCAAGTGTAGAGGATTAATCATGCCGAACAAATTGAGGACAGACTAACAAAGGACAGAGGTCTGAACACAGTATGACAATAGCTTACCTTGACTTTGTAAAGTTATGGTAAAAAGTTATCAATGAAAAAAAAAATACTTCATCATTAGGTCAACAAATTTAAGAACAGTGCGCCTTTTATTTCACAATGCACATGTTGAGTTCTAGGGCAAGCCTGAAATAAGCAGACTGCCATCTGTAAAATGAGGTCCCCAGTCTGAATCAAGGTCTCAGACCTGAACAGAAAGAGATACCCAGAGGATAACTTGGGGGATTCTAACCCACTGTACAGGGTATTTGATGACTGGAGTCGCATCACAAAATGCTATACAAAAATTTCCAAATGCTAACCATTTTTCTTTCATATTGACCTTACATTCACTCTCGGTTTGGAAAATAGAAATTTTGGGAGGGGCAAATATTCTTGCCCCTCCCATTATGACGCCAAATATAGCTCCTCGAACTTCTCTTGAACAAATCTGAGTCTATACTTCAAAAGGAAGCTGCACACCAAATATCAAGTCTCTGCAACTGCTGGTTCATGAGAAGAAGATTTTTTAAGATTTCAGCACACTTTTTAGGTGTGGCCCTACCAAGGGGCAAGGCAACTTGATTTGAACCACATCAAATTGCGATGTCATAACAAACTATTATCTCAAATATCAATTAAATTGGTTCAGCGGTTTGGGAGGAGAAGACGCAGACACCATGTTCACGGACGGCGGGCGACAGACGGTGAGTGATCACTATAGCTCTCCTGACTGAAAGTCATGTGAGCTAAAAAACAGATTAGGGTAGCAAATGATTCAAGTTCATCTAATTCTTGTTGTGTTCCCATTCGGTGGATGAGTCAGTAAGGAGAAAATGTGACAATGAGAACACCAAGCATTCGCCCTTTTGTCAGACAGACTAAGTGACAAGAGTCCATGGGGGTTAACAGACTAGTTCCCTCCCAGTAAGATAGTTTCATTAGTTTATACACAAACACAGAAAAAACGTTTGTCTGTTTTTTTGCGGGTCTTTCGTTTTGGTCTTCTACATTGCCACTAAAACTGTAATTGGACTGGAAACCCAAAGAAATGCCTAGCTCTAATTATTATCAATTCATGGGGCTTTACTAGCTCATTAACGTGAAATAACGTGGACAATACGGAACCATAGTTCCACTACTAAAACGATCACTCGAAATTCCCACCAGGCGCTGATGACTAAAAATAGCCATAAAATATTTATATGAACACTTTCCTCCTCATGCTGAGCCAGGCCTGAAATTAAGCAGAATTTGCAGAATGAGGCCCACCAAATGGTGAATTTGATGATGCTATCCCATACAGTGGGCCAATTTATCCTCTGGGTAACTCTTTCTGTTTAGTTTTGAGACCCTGATTCTGACTGAGGTTCACAGAGGGTAAATTTTCACTGATTCTGACTGAGGTTCATAGAGGGTAAATTTCCACTTAATTCACGCTCTGGGAACCTCATTTTGAAGTTGAAAGTCTGCTTATTTTCTGGCTTGTGCTGAACAAATTTTTTTGTATTTATTGGGGTTTAAGGTCACTTCAGCATCTATGGCTATATCTTGAGCACAAGTCAAGCATGAAGTCAAGAATATCCATCATTTATACCTGTGCAGCCCACTTTATAGAACTTGAAGGCATTGGTGACCGGATTGCATTTTATCAGTAAAATAAAACTTGCATACCATAGTAAACAAGCACTGCTTAACATCCTGAGGTTCCCACAGTGATATGCTGTGCAAATAACACGAAAATGCAAACAATGGAAAGCCAATACAGTGATTTACAGAACTTTCCAATGAAGCCATAAAAGTGGCTTTGATCACTCATCCAGTTAACTCTTAGAAACCGGGAATCGAATTTTCTTGCTTGTGATGTAATAAGGCAGGTTATCTGGCTGTGACGGTTTGGCTATCTTTGGCCTGGGAGAGGATTAAACACTGAGCAGGTGCTTCTAGTCCACTTGACTAGAAGCACCTGCTTTCCTTATGTTTTTCGTGGTATATCATGTTCAATAAATTCATACTGATTCCCCGGCTTCTAATAGTTATTTATTTTTTGGTGTTTAAGGTCATATGTTTTTGCACAATGGCTAATCATGACCACAACATGAATATCAACTCGATCAGGACCAGGGTGAGCATTAATAAGCCATGTTGCCCATTTTAGAGAGGGTTTGCACCTCCCAAGCATTGGTGACTGGGTCCTATTTTACCAGTAAAACAGACTGTTTACCGCAGTGAACAAGCACTGCTTCACTTCCCGGGGTTCCCGTGGGGATTCTAAGAGTTAATTTAGAGTCTGTCTTGGGTTTTGAGCAACAAATCACTTGAACATTCCTCTTCAGTACACTTGAAATGAAAACAGGTCACCATTTATTTTTACTTTTCATAACATGCCTGAACAAAACACAATATGTCTTTAAAAATTTGTTGATGCTTCCGAAGCGTTTGAAAGAAAAAATCAATATGAATGTTAAGTACATTGATACAACCTGATTCCCTGAGGTTGTACTGCACATTCCACATATATATATGCTACAGAAATTATTGAACAAAATCTTCATTTCCATGTTTGCATTTTTAGCTGTCAAGAAACTCTACCAATGTGTTTCATACAGGCACATTCCTGCAGGCAAAGACTGATAAAAATTCTTGTCATTTTTTTAAGGTCCTACACTTGCCAAACTCAAGAATTTCCAAGGCCCCTAAACTCACTAATCCTAACAAGTACCCTCTGGTTTAACTTCAGTGATAAACTTCTGTATTAATTTGATAATTTGTTATATAACATCCCTGTAAGGATGATTCACAACTTTGTTCAAATCAATCTCATTGAGTCATTAAATTCAACAGTTAAAAAAATATTATTTCCAAAAAAATTTCAACAAATCCATATTGGATGACCTCTCATTGGAACAAGATGCAAATTCTGCAGTTAAAAAAAATATTATTTCCAAAAAAATTTCAACAAATCCATATTGGATGACCTCTCATTGGAACAAGATGCAAATTCTGCAGTTAAAAAAAATATTATTTAAAAAAAATTTTCAACAAAACCATATCAGGTGACCCCCCTCATTGGAACGAGCTCAACAAGCTTGTTCCAATGGGGGCACGATATGATATTTAAAATAATAAATTTTGATATCATCTGTTTTGGGTAAAGGGTTAAGAACAGCTGTTTTGGAAAAAAAGATGTTTTGACTGTTTTCCTCCATTGTCCGCAGTGTTAAAATGGAGGACCCAATATGGAGCCCCCTAATAAAACTAGACATTATTTTTATGATCATTCTGATTATGCTCCCCAGGGATACCTCATACCACAAATCAATCACTCAATTTATGCTGCAGTTTTGGAAAAAAAAGGTTGTTCAAAACAAGAGACAATGCTGAAGGCAATTGTACTCCCACTGCAGTGCTGGACTGATGAAGCATAAATGAATTAAAAACAAAGTAAGGATAAACAAGAGCACCGCCTAGCGGGGCAACATACGCCCGTCAAAATTGGAACATGTACAAGTTTCTCTGCGTTAAAGTTTGAAATTTTTGTTGACTCGACTATGTTTGTCCCCCCCCCCCCAATCACTGCCTATTCCCCTGCCCTGTCTAGGGTAAAGGGTTTCAAATTGTATGCTTGTGTGCACATATTTCATATTGTTTTTGTGAAATTTTAGTACGCAGAATGGAAATGCAAACAATTTTTAGGTGTAGAAGATTCTCCTTTGCCGTTTACAATGGTAGTGTGCATTCATTGACAGGTTAACTTCATTGATAACGATTGACGATTCTCGACGTTTAAAAATGAAATGGCGTTATCTGCTCCTGTCACATGCACAATGACGATTGATGATCAACATGGGTGCAAAGTTTGAACAATAAAGCAAGTAAATTGTTGAAGGAGTAGGCAACACAATAGTGTAATGTTTCAAGTACTAAAAGGGGGCATCACTCTGGAAATACTAGAGGTACTGTGAGCAAGCTCACAAAGTGATACCCCCCGCGCCTCAGTTGATCCGCTTACGAGGACACAACCATATGATGTAACAATTTGAATGTATAAGTTAGATTATCTCCCCTTGGAAATGTCAGAACGGAATTATATTGCTTCGTGCACATCTTCATATGGAGTTCTTCCATTGTGTAAAGTTTCATGAAAATTCTTCAAGCGGTTTAGGAGTTGCGCTTATAAGGATGGACAGACGGACAGGGTGATTCCTATATACCCCCTAAACTTTGTTTGCGGGGGGTATAACAAAACAGAGTTACCTGCTCTTTTCACATGCACAACGGCAATTGGTGCTCAACATGTGTGCAAAGTTTGAACAATATAGCATCTAAAAAGTTGAAGGAGTAGGTGACACAATACAGTAATCTTTTAAGTACTAAAAGGTGCATAACTCTGGAAATACAAAACAGAGTTATCTGCTCTTGTCACATGCACAACAACAATCGGTGATCAACATGTGTGCAAAGTTTGAACAATATAGCATGTAAAATGTTGAAGGAGTAGGCGACACAATACTGTAATGTTTTAAGTACTAAAAGGGGCATAACTCTGGAAATACAAAATGGAGTTACCTGCTCTTGACACATGCACAATGGCAATTGGTGATCAACATGTGTGCAAAGTTTGAACGATATAGCATGTAAAATGTTGAAGGAGTAGGTGACACAATACTGTGATGTTTCAAGTACTAAAAGGGGGCATAACTCTGGAAATACAAAACAGAATTACCTGCTCTTGCCACAGGCACAATGGCAATTACTGATCAATATGTTTGTAACGTTTGAACAATATAGCATGTAAACCTTTGGAGGAGTAGGCGACACAAAAATTGTTTACAGACAGACAGACAACGCCATAACAAAATACGTCCGTCAAAAATGACGGGCGTATAAAAAAAATCATGAAAAATTCTAAGTAAGGACCATTACTCTGGTGAAAAATATGTGGGCAACTTTTTTATACCATATAAAGCAGTGGATTGTCACAAGGATCCCTCATACCAAATTTCATTAAAATCCATCCACTCACTGCTTGACCTTGCAGACAAACACATGGATGGATGGACAGAAGGAAGGATGCATGTAATTCAGTATACCCACATTCTCTTCAAGGGTGGGTGCCTAATTAGGTTCTATTTTAAGTCTGCAATAGTTCCCAGGAGGATCCTGGGGAATTGTTTTGGCAAAAATCAATTTTAGATCACTCATCTTTGATAGGTTTCAAATGTCATTCAAATCGGTTCAGGGAATCAGTTTTGAATATTTAGACAGGATCAAAAAATCTTGTCCCTCCCATAACAGCTGGAAATCTTGCCCCTCCCATAACAGATGATAATATTGTCCCGCAAACCTCTCTCTAATATTCAAATGATTACCAAAAATGGCTGCTGACCGATTACCGATTATTTGAGCTCACAATTGGCCAATTCTGATTACACTTGTTATTTCAAGCACGACTAGACAAGTCTAGACTTTAAAGAACTACATTAAATTGAACATATTTTATAGTGTTTAACGACGAATGCATACAATTGAGCATGCTTGCGGCAATTGCATACCAGTCATGATATGCAATTGCCCAAGTTCATGCGACTGATAATTTTACTGTGATTTGAGTCAATGGAGTGCAACCTTCACAATCCCAGTATAAACTGCCAATTGCCGCAAGTACGCTCAATTATAAGCATTACAATACATGTCGTTTAACTTAAAGGAGCGTCTAGAGAGATTAAGAATACACATTCTGGTTGTTACTCAACTTCATAGAATGGTATCAATGACATCATTTTACATTAACAGCTTAACAATTGCAGGAGATAATAAAATGCGGTTTATGAATCATCACAAAATGCTTGTCAATAATTGGTTGAACCGAAGTTTCAGGAACCGGTGCCATCCGATTGCCCACAGTCGGCCGATTCTGGTGGCCAGTGCCGAAAGTGTCACACAGTAGCTTAACTTGACTGTATGTTGCGTTTGATGAAAAGGATGATGTTCAATGTTATGAAAGGATTATGAAATATGACCTGTAGACTGTGCTAAAGGTTTTTGGGTTTTAGGCTCATGCAACCATCACAGTTGACCGATTGCGATCAAAAGGGACGTTCTCATCTAGACATGACCTCTCTCGAACATAATGAAGCTGAATACAAAATATCAACTAATTCAATCCATTGGATCATAACTCAAGAGAGATTATACCATTTGGAGGGATCAGGGGTGTAATTACATGCTTATAACATAATCTAAAATAATGCTTGCATATGGGGGAGGTTTCAAAATCAAGATTTTTGCAGGCCATAAAATTTGAAAGGAACGATTTTATTGTTCCTCTGGTGGTTGAAAATGAAAGTGTCAATGACACTGTAGCTTAAAACAAATAAATCAAAAATCCTTTCTGTTCAAGCTGTATGGTATGAGAGTCTTTAGTGTAAAAATCCATTGGCTTTCTCGGTGGCGACGTTTGTCAGTGGTGTGTGGTGTGTTCGGATTGGAGTATAAGATTTGGATGATCCGGTATGTTAAATCCGAAATTTGATGGCCAGGTTGGTTGAAGTGGATAGCTATGGAGTGTCTCGTTGGTACGATTGTGTTTGTGGAGGACTCCATAGCCGAGATCTGATCTGTTGGGATGTTTTGTTGGATAGATCCCAACTCCAGGGTTATCATGTCCTTGGTGGTGGCAAGTTCTTCTATTACTTGGTCGAGTGTGGCCTGAATAATTTCCCCTGTGGCTCGGATTAGACACTGTAGCTTAACTTGTTTGTGTGTTGTGTTTGATGAAAAGGATAATGTTCAATGTTTATGAAAGGATTATGAAATAAGATAAGAATTATGATAATTAGGAATATGTTCATTTCTGTTCCCTGTATGCTATGTTTTTAATAAAAATAATATGAGGTGTAGACTGTACTAAAGGACGGAGGGGTGGGTTAATATGGCCTCACATTTAATGTATGTGGACTCACAGTTAACGTATATCAACAAAAGTTACCAAGATACAGTGAAATTATTCCAAAATGAGTCATCCTATCAAGTTACAATGAAGACCCTTCATAAATATGGCCTTTAGACTGTGCTAAAGGTTTTTGGGCTTCGGGCCTATATAATCATGGTCAACCCATCCCAACCAAAAGGGGACGTCCTCCATCTGAAGCAATACAATGTCCCCTACCAGACTAATGAGCATTAACAATTATACAAATGTTATAACCTAGATGTGAACAGCATGAATTCCGTTGAAGCGTTTCCAAAAAAAAGTCCGGAAAACTGATATTTTGGCACTTTTTCATATTTCCAAGGGCCATAAATCACACAAGAATAATGCAATCAGCATGAAACTCAAACCTGATCTGTAAGCCATTGTTCTATAGTAGGTTACAAAGAATGAAATCATTCGGTTGAAGCATTTCCAAAAAAGTCCAGAAAACTAAAGTATGACTGACAGGCTGACTGACAGATTGACGGATGGACAGTGTGCAGATGAAACTTGATCTGTAAGTCATTGTTCTATAGTAGGTTACCAAAAATGAAATCATTCCGTAGAAGCGTTTCCAAAAAAAGTCCAGAAAACTGATATTTTGGCGCTTTTCCATATTTCCAAGGGCCGTAACTCACACAAGAATAATGCAATCAGCATGAAACTCACACTTGATCTGCAAGTCATCGTTCTATAGTAGTCTACCAAAAATGAAATCATTCCCTTGAAGCGTTTCCAAAAAAACTCTGGTGGGGGACTAATAATGCTTGCATATGGGGGATGGTTTCAAAATCAAGATTTATGCAGGCCATAAAATTTGAAAGGAACAATTTTATTGTTCCTCTGGTGGTTATCTAAATGAAAAAAACAGATAACCAAAAAGTTGTTCATCTGGAACTACAAACAGTTAGTCAAAAAGTTGTGTCCTATCACATTATTTGATAGCACTATTTTAAAATGTTCCTGTGGGGAAAACCCCTTTCTTCAATGCTCAAACTCCCTTAGACAGGTGAGGCCCCATGTGCTTGCCGCATATACTTTCGAAATCTGTGAACCGTCATACAGTAGGGCTATTGTAGACAGGGTCAAAATCCACAGGTTGTCATGGAAAAATGCCCACTCATAGTTTTTTGACCTCTCCATGATACCTGTACTGTAACTGGTCCTCTTCAAGCAAGTTATTAATTGAAAACAGAATATGTTTTCATTTTTTGGAACTCACTTTAAAAACAATTTTCAGAATGACATTTACAGTTAAAACTAGAAGTCCTGTCACGAATAGTGCGCTTATGTAGGCTTAATTGTGCGTTGGAATGGCGCACAAGTGCCATATCGAATGGCATCCAAAGCATGGCAGTTTTTCCTGGTTACTCATAGCAAACACATGCAATGTTTCTGCCAATGGACCTCCGGGTTACCCGGAGGTCCATTGGCTGAAACATTGCTTGTGCACAGGCCATATGTACAGAATTTGATAGCTTTACTTGGGCCATAACGCGCACATTAACGTGCATATAAACATGCTATTTGTGCACATTTCATGACAGGACTTCTAGTTTTAACTGTAAGTATTTCCATTAGTTTATTGAATTCTGCACTCTGTGTAACATGCAACCAACTAACTGTGCATTTTAAAGGCTAGGTATTGCTGCACAATCATTAATGGCTAATAATGGCGATAAAGTCATGTTCAGACAATTGTTGATACCCATAATGCCCATTTTACACTATTCTATACAACTACAAGAGTTCGAGGGAACTTGTTTTCGGACAATCCAGTATAGTATATAGCCTAACTGTTTTCGTGCGTTTGTACTCTTCGTCAGAGGCAGCCCATTTTATAGTACTTCCACCCATCATGGGTGACAGGGACTTATTTTACCAGCTTCTTTATCACAGTAAGCAAGCACTATTTCACATCGCAGGGTCACCACGGGGGAGCAATGAACATAAATTTTCAAGAGCATCTGTAAACAAGAGCAACGCAAAGCATGGCATATGCCCTCAATGGCGTCATAATGCCATGGTGGCCATATTGAATTGAAAGGAAGCATTGTCTACTCATCCACAAGTAACCCCAAAAATTATGATCTGATCAAATAAGGTGTATTCAAATCCAACATGCAGTGAATGCAATAGAGAGGTAGAGAAAAATGTTCTAAGTTGAAAGAGTGAAAAAGGGTCGTAACTCTGGGGATAATTATTGGACGGAACCCATTTCTTGTGTATATCTGTTCCCCCTGAGGGTCTATCAGCATAACACAGGAAATCCAAATCTGACTGATGGCTTTGAAATTACAATCCAAAATGTTTGTATGGACCAACGGACGGATGGACAGGGGTTTCCACTAGACATCCCTGAATCTTTTGGAGGCTGAGAGGCATAACAAACACAGCTGTACTTCCGGTACACAGGCAGATAATACCTTATGTTGTGTGTAAACTCTGTTTGTGTACAAAGTATTGACATTGCAACCTGTTCTTATACATGTGGAGTTTAAAATCAATTCACCACATTTACTGTTTATCTTTGTGGACCTTATAAACAATAGCATGCAACATGATAAAAACTAAAGTTGGTTATATTTCAAAACAAGTGACCTGTCTTGTTTGCTGAAAGATTCACATACAAGCTTGTAAAAATGTATTGA
The DNA here is from genome assembly GCA_031216915.1 of Pictodentalium vernedei. Taxonomy (NCBI): domain Eukaryota; kingdom Metazoa; phylum Mollusca; class Scaphopoda; order Dentaliida; family Dentaliidae; genus Pictodentalium; species Pictodentalium vernedei. The sequence continues at coordinate 33,625,284 of CM062296.1, forward strand.
TATTTTCAGTAACAATCATGTCAGAACACTGTTCTTCCATGTGACAACCCATTCCATTCCCAACTCACCTGAATTGATTTTACCAGTAACAAACAGACCAACTCTTAGAGTAGAAGCTTCATTTTTTCTAAAATTTGCCAATACTACTTTTCGTTTCCGTATTTTAAACCAATGGGAAACAGTCAGAAACAATTTTTCGATTCTATGGTATTTTTTTTTTCCATGGAAAAGGATATTAGATAAAAAAAAAATTCTTCTGGATGAAAACTGTTTGTGAACAACTTACTATTCAAGCCCCAAAAAATAGATCTTCTGCTTCTCAGGCCATTTTTTGTGAAATTGCATGTGGGCGGGTGGTTTTTTATTTTATTTACTTTTGTAATTATATTTTTGCCTTCAAAAGTTCATATTATTGGTTTGTTTTATGTTTTAGGCCTCATAATCTACAGAACAGAATGGGTTGTGGTCTATTTTGTCCTTGAGTGCGAGAAGGCTTTGCAATGCTAAAGCATTGCAAAGCCTTGTTGCACTCAAGGGACAAATTTATAAATTTTATTAACTTGGGTAAGATATCTGACATAAACCATTTAATTTTTATTTTTTTTAACTTTGCACTGGTTAAAAAACCAGAGCATGTGGCAGCCAAAATAATGAAAGTGTCAATGACATTGTAGCTTAACTTGTGTGTTGTGTTTGATGAAAAGGATAATGTTCAATGTTTATGAAAGGATTATGAAATAAGACAAGAATTGTGAGAATTGGGAATATGTTCATTTCTGTTCCCTGTATGCTATGTTTATGATAAAAATAATATGAGGTGTACACTGTACTAAAGAGCTGAGGGGTGGGTTAATATGACCTCACAGTTTATGTATGTGGCCCTCACAGTTAACGTATATCAACAAAAGTTACCAAGTTACAGTGAAATTATTCCAAAACGAGTCATCCTATCAAGTTACATTAAAATCCCTTCATAAATATGGCCTGTAGACTGTGCTAAAGGTTTTCGGGCTTCGGGCCCCTGTAGCCGTCAGTTTCCCAATTGCGTCCAAAGGGGACGTTCTCATCTAGACATTATATGACAGCTCTGGCAGCCATCATGGTTGAATGATCGCAACCAAAAGGGGACATTCTCATCTGGGCATCATCTGGAGTGATCCTACAAAGTTACAATTAAATCCCTTCATAAATATGACCTGTAGACTGTGCTCAAGGTTTTGGGGCATCGGGCCCCTGAAGCCGTCACAGTTGACCAATCACGACCAAAAGGGGTTGTCATCATCTAGGCATAATATGGAGTAAAACTTATGGGTTACAATGAAGTCTTTCCATAAATATGACCAATAGACTATGCTAAAGGTTTTGGGGTTTTGGGTTCGGGCAGCCATCAAGGCTGAATGATCTCTACCAAAAGGGGACGTTCTCATCTAGACATTATTTAGAGTCGTCCTACCAAGGTACAATGAAATCCCTTCATAAATATCACCAGTTGACCTGTGCTAAAGATTTTTGGGCTTTTGGCCCCTGTAGCCAACACAGTTGCCTAATGGTGTCCAAAAGGGGGCTGTTCTCATCTAGACATTACATGAAGTCAACCTACCAAGTTACAATGAAATCCCTTCATAAATATGATCTGAAGACTGTGCTAAAGGTTTTCGGGCTTTAGGCTTGGGCAGCCATCATGTTTGAATGATCGCAACCAAAAGGGGACATTCTTATCTGGACATCATCTGGAGTGATCCTATGAAGTTACAATGAAATCCCTTCATAAATATGACCGGTAGACTGTGCTCAAGATTTTCGGGCTTCAGGCACCTGTAGCCATCACAGTTGACCAACCACAACCAAAAGGGGATGTCATCATCTAGGCATTATATGGAGTCAACCTAACAAGTTACAATGAAATCCTTCCATAAATACGACTTATAGACATGCTAAAGGTTTTTGGGCTCGGGCAGCCATCAAGGCTGAATGATCGTGACCAAAAGAGGACGTTCTCATCTGGACACTATTTGGAGTCATCCTACCAAGCTACAATGAAATCCCTTCATAATTATCACCTGTACACTGTTCTAAAGGTTTTTTGGCTTTGGGCCCCTGAAGCCTTCACAGTTGCCCAATCGTGTCCAAAAGGGGACGTTCTCATCTAAACATTATATGAAGTCAACCTACCAAGTTACAATGAAATCCCTTCATAAATATGACCTGTAGACTGTGCTAAAGGTTTTTGGGCCTTGGGCTCGGACAGCCAACATGGTTGAATGATTGCAACCAAAGGGGACAATCTCATCTGGGCATCATCTGTAGTGATCCTGCGAAGTTACAATGAAATCCCTTCATAAATATGACCTGTAGACTGTGCTCAAGGTTTTCGGGCTTTGGGCACCAGTAGCCATCACAGTTGACCAATCACGACCAAAAGGGGATGTCATCATCTAGGCATTATATAGAGTCAACCTAACAGGTTACAATGAAATCCTTCTATAAATACAAGAGGCCCCACGGGGCCTGAGGGCGCTCACCTGATACTGGCCGAGTCATATCACCAAAATAGCAAGGGATTCTGCCTTGTGGTTATTATCAGTTTTTCAACATAAAAGTGTTTTCTCTACTTAGTAACCCAGAGTGTTCATATGTTAGATCCCCATATTGGGTACTCAATAATTTATCTATTTATTTATTGGAATTTAAGGTCACTTTCTAAGGCTACATCATTACAGAGGCATAATTATAATATCAGGTTTGGTCAATCGTTTATGCCTATTACTGCCCACTTTACAGGGCTTTCAACGCAGGAATTGGTTACTGGGCCCAATTTTATCCATAAACCAGAACTTGAACAAATTTCAATTTGCCGCTTCTAAGAAAACTAAAAATCAAATATCAAAAGATTCTGAGAGGAGTATCAGAAAAAAAAGATTTTTTAAGAATATTTCTCATACTGAATTAAGTTATACATTGGGCTCCCATAGGGAACCCAAAAACAAAAGCTTCTGAAGCAGTGGTTTGGGAGAAGAAGATTATTCAACGTTATTCCCATTACCTACAGTGTTAAAAAATGATGACTCGGCACTTTTAGTCCTGGAAAAGTACTTATGATAAAACCAATGGCATTTTTTTCACCATTCCTTTCTCCCGGCCCTAAGGAAGCTTCACATTGTATAAAAATTCTCAGTGCCATGTAGTTCTGGAAATATGGGCATTCAAAAAAAAAAAATTTTTTCAGCTCCTGTAGTTGCCGTGGGGGACAGGAAAACAATTTATGGCATAAATTAGGTATTTGTGACCCAATAAGCCCTCATATCAAATTTGGTTCAAATCGACCTCTTGGTTTGGAAAATAAAAATTTTGGTATAATTTGGGCTTCTACAGTGAGCCCAAATATGAACCAAGGGACTTGGCTTTAACAAACTTCACTCTCAGCCCCCCCCCCCCCCCCCCCCCCCCCCCCCCCCCCCCCCCCCCCTACGAATGCTGTACATCAAATATCAAAAGATTTTGACTGGTGGATCTGAAAAAAAATTTTTTTTTAAAGAATATTGCTCATATTGAACTAAGTTATAATTCGGGCTCCCACAGGGAGACCAAATATGAGCCGAAGGACTTGACTTGAACAAACTTGAATCTCACCTCCCTAAGCATACTGTATACCAAATATCAAAAGATTCTGACCGGTGGATGCGAAGAAGAAGATTTTAAAAGAATATACCTCGTATTGCACTAAGTTACAATTTGGGTTCCCAAAGGGAGTCCAAATATGAACTCAGGGACTTGGCTTGAACAAACATCAATCTCACCCCCCTAAGGATGATGCATAGCAAATATCAAAAGATTCTGATTTGTGGATCCGAAGAAGAAGATTTTTAAAATATATCCCTCATATTGCACTAATTTGAACATTTGGGTTCCCATAGGGAACCCAAATATGGACCGAGGAATTTGATTTCTACAAATATGTGAATCAATGTTCCAAAGATGTTATATGTAAAATATGAAAGCTTTTAGAGCAGTGGTTTGGAAGAAAACAATTCTTTATTTTTTTCCCATTGCCTACTGTGTTAAAAAATACTGACTCAGCACTTTTTCAGAGTCCCGAAAAAGTACCCTATGATAAAACCGATAGCAATTTTTTTTTACCAATCCTTTCTGTTGGTCCCAAGAAAGCTTCACACCAAATAAAAATTCTCACTGCCGTGCAGTTTTTGAGATATAGGCGTTTTAATTTTTTTCTATTTTTAGCTCCTGTGGTTCCCACGGGACTACAGGAAAAAAAATTTCTGCATAAATTAGGTACTTATGACCCAATAAGCCCTCACATAAAATTTGGTTCAAATAGGCCTCTCGGTTTAAAAAATAGAAATTTGGGGTGGGGCCAAAATTTTTGCTCCTCCCATAACATCGCCAAGTATAGACCTACAAACTTCTCTTGAACAAACTTGAGTCTTCACCTCAAAAGGAAGCTGCATACCAAATATCAAGTCTCTGCTATTGCTGGTTCTTGAGAAGAAGATTTTTTAAGAATTGGAGCATTTTTGCCCCACCCCTCTGCTCAATATGAGCCGAAACCTAATTTGCCCAAAAATCAAAATGCCGCTATATAACCCCTACTCACATGAAATTTCATTAACATGCGGCCAGTGGTTTGGAAGAAAAAGACCCAAACACCACCTTCACGCCGGACGCCGGACGACGGACGAAAAGTGATCAGAAAAGCTCACCCTGACTTTCAGTCAGGTGAGCTAATAACCTTTTGCCTATGCTAAAGGTTTTTGGGCTCGGGCACCCATCAAGGCTGAATGATCACGACCAAAACGGGGACGTTCTCATCTAGACATTATTTGGAGTCATCCTACCAAGTTACAATGAAATCCCTTCATAAATATGACCTGTAGACTGTGCTAAAGGTTTTCGGGCTTCGGGCACCTTTAGCCGTCAAAGTTGCCCAACCATGTCCAAAAGGGGACGTTCTCATCTAGACATTATATGAAGTCAACATATCAAGTTACAATGAAATCCCTTCATAAATATGACCTGTGGACTGTGCTTAAGGTTTTTGGGCTTCGGGCTCGGGCAGCCATCATGGTTGAATGATCACAACCAAAGGGGACAATCTCATCTGGGCATCATCTGGAGTGATCCTATGAAGTTACAATGAAATCCCTTCATAAATATGACCTGTAGACTGTGTTCACGGTTTTCGGGCTTCGGGCACTTGTAGCCATCACAGCTGACCAATCACGACCAAAAGGGGATGTCATCATCTAGGCATTATATGGAGTCAACCTAATAGGTTACAATGAAATCCTTCCATAAATATGACCTTTTACCTATGCTAAAGGTTTTGGGGCTCGGGCACCCATCAAGGCTGAATGATCGCTATCAAAATGGGACGTTCTCATCTAGACATTATTTGGAGTCATCCTACCAAGTTACAATGAAATCTCCTCATAAATATGATCTGTAGACTGTGCTGAAGGTTTTCGGGCTTTTAGCCGTCACAGTTGCCCAATCACGTCCAAAAGGGGACGTTCTCATCTAGACATTATATGAAGTTAACCTACCAAGTTACAATGAAATCCCTTCATAAATATGACCTGTAGACTGGTCTAAAGGTTTTTCGGGCTTTGGGCTCAGGCAGCCATCATGGCTGAATGATCGCAACCATAGGGGACAGTCTCATCTGGGCATCATCAGGAGTGATCCTAAGAAGTTACAAAGAAATCCCTTCATAAATATGACCTGTAGACTGTGCTCAAGGTTTTCGGGCTTCGGGCACTTGTAGCCATCACAACTGACCAATCATGACCAAAAGGGGATGTCATCATCTAGGAATTATATGGAGTCAACCTAACAGGTTACAATGAAATCCTTCCATAAATATGACCTTTTGCCTATGCTAAAGGATTTTGGGCTCGAGCACCCATCAAGGCTGCATGATCGTGATCAAAATGGGACGTTCTCATCAAGACATTATTTGGAGTCATCCTACCAAGTTACAATGAAATCCCTTCATAAATATGACCTCTAGACTGTGCTAAAGGTTTTCGGGCTTCAGGCCCCTGTAGCCGTCATAGTTGCCCAATCACGTCCAAAAGGGGACTTTCTCATCTAGACATTGTATGAAGTCAACCCACCAAGTTACAATGAAATTCCTTAATAAATATGACCTGTAGACTGTGCTAAAGGTTTTCGGGTTTTGGGCTCGGGCAGTCGTCATGGTTGGCAGATCATGCCCAAATGGGGACATTCTCATCTAGACATCATAAGGAGTCATCCTACCAAGTTACAATGAAATCCCTCCACATTAAACATATCCTGCAGACTGTGCTAAAAGTTTCTGGGTATTGGGCTTGGGCAGCCATCACAGTTGATAGATCATGCCCAAAAGGGGACGTTCTCATCTAGGCATTATACAGAGGCATCCTGCCAAGTTACAATGAAATCCCTTCATAAATACGACCTGTAGACTGTGGTTTTCGGGTTTTGGGCTCGGGCAGCCATATCGGTTGCCCGATCGTGACCAAAAGGGGACGTTCACATCTAGACATGACCCCAAACCTGCATATGAAATTTCGTGATGATCAGACAAGAACTGCAGGGTGTAGCCCGTGCTAAAGGAAAATGTGAACAAACGTCACAGACTCACAGACTTCCGCACGCGTGATGGCAATAGCTTATCTTGCCTATGTCAAGTTAAGCTAAAAATGAAAAAGAGCCATAACTCAGGAAAAAATATGCGGAAGAAACTCACGATATACAGGTATAGTTCCCCCATGATGCTCTATCGCAACACCAAATATCATTCAAATCGCAGTAGCAGTGACTGAGATTCAATGGAAAAATATCGGTACGGATGAATGGACACACAGACGAAGAGATGGATGGATGGACGGAGGTCTCTACTAGATACCCCTTCGACTCTACAAGCCGGGGGTATAATAACCTGTGTGTATACCTGGACCTACTTCCAGAATGCTGTTGATTGAACATGCTTAACCCTATGAACCCTGGTAGTATCTTCCATGTCACTTCAATGCCAGCAATTGAAAGAGTCCATATTCATTATTTTGGGGTAGACCAATTAATATTTTCAATGTGCAGCCTTCGGGCTTCATGTTTAAAATATTGATTGGTCTATCTCATACATTCACCTAGCATCCCTCCTACTTAACCCTTTACCTAACATGAAAAGCAGACGACACTTGCAAACAAAATTCTTGAATAACTATTTTTTTTCATTTTCTTCTCAAAAACATAGGTTATGACCCCTCTTTGGAACGAGCTCGACAAGCTCGTTCCAAAGAGGGGTCACAATCTGTGTTTTTGAGACAAAAAATGAAAATAATAATGAAAATTAATTGACGATTTTTGTGACTAATGCTGGCCGGTTTTGGTCGTTACGTTGGGTAAAGGGTTAATGAAATCATTAAGTATCATGTTCCAGACCCAGTAAAGCAGCCTCTCACTTCAAAGGGTTAACCGCTTTTAAAATACGAGATTAATGGTCGAAAAAAGGGTCAGATCTTGTGACAAAATCATTTAATGGATATTGGTTGATTAATATGCAAAAATCCTATTAACTATTCTCGTCACCCTGGCATTTAGAGAAGAAGCATGATATTTTCCATGCCAAAACAAGACCATTTTGATTTATATTCCAATAATTAGATATTGACTTCATAATGCCATTTTTTGAAAGAACTTCCTGTGCAATGTCAATCAGAGTACAATGAACAAAAACTCCATTTGTTGATAATACAGTGAGTCAAAATAAGTTGTAGCATAACCCAATAAACTAAGTATACTGCTGCTCCTCTACTGATAAGATCAGAATCAGACATCATTTTCTGGAAAGCTCTCAGTGAGAGCTTTCCAGAAAATGATGTCAGCTTCTGGTCTTATCAGAGTAGGAAGATAAAGATACATAGTTTATAGTGGTTATTCTACAACTTAATTTGACTTGTACTGTTTGTCAGAATTAATAGTTTCACTGCAATGATATCATTCATAAAGATGACAAAAGCTCATTATTTTTCTACACCCATTGGGAAAGGGGTCGAAGTCTGCAGAATTAGGAATTTTTTGCATTGTTTGGGTCAAAACTGTGAAATTAATTATCAGTCATTGGACAAAATTTGTTGCACATATGTTTATTGAATGAAAGTATTTTTTGTCTTTTTTCAAGAACTTCACAATAGATGATGATTTTTATCAGCGTTATCTTTCTGCAAATATTTAAGATAAAACTTGGAGTTGTGCAACATTTTCACTGCTTACTCAAATAATGTCTGCTAAAGAACAGAGTTATCTTTCTTTCATCACCATGTGAGGTATACTCAATAGTGGAGAGAGTTATCTTTCTCCCATCACCACATGAGGTATGCTCAATAGTGGAGAGAGTTATCCATCTTCCAATGCCACGTGAGGTAATACACAAGGGAATAATAGTCAAGTGTATATGTGCTATCCAAGAGAAGACAATCATAATTTTGCTTACAAAATCAACACGTTTTTGTGGAATTATACAAGTACACACACAAGATTTCTCAACTTTCTTTTATGAATAAAGATATTTCGAGATTTCATCAGTCCATTGGGAATTTTATAGCTTGAAATTGGGAAAAAAAAATGCCCAGATTTGCCTTGTAAAAGGGAGACCTTAAAATTCATTTGTTTCGGGCACACCGTTTTGTCCTAATTTGGGCACCTTAAAACCAGAAATAACAGCTTTATCATGGTATGTTTTATTGCCATGCCTTTCTTTGTGTTTCTTTGGTCATAGTATCATGGAAGTTATTCTCAAATGTAGAAGAGGCAGAGAGAATTTATATATCTTTCTTGATGTTTTCACACCTTCTTTATTTTGGGCACGCCTGTAAACGGTGTGAAAATGGGGTAATCTGAAGGCACGGTAAAAGGGGTTGATATTCAACCTCTAAAGACAACCCAAAAAATCATTAATATATGGTTTTAGCATATGATAAGGTTTTTTAATTTTTTTTGAAAAATGATGTTTTTTATCTGTTCAATTTGTAAATTATGAGACAGGACGATTAAATAGGTAAGGGTTAACCCGTGTATCACAAATAGCAGACGATAATGGGAATATTATGATCCCCGATGAGTCTGGATGTGGGATGGGGAAATCTCACCCGATGGGCAAGATATTTGAACCAGATCCGAGTTTGCCGAGGGTCTGGTTCAAATATCTTGCCCCAAGGGTGAGATTTCCCCATTCCCACCTTCAGACTCATCGAGGATGATTTTTCTCCCCACACACAAGGATTACATGCTGACATTCCCAATTTATCAAGTCATAGTCCTTTCAAAAAACGAACAATTTCAACGGAAAGATCATACAAAAGTTAGGTATATACCATAGGTATATACTAAAAAATTGATTTGTAACACTGTCGTTAAGGGGTTAATAATGAATTTGCAGATGTCAAACTCTAATGTAAAGGGCATTGTGAGATTACTGATCGATCGATAAATTCGCGCATTGATATTATTAAATCTGAGAAACATGGGGTTGAAACAAATCAAGTTTAATGTTTGAATAATAATTAAATACTGAGTCTATATCAACAAGGAGCAGATAAATAGGTAATAAACAAACACAATTTAAGAAGGATTTTTTGTGCAGACGATGATGAAATAGTTCCGGCGACCTAACAAAATATGCAAATGAGTATGTCACATGGGGTGGGTGGGATAGAAATATCCCACCCTGCTGTCTCACCCGGGACACGCATATGTTTCATGTATAGTGGGGGGAGAAAAATAATTCTTGAACGTGCAAGATTTTTTATTTTGTCACAGATACATACTTAAGACCTCCCAATGGAACGAGTTCAACATTCCACTTCCAATGAAGAGTCCTATGGCCCATAATAAAAATTTCTTGTTTCGCAGGCAATATTTCCAAAATTTTATGATGAGAGAGGGATGCTTTTTTCTTCTTTTTTATTCCCAAAACAGTTCCAAAAATAGTTGGCATCAGAAATTTAACAACTTACACTATTATGTGGCAAACCATTGTTTTCAGCAGTGAAAATTTCCCATAATGTAGTTGAAAATTTAACCAACTATATCTTGTTTGACAGAGCTCTTTGAGCTCTGTTGAACAAGGTATAGTTGGTTAAATATTTGTCCTACAAGTCCAAAATAGTGTCAAAGATGCGATTTCCAGGTAAAAAACAAATGGTGATGAGGCAGATTTTCAATGAAGAGGGAGGTGCCTGAGAAACAAATTATTTTTTTTTTTTTTAAGTTGAAAATCGTTGTAAATAAAATTGGATGGTTTGGGTCATTACTAAAAGAACTAATGTACCTTTTCTGATTAGGATTACAGTAAGAAGAGCCAACACTAATTCTACTGCAGTTACTCTCACCTGCGTAATAATTGTGTCAACACCATTATTAATTTGGGATAAAAAATCCCAGCGATCACTATTATTAGGCAATGAGGAATTGTGGGGAAAATGCCATCATTATTATTATTTCAAATCAAATATCCTGACCATCACTAACTATTATTCAGCCATAACTATTATAACTATATTATTATTAGGCAGGTAAGAATAGGGACCAGCAAATCAAAAATTTCCATAAAATCTAGCAAGGTATTCAAAATGAAGCTGAATTTCTAAACAAATCAGATAAAAAAGACAAGTTGTTTTTTTTATTGATTGATGGCGTGATGGAAGAACTGAACCATATTTACTATTTTGCATTTGAAATTACATGATGATAGGACAAGAACTACGAGGTGTAGTCTGTGCTAAAAAAATGCCAACAGACTTACAGACTTCTGCATGCGTGATGACAATAGCTTATCTTGACTTTGTCAAGTTAAGCTAAAATTGACTGACTGCATTGTGCCATGAGTCGTACTAATATGAGCATGATGAAGACTGAAGTCCATGAAAGGAAGTCATGATTAGCAGGGTACAACTTATAGATTTGTTCAATGGTGTGTTGAATTATTAATAAATAGAAAAGATGTCAAAACAATGACATGTTCAAGATTCAGTGTAACTCTTAGAGGTCCTCCTAAACACCAAAATGACAGAATAATACTGGAATGATATTCATTTTCTTCTAATACAGGGTTCTTACAGTCAAGGACTAGAAAACTTCAAGGACTTTTCAAGGACATATCGGCATTTTTCCAAGGATGTTTTTTTAAAATGTACATTTGGAATATAACCACTTTTAGAAACCTTACCAACTTTAACCTTTTATCTTAAATGAAAAGCAGGCGACACTTGCAAAAGAATTCTTGAATAACTAATTTTTTGTCTCAAAAACATAGGTTATAACCTGTCATAACCTCTGTTTTTGAGACAAAAATGAAAAAAATAATTAAAATTAATTGGCCATTTTTGAGAATAGCAGTGACCGGTTTTGGTCATTACACTGGGTAAAGGGTTAAAAATGTCTTCTCCCTCAGCCTTCTAAATTCCAGAAAAACGGTGCTTCTAAAATGCTCTGCAACAAAATTATGGTACATATAGAATGACACCCAGTTAAATAATGCCTGAACTTTAATTCCTCATTTATCGATTATCCATTATTTATGTTCGTTTTTTTTAGTTTTTCAACTAAAACAAGTGCAAAAGAGATGGTTCAATTGTCCACTACAACACAGGTAAAAACAATATAGGGCAAAATTCAAGGACTTTCAAGGAGTCTGATGGATTTTCAAGTACTTTTCAAGTACATTTTCTGAATTTTCAAAATTCAAGGAGTAAGATTGAAATTCAAGGACTTTTCAAGGATGTGCACACCCTGCATTAATTCGCCTTTAAATTTAAATTAATTAACTCTTTGCTCGGGCTGCAAGAATACATTTTCTCACAATACGATTCGCAACAAGATACTATCCCCATGATTCAATATGTAGCACGATATACCGTATTTACTCTATGTATTGAGACAGCTAAAAATAATTATTTTCACAGGTGTCCCAATTCTTAGAAAATGGGGAAAGAACACAGCCTGGTCTTGATTTGATGCTGAATAAAGTTGTGTGTGATTCATTTTCCATCACTATATATGAAAATCGCCGTTCTATTTTTTTTTATATTTTCATTTTTTGCTTCAAAAACATAGCTTATCATCCCTCATTGGAACGGGCGCATTGCGCTCATTCCAATGAGAGATCATAAGCTATGTTTTGGAAGCAAAAAGTGAAAATTTTTAGTTACTCAAGAATTTTTTTATAAGTGTCGTCTGCTACAAGCGACGGGCTAACTGGAAACAAATCTCCGGAATGTCCCAAACTTTGGAGCATAAAAAAAATATAGTTTTCTGAAAAAAATGTGTGTCCCAAATCATAGAGTGTCCCAATACATAGAGTAAATATGGTACTACAGTAGAACCTGTCTTGAGAGACCGCCCTTTGGGCCAAACAAAAGTGGTCTCTCAAGACAGGTGGTCTCTCATAACAGGTTTCAGGTTTTCTCAAGTCAGTGAATAACCAACCACAAAATTCAGAAATGGAGAAGAATGGATTCTTGTAATTACTTTGTAGTTGCTCTTTTTTTATGAAGTTTTTGTAACAAATTGAAATGGACTGTTATAAAAATTATAAAAATAAATTAGTGTTGAAAATCTTCATTGAAGATTTTCAACACTAATTTATTTTTATAATTTTTATAACAGTCCATTTCAATTTGTTACAAAAAGATTTTCAACACAAATTTATTTTTATTCCTATCTGTCACATTTCAGGTATGTATAAAATTGTTTATTCAACAATAACCCTAATCTTTTCACAGGGGTCTTATAAAAACATCTCAATCTGTAATGAGTTAGCAATTGAAACCCAATTAAGAGCTTTTAATACTTTTAACTATGTTAGTATAACCACAATGGATTTTCCAATTCCAGAACAGGTGGAAAGTTTTTTGTCGTGGTTTCAGTCTTCAAAGGGGCGGTCTCTCAAGACAGGTCCATTATAGCATAAAAATACAAGTTGGTACCAGGTCACAGTGGTCTCTCAAGACAGGTGGTCTCTCAAGACAGGTGGTCTCCCATAGCAGGTCCATTATAGAGTAAAATCAATCGGTGCCTGGTAGATGTGTTCTCTCAAGACAGGTGGTCTCTCAAGACAGGTTTTACTGTACCACTAAATGAATGTCACCACCACAATCACCAAAAATTCACAAAAAGTGATTTGCTTCTTGCCACTGTACAGTTGGATCTTTCTGTTGGCAAATGATTAAATTATTCCAGAATCAATTCTGCAGTTATGGACTACCGGGTAGCCAGGTGGTCCAAGACATCCGATTTGCTTCTTGTGTCTTCTCACATTTCTTCTGGACTGGTGAATGGAAGGAAAGGTCAGATATCCACCCACACATTAGCCAAATAACAATCATGCAGAGTTCCCACACCTACCAAGAAAACAAATTCCAGACTTTTTCCAAACCGTCCCTATTTTTTCCATACCCTTCGCAGCCATCACAGGGTTGTTTTTTTTAACCTCTAGGGTGACCAGATAAATCAAAAATATACTTACAAAACACTTACATGTACATGCAATGTGTTGGAGTTTAACCTTACTGCCAGATCTCTTGAGTTTTACCACCAATTATCACAACTAATGTCATGCACCAAAACTATTAAAATTCTTTAGTAACAAGGGTTGTTTTTTTAACCTCTAGGGTGACCAGATAAATCAAAAATATACTTACAAAACACTTACATGTACATGCAATGTGTTGGAGTTTAACCTTACTGCCAGATCTCTTGAGTTTTACCACCAATTATCACAACTAATGTCATGCACCAAAACTATTAAAATTCTTTAGTAACAAGTCAATCAACAACTATTGGCTGAGCTGCATTTTTTTTCTGTGTGTGCTTTTTTGAGCGTTTTTGATCGAAAATAGTATGTTTTCTGGAGGCCTTACGTCTTGTTAAAGCAACTTCCCCTGTATTTGAGACATCAAAGGACTTGTCACAGACGAGACATTTTGCCTCTGACTTTGTTTTGAATTTTGTGGTCCTGCTAATCCAGTGTGTGTATTTGGTATTTTCCAACCATGTTTCTGAAAACAAACATTTCCGCATATCCTTTCACGTTAATTTGTTGACAGTATTACACAATACCTCAACTTAGCAGATTAAACTTTGATGTTTGTGTGTTGTTTTTCTTGACGTTCACAATATGAACACGTTATGACTGGATGTAGCCATCTTGATCACTGAAATATATGGACCAATTAATGGTCGTTCATGTTCGTGTCAGATCGGTTATTTCCGTGTTGGGTTACAAAGGCCTAAATTTTACGAGTTGATTCAAAATGAAATAAAAACTTAACCCTTTACCTAACATGAAAAGCAGACGACACTTGAAAAAAAAAATCTTGAATAACTAATTTGTTTCATTTTTTGTCTCAAAATATAGGTTATGACCCCTCGTTGGAACGAGCTTGACGAGCTCGTTCCAACGAGGGGTCATAACCTATGTTTTTGAGACAAAAAATGAAAATATTTTGAAAATTAACTGACGATTTTTGAGAATAGCGCTGGCCGGTTTTGGCCGTTACGTTGGGTAAAGGGTTAAATAAAAAGAAATTTAGTACAAAATTTGAATTTCATGGACAATGAAAGTAATTCTGAATATATTTAGTTAAATTTCCATACTTTTTCCATACCATTTATATGAAAACGTCATTTTCCATACCTTTTCCAGGCCTGAAAAATGTTTTTAAAAATTCCATACTTTTTCTAGACTTCCAGACTTGCCTACGAACCCTGATCATCATACAGATGAAATGAGATTTCTCAAACTTTTTGACTGAAAAACATTACAACACCCTCTTCTATTTTCTTGGACTTTGTTATTTGTTTCCTCATAGTGTTATATAAAGATTTAAGAGTGAGGTTAATAATTGCGCTATTCAATGCAAATGATTACTCGAAAACAATGTAAATTCAAACTTCTATAAACTTGATTTCAAATGGAAACTTCATATAATAGATGGCAGTAGTCATTAATGTAACCATTTTAGAATTGTCATCAACAAAATATTCATGAAATTTTTGGTTTGGTTCCCGTGTATCATGATACAATGAAAGCATATCATGATATGTATCATCAGAGAATGAATCGCGATGCATTTGTTTCACGATTAATCGTTGCAACCCTATTTTTTGCTTGCTGCTGGCGGATATTCCTGCCAGGGATAAGATTTCTCCTGCCACTGAAATAAGTTATCATTTTAACTGGTTTTTCCTCTTGTAAACTGAATGAATTTTTTCACTGAAGGTTTATAAAGTTAAATTTAAAAGGATTTTTCATCAGATCTAGTCATGGCTGCTTCACAGCAGCCATGACTAGATATGATAAAAAATATCTTGAAAATATTCAGCTGGTTAAGAGTTAAACATAAAATACAAAAAAACAAGAGGTGTGTTATCCTGACTTTAAACAGTCGGGCTAAAAAACATTGGAGATGCAGGCGTCGAGTTGTGGTGGCTATCAGCGAGTGTTGTTCATGTCCATAATCCAGTTATCAATCATATCTCGGTTGTCAAACTGGAACCTTTGTTCAAGAAACAGGTTCAGAATCCGTAAAAATTATTTAATTAAGGCCCATAACTCTGCAGCAAAAAATCAGGCCAGGCTAGTTTTCAAATTCACTTGAGATATTATAGAAAAAGACGTGAATGACCTGAAAGGTTTGTTCAAGTTATTGTGCAAATGAGCTCAAAATTCGTAAATATTGACTAATCAGGGCCCCTAACTCTGTTCCAAAAAATAGGGCAGGGACAGTTTTCAAACTCCCTTGAGATATTATTGCAAAAGACATGTATGGAAAATATTAGTCAAATCGGAGAATGTTTGTTCAAGTTATTGCACTCACAGTGTAAGGATGCCCAAATGCCCACCTGGACCAGACATGTTAACTCTCCCGGAATGCCTGGGAAAATCCCAGAATTTCAGTGTAGTTCCCGGCCTCCTGGACGGGAATCAGTTTTGGACCAAAAATCCCAGAAAACAACAGTCAAATATTTTGTTCCTGTTGTAACTTATGAGTCACTTCGGAGTCAAATCACATGCATTTCAAACTTTGGTAAAAACTCACAAAGCAGTAAAATATGGATTTAAGTTAAATTTATTTAAGAAAAGGGTATTTTATGATGTATATTTCAACTGTGTTCATGTTTATTTCTGGGTTTTTCTTCGGAGATTCGTGATCGATGTGCGAGTGTCGAAGTGAAAATAGGTGACTTACTTTCAAAAAATTGAAAACTCCACCTTCATTTAAATGCAGTTTTTGAAAATTAAAATATATGAAAAGGAATTAAATAATATATATTTATTCCTTCATGGAATAGCTTTAATTCTCATCCCTTTTCCAAAATCAAAACGTAAACAACAACTACTTAGCACAGTTTAAAAGTAGGTTAAAGTCGCTTAGGATGCCGAAAAACTATGACTGCATATTTAAACACAATGGACTTATTTTCTAACACTATATTTATTCTGTTGTGTTAACATAAATTGTATAAAATTGTAACATAAATTGTCTGTACCCAGAAAATTTTGAATGGAATTAAAAAAAAATGCTTCAGTGATAAAAAGAAAAGTTTTGTGTAGGGCACAAACGTCCCACATGCATGAAGTTTGATAAAGATACTTTCTAAGTACTAAGGTTCTTGAAATAACTGAACATTAGGACATCTTTTCCTGTTAACATTTCCAGACTTGGGAAATTATTAGCTAAGTAGACTTTCATAAGAGCAAATCACAAATATGAACCCAGGGATTTGTTTCAAACAAACCTGAATCAGAACCCTCGAAGGATGTAGTATACCAAATATCAGAACATTTTGATAGATAGTTCTGAAGATTTAATTATTAAGAAAACAATTAAGGGTTGCTAACAGAATTAAAGCCCCTTGTGGTGTCCCCTGTGGGCATGGCAACTTTATTTGAACAAACTTGAATTGACATATGATTGACATATGATAAGGAACATGCATATCAAATTTGGTTCAATTTGGCCCAATGGTTTATGAGAAGTCGATAATGTAAGGTTCACACCGGATGTACAGACTGATGGATAGAAAGACAATGGACAGAAAGGGATCACTTAACCCTTTACATAACATGAAAAGCAGACGACATTTGCAAAAAAAATATCTCGAATACTAATATGAATGAGCTCGTTCCAACAAGGATCATAACCTATGTTTTTGAGACAAAATATGAAAAAATAATGAAAATTAATTTGCGATTTTTGAGAATAGCACTAGCCAGTTTTGGCCGTTACATTGGGTAAAGGGTTAAGCTCCCCTTGAACGAAAAAACGTTTGTGAAAATCCCCTGTTAGTTTTGTCCATTACATTAGATTAAGGGTTATATTACCCATTTGTGGTTAAAAAAATCTCAAATTCAACACATTTTAATGTGAAATTTCTGAACCTTCCTTCATTAATATTGATCTGAGCCTTAGTAAACCTCGGCTCAGACTGATTGTAGTGAACTTGGTTGAGAAATTTCATATCAAATCATGACTAATTATAGATTCTCTATTTTTAGTGACGTGACAGTTTTACGGGTGGAGGAAGCCGGAGTACCCAGAGAGAACCACCGAGCATTGAGGAGCATCTGTTGCGCTTCAACATTCTAACTCTGTTCAAGGTCTGCTCAAGCAGAGTTACAGCGGTTGAAGACATGTGCACTATCGACGTGCAGTATGCCTTAGTACAAGCGTCATCGTGCCCCCATGTAGGCAACCAGGATAAAGTGCCTTGCAAAGGACATAACGCGGGTCATCTCGGACAGGGATTGAACTCGGGACCTCTAGCATAGAAGTCCAACAGTCTACCACTGAGCCCCCCCCCCCCCTCCCCCCCCGACACATTATTCGAAAGATCTCAAGTGCACGTTTCAACATTCTGTCACATAATTGCATATTGATTTAATTCAAACTCAGAGAATGATTAACCCTTGGCACACTGATGTCAAAATAAACAAATTTCAAGTTGCAAATTTTTGCCAAAATAGAACTTGAAATTTAATCAATTCAGTCTTGTTTGACAGAGCTCAATGAGCTGTCAAACAAGATCGAATTGGTTACATTCCTTGTTGCATTAACAGCCTCACTGGAAAAATTTACAGCGTGAAATTTTCTATTTCAACATTAGTGTGCAGTGGGAGGGATTAAGGCTATTTTTTGACAGGCCTGTCATTCTGAGGAGGGCAATCGCCCTCGCTAGCTATCGCATGCAAGAATGGAAAGTTCTGCAGGCAGTAATCGCACGCCTCACCAAATATTGCACAGAAAATAGAATGGGGTCGTGCTGTGATCTCAGCAGAGAAGAAACATGGTTATAATGCGTGAACAGAGAAAGTAATACTGCACAGGTAACTGTGTACTTATCTGATACATGCTATAACACATTCCCAATTTTACCCAATTTCATCAGCCGATTTCTGTGCACGTGCAGATGACATGTGTATAATCTTAACAATGGCTGTTGCTGCTATAAAGGGAAATCAAGTTAAATAATTGACATTTCTTTGAAATTCAATGTTGTTAATATTTTAAGGTATAATCCCACATTTAAATTTGATACTACACATGTTATGATTCCAGCCTGAATACAGTCTATTGATATAATAGTATTACAGTAGAGCCCACTTAATTGGATATCTCTTAATTGTATATCCCTGTTTATTGAATATAATTTTCAAACACAAAACCATTTACCATACCTTCAGTACAAATTTGATCTGTTAATTGCATATGGGTTGTAGAGTAAACTCCTGTTAATTGTATATAAATTTTTGTAATAAGTCGAAACAATTACTGTGACACGCACCAAATTCCCCTTATTTATCAACCTTTTTGGCCTCACTACATCCAATACAGGCATTTATTCTATTATATCTTGTTTGACAGAGCTCTATGAGCTCTGTCAAACAAGATATAATAGAATAAATGCTCAGTTTACCTTCAGAACACAGGAAACTGACCAAATCCCTGTTAATTGTATACTCCTGTTAATTGAATAATTTTTACTGGCAAAATGGATCTTCAATTAAGTGGATTCTACTATATATGATTCATGATAGAAGTGAAACACACATGAATGATATGATACATTTACTACTTATACTAGAAGAGCCCTCAGTTGCCCTACTAATCTCAGTCCTGTCGGGTCAAAAATAGCCCTACTGGGCCAAATTAAGGAGGGTGGTTACGGCCCTCCTTCAATTTTGAAAATGACAGGCTTGTTTTGGCCTTGGCCATGGCCCCAAAACAACTACTGTTAAGGTATTTGTGCCATTTCCTCCAAAGTACACAAGACTAATTTATTTACTGATTGGTATATACTTATTTATTTATTTATTTATTGGTATTCAAACAATACATTCAACAGGCAGGGTCATATCAAGGTGGACAGGTTTACAGTTCGAGGAAGCCTGAGTACACAGCGAACCATCAAATTGTGGAGAGTAACTGTCAGACTTTCTAAACTTACTAACACCACACAAGCAGGGTTATTTATTTTGGGGTTTAAGAACACTTTCGACAACCAGGGTCACCTCGTGTTGGACAGGTTTCCAGTTGGAGGAAGCCTGAGTAGAGAACCATCAAGCAGTGGAGAGTAACTGTCAGACTTTTTAAACTGAAAAAACCCACACAAGCAGGGTTAGCATTGGCTGAAGGCATGTGTACCAATGACGGGCAAGTACACCTTTGCACCACCATGCTCCCACTTGAGCAACCACACACGACTGAATTACACTTTTCCTGTGTCACTACAGAGGCTAACAACTTACCCTCTCAAAGAGCTTCTTCCTTTCATTTTTCTCCATCTCCACAATTGCCAGCAAATCCTGGTGAGTGGATGCAGCAATGTTCAAATCCAAGTTATCAGGATCAGCTGCCATCTTGCAGATCAGCTCCTCATGTGAGAACACGCATTCACGATGGACTTGACCATAATGGTCTATACAAGCTCTCCCCAGAGGTAACTGAAAGAAGAGATATGAAGACAATTAGAATTAAAGAGCAGGTGCCTGCAATTAATCAATACAGTCTACATGCAGGTACATTCACCTTTGTTTTCCTCACTTGACACGAGGAATTTCCAATGACATCAAACAATCACAGTGTACAGTTGAGGGAGAAATTATATTTTTTATCAACAAGAAACCGTTTTAAATCAGAAGTCACCATAGATCAAGAGTGCATCAGGGAGGATATTTATTAATTGATGCTTAACCCTTTACCCAAAGTAACAACCAAAAATAGCCATTCAAATTTTATTACCTTTCTCATTATCTTTCCCCCAAAAACCTAACTTTTGATCCCCCATTGCATTGGAACAAGCTCATCGAGCTTGTTCCAATGAGGGGCAAAAAGATGTGTTCTTGAGACAAAAAATAAACAATTTTAGCAATTCAAGAAATCTTTTTGGTAAGTGCTGTATGCTATTCATGTTAGGAAAGGAGTTAAGGTCACATTTGTTTCTACCAGTATATCGTAACAACAACACAAGAATAAAGCCAAGTTAAGGCCCCACAAAGTAGATCTTCTGTTTCTCAGGCCATTTTTTGTAAAATTGCATGTGGGCGGGCATTTTTTTATTTTTGAAATTATTTCTTTTTGTTTTTGATTTTTTTTGCTTTTGTATGCAAAATGCAAAAATTAGAGAAATTAGTTATTCAGGAATTTTATTTGCAAGCGTTGTCTGCCTTTTGTGTTAGGTAAAGGGTTAAAGGCATATCAATGTCAAGCACAAAGTCATTTATTTCAAGAGGAAACATATAGCAGGATTTTAAAAATGTCTTGACAATATTTATTTATTTGTTGGTGTTGAAGGTTACAATTTTATTTCTGCACAATGGTTAATCGTGACGTGACCACAACATGGAGATCAGTGGCGGCGCCAGAAATGTTTTTGTGGGGGGGGGGGGGGGGGCAACTAGGGGGGCAGACTCCCATGAAGGGGGGCAAATGCGTAAAGGATCATATCATTACTTTGTTATGAGGTAGACCAAACTTGGACCCAAAGTCCGAAATATACTTTTTTGGTTTGGTACGTCCTGTGGACGTACCAAACCAAAAAATTATATTACGGACTTTGGGTCCAAGTTTCGACTAAATGTAATGTTAATTAGCGGTCCTCCTTTCAAAAAATCCTGGATCCGCGTCTGGTATGTGTGTGTGTGTGTGTGTGTGTGTGTGTGTGTGTGTGAGAGAGAGAGAGAGAGAGAGAGACTCATAATGTTCGTCTGTCATAATGCGAAATCCATGAATTTTTTTAGACAAGGGATATGGATAGACATGCCTTTGTTGGCTCATAACTTAATAATAACTTATAAGTATCTGCATCCGAGTCTTTAAATCTCTACTGCCTGGATGTGTTCATCAGCTAGCCTGAGGCTTTGGGCTAAGTGTGTATGGGAAATTATTGGGAATAAAAAAAGAGAGGGGTGTGTGTGTGTGTGAGAGAGAGTGACTGAATGTGTTTGTGTGTGAGGGTGGATGGAAATGCATGCAAGATGGTTGGGGGGGGGGGGGGAAGCAACTGGGGGACAAAGCCTTCGTTTGGGGGAGGGGGGCAAATGCCTCCCCCCCCCATGCCCCCCCGTAGCCACCACTGATGGAGATAAAGTCAATTTTAGTCACTCATTTATACCCTTGTTGCCCATTTTAGAGAATTTCTAGTGATGAGGTGATTAATCGGTATACAATCGGCTATCAGCCGATAAGCACCCATCGGTTGACAATTAGTAGTTGGGGTGTGGGATCTGCCCTCGGCATTGGTGACATGTAAAAAAAAATTGTCGAGATTTCCTTAATTCATCATGCAGATTTAACATGTTTTTATTGAAATGACTCTTGAGTGATTTGCAGATCCATTTGATCTTGTCAAATTTCAGCCATCATTGGTGGAAAATGAGATACAACCATGTTCACTCAAGTAACGAGTGTCTGCTAGATATCAAAGAAATCTGAAAATGATAGCAAGAAATTGCAGAAACTTGCTTGCAAGGGGAAGAGGTTCATCGGTACTGACAGTATGGTAGTATTGAGCAAACAAGATTGCGGTCAACACTGCAGTACTCATTTTCATTTTTTATGGATTTACTCATATTCAAAATTTATATTTGTTTTTGTACGTGTTTTATTTAACCAACAACCTCATACAAAACAGAGGAAAGAAATGAAAATTTAAATTTGATAGTAAATTTCCTTTCTTATTATATCAACAGTTAAAACTCCTGTCACAAATAGTGTGCTTATCTAGGCTTAATTGCGTGTTGGAACTGCGCGCAATTGCCGTATCGAATGGAATCCAAAGCACGGCAGGTTCTCCTGGTTACTCATAGCAAACACATGCAATGTTTCTGCCAATGGACCTCCGGGTAACCTGGATGGCCATTGGCTGAAACATTGCTTGTGCACAGGCGATATGTACAGAATTTGATAGCTTTACTTGGGCCATAACGCACACATTAACGCGCATATCAATGTGTTATTTGTGCGCATTTCATTACAGGACTTCTAGTTTTAACTGTACCACAATTGATTACTACAGGCTTGCTCTATAGTGGAACTCCCAAACTCAGAAAATATACTCTCTATTTTGATCTTTCCCAAGGGATTTGGGAAGAAAAAGTGGTGCAAAAGCACCAAGAAAAAATAAGCCAAAACTGGGTCGAGTGCTACTGGTGCACACCCAGTAGGAGATGCTCTTCTAGTACAGATCCACGGCTTCCGGTACCAGTGTGCAGTCAGGTAACTAATGAATGATTCTTTTGAATCTACCAACATTGGAGTTATGTGATCAGCGGGGACGAAGGATTGTTACCTAAATAAGAAGACCGGAGGGCCTCCATGTACACAATTGTGGTAGGTATAATAAGAAAGGAAATTTACTATAAAATTTAAATTTCTTATCAACCTTCCCTATAACTGTTTACTATAGGCTGAATAGACAATAGGAAGAGGGAATCACATAACCAACCCCCACATAACCTGACTACATTGGAACAGTAGACAGAGTTTCCTAGGCCTATCAAACCATAGCAACACAAACATTAGTAAAAGACAATGATAGATGAGGCGCATGGCACTGCGTGACACACAGACAGAAAGGACAGTAAACAGCACAGGGCTGGAACTGACCTTGAAGAAGCCTAATGGCTAGGGTAGACAACAGCCTGAGCTGAGCAGAAGAAAAAGGGCCCAAAAAAGGTCCTTAGACTGCTCTTGCAACTGACACAGATAGAAGGTGGAAAAATAGAAGCATTTCTCCAATAGGCTGCCTGCATAACATCTGACAACTTGGCGCTGTCAGCATAAGCCCAGGAGGTAGACAAGGCACGCACCTCATGGGCAGAAATACGATTGGTAATACAATCATCGCTAGATGAGCATAAGATGTGTGAATAGCAAGACAAATCCATCAATAGATGTATTGAGGAGAGATCTTCTGTCGACCAGGAATAAGAGATAGAAAGAATTGTTTCCTGCCTTTCCTAATGAACTGCGTCTGGTTGAGAAAAATGCAAATTGCAGGAACTGGACAGAGCAACAGAAGGAAAATCCCTGATGCATATAGGAGGTGGAGTTGTTTCTGATATCTGATTCTTGGCCAAAAAGGCGCAAACAGGGGTAAAAGTAACACTGTTGGCAGAACTTCTGAAAAAGGGCAGATCAACCGAGAGGGCGTGTTGCTCACTAACCCGTCTGGCTGAGGCAAAAGCCATTAAAAAAAGCCATCTTGTATGTGAGAAAACGCATATCCATCTGGGATAAAGACTTGAACGGCACCCACCCCCACCCTCCCAAAGCAAAACAGCGCCCAAGAAAGATACCATCTTGGGGTAAGCTGCAAAATCCTAGGCCTTTTCAAAGAAAAGTGCCGAATAAGCTTGGAGAGGCAAGGATTAGTGCCGATACAAAACTTTCCCACATATGAAAAGGTCTCCGAAAGCATGGACCTGTACCCTTTGATGGTAACAGACTGGAGACCCTGAGAATCAAACAGATATACCCGAAACTCTGCAATCTGTGTTATTGAAGAATTGGCATAATCACCAGAGTGATCAGCAAACCATCGACAGAAGACCTGCCACTTTGCCGCATAGGCTGAACCAGTGGAGTGCCGCCTTGAAGAAGAAATGCACGCTACTTCTCATCTCGAAAAATCTCTACAGAGGAGACAGGACCCGACAAAAGATATGCGTGAAGATGGGTATATGTGAAACCTCCTCGGGTGACCTTGGCAAAGCTCTCGATGTAGAGGGCAACATGCCAGAACTACCACCAATAGAGAGTGGAGCTGATTGATCCACACCCATTGAGGCGACAGGGGAGCAATCAGAATGATTCGACAACTGCAGGTTCTTGGCCAGAACCTGAAGCAGAATTGGAACCGGTGGGAAAACATAGCCGACTTGGCCATTCCAATTGAGTGGCAGAGCATCCACACTAAAGCCACAGGATCTGGACACAGGGACACAAAAGTGTTCACCTGATGGTTCCAAAATGTAAAGAGATCAATGTGGGGCTGACCCCAGAGATAGCATAGCGACTGGAACACTGCCCTGTGACGCATCCACTTGGTGGAAATGACCCTGCGCTGTTGGGACAGGGAGTCGGCTAGGACGTTCAGACTACCGGGAATGGGAAGAACAACCACTCCGGTGTTGACATCCTGAGCTAGCAGTAGAAGATTCTGAGCCAATTCGTACATGGGAACAGAGAGTGTCCTGCCCTGGTTCCGAATGTAAGTTACCTCTGTCAAACTATCAGACAACAGAAGGACCTGACGATTAGAAAGGTGGGGGATCCACAGCCGGACACTCAGAAGAAAAGCAAGAAGCTCCTTCTGGTTGATGTGAAGGGAAAGACCTACAGGATCCAACATTGCACCCCATCCAAGATTGCTGGCATCTGCCCTCAGAACAGGATCGGAGGTGGGCAAGTCCAAAGGAACTCCCTGCATAATCCAGTCAACATCCATCCAGGGGAGAAGGTGACAGTGAATAGAGTCTGGTAACTGAAGCACCAGATCCAGAGGATCGACATTCGGCCTCCAACGACTTAGCAGAAAGTGTTGGAAGAGGTCTGACATGCATCCGACCAAGAGGAATTAGATCCGTCATTGAACCATAGAGACCGAGCAGCCAGAGAATACTCCGTGTTGTCGCAGACGAGAGCTGGGACGGAGTCAGGGCAAAAGCCGAGAGAATCACAGCCCTTGCTCGGGGAACCACCACCATATTCAGCTGAGTACAGAAGTCCATCCCTAGATGACAAAACGACTGAGAAGGCACCAGGTCAGACTTCTCAAAAGTGTATAGACATCAGACTCCAGAAGAGCAGCATGGAGTGCCTCTGGAGGATATAGTCCAGATATACCGAAGTAGTCATCCTGGACTGTGTGCGATGGAAGGCTATCACATGTGGCATCAGTCAGGTGAAGGCCCAAGGAGACAGGTTGAGGCCGAAAGGCATGGCCTTGAACCGGTGAACTTGCCTCAGAAAAGCGAACCCCAGATACTTTCAAGATGTCCGATGAATCGGAACGTGAAAATAAGAATCTCGCAGGTCGATGCTGGAAGCGAAATCTTCCTGGTGAATGGACCGGCGAACCGATCTGAAAGCCTCCATGCTGAACTTGGGAGCAATGACAGACTGGTTCCGGATACTCAGATCAATAACCTATCTGAGTCGGCCGTCCTTCTTCGGCACCAAGAACAGGCAGGAATAAAATCCCACCGAATAATGTTCTTGACGACCTCGATCGCCCCCTTTGAAGGAGATGGTCTATCTCCGTAATCAAATGTTCATGATTTGAAGGAACAGTGTGGGGGGCCTCGCGGACCTCTGAGGCTGCACAAAAAGCATTGGTCCGGCAAAACTGGCCATTGGACCAGAGTGACAGAAACGCAACAGAGTCCATGGTGACCCCACCAGGTACCTCTGAATCCAAAGAGAAGGCTGCTGGATTCGACGGCTGAGAGACCACTACAGAGGGTTCGGTCTGCAGCCCCTTCCGACTTTGCCGAGTTGAAGTCAGGGAAGGCTGAGACCGATATCCCATGTCTACACTACCAGACATCTCTGCAAATTCCTGCAGGGATAAGCCGAGGCCAGCTAAAACAGTGACCGATGACATCGCAGACGGAACAGCAGTAGCAGCAGATACGAAAGGAGCTGTTGAAACCGGTGGAAAAGTGGAGTGAGCAACTGAGCTCGGCTCCAAAGGGGAAGTCACAACCCTAGTGACAGCCTCAGATGACAACTGGAGAGGGACAACAGTCCCGGAACCAGGCACCTCTTCACCAGACAACTCAACAGTATCCGCAGTATCCACCACAGAAAAAGACTGCACATCCCCCATAGAGGGGGTATAACTCTCACCAGATGTGGTCGAGTCGGGAGGCCCCGAACTACGTTCCCCTTTCCCCCAGGTGCGGAAGGAACAGCCACGAGAATGCACCACACAGTTCACAGAAGCCCAAAAAGTGGACGACCAAGATCCACCGAGTCGATCTGAAGACCTCCCATTACAAGTGGCACAAGAAGCATGAGAATCGTCCACATGGTTGGGCAAAAGGCATTGCCCTCAAGGAACAGTCCTGAGCATAACAGAGGTGAGAGCAGTGGAAGAAAAGGTGAACTCAACAGGTGCAGAAAATAGAAGAACACCCCCAACTATTAGAGAAAGGTGGCAGAAAAAAAGGACCGGCGGGAACATAACTGAATCCAGACTGCCGACAGGGACCCAAAAAACAGAAATTCTGCCCTCAACAGAGGAGAAATCCTGTCCACACATCCCCCACTGACACCAATAATAATAATATCCAAAAGGATTTATTTATCATTTATTTATTGGTGTTTAAGGTCACATACTTATGCACAATGGCTAATCCTGACCGTGACAGTTTTATGGGTGGAGGAAGTCAGAGTACCCGGAGAGAACCACCGAGCAACGACGAGCAACTGTCAGCTCCTCAACATTCTAACTCTGTTCATGCTCCTCTCAAGCAGGGTTAAAGCAGTTGAGGACATGTGCACCATCGACGTGCAGTATGCCTTAGTTAGTACACGGCATCATCGTGCCCCCATATAGGCAACCGGGATAAAGTGCCTTGCCCAAGGACACGACGTGGGTCGTCCTGGAGTGGATCAAACTCGGGACCTCTAGCATAGAAGTCCAACAGTCTACCACTGAGCCACCGCGCTCCCATCCAAAAGGATAACAAATTTATGAACGAAAAAATTATATGTCCGAACCGCACGGTACGCGAAGACCATGCGCAAACACGGAGAATATACAAAATACAATGAAAATATGGTTGAAATTAATAACAAGAATATATAAAACACAGTCCTGTTATTATACGATACTCAGATACATAATTCTTGTCACAGGTAACCATTATCAATGAGTTGAATTATCACTGTTTCGTAATGCAAATGGCCACACGTCTTTCCACGACGGCGGAAGAAAAATGAATGATACATTAGTTACATGACTGCGCACTGGTACCAGAAGCCGTGGATCTGTACTAGAAGAGTGTCCCCTACTGGGTGTTTGCCGGTAGCATTGTACCCAGTTTTTGCTTATTTGTTCTTGGTACTTTTCACCACTTTTCTTTCCCATATCCCCTGGGAGAGATCAAAATAAAGAGTATATTTTCTGAGCTGGATACTTCCAGTGTAATGCAAGCCTGTAGTAAACAATTGTAGGGTAGGTTGATAAGAAATGCTCCAATGTTCATGTCAAAAAAAATACACAAATGAATATTCAAAACTAATTTACAGAGTTTGTGTGAGATCTGAGATCTGATTTGTGTCTTTCTGACCCAAGGTAATTAATATTCAGGATGTTAGGTCATGAAAATGAGAATTGCGGGATATTGTTGACATTACGCTTCAAGGAAAATAACCATGCGGTTCTTTATTTGTTTTGGATGTCAGACAAGCAACAAAACCCATGCAGTAATAAAACATCAGGTTTCAGATGACGGGTCATTTATCTTATTGACTCATCACTAAGGATTTCCACACCAAGCATTGGAGACTGGGTCTTATTTTACTCGTGAAAAATGCTTGTTTACCACAGTAAACAAGCATTGCTTCATTTCTCGGGGTTCCCACAGGGGATAGATATTTTGGCCTCACTGCATCAAATGTATTTTATTTATGTTTAAGGTCACATATTTCTGCACAATGGATATAATTGTGACTGATTTTAACTCGTAAATTTACCTTTTGCCTAACTCGAATAGCAGACTGCACTTGTAAACAAAGTTCTTGAATAATTAATAATGAACTAACAATTTCATATTTTACCTCCAACTTATATATTTATTGTTGTTTAAAGTCACTTTCAGTATCTTTGGCAATATCATGACTGTAACAGAGGCATAAAGTCAAATTTAGCCGATCATTGATACCTATGCCACTTATTCAAGCCAGAAAATAAGCAATTGGTCATTTGCAGAATGAGGTTCCCAGAGGGTGAATTTGCTGATGCAATCCCATACAGAGGGCCAATTTATCCTCTGGGTACCTCTTTCTGTTCAGGCTTCAGACCCTGATTCAGACTGAGGTTCACAGAGGGTAAATTTAGTGATGCTACCCTGCTGTGCAGGGTAGCATCACCATATTCACCCTCTGGGAACCTCATTTTGCAGATGACAGTCTGCTTATTTTCTGGCTTGCGCCCACTTTAGAGGATTTCCACCCGAAACATTGCTTGCAGACTCTACTTTACTTGTAAGGTGGAACTTGTTTACTGCAGTAAATAAGGATGCACCTTCTCCAGAGGTTCCCACAGGGTTTTTTGCCTCAAAAAGATAGCTTAAAACACTCTTATTGGAAAGCTAAGATACTACTATTATTTATTATTTATTGTTGTTTAAGGTCACATATTTATGCACAATGGCTAATCATGACCGTGACAGTTTTACGAATGGAGGAAGCCGGAGTACCCGGAGAGAACCACCGAGCAACGACGAGCAGCTGCCAGCTCCCCAACATCGTAACTCCGCACTGCAGCACAGGCAGGGTTAGATTGGTTGAAGACATGCGTACCATCGACGTGCAGTATGCCTTAGTACACGGTGTCATCGTGCCCCCACGCGTGCAATGGAGATGAAGTGTCTTGCCCAAGGACACAACGCGGTTGCCGCAGGTGGGATTCGAACCGAGGACCTCTCGGCTTGCAGCCTGCACCTCTACCTACTGAGCCACCACGCTCCCAAAAGCTAAGATACAAATTCAACATTGTTCAATTTGGGAAATGTGTGATACCAGGTAATTATAATGTGAGTGGAACAATTTTCCATTTTTTTTTTTTTGCTGGTTCGAGCTGGAATTGAAATGCTGTTTATACATGTATGTCTTAACCTTTGGAACCCTGGTAGTATCTTCCATATTAGTTCAATGACAGCAACTGGAAGAGTCCATGTTCATTATTTAGGGGTAGACAAATTAATATTTTCAATGTGTAGCCTTGGGGCTGCCAAACACATGCACTTAGCATCCATCCTATTTAACCCTTTACCCAACGAATTGCCCGCATCCGCCCGCGTAATATGCAAATTCAGCAGTTGAAAAAATATTATTTTTCAAAAAATTTCAACAAAACCATATCATGTGACCCCTTGTTATGGTTTTGTTGAAATTTTTTGAAAAATTCGAAAAAATGAAATTTAAAATAATAAATTTTGATATTGTCTGCGTTGGGTAAAGGGTTAATGAAATTATGATGTATCATGTTCCTGGCCAGAAAAACGGTCGCTAGGGTTCAGAAGGTTAAGGCCCCATTAAGTAGATCTTCTGTTTCTCAGGCCATTTTTTGTAAAATTGCATATGGGCGATCATTTTTTTTATTTTTGTAATTATTTCTTTGCCATAAAAAGTTTGTGTTCTTGATTTGTTTTATGTTTTAGGCCTCATACAGGGCTTATATTTCGTCTAAATTTGTGAGAATCCATTTGGATTCTCGTGAAAATGTTTGCGAGAATCCATACCTACTATGAGTGTCCCAGGATCCCATGACGCCACCATGGTTCAACCACTATTGTATACTGATAACACATGTTAACCTTTTACCCAACACACCTTTTTAATTTTTAAAACTAAATTTGATCATTTGTAAACAATAAATAATAAATAAATGATAAAATAATTAAATGAACAATATTTAGCATTAAAATCTTACAAATATGGCTGTCGTTGGAACCGGCTCGATGAGCCGTTTCCAATGACAGCCATATTTGTGCAATTTTATTGGCAAAGTGTCAGGATACTTCAGGTCATGTTAGCCTTCTGTTGGATTAATTTGTTTTCGCTGCGTTAGATAAAGGGTTAAATTGACTCAATTCTATTCACGCGAATCCTAGCAGAGGTGCAGTGAGAATCTACATGGATTCTCGCTGGTTTTATTGCGCGAATCTTTATGCGAATCGATTCTCGGATTCTCGTCGAAATATAAGCCCTGCTCATATTCTACAGAATAGCATGGGAGGTGGTGCATTTCGTCGCTTGAGTGCAAGAAGACTTTGCAATGCTAAAGCATTGCAAAGCCATCTTGCACTCAAGGGACAAATTTATCATTTTTTTTAACTTTGGTAAAATATCAGACAAAAACCATTTAATTTTTATTTTTTCAAGTTTGCATTGATTATAAAAAAGCCAAAAGGTCCATTGCATGAGAGCCTGAGAAACAGATTTTCAACTTTTTTAGGCCTGAAGTGCTTCAAGTATGTAACCTTCATCAGCAGAATATACAATTTACAGGAATTTGATTATTTTCCTGTATTCTAGTGATAAACTTAGCATTTATTTTATTATATCTTGTTTGACAGCTCTGTCAAATATAGTGATGAAACAGTTATTTAATTAACCCTCTGCACTCTGATGTCAAAATGGCCAGGTTTTTGCAGCAAATATTTCCCATAATGCAGTTTGATATTTAACCAAATATACCTTGTTTGACAGAGCTTGATGAGCTCTGTCAAACAAGATATAATTGGTTAAATTTGTAGTTAACCCTTTACCCAACACAGACGATATCAAAATTTATTATTTCAAATATCATTTTTTCAAATTTTTCCAAACATTTCAACTAAACCATATCATGTGACCCCTTGTTGGTACGAGCTTGTTCCAACGAGTGGTCACATGACATGGTTTTGTTGAAAATTTTGGAAAAATAATATTTTTCAAACTGCTGAATTTGCATATTACGCGGGCGGATGCGGCCGATTCGTTGGGTAAAGGTTTAAAGAAAAAAGAAACAGAGTGAATGGAGAAAATTCTCTTGCACTACCAGAGTGCTAGCGGTTAAAAATAGTTAATTACAATTCCCACGAATATTGATTATGATATTTATATCAGGATAACCATTCCCATTCTGTCTGTTGTACCTTTCATTGAAATGTAATTTATTTTCAACACTAAATGAAAATAATACTGTTACTTTAATGCCAACACAGCTAGCAGTCTCAATCAATGTGTCTATCCCATGAAGGTGTGTTGGAAACCAGCTATTAATTGAAAATAAAATACGTTTTCATTTTTAGAATTCACTTTAAACAAGACCAATACCGGGTCTGGACCTGTGTCGCTGCATGCAATTGAATCAGCAAACAGGAAGTGGCTGCACAGCAGATCTGAAAATAGCATACACGATACAACTGATCATTATCAGGCTCCAGATAAAATATAAAATCAATCCCTTGCATAGAAGCCGAGAAAAGTTTGACGAAAAATTTCAATGTTCAGTGGGTACAGTAAAATTTCAAAGTATCGGCAAACAGGAAGTGGCTGCACGGCTGATCTGAAAATTGCATACACGATACATCTCATCATTATGAAGCAGCAGACCAAAAATAAAATCAATCCTTTGCATAGAAGCTGAGAAAACCTTGACGGAAAATTTCAATGCTCAGTGGGTACAGTAAAATTTCAAAGTATCGGCAAACATGAAGTGGCTGCATGGCAGATCTGAAAATTGCTTACCCGATACATCTCATCATTATGAAGCAGCAGACCAAATATAAAATCATTCCCTTGCATAGAAGCCGAGAAAACCTTGACGGAAAATTTCAATGTTCAGTGGGTACAGTAAAATTTCAAAGTATTAGCAAACAGGAAGTGGCTGCACGGCAGATCTGAAAATTGCTTACACGATACAACTAATCATTATGAAGCAGCAGACCAAATATAAAATCAATCCCTTGCATAGAAGCCGAGAAAACCTTGACGGAAAATTTCAATGTTCAGTGGGTACAGTAAAATTTCAAAGTATCGGCAAACAGGAAGTGGCTGCACGGCAGATCTGAAAATTGCTTACACGATACAACTAATCGTTATGAAGCAGCAGACCAAATATAAAATCATTCCCTTTCATAGAAGCCAAGAAAACTTTGACGGAAGAAGTGTTTCGGACGGACTGACGGATGGACAGATGGACTGACAGACTGACGGACTGATGGATGGACGGAGTCGAGCGGTTACTAGACCTGCTCTGCCGCTGGCGACGCAGGTAAAAAGAATTTCAAAATCCAGGATAAGTATTTCCATAAGTTCCTTGAATCCTGCACTCTTTGCAACATGTGACCAACTAACTCTGTGAATTTTAACCCTTTACACAATGAATCGCCCGCATCCGCCCGCGTAATAAGCAGATTCAGCAGCTGAAAAAATATTATTTTTCGAAAAAATTTCAACAAAACCATATCATGTGACTCCTCTTTGGAACGAGCTCCTTGAGCTCGTTCCAATGAGGGGTCACATGATATGGTTTTGTTGAAATTTTTCGAAAAAAATTAAAAAACGATATTTAAATTAATAAATTTTGATATCGTCTGCAATGGGTAAAGGGGTAACAGCCTTAGTCAGTGTATATTTTCATGTAGTGTGTAATACAGAAGCTTATCAACGAATCCTGTGCAATGCCTATGGTTTATTTTTGCTTACCATCGAACTCTTTGTGCAATGCACAGGGTTAGCATACCATAACATAAGTGATCAGACGGGGGTGCGGTGGCTCAGTAGGTAGAGGTGCAGACTGCAAGACGAGAGGTCCACGTTTCGAATCCCACCTGCGGCAACCGCATTGTGTCCTTGGGCACGGCACTTCACCCCCATTGCCCATGTGGGGGCATGGCGATGCTGTGCACTAAGGCATACTGCACGTCGATGGTGCACCTGTCTTCAACCAATGCTAACCCTGCTTGTGTGGAGTTAGTATGTTAGGGAGCTGACAGTTGCTCACCGTTGCTCGGTGGTTCTTTCCGGGTACTCTGGCTTCCTCCACCCGTAAAACTGTCGTGGTCATGATTAGCCATTGTGCAGAAATGTGACCTTAAACACCAATAAATAAATAAATAATAAGTGGTCAGACAAGGACAATGTAAGGTACAGAAAGGCCAATGTCAGACTGAGGTTTAAAATCATCAGACAAAATGTCTGATGCCAAAATTATTAATGAATTTCAGTGATCAGAACATCATGCATGCAGGAAATCATGTACGTAACTAGTAAGCCTAAAATTAATGATTACTGTGATTTCTGGTCCAGGCAAGTTGGGAAATGTGAAGAAAGTGACTGTACAGCTCATCAATATTAACAGATTGTGAAGGAATACGATTTGATATAGCCATACATGTATCTAAATTATGTCTGAAAGGTAATTCAGTTCCAATTCAGAATGAAACCTCATTGAGCCCTGCCAAACCAGGTATGGTTGGATGAATTCTGGGCAGTTTTAAGATGAAGGTACATGTACACCTAAAACACATTATTTCGAATACTCAAACTCCATTTTGTAATATGTCAGATATCATTCTTAAATGACTGACATGATTGATTTGGTGTCTGACATTTTGTCTGGAAGCGCAATGAAAACTATTTTCAGGCCTGCGGGTCAGTCACGATGTTCTGTTTGGTTACAAAAATGTAAACTGTATAAGCTGGCGAATGGAAGAATGTTGATACACAAATGCAGTAAGTTTAAATGTCATTGTAAACAACAACTTTTTTTCACAGAAATAAATGCTAATCAACAGCTCTTATCTAGAGGTCTCGCCTAATGAACACACCAAGTCAAAAAACAATCCTATGATAAATGTGCCCTGCAGGAAGAATGTTGATGCACAAATGCAATCAATTCAAAGGTTGTTGCTAAAAGCATCAGTATTCGTTGGAAATGAAAAGAAAATCGATAGCTCCTACCCTGGTCACCTTGATTAAGCATACCAAGTTTCAAAACAACCTGATAAGGAATGCACCCTCTGTTTTTTTTTTGGGGGGGGGGGATTTAATGAAATTTCATAAATATGCTGTGTGGAGGGTGCAAAAGGGATAAGTGAATGCACTAATTTCAAAGGCTGGCACTAACGACAATAACTTTTTATGGAAATGAAAGAAAAATAATTCATTGATGCATAACTGCACTAAGTTCATCAAAGGTCACGGCCAATGGCAACATTTTTTGATGGAAATGGAAGAAAATCATTAGCTCCAATCTTGAGGTCACCCCAAACAAGCACACCAAGTTTCAAAGTGATCTGATCATAAAGGTGCCCTGCAGGGTGTGCCAAAGGAATATAATGATGCCTGACTAAAATAAGTTCAAAGGCCGTTGCCAGCGGCAACATTTTTTGATAGAAAAGAAAGAAAATCGATAGCTCCCATCTAGGGGTCACCCCAAATAAGCATACCAAGTTTCAAAGCGATCCAATCATAAATGTGCCCTGTCAGGCATGCGGACGACTAAACTAAGTTTAACCCTTTACCTAACACGAAAAGCAGACGACACCTGCAAACAAAATTCGTGAATAACTTAATATTTTCATTTTTGTCTCAAACACTTAGCTTATGACGGCTCATTAGAACGAGCTCATCAAGCTCTTCCAATGAGTGGTCATAAGCTATGTTTTTGCGACAAAAAATAAAAAAAATAATGAAAATTGAATGGTGATTTTTGTAAATAACGCTTGTCAGTTTTGGCCGTTGGGCTAAAAAAAAATAATGTTTTGATTCTCAGGCCCTCCCTCGTTGGATTTGAACCTCCTCATTAGACATTTTTATTATGTCATGTTTTTTAAAGAATTTGTGAAAACTTGGAATGGTCATTTTTTCACATTTCTCAACATATAATTATTTAGCTGTGTTTGCAGTAAATTGGTTTTTCTTGTTGCAGTTTATGGGAGAGTGCCCAGAGGCACTCTCCCATAAACTGTAACAAAGAAAATTCTGATATACTGGATCATGATTTAATTATTCATTTATTTGCTGGTGTTTAAGGTCATATTTTTCTGCACAATGGCTGATAATGGCTGCAACACCGATATAAACTCAAGTTTAACCGATCATTTAGAGCCATGTGTCTCATTTTAAAGGACTCCTACCCCAAGCATTGGTTACTGGGGCCTATTCTAATGGAATATGATGCTTGACAGATCTATGCCATTAAAAAGAACAATAAAATACAAATACTTTTAGCTGTTGTTATGGCAGTTAGTTATAAAAGTTATACTATAATTACACTAAAATACAACCTTTTCTCTTTTTCAAGTGGAAAGACAGCAAAAAGATTACTGACTATACTCAACCCTTTACATGAGAAAAAAAAAATAAAAATAAAATCCTCCCTCCCTCACTGATTTGAAAAAAAAAATGCCTGAGAATCAATTCAATTTTTTTATTTGGCCTTACATTGGGTAAAGGGTTACGGCAGTTGCCAGCGAAAACATTTTTGGATGGAAATGGAATCAAATCGATAGCTCCCATCTAGAGAACAGCCCAAACATGCATACCAGGTTTTAAAGCAATCCGATCATAAATGTGCTCTGTAGGGTGTGCCAAAGGGAAATATTGATGCCTGACTAAACTAACTTCAAAGGTCATTGCCAATGGTAACAGTTTTTTTGGAAAAGGAAGAAAATCGATAGCTCCCATCTAGAGGTCATCCCAAACAAGCACATCTAATTTCAATGCAATCCAATCATAAATGTGCCCTGGAGGGTGTGCCAAAGGGAAATATTGATGCAGAACTGCACTCAGTTCATCGAAGGTTGTTGCCAGTGGCAACATTTTTTTATGGAAATGGAAGAAAATTGACAGCTCCCATCTAGAGGTCACCCAAAACAAGCATAGCAAGTTTCAAAGTGATCCGATCATAAATGTGATCTGTGTGGTGCGTGGCAAAGGAAATTGTGAATGCACAAGTGCACGTACGGCGACGGACGAGAAGTGATGACAATAGATAAAACTTGACTTCATCAAGTTGAGCTAAAAATGTGTGAACAAATCTTAAGGCTGAGAAAATATTTAGCACTCTACCAGTAAAGTTACTCTGACTTTACCATTCAAGATACAACATTTGGCTACCTGGCCATCCGTTTGCATAGATTTAAATTTTCGCAACCACCACGCGAACGAAACAAGTGTTCTCGTCAAATTTTGCACACTGAGACCACCAAACACCTGTATGTTGGAACATGGGTTCTCTGTGTATATGTAAGACAAGAAACTCACCGGATCTGGAACAATTAAGGCCCTCAAAGATTAAATTCTAGAAAGTGTACAAACATGAGAGGCTTTTTATTATGGAATATGTACTGCAGCACTCTCAAGGATACATCAAAGATTAAATTCTAGTAAGTGTACAAACATGAGAGGCTTTTTATTATGGAATATGTACTGGCAGCACTCTCAAGGATACATCAAAGATTAAATTCTAGTAAGTGTACAAACATGAGAGGCTTTTTATTATGGAATATGTACTGGCAGCACTCTCAAGGATACATCAAAGATTAAATTCTAGTAAGTGTAC
This sequence comes from Pictodentalium vernedei, assembly GCA_031216915.1. Lineage (NCBI taxonomy): Eukaryota > Metazoa > Mollusca > Scaphopoda > Dentaliida > Dentaliidae > Pictodentalium > Pictodentalium vernedei. Next base: position 33,662,139 of record CM062296.1, read on the forward strand.
AAACATGAGAGGCTTTTTATTATGGAATATGTACTGGCAGCACTCTCAAGGATACATCAAAGATTAAATTCTAGTAAGTGTACAAACATGAGAGGCTTTTTATTATGGAATATGTACTGGCAGCACTCTCAAGGATACATCAAAGATTAAATTCTAGTAAGTGTACAAACATGAGAGGCTTTTTATTATGGAATATGTACTGGCAGCACTCTCAAGGATACATCAAAGATTAAATTCTAGTAAGTGTACAAACATGAGAGGCTTTTTATTATGGAATATGTACTGGCAGCACTCTCAAGGATACATCAAAGATTAAATTCTAGTAAGTGTACAAACATGAGAGGCTTTTTATTATGGAATATGTACTGGCAGCACTCTCAAGGATACATCAAAGATTAAATTCTAGTAAGTGTACAAACATGAGAGGCTTTTTATTATGGAATATGTACTGGCAGCACTCTCAAGGATACATCAAAGATTAAATTCTAGTAAGTGTACAAACATGAGAGGCTTTTTATTATGGAATATGTACTGGCAGCACTCTCAAGGATACATCAAAGATTAAATTCTAGTAAGTGTACAAACATGAGAGGCTTTTTATTATGGAATATGTACTGGCAGCACTCTCAAGGATACATCAAAGATTAAATTCTAGTAAGTGTACAAACATGAGAGGCTTTTTATTATGGAATATGTACTGGCAGCACTCTCAAGGATACATCAAAGATTAAATTCTAGTAAGTGTACAAACATGAGAGGCTTTTTATTATGGAATATGTACTGGCGGCATTCTCAAGGATACATCAAAGATTAAATTCTAGTAAGTGTACAAACATGAGAGGCTTTTTATTATGGAATATGTACTGGCAGCACTCTCAAGGATACATCAAAGATTAAATTCTAGTAAGTGTACAAACATGAGAGGCTTTTTATTATGGAATATGTACTGGCAGCACTCTCAAGGATACATCAAAGATTAAATTCTAGTAAGTGTACAAACATGAGAGGCTTTTTATTATGGAATATGTACTGGCAGCACTCTCAAGGATATATCAAAGATTAAATTCTAGTAAGTGTACAAACATGAGAGGCTTTTTATTATGGAATATGTACTGGCAGCACTCTCAAGAATACATCAAAGATTAAATTCTAGTAAGTGTACAAACATGAGAGGCTTTTTATTATGGAATATGTACTGGCAGCACTCTCAAGGATACATCAAAGACTAAATTCTAGTAAGTGTACAAACATGAGAGGCTTTTTATTATGGAATATGTACTGGCAGCACTCTCAAGGATAATGTTCAATGTTTATGAAAGGATTATGAAATAAGACAATTGTGATAATTGGGAATATGTTAATTTCTGTTCCCTGTGTGCTATGTTTTTAATAAAAATAACATGAGGTGTAGACTGTACTAAAGAATTGAGGGGTGGGTTAATGAGGCCCTCACAGCTAATGTATGTGGCCCTCACAGTTAATGTATGTCAACGAAAGTTACCAAGTTACAGTGAAATTGTTCCAAAACGAGTCATCCTATCAAGTTACAATGAAATCCCTTCATAAATATGGCCTGTTGACTGTGCTAAAGGTTTTTGGGGCTTCAGGCCTGTGTAGTCATCATGGTTGACCGATCGCAACCAAAAGGGGATGTCCTCATCTAGACATTATACTGAGTCATCCTACCAAGTTACAATGAAATCCCTTCATAAATAAGACCTGTAGTCTGAGCTAAAGTTTTTTAGGTTTTGGGCTCGGGCAGCCATCATGGTTGAATGATCATGACCAAAAGGGGACGTTCTCATCTGGGCATTATCTGGAGTCATCCTACCAAGTTACAATGAAATCCCTTCATAAATGTGACCTGTAGACTGTGCTAAATATTTTCGGGCTTTGGGCCCCTGCAGCCCTTCCAGTTGACCAATCATGACCAAAAGGGGACATTATCATCTAGCCATTATATGGAGTCAACCCACCAAGTTACAATGAAATCCCTCCATAAATGTTACCTATAGACTGTGCTAAAGGTTTTCAGGTTTTGGGCTTGGGCAGCCGTCACGGCTGAATGATCGTGACCAAACGGGGATGTTCTCATCTAGACATTATGTGGGGTCATCCTCCCAAGCTGCAATGAAATCCCTTCATAAATATGACCTGCAGGCTGTGCTAAAGGTTTTCGGGCTTTGGGCCCCTGTGAACGTCATAGCTGACCAATCATGACCAAAAGTGGACGTTCTCACCAAGACATTATATGAAGTCAACCTACAAGGTTACAATGAAATCCCTCCATAAATATGACCTGTAGACTGTGCTAAAGGTTTTCTGGTTTTGGGTTCGGGAAGTCGTCACGGTTGACAGATTGCGACCAAATGGGGAAGTTCTCATCTGGACATCATTCAGAGTCATCCTACCAAGTTACAATGAAATCCTTCCACATTAAATATTACCTGCAGACTGTGCAAAAAAGTTTTTGGGTTTCGGGCTTGGGCAGCCATCACAGTTGACAGATCATGATCAAAAGGGGACGTTCTCATCTAGATATTATACATAGGCATCCTACAAAGTTACAATGAAATCCCTTCATAAATACGACCTGTAGACTGTGCTAAATGTTTTTGGGTTTTGGGCTCGGGCAGCCACCACGGTTAACTGATCATGATCCAAAAGGGGACGTTCTCATCTAGACATGACCCCAAACCTGCATATGAAATTTTGTGACAATCAGACAAGAACTACGGGGTGTAGCCTGTGCTAAAGAAAAATGTGAACAGACTCACAGACTACCAGACTTCCGCACACACGATGGCAATAGCTTATCTTGACTTTGTCATGTTGAGCTAAAAATGAGGGTACCAGAGCTAAAGCCAACATTTTTCTCACTCATCTGCCATTTTCAGTCAAACACAAATAATATTTTGGTTAAATAAAATTGTTTTATTACAAACTACTGGGAAGTGCCAATAGGCACTCGCCAATAATTTGTAATAAAATATATTGATGAGCAAATTTATTCAAGCAAAAATAATATAGTGCTTAACCCTTTACCTAACATGAAAAGCAGACGACACTTACAAAAAAAATTCTTGAATAACTAATTTTTTTCATTTTTTGTCTCAAAAACATGGATTATGACCCCTCATTGGAACGAGCTCGACGAGCAATGTTTTTGAGACAAAAAATGAAAATATAATGAGAATTAATTGGCGATTTTTGAGAATAGCGCTGGCCGGTTTTGGCCGTTACGTTGGGTAAAGGGTTAACCAGTTAAGGCCTGCCTCCCCTCCCCTCTTACTTTGCTGTTTACCTGAATCGATTTTTAATGGCTATCCTCTGTTTGGAGAGAGAGAGACACACACTCCATGCAGGCTGAAGAACCCTTTGTAGTATTCAAGAAGAGAGAGCCACAAAGTTGCTGCTACAGCGGTCATCCCACACACCTGTACCATTGGGCCAAGGAGAGGTGCTGATATAAGTTGTATAACTAGCTTGCAAATCCTTGTAAAACAAATAAACTTAAAACAAAATATGGTTTCCCACCATGAACAGCAGACGTCTGACCTCAGCATTGTTGAACATACCAGTACAGAACTTGTCTTCCATGACAAAGCTACCTGCCATGCACAGCTAAATTCTGGGGTACATGCAATAAATTTGTTTCACCAAACACCATGAACAAAATGGAAAAAAATACAAGAAATAATTATATATTCATTATATAGTCACTGCATAAATTGCTGTTTACAGGGTTACAAAGGCAGAACTGAATGATAATACCAACGATACACACACCTTTGGTAATGTTATGTATCTGGTTAAGAATATCTTTAAAATATATTTTAGAGGCCAAAGTGCATTTCAAACGGTTTAATGAGATTCAATTTTTAATATTACTATGGAAATGTTTAATGTTTTTTATTACTTTCCAAAGTGTGATTTACTGGGATTTCCCGGTTTGATTATAAATGATAACTTCACAAGTGAATTACTGCAATCAACAATTGTGTCATGTATCCATCCATGCGCACAAACGAAGACGCTTTGCCCTTGGTGTAATATGGGGGACATCATTGTTTTTTTGTTTTTTTTAACCCTTTACCTAACATGAAAAGCAAACGACACTTGCAAAAAAAATTCTTGAATACTATTATTTGCATTTTTTGTCTCAAAAACATAGGTTATGACCCCTCATTGGAACGAGCTCTATGAGCTCGTTCCAATGAGGGGGCCATAACCTATGAGAATAGCGCTGGCCGGTTTTGGTCGTTATGTTAGGTAAAGGATTAAATAATGACCTTTCTTTGACCTTTCTATCTTTAGAAGCACCAGGCCTCTAGTTGTCGTTATGTTAAATGTTGGGAGAATAAAGTAAAAATCAGTTTTTAGCGAGACAAAATTCTGGCAGGGTATGATGTAGGGGGCTAGGCCCTTTGCAACCCTGATTATGGTATCGTGACAGAATATTAAATGGAAGTGCCAATGGCACTGTAGCTTAACTTGACTGTGTTGTGTTTGATGAAAAGGATAATATGCAATGTTTATGAAAGGATTATGAAATACGACAAGAATTAAGATAATTGCGAATATCTTGATTTCTGTTCCCTGTATGCTATGTTTCAATGAAAGTGTCAATGACACTGTAGCTCAACTTGTCAAGACAAAGACATGTACATGTATAGTATGTGACACAGCAATGACAAACATCTAGGTAATGACCTGATAACAAAGGTACATATAAATTATTGTAACGGTTTGTACATAAATACTGACCGTTGCCTGTAACAAATGTGTAGGTAAAGTATTGTAAAGGTGGGTGACAGTCAGATGCTAAACTAGAAAAGAAATCTTTGAGTCCCAGAGTGGGTCTGACTGAACCCCAAAATATTTGTTCTCATAGCACAATGATAACAAAGGCACCCCAAAACACACTCATTCCTGTCCCAAGGTGAAAACAAAGGTACCCAAGAATTTTCGTGAAGATCAGTTCACAAATATGAGCTGTGTAGAAGTTGTGACAAAAAACTGATTGGACCTAATTTTGGTACAAAATGGCCACGGACAGCCATCTTGAATTTTGGACCGCACCCAGAAACACTTGTTCTTGTCCCAAGGTGATAACAAAGGTACCCAAGAAGTTTTGTGAAGATCGGTTCATAAATACAGCCTCTACCCTGAGCCGTATTGACATGTGCACTTACAGTGTATAAGTAGCACTGAATAAATCAAAGTTCATCTAATTTGCATAATTTCTGCACGAGAAAAAAACCTGTACTATATGTGATGTATTCCATGTTACTAAACATTCAAACAAAAATTTATTCAAATCAGAAATTCATACAGAAGTTCTGTACAAAAGACTGATTGCACTAATTTTGGTACAAAATGGCTGCTGGTGGCCATCTTGAATTTCGGACCACACCCAAAAGCACTCGTTCTCATCCCACGGTGATAACAAAGGTACCCAAGAAGTTTCGTAAAGATCGGTTCATAAATACGGCCTCTAGCCTGAGCCGTATAGAAGTATAAATTTTATAGTAAATTTCCTTTCTTATTATTGTTAAAATTTTTCGAAAAATAATATTTTGTTCAACTTCTGAATTTGCATATTACGCGAGTGGATGCGGGCGATTCGTTGGGTAAAGGGTTAAAGAGATCCCAATACCTATCCATCAAGCTATTAGAAGAAATATCTCAGTGGTGCCATACAAATATATCATTGATTGTGTCAAAGAAAATAAGAAGCTGGTTAAAAATAACTACAAGGTACACATTCCTAACCAACTTTGTATCATACGCAACATCACATTGGAAGAAAAATACTTCTCAAAAAAGAAAACGATGTTAACAGCGTCAAAACATGTAAGTACCAAGCCCAGAGGAAACAGACACCAATTATTACAAGGAGACTAAAACTTCCTCCCACAGTGCTGGAAATTAACAAAATTGATGGGTGCAGTTTTAAGCTCCCACAAAATTAGAGACGAGCATAAATTGCACCCGTTAAATGTTAGTATACGAATTTTCAAGGGCATACTGTCACCAAACACCAGAAACCTTAACCCTTTGAATACGAGCGGCAGCTTTTCCAAACAGGAACATGATACGTCATAACGTCATTAAATAGAATGGCTGTTCAGTAAATGGGTAGGGTAGACCAATCAGTATTTTCAACGTCCAGCCCAGAGGCTGCACATTGAAAATATTGATTGGTCTACCCCAAATAATGAATATGGACTCTTCTAATTGCTGGCATTGAACTGGCATGGCAGATACCACAAGTGTTCAAAGCGATAAATGTATGAGGAATTGCTGAATTATGACAGTAACTTGCCACTGGCCACAGTGTACTGCTTTCTTAAAACAACACACATTTACATGCCCTCACAGTATATTAGTGGCCCACAAAATTTTTCACAGAGTGCATGTTTTAGCTCCATAAAATAGAAATCATGAGTGCTGAGGAGAATAATTGCACTCGCACCCATCTCATTTCCAGGACTGCTCCCACCACTAAATCAAATTGATTATCTGTCAGCCCACCTTCAAGTATATATATCTTCAGTGTGATAAATAAAGCTAATCCATTCAAATACATCATTGTTTTGTTTGCTCCCAAACTGGGAAAAACCCATTTGTGAAAAAAAGTAGTTCTGAATTAATAGATACAGTGAACTGAAGAAGGTGTGAAAAGATGACATAATCATGCATAACAACTGGGGTCCAACAGGAGATAATTAATATACGGACTGTACATGATATGCATAACTATATCCCCCCTTCCGCAATGTACCAGGGATAATTAACCCTTTACCAAATTAAGAGTCCTTATACAGCCAGCGCTTGTCACAAACACAACTATTTAAATTTTATTTTTTCAATTTTTGCCTCAGAGACATTGTTTATGATCCAACATGGAGGTGTTGGTGGGTAGTGGGGTGGGGAGGTTAATAAGCTACATTGCTTTCTTGGCAAAAAATTATATTTTTTACTTCCACAATAATTTGTTTGCAAGTGTCATCGTCAAGTCATGCTATAAAAAAAAGCTGATATCAAAATATTAAAATTTTATGTAGCAAATTTTTTCCACCACACATCATTGAATAGACCATTTTTACATAGCGCCATCTTACATCTGGGACTCGATATGCCCCCTCGAAACAAGCCATTCAGATTTGTTACTAAAAATGGCATCCACGTCTGCTGTACTGTACTGAACGCTGCATTGATATCGTTTCTTTCCACTTCATAAATAGTTTTTGTCATTGATGTCGTTCTTTTGAAACAAATTTTGATTGTGTGCTTGCCTGCCGTTCTTCGAACGAAACATTTTAACTTTAAAGAAGCCAAAGGTACATTGTAGTTGAGAGTTGTGATGAACATCAGAACGTACATGAATGATTGTAACATGAAAATGTTAAGTATGGAAATAACATCGCAAAATACACAATTTCTAACACCCAACCATTGTTCTCTTCGGGAATGAGAAGAAACGCAGATAATGTAAATTGTCAAATTTTAATAGAGACAAGAAATGAATTAAGCTTTCAATGCCGGTCAACAGCTCAGTGCACATGTGTGCAATGCTGATAAATAAAGCCGGTTTGTGGGGGGCAAATTGAGTCCCAAATGTAAGATTTATTTATTGGGGTTTAAGGTCACATACTTATGCACAATGGCTAATCGTGATGTTTAACTGGTTGAGTGCTAGAAGCCACTATCAGGGCTTTCAAAAAAATGATGGTACCAGAGGAAAAGCCAACATTTTCCTTGTTCATCTTTCATATAAAGTCAAACACAAATAATATTTTGTTTATATAAAGTTGTTTTATCACAAATTATTGAAGAGTGCCTATGGGCACTCTTCAATAATTTGTAATAAAACAAATTTTGATGAACAAATTCTGACCACTCAAAATAATCTAGCCCTCAACCAGTTAAGGTCACATACTTATGCACAATGGCTAATCGTGACCGTGACAGTTTTACCGGTGGAGGAAGCCGGAGTACCCGGAGAGAACCACCGAGCAGCGACAAGCAACTGTCAGCTCCTCAACATTCTAACTCTGTTCAAGCACCGCTCAAGCAGGGTTACAGCGGTTGAAGACATGTGCACCATCGACGTACGCCTTAGTACACAGCGTCATCGTGTCCCCATGTAGGCAACCGGGATAAAGTGCCTTGCCCAAGTACACAACGCGGGTCGTCAGGGACGGGGATCAAACTCAGGACCTCTAGCATAGAAGTCCAACAGTCTTCCGCTGAGCCACCGCATTCCCCCCAAATGTAAGATGGCGCTATGGAGAAATGGTCCATTGAACCACTTGACAAGCGTCCAATGGGCTCTATCAAAAAGAATGAACCATATTTACTCTAAATATTGGGACACTCTATAATTTGGGACACACATTTTTTCCAGAAAATTTGTTTTTTTTTATGCTCCAATGTTTGAGACACTCAGGAGACTTGTTTCCAGTTGGCCCAGTTACCTGAAAACGGTGCAAAATGCTCAATATTAAAGCTAAGTTTGTGTTGAATTTTCCTTTTTAAACAATAAAAAATTGATAATACATACTGATTTGTGTTGTTTTTATTTAAATCTGTTCCTAAGTTTTAATATTTACAGTCCGGACTTACATGAGGAAGACTATTTAATATTACATTGTGACCGTCTTCAACCCTTTACTGAACGCTAGTGGCAGATGACACTCATAAAAAGAATTCTTGTGTAACTAAAAATTTTCATTTTTTGCTTCCAAAACATAGCTTATGACCCCTCATTAGAACGGGCGCAATGCACTCGTTCCAATGAGGGGCATAAGCTATGTTTTGGAAACATAGCTTATGACCCCTCATTAGAATGAGCACAATGCGCGCGTTCCAATGAGGGGCATAAGCTATGTTTTGGAAGCAAAAAATGAAAATCTAAAAAAAAATTGGATGGCAATTTTCGTATATAGTGATGGAAAATAAATCACACACAACTTGATTCAGCATCAAAACAAGACCAGGTTGTGTTTTTTTCCCCATTTTCTAAAATGTGGGACATCTGAGAAAATATTTATTTTTAGCTGTCCCAATACACAGAGTAAATACGGTATATTAAAAGACAGAAAACACAATTCTGGAAAATACAATTATAAAAGTCTTACAGTATTGGCCCCTGGTTAAATTTCTAGATGCATTATCGAAAAAAATTTGCATGTTTTATTTTAGCATCAGAATGGACAAGGGTATTTATTCATTTAGTTATTGGTGTTTTAAGGTCACATATTTCTGCACAATGGCTAACCATGACTGTGACAGTTTTACGGGTGGAGGAAGCCGGAGTACCTGGAGAGAATCACCGAGCAACTGTCAGCTCCCCAACAACACCACACAAGCAGGGTTAGCATTGGTTGAAGACAGGTGCACCATCAATGTGCAGTACGCCTTAGTATACAGCGTCACCATGCCCCCACGTGGGCAATGGGGGTGAAGTGATTTGCCCAAGGACACAAGGCGGTTACCGTAGGTGGGATTCGAACCGAGAACTTCTCGGCTTGCAGCCTGCACCTCTACCAACTGAGCCACCGCGCGCCCCGGAATGGACAGGGGTAAACTAATTCCAGTAGATTAGAACCTTTGCATAAAATTCCGTAACTTTTTAGAAAAACACAATTTTCCAACATGTTCCTTGCTGAACAATTTTTCCATTGGAACTGAGATTCACAAACTCATATAAACAAAAACATGCTGCATAAACTGTTACTTGTTAAAAATAAAACAGTGATAAAAAGCGTATCATTGCAAACAGGCCCTCAAAAGATTGGATATAGTGATTTCCATGTGATTCACACCAGCAGTCATGCATGAGTAGATCTTACCACATGAATATTTCAGTAATTCAGAAGAGAGAGTAATCTTATCCTCTTGAAATTGCATCTGTGATATTGTGTATTACACTGAGAACAGGAAGTCGTCTGAACAGGCGATTCACAGTGTCGTCCCGACATATTGTTAGCTCTGCAGCTTCTATTATATTTAACAATATAACCTGCAACTTCAGGTTATTAGGCCTAAAAAAATTAAAAATCTGTTTCTCAGGCCCTGCCACATGGTTCTTTTGGCTGCCACATGCTCTCTTTTTATAACCAATGTAAAACTTTAAAAAAATGAAAATTAAATGGTTTATGTCTGATATTTTACCCAAGTTAAAAAAATTGATAAATTTGTCCCTTGAGTGCAAGAAGGCTTTGCAATGCTTTAGCATTGCAAAGCCTTCTTGCACTCAAGGGATGCAATACACCACCACCCATGGTATTCTTTAGATTATGAGGCCCAATACACAAACTAAGAACATGAACTTTTTTGATGGCAAAGAAATAATTACAGAAATAAGAAATAAAAAATAAAATAAAATGAAAGTGTCAATGACACTGTAGCTCAACTTGACAAACTTGAACTTGGAAAGTTATAAATGAAACGGCAAAATTGAAGATCATTGGTACCAATGTTATTTTTTTTGCCAGTGGCAGCATTTTTTGACAGAAACCGAAGAAAATCGATAACTCCCACCTAGAGGCCTCCCCAAACAAGCATGCCAGGTTTCAAAGCAATCCGATCATAAATGTGCCCTGTAGGGTGTACAAAAGGGAAAAATTGTGGTCTGACTAGACTGAGTTCTAAGAACGTTGGCCGTGGCAACATTTTTTGACAGAAATGGAAGAAAATCGATAGCTCCCATCTAGAGGTCACCATAAATAGGCATACCAGGTTTCAAAGCAATCTAATCATAAATGTGCCCTGTAGGGTGAGCCAAAGGGAAATATTGTGGTCTGACTAAACTAAGTTCTAAGAATGCTGTCTGTGGCAACATTTTTTGATGGAAATTGAAGAAAATCGATAGCTACCATCTAGAGGTCACCCCAAACAAGCATGCCAGGTTTCAAAGCAAACCGATCATAAATGTGTCCTGTAGTGTGTGCCAAAGGGAAATATTGAGTCTTCTGACTAAACTAAGTTCTATGAACATTGGCCGTGACAACATTTTTTGCCAGAAATTGAAAAAATCGATAGCTCCCATCTAGAGGTCACCATAAATAAGCATACCAGGTTTCAAATCAATCAAATCACAAATGTGCCCTGTATGGTGTGCCAAAGGGAAATATTGTGGTTTGACTGAACTAAGTTCTAAGAACGTTGGCAGCGGCAACATTTTTGGACGGAAATTGAAGAAAATTGATAGCTCCCATCTAGAGGTCACCCCAAACAAGCAAACCAAGTTTCAAAGCGATCTGATCATAAATGTGACCTGTGAGGTGTGCCAAAGGAAATTGTGGACGTACGTACTAACGCACGTACTCCGACGGACAAGAAGTGATGGCAATAGCTCAGCTTGACTTTGTCAAGTTGAGCTAAAAAATGTTCGCCCGCAAGCAAATAATGGCCTGAGAAACAGATCTACTTTGTGTGGCCTTACACGAGTTATTTATTTAATTATTTTTAACACTGGGGGCCATGTTTTTCAATGAAATTAACACAAATTTGATAACTCCCAACTTGACATCACACCAAAGCCACAAGTTGAGCTAAAAAAAAAATTCCAGCATGTCCTGCAAATTTTTTCCAAATTCTTGCTTTTAACATATAACAACTAAGTTAATCAGGCATTTGGAGATGTCTAGACATCATGAAAAATATATAAATTCTCTCTGCCTCTTCTACATTTGAGAGTAACTTCCATCATAATATGGCCATAGAAACACGAAGAAAGACATGGCAATAAAACATAACAAGATAAGGCTGTTACGGTTTTAATGTGCCCAAATTAGCACAAAAGGGTCTGCCCAAAATAAATCAATTTAAGGGCCCGCTCAGGTTCACCAAATATCACAGGGAAAACGAGTTTTGACTGCTCCTAGTGACGAACTGATAATCAGAATCGGCAATTGGAACTGGACGGTTATGTGGCATCAGCCGATTATGACAACCAGCAATTCAAAACCGTCAGTTTCCGGTTATTCTATATTTAACACTGACTATTAAAAATCTCTGATATTTGGTGATTTCAATAAATTTTCCCCATTAAAAACATATGTAGTAAGGAATATGTGGGAATTTGCAGAGCTGAGATATTATGGTATTCACCATCTGCAATCGATATGATATCACCACCATTTCCCGGCTGACAAAGTCACTGGCTTTCAATCATGGTGCTGCACAATGTTTCATAAAGTACATGTTTGACAGTCTGCTTATTTTCAGGTTTGTTCTTAGACAAAACCGTATTAACACTACCGTATTTACTCTATGTATTGGGACAGCTAAAAATAATTATTTTCACAGGTGTCCCAATTCTTAGAAAATGGGGAAAGAACACAGCCTGGTCTAGATTTGATGCTGAATAAAGTTGTGTGTGATTTGTTTTCCATCACTATATATGAAAATCGCCGTCCAATTTTTTTTTATATTTTCATTTTTTGCTTCCAAAACATAGCTTATGATCCCTCATTGGAACGAGCACATTGTGCTCGTTCCAATGAGGGATCATAAGCTATGTTTTGGAAGCAAAAAATGAAAATTTTCAGTTACTCAAGAATTTTTTTTATGAGTGTCATCTGCTACTGGCGACGGGCCAACTGGAAACAAATCTCCTGAATGTCCCAAACTTTGAAGCATAAAAAAAAATATAGTTTTCTGGAAAAAATGTGTGTCCCAAATCATAGAGTGTCCCAATACATAGAGTAAATACGGTATTTACCAGGAATAAACACAATATTCACAAGAGAACAATATTGTGTGATTGTATAATTAATAACGATCTTCTCCACCCCCCCAACTCCACCCCACCCCCCAAATATTATTTTGGCTAATATTGCCCTGCAGTAAACATGCATACTCGGAGGACTTATGTGCTAATAAGCTTTCTTAATTGGGGATTTATCAACAAAATTCTGTAGTATGACAGACACTAACAGATTTTCTTCGGTGTCCTATTTCAACCATTGGAATCAGAAGAATCGGCAGAGAAATAATCAGCAATCAGTTCATAGCAAGTTTTGATAATTGGTTCATCACTAACTGCTCCTAATTTACTAAGAAGGAATTTTAGTTAGACTGCTGCCAAACATCTAGATCAGGGTACCTTGTTGTCATTGACCAAGGGTCTTAGTTGGTTCTCAACGTATTAACAATTTTGATCTGATAACTTGGTGTTTGCTGCTTTATTACTGGTACAGTAGAGCCCACTTAATTGGATATCTCTAAATTGTATATTGTTGTTATTTGAATATAATTTCACAACACAAAACCATTTACCATACAGTTAAAACTAGAAGTCCTGTCACGAATAGTGCACTTATCTAGGCTTAATTGTGAGTTGGAATTGCGCGCATCGAATGGCATCCAAAGCACGGCAGGTTCTCCTGGTTACTCATAGCAAACACATGCAATGTTTCTGCCAATGGACCTCCGGGTTACCCGGAGGTCCATTGGCTGAAACATTGCCTATGCACAGGCCATATGTACAGAATATGATAGCTTTAATTGGGTCATAACGCGCACATTAACGCGCATATTAACGTGCTATTTGTGCGCATTTCATGACAGGACTTCTAGTTTTAACTGCACGTCCAGTACAAATTTGACCTGTTAATTGAATATAGGTTATATAGTAAACACCTGTTAATTGCATAAAAAAGCTTGTAACCTGTCAAGAAATTACCCTGATTCTCCACAGTTTTTCTTTGCTTATAGACCTATTTGGCCTCAGTACATCCAATACAGGCATTCAATCTATAATATCTTGTTGGACAGAGCTCATGGAGCTCTGTCAAACAAGATATAATAGAATAAATGATAAGTTTATCTCTAGAATACAGGAAAGTGACACAATTTCTGTTATTTGAATACTCCTGTTAATTGAATAATTTTCATTGGCAAAGTGGCTATTCAATTAACAGGGTTCCACTGTATTAAAATCAGCTACAATGCAACATTGAAATATTTGTGGTTTGAAATCTAGTTTAAACCTTGAGAATATTTATTTATTGGTGTTTAAGGTCACATACTTATGCACAATGGCTAATCGTGACGGAGACAGTTTTACGGGTGGAGGAAGCTGGAGTACCAGGAGAACCGAGCAACGACGTGCAGCTGTCAGCTCTTCAACACATCTGAACTCTGCACCGCCGGCACGGGCAGGGTTAGATTTGTTGAAGGCATGAGCACCATCGATGTGCAGTACGCCTTAGTACACAGCGTCATCGTGCCCCCATGTAGGCAATTATTATCATTATTTATTGGTGTTTAAGGTCACATATTTATGCACAACGGCTAATGATGACCGTGACAGTTTTACGGGTGGAGGAAGCTGGAGTACCCGGAGAGAACCACCGAGCAACTGTCAGCTCCCCAACATATTAACTCCACCCAAGCAGGGTTAGCATTGGTTGAAGACAAGTGCACCATCGACGTGCCCCCACGCGGGCAATGGAGATAAAGTGTCTTGCCCAAGGACACAACGCGGTTGCCGCAGGTGGGATTCGAACCGAGGACCTCTTGGCTTGCAGCCTGCACCTCTACCTACTGAGCCACCACGCTCCCGATGTAGGAATTGGGGTTAAGTGCCTTGCCCAAGGACACAATGCGGGAGTGCGAATCAGTCGCTGGAATGGTCACCCATCCAACTACTAACCTCGCTGGACGTTGCTTAACTTCGGTGATCGGATGAGAACTGGTTACAGCGACACCACCACCTTGAGATAAATCTTAATTTAATTAACACGGACACTTATCGTATTGCGCAGTTTGACAAAGTCTGTTATCAATGGCTTCTATCTGAATGGTTTAACTCTTTATCGGATGGGTAATTTTAAAACATTTTTCATCAATCCTAGTCATGGCTGCTATGAAGCAGCCATGACTGGATCTGATAAAGAATTTGGTTCTGTGATACCTGAAGTGTATTAACCTTTTCAAAGGCAAGTTCTTCAGTCAACTTTTCATGAATTTTTCATCAAATCTGGTCATGACGGTATAACAGTGAAATGGAAAAAGAAACACACAAATCACAGAACCTTTGAAATTTTGACGTTGAAAATATATGTAACCCACTAAAATTAGTTTTGGATTTTGAATGGCAGATTATTAAAATCGTGGAAAATGGATGTGTAAATTCCAAATCGGGCACTTTAATTCATGTCACTGGTGAATTGGAGCAACAGGTGTCACATGTATAAAAGGAAATAAGGAACAGGACAACATTCCACATGTCTTTGAAAAAAAAAATATGGAAGTATTAAAACGTTTCTCAGATCTCAGAATGGCCACCATTTTTTTTATCTGAACATGCGTGTTCGTTTTGTGGCAGAAGTGAGCTCTGGTCGAGTTGTTAATGTACAATCCTCTTACTGTTAGCGTGTTGTGTGTGGATGTATAAGTGAACTACTGTGTGCCATGTTCATAACGGCGTTAAAGGAAATTATTTGGAATTGTATTTTAAACTTTTCAAATTGTGAGTGATTCTTAAACATTTCCAACATCAAAACTTAATTGAATGTTTCTGCTGACGCAACTCAAAAGGATGAAAACACACCCTAGAATAGAGGCGAGCGATTATTCGTGCACCTTGGACACTTTTTGCGTGAGCGATGGTGCGTGAGAGCGATCGCGTGCCTTTCCCATGCATCACTGCTTTAAACAATGCAATCAATATCAAAAATTATTATTTTAAATATAATTTTTTTAAATTTAAAAATAAAATGTCCACAAAACCTTATCATGTGACCCCTCACTGGAATGAGATCGTTCCAATGAGGGGTCACATGATATTGTTTTATTGAATTTTTTGAAAAATAATATTTTTCAACTGCTCAGTTTGCATTTTACATGGGTGGATGCAGCCAATTCGTTAAGCAAAGGGTTAAGCAAGCTGACATTCTGAAACAGTGTTTTTCAATATCGAGGGGGGGGGGGGGCGTGGTGGCTCAGTAGGTACAGGTGCAGGCTACAAGCCGAGAGGGCCTTGGTTCGAATCCCACCACAACCGCGTTGTGTCCTTGGGCAAGACACTTCACCCCCATTGCTCATATGGGGGCACGGTGACATTGTGTACTAAGGTGTAGTGCACGTCAATGGTGCACTGTCTTCAACCAATGCTAACCCTGCTTGTGTGGAGTTAGTATGTTGGGGAGATGACAGTTGCTCGCCGTTGCTCAGTGGTTCTCTCCGGGTACTCCAGCTTCCTCCACCCCTAAAACTGTCAAGGTCATGATTAGCCATTGTGCAAAAATATGTGACCTTAAACACCAATAAATAAATAAATAAATATTTAATATCGATACAAATAATTTTTTTTAACAATATTTTACACAATAACTTTATTATACCGAGGTGTGCCTAATCCAAAACCATAATAAAGAAAATTGTTATTATTAACGGATATGCATTTCACACAGTTTCTAAATGTAAATATATTCAACTCTCAACCCTGAAGGGCCCGGAACTACAGTACGAGCGAAAACTTTTACTAAAAAACCAGTAGAGTGGAATTTCTGCATCTTCAATAACTCTTAATTTCTCAGATAATTTATAAGAACACCAAGCAACGTTTCAGCCATTGTATCCACAGGTTAATCCCTGACATCCATTGGCTGAACCTTTGCTTTGCATTCTTATGCTTTTTAACCCTTTACCTAACATGAAAAGCAGACGACACTTGCAAAAAAAAATATTGAATAACTAATTTTTTTCATTTTTTGTCTTAAAAACATACGTTATGACTCCTCATTCGAACGAGCTCGACGAGCTCGTTCCAATGAGGGGTCATAACCTATGTTTTTGAGACAAAAAATGAAAAAATAATGAAAATTAATTGGCGATTTTTGAGAATAGCGCTGGCCGGTTTTGGCCGTTACGTTGGGTAAAGGGTTAAAAGACTAGGAATTATTGTCTGGGTAGAAACCTCACTCCACAGGTATTTGTGTGGTAATCCACTCTTCATGCATTGTATATTACACAGTAGCATGGAAGTGATTTCTAGTTTTTATGGGCAGCCAAGACTTTACAAGAAACTTTTTCCTGAACTAAGTTTATCATATGAAAGACACTCCACTGTTGAGGTACGTGTTCATACTTTGCAGGGCTTATATTTCGTCTAAATTTGTGAGAATCCATTTGGAAACTCGTGAAAATGGTTGCGAGAATCCATATCTACTATGAGTGTCCCAGGATCCCATGACACCACCATGGCCTATCTCCACTAAATTGTAACAAAACAATAATTTATAAACAAAATCTTGCTAAACTAAAGTGACTTGTTCTGGTAGCATGGTATTGTTGAAAAAAAATACACCACGTTTCAAATCACCTTTGATATATAATTTAACACTTAACCAGTTCAAGACAGTCACGATTAGCAATTGTGCGTAAGTATGTGACCTTAAACACCAATAAATAATAAATAATAATAACCAGTTAACCCTTTACCCAACGCAGACGATATCAAAATTTATTATTTTAAAAATCATTTTTTCAAATTTTTCAAAAAATTTCAACAAAACCATATCATGTGATCCCTCGTTGGAACGAGCTCGATGAGCTCGTTCCAACGAGGGGTCACATGATATGGTTTTGTTGAAATTTTTTGAAAAATAATATTTTTTCAACTGCTGAATTTGCATATTACGCGGGCGGATGCGGGCGATTCGTTGGGTAAAGGGTTAAAGGTTAAGAAATGTGGAAGTAGTTCACTTCACAAGATTTATTGATTATTGACTGATAATATTAATTTATTAATCCACAGCCACCTAATGTTTCTTTTGTTCTCTGTCATGAAAACAAGCCCTATAAAATCACACCAAGTATGGTTTTGATGAGAACAGCTCAGTAAAACAGTACCAATATCTGAATATTGGGACGGTTTTGAAATAGATATTTGTACGATTGTCACGGTACTGTAATCATAACCATTCAAAAGTAAAGATGCTGTAAAGGAGGTGTGAAAAACTTTCTAACACATGAATTATTGACAAGCTTTTCTCGACAGAGCTACTGAATTGAGTGTGCATCGTGTCCAAATTATAATGTACTTTTTAATTTTTTGTTGCTTTTAATAACCAACAGCCCTGGTGACCTAAAAAGGACTCCTGTGGAAACCTCGGAAGTGAAGCAGTGCTTGTTTGCTGTGGTAAACAAGTTCAGTTTTACTGGTAAAACCCTAAAATGGGCAGCATGGGTGTAAACGATTGGGTAAACTTGACTTTACACCTTTTTTTGCAGTCACAATTAGCCATAGCTGCAGAAAAGTGACCTTAAACACCAGTAAATAAATAAATAACCTAAAAAAAAATGCCCTTTTTCAAATATTAAGACGGCAATCAGGCACCACCACCCGCCACCCCTGAGGGAAAGCAAACCTCTTCTTCAGATAAAAAAAAGAATTATTCTTCCAAATGCTTTAAAAATGAACGATTATTAAATTTATCTGCCGCACTTTCGATGAGGGATTGAATAAGTGTTCCACCCTTGAGCTGAGACATTATATTAGCGAGAGAAAAAATTACATCATGATGTGAGTTCACTTCAAAGCCACAGATCTCTTCACAATATCTGAACTCCTGATGCGTGTGATAACTTCAATATACTTTCTTCCAAGCAAACAATGGGTTATGCCCATTTTGTTTTTCGGGGGTAGAGCAAGCAAAAAGTGTTTTAAAATGTGGTTTTACTTGTGTCAAACTTTCTAAAATATAATTTTTTTGACTTTTGTTAACATTGAGGGGCTGTGGATAAAATCATATATATCACTATTTTGTGTACTATATGGGTAAATAATTGTACAGTTGTGCAGGTGTCCTCCAATATTTGGACTCGACTTCGCCTCGTCCAAAATATCTCCGGACACCTGCACAACTGTACAATTATTTACCCATTTTGTACACAAAATAGTGATATATCTATTACTTAGTTATTGGTGTTCATTTCTGCACAATGGACAATCGTGACCACAACAGGGAGATAACGTCAAGCTTAGTCAATTGTATATACCTAGGGCGGTCCCGATTTTTTAATTTAGGAATTATTAATCATCGCAAATAATCAATAATAATCGATTAATCATACCTGGATGACCCATCCTCTTTTTGAAGTCGTTAAAATGAAGTTCAAGTAAACAACGAAGACGATCCTCTTTTCGGCACATTCAAAGCTTTGATGTTCTGAACTTTTGAACCATCAGTGCAATAACCAAGACCGATTGTCAGTTGCAAACTTCACAAGTTCGTAACTGCCGACCAATCTTGATTATTACACTGACGGTTCAAAAGTTCAGAACATCAAGCTTTGAATGTTCCGAAAAGACAAATGCTTTTAACGACATCTTGGGGTTTAACATCGACGTTCTTGACCTTTTACCTTTAGAAATAATAGTTTTTTCATCAAATTTGTTTTTAATTATTAAACATCTAAAATGGGGTCAAATTTACCGATTCTTTGATGACGACGTAAAATACTAATCGATTTCAGCGTGACCGATCAACAATCGATTAATCAATTATTTGTGACAGCCCTATTTATACCCATGTTAACTCATTTTCGAGGACTTCCACCCCAAGCATTGGTGACTGGGTCCTATTTCACCAGTACAACAGAGAGCTTGGTTACCACAGTAAACAAGCACTACTTCACTTCCCAGGGTTCCCACGGGGATATTAACCGATTTTGATCAAGTTCAGGAGCAATAACTCAAGTCAAATTTATGTCACAAACATCCACATGCAGGCCTGTTGCTGAAGCTTGGAAGTGTTCAGAGTTCCTAAACTCGTTCTTGGATATCTATCTGAAGCATATTTGTCAATGAGTTGTTCTCATGTTCTCATAAAATATAATTTTATTGTCAGTTCTGGCATGAATGCAGTAGTAGGCTTTCAGATTCAGTTTCTGTCTGTTATAAACAACACGAATTGAAAGCATATATTTTTCGTGTTCTGCACACCACAACCTTCATTTTGGTGTAAGTTGTGTTTGTGTCTTTGAATTTTAAGGAATGTCAGCCTTGGGAACTTCATTAAAAATTATTTTTCCTTACTTGTACAGACCTTAATACCACATACCAAATTCCTCAGTTTAGTAATATTTTGTCATAAATAATTGTTTTATTGCAATTTATTGGAGTTACTATTGGCACTTTCCAATAAATTCTAACAAAATAATTTCATATGAAACTAGTTTTTCCACTGCTAACAAACAAGCTAACGCAAAGAGTGTGAAACCACTGACAAGGTTTTAGGTATTTTCTATAAAGCCGCAATAGTGGCTTCTAGCACCAGACCAGTTAATACAGTTAAAACTAGAAGTCAGGTCATGAAATGCGCACAAATAGCACGTTGATATGCGCGTTAATGTACACGTTATGGCCCAAGTAAAGCTATCAAATTCTGTACATATGGCCTGTGCACAAGCAATGTTTCAGCCAATGGACCTCCGGGTAACCCGGAGGTCCATTGGCAGAAACATTGCATGTGTTTGCTATGAGTAACCAAGAGAACCTGCCGTGTTTTGGATGCCATTCGATATGGCAATTGCACGCAAATCCAATGCACAATTAAGCCTAGATAAGCGCACTATTCGTGACAGGACTTCTAGTTTTAACTGTAACTCTGTTGCTTACTTACCAGGTGCTATTTTACCTGTGAAGCAGACTTTCTTTACCCCAATACAATAAAGCACTGCTCCACTTCCTAGGGTTCTCTTAGGAATGCTACTTTCGACATGGTATGATTGTGATCATTTGAAAATTTCTTAGGAGGCCCCACAAAGTTGATCTTCTGTTTCTCAGGCCATTTTTTAGAAAATTACATGTGGATGGGCAGTTTTTTATTTTATTTTTTATTTCCATAATTATTTCTTTGCCACCAAAAGTTCATGTTCTTGGTTTGTTTTAGGTACCAAAAGTTCATGTCCTTGGTTTGTTTTAGGTTTTTGTCACGTGTATTTTGTCCCTTGAGTGCATGAAGGATCTGCAATGCTAAAGCATTGCAAAGCCTTGTTGCAATCAACAGACAAATTTATTATCTTGAGTAAAATATCAAACATAAACAATTTAATTTTTATTTTTTCAAGTTTGAATTGGTAAAAAAAAGACAATATGCAGCAACCAAAAGGACAATGCAGAAGGGCCTCAAAAACAAATTTTTAACTTTTTAAGGCCTAAAGGTCTTATAACTTGATATGACAGCTAGTAACATGTTAAGCTTCCTGTCGTTTTTGTAAAAGACAAACAATCTACATTATCTTTTCTGTCAAGTTTCCTGTTTTATTTTAGCTGTTATTCTTTGCCAAACAATATCACCAAATCAAAGCAACATTTCCAATGCTTTTAGTGCAATAGCAATTTCATCCATACCAGTAAGTGTATATATATTATTATGGTAGTAACTGAACTCATTATCCCTATTCTCGAAAGCTGATGAGAGGAAATTAATTGCATCCCATGACTCAACGATGATGTTGAGATGGATGCAGTTAACCCTTTACCCACCGCACAGGATGCAGGGTATTTTTTGTTTTTAAAAATTTTGATCAGCAGTTTTTTATCGCTGTCCTTGAAAACTGATTAGCAATTTCAACTTCAGCTCCCCACCCCACTCATTTCCCAATTCTTTCCCATACTGTACAGCCTGGTTACTCATGTCTGAGCTCTCATACTCTAGCATAAGCCCATCCTTAACCCTTTACCCAACGTAACGGCCAAAACCGGCCAGCGCTATTCTCAAAAATCGCCAATTAATTTTCACTATTTTTTTCATTTTTTGTCTCAAAAACATAGGTTATGACCCTCGTTGGAACGAGCTCGTCGAGCTCGTTCCAACGAGGGGTCATAACCTATGTTTTTGAGACAAAAAATGAAAAAAATTAGTTATTCAAGAATTTTTTTTGCAAGTGTCGTCTGCTTTTCACGTTAGGTAAAGGGTTAACTTTACAAATGTGAGTTACCAAGTGGCCCCTCTGAGCCTAAGCACATCATTCTACATGTACTTCTCAGTTTTCGAATAAAGACTAATTTTAGTCACAGGTACTAGCAATAGTAAGTAGTCATCTGGTGATTGCGACAACTAACCTTACCAAATACATAACAAGCTATACTACTCTGGTCAAGTGGATTGGCAATGGAAAATAAATACATCGTTGACTGAAACATGCTCTTGGAGTTCATGAATCGACTTCCACTTTGCAATTTTCAAATCGATCCACACAAATGAAAAAAGTCATGGAAGATGATTACGAAGAATGACTGGTGCACATCAAAGGAGCTAATTTATAGGCACCGACATCGTAGAAAAAATGGGTGGAGTCTTGCCAACTAATTTAAAAACACTCGTAAAATGGTGGTTAAATTTATCATTTCGCATGACCAAAAGACATTCATAATAAATTGGTGTATTGTCACACTGTTTATCTGTAGTTTTACCATTTTTCAATTGGAATATTGGATAAGCACAGAAATTTTTAATGCGAATCAAATTTCAGTGATTGAATGGCACATGGGAGATTCTGCTTCGAAAACTGCGATGCGAACCCGAAAAAACAATACCCTGGGATGCCAAAATATATTACTTCAATAATTGCTTTTTAAAAATTTTTCAATAACTTTTAGCAAAACTATATCATGCGACCCCTCATTGGAACAAGCTTGATGAGCTCATTCCAATGAGGGGGTCACATTATATGGCTTTGGTAAAGATTTTTGGAAAATATATTTTTTTCAACTCCTAAATTTGAAAATTACTCAGGTGGATGCAGCCAGTCTGTTAGGTAAAGGGTTTATCTGCTCTGATTAATGAGATGGAATACAGAATATACTAATTTATTTATTTATTTATTTATTTAATACAGATTACTAGATCAGTTAATGTCATAACAATTCTTTATAATATACTATTTATTTATTTATTTATTTATTTATTTATTTATTTATTTAATACAGATTACTAGATCAGTTAATGTCATAACAATTCTTTATAATATACTATTTATTTATTTATTTATTTAATACAGATTACTAGATCAGTTAATGTCATAACAATTCTTTATAATATACTATTTATTTATTTATTTATTTATTTAATACAGATTACTAGATCAGTTACTGTCATAACAATTCTTTATAATATACTATTTATTTATTTATTTATTTAATACAGGTTACTAGATCAGTTACTGTCATAACAATTCTTTATAATATACTATTTATTTATTTATTTATTTAATACAGATTACTAGATCAGTTACTGTCATAACAATTCTTTATAATATACTATTTATTTATTTATTTATTTATTTATTTATTTATTTATTTATTTATTTAATACAGATTACTAGATCAGTTACTGTCATAACAATTCTTTATAATATACTATTTATTTATTTATTTATTTATTTATTTAATACAGATTACTAGATCAGTTACTGTCATAACAATTCTTTATAATATACTATTTATTTATTTATTTATTTAATACAGATTACTAGATCAGTTACTGTCATAACAATTCTTTATAATATACTATTTATTTATTTATTTATTTATTTATTTATTTATTTATTTATTTAACCCTTTACCCAACGTAACAGTCAAAACCGTTTCCAGAAAATGTATATTTATTTATTTATTTATTGGTGTTTAAGGTCACATACTTATGCACAATGGCTAATCGTGACCGTGACAGTTTTACGGGTGGAGGAAGCCGGAGTACCCGGAGAGAACCACTGAGCAACGACAAGCAGCTGTCAGCTCTCCAACATCGTAACTCTGCACCGCAGCACAGGCAGGGTTAGATAGGTTGAAGACATGCGCACCAACGACGTGCAGTACGCCTCAGTACACAGCGTCATCGTGCCCCCATGTAGGCAATCGGGGTGACCAGAAAATGTAAAGGTAAATGTTAGGTAAAGGGTTAATACAGAATGCTAGATCAGCTGCTGTCATAACAATTCTTTATAAGGCTACACAAAGTAGATCTTCTGTTTCTCAGGCCATTATTTGTGAAATTGCATGCGGGCGAGCGTTTTTTTATTTTATTTTTTATTTCAGTAATTACTTTTTTGCCATCAAAAGTTCATGTTCTTGGTTCACGTTTTAGGCCTCATAATCTACAGAATAGCATGGGTAGTGGTGTATTTCATCCCTTGAGTGCAAGAAGACTTTGCAATGCTAAAGCATTGCAAAGCCCTCTTGCACTCAAGGGACAAATTCATCAATTTTTTTAACTTGGGTAAAATATCAGACATAAACCATTTAATTTTAATTTTTTTTTAAGTTTAAATTGGTTATAAAAAGAGAGCATGCGGCAGCCAAAAGGACCATGCGGGAGGGCCTGAGAAACAGATTTATTTTTTTAGGCCTAATATACTATTTATTTATTTATTTATTTATTTATTTATTTATTTAATACAGATTACTAGAACAGTTACTGTCATAACAATTCTTTATAATATACTATTTATTTATTTATTGACTTAACCCTTTACCCAAAGTAACAGCCAAAACCATTTCCACAAAATGTAAAGGTAAATGTTAGGTAAAGGGTTAATACAGAATAATAGATCAGTTAATGTCATAACAATTCTTTATAATATACTATTTATTTATTTATTGACTTAACCCTTTACCCAACGTAACAGCCAAAACCATTTCCACAAAATGTAAAGGTAAATGTTAGGTAAAGGGTTAATACAGAATAATAGATCAGTTAATGTCATAACAATTCTTTATAATATACTATTTATTTATTTATTTAATATACTAGATCAATTACTGTCATATATTTTTTTTCATAATACAGTGGAGCCCACTTAATTGGATATCTCTTAATTGTATATCCCTGTTAATTGAATATAATTTCCCAATACAAAGCCATTTACCACACCTCCTGTACAAATTTGACCTGTTAATTGAATATAGGTTAAAGAGTAAACTCCTGTTAAATGAATAAAAAAATCTTGTAACCTGTCGAGAAATTACTCTGACTCTCCACAGTTTTCCTTTGTTTATAGGGCTATTTGGCCTCAGTTCATCCAATACAGGCATTTAATCTATTATATCTTATTTGACAGAGCTCATGGAGCTCTGTCAAACAAGATATAATAGAATAAATGCTAAGTTTATCTCTAGAATACAGGAAAGTGATAATCCTTGTTAACTGAATACTCCTGTTAATTGAATAATTTTCATTGACAAAGTGGTTATTCAATTAACAGGGTTCCACTGTATACTGTTTTATTTATTTATTTATTTATTTATTTATTTATTTATTTATTTATTTACTTCATACAGAATACTGGATCAGTTACTGTCATAATAATTTTTTATAATACACTATTTATTTCATACAGAATACTAGATCAGTTACTGTTATAGACATTTTTTATAGTATACTATTTTATTCATTTATTTATTGATTTAATTATTTATTTAATACAGAATATTGGATCAGTTACCGTCATAATAATTTTTATAATATACTATTTTATTTATTCAGTTATTTATTTAATACAGAATACTAGATCAGTTACGGTCATAATAATTTTTTTAAAATATACAATTTTATTCATTTATTTATTGGGGTTTAAGGTCACTTTCAGCATTTTGTCTATCTTATAACTAACTACAACATGGTGATGAAGTCAAGTTTATACATATGCTGCCCACTTCTGAGGACTTCCATCCCAAGCTTTCGTTCCAAGTCCTATTTTACTGGTAAAGCAGAACTTGTTTACTGTAATAAACAACACTGCTCCAGCTCTCAATGTTCCCATTTGGATACTAATAAATTTCAATAAGTAGAGATTATCACTTGGTTAGTTTCATATCGGCCAAGATATCAGCCCAAGGTAACTTCATATCAGTCTGGCACCCAAGGTCAAGGGTTTGTGGGAAGTTACGGGGGGCTGATATCGTGGCCAATATGAAACTTACCAAGTAATAATAATCCCTTTATTTATTAACCCTTTACCCAACGCAGACGTTTTTAAAATTTATTATTTTAAACATGATTTTTAAAATTTTTTCAAAAAATTTCAACAAAACTATATCATGTGACCCCTCTTTGGAACGAGCTCAACGAGCTCGTTCCAAAGAGGGGTCACATGATATGGTTTTGTTGAAATTTTTCGAAAAGTAACATTTTATCAGCTGCTGAATTTGCATATTCCCCACATCTCTTCTCTCACTTAGACAAATCTATGCTTACGCCTCAATATCTCAGTAGAGATCACTGTCATATAAGCCGAGTTTGAAGTCATATCAGCCGAGCACGATAATGGGCAATTCTGGGAAAGTAAATCATATTAATAAATAAGAGTAGTTTTTAAGTAGATCTTCTGTGTCTCAGGCAACTTTTTGTAAAATTGCATGCGGCCAGGCATTTTTTACCTGCGTCGCCAGCGGCAGAGCAGGTCTAGTAACCGTTCGACTCTGTCCGTCCGTCCGTCAGTCCATCCAAAACAAATCTTCCGTCAAAGATTTCTTGGCTTCTATGAAAGGGAATGATTTTATATTTGGTTTACTGCTTCATAATGATGAGTTGTATCGTGTATCTAATTTTCAGATCTGCCGCTCGACTCTGTCCATCAGTCTGTCAGTCCGTCCGAAACAAATCTTCCGTCAAAGTTTTCTTGGCTTCTATGAAAGGGAATGATTTTATATTTGGTCTGCTGCTTCATAATGATGAGTTGTATCGTGTAGCTAATTTTCAGATCTGCCATGCAGCCACTTCCTGTTTGCCGATACTTTGAAGTCTGTTCATCTCTGTAATCAATTGCATGCAGCGACGCAGGTCCAGACCCGGTATTGGTCTTGGCTTGTTTTATTTTATTTTTTATTTTTGTAATTATTTCTTCATCATCAAAACTTCATGTTCTTGGTTTGTTTTATGTCTTAAGCCTCATAATCTACAGAATAGCATGGGTGGTGGTGAAT
This sequence comes from Pictodentalium vernedei, assembly GCA_031216915.1. Taxonomy (NCBI): domain Eukaryota; kingdom Metazoa; phylum Mollusca; class Scaphopoda; order Dentaliida; family Dentaliidae; genus Pictodentalium; species Pictodentalium vernedei. Next base: position 33,689,092 of record CM062296.1, read on the forward strand.
TTCGTCCCTTGAGTGCAAGAAATCTTAAGAAGCTAAAGCATTGCAAAGCCTTGTTGCACTCGAGGGAAAAATTTATCAATTTTATTAACTTGGGTAAAATATCAGACATAAAGCATTCTAAATTTATTTTTGTAAGTTTGCATTGACTGTAAACAGAGAGCATGTGGCAGCCAAAAGGACAATGCAGGAGGGCCAGAGAAACAAATTTTCAATTTTTTTAAGCCTTACTGCCTGTGTTTAAGGTTACATATTTATTTTAAGTCCATCCAATCGTTTATACCCATGTTGCCCATTTTCGAGGACTTCCATGTCAGGCAATGGCCACCACAATCTATTTTTCAAGTAGAAAAGAGCTTGTTTACAAAAGTAAACAAGCAATGCTTCACTTTCTGGGATTCTCATGGGAAATCACGGAAAGTGATTGATACCCCAACTTCTGACTTTCCAAAATGTACCCTTGAATGTGGAGATTTGAAATTTTGGATTCTGTGAACGGTTGCTTGTAGGCATGTCTCAAAGGTTTCTTCAAAAGCATTCAGAAATAATTTAATCATTTGCCCTGCCTCTGCGTTTGATTGGTTGAAAGCATATGCATACAGCGTGAAAGTCGTCAAAATCGTATAAACCAAATCACGTCATGATTTGGAATGTCGCTACATGTTCGCACATCCGACCCAACTTTGAAGACTATGGAAGCCCCGCCCACTCAATGCAATTGTCACTGTGAGGGCGTGACGGCAGACTGATAGATGGATAACAAGCTTGTAAACAAAGATCAATGATCGATTTTTCATTGCCTCCACTGGCTCCAGTCAGCGAGAATATAATGATAATTTCTCAGGAACAATTGAATTTCATAAAAGATACCGAAGTGGGAGATGAATAAAAGATCATATACCCAAACATGATTTGGGGGGAACTTAAAAAAAATGTATTTAATGATATTGTTACGTGACTTGCTAAATATCTGTCATCTGCGATCGAAAATCAAAACAACAAACAACTTGACAATGATTGACGTGACCTGTTTGTGGCACACTTTCCTGAGTTTGACTGTTGTCTTATGCGAAAATTAAAAGTTTTTCGTTCATGTACACATAGTTTTTATATTTTAATTGTCAGCACAAGCTTAATCATAACTCGCGTAGCGAGTTATGATTAAGCTTGTGCTGAAAATTTTCGGTTTATATCGCATAAACCGAAGGAAAACAACAGTTATTTCTTAAATATAGGAGTAGCAACACACACTAAATATTCACACAGAAATCTACATTAAATCTTACATTAAAGGAGATAAATTGGTCCAATTGTGGTAGCTTGAAAACTTTAAAATAAGCACCATGTCTATTTGCAAGTCATCAAATCGTGGTGTCTTCCCACTAGACCAATTCCCACTAGACCAATAAGCAGACTATCATCTGACAAATGAGGTCCCCAGAGGGTGAATTTGGTGATGCTACCCTAGGTAGCATCACTAAATTTACCCTCTGTGAACCTCAAACTGAATTAAGGTTTCAAACATAGACAGAAGGAGGTACCCAGAGGATAAACTGACCCACTGTATGGGATAGCAATAGCAAATTCCCCCTCTGGGGACCCCATTCTGCAAATGACAGACTGCTTGTTTTCAGAATTGAATATCAATAACATTAAATACACTTATAAATATTTATAAATATATCAAATTATTATTTATTTATTGTTGTTTAAGGTCATATACTTCTGCACAATGGCTAATCATGACCACAACATGAAGATAAAGTCAAGGTGAGTCAATCGTTTATACCCCATGTTGCCTATTTTAGAGGACTTGCACCCCAAGCATTAGTGACTGGGTCCTAGTTTACCAGTGAAACAGAGCTTGTTTACCACAGTAAACAAGCACTGCTTCACTTCCCGGGGTTCCCACGGGGGTATCAAATTATTGATATAGAATTATTTAAAAGCAGAAGGCATGAGTTGGTCTAAAGGGAATTGGTCTAGTGGGAATGAACCCAAATCGCCTATGTAGAATGAGTTGCAAGCAGCATAATTTCATACATAAATTCAAGAGTCTCAGATAACTTGGTTACAATTAATGAAGACTGAAGATTAGGTTATGTGTATGTTCACTCATTAGTGGTCCTGTTCGAGAGGTTTCATCAAAATCAGTCCACAAAATGGGGTGAAGTGGAGAAAAATAAGAGCTTATAGAGAAATCTATAATATTAAGCCTTCAATGTTTAAGGGGAGATCACTTGGTTAAAATCATCACAGATTGAAAATTTGAAATATACAACTGCAGTACAAGTCAAATTAAGTTGTTGGATAACCACTTCCTACAATGATCAGACCAGAAGCTGACATCATTTTCTGGAAAGCCCTCACAGAGAATTTGAATGTGAGACTCTTCCAAAATTATCAAACATTGAGTAGTGTTATTTTTTTTTTTTCAACTTAATACGGTCACACTGATGCCAAATTTTTTTGCAACACATTGTTTTTGTACTGGTCTTTGTAATTCTGCTATCCAATATTTTATGTATCATGTGTCTTTGTATGCAAGTTTAAATCTGAAATGAAAACTAGAGGTACTGTGAGCAAGCTCACAAAGTGATACCCCCTGCGCCTGTCAGAACGGAATTATATTGCTTCATGCACATCTTCATATGGAGTTCTTCCATTGTGTAAAGTTTCATGAAAATTCTTCCAATGTGTAAAGTTTCATGAAAATTCTTCAAACGGTTTAGGAGGAGTTGCGCTTATAAGGCTGGACAGACAGACGGACAGATGGATGGACAGATGGATGGAAGAAAGGATGGACAGAGTGATTCCTATATACCCCCCCCCCCCCCCCCCAAACTTTTGTTTGTGGGGTGGTATAAATATGAAAAAGAAAAAAAAAAGCCCTCACAGAGAGCTCTCCAGAAAATGATGTCAGATTCTGATCTTATAATTGCAGGAGCAGCAGTATAATTAGATTATTGCAGTTATGCTACAACTTATTTTGATTGTACTGTACTTACTTGTTAGTGATGTCTCATCAAAATCGATACATAAATGTAGGAGGTGTTATGTACACAAGAATGTCATATCCAATTCTAAATTCAAGGGGGATATAACTTGCATCTAGAAACTTTTGGACTATGTGTATATTTGTGACCGCATCAGGGATATAAAGTGAAGTCCATTCGTTTGTACCCATGTAGACCACTTTAGGGGACTTCCACCCATGGCACTAGTTACTGCACCCTATTTTACCAGTGAACTAGAGATTGTTTGCCACAGTATACAAGCACTGCTTCTCTTCCCAGGGTTCCGATAAGACATATTTTCGTAAAAAACATTTCTTATGATCCCTCCCTCATTGGAATGAGCTAAATCAGCTCATTCCAATGAGGGGTAATAGTTTTTGAGACACTTTTTATTTAGTATTTTTTTGCATCAATAAACTTTTTTTTAACCCTTGACCCAATGTAACGACCACAAAAATGGCCAGCACTATTCTCAAAAATCGGCAATTGATTTTCATTATTTTATAATTTTTTGTCTCAAAAACATAGGTTATGACCCCTCAATGGAACGAGCTCGATGAGCTCGTTCCAATGAGGGGTCATAATCTATGTCTTTGAGACAAAAATGAAAAAAATTAGTTATTCAAGAATTTTGTTTGCAAGTGTCGTCTGCTTTTCATGTTAGGTAAAGGGTTAAACAATACATAGCTCACGAAAAAGTTGTGTGTCACAGTAAAACACCGACAAAACATTCTCTGCAATCAAGAGGCGACATCGGAGAGTTATGTAGAAAACTCATTAGTCATCACTTGTGGTAGCACTGCGCATGTGTGTGTGTTGCGTGTGCATACGAGTCAGGGTGTGTGTGTGTGAGTGAGTGAATTGTTGACAATTCAACAGCAAAATATGAGATGGCCACTGGTGGCCATGTTTTTTGATGAAAATTAAAAAACAGCAACATGATAGCTCCCATCCAGACATCACTCTAAAGCCATATAAGAGAGTTGAAGAAGACTGAATGAGAGATGTACCCCCAGTGTGTGTGTGCTAAAGGAATTGTTGACAATTTATATGCCAAATCCAACATGGATGCAGCACCACATTTTTTTTTAAAAATTGAAAAAAATTGAAAGCTTGCATCTAGACATCACACCAAAGCTACATACGAAATCTGAAAAAAAGATTGGGTGAGAGATGTGGCCTGGGGGTTTGCTAATGGAATTGTTCACAATTTATATGCTAAATCCAAGATGGTGCAGGTGGCTATGCTTTTCAATGAAATTCCGAAAAATTTGATAGCTCCCATCTAGACATCACATCAAAGCTACACATGATAACTGAAAAAGATTGGGCAAGGGATGCGGCCTGTAGAGTGTGCTAATGAAATTGCGGACAATTAATATGCCAAATCCATGATGACTGCTGGTGGCCATGTTTTTCGACACAATTTAGAAAAATTTGACAGCTCTCATCAAGACATCGCACCAAAGCTACATATGAAATTTGAAAAAAGATCAGTTGAGAAATGCGGCCTGTAGGCTGTGCTAATGGAAATGTTGACAATTTATATGCCAAATCCAAGATGGCTGCAGACAGCCAGGTTCTTCAACAAAATTGGAAAAGCTTTGATTTATTTATTTATTTATTGATGTTTAAGGTCACATATTTATGCACAATGGCTGATCATGACCGTGACAGTTTTACGGGTGGAGGAAGCCGGAGTACCCGGAGAGAACCACCGAGCAACGACGAGCAGCTGCCAGCTCCCCAACATCGTAACTCCGCACTGCAGCACAGGCAGGGTTAGATTGGTTGAAGACATGCGTACCATCGACGTGCAGTACACCATAGTACACGGCATCATTGTGCCCCCACATGGGCAATGGGGGTGAAGAGTCTTGCCCAAAAGCTTTGATAGCTCTCATCGAAACATTGCTGCAAAGCCACACAAGTGTTAAAACTTTCTATTCCTTTTAACCCCTGCTACCCTGAATAGCATGGTCTCATACACTACTACAGTTAAAACTAGAAGTCCTGTCATGAAATGCGCACAAATAGCACGTTGATATGCGCGTTAATGTACGCGTTATGACCCAATTAAAACTATCATATTCTGTACATATGGCCTGTGCACAGGCAATGTTTCAGCCAATGGACCTCCGGGTAACCCGGAGGTCCATTGGCAGACACATTGCATGTGTTTGCTATGAGTAACCAGGAGAACCTGCCATGCTTTGGATGCCATTCGATATGGCAATTGCGAGCAATTAAGCCTAGATAAGCGCACTATTCGTGACAGGACTTCTAGTTTTAACTGTAACTAGAACTATCACTGAAGGTGATTAATACCCCCGCTTTGGGTTTTTAGAGGAATGCACTTCTGATCATGTAGGCGAAGGCCATAGAGAAATGTATACATAAAGATCATTTTTTGTTGTTGAAATTTGTATTTGCATGTGGCCTTCCACAGAACAGCACTGAATACTTAAAGAGCCCACACATATATGGTTTACATTTGGAAAAACACATTTACAATGTGCAACATGTATTCAAAATCGGTTCATTAATGTAGGAGAAGTTGCACACACAAGAATCCCATTTGAAAACCCATAATAAATCCAAGTTAAAGGGAGATAACCTGGTTAAAATTGTCGCAGATCAAAAATTTGGGAATATGCGTATGTTCACTTAGTTGTTATAATGTTTGAAAGGTTTCGTCAAAATTGATTGATAAATGTAGGAGGAGTTGCACGCACAATGTAGAAACCCATAATAAATCTAAGTTAAAGGGAGATAACCTAGTTAAAATTGCCACAGCTCAAAAATTTTGGAACATGTGCATGTTCACTTAGTAGTGATGATGTCTGTAAACTTTCGTCCAAATTGATTGATAAATGTAGGAGGAGTTGCGCACACAAGAATTTCATGCAGAAACCCATATTAAATCAAAGTTCAAGAGAGATAACCTGGTTAAAATTGTCGCAGATCAAAAAGTTTGGAATATGCACATGTTCACTTAGTAGAGATGATGTTTGAAAGGTTTCATCAAAATCGGTTCATTAATGTAGGAGTTGTGCACACAAGAATTTGTTGGAACGGAAAGACATAATAAATCTAAGTCAAAGGGAGATAACCTGGTTAAAATTGTCGCAGATCAAAAATCTTGGAATATGCGCATGTTCACTTAGTAGTGATGATGTCTGAAAAGTTTTGTCCAAATTGATTGATAAATGTAGGAGGAGTTGCACGCACAAGAATTTCATGTAGAAACCCATAATAAATCTAAGTTAAAGGGAGATAACCTAGTTAAAATTGCCACAGCTCAAAAATTTTGGAATATGCGCATGTTCACTTAGTAGTGATGATGTCTGTAAACTTTCGTCCAAATTGATAGATAAATGTAGGAGGAGTTGCGCACACAAGAATTTCATGCAGAAACCCATATTAAATCAAAGTTCAAGAGAGATAACCTGGTTAAAATTGGGGCAGATCAAAAAGTTTGGAATATGCACATGTTCACTTAGTAGAGATGATGTTTGAAAGGTTTCATCAAAATCGGTTCATTAATGTAGGAGGAGTTGCGCACACAAGAATTTGTTGGAACGGAAAGACATAATAAAAGGGAGATAACCTGGTTAAAATAGTCGCAGATCAAAAATCTTGGAATATGCGCATGTTCACTTAGTAGTGATGATGTCTGAAAAGTTTTGTCCAAATTGATTGATAAATGTAGGAGGAGTTGCGCACACAAGAATTTCATATAGAAACCCATATTAAATCAAAGTTCAAGAGAGATAACGTGGTTAAAATTGTCGCAGATCAAAAAGTTTGGAATATGCACATGTTCACTTAGTAGAGATGAAGGTTTCATCAAAATCGGTTCATTAATGTAGGAGGAGTTGCGCACACAAGAATTTGTCCGGACGGAAAGACGTACGGACGGACAGATGGATGTACGGACGTACAGGGCGATTCCTATATAGCCCCCACTTCTTCGAAGCGGGGGTATAAATACACCAAAACAGGCAATTCTATCAGATATTAGAGTGCAGGTTCAGTAATAATTATCATTAAATAACTATCTAATTTAACCGCTAAATACCACTTCTGTTTGACAATCTTTTGCTGGTCCCTGGAAAATCCACAGTGTGGAATCCGATACTGTATCACTATAGTTTGACAGACTATTTACGGGCGTGTTCAAATTCGCATAATTAGTTGTTCTGGTTACAGAGAGTACTTTACTCCCAGCTGGAATGAGTGTGCTTGAATGGCAGTCCAGGTTTTTTAATGAATTGATATTTTTTTTATCGTATCCATGCACATTGGGGGATTCCTCGCAAGTATGCACTTGTTACGAAAATAAGTGTAAACAAAAATAGTTCTTTTTTACTTCAATCCAATTTCCCCAAAAAAGGTTGAGGGAATTGTTTATGCAGGGTTGACATGCGATGTTGAACTATAAGTCAATTAAAAAACTTTTTATCACTACAGTGAAGTGATCTGCGTCATTGCATCACATCTTGCTGAGAAGGTCAGATCGCCGGATCAAACGAGCTGCCTGTGGCAGCTCATTTGATCCAGCAATCTGACCTCAGCAACTCGATGTGATACTACAACCCAGAGCACTTCACTGTAGTGATACATTAGAATCCTCTTAATTGAATATCCATTTTGCCAGTGAAAATTATTCATTTAACAGGAGTATACAATTAACAGGGATCTGGTCAGTTTCCTGTGTTCTGGGGGTAAACTGAGCATTTATTCTATTATATCTTGTTTGACAGAGCTCATAGAGCTCTGTCAAACAAGATATAATAGATTAAATGCCTGTATTGGATGCAGTGAGGCCAAAAAGGTTGATAAATAAGGGGAATTTGGTGCGTGTCTCAGTAATTTATTCAAGATATTACAAAAATTTATATACAATTAACAGGAGTTTACTCTACAACCCATATGCAATTAACAGATCAAATTTGTACTGAAGGTATGGTAAATGGTTTTGTGTTTGAAAATTATATTCAATTAACAGGGATATACAATTAAGAGATATCCAATTAAGTGGGCTCCACTGTAATATGTATTATCTTACAATCAACAAGTATTTTGTCTGTATTAACTCTGCAACTGTCATCCATCCAACACCCTGATACAGATGTTTGTATCAGGGGGTCGGATACAAGCACGTTCCTTTCAGGTGAGTTTGATTTTTTTTTTATTTTTGTTCATTCATACGAATAAATAGTTCATTATATATTCGTCTACATTCTTGATTTATCCCCAATACATTGTGAGATAAAATGATTATTACCATTATGTGGATGTACAAAATATGTATCAGATTCTCGCTCCAGGTTCTAAGGGGAGATCATGACTCGTCTTCGACTCGTCGTGATCTGCCCTTAGAACCCGGAGCTCGACTCGGATACGTATTTTGTACATCCACATAATGGTAATAATCTCTATTAATCCTATAGGGCTGTAGTATTAAATTATCTCGGATCCTCCTCAACAGTTAGTTGTTTCGTGAGTGGTCTACTCATGGACTGGAACCGTTTACCCAGTGCACATAATAACAAAATTCGCTATTTTGATTATTCTTGAAAATGTTCACAAAATTTCAACAAAACCATTTCATGTGACCCCCTCATTGGAATGCGTTCAACAAGCTCATTCCAATGAGGGGGGGAGGGGGTAGGGAGGGGGGGGTCACATGATGTGAATTTGTTGAAGCATTTTTTAAAATAGTTTTTTTTTCCAACCGCTCAATTTGTAAATTACTTGATGGATGTGTCCAATTTATTGGGTAAAGAGTCAACCCTTTGAAACATGTGATGCTTAAATTTTGGTATAAAGAAATAAACAGCTGCGCCATGAGCGCATGATACGCCCGTTATTAATTACAAGAGGAAACCACACAATATGAGTATACATGTGTACTTGTCAGGTTACATATACTTGCCACCAAAAAATCATGAAAATTGCTCAAAGTCCAACATGTGGAAAACTGCCTATATTTTGATGAATAAAGTCCCATAACTCTGGAATGACAAATAGGACAGCTACACAAATCGAAAGGGAGATTCCTTCTATCAACATATACTTGCAACCAAAAAATCATGAAAGTTAAAAAATTTATAGTAATTTATATATTTTTTATACTTACCAATGACCCAGACATAGCTGGTGCTAACTCTTAAAATATAGCGCCAAACACAAATTTTGCCCCCCAATCCCCAAAATTTGCATCTAAAACTAAAGAAAACATGTCCTGAAAGGCCCTCCACACTTCGCCCCTACTGCGCATGCGCAGTGTCAAGGACGTTCCGAAATTGGCGCCATTAATCATTCTAATAACCAGTGCCTGGTAAGCGCTATGTACTCAGCGGGGAGGCAAGAGTTCCCAACTCCTGGGAGGGCCATCCCCGTCTGGGTCATTGGTAAGTGTAAAAAATATATAAATTACTATAAATTTTTTAACATTTTTATACTGTACCAATGACCCAGACATAGCTGAATAGTAAAAAGGCTGGAGGGCCAAGGACATAGAGCAAAATGGAATACGCTCAATAAAATAAAATAGAGTCATCCCCTGTAGGGAAAAAGAAGTAATAGGCCTTACATGTATCTTTCTTATTTATGATAAATTAGAAAGATACAACACCTTCCAAAATTGAGCTTCATACATCCATGTACTCTATTAATATCCAATATAATCCTTATACTAATAATTTTTAAAGTAAGCCAATAAATAAAGTAAGTCTAGAGAATAGAGACTCTTATACTCCTAAAAGTGTCTGAGGATTGCATAATCATGTCCGTTGACATATGCAATATTCAAAAGCTATACTTTAAAAACTAAGACTTGAATGAATTTTAAAAACCTAAACTTCTCACTAAACAACCATCCCAATAACAGTTCAGAATTACTAACTCCGGAGGAGGTATCCCCTTGTTTTCATAGTAAAACAGGTGACCCAAGGGAACACCCTCCCCCCCCCCCTTTTTCTTGCCCTGGGTCAAATAGCCCAGAGCGAAGAGGGCAGCCGAACGGAGACACTGCCGAAACAGACAGCCTACCTAGCTATAGTAGCAACTGTTAAGTGAATGACATTCTGAGCAGTAGATAATAGACCTAACAATAGAGGCCTCCAGAAATGGACTCGATATTTCTGAGATAAAATTCATGAATGTGGATGGCTGAGCGCAATGAGCGGCCTTCAAAAATCTATAATAGCGACACTATTAATGTAAGCCCAAGAAGTAGAAGAACTCTTACTTCATGAGCCGAAATCTTAAGCACAACTGCTAAGTCAATGATATACCATAAGCAGTACCGATAGTTAATAGAATCCATTAACAATAAAATGGAGCGTAACGTCCTTCTACTAGACATCAAAGACAGAAGAAGCTTACGCCCATAGTAATAAACAGATATCTGTTTATAAATACATAAACTGTACCCGGAAAGAGTAAAGGCCTATGCCCATACGAAGACGGAAGGACCTTAAAATAATAGGTTCCGGATAATAGGAGCCTAACTCTTATGCAACAATCCAACCTAAATAGTAACGGAAGTATTGATTCCGAAACTACGAAAGTGAAAATCATCCATCGATAGTGCATGAAACTCACTGACTCTACAGTAAAAGAGAAACCAACAGAATTACTGTCTAAAAGGTCAGAATTTGAAAACTACTGTTTCCAGAGGCTCAAATGATTACTTAGCTAAATAAGAACCGAAGTTAAAATCCGTATAGGAATTTAATCTAAAGATTCTAAGTCTATTTATCAAAAAGTTACTAACTGACTTAGATAAAGAGACAAAAGACTCAATTGTAAACTATCGTAGAGTGCATAGGTATGAGGTAACATAAACCTATAACCTAAATAATAACAGGCTGCAGTAGATCTTGTGAAACAAGTATACTAAAAAATAGCAATGAGTAGTATGGAGGGATCAACAATATGAACATAATGATCCCTACACCATGACGGAAGAGCCTCCACTTTAGCCGCATAGAATAGCGAAGAAGAGGATCTCCTATAGTAAGAAATCGCGTCCAAAGCTCGTCCAGTACAGTGCTTACAATGCAATACGGACCACATAACGGAATACATGAAGGTTGCGACCTTGCTGGTTGTGATAAAGATGACACGATTTACCCAGTGAAAAAGATCCTCACATAGAGGAAGATTTCACGTTAAGACCCACAGTAGACAAGAGAGTAAATTACTCATGATCTCTGTGAAGATAGAGATGCTATCAACAGAAATGTATTGTGGTTGTTTATCTTAGCAATACCTGCTAAAACAACAGCGCCGGAGGATACGCGTATCCTATCATTCCGTCCTATAGATCAATAGAGCGTTAACAATATTAGCTCAGAGATCTGGACAAGCCAACACATACGTCTGCAATTGATTAGCAAGCTGTGTCATAAATAAATCATCATTGGGCGCTCCCATAGATAGCAAATCTGGTTGAATACTTGTTTGTTGAGAGTCCATTCTGACAGCAACAAGCGACCCGTAAGAGAACGGGAGTCCGATAAAACAATCAGACGACCCAGAATATGACGGACCAAAACTGAACTTGGTGTACTATAACCAACAGACGGATTCTTTCCATTAAATTGAATAACGGAAACGAAAGAGTGCCTCCCTGGTTCCGGAGATATGCCACCACTGTCGAATTAAAGGACAGGAATTTGGGCATGCGTTTCCGAATAATGTTCATGCAATGACATAAAGCAAGCCTAAAAAACATTATTCCGCGGAAGAAAACTGATTGCTAAAAGACTGCGAAACCCAAAGACCCTGGCACTTCGAATCCGTAGGGATCAGTATTATATCCCAATCTGTTTGACTGGCAACCGTCCTAACAGCCACACTCGGGTCCGGCAACTGCGGCGGCACTCTCTGAGTCAACCACCAAATGTTTGCCCCAGTCTGAATCTCTTGTAACACTAGATAGACAAGAGAACGTGTAAATCGAGCAATTCATGGATTGCCGAAAAGTTGCCGTCGAAGAGAAGCTCCTCCGAGAACGAAGCGACTCTGAGAGAGTTCTTAACCTTACTATCCACGCGTGTGGATGTAGCTAGGGCTGCGTCACGTCTAACTAACTCCAATCAGCCACTGAAGGGCGGAGTTATACGTGAACAAACTACTGCCCTCAAAAGAAATTACATTGAGAATAATATCCCGTAAATCTTTTCTTGAAGACGTAATGATAACGCCTCAGTAAGGCAGATTACGTATAATAAAGCGTCTAAGTTAAGTCTACTATACATAATGTCGTTCCCAACATTGAAATTGGAAAAGACATAAATGGCGAAAAAGAATATATGCAGTCTTTAATCACACCGTCTAGACGCATATGAACTCTCGGTATGCCCTGCTCTGCCAAAATAAACTATATGTATAAATGATAAAATGGCAGAAATGAGCAACGCGGACAAGAAACTAAACTATCATGCTTAGTAGCAGGCTTGTATATATATATATATAGCGTCGAAAAATAAAACACATGTTGTAATGACAATATTGGACTGTGTCGGTAAGTCAGGGACAATGTCCCTGAACCGATCGAAAAATCCGAGTCCAATGACGCTATAAGTCTCTTATCCAAGATCGCAGCAATGAAGTCCGAAATAATAATCACTGGAAGATAATGCCAGAAGATATGAAAGGCATCTTCCGATACTACTAAAGGGAAAACTCGAAATCTTTCGAATCCCTTTCGCCATCCTGTCGGACCCTATAAAGCGTTCGGTCGTCCGTACCTGATGCAACCGCGGACCGCACCGACCCAGCGCCGTCGGATAATTCCTGATTCGACCGAGAAACTGTCAATTGCTGGGATGCTGCGAAACAACTGTGCTAACTCGGATTGCACGTCCGTCACTGAGGCCTGAGGAGAAGCGGTCTTACGATGCATTGCCGCTGGAAGCTCCGTGATTGTTACCCCGTGCATACTACCAATATGCGAGCGAACGGAGTGTATAGGCCTCGTGTCCCTTGGCTACCGGATGGCGCGACCTATTCGCCGTGGAATCACTGAATGCCGAAACTGATCGGATACTCGAGGTCACGTAGCCAATGTGCGGTCGTGTGCCCTGCTGTGAGGATGAGGAAGCATTAAAGACAGTCTCTCGGACTGTCAATATAACGGAGCGTCCCGACCAACGGACATATGCTCCGAATGTAAAATATCTGAACCACAACATGCGGTCCCCTATGTTGTTGGGCGAGAGAGGGACCTCTCTCGCTCACAGCCCGGACGGACCTGGACAAGCCAGGAACCGGACTAACGGCTTCCTCCGATCTGTCCTCAATCTGCCGTCACTGGGTGAGTACTAAAGTAATTAAAGTGCTCGCATCACCCAAATCTCCTTCCTAGACCGCAACGGACGAACCCGGCAGCCGAACCATTCGATGAATGTACGCTACACCGGGTGAGCTAGCGAATGTCACTCCGTAGGCGATAGACATATTCCATGAGCACTTATTGCCGCTAACTCTTCATTAACTATGACGACAGAGGCACACTTTTGAAAGACATCTCCATAACTCTTCGAACAAGAAACCAGAAATGCTTGGTTAGCAAGCATAAAATAATAATATATATAGCGTCGTTCAATAATTCGAAAGTTTGTGTGACATTATTGGACTATGTCGGAACTGAGGGACGATGTCCCTGAACCGAACCAAAAATTTCTAAGTCCACCGACGCTATCACTTTCTTATCCGGCATCGCAGCATTCTGGTCCGACGAAAGAAGCTGTAGAAGACCAAGTCAGATGACATACACAACAGCATATGTTGTTCCGAAAGGGAAGGCTCGAAATCCTCCGAATCCCTTTCGGTATCCCGTCGGACCGGATGAAACTTTCGGACGTCCGTACCCGCTTCCGCGGAGCGTCCCGACCCAGCATCGTCGGATAAAATATATGCGACAGATTCAGTTGATGCTGGGATGCTGCGATAAACTGTGCTATTAAGGAAAGCACGTCCGTTCCCGAGGCCTGTGCAGTAGCGGTCTTACGATGCATTGCCGCCGGAAGCTCCGTGTACGTTGACTCCCGCACACTTCCTATGCGAACGTCCGGAGTCTGCAGGCCTCGTGTCCCTGGCTACCGGATGGTGTGACCTGGTCGCCGAAGAATCCTTGATCGGCGAAGCTGGTAATATATCGGCGGTCACGCAGCCAAGGTGCGGTCGTGTGCGCTGACGAGAAGAGGAAGCCTTAGCAGTCTCAGCGGACTGCCTATACAACGGAGCATCCCGAGCGACGGACGTATGCTCCGCTTGCGACACATTTTGTACCACAACATCTGGGGCCAGATGTTGTTGAACGAGAGAGGGGCCTCTCTCGCTTGCCGTCCGGATGGACCGGAACGAGCTATGAACCGGACTAAAAGGCTTCCTGCGTTCTCCCTCCGATCCGCCGTCACTGGGTGTGCATTAGGTTAATTTATAGTGCTCGCATCACCCCAACATTCCTTCTAGACCGCAACGGACGAACCCGGCTGCCGAACCATTCGGTGAATGGACGCTACACCGGGCGAGCTAGCGGACGTCAAAGGCCGTCGAACCTACTAGGGTCCTCTTAGGCAATTGGCGTATTTACATGAGCACTTTTCCGCTAGCCCTTCATTAATTCTGACGACGGAGGCACACTGTTGGAAGACATCACAGATACATCACCCTAATCTTGATCGTCTGAAATAGAAATTGATAAAGTAGAGTGACCCTGCAGGGAAAGGACCGGAGTGTCCAAATCCCCAATAACATACCATGACATACGCTTCCCAAATTGTCATCGAAATCATACGATACAGAACAGGAGTTAATGCGAGTACACTGACCACATATAGAATGAAAATAAGTCAGAGGAAGACTTCCTCTTAAAACAATTGATCAATATCCTTTCAATGTGAAAAGAAAACAAGTCCTGGTACTCGCACTAACCCCTGGCAATCAAAATACATAATAATAATATGATCCATTAATATAGAAAAAATAATTGAAATCAAAATATTTTGAAAAAATATTTTTTCAGAACAGCCCAAGTTTCTGAAAAGTAACGTTGAGCCCCAATGGATCCCAAGCCTAAGTGTGGACAAAAATTTTAAAAATATTTTAAACAATTTATTCAACACTTACGAACAATAATAATGTATCTAGTTATGATTAAAATAACATCAAGATATTATTTTTTAGAAATCCCCCCCTCACACAGAGGGCTGTTGTAAATGTAAACAATGAGTGTAAAAACACTAAAATAAGACTCCAGGCACCCAGGCCCGAAATCAGTTACCAAAAATACACCATCTGATGCAAAACAGAGACTTCCAGGGAAGAAACTGCAGAACATCAGATGGTAGATGCAGAACACAACGCCTAACCACCCGTAGGTGAAGACGTAAACATGGGGAAAGAACAGAATTCATTCTGTTATTCAGCTAAAACTCCCAAGAAAATTTAGTAATAATAATTACAAAAACTATGCCAAAAGCATGGGAGAATAGCAAGGGGGAACTTAAAGGACAGGGAGAGAGGAAAACACTTAAAAAACAGTGTAACTAAATAATCAGAATGACAACAAAATGGCTGCTGCCTTGAAAATAGGTAACTTAACATAATTTCATTAAAAAATTTTAAGTTACAGCCCTGATAATATTCTGTCACACATTCTTTTCCTCTCCTCCTTCTCTATCCTCCTTAGAATCACCATTTCACTAATATTTATGTGTCTGGCATCATTTAAACTGAGATTTATAAGCACAAAGATCAGTCAGATGTTAACTGATGAAGGGCCAAACTTAGAATGATTAATGGCGCCAATTTCGGAACGTCCTTGACACTGCGCATGCGCAGTAGGGGCGAAGTGTGGAGGGCCTTTCAGGACATGTTTTCTTTAGTTTTAGATGCAAATTTTGGGGATTGGGGGGCAAAATTTGTGTTTGGCCCTATATTTTAAGAGTTAGCACCAGCTATGTCTGGGTCATTGGTACAGTATAAAAATATTGCTCTAAGCATTTTCAAGTTATTGTTCGAAATGTGAAAAGTTAAAAAATTTATAGTAATTTATATATTTTTTATACTTACCAATGACCCAGACTTAGCTGGTGCTAACTCTAACAAAACCAGGGCCAAACACAAATTTTGCCCCCCAATCCCCAAAATTTGCATCCAAAACAAAAAGAAATCATGTCCTAAAGGACCTCCATACTACGCCTCTACTGCGCATGCGCAGTGACGCAGTCGTCCCGAAATTGGCACCAATTATCATTCTTACTGGCAGTGCCTGGTCAGCGCTATGTACTCAGTGGGGAGGCAAGAGTTCCCAACTCCAGGTAGGGCCATCCCCGTCTGGGTCATTGGTAAGTATAAAAAATATATAAATTACTATAAATTTTTTAACATTTTTATACTGTACCAATGACCCAGACTTAGCTGAATAGTAAACAGGCTGGAGGGCCTAGGACATGGAGGAAAATCCAATAAGCTCAACTATATAGTAAAGTAACCCCTTAAGGAGAAAAGGAGTATTAGGCTTTACATGTATCTTTCTTATTTAATATTAAATTAGAAAGATACACTACCCTTAATAATTGAGCACAATAACATTCATGTTCTCTATTAACATCCAGTATAACCCTTATACTAATTATTTTTAAAGCAAGCCAATAAATAAAGTAGTCCAGAGAATTGAGACTCTTTATAGTCATTTAAAAGTGTCCGAGTATTGTATATTAAAGCCCGTTTGACACTTGACATATACAAATGCTTCACACCAAGCTACACTTTAAAAATAAGACATGAATGAATTTAAACATTAATATTACACTTTAAAACCATCCCGGAAGCGACTCAGAAATACTGACTTGGAGGAGGCATTCCCTTGCTTTTCACTATAAAGCAGGTGACCTAAGGGAACACCCGCCCCCCCCCCCCCCCCCTTCCCCTTGCCCTGGGTCAAATAGCCCAGAGCGAAGAGGGCAGCCGGACGGAGTTACTGCCGGAACAGAAAGCCTGCATAACTATAGTTGCAACTGTTTAGTGGACGACATTCTGAGCAACAGATAACGGACCTAAACAATGCAGGTCTCCAGAAATGGACTCAATATTTCTGAGATAAAAATTCGTAAATGTGGATGGCTGAGACCAATAAGCAGCCTTCATTAAATCTGTAATAGCAACACTATTAGCATAAGCCCAGGAAGTAGAAAGAGCTCTTACTTCATGAGCAGAAATCTTAAGCACAGACTGCTGAGAAGAAGATAAATCTTCATAAGCAGTACGGATAGTTAACTGAATCCATCTAGCAATAGAATGGACTGAAATGTCCTTTCTATTAGGCATCAAAGACAGAAAGAAACGTTTCCGTCCCTTTCTGATAAACTGAGATCTCTGTTTATAGATACGTAGTGCTCTAACAGGACAGAGTAAAGGCCTACGCCCGTCTGAAGACGGAAGAGCCTTAATAACAATAGGTTCCGGATATTTATTAGGAGCCTGATTCTTAGCTAAAAAACCCACATTAGTAGTGAAGGTGATAGTGTTCCCAACACTACGATAATGAGAATCATCCACCGATAGTGCATGAAGCTCACTGACTCTTCTGGCAGAAGAGAAAGCTAAGAGAAAAGCTGTCTTATAAGATAAGAATTTGAAATCTACTGTCCCAAGAGGTTCAAATGGCTTTTCCTTCAATTTAAGGAGAACCCAAGCTAAATTCCACTTAGGAATTAATCTAAGAGTTCTGGGTCTATTTATCGAAAAGTTTCTAACCAACTTCGATAAAGAGACATTAGATCCAATTTGTAAACTATCATGATGTGCATAGGTATCAGATAACATAGATCTATAACCCTTTATAGTAACAGGCTGCAGTTTGATTTCGTCAAACAAGTATACTAGAAAGTTTGCAATGTCTGGTATAGAGGAATCAAATATATCTACAGAATGATCCCTACACCAACGACGAAAAACCTTCCACTTAGCCGCATAGTTTAGCGAAGAGGAGGTCCTCCTACAGTTAGAAATCGCGTCCACTGCTCGTCCTGTAAAGTGCTTGCCATGCAAGAAGGACCGCACAACGGAAAAACGTGAAGGTTGAGACCTTGCGGGTTGTGATGGAGTTGGCGCGATTTCCCCTGCGAAAGAAGATCCTCCCGTGGAGGAAGCTTCCGCGGTAGGTCCCACAAAGGACACCTGAGTAGATTTATCCACGGTCTCTGTGGCGACAGAGATGCTACCAATAGAATCTTGCATTGAGATTGTTTTATCTTTAGCAATACTTGTTGAATTAACGGCGCTGGAGGATACGCATATCCTATCATTCCGTCCCAAGGGATCGACAGAGCGTCTACTGCAAATGCTCTTGGATCCGGACACGGAGACACATACGTCTGCAACTGATTGTTGAGATGTGTCGCAAATAAGTCTATCATTGGCCGTTCCCATTGGTAGCAAATATGATTGAATACTTGTTTGTTGAGAGTCCACTCCGACGGCAACAAACGACCCTTTCGTGAAAGGGAGTCTGCTAGCACATTCAGACGACCCGGTATGTGACGGACCGAAAGAAGAACGTGATGTTCTAACGCAAACAGAAGGATTCTTTCCGTTAGATTGAACAACGGAACTGAATGAGTGCCTCCCTGATTCCGTATATACGCCACTACTGTCGTATTGTTGGATAGGATTTGGACATGAGCATCGTGAATAATGTCCATCCAGTGACGTAACGCAAGCCAAATTGACATCATTTCCTTGATGTTTATGTGCTTGCACAGGAATTGCGGATCCCAAAGACCCTGGCATCTCGAATCCGTTGGGATTAATGATGCACCCCAACCTGTTTGACTGGCATCCGTCATAACGGTAAAACTCGGATCCGGCAACTGCAGCGGAACTCCTTGAGTTAACCACTGAATGTTTGCCCAAGTCTGAATCTCTTGTTTCACTTGATCTGACAAGAGAACGTCTACATCGAGCGAATGAATTTTCACACTCCAATTCTGAGGCAGGAAAATTTGAAGAGGACGTGTGCGTAACCGCCCCATCGGAATGAGATCCGCGGCGGCTCCGCACAGACCTATCAGTCTCATAAATTTTCTCGCCGTGACTTTGTCTGCGTGCAGACAATAGCGAGCGTAACAACTGACTAATTTCGCTCTGGTTAACGGCAGACGAACGAGATTGTTGTGCGTCTCGAAGCTCATTCCCAGATGAGTGAATGACTTGGACGGCACCAGATCCGACTTCTCCTCGTTTACTATAAAACCGAGACGTCGGAGCAATAGAAGAAGATTCTGAACATCGTTCTGAAGAGTTAACTCGTTGCCGTACCTCTGAAGAATGTCGTCCAGATAGGCCGCCGTTACCGCAGACGAATGAGCTCGGAAGTAGATCATTACCGAGTTCATTACCCGAGTGAAAGCCCAGGGTGCTAGATTCAATCCGAAGCACATCGCCCGGAATTGATACACCACTCCAAGGACTGCGAAGCGTAGATACTTTCGGAATGTCGGATGTACCATGACGTGAAAGTACGCATCTTTGAGATCTATGCTCGTTGCATAATCGTTCACCCGAATACTCGCTCTGACCGATCGAATCGTCTCCATATAAAACTTCGGAGCGACGATCAGCTTGTTTATCCAGCTCAAATCTATGACTGGACGGAACGAGCCGTCTGGTTTCGGAATCAGAAACAGATGGCTGTAGAATCCCGGAGATTCCTGGTTTTCTACGACCTCTACCGCGTTCTTCATTAAAAGAGACTGCACTTCTGATAACAGAGCGTCTCTTTTCTGTGGATCTGACGGAAGATGAGTCCACTTTGGACTTCGAGTTAATGGAGGCTTTCGTTTGAAGGATATCTTTAGACCTTCCGAAGTCACTCCTCTCACCCAAGGGTCGTCCGTAATCGACGCCCACTCTTGTGAAAAGCTCGACAACCTTCCGCCAACCGGAACGCGATAGAGGTTTAAGCCATCACCTCCTGGACCTGCGAGGCCTGCGGTAGGAGAAACCACGTCTTCCACGACCCGCACCTCGCCTCGTCGACCTCGGGGCGTCCGACCGATTGTCCCGGCCTGAAGGACGTCCCGAACGAGAGTCGCTATCCTGACGGTCTCTCGAATAAGACCAAGAGGGCGCACCGGAACCTCTATAGGAACCTCTCTTGGGCGCATTAGACCCAGAAGTGCCTGTATCCGACTTCTGTATCCGACTTCTTAGGAGCAGATCTGAACAACAGAGAATCATTAGCTTTCTTTTTAATTTTATCATAAATAGCGGAAAGCTTGCCGTCAAAGAGAAGTTCTCCTGAGACCGAAGCGACTCTAAGAGAGTTCTTCACCTTAGAATCCACTAGTGTGGATGTAGCTAGGGCTGCGTCACGTCTAACCAACTCCAGATTTGCCACTGAAAGGGCGGAGTTACACGTGGAATAAGCTACTGCCCTTGAAAGAAGTCTTAAAGAGGATTGTATATCCTGAAACTCTTCCCCTTGAAGGCGCAGTGATAACGCCTTAGTAAGGTGATCTGCGTAAGATAAGGCATCTAAATTGGCTCTGTTAGACGCAATAGCTGTTTCCAACACCGCAGTTGGAATAGAAGCTGACGACGGTAATGATAGCTCTAAGTCTTCCGCCTCGTCGTCCATACGCAGAGGAACTCTCGGTATACCCTGTCCTGCCGTATCGAATTTATTCCTTGCATTAATGAAAGGCAGGTTGAGAGTATTAGCGGACAAGAAACCTGCTTTCCCCGTCCTGGAAGCAAGTTTAAATATAGCGTCGTTCAATAATTCAAATGTTCTAGCAACATTATTGGACTGCGACGGAAACTCGGGAGCGATGTCCCTGAACCGCTCAAAAAATTCAGAGTCCAATGACGCTATAATTCTCTTGTCCGGAAGCGCAGCAGTCTGGCCCGACGGAACAACTTGAGGGAGAAAGTGCCGGATGAAGTCCACGGCAGCTTTATGTTGTTCCGAAAGGGATAGCTCCAAGTCATCCGTATCCCTTTCACCATCCGGTCGGACCTCATGATGTTCCCGGTCGTCCGCCCCCGATGCTTCGGCGGAGCGTACCGACCCAGCGCCGTCGGATAATTCTCGATCCGACACCGTTTCTGTCGGCTGCTGGGATGCTGCGATAAGCTGTGCTATCTGCACAAGAATGTCCGGCGTCTAGACCTGTGGAGGCGCAGTCTTTCGCTGCTTCGCCGAGGGCAGCTCCGCATCAGATGGCTCCCGCATACTTTTCCTATGCGAACGTCCAGAGTCCATCGGTCTCGAATCCCTGGCTGCCGGATGGTGTGACCTGGTCGCCAAAGAATCCTTCATCGGCGAAGCTGGTAATATATCGGCGGTCACGCAGCCAAGGTGCAGTCGTGTGCGCTGACGAGAAGAGGAAGCCTTAACAGTCTCTGCGGACTGCTTATACAACGGAGCGTCCCGAGCGACGGACGCATGCTCCGCTAAAGACACATTTTGTACCACAACATCTGGTCCCAGATGTTGTTGTACAAGAGAGGGACCTCTCTCGCTCGTGGCCCGGCTGGACCTGGACGAGCTAGGAACCGGACTAAAAGGCTTCCTCCGTTCTCGCTTACTATCCGCCGTCACTGGGTGTGCATCTATTATGTTTATAGTGCTCGCATCACCCAAAATTTCCTCTTGGACCGCATCGGACGAACCCGGCTGCCGAACCATTCGGTGAATGGACGCTACACCGGGCGAGCTAGTGGACGACATTTGTCTAATCTCCATGAGCACTTTTGCCGCTAGCTCTGAATTCATTTGTGACGACGGACGCACACTTGAAGAAGATAACATGGAAACATCACCCTGTTCTGGTTCCTCTGAAATAGAAACTGAGAGAGTAGAGTGACCTTGCGGAGAAAGAGCCGGCATCGCTCTTTCTCCAGAAACAACATATCGTGACACACGTTTCCAATGTTTCTCATCCCAATGTTCACATATAGGACAGGGATTAATGCGAGAACACTGACTACAATTAATACAATGATCATGAAAGTCAGAGGAAGATTTCTTCCTATTACAATTTGAACAACGTCCCTTCATTGTGAAAGAACAACAATAAGTCCTAGTTACTCGCAAAAACCCCTGACACAAAGATACATAATAACATGATCCATTAATAAATGAAAAAACAATTGCAAAACAAAATAATTTTGAAAAAATATTTTTTCAGCGAAGCCCAAGTTGCTGAAAAGTAACGTTGAGCCCCGATGGATCCGATGGCAAAGTGTGGTCAAAAATTTTAAATTTACATTAAATAATTAATGAGACACTTTCGGATAATATAAATGTATCTTATAGTGAGATAAACTACAGCAAAGGCAAACAGCCCCCCTCAAAAAAGGCTGTTGCCAATGAAAACAAACAGTGTAAAAACACCAGAAAACATGACTCCAGGCACTGAAAAAACTGGCCCGGAATCAGTCATCAATTACACTCTATCTGATGCAAAACAGAGACTCCCAGGGGAGAATCTGCAGAACATCAGATGGAAGATGCAGAACACAAACTTTATACACCCATGGGTGAAAACGTAACTATGGGGAAAATAACAGAAAACATTCTGTAACCAAGCAACTCTCCCAGGAAATTTTTAGAACTGAAATTTCTCAAAAATATGCCAAAAGCATGGGAGAATTGCAAGGGGGGACTTTAGAAGGCTAGGGGAGAGGAAACACTGAATAAGCAGTGCAACAATTAGCAAGAATGACAACAAGAGGCTCATGCCTCGAAAATAGGCAACTTAACATAATTTCATCAAAAAATTTTAAGTACAGCCCTGATTATTTTTTGTCACTTCTTTTTCCTCTCCTCCTTCTATCCTCCTTAGAATCACATTTTCTCCAAAAATTACGTGTCTGGCATCCTTTAAACTGAGATTTACAAGCACAAAGATCAGTGAGATGTTGACTGATGAAGGGCCAAACAGAGAATGATAATTGGCGCCAATTTCGGGACGACTGCGTCACTGCGCATGCGCAGTAGAGGCGTAGTATGGAGGTCCTTTAGGACATGATTTCTTTTTGTTTTGGATGCAAATTTTGGGGATTGGGGGGCAAAATTTGTGTTTGGCCCTGGTTTTGTTAGAGTTAGCACCAGCTAAATCTGGGTCATTGGTACAGTATAAAAATATAAAGTCCCATAACTCTGGAATGACTACACGATCAGTGACACCAACTGAAAGGAAGCTTCCTTCCATCAACATAAACCACGTACCAAAAAATCGTGAAAATCTCTCAAAGCGTTCTCGAGTTATCGTACGACCAGTAAAAAATCAACAATTTTCTAAGTAATAAAGTCCTATAACTCTGGAATGACTAATCGAACGGTGACACTAAACGAAAGGGAGCTTCCCTCCATCAACATAAACCATCTACCAAATGAAAGTGTCAATAACACTGTAGCTCAACTTGACAAACTTGAACTTGGTAAGTTATAAATGAAATGGCAAAATTGAAGATCATTGGTACCAATGCCATTTTTTTTGCCAGTGGGAACATTTTTTGACAGAAACCGAAGAAAATCGATAGCTCCCATCTTGAGGCCTCCCCAAACAAGCATGCCAGGTTTCAAAGCAATCCAATCATAAATGTGCCCTGTAGGGTGTATAAAAGGGAAATATTGTGGTCTGACTAGACTAAATTCTAAGAACGTTGGCCAAGTCAACATTTTTTGACGGAAATGGAAGAAAATCGATAGCTCCCATCTAGAGGTCACCCTAAATAAGCATACCAGGTTTCAAAGCAATCTAATCATAAATGTGCCCTGTAGGGTGAGCCAAAGGGAAATATTGTGGTTTGACTAAACTAAGTTCTAAGAACGTTGGCCGCGGCAACATTTTTTGACGGAAATTGAAGAAAATCGATAGCTCCCATCTAGAGGTCAACCCAAACAAACATGCCAGGTTTCAAAGCAATCCGATCATAAATGTACCCTGTAGGGTGTGCCAAAGGGAAATATTGAGTCTTCTGACTAAACTAAGTTCTAATAACGTTGGCCGCGGCAACATTTTTAGACAGAAATTGAAGAAAATCGATAACACCCATCTAAAGGTCTCCCCAAACAAGCATACCAGGTTTCAAAGCAATCTGATCATAAATGTGCCCTGTTGGGTGTGCCAAAGGGAAATATTGAGGTCTGACTAAACTAAGTTCTACGAACGTTGGCCGAGGCAACATTTTTTGCCGGAAATTGAAGAAAATCGATAGCTCCCATCTAGAGGTCACCCTAAATAAGCATACCAGGTTTCAAAGCAATCAAATCATAAATGTGCCCTGTAGGGTGTGCCAAAGGGAAATATTGTGGTTTGACTAAACTAAGTTCTAAGAAAGTTGGCCGTGGCAACATTTTTTGACGGAAATTGAAGAAAATCGATAGCTCCCATCTAGAGGTCACCCCAAACAAGCATGCCAAGTTTCAAAGTAATCTGATCATAAATGCGACCTGTGAGGTGTGCCAAAGGAAATTGTGGACGTACGTACTGACGTACTAACATACTAACGTACGTACGTACGCCGACGGACGAGAAGTGATGGCAATAGCTGAGCTTGACTTTGTCAAGTTGAGCTAAAAATCGTGAAAATCTCTCGAAGCGTTCTCGAGTTATCGATCGACGTGTAAAAATCAACAATTTTCTAAGTAATAAAGTCCCATAACTCTGGAATGACTAATCGAACGGCGACACTAAATGAAAGGGTGCTTCCCCCTATCGATATACACCACCTACCCAAAAATCACGAAAATCTCTCAAAGCGTTCTTGAGTTATCGTACGGCATGTGACCGGACGGACAGACGGACAGCAGTATACCATAATACGACCCGTTTTTTTCAAAACGGGCGTATAAAAACTGGCATTCAATGACAAGAAGCCATAATAACAATCAAATTGGTGAGGAGGATTAACAATAATTTAATCCTACAGATCCCTATGGGGGGGGAGGGGGGTGAAGTATTAAATTATTACTGAATCTCCCTGTGAAAACAAAATAGATTTGTCCACTTTGCTGTAAATTATATTCTTTCAGACAATAACATCCTGGAGCTCAATGTTGGGAGTATTAACATGAGTTTCAATCCATGACTGTATGGTGCTAGCATCCTTATTGGTTCCTTCTAGAGTGTCTATTTCACAGATCTTAAAGCAGATTTCTCAAGTTGGAAACATATGCTACTCAAAAAAGTTTCTCAAGCACCAGGTTTTATTTTACCCAGTAAAACAGACCTTATTTACCACAGTCTACAAGCACTGCTCCTCTTCCTGTTCTGCTACAGTTAAAACTAAAAGTCCTGTCATGAAATGCGCACAAACAGCACGTTGATATGCGCATTAATGTACGCGTTATGGCCCAAGTAAAGCTATCAAATTCTGTACATATGGCCTGTGCACAAACAATGTTTCAGCCAATGGACCTCCGGGTAACCCGGAGGTCCATTGGCAGAAACATTGCATGTGTTTGCTATGAGTAACCAAGAGAACTTGCCATGCTTTGGATGCCATTCGATATGGCAATTGCGCGCAATTCCAACATGCAATTAAGCCTAGATAAGCGCACTATTCGTGACAGGACTTCTAGTTTTAACTGTACAGGTTCATTGACCATGACACAATGAAACACTACTCTTTTGTGGAAGCTGAAAATTGAGACAATGAAAAAAAACAAAAACAAAAACTTACCCAATCAGCGGGACAGAAGTTGACAGCTTCTGCAAAATTATATCCTTGATTAAAACCAGCATGGTATGCTCTTGGAAATGTAACGACAAACTCTCCTGCATGTTGGTCAGTCCTGACGATCTACAAAAAACAGTAAGAAGATTTGATTACACTACAGTTATTACAATGTAACTGAATACTGGTTAACAATAATAATTTAGTTTTTTCCTGTGGACTACTATTTCTCTTTCGCCATGTCAGGAAGTGTTACATTGAACTTTGGCTTGATGCACCGTGAAGTGAAATCTAGATATTGAGATCTAAAGATATGGACCTGTTAAGTTACACCTGGGGCATTAGAGGGGAAGCTATCAAGACTGCAGGCAGCACTGACGTCTGTATATTGACGACATCTCAACCAAAAGAGCACAAGCACCTTTATTGTTATTTTGTTTTTTTTAGCTTTACATGTAATTTGTTCATATAGGGTATGGTAATCATATAGGCTATGCCTGTTTACCAAACCTATTTCTGTTCTAGAGAAATAAAATACTGTTAAAAAAAACAACACAATAAGAATCAACAACATATTAATGTCAACACCAAATCATTCAAAAGGACAAAACGTTAAAAATCTGTTTCTCAGGCGCTCATGTATTTTGGCTGCTACATGCCCTCTTTTTATAACCAATGCAAATTTTAAAAAATAAAAATAAAATGGTTTATGTTTGTATTTGTTTTATGTTTATATTTTACCCAAGTTAATAAAATTGATAAATTTGTCCCCTGAGTGCAAGAAGGCTTTGCAATGCTTTAGGAGTGCAAGAAGGCTTTGCAATGCTTTAGCATTGCAAAGCCTTCTTGCAATCAGGGGACAAAATACACCACCACACAGGCTATTATGCAGATTATGAGGCCTAAAACATAAAACAAACAAAGAACATGAACTTTTGATGATGAAGAAATAATTACAAAAATAAACCAGGGGCTCAAGTGAGCCTAAAATGCTCACCTGGCTCAAGTTTTCAAAAGAGATGAGTGTATCAGTGATCAACAGTAAGAGCAATTTTTTGATTTACTTTGACACAACAAAGGCAACTTTTTTTGGCCATTCATTTCTGCTGGTCCTAGGAAAGCTATCTAGCAAGCTCTGTTCTGTGATTTTTTGTTTTTGTTTTTCAACTACTGTGGTTCTCTTCCACCCCCCCCCCCCCCCCCCCCCAGAAAAACACAACAAAAAATTGTTTGTTCATGGCATCAATAGAATCTTTGGAAACCACATTGCAGTCTTGAGAGGGTTAAATTAAAGACATGCACACAGGAATCAGATAAGTTGTTTTCCAGCATAGAAAGGGTTCATTCAACATGAAATAACTTATATGTGCACAGTAGTGAAAGAGTCCATCATGAAATAAAATCTTTGAAAAAACACACTGAAGTCATGAGAGGGTTAAATTAAAGATATTCATACAGGAATCAGATCAATTTTTTTTCATTTTTTTCAGGGAACCAGAAAAATACATCTACAGTATACAGTTATCAGATGTTTTCCAGCATTGAAATGGTTCATTCAACATAAAATAAAACAAACAAAAGTCAACAGAATTTTCAGATTGAAATAACAAAATAACAATGTTCATAAC
This sequence comes from Pictodentalium vernedei, assembly GCA_031216915.1. Classification (NCBI taxonomy): domain Eukaryota; kingdom Metazoa; phylum Mollusca; class Scaphopoda; order Dentaliida; family Dentaliidae; genus Pictodentalium; species Pictodentalium vernedei. The sequence goes on from CM062296.1 coordinate 33,716,450, forward strand.
AGAAGGTTTGTTATGTTAAGAACAATATGGCAATCAAAGTTCTCAGTGAATGAAAAATCCTCCAGGATAAACTAATGCAAAAATGCTGACTCATCATTTTTGCAATACCCTCTACCGGGCACCCTGATTGAACTGGTGGCAATTTTTTTTAACTAATCCCTTCTTCCAGTCCTAAGGATGCTTCATACCAAATAACAGTCCTCTGTTCCTTGTGGTTTGCGATAAATGGGCTTTTGATTTTTTTTTCTCTTTTTAGCCCCTGGGGTTGTCACAGGGCTGTGAATTTTTTTTTTTAGGCATCTATCAATTACTTCAGACCCACTACATGCCAAATTTGGTTAAAGTTGGCCCACCGGTTCTTGAAATAGAAATTTCGGGCAGAGCCCAAAATGGATATGCCCCCACAGAGCACCCATATATTGACCTATCAACTTCCCTTGAACAAACTTTAATCTTCTACACCAATGGATGTTCCATACCGAATATCAAGGCATTCCCTCTGGTGGTTCATGAGAAGAAGATTTTTAAAGGTTTTTATGCTTTTGGGGCATAAAACAGAGCCCGAAGAAGGCAGCCACTTCAATTGAACAAAACAGAAAGGGTATACTCCAGGGATGGTTTATGCAATATATGTTTGAATTGTGAAGAAGAAACCAAGTGTGCAAAAGTTAACGGACGATGGATGCCAAGTGATGGCAATAGCTCACACTGACTTGCAGTCAGGTGAGCTAAAAATAAAATTAAAAAAACGCCCATCCGCATGCTTATAGGAACAAGCTTAGTAAGCCAATTCCAATGAAGTGTCATCAGTTATGTTTTGGAATAGCACTGGCTGCTACGTTAACCCTTAAGGAACTGGACAAAGGCCAAATGAAATGAAAGTGTCAATGACACTGTAGCTCAACTTGACAAACTTGAACTTGGTAAGTTATAAATGAAATGGCAAAATTGAAGATCATTGGTACCAATGTTATTTGATGAAATTTCAACATAATAGCACAACGTCAGAGTAATCCATGCATTTTTAAATGTAATATGTGAGACTGGCTAAAGGAAGAATGTTGATACGCAAATGCAGTATGTTCAGAGGTTATAGTAAATGGCAGCTTTTTTCACAGAAATGAATGCTTATCAACAGCTCTTATCTAAAGTTCATAAATGTGCCCTGTAGGGCGTCCCAAAGGGAAATATTGAGGTCTGACTAAACTAAGTTCTAAGAACGTTGACAGCGGCAACATTTTTCGGCGGAAACTGAAGAAAATCGATAGCTCCCATCTAGAGGTCACCCCAAATAAGCATGCCAGGTTTCAAAGCAATCTGATCCAAAAAGTGTCCTGGAGGGTGTGCCAAAGGGAAATATTGAGGTCTTCTGACTAAACTAAGTTCTAAGAACGTTGGCCGTGGCAACATTTTTTGACGGAAATGGAAAAAAATCAACAGCTCCTATCTAGAGGTCACCCCAAACAAGCATACCAGGTTTCAAAGCAATCCAATCATAAATGTGCCCTGTAGGGTGTGCCAAAGGGAAATATTGTGGTCTGAATAAACTAAGTTCTAAGAACGTTGGCCGTGGCAACATTTTTTGACAGAAATTGAAGAAAATCGATAGCTCCCATCTAGAGGTCACCCTAAACAAGCATACCTTGTTTCAAAGCAATCCAATCATAAATGTGTCCTGTAGGGTGAGCCAAAGGGAAATATTGTGGTCTGACTAAACAAAGATCTAAGAACGTTGGCCGCGGCAACACTTTTTGACGAAAATTGAAGAAAATCAATAGCTCCCATCTAGAGGTCACCCTAAACAAGCATGCCAGGTTTCAAAGAAATCCAATCATAAATGTGCCCTGTAGGGTGTGCCAAAGGGAAATATTGAGGTCTTCTGACTAAACTTAGTTCTGTGAACGTTGGCAGCGGCAACATTTTTTGACAGAAATTGAAGAAAGTTAAAAAATTTATAGTAATTTATATATTTTTTATACTTACCAATGACCCAGACTTAGCTGGTGCTAACTCTAACAAAACCAGGGCCAAACACAAATTTTGCCCCCCAATCCCCAAAATTTGCATCCAAAACAAAAAGAAATCATGTCCTAAAGGACCTCCATACTACGCCTCTACTGCGCATGCGCAGTGACGCAGTCGTCCCGAAATTGGCGCCAATTATCATTCTTACTGGCAGTGCCTGGTCAGCGCTATGTACTCAGCGGGGAGGCAAGAGTTCCCAACTCCAGGGAGGGCCATCCCCGTCTGGGTCATTGGTAAGTATAAAAAATATATAAATTACTATAAATTTTTTAACATTTTTATACTGTACCAATGACCCAGACTTAGCTGAATAGTAAACAGGCTGGAGGGCCTAGGACATAGAGGAAAATCCAATAAGCTCAACTATATAGTAAAGAGGTAACCCCTTAAGGAGAAAAGGAGTATTAGGCTTTACATGTATCTTTCTTATTTAATATTAAATTAGAAAGATACACCACCCTTAATAATTGAGCACAATAACATTCATGTTCTCTATTAACATCCAGTATAACCCTTATACTAATTATTTTTAAAGCAAGCCAATAAATAAAGTAGACCAGAGAATTGAGACTCTTTATAATCATTTAAAAGTGTCCGAGTATTGTATATTAAAGCCCGTTTGACACTTGACATATACAAATGCTTCACACCGAGCTACACTTTAAAAATAAGACATGAATGAATTTAAACATTAATATTACACTTTAAAACCATCCCGGAAGCGACTCAGAAATACTGACTTGGAGGAGGCATTCCCTTGCTTTTCACTATAAAGCAGGTGACCTAAGGGAACACCCGCCCCCCCCCCCCCCCCCTTCCCCTTGCCCTGGGTCAAATAGCCCAGAGCGAAGAGGGCAGCCGGACGGAGTCACTGCCGGAACAGAAAGCCTGCATAACTATAGTTGCAACTGTTTAGTGGACGACATTCTGAGCAACAGATAACGGACCTAAACAATGCAGGTCTCCAGAAATGGACTCAATATTTCTGAGATAAAAATTCGTAAATGTGGATGGCTGAGACCAATAAGCAGCCTTCATTAAATCTGTAATAGCAACACTATTAGCATAAGCCCAGGAAGTAGAAAGAGCTCTTACTTCATGAGCAGAAATCTTAAGCACAGACTGCTGAGAAGAAGATAAATCTTCATAAGCAGTACGGATAGTTAACTGAATCCATCTAGCAATAGAATGGACTGAAATGTCCTTTCTATTAGGCATCAAAGACAGAAAGAAACGTTTCCGTCCCTTTCTGATAAACTGAGATCTCTGTTTATAAATACGTAGTGCTCTAACAGGACAGAGTAAAGGCCTACGCCCGTCTGAAGACGGAAGAGCCTTAATAACAATAGGTTCCGGATATTTATTAGGAGCCTGATTCTTAGCTAAAAAACCCACATTAGTAGTGAAGGTGATAGTGTTCCCAACACTACGATAATGAGAATCATCCACCGATAGTGCATGAAGCTCACTGACTCTTCTGGCAGAAGAGAAAGCTAAGAGAAAAGCTGTCTTATAAGATAAGAATTTGAAATCTACTGTCCCAAGAGGTTCAAATGGCTTTTCCTTCAATTTAAGGAGAACCCAAGCTAAATTCCACTTAGGAATTAATCTAAGAGTTCTGGGTCTATTTATCGAAAAGTTTCTAACCAACTTCGATAAAGAGACATTAGATCCAATTTGTAAACTATCATGATGTGCATAGGTATCAGATAACATAGATCTATAACCCTTTATAGTAACAGGCTGCAGTTTGATTTCGTCAAACAAGTATACTAGAAAGTTTGCAATGTCTGGTATAGAGGGATCAAATATATCTACAGAATGATCCCTACACCAACGACGAAAAACCTTCCACTTAGCCGCATAGTTTAGCGAAGAGGAGGTCCTCCTACAGTTAGAAATCGCGTCCACTGCTCGTCCTGTAAAGTGCTTGCCATGCAAGAAGGACCGCACAACGGAAAAACGTGAAGGTTGAGACCTTGCGGGTTGTGATGGAGTTGGCGCGATTTCCCCTGCAAAAGAAGATCCTCTCGTGGAGGAAGCTTCCGCGGTAGGTCCCACAACAGACACCTGAGTAGATTTATCCACGGTCTCTGTGGCGACAGAGATGCTACCAACAGAATCTTGCATTGAGATTGTTTTATCTTTAGCAATACTTGTTGAATTAACGGCGCTGGAGGATACGCATATCCTATCATTCCGTCCCAAGGGATCGACAGAGCGTCTACTGCAAATGCTCTTGGATCCGGACACGGAGACACATACGTCTGCAACTGATTGTTGAGATGTGTCGCAAATAAGTCTATCATTGGCCGTTCCCATTGGTAGCAAATCTGATTGAATACTTGTTTGTTGAGAGTCCACTCCGACGGCAACAAGCGACCCTTTCGTGAAAGGGAGTCTGCTAGCACATTCAGACGACTCGGTATGTGACGGACCGAAAGAAGAACGTGATGTTCTAACGCAAACAGAAGGATTCTTTCCGTTAGATTGAACAACGGAACTGAATGAGTGCCTCCCCGATTCCGTATATACGCCACTACTGTCGTATTGTCGGATAGGATTTGGACATGAGCATCGTGAATAATGTCCATCCAGTGACGTAACGCAAGCCAAATTGACATCATTTCCTTGATGTTTATGTGCTTGCACAGGAATTGCGGATCCCAAAGACCCTGGCATCTCGAATCCGTTGGGATTAATGATGCACCCCAACCTGTTTGACTGGCATCCGTCATAACGGTAAAACTCGGATCCGGCAACTGCAGCGGAACTCCTTGAGTTAACCACTGAATGTTTGCCCAAGTCTGAATCTCTTGTTTCACTTGATCTGACAAGAGAACGTCTACATCGAGCGAATGAATTTTCACACTCCAATTCTGAGTCAGGAAAATTTGAAGAGGACGTGTGCGTAGCCGCCCCATTGGAATGAGATCCGCGGCGGCTCCGCACAGACCTATCAGTCTCATAAATTCTCTCGCCGTGACTTTGTCTGCGTGCAGACAATAGCGAGCGTAACAACTGACTAATTTCGCTCTGGTTAACGGCAGACGAACGAGATTGTTGTGCGTCTCGAAGCTCATTCCCAGATGAGTGAATGACTTGGACGGCACCAGATCCGACTTCTCCTCGTTTACTATAAAACCGAGACGTCGGAGCAATAGAAGAAGATTCTGAACATCGTTCTGAAGCGTTAACTCGTTGCCGTACCTCTGAAGAATGTCGTCCAGGTAGGCCGACGTTACCGCAGACGAATGAGCTTGGAAGTAGATCATTACCGAGTTCATTACCCGAGTGAAAGCCCAGGGTGCTAGATTCAATCCGAAGCACATCGCCCGGAATTGATACACCACTCCCAGGACTGCAAAGCGTAGATACGTTCGGAATGTCGGATGTACCATGACGTGAAAGTACGCTTCTTTGAGATCTATGCTCGTTGCATAATCGTTCACCCGAATACTCGCTCTGACCGATCGAATCGTCTCCATATAAAACTTCGGAGCGACGATCAGCTTGTTTATCCAGCTCAAATCTATGACTGGACGGAACGAGCCGTCTGGTTTCGGAACCAGAAACAGATGGCTGTAGAATCCCAGAGATTCCTGGTTTTCTACGACCTCTACCGCGTTCTTCATTAAAAGAGACTGCACCTCTGATAACAGAGCGTCTCTTTTCTGTGGATTTGACGGAAGATGAGTCCACTTTGGACTTCGAGTTAATGGAGGCTTTCGTTTGAAGGATATCTTTAGACCTTCCGAAGTCACTCCTCTCACCCAAGGGTCGTCCGTAATCGACGCCCACTCTTGTGAAAAACTCGACAACCTTCCGCCAACCGGAACGCGATAGAGGTTTAAGCCATCACCTCCTGGACCTGCGAGGCCTGCGGTAGGAGAAACCACGTCTTCCACGACCCGCACCTCGCCTCGTCGACCTCAGGGCGTCCGACCGATTGTCCCGGCCAGAAGGACGTCCCAAACGAGAGTCGCTATCCTGACGGTCTCTCGAATAAGACCAAGAGGACGCACCGGAACCTCTATAGGAACCTCTCTTGGGCGCATTAGACCCAGAAGTGCCTGTCTTATTCGTGTCTGCTGTATCCGACTTCTTAGGAGCCGATCTGAACAACAGAGAATCATTAGCTTTCTTTTTAATTTTATCATAAATAGCGGAAAGCTTGCCGTCAAAGAGAAGTTCTCCTGAGACCGAAGCGACTCTAAGAGAGTTCTTCACCTTAGAATCCACTAGTGTGGATGTAGCTAGGGCTGCGTCACGTCTAACCAACTCCAGATTTGCCACTGAAAGGGCGGAGTTACACGTGGAATAAGCTACTGCCCTTGAAAGAAGTCTTAAAGAGGATTGTATATCCTGAAACTCTTCCCCTTGAAGGCGCAGTGATAACGCCTTAGTAAGGTGATCTGCGTAAGATAAGGCATCTAAATTGGCTCTGTTAGACGCAATAGCTGTTTCCAACACCGCGGTTGGAATAGAAGCTGACGACGGTAATGATAGCTCTAAGTCTTCCGCCTCGTCGTCCATACGCAGAGGAACTCTCGGTATACCCTGTCCTGCCGTATCGAATTTATTCCTTGCATTAATGAAAGGCAGATTGAGAGTATTAGCGGACAAGAAACCTGCTTTCCCCGTCCTGGAAGCAAGTTTAAATATAGCGTCGTTCAATAATTCAAATGTTCTAGCAACATTATTGGACTGCGACGGAAACTCGGGAGCGATGTCCCTGAACCGCTCAAAAAATTCAGAGTCCAATGACGCTATAATTCTCTTGTCCGGAAGCGCAGCAGTCTGGCCCGACGGAACAACTTGAGGGAGAAAGTGCCGGATGAAGTCCACGGCAGCTTTATGTTGTTCCGAAAGGGATAGCTCCAAGTCATCCGTATCCCTTTCACCATCCGGTCGGACCTCACGATGCTCCCGGTCGTCCGCCCCCGATGCTTCGGCGGAGCGTACCGACCCAGCGCCGTCGGATAATTCTCGATCCGACACATTTTCTGTCGGCTGCTGGGATGCTGCGATAAGCTGTGCTATCTGCACAAGAATGTCCGGCGTCGAGACCTGCGGAGGCGCAGTCTTTCGCTGCTTCGCCGAGGGCAGCTCCGCATCAGATGGCTCCCGCATACTTTTCCTATGCGAACGTCCGGAGTCCATCGGTCTCGAATCCCTGGCTGCCGGATGGTGTGACCTGGTCGCCGAAGAATCCTTCATCGGCGAAGCTGGTAATATATCGGCGGTCACGCAGCCAAGGTGCGGTCGTGTGCGCTGACGAGAAGAGGAAGCCTTAACAGTCTCTGCGGACTGCTTATACAACGGAGCGTCCCGAGCGACGGACGTATGCTCCGCTAAAGACACATTTTGTACCACAACATCTGGTCCCAGATGTTGTTGTACGAGAGAGGGACCTCTCTCGCTCGCGGCCCGGCTGGACCTGGACGAGCTAGGAACCGGACTAAAAGGCTTCCTCCGTTCTCGCTTACTATCCGCCGTCACTGGGTGTGCATCTATTATGTTTATAGTGCTCGCATCACCCAAAATTTCCTCTTGGACCGCATCGGACGAACCCGGCTGCCGAACCATTCGGTGAATGGACGCTACACCGGGCGAGCTAGCGGACGACATTTGTCTAATCTCCATGAGCACTTTTGCCGCTAGCTCTGAATTCATTTGTGACGACGGACGCACACTTGAAGAAGATAACATGGAAACATCACCCTGTTCTGGTTCCTCTGAAATAGAAACTGAGAGAGTAGAGTGACCTTGCAGAGAAAGAGCCGGCATCGCTCTTTCTCCAGAAACAACATATCGTGACACACGTTTCCAATGTTTCTCATCCCAATGTTCACATATAGGACAGGGATTAATGCGAGAACACTGACTACAATTAATACAATGATCATGAAAGTCAGAGGAAGATTTCTTCCTATTACAATTTGAACAACGTCCCTTCATTGTGAAAGAACAACAATAAGTCCTAGTTACTCGCAAAAACCCCTGACACAAAGATACATAATAACATGATCCATTAATAAATGAAAAAACAATTGCAAAACAAAATAATTTTGAAAAAATATTTTTTCAGAGAAGCCCAAGTTGCTGAAAAGTAACGTTGAGCCCCGATGGATCCGATGGCAAAGTGTGGTCAAAAATTTTAAATTTATATAAAATAATTAATGAGACACTTTCGGATAATATAAATGTATCTTATAATGAGATAAACTACCACAAAGGCAAACAGCCCCCCTCAAAAAAGGCTGTTGCCAATGAAAACAAACAGTGTAAACACACTAGAAAACATGACTCCAGGCACTGAAAAAACTGGCCCGGAATCAGTCATCAATTACACTCTATCTGATGCAAAACAGAGACTCCCAGGGGAGAATCTGTAGAACATCAGATGGAAGATGCAGAACACAAACGTTATACACCCATGGGTGAAAACGTAACTATGGGGAAAATAACAGAAAACATTCTGTAACCAAGCAACTCTCCCAGGAAATTTTAGAAATGATATTTCTCAAAAATATGCCAAAAGCATGGGAGAATTGCAAGGGGGGACTTTAGAAGGCTAGGGGAGAGGAAACACTGAATAAGCAGTGCAACAATTAGCAAGAATGACAACAAGAGGCCCATGCCTCGAAAGTTAAAAAATTTATAGTAATTTATATATTTTTTATACTTACCAATGACCCAGACATAGCTGGTGCTAACTCTTAAAAAATAGGGCCAAACACAAATTTTGCCCCCCAATCCCCAAAATTTGCATCTAAAACTAAAGAAAACATGTCCTGAAAGGCCCTCCACACCTCGCCCCCACTGCGCATGCGCAGTGTCAAGGACGTTCCGAAATTGGCGCCATTTATCATTCTAATAACCAGTGCCTGGTAAGCGCTATGTACTCAGCGGGGAGGCAAGAGTTCCCAACTCCTGGGAGGGCCATCCTCGTCTGGGTCATTGGTAAGTATAAAAAATATATAAATTACTATAAATTTTTTAACATTTTTATACTGTACCAATGACCCAGACATAGCTGAATAGAAAAAAGGCTGGAGGGCCAAGGACATAGAGCAAAATGGAATACGCTCAATAAAATAAAATAGAGTCATCCCCTGTAGGGAAAAGAAGTAATAGGCCTTACATGTATCTTTCTTATTTATGATAAATTAGAAAGATACAACACCTTCCAAAAATTGAGCTTCATACATCCATGTACTCTATTAATATCCAATAATCCTTATACTAATAATTTTTAAAGTAAGCCAATAATAAAGTAAGTCTAGAGAATAGAGACTCTTATACTCTTAAAAGTGTGTGAGAATTGCATAATCATGTCCGTTGACAAATGCAATATTCAAAAGCTATACTTTAAAAACTAAGACTTGAATGAATTTTATAAACTTAAACTTCTCACTAAACAACCATCCCAATAACAGCTCAGAATTACTAACTCCGGAGGAGGTATCCCCTTGTTTTCATAGTAAAAACAGGTGACCCAAGGGAACACCCTCCCCCCCCCCCCCCCCCCCCTTTTTCTTGCCCTGGGTCAAATAGCCCAGAGCAAAGAGGGCAGCCGAACGGAGACACTGCCGAAACAGACAGCCTACCTAGCTATAGTAGCAACTGTTAAGTGAATGACATTCTGAGCAGTAGATAATAGACCTAACAATAGAGGCCTCCAGAAATGGACTCGATATTTCTGAGATAAAAATCATGAATGGATGGCTGAGCGCAATGAGCAGCCTTCAAAAATCTATAATAGCAACACTATTAATGTAAGCCCAAGAAGTAGAAGAACTCTTACTTCATGAGCCGAAATCTTAAGCACAACTGCTAAGCCAATGATATACCATAAGCAGTACGCTAGTTAATAGAATTCATTAACAATAAAATGGAGCGTAACGTCCTTCTACTAGACATCAAAGACAGAAGAAGCTTACGCCCTTGTAATAAACAGATATCTGTTTATAAATACATAAACTGTACCCGGAAAGAGTAAAGGCCTATGCCCATACGAAGACGGAAGGACCTTAAAATAATAGGTTCCGGATAATAGGAGCCTAACTCTTATGCAACAATCCAACCTAAATAGTAACGGAAGTATTGATTCCGAAACTATGAAAGTGAAAATCATCCATCGATAGTGCATGAAACTCACTGACTCTACAGTAAAAGAGAAACCAACAGAATTACTGTCTAAAAGGTCAGAATTTGAAAACTACTGTTTCCAGAGGCTCAAATGATTACTTAGCTAAATAAGAACCGAAGTTAAAATCCGTATAGGAATTTAATCTAAAGATTCTAAGTCTATTTATCAAAAAGTTACTAACTGACTTAGATAAAGAGACAAAAGACTCAATAGTAAACTATCGTAGAGTGCATAGGTATGAGGTAACATAAACCTATAACCTAAATAACAACAGGCTGCAGTAGATCTTGTGAAACAAGTATACTAAAAACTAGCAATGCGTAGTATGGAGGGATCAACCATATGAACATAATGATCCCTACACCACGACGGAAGAGCCTCCACTTTAGTCGCATAGAATAGCGAAGAAGAGGATCTCCTATAGTAAGAAATCGCGTCCAAAGCTCGTCCAGTACAGTGCTTACAATGCAATACGGACCACACAACGGAATACATGAAGGTTGCGACCTTGCTGGTTGTGATAAAGATGACACGATTTACCCAGTGAAAAAAGATCCTCACATAGAGGAAGATTTCACGTTAAGATCCACAGTAGACAAGAGAGTAAATTACTCATGATCTCTGTGAAGATAGAGATGCTATCAACAGAAATGTATTGTGGTTGTTTATCTTAGCAATACCTGCTAAAACAACAGCGCCGGAGGATACGCGTATCCTATCATTCCATCCTATAGATCAATAGAGCGTTAACAGTATTAGCTCAGAGATCTGGACAAGCCAACACATACGTCTGCAATAGATTAGCAAGCTGTGTCATAAATAAAACATCATTGGGCGCTCCCATAGATAGCAAATCTGATAAAATACTTGTTTGTTGAGAGTCCATTCTGACAGCAACAAGCGACCCGTAAGAGAACGGGAGTGCGATAAAACAATCAGACGACCCAGAATATGACGGACCAAAACTGAACTTGGTGTACTATAACCAACAGACGGATTCTTTCCATTAAATTGAATAACGGAAACGAAAGAGTGCCTCCCTGGTTCCGGAGATACGCCACTACTGTCGAATTAAAGGACAGGAATTTGGGCATGCGTTTCTGAATAATGTTCATGCAATGACATAAAGCAAGCCTAAAAAACATTATTCCGCGGAAGTTAAACTGATAGCTAAAAGACTGCGGAACCCAAAGACCCTGGCACTTCGAATCCGTAGGGATCAGTATATATCCCAATCTGTTTGACTGGCAACCGTCATAACAGCCACACTAGGGTCCGGCAACTGCGGCGGCACTCTCTGAGTCAACCACCGAATGTTTGCCCCAGTCTGAATCTCTTGTAACACTAGATAGACAAGAGAATGTATAAATCAAGCAATTCATGGATTGCCGGAAAGTTGCCGTCGAAGAGAAGCTCCTCCGAGAACGAAGCGACTCTGAGAGAGTTCTTAACCTACTATCCACGCGTGGATGTAGCTAGGGCTGCATCACGTCTAACCAACTCCAATCAGCCACTGAAGGGTGGAGTTATACGTGCACAAACTACTGCCCTCAAAAGAAATTACATTGAGAATAATATCCCGTAAATCTTTTCTTGAAGACGTTATGATAACGCCTCAGTAAGGCGGATTACGTATAATAAAGCGTCTAAGTTAAGTCTACTATACATAATGTCGTTCCCAACATTGAAATTGGAAAAGACATAAACGGCGAAAAAGAATATATGCAGTCTTTAATCACACCGTCTAGACGCATATGAACTCTCGGTATGCCCTGCTCTGCCAAAATAAACTATATGTAAAAAAGATAAAATGGCAGAAATGAGCCACGCGGACAAGAAACTAAACTATCATGCTTAGTAGCAGGCTTGTATATATATATATATAATATATAGCGTCGAAAAATAAAACACATGTTGTAATGACAATATTGGACTGCGTCGGTAAGTCAGAGACAAAGTCCCTGTACCGATCGAAAAATCCGAGTCCAATGACGCTATAAGTCTCTTATCCAAGATCGCAGCAATGAAGTCCGAAAAATAATCACTGGAAGAAATGCCAGAAGATATGAAAGGCATCTTCCGATACTACTAAAGGGAAAACTCGAAATCTTTCGAATCCCTTTCGCCATCCTGTCGGACCCTATAAAGCGTTCGGTCGTCCGTAGCTTGATGCAACCGCGGACCGCACCGACCCAGCGCCGTCGGATAATTCCTGATTCGACCGAGAAACCGTCAATTGCTGGGATGCTGCGAAACAACTGTGCTAACTCGGATAGCACGTCCGTCACTGAGGCCTGAGGAGCAGCGGTCTTACGATGCATTGCCGCAGGAAGCTCCGAGATCGTTACCCCGTGCATACTTCCAATATGCGAGCGAACGGGGTGTATAGGCCTCGTGTCCCTTGGCTACCGGATGGCGCGACCTATTCGCTGTGGAATCACTGAATGCCGAAACTGATCGGATACTCGAGGTCACGTAGCCAATGTGCGGTCGTGTGCCCTGCTGTGAGGATGAGGAAGCATTAAAGACAGTCTCTCGGACTGTCAATATAACGGAGCGTCCCGAGCAACGGACATATGCTCCGAATGTAAAATATCTGAACCACAACATGCGGTCCCCTATGTTGTTGGCTTCCTCCGATCTATCCTCAATCTGCCGTCACTGGGTGAGTACTAAAGTAATTAAAGTGCTCGCATCACCCAAATCTCCTTCCTAGACCGCAACGGACGAACCTGGCAGCCGAACCATTCGATGAATGTACGCTACACCGGGTGAGCTAGCGAATGTCACTCCGTAAGCGATAGACATATTCCATGAGCACTTATTGCCGCTAACTCTTCATTAACTATGACGACAGAGGCACACTTTTGAAAGACATCTCCATAACTCTTCGAACAAGAAACCAGAAATGCTTGGATAGCAAGCATAAAATAATAATATATATAGCGTCGTTCAATAATTCGAAAGTTGTGTGACATTATTGGACTATGTCGGAACTGAGGGACGATGTTCCTGAACCGAACCAAAAATTTCTAAGTCCACCGACGCTATCAGTTTCTTATCCGGCATCGCAGCATATGTTGTTCCGAAAGGGAAAGCTTGAAATCCACCGAATCCCTTTCGGTATCCCGTCGGACCGGATGAAACTTTCGGACGTCCGTACCCGCTTCCGCGGAGCGTCCCGACCCAGCATCGTCGGATAAAATATATACGACAGATTCAGTTGATGCTGGGATGCTGTGATAAACTGTGCTATTAAGGAAAGCACGTCCGTTCCCGAGGCCTGTGCAGTAGCGGACTTACGATGCATTGCCGCTGGAAGCTCCGTGTACGTTGACTCCCGCACACTTCCTATGCTAACGTCCGGAGTCTGCAGGCCTCGAGTCCCCGGCTACCGACCCAGCGCTGTCGGATAATTCTCGATCCGACACCGTTTCTGTCGGCTGCTGGGATGCTGCGATAAGCTGTGCTATGTGCACAAGAATGTCCGGCGTCGAGACCTGCGGAGGTGCAGTCTATCGGTGCTTCGCCGAGGGCAGCTCCGCATCAGATGGCTCCCGCATACTTCCTATGCGAACGTCCGGAGTCCATCGGTCTCGAATCCCTGGCTGCCGGATGGTGTGACCTGGTCGCCGAAGAATCCTTGATCGGCGAAGCTGGTAATATATCGGCGGTCACGCAGCCAAGGTGCGGTCGTGTGCGCTGACGAGAAGAGGAAGCCTTAGCAGTCTCAGCGGACTGCCTATACAACGGAGCGTCCCGAGCGACGGACGTATGCTCCGCTAACGACACATTGTACCACAACATCTGGGGCCAGATGTTGTTGAACGAGAGAGGGGCCTCTCTCGCTTGCCGTCCGGATGGACCGGAACGAGTTATGAACCGGACTAAAAGGCTTCCTCCGTTCTCCCTCCGATCCGCCGTCACTGGGTGTGCATTAAGTTAATTTTATAGTGCTCGCATCACCCCAAAAATCCTTCTAGACCGCAACGGACGAACCCGGCTGCCGAACCATTCGGTGAATGGACGCTACACCGGGCGAGCTAGCGGACGTCAAAGGCCGTCGAACCTACTAGGGTCCTCTTAGGCAATTGGCGTATTACATGAGCACTTTTCCGCTAGCCCTTCATTAATTGTGACGACGGAGGCACACTGTTGGAAGACATCACAGATACATCACCCTAATCTTGATTGTCTGAAATAGAAATTGATAAAGTAGAGTGACCCTGCGGGGAAAGGACCGGAGTGTCCAAATCCCCAACAACATACCGTGACATACGCTTCCCATATTGTCATCGAAATCATACGATACAGAACAGGAGTTAATGCGAGTACACTGACCACATATAGAATGATAATAAGGTCAGAGGAAGACTTCCTCTTAAAACAATTGATCAATATCCTTTCAATGTGAAAAGAAAACAAGTCCTGGTACTCGCACTAACCCCTGGCAATCAAAATACATAATAATAATATGATCCATTAATATAGAAAAAATAATTGAAATCAAAATATTTTGAAAAAATATTTTTTCAGAACAGCCCAAGTTTCTGAAAAGTAACGTTGAGCCCCAATGGATCCCAAGCCTAAGTGTGGACAAAAATTTTTAAAATATTTTAAACAATTTATTCAACACTTACGAACAATAATAATGTATCTAGTTATGATTAAAATAACATAAAGATATTATTATTTAGAAATCCCCCCCTCACACAGAGGGCTGTTGTAAATGTAAACAATGAGTGTAAAAACACTAAAATAAGACTCCAGGCACCCAGGCCCGAAATCAGTTACCAAAAATACACCATCTGATGCAAAACAGAGACTTCCAGGGAAGAAACTGCAGAACATCAGATGGTAGATGCAGAACACAACGCCTAACCACCCGTAGGTGAAGACGTAAACATGGGGAAAGAACAGAATTCATTCTGTTATTAAGCTAAAACTCCCAAGAAATTTTAGTAATAATAATTACAGAAACTATGCCAAAAGCATGGGAGAATAGCAAGGGGGAACTTAAAGGACAGGGAGAGAGGAAAAACACTTGAAAAAACAGTGTAACTAAATAATCAGAATGACAACAAAATGGCTGCTGCCTTGAAAATAGGTAACTTAACATAATTTCATTAAAAAATTTTAAGTTACAGCCCTGATAATATTCTGTCACACATTCTTTTCCTCTCCTCCTTTTCTATCCTCCTTAGAATCAACATTTCACTAATATTTATGTGTCTGGCATCATTTAAACTGAGATTTAAAAGCACAAAGATCAGTCAGATGTTAACTGATGAAGGGCCAAACTTAGAATGATAAATGGCGCCAATTTCGGAACGTCCTTGACACTGCGCATGCGCAGTGGGGGCGAGGTGTGGAGGGCCTTTCAGGACATGTTTTCTTTAGTTTTAGATGCAAATTTTGGGGATTGGGGGGCAAAATTTGTGTTTGGCCCTATTTTTTAAGAGTTAGCACCAGCTATGTCTGGGTCATTGGTACAGTATAAAAATATAGGCAACTTAACATAATTTCATCAAAAAATTTTAAGTACAGCCCTGATTATTTTTTGCCACTTCTTTTTCCTCTCCTCCTTCTATCCTCCTTAGAATCACATTTTCTCCAAAAATTACGTGTCTAGCATCCTTTAAACTGAGATTTACAAGCACAAAGATCAGTGAGATGTTGACTGATGAAGGGCCAAACAGAGAATGATAATTGGCGCCAATTTCGGGACGACTGCGTCACTGCGCATGTGCAGTAGAGGCGTAGTATGGAGGTCCTTTAGGACATGATTTCTTTTTGTTTTGGATGCAAATTTTGGGGATTGGGGGGCAAAATTTGTGTTTGGCCCTGGTTTTGTTAGAGTTAGCACCAGCGAAGTCTGGGTCATTGGTACAGTATAAAAATATAGAAATTTTGGGCGGGGTCAAAAATCTTACCCCTCCTATTACAAAGCCAAATATTACTTCACGAACTTCGTTTGAACAAACTTGATTCTTCACCTCATATGGAAGCTCCATAGCAAATATCAAGTCATTGTAAACACTGGTTCTTGAGAAGAAGATTTTAAAAATATTTTGGAGCATTTTCCCCCACTCCCTCCCTATGGGGCTGGGCATGTTGAGTTGAACAAAATGAAATGCCCCTTTGGGACCATCACTCACACAAACTTTCACTTGAATTGGCCCAGTGGCTTTGGAGGAGAAGACCAAAACATGGTGTTGACGGACGACGGATGGAGAGCGATGAGATTAGCTCAGCTTGACTTTGTCAAGATGAGCTAAAAATACCCATGTTTCAAATCACCTCTGAAAAATAAGTCAGTGCTCAACAAATTAATATTGAAACATATGTCTTAATTTAGGGACATCAGTTAGTGTAATGGCCTGGCATAGTGCTCAGGAAATCTTGCTGGTTTGTTAAATTTAGACTTAGTAGAGAAGCCACGATGAAAAACTACAATGGGTAGACATGAAGTGAGTGTGGCATACAAACACACTTCATATATATGAGTCAGAGTGTATAAGAAATTGCACTCACTGGAACACCATGTTCCATTAAAATATTAGGATTCATAATAGTTGTGAGTTGATGCAACAGATCAGGAGAATGTTCAAATAATTCTGGTGCCAGTTTTTTCATAACTCCTTCCAACTGTTCTGCCTTTTCACCGGATACACCATACCATGTCTTGGGTTCTCCCCTGAAAATATAAATAAAATTGAAAATGTACGCAAAATCTGATCAGTCATATACCACTTGGGAAACAAATTTCCCACCTTTTAAAAATGAACTTGGCCGCCACACTCTGATGGTTTTGACTCTCCATTTGGGACAATCAATACAGTAGAATCCTCTTAATTAAATATCCATTTTGTCAGTGAAAATTATTCAATTAACAGGAGGATACAATTAACAGGGATTTGGTCAGTTTCCTGTGTTCTGGAGGTAAACTGAGCATTTATTCTATTATATCTTGTTTGACAGAGCTCATAGAGCTCTGTCAAACAAGATATAATAGAATAAATGCCTGTATTGGATGTAGTGTGGCCAAAAAGGTTGATAAATAAGGGGAATTTGTTGCGTGTCACAGTAATTTTTTCGACATATTACAAAAATTTATATACAATTAACAGGAGTTTACTCTACAACCCATATGCAATTAACAGATCAAATTTGTACTGAAGGTATGGTAAATGTTTTTGTGTTTGAAAATTATATTCAATTAACAGGGATATACAATTAAGAGATATCCAATTAAGTGGGTTCCACTGTAGTGAGTAGTGCAAAACAGAGAGGCATACATCCCCCCCCCCCCCACCCCCAATTTCCCCCTCCCCCATGCTGCCAACAATGACGTAAAAACACTGTCAATATAAATACAGCCCACCAGCAGAGTCAGGGTTCATACAAAAATCTGCTCACAAAGTTCAAGGGTTTTTCAAGGGGTTTTTTTTGTTTGTTTTTTTTTCCAAGGGCTACATATACTATTCAGCTTTTTGTATGAGCTCTAAAAATCTAAGATTCATGTGACACGGATCTGACTTTGGAAGTCAGGAAGTACTGGTACCCAAAGCGTGATCTGTGTTACAGTAATCTTGGTAAAATGTTCCATACTTTTTTATGTTTTTTTTAACTGAGCGACACGAGCGCAACAAACAAGTAAAAGGCGAGTACTGTATTTCATCTAAATTTTCGGACACTTTTTGTTTTCGGACACCATTTTTTCATCGAAAAATAATTTTTTTTAAGCCTCGAAATTTTTGGACACCCACTCAAAGATCGTCCCGGACTGATGTGGTGGGAAAATCCCAGTAATCATAAATCCAAAATGACAAATGATTTTCTTTTCAGTTGAATATTTCATCTTTCTTTGTTTGTTTTATGTTAAAAACATGTATGTACACTATATTGTACAATCGAAATAGAATTATTAAAACAACACTATTTGCAAACTTGTTCTTTATTTATTGACAGGTAAGTATTGTTTTCCTTATCAAACTGACATGTCTGACGAAATGACCAATCAAATTTTTGTTTTCAAAAAGTGTGCTTTCATTCGACTCCTTCGAGATTTGGAAAAAGAAAACCCCACAAATGTTATGGTGAACTGACCTTAAATGATGACAATGATGAAAGGGTCCCATAAATAAATCCATATAATGCAGTATAAACCATGCACCAGCAACAGAACAGGATAATTATTGCTTCGAATAAACATATTCAGTGCACTGAACAACAACAAAATTTTCCAACATTAAAAATAGAACAAACGACAATGAGGTCAACACGTGCTGTTGCAGGGTTTCACAAAAAATTAACACATGGACCCGAACACGATCAGACCGTATCGGGTTTCGATATTATTTTTCTCCGACATCAGCAGTGCTCGTGGGGAGGGCATGCTTCCAAAAACAAAAAATAGGAAATACGGGAACTGTGGTGCAAATACCAGTCATTAAAATTATTTTTTGTATTCGCTTTTATAAATTGTAGCATCTGCGTTGCACATTGGAGGGGGGTGGGGGTATTTCTAAATCAATAATCAAAAGACTTGTATGTCATTAAGTCGTCCTTCTAAACAATAGTAACTGGTTTCCACACAGCGGAGGGAGGGGGGAACTGAATAAAAAACTCATAATTCGTATTGGTCTTTCTTTTGCATTTTGCGTTCCACATTGGGGGGGGGGGGGGGGGGGGCAGTACTTTCGTGGTTAACATGGACAGCATTGTGGGGGTGGGCACCGGGTCAATAATCTAAACTTGTATGTCATTAATTAGTATGAGGGGACGGGCACAGGGTCCGAGTTGGGTGGCAAAAATAACTAACGACTGAATAAAATTCACAAATATATTCTAATACAACTGATAAAATGAAATACAAAATTCTACAATATACACGTACATACAAAAATATACAAGAATACATAACAAGATCATACAAGAATACAATAATTTTCAATACAAGAACAAATAAGTTACATGTCATATTACCGGTACATTAGTTATGCTCATTTAAAATACCTGCCTCAGTCAGGTCATCTTCATCGTCTGAATTAAAAATTTCAGACATGGCAGTCTCTACAGACATGATTTTCTTGGGGTCAATAAAGAGTTGACAAGCAATGTCCAACTCCTCCTGGTTGTCAAATAGCATCTCTCCTATGTATTCAGACTGGTTGATGAATTTATCCTCTGCCCTATTCAGGTGGTTGTTTAAACCGCAGACCTTGAAGGATTTTCTGATCAACTCTTTTTGCTTTTCTAGATTGCTGACGGCAAATAAAATCCAATCAACAATATCTTGTTTGGAGGCAGGCTTTATACGTTCTTCTTCCTTGTTGATAATTTTTTTGGTCCCAGACTGGATAAATTCGGTCCATTTTCTTCTAAGATCCCCCTTCACAGGCTTGTTGATGCTGACATCGAGTGGCTGTAATTTAGATGTGCAGCCCCCTGGTATTACTGCGGGAACGGCATTGCTCTTTCTTAATTCTTTCTTAACGTTATCAGTCAGATGGCCCCTAAAGCTGTCCATTATTAATAGTGATCTCTCCTTTTTGGTGTGTTTACAATAAATTTCCTTCACCCACTCTTTCATCAAATGCTCGTCCATCCAACCTTTTTCTTGAACCTTAATTATCCAGTTTTTTGGTGCTTTTAACTTGAGTTCTCTTTTACCCTTGAAAATTACCATTGGTGGTAAGACATCGCCACTCGCAGATACAGCCAGAACCAGTGTCAGATGTCGTTTTTCAGATCCTGTACTTCTGATCCTGACTGATTTCTCTCCAATCAAGTTGACAGTTTTGTTGGGGATAAGGTCAAAGTAGACTGGGGTTTCATCCATATTAATTATAAACTGGTTTTCAAATTCATCTTCTGCTCTTCTATCTTTGACAAATTCTCTAAAGCTGTCGATTTTCTGCTCTAAATCTTTTGGTAATCTTTGGGCTAAAGATGTCTTGGTACGGAGTGAAAAGTTGTGACGAGCCATGAATTTCTCAGCCCAGCCTGTACTGGCTTTGAAATCGCTTTCTTTATTCTCATTCTTGACCATTTCTCTGGCATAGGCGCATAATGATTCCACTGATACGGGTAGCTGCAAATCTCGTTGGATTAATACCCATTCAGAGATTTTATCATCTAGGTCGTCTCCATATGTAACAGGTCTCCCACTCTTAGATAAATGACCTGTTGATCTGTCTCTTCCTTCTTCATCAAAATTTATCTTTTTCCAGTCACTGAGTGTCGATTTCGGTATTTTCAGTTTCAGGGCAGCTTGCCGTAGGCCAATCAACTTGATTACTTCAACTGCTTCCTTCTTCTCCTTCATATTATAATTTTTATAGTGCCCCCTTGCGACAGTTGGATGGTGATTGCTATCTTTAATGGCATCAGTTTCAACCGTTGAAATCTCTTTGTGGTGTTTCTTTGCTGGCTGCGGTTTTGCAGCTGTTTCATCAGAATCTGTTCTCTTTCTTTTAGCTGGACGTCCGACTGGTCTCTTTTCTGAAGGCTTGTAGGGTGTCAGTTGTACTGTTGGTCTGGCTTCTTCTGCTGTTTGGTATTTCACTAGGAATTTTTCCATCTCGAGTTCTTGTGATATCAAATGCTGGTGATTGAATGCTGACTTCAGTATTCGCCCTGTATTTATGTATTAGCAGCACCACATGAAGATAATGCCATTTCTTTCAAGTTTACCGGCACACTTTTCCATCAATAGTGAACAGTTTCAACTGAACAAATAATTAAGCCAATATACACACCACTCAAAAATTGTTCGCACTTCATTCCCTTTGAATGGCTACATTGGTCCGTTTTGAAAACACTGAAGCCCGCTCAGGTTTTTTATCCAACAGTAACAACACAAGCACATGGCTTAATTACTGTTCAACATAATTCGTGGAAACATCAAAACTTTTCAAGTACTGGTAGGCTAGATCAAACGTGATTTCTTCTCAGGGATTTATTGGGAAAGTAAATAAAAACACAACAAACAATCGGAAATTTTTAATTCATTTGGTATGTTCATTTTATTCATTTATGCTAATGATTCAAGTCGCCGTATTGAACAGCTATTTTATCTTTCCCATTTCCGAGGTACCCCCACCGTTCGAGCACAATAAATTTATTAACCGGTGCAGTGTGTTTTTTCAAAATTTTCACCCACATTTGCTGTCCACATGTATTTTGGCCATTTTCGAAGTTTTCGGACGCTGGAAAATTTAATTATTTTTTGGCGTCCGAAAATTTAGATGAAATACGGTACACATATTTACAATGCCCAGGAAATAGCTTGATATTCAAGGGTTTTTCCAGAGATTTCTGAAAGTTCAAGGGTTTCTCAAGGGCTAATTTCAAATTCCAGGGTTTTTCAAGAAAAAACGCATTTTCAAAGGTTTTTCAAGAGCTGTATGAACCCTGAGAGTTCTCAAGGAAAAATACACTTGGAACAACTTTTACAAAACAATATAAAAGTGGCAATTTGTGGTTGCATGGCACCTTGAGGGTTAAATGAGCAGTCAATACCAAAAGTTTCTGGACCTTCCAAGTTTATTATCAAGGGGGTTAAATGAGGTACATATGAGAAATTCAAGCATTTTCAAATACTCTTCCCTCCACCCTTTTCCTGAACAATGTCAACCTTATATACATTCATGCCCCAAAAAACGGGTTCATGTCCTCTCACCCTGATATTTCTAGGGTCATTTTGCTATAGTTAGGCCCCACAAAGTAGATCTTCTGTTTCTCAGGCTATTTTTTGTAAAATTGCATGTGGGCAGGCGGTTTTTTATTTTATTTTTTATTTCTGTAATTATTATATCTTTGCTATCAAAAGTTCAAGTTCTTGGTTTGTTTTATGTTTTAGACCTTATAATCTACAGAATAGCATGGGTGGTGGCGTATATCGACCCTTGATTACAAGAATGCTTTGAAATGCTAAAGCATTGCAATACCTTGTTGCACTCAAGGGAAAAATTTATCAATTTTATTAACTTGGGTAACATATCAGACATAAACCATTTAATTTTTATTTTTTAACTTTGCATTGGTTATAAAAAGAGAACATGCGGTAGCTAAAAGGACCACGTGGGAGGGCCTGAAAAATAGATTTTTTAACTTTTTTAGGCCTTCGTTATTCATTCACTTTCTGGGTACTTAAGTCTTCAAAAAGTACTAAGGGTGCAACAGTAGGTCCTGTTGACAATAAACAAATTACATAGGCAGTGATTTCTAGATAAGTCTTGGCTGCCAAGACTTGACTGGAAATCACTTTTAAGCCACTGGACGTGTACAGGCTGTGGTCAGATGTGAATTCAGGACAATTTCCGACTTTTTTTTTTTACTGTATTACAACATGTTCTCCAACTTGCTGTGTTTGGGAAAACTTGCGAGGTAAACTCTACATTGGCAGTTGTTTCTAGGCAAGTATTGGCTGCACATATAGGCAGTCAAGACTTGCGTAGACACAACTGCTTTTACAGAGCATAAAATGATAGTTCAGAAAATATGTATGACAAATAAATCTCCAGGCCATTAACATGTTACAGTACAGAAGTGGAGGGAAAAAATATTTTTTGTGCTGCCATTGTCCTACTGCCCCCTCCCACCTCACTTCATTCAGTCTAGCTTTGCTCCCACAGAGAATATGCATTCCAGCAAGATTCAGCTCATTGTGCAGCAAGTTGAATTTTGCTGAAATGAATCTCTTCTGATTGCCTGATATGTTTGAAGACATTTCAAGGAAAATTCAAATATTTGTCCTTGGTAAGAGATTTCTTAATTCAAGGTCATTAACTGGTAAAGTGCGGAGTTTTTTCTGACAACAAATCAAAGCTCATCATATACTGCTCTATTACAATTAATTGGATAGTGCCTTATAGGCACTATCCAATTAAATGTCAGAGAGCAAGGTATTGTATGAACTTAGATGTGAGTCTTCCATGGAAGATGTGTGTCGCCTGGCGTTTCAGACAGAATTCTAAGTGGAAAAGGGGCATAACTCTGGAAAAAATACAGCGGATCAAAAAATAAAATAGGAGCCATTATGTGATAAAGAATCACTGAAAGTTTCATCGAAATCCATTCATAGGTTAAAGAGGAGCTGCGGATAAGAGAAAGTGTGATGCAGACGACGCGGACGACGCAAGACGACAAAAGTAATCCCTATATGTTGCTCCCCACTTCGTGGGGCGGTGTCACAAAAATCTGATCCATATCAGGGACAATAAAGGCTTCCTCAGGCAGAATTTAGCTACAGACAGCTATTGCCTGTCACTTTTAGTAAAGCCCAAAATAGGGCTTCCAGCACTCTACCAGTTGAAGAAATTCAAGAAAATCCTACAATATAGATCTAGTACAGTTTAGAAACATACCAGTGTAAGTAATTTATTGAGTAACTCCAATGGTCTTCAATATGCCAACAGAATGAGGAGAAACACATTCCAACGTAACACCATGGAATCTGGAAACAGAAAAATAATAAAAATTTACAAAAGTTAAAAAATTTATAGTAATTTCTATATTTTTTATACTTACCAATGACCCTGACATAGCTGGTGCTAACTCTTAAAATATAGGGCCAAACACAAATTTTGCCCCCAATCCCAAAAATTTGCATCTAAAACCAAAGAAAACATGTCCTGAAAGGCCCTCCACACTTCGCCTCTACTGCGCATGCGCAGTGTCAAGGACGTTCCGAAATTGGCGCCATTAATCATTCTAATAACCAGTGCCTGGTAAGCGCTATGTACTCAGCGGGGAGGCAAGAGTTCCCAACTCCTGGGAGGGCCATCCCCGTCTGGGTCATTGGTAAGTATAAAAAATATAGAAATTACTATAAATTTTTTAACATTTTTATACTGTACCAATGACCCAGACATAGCTGAATAGTAAAAAGGCTGGAGGGCCAAGGACATAGAGCAAAATGGAATACGCTCAATAAAATAAAATAGAGTCATCCCCTGTAGGGAAAAAGAAGTAATAGGCCTTACATGTATCTTTCTTATTTATGATAAATTAGAAAGATACAACACCTTCCAAAATTGAGCTTCATACATCCATGTACTCTATTAATATCCAATATAATCCTTATACTAATAATTTTTAAAGTAAGCCAATAAATAAAGTAAGTCTAGAGAATAGAGACTCTTATACTCCTAAAAGTGTCTGAGGATTGCATAATCATGTCTGTTGACATATGCAATATTCAAAAGCTATACTTTAAAAACTAAGACTTGAATGAATTTTAAAAACCTAAACTTCTCACTAAACAACCATCCCAATAACAGCTCAGAATTACTAACTCCGGAGGAGGTATCCCCTTGTTTTCATAGTAAAACAGGTGACCCAAGGGAACACCCTCCCCCCCCCCCCCCTTTTTCTTGCCCTGGGTCAAATAGCCCAGAGCGAAGAGGGCAGCAGAACGGAGACACTGCCGAAACAGACAGCCTACCTAGCTATAGTAGCAACTGTTAAGTGAATGACATTCTGAGCAGTAGATAATAGACCTAACAATAGAGGCCTCCAGAAATGGACTTGATATTTCTGAGATAAAAATTCATGAATGTGGATGGCTGAGCGCAATGAGCGGCCTTCAAAAATCTAAAATAGCGACACTATTAATGTAAGCCCAAGAAGTAGAAGAGCTCTTACTTCATGAGCCGAAATCTTAAGCACAACTGCTAAGTCAATGATATACCATAAGCAGTACCGATAGTTAATAGAATCCATTAACAATAAAATGGAGCGTAACGTCCTTCTACTAGGCATCAAAGACAGAAGAAGCTTACGCCCATAGTAATAAACAGATATCTGTTTATAAATACATAAACTCTACCCGGAAAGAGTAAAGGCCTATGCCCATACGAAGACGAAAGGACCTTAAAAATAATAGGTTCCGGATAATAGGAGCCTAACTCTTATGCAGAAATCCAACCTAAATAGTAACGGAAGTAGTGATTCCGAAACTACGAAAGTGAAAATCATCCATCGATAGTGCATGAAACTCACTGACTCTACAGTAAAAGAGAAACCAACAGAATTACTGTCTAAAAGGTCAGAATTTGAAAACTACTGTTTCCAGAGGCTCAAATGATTACTTAGCTAAATAAGAACCGAAGTTAAAATCCATATAGGAATTTAATGTAAAGATTCTAAGTCTATTTATCAAAAAGTTACTAACTGACTTAGATAAAGAGACATAAGACTCAATTGTAAACTATCGTAGAGTGCATAGGTATGAGGTAACATAAACCTATAACCTTAATAGTAACAGGCTGCAGTAGATCTTGTGAAACAAGTATACTAAAAAATTGCAATGAGTAGTATGGAGGGATCAACAATATGAACATAATGATCCCTACACCAACGACGGAAGAGCCTCCACTTTAGCCGCATAGAATAGCGAAGAAGAGGATCTCCTATAGTAAGAAATCGCGTCCAAAGCTCGTCCAGTACAGTGCTTACAATGCAATACGGACCACACAACGGAATACATGAAGGTTGCGACCTTGCGGGTTGTGATAAAGATGACACGATTTACCCAGTGAAAAAAGATCCTCACATAGAGGAAGATTTCACGTTAAGACCCACAGTAGACAAGAGAGTAAATTACCCATGATCTCTGTGAAGATAGAGATGCTATCAACAGAAATGTATTGTGGTTGTTTATCTTAGCAATACCTGCTGAAACAACAGTGCCGGAGGATACGCGTATCCTATCATTCCGTCCTATAGATCAATAGAGCGTTAACAACATTAGCTCAGAGATCTGGACAAGCCAACACATACGTCTGCAATTGATTAGCAAGCTGTGTCGTAAATAAATCATCACTGGGTGCTCCCATAGATAGCAAATCTGATTGAATACTTGTTTGTTGAGAGTCCATTCTGACAGCAACAAGCGACCCGTAAGAGAACGGGAGTCCGGTAAAACAATCAGACGACCCGGAATATGACGGACCAAAACAGAACTTGGTGTACTATAACCAACAGACGGATTCTTTCCATTAAATTGAATAACGGAAACGAAAGAGTGCCTCCCCGGTTCCGGAGATACGCCACTACTGTCGAATTAAAGGACAGGATTTGGGCATGCGTTTCTGAATAATGTTCATGCAATGACATAAAGCAAGCCTAAAAAACATTATTCCGCGGAAGAAAACTGGTTGCTAAGAGACTGCGGAACCCAAAGACCCTGGCACTTCGAATCCGTAGGGATCAGTATTATATCCCAATCTGTTTGACTGGCAACCGTCATAACAGCCACACTCGGGTCCGGCAACTGCGGTGGCACTCTCTCGAGTCAACCACCAAATGTTTGCCCCAGTCTGAATCTCTTGTAACACTAGATAGACAAGAGAACGTGTAAATCGAGCAATTCATGGATTGCCGAAAAGTTGCCGTCGAAGAGAAGCTCCTCCGAGAACGAAGCGACTCTGAGAGAGTTCTTAACCTTACTATCCACGCGTGTGGATGTAGCTAGGGCTGCGTCACGTCTAACTAACTCCAATCAGCCACTGAAGGGCGGAGTTATACGTGAACAAACTACTGCCCTCAAAAGAAATTACATTGAGAATAATATCCCGTAAAACTTTTCTTGAAGACGTAATGATAACGCCTCAGTAAGGCAGATTACGTATGATAAAGCGTCTAAGTTAAGTCTACTATACATCATGTCGTTTCCAACATTGAAGTTGGAAAAGACATAAACGGCGAAAAAGAATATATCCAGTCTTTAACCACACCGTCTAGACGCATATGAACTCTCGGTATGCCCTGCTCTGCCAAAATAAACTATACGTATAAATGATAAAATGGCAGAAATGAGCAACGCGGACAAGAAACTAAACTATCATGCTTGGTAGCAGGCTTGTATATATATATATATATTTAGTGTCGAAAAATAAAACACATGTTGTAATGACAATATTGGACTGCGTCGGTAAGTCAGGGACAATGTCCCTGAACCGATCGAAAAATCCGAGTCCAATGACGCTATAAGTCTCTTATCCAAGATCGCAGCAATGAAGTCCGAAATAACAATCACTGGAAGATAATGCCAGAAGATATGAAAGGCAGCTTCCGATACTACTAAAGGGAAAACTCGAAATCTTTCGAATCCCTTTCGCCATCCTGTCGGACCCTATAAAGCGTTCGGTCGTCCGTACCTGATGCAACCACGGACCGCACCGACCCAGCGCCGTCGGATAATTCCTGAATCGACCGAGAAACTGTCAATTGCTGGGATGCTGCGAAACAACTGTGCTAACTCGGATAGCACGTCCGTCACTGAGGCCTGAGGAGAAGCGGTCTTACGATGCATTGCCGCTGGAAGCTCCGTGATCGTTACCCCATGCATACTACCAATATGCGAGCGAACGGAGTGTATAGGCCTCGTGTCCCTTGGCTACCGGATGGCACGACCTATTCGCCGTGGAATCACTGAATGACGAAACTGATCGGATACTCGAGGTCACGTAGCCAATGTGCGGTCGTGTGCCCTGCTGTGAGGATGAGGAAGCATTAAGGACAGTCTCTCAGACTGTCAATATAACGGAGCGTCCCGACCGACGGACATATGCTCCGAATGTAAAATATCTGAACCACAACATGCGGTCCCCTATGTTGTTGGATGAGAGAGGGACCTCTCTCGCTCACAGCCCGGACGGACCTGGACAAGCCAGGAACCGGACTAACAGGCTTCCTCCGATCTGTCCTCAATCTGCCGTCACTGGGTGAGTACTAAAGTAATTAAAGAGCTTGCATCACCCAAATCTCCTTCCTAGACCGCAACGGACGAACCCGGCAGCCGAACCATTCGATGAATGCACGCTACACCGGGTGAGCTAGCGAATGTCACACCGTCGATCCTACAAGGGATCTCTTAGGCGATAGACATATTCCATGAGCACTTATAGCCACTAGCTCTTCATTAACTATGACGACAGAGGCACACTTTTGAAAGACATCTTCGTAACTTTGCGAACAAGAAACCAGAAATGCTTGGTTATAGCAAGGATAAAATAATAATATATATAGCGTTGTTCAATAATTCGAAAGTTTGTGTGACATTATTGGACTATGTCGGAACTGAGGGACGATGTCCCTGAACCGAACCAAAAATTTCTAAGTCCACAGACGCTATCAGTTTCTTATCCGGCATTGCAGCATTCTGGTCCGACGAAAGAAGCTGTAGAGGACCAAGTCAGATGACATACACAACAGCATATGTTGTTCCGAAAGGGAAAGCTCGAAATCCTCCAAATCCCTTTCGGTATCCCGTCGGACCGGATGAAACTTTCGGACGTCCGTACCCGCTTCCGCAGAGCGTCCCGACCCAGCATCGTCGGATAAAAAATATGCGACAGATTCAGTTGATGCTGGGATGCTGCGATAAACTGTGCTATTTAGGAAAGCACGTCCGTTCCCGAGGCCTGTGCAGTAGCGGTCTTACGATGCATTGCCGCCGGAAGCTCCGTGTACGTTGACTCCCGCACACTTCCTATGCGAACGTCCGGAGTCTGCAGGCCTCGTGTCCCTGGCTACCGGATGGTGTGACCTGGTCACCGAAGAATCCTTGATCGGCGAAGCTGGTAATATATCGGCGGTCACGCTGCCAAGGTGCGGTCGTGTGCGCTGACGAGAAGAGGAAGCCTTAGCAGTCTCCGCGGACTGCCTATACAACGGAGCGTCCCGAGCGACGGACGTATGCTCCGCTTGCGACACATTTTGTACCACAACATCTGGGGCCAGATGTTGTTGAACGAGAGAGGGGCCTCTCTCGCTTGCCGTCCGGATGGACCGGAACGGGCTATGAACCGGACTAAAAGGCTTCCTCCGTTCTCCCTCCGATCCGCCGTCACTGGGTGTGCATTAGGTTGATTTATAGTGCTCGCATCACCCCAAAATTCCTTCTAGACCGCAACGGACGAACCCGGCTGCCGAACCATTCGGTGAATGGACGCTACACCGGGCGAGCTAGCAGACGTCAAAGGCCGTCGAACCTACTAGGGTCCTCTTAGGCAATTGGCATATTTACATGAGCACTTTTCCGCTAGCCCTTCATTAATTGTGACGACGGAGGCACACTGTTGAAAGACATCACAGATACATCACCCTAATCTTGATCGTCTGAAATAGAAATTGATAAAGTAGAGTGACCCTGCGGGGAAAGGACCGGAGTGTCCAATTCCCCAATAACATACCGTGACATACGCTTCCCATATTGTCATCGAAATCATACGATACAGAACAGGAGTTAATGCGAGTACACTGACCACATATAGAATGATTATAAAGTCAGAGGAAGACTTCCTCTTAATACAATTGATCAATATCCTTTCAATGTGAAAAGAAAACAAGTCCTGGTACTCGCACTAACCCCTGGCAATCAAAATACATAATAATAATATGATCCATTAATATAGAAAAAATAATTGAAATCAAAATATTTTGAAAAAATATTTTTTCAGAACAGCCCAAGTTTCTGAAAAGTAACGTTGAGCCCCAATGGATCCCAAGCCTAAGTGTGGACAAAAATTTTAAAAATATTTAAAACAATTTATTCAACACTTACGAACAATAATAATGTATCTAGTTATGATTAAAATAACATCAAGATATTATTTTCCAAAAATCCCCCCCTCACACAGAGGGCTGTTGTAAATGTAAACAATGAGTGTAAAAACACTAAAATAAGACTCCAGGCACCCAGGCCCGAAATCAGTAACCAAAAATACACTATCTGATGCAAAACAGAGACTTCCAGGGAAGAAACTGCAGAACATCAGATGGTAGATGCAGAACACAACGCCTAACCACCCGTAGGTGAAGACGTAAACATGGGGAAAAGAACAGAATTCATTCTGTTATTCAGCTAAAACTCCCAAGAAAATTTAGTAATAATAATTACAAAAACTATGCCAAAAGCATGGGAGAATAGCAAGGGGGGACTTAAAGGACAGGGAGAGAGGAAAACACTTAAAAAACGGTGTAACTAAATAATCAGAATGACAACAAAATGGCTGCTGCCTCGAAAATAGGTAACTTAACATAATTTCATTAAAAAATTTTAAGTTACAGCCCTGATAATATTCTGTCACACATTTTTTCCTCTCCTCCTTCTCTATCCTCCTTAGAATCACCATTTCACTAATATTTATGTGTCTGGCATCATTTAAACTGAGATTTACAAGCACAAAGATCAGTCAGATGTTAACTGATGAAGGGCCAAACTTAGAATGATTAATGGCGCCAATTTCGGAACGTCCTTGACACTGCGCATGCGCAGTAGAGGCGAAGTGTGGAGGGCCTTTCAGGACATGTTTTCTTTGGTTTTAGATGCAAATTTTGGGGATTGGGGGGCAAAATTTGTGTTTGGCCCTATATTTTAAGAGTTAGCACCAGCTATGTCTGGGTCATTGGTACAGTATAAAAATATGGAAGAATGAATCTAAGTATAGTGCTTCAGTTCCTATCTACACTTTTACTTTAACCCTTTACCCAATGAATTGGCCGCATCCGCCTGCGTAATATTCAAATTCAGTAGTTCAAGCTCGTTCCAACGTGGGGTCAATGATATGGTTTTGTTGAAATTTTTTGAAAAATTTTTAAAAAATGATATTTAAAATACATTTTTCTTAGGAAAATATTTTGTACTGGGCATTTGGCTTTGTGAACCAATGACAATGCTTTGGAAGTTTGGTGAGTGTAGCTATCCATAGAGTGGTGGCCGAGTGGATAAGTCTGCTGGTTTCTCAGTCCAGAAGTCTGGGGAGATCAATCCCTGGTCGGGGAAAGTTCTCGACGTGTCCGAACACCCTCTGTCAGTATGAATGGTTGGGTTGATGCTGTCACAGCTAACCATCCTATCGGATGGGGATGTAAAATGGCTGTCCTCTGTGTGGAGAGAGACACTTCGTGCAGGCTAATGATCTCTATGTAGTACAGTGGAGCCCACTTAATTGGATATCTCTTAATTGTATATCCCTGTTAATTGAATATAATTTTCAAACACAAAACCATTTACCATACCTTCAGTACAAATTTGATCTGTTAATTGCATATGGGTTGTTGAGTCAACTCCTGTTAATTGTATATAAATTTTTGTAATATGTCGAAAAAATTACTGTGACACGCACCAAATTCCCCTTATTTTTCAACCTTTTTGACATCACTACATGCAATACTGGCATTTTTCTAGTATATCTTGTTTGCCAGAGCTCTATAAGCTCTGTCAAACAAGATATAATAGAATAAATGCTCAGTTTACCTCTAGAACACAGGAAACTGACCAAATCCCTGTTAATTGTATACTCCTGTTAATTGAATAATTTTCACTGGCAAAATGGATATTCAATTAAGAGGATTCTACTGTATTCGAGAAGATCGAGGCCACAAAGTTGGTGCTACGATGGTTGTCCCACATACCTACTGGCCACTGGGCCAAGGAGAGGCATTAATATAAGCTGCATAACTTGCTCGCCAATCCTTATAAAAGAAATAACATTAAATAAAATAAATAAGGCCTAAAAAATTAAAAAATATGTTTCTCAGGCCCTCCCGCATGGTCCTTTTGGCTGCCGCATGCTCTCTTTTTATAACCAATTTAAACTTTAAAAAAATAAAAATTAAATGGTTTATGTCTGATATTTTACCCAAGTTAAAAATATTGATGAATTTGTCCCTTGAGTGCAAGAAGGCTTTGCAATGCTTTAGCATTGCAAAGCCTTCTTGCACTCAAGGGATGAAATACACCACCACCCATGCTCTTTTGTAGATTATGAGGACTAGAACTTGAACCAAGAACATGAACTTTTGATGGCAAAGAAGAAATTACTGAAATAAAAAATAAAATAAAAAAACGCTCGCCTGCATGCAATTTCACAAATAATGGCCTGAGAAACAGAACATCTACTTTGTGTAGCCTAATCAAATAATATTATTTACCTTCATTCCAGAGATGTCAGCATTGATGTGACAGAGAACAGATTGTTCAAGAACTGGTAAGTTGTTCAAATTCCATCCAGAATGTATATATTCCTGTGGAAAACATAAAATGAAATATTTCCATTAAAAACTGCATTATCTTTTGAAGGATAATTTTAAATTTTTCAATCTGAATCAGTGAAAGATACAGATGTTGAAAAAATAGGTTCACAGATTGTAGGCCATTAAAAAACAATGTCCATGTTCTCGGGCAATTGTGCCTCAAATTTTTGATGAGGGAAGGAGGCTTTTTATTTTTATTTTTAATTCTGAAATCTGAAAAAGATACCCTAAAAAAATATATTCACATTTCAGAAAGAAATCTTTTACAAAAATTTAATGACGTGGGAAGTGCCTGAAAACAAAGACTTCTTTTTTTAATGGCCTTATTAATTGATGGATTTCATTTGAACAAACTTGTATCCGACATCTGTGAGGATTCGGTTTACCATATATCAAAAGATTCTGACTAGTGGATGGGAGAAGAAGAGTTTTAACCCTTTACCCAACGTAACAAACAACCAGCGCGATTCTCAAAAATTGGCAATTAATTTTCATTATTTTTTTCATTTTTGTCTCAAAAACATAGGTTGTGACACTTCTTTGGAACAAGCTCATTGAGCTCGTTCCAATGAGAAGTCATAACCTATGTTTTTGAAACAAAAAATTAGTTATTCAAGAATTTTTTTTTGCAAGTGTTGTCTGCTTTTCATGTTAAGTAAAGGGTTAAAGATTATTTCGCATTTTGGACTGCGTAAAAATTCAGACTCCAATAGAGAGCCCAAATATTAACCCAAGGACTTGGTTTTAACCCAGGGACTTGGTTTTAACAAAGTTAGGTCTGATCGCCCTAAGGATACTGTAAACCAAATATCAAAAGATACTGACAAATGTATCTGAAGAAGAAGATTTTTAAAGATTATTCCTCATATTGCACAAAGTAAAAATTTGGGCCCACATAGGGAGCCCAAATATTAACTATTGGCCTTGATTTGAACAAATCTGAATCTGCCCCCCATAACGATGTATACCAAATATAAAAAAATTCTGACGGGTGATTCTAAAGAAGAAGATTCTTTAAAGAGAACT
Organism: Pictodentalium vernedei; assembly: GCA_031216915.1. NCBI lineage: Eukaryota > Metazoa > Mollusca > Scaphopoda > Dentaliida > Dentaliidae > Pictodentalium > Pictodentalium vernedei. Next base: position 33,749,706 of record CM062296.1, read on the forward strand.
TTTCATATTGCACCAAGCTGACATCAGGGCTCCTGTATTGAGTCTGGATTTTTTTCATTAAACACTTTTGGGGTGAAAACATCCCTTTTAATTTGCAACTGAAGTATGAAGAAGGTCATCAAAAACACCTGACTTGTTAACATTACAGGGATGCACTCTATTAATTCCCATGGACACTTGATCAAGAAAATAATGAATTGGTTGCAAGGAGGTAAATAAACCTTTAATTTTTCACCAAGTGGAATTTTTTTTTCTTAATAAATTATTCATATATATATAGGGCCACACAAAGTAGATCTTCTGTTTCTCAGGCCATTATTTGTAAAATTGCATGCGGGCGAGCGTTTTTTTATTTTATTTTTTATTTTGGTAATTACTTCTTTGCCATCAAAAGTTTATGTTCTTACTTCAAGTTTTAGGCCTCATAATCTACAGAATAGGATGGGTGTGGTGTATTTCATCCCTTGAGTGCAAGAAGGCTTTGCAGTGCTAAAGTAGCATTGCAAAGCCTTCTTGCACTCAAGGGACAAATTCAGCAATTTTTTTAACTAAGGTAAAATATCCGACATAAACCATTTAATTTTTATTTTTTTAAAGTTTAAATTGGTTATAAAAAGAGAACATGCGGCAGCCAAAAGGACCATGCGGGAGGGCCTGAGAAACAGATTTTTTTAGGCCTAGAATATACCCATAGTAGCTTGGTGGACCAAATGTTCACATTTGAGTGAGCCTTTGGCAAGAGGTTAACGCCACTTTACCACGAGTGGTGAACATTTGTTACACCAAGCTACTTTGGGTATATTTTATTTATACCATGATCGTCAGATTAATAAGAGATTAAATGTTAAATATATCAATATTCACACGTGTGAATCTGTTTTTATTTACATGAGCACCGGTGGGCGGTACTTCTGCTGGCAATTTTATCACCAAAACGAAATAGAAAATGAAATGCACAAATTACAAGGCCTCTTTCATTTTAATAACATACTATTTCAAGTTATGGATGCTTTATTAACATGAGACAACATATGTTTGTTAATTTTTGTTATCTTATGAGGTAAATTATTTAAAAACGTAATAAATAATTGCTGGTGTTCATTTCACTCTTCACAAGGCGACGAGTGATAAACGTTTACAAGTTTGCATTCAAGGCGAGGTCACCAAAGGTAAATTTGGATGTAGTTCCACTGTAGGTGTAAATTTTAACTACTGAAATCCCATTGCTGTCGTGTGTAAAGCTAAAAATTTATGTCACTGGCTTTTTATATATAGTAGAATATGTAATCATGGTTTAAAAATTTATATTTTCTCTGCTTTAGTGAGTTATTGTACAAGTGAGAGAAGTATTTAATGGAGGAAGCAAGCAACAGCACATTCATGCCTCTCCTTCCAGTTTCTGCTTCCATTTGCCTTCTCCCAAAGGTCTATTGAGGGAGAAGTGAATTCTGTCTCACTTTAGTACTTTACTTCCCAAGCTGGACACTGGTACATGTTACAGATTGTGTTTGTCTTGGGAAGATAAAACTGCCGGTAAAGAGTTAATATAAGACAACACTGGTAACTTCAGCTACTCTCAAGTAAAGATCAGATCATTCAGCTCAAATAATGAAAATGTACATCAAGAAAGTCAACAACATAACTAATGTCAGTTAGACCCCACAGAGTAGGTCTTGTTTCTCAGGCCATTTTTTGTAAACTGCATGTGGGTGGGTGGTTTTTTATTTTATTTTTGTAATTAATTCTTTGCCATCAGAAGTTCATATTCATGGTTTGTTTTATGTTTTAGGCCTCCTAATTTACAGAATAGCATGGACGGTGGCGTATTTCATCCCTTGAGTGCAAGAAGTCTCAGCAAAGTTGAAGCATTTCAAAGCCTTGTTACACTCAAGGGTCAAATTTATGAATTTTATTAACTTGGGTAACATATCAGACATAAACCATTTAATTTTTATTTTTTTAAGTTTGTATTGGTTATAAAAAGAGGGCACGTGGCTGCCAAAATGGCCATGCTGGAGGGCCTGAGAAACAGATTTTTAACTTTTTTAGGCCTTCGACATATTTTCTGAAGTAAACCAATCTAAATTTATTAATTTTTCTCCCTTTCCTAATAACCTTCTTGACTTGTATTAACTGACCTCATCTTCTTGGAAGAGATCCTTGGTAGCCTCAGTGGGAAATCCACTACCCATCACGGCAGCATGAATATCAGCACCGTACTGCACACATACATCTTCCTCAAGTGCAGAAACTAATCTCCAAAATTCTTTCTCCACTTCACCAAGTGTAACCATCTGAAAAACACCAAATATGCATCGCTTAAATATAATCACAATAAGTTGGACCCCTGTTACCTAGCACAATAGCCATAAGGCCCCACAAAACAGATCTTCTGTTTCTCAGGCCATCGTTTGTAAAATTAGCATGTGGGCAGGCGTTTTTTTATTTTACGTTATATTTTTGTAATTATTTCTTTGCCATCAAAAGTTCATATTCTTGGTTTGTTTTATGTTTTAGGCCTCATAATCCACAGAATAGCATGGGTGGTGGTGTATTTCGTCCCTTGAGTGCAAGAAGGCTAAAGCCTTGTTGCACCCAAGGTACAAATTTATCAATTTTATTAACTTGGGTAAAATAGCAGACATAAACCATTTAATTTTTATTTTTTTTTAAGTATGCATTGGTGAGAAAAAGGGAGCATGCAGCAGTAAAAGGACCAGTGAGAACCTGAGAAACAGATTTTCAACTTTTATAGGCCTAGCAAGCATGGTATAAAGAAAATGAAAGAAAGTGAAAATTTTATAAGTTTTTAAAATTCCAAATTTCTTCCAAGTGTTAGTGGAGGGTTAATATATATCTATCACAATGTCTGAGACTACTTGAAAGAATAAGTAGGAATTACATATTTCACGTCAAACCTGCAGATAAGCAGCCTGTCTAGGTCTGTCATCAGGGTTCCTGCATTTCAATGAGTAGTGAATTTCAGGAATATCCAGAAGGTTTTCAGTGTATTTTCCAGGATTTTCAAGGAGTTAACCCTTTACCCAACGCAGACGATATCAAAATTTATTATTTTAAATATCATTTTTTCAAATTTTTCAAAACATTTCAACTAAACCATATCATGTGACCCCTCGTTGGAACGAGCTCAACAAGCTCGTTCCAACGAGGGGGTCACATGATATGGTTTTGTTGAATTGTTTTGAAAAATAATATTTTTTCAACTGCTGAATTTGCATATTATGCGGGCGGATGCGGGCAATTCGTTGGGTAAAGGGTTAAATAACAAAATTGGAGTAATTTCAAGGAGGTAAGGTACCACAGAACTTTTAAAAAAAGATTACTCACGTAACAAATCATTAATTGGCCGTTTCCAAATTGGGGTGTTACATTATTATACATATGCAAAACATCATTGGTTGTAATGATTTTAAGTTGAGTGCCAGGGTTCCTGCAGGCAAGGACTGATCAAACTTAAGGCTTTTCAAGGTCGTTTCTCAGCATTTCTCAGGGCCTTACACCAAGCAATTTCAAGGATTTTCAAGGTCTTACTGCCATGAATAATATACAGTTAAAACTAGAAGTCCTGTCACGAATAGTGCGCTTATCTAGGCTTAACTGCATGTTGGAATTGTGGGCAATTGCCATATCGAATGGCATCCAGAGCACGGCAGGTTCTCCTGGTTACTCATAGCAAACACATGCAATGTTTCTGCCAATGGACCTCTGGGGTACCCGGAGGTCCATTGGCTGAAACATTGCTTGTGCAGAGGCCATATGACCAGAATTTGATTGCTTTACTTGGGCCGTAACATGCACATTAACACGCATATAAATGTGCTATTTGTGCGCATTTCATGACAGGACTTCTAGTTTTAACTGTATGATCACTAGTGTACCCAATAATGGAGGATGTTAATTACCCATCTTGGCAGCAAGTCCCCATATTTCACAAAAATTCAAGGATTTTCAAGGCTCCCATGATCATTTTCCAGGATTTCTAGTACTTGAACCACAGTTTGTTGAAATCAAGGCTATTCCTTGAATCCAAGGCCCTGCAGGAACCCTCAGTGCTTGCAGCCACTGTCAGGGCACTACCAAAATGTGCTGAAAGCCACTTCAGGGGCTTTATACTGTATTAATTACACAGTTTGCAAAGCTGATGAAAGACAAAAAATATTTTAAACAGAATTGTTTTATTACAATTTTTTGGAGAGTGCCAAGAGGTACTCTTAAATATAATGTAACAAAACAGTTGTTTATGAACAAAATATTACTAAACTGGGGCTCATTTTGCTTGTAGAATGGTACCCTTGAAAAAAATACCTACAGTAGAAAACCCCTTTGAAAAATAATTAAGCACTCTACCAGTAAAAGGCCTATTTCCGACTTTTGAGACCTAATTTATTTATTGATTTATTGGTGTTTAGGGTCAAATACTTATGCACAATGGCTAATCGAGACTGTGAGTTTTACGGGTGGAGGAAGCTGGAGTACCCCGTGAGAACCACCAAGCAACGACGAGCAACTGTCAGCTCCTCAACATTCTGACTCTGTTCAAGCTCGCTTCAAGCAGAGTTACAGCGGATGAAGACATGTGCATCTTCGACGTGCAGTACGCCTTAGTACACGCGTCATCATGCCCCCATGTAGGCAACCAGGATAAAGTACCTTGCCCAAGGACAACACGGGTCATCCCGGACGGGAATCAAACTCAGGATCTTTTTACGACCTAAGAACGGGTGCCCTTAACATGTTATCATGAAGAGGTCCTGCCAACATTAGACAAATTAGCTAGGCAGTGGTTTCTAGTCAAGTCTTGGCTGCCTTAACAGGCAGCCAAGACTTGACTAGAAATCACTGATAAGCCATTGGATATAATAATAGAGGCAGTGGTATGGTGGAATTTCAGGACACTTGTCCAGGCCTATGAGGGTTAATGTTATCTGGACACATCTCACAGGGACTGCCCATTACTGCATGCGATACAAGGAAGATTTCTGAAATTCAAGGAGTTTCAAGGGCCATGGTGAGGGTCTTATTAAATTCAAGGAGGGGCAGGAAAACTGTTGAGAGGCTCAACTTGTATGTCTGGTCAAGATGGGCAGTATTGAAATTACAAAGGCGGTTTCTGTATAAGTATTTTTAGAATGATTTACCCTGGTATTGGTGCATTATTCTGTGTCATACACATACAAACATCAACACCATTATCAAATGGTATTTGGCATACTACCCAACCGGAGGTCATCATGTATTGCGGTCACAGAATTGTCAGATTGTTGTAAGAAACATGGACACCAACGATCATTAACACTGTAACAAAAAAAAGCTAAGAGAAAAGACCCTCTGCTTGTGTGTTACATCAAATGACCGGCGGAGATTGCTTTCAGGAATGCATAGACCATGGGCTCTTCTTGTCAGAAATTCTGTGTAATGTTCTGTTGTTTGCCTAGCAGTTTTTTACAAATGTCAGGGATATTTTTCAGTATACAGAAATTTCAGTATACAGAGATTCCTTCAGAATGGTTAACAGTTTTGGCTAAGAACTGAAACTGAATGATATTTATGGTGTGTCACCCCATCTCTAATGTCTGGCAGACACCTATTTGCTTGTTTGACATAAACCTGTACTATTTCTTGGAATTTATAATTAGTCTATAAATTAGAAACATGTCCAATTTAGGTGACTTTCTCAATACCAAATTTTGGACTTATTATCATTTATTCTAATACAATTACGATACATCTCGAAATTTGATTGGTTGATCAATAAAATTTGCGACAGTAAAATCAGCGTAAACCTGTCAGAAATCTTGTGTTGTCGAAAAACTATTTCAGGTAAGTCAAGATGTATTCGTGGGCGTTCTATTTTCGTTCCATTTGGAGTCATTGACTACCGTATCCAACGTAAATAAACGTTGTGGACGCTTTGACCTTCTGTAAAAAAAAAAATGTTTTCTATCTGTCTTGTAATTAACTTTGATTAATGTGGATAAAGTTGAAAATTTTAATAGTAATGTGGAAGAGGTTTGTGAGAGACTGATGAGTAATGAAATGAAAGAATTTTTAAAAACTAACTCCGAAAGGCTTAACGGTAACGAGTGGAACCCATCCGTCAGTGATATTACAATTTATAATTATCAATTTTTTGCATGATAAAGAATTTATGGATGCTATGTGCGGAATAAATGAAAGTGTTAATGACACTGTAGCTTAACTTGTGTGTTGTGTTTGATGAAAAGGATAATGTTCAATGTTTATGAAAGGATTATGAAATAAGACAAGAATTGTGATAATTGGGAATATGTTCATTTCTGTTCCCTGTATGCTATGTTTTTGATAAAAAATAATATGAGGTGTACACTGTACTAAAGAGCTGAGGGGTGTGTTAATATGACCTCACAGTTAATGTATGTGGCCTGGCCCTCACAGTTAACGTATATCAACGAAAGTTACCAAGTTACAGCGAAATTATTCCAAAACAAGTCATCCTATCAAGTTACATTGAAATCCCTTCATAAATATGGCCTGTAGACTGTGCTAAAGGTTTTTGGGCTTCGGGCCCCTGGAGCCATCAGTTTCCCAATTGCGTCCAAAGGGGACGTTCTCATCTAGACATTATATGAAGTCAACCTACCAAGTTACAATGAAATCCCTTCATAAATATGACCTGTAGACATTGCTAAAGGTTTTTGGGCTTTGGGCTTGGGCAGCCATCATGGTTGAATGATCGCAACCAAAAGAGGACATTCTCATCTGGGCATCATCTGGAGTGATCCTACGAAGTTACAATGAAATCCCTTCATAAATATGACCTGTAGACTGTGCTCAAGGTTTTCGGGCTTCGGGCCCCTGAAGCCGTCACAGTTGACCAATCACAACCAAAAGGGGATGTCATCATCCAGGCATTATATGGAGTCAAACTAACAGGTTATAATGAAATCCTTACATAAATATGACCTATAGACTATGCTAAAGCAGGGACCAGCCTAGGGGGGAATTTTAGGGAGACTTCAAGTCTCCCTCCAGAAAAAATAGGGAGACTGCAGAGTCAAGTAGGGAGACTTCATAGGCAAGTGGGGAAAATTAAGAATATTCATGTACCATCCCGCCGCCCCTTCATATTTTCAATTTGTGGTCCTCCATTAACGTACAAATAATCCAGGTCCAGTTGTCTATGATGCATCTGTGCCAGGTTAAAAAATCACAATGTAATTATTGACTGAAAATCCCCCACTGCTACCTTCTCCTTCATGACCCCTCACCTCTTCTTCGTGCCAATCCCCCATCACCCTCCTGTGGTTGCCTTTCAACAAAGTCTACTAAGCTAATAATTTCCTAAGTCTGAAAGTGTGAACAGGACCAGATGTAAGAAGGTTGCTTGGGAGGAACTTTGTTAGTTAATAAACAAAATACATTCTGGGGTCGAGTATTTTGTAAAAGAAAAGTCATTCCGCATCATTTTTATGGCATTCCGGTGTCATTCCGCATCATTTCATGACATTCCGATGTTTAGGAGGACCCTTTTACAAGATCGTCCACATGCACACTTGTGTCCTGTACAAAGCTTTTCTTGACATCACTAAAGCTTTTTTTCATGTGTTTCAATTCCATTCGTGTTTTTCTGGGAATAGACAGCCCAACAGTTAACAGTCGTCAGCAAATTGAAATGAAAATAATGTGTTATAAAATACGTCCGTTGTGTATACATTTTCGGCATCCTAAGCGACGTAACCTACTTTCAAACTGGGTTGTTTTGCTGAGTCGCGTAAGTCACCTATTTTTGTTTCGACACTTGAAGCTCCGACTGGAACGCAACAAAATAGAAATAAAAAAATCCGTCAAAAGCGACAATGGACAATTTGATTGTCGTGTGATTTCAAATAAATGGACATTTATTTGACGAATTAAAATGCCTATTTATCACACTTGAGCACATTCGATTTTTGAAAATACTCGTTTTCATGTAAACCTCGCATCACTCAGTTCAGCCATTTCTCATTTTGGCCAATTATTAGAGGGCGACTTGTAATCGCCCCGACTATTTTTCTAGGCGACTTTGGGCTTAGAAGGGCGACATAATCGCCCTAGTCGCCCTCACGGCTGGTCCCTGTGCTAAAGGTTTTGGGGTTTTGGGCTCGGGCAGCCATCAAGGCTGAATGATCGTGACCATAAGGGGACATGCTCATCTAGACATTATTTGGAGTCATCCTACCAAGGTACAATGAAATCCCTTCATAAATATCACCTGTAGACTGTGCTAAAGGTTTTTGGGCTCCAGGCATCTGTAGCCGTCACAGTTGCCTAATGGTGTCCAAAAGGGGCTGTTCTCATCTAGACATTATATGAAGTCAACCTACCAAGTTGCAATGAAATCCCTTCATAAATATGAACTGAAGACTGTGCTAAAGGTTTTCGGGCTTTGGGCTTGGACAGCCATCATGGTTGAATGATCGTAACCAAAAGGGGACATTCTCATCTGGGCATCATCTGGAGTGATCCTACGAAGTTACAATGAAATCCCTTCATAAATATGACCTGTAGACTATGCTAAAGGTTTTTGGGCTCGGGCAGCCATCAAGGCTAAATGATCGCGACCAAAAGGGGACATTCTCATCTAGACATTGTTTGGAGTCATCCTACCAAGCTACAATGAAATCCTTTCATAATTATGACCTGTAGACTGTTCTAAAGGTTTGAAAATCCCTTGATTGAAAATCCCTTCATAAATACGACCTGTAGACTGTGCTAATGGTTTTTGGGTTTTGGGCTCGGGCAGCCATACCGGTTGCCCAATCGCGACCAAAAGGGGACGTTCTCATCTAGAGATGACCCCAAACCTGCATATGAAATTTCGTGACGATCAGACAAGAACTGCAGGGTGTAGCCAGTGCTAAATGAAAATGTGAACAGACTAACAGACTTCCGCACGCGTGATGGCAATAGCTTATCTTGACTATGTCAAGTTAAGCTAAAAACCAAAATCCTGACAACTAGCAATAATAATTTTAATTGTTCAATGCCACATATTTCTGACCGTTCCGCTAGCGATGTCTTAACACTGACTTCAAGTGCAAGTGATCCATTCATTTTCTAATTTGTCACATGCGTTCGTGGCACCAACATGTGCAGCTAGCCTACATTAACGCGTTTACCACTGAGAGGTGAACCATTCATTCTGCAACACTTATGCCAATACCAGTAGTGTAATTCCACAAGCCATCATTTTCCACAAAGTTTGAAATGAAAAACTGTTCTGTAACCATAAGTAATTATTACTGTCAACCAAGTGCTTCCAGTCCAAGCACCCCAAATATTTAACTTCAACGATAAAAATCCTCGATTGCTTCCCGACTCAGACTGAAACAACATAACAAGCTGAACTCCAAACTCTGAACGGGGAAAGCAGATGGCGTATTTTGTTTTCAGTGTGTCAAAAACATTCAAACGTGATAAATGTTGTCAGTACAAATATGAATAAAATTTGTTATTGCTGATAAAATGACTAAACCATTTGGAACTATTTGTATAGTGGCAGCATAAAGTATATTTTGTGATGTGATTCGTAACTCCCAAATGACGTCACAAAGACTGTATTTTTAGATTTACATTGTCTTCAATAAGGTGTTGTTTTATAGTTGGGAGATGAAAAAAATATCCGTTTTCAGCTGAATCATATTAGAATGGTGATAACTGTGTTGTATTTGTTTGGGGCCGTAAACAATGGTTTTACTGTGGCAAATATCCGTTTTACTGGCCAGTAAAACAGATATTTGCGACAGTAAAACCATCGTTTGCAGCCCCAAACAATAAAATACAACATAGTTATCCCAAATTCTAATACAATTACTATAAATCTCGAAATTTGATTGGTTAATCAATAAAATTTGCGACAGTAAAATCAGCGTAACCTGTCGCAAATTTTATGTTGTCGAAAACTATTTTAGGAAGTCAAGATGTATTCGTGGGCGTTCTATTTTCGTTCCATTTGGAGTCATTGACTACCGTATCCAATGTAAACAAACGCTGTGAACGCGTTGACTTGCTGTAAAAAACGTTCTCTATCTTTCTTGTAATTAACTGTATTTAATACGGATGAAGTTGGAAAGTTTAATATTAATGTGGAATAGGGGTTTGGCAGAGACTGCTGAGTAATGAAATGAGTGTTAAAAAACTGATTTCGACGGTCTTAACGGAAACCGTGTGGAAGCAGAAAGCGATATGAAAATATAATTTATAAATAGCCATTTTTCGTACGATGAAGAATTTATGGACGCTATGTGCGAAATAGAAAACCAAAATTCCGAGAACTGGCAATAATAATTTTAATTGTTCAAGGCCAAATATTTCTGACAGATCCGCTAGCGATGTTATAACATCAACTTCAAGTGCAAGCGGTCCTTTCATTTTCTAATTTGTTACCTGCGTTCGTGGCACCACATCACATGTAGTATGTACAGCTACACAACAGAAACGCATTCACCACTGCTCAAGAGAGGTGAACTATTCGTTCTGTAACAATTATGTCAATAGCAGTAGCCCAATTCCACAAGACATCACTTCCCAGAAACAGTTTGAAATGAACAACTGTTCTGTAACCATAAGTAATTATAAACAAAGGCTTCCAATCAAAGATATCAAATTTTTTAACTTTAATGGGAAATCCTCGAGTGCTTTCCGACGCCGACTGAAAGATCACAAGGTGAACTCTAAACTTTAAATAGAGAAAGCAGCCTGCGTATTTTGTTTTCAGATTGTCATAAACATTTAAACATGATAAATGTTGTCAGTACAAATATAAATATATTTTGTTATTGTTGATAAAATGACTAAAACGTTTGGAATTATTTGTATTGTGGCAGCGTAAAATATATTTCGTGATTTGGTTCGGAACTCCCAAATGACGTCACGAAGACTGTATTTTTAGTTTTAAATTGTTGACAATGTTGTCTTCAACAAGGCGTTGTTTTATAGTTGGGAGATGAAATCTATCTTCGTTTTCAGCCGAATTATATTAGAATGGGGATAACTATGTTGTATTTGATTGTTTGGGGCCGTAAACGATGGTTTTACTGTCGCAAATATCCGTTTTACCGGCTCCGCTAACGCGTCGCCGGCAAAACTCAATTTGCGACAGTAAAACCATCGTTTACGGCCCCAAACAATCAAATACAACATAGTTATCCCCTAAGTGGAACCCTCTCTGTTAGAAAGCTTTCCAATGAATGATAATACAGTAGAATCCTCTTAATTGAATATCCATTTTGCCAGTGAAAATTATTCAATTAACAGGAGTATACAATTAACAGGGATTTGGTCAGTTTCCTGTGTTCTGGAGGTAAACTGAGCATTTATTCTATTATATCTTGTTTGACAGAGCTCATAGATATAATAGGATAAATGCCTGTATTGGATGTAGTGCGTCCAAAAAGGTTGATAAATAATGGGAATTTGGTGCGTGTCACAGTAATTTTTTCGACATATTACAAAAATTTATATCAATTAACAGGAGTTTACTCTACAACCCATATGCAATTAACAGATCAAATTTGTACTGAAGGTATGGTAAATGGTTTTGTGTTAGAAAATCTAAATTTTATAGTAAATTTCCTTTCTTATTATACCTACCACAATTGCTTACTACAGGCTTGCACTACAGTGGAAGTCCCTAACTCGGATAAAATACTCTCTATTTTTGTCTTTCCCAAGCAAGTTGGGAAAGAAAAGTGGTGCAAAAGCACCAATAAAAAATAAGCCAAAACTGGGTCGAGTGCAACCGGCGCAGACCCAGTACGGGACGCTCTCTCCCAAGTACAACTCCACGACTTGCGTTGCCAGTGCGCATACCGTCTCTAAAGACTCATTCTTTTTGAATCCGTAAACGTTAGAGTTATGTGATCAGCGGGGAGGAAAGATTCTTTACCCGTAAAGAAGACGGGAGGGCCTCCAGGTAAACAATTGTGGTAGGTATAATAAGAAAGGAAATTTACTATAAAATTTAGATTTCTTATCAACCTACTCACAATTGTTTACTACAGGCTGAATAGACAAAAGGCTGGAGGGAATCGCATAACCAACCCCCACATAACCCTAGTGCACTGGAACCGTGAAGCAGAAGGAAGAGGTCCCGAGGTTTATCAACCATAATGTCGCAATCATTGGTAAAGGACAATGAAAAGAGACATATGAGCCTGTGTGACACACAGACAGAAAAAAAGGGCAGTAACAGCACAAGGCTGAAACTGACCTTCAAGAAGCCTAATGGCTATGGCAGACAACAGCCTGAGCAGAAGAAAGAGGACCCAAGGCAAAAAGGTCCTCCGACTGCTCCTGCAACTGGCGTAAATAAAAGGTGGAGAAAGTAGAAGCATTTCTCCAGTAGGCTGCCTGCATAACATCCGACAACTTGACGGAGTTAGAATAAGCCCAAGAGGTAGACAGTGCCCGCACCTCGTGGGCAGAAATACGATTGGTAATACAATCGCCAGCTGCTAAACGACTATAAGCCGTACGAATAGCAAGACAAATCCATCGAGAAATGGATTGAGGAGAGATCTTCTGTCGACCCGGAATGAGAGACAGAAAAAAACGTTTTCTGCCCTTCCGTATGAAGCGTGTCCGATCAAGATAAATGCGAATAGCACGGACCGGACAGAGCAAAGGGCGAGTACCCTCAACAGAGGGAAGAGCCCTGATACAGATAGGAGGAGGAGTAGTATCTGGTAACTGATTCTTAGCCAAAAAGGAGCAATCAGTGGTAAAAGTAACACTGTTGGGAGAACTCCTAAAAAAGGCCGGGTCAACCGAGAGGGCGTGAAGCTCACTAACCCGTCTGGCCGAAGCAAATGCCATCAGAAAAGCCGTCTTGTATGTGAGAAATCGCATATCCACCTGGGATAAAGGTTCGAACGGCGCCCCCCCCCCCTCCCCCCCCAAGCAAAGCAGCACCCACGAAAGATTCCATCGTGGAGTAAGCTGCAAAGTCCGAGGCCTTTTCAAAGAAAAGTGCCGAACAAGCTTGGAGAGGTAAGGATTAGTGCCGATACGACGCTTCCCCACATAAGAAAAAGTCTCTGAAAGCATAGACCTGTAACCCTTGATGGTAACAGGCTGGAGACCCCGAGAATCAAACAGATATACCAGAAACTCCGCAATCTGTGAAATCGAAGGATTGGCATAATCAACAGAGTGATCAGCACACCATCGACAGAAGACCTTCCATTTAGCTGCATAAGCTAAACCAGTGGAGTGCCTCCTTGAAGAAGAAATGCACTCCACTGCTCGTCTCGAAAAACCTCTACGGAGGAGACAGGACCTGACAAAAGATATGCGTGAAGGCACAATGAAGTCGGGTCGACGTGAAACCTCCTCGGGCGACCTTGACAAAGCGAGCGGAGCTGATTGATCCACACCCGCTGAGGCGACAGGGGAGCGATCAGAATGATTCGACAACTGCAGGTTCGAATTTTGGCGAGAACCTGAGGAAGAATCGGAACCGGCGGGAAGGCATAGCCGACTAGACCGTTCCAATCGAGTGACAGAGCGTCCACGGCAAAAGCCAGAGGATCTGGACACGGGGACACGAAAGTGTCCACCTGATGGTTCCAACGAGTCGCAAAGAGATCGATGTGGGGACGTCCCCAGAGATCGCAAAGCGACTGGAACACTGCCCTGTGAAGCATCCACTCGGTGGAAATAACCCTGCCCTGTCGGGACAGGGAGTCGGCTAGGACGTTCAGACGACCGGGAATGTGACGAACAACCACCCCGAGATCCCGAGCTAACTCGTACATCGGAAGCGAGTGCGTGCCGCCCTGGTTCCGAATGTAAGCAACCACTGTCGAATTGTCGGATAGCAGAAGGACCTGGCGATTCGACAAGTGAGGGATCCACTGCCTGAAACTCAGAAGAAGAGCAAGAAGCTCCTTCTGGTTGATGTGTAGAGCTGCTTGATCCTGGTCCCACATCCCGTGTAGGGAAAGACCGAGAGGATCCAACGTCGCACCCCATCCGAGATCGCTGGCATCTGCCGTCAGGACGCGATCGGACGTGGGTAAGTCCAGCGGAACACCCTGCGTAATCCACTGAACATCTGTCCAGGGAAGAAGGTGAGGATACAGAGAGTCCGGAAACGGAAGCACCTGATCCAGAGAATCTACATTCGGTCTCCAACGACTGAGCAGAAAGTGTTGGAGAGGTCTGACACGCAGCCGACCTAGAGGAATGAGATCCGTCACCGAACCGCAGAGACCGATCAGCCGGAGAAAACTCTGAGCGGTCGCGGACCTGGACTGGGACAGAGTCAGAGCAAAAGCTGAGAGAATCACAGCCTTGGCCTGGGGAACAGCCACCAAATTGAATTTGGTTTGGAAAGACATCCCCAGATGACAAAACGACTGAGAAGGGACCAGGTCCGACTTCTCCTCGTTGACTCTGAATCCTAGCGACGTGAGCAAGCTCAACAGAGTGGCGACATCCGATTCCAGTAAGGCAGCATTGGAATGCCTCTGGAGGATATCGTCCAGATATGCCGAAGTAGTCACCCTGGACTGTGTGCGATGGAACGCTATCACATGCGACATCAGTCTGGTGAACGCCCAAGGAGCCAGGTTGAGGCCGAAAGGCATGGCCTTGAACTGGTAAACTCGCCCCAGAAAAGCGAACCTGAGATACTTCCGTGACGCCCGATGCATCGGAACGTGGAAGTAAGCGTCTCGCAGGTCGATGCTGGCGGCGAAATCTCCCTGGTGAATTGAATGGCGGACCGACCTGAAAGTCTCCATGCTGAACTTGGGAGCAATGATAGACTGGTTCAGGATGCTCAGATCGATAACCGGTCGGAGTCGGCCGTCCTTCTTTGGCACCAAGAACAGGCGGGAATAGAAACCCACTGACTGAACGTTCTTGACGACCTCGATCGCCCCCTTTGCCAGGAGATTGGCAATCTCCGTGGACAAAAGTTCCCGACGTAAAACGTCTGTAGGAACTGTGGTTGGAAGAGGCACCCTTGACAGAGTGGGGTGCCGTCGGAAGGATATGCGCAGACCGGACCGAACAACATCTAACACCCATGGATCGGATGTGATGGTGGTCCAATGGTCTGCAAACTCTGCTATCCTTCCTCCAACCTGGGACGAGTCGAGGTGAGGACCTTCATTTCGAGCCCCGACGAGGCCCGCGAGAGGAGAAACCACCTCCTCTGCTAAATGAAGAATCCTGAGACTTCCCTCGATTCTGCCGACCCCTACCTTTACCCCGTGAGTAAGAAGCAGAGGAGGCGGCAGAAGGACCAGCCTTTTGCTTCACAGAGGAAGCAGAAGGGTACTTGTTAGGCTTGGAACGGCCCTTGCCTCCCCGAGAAGGCTGATCAAGCTGACGAAACAGCAGCTGATCTTTGGAATGACGTAGGACGTCATCCCGGACCGTCGACACGGAACCATGGAAAAGTTGCGGACCTGCCAAAGAAGCAGATCGAAGAGTAGCACGCTGCTCCTCGGGAAGGGATCGTCCTGTGTCCAGCACAGCGTCCCTTCGAACTAATTCCAAATTGGCCGTGTTACAGGCATGCGTGTGAGTAAGGTGCATAAGCGCCTTGGACAGCACACGCAAAGGAGCCTGTACCTCGTCAAACTTAGCTGGAGGCAGATAAGCAGCCAAAGCTGAGACGACGTGATCTGAGAGAGAAAGCATGCCAAGCATCTCTCTAGATAAGCCCAACGTGGACTCCAGAGTCGTCATTGGAATGACGGCAGACTTGGGCTTGGAAAGCCCGAGGGAAGTGGAGTCCTGATCCAGAACCGTCAAAGTCTGGCAGACTGACGGATTGGCGGAATCGTAGGAACGATAACGCACAGGAGGCAAAAAGGTGTCAACCCTGGTGAAGAACGAAGTCTTCAAAGCCTTGGAATTCAGCTTGGCATCCAATGCTGAAAAAGCTTCAACCACCTGTACCGACTGGCACGGTCGAAGGCGCCCAGAAGCAGGTTGCTCCATAGGCTGTTGGCGCGCGACCGAAGATCGCGGCCAGGCTGACACTGTCGGCTGGTTAGCAGGTTTGAGCTCAGGCAGAAACCCAAACACAAAGTCAAGAGCCGCCCCCAAGTCCGAAGACTGCTGGCCCTCGACCTCAAGCATGTCGGACTCCTCCCCAGAGTCGGAAGACACATAGCCCATCGTGGGCAAACCAGCTGACGCCTCCCATGGTGTCGGGACACCAGAGGAATCGGAAACCGGCCTGTTTCCAATCCCGGGAGGCGGCGCCATAGGAGGCGCCTGGAAACCACCCATAGCCTCGCTGGAAGCAACAGGAAGGCTCTTTGAGAGAACCTGAGTGAGTAAGGAGAGGGCCTCCCTAAGCTCACTGCCTGTACCGACCGGTTCGACAGGGGAGCGAACCGGCAAAGTGGCTTCACCTCTGACCCTCTTAACCAGCGAAGGGTCACGATCCTCCAAAACACCCGACGCGGGACGACGGGCGGCAGCCGAAACATCTGAAGGCAGACGTGTATAGGGGTACGATGCACCCCGAGGATCAATATTGCGAGAACTCATGAGAGTCACCGCGGACCTCTGCGGGGCAGAAGGTCCAGGCTGCACAAAAGGCGTTGGTCCCCCAAAACTGGTCGTGTGACCAGAGTGAGCGGACGGAAACGCCCCGGAGTTCATAGTGTTTCCACTATGAACATCCGAATCCAAAGACACAACTGTGGTACTCGACGGCGACGAGACCACAGCGATGTGCTCGGCCGGCAGCCCCTTCCGACTTCGCCGAGTTGAAGTCAGGGAAGGCTGGGGCCGATATCCCACGTCTACAGTATCGGACAGTTCTGCAGTCCCCTGCAGCGAAAAGCCGAGGCCGGCTGAAACAGACAACGAAGCAGACGGACCAGCAGCAGTAGTAGATACGTCGAGAGTCGTTGAGGCTGGTGAAATAATGGAGAGAGCACACCGGCTCGGCTCCGAAGGAGGAGTCACAACCCTAGTGACAGCCTCAGATGTCGACTGGAGGGGGACCGTAGTCCCGGAACCAGGCATCTCTACACCAGAACACTCAACGGCTCCCGCAGTATCCACCACAGGAAAAGACTGCACATCCCCCACGGAGGAGGAATAACTCTCACCAGACAGAGTCGGTTCGGGAGGCCCCGAACGACCACGTTCTCCTTTCCCGCGGGAGCGGGAGGCACGGCCACGAGAACGAACGACACGATTTACAGACGCCCAAAAGGTGGAAGACCATGTTCCACAGACACCACACGGCCGCTCGGCCGAACACCCATTACAGGAGGAACACGACGAATGTACATCATCCACATGCTTAGGCAGCAGACACTGCCCACAAGGAATTGTCCTAGGCATGAAAGAGGTGAGAGGAGCAGAGAAGGTGAGATCAGAAAACAGAACACCCCCAAAGAGAGAAAGGTGACAGAAACAAAGACCCCAGACGGCCGACCGGGAACCACCCAACAGGAAGACTACTCTCAACAGAAAGAAGAAACACTGTAGGAGTGGTACCCCGCTGACACCTAACTCTAACACAATTAAAAAAGTTTGCAAAAAAAGCATTAACAATAATTGTGAAATAATCTAAGTCCGAACCGCGTGGCCCGCGAAATTCGCGCGCGACTCGAGAGAGAGCAAATAAATATACATGATGGACATATAATAGAAAAAAGAGAATATAAAACACTGTTCCTGAGAATACAAAGGATACACTGCGGTATAATGAATCAGGAATCATCAAACATCGAGTTGGTGGAACACTGATAAGCGTGCAAAAACATCTCGACACGAAGCGGATTTTAAAAAGAATGAGTCTTTAGAGACGGTATGCGCACTGGCAACGGAAGTCGTGGAGTTGTACTTGGGAGAGAGCGTCCCGTACTGGGTCTGCGCCGGTTGCACTCGACCCAGTTTTGGCTTATTTTTTATTGGTGCTTTTGCACCACTTTTCTTTCCCAACTTGCTTGGGAAAGACAAAAATAGAGAGTATTTTATCCGAGTTAGGGACTTCCACTGTAGTGCAAGCCTGTAGTAAACAATTGTGAGTAGGTTGATAAGAAATTATATTCAATTAACAGGGATATACAATTAAGAGATATCCAATTAAATGGGCTCCACTGTACATCAAGATTATTTGTAGAGCGGTATATAAATTGAAGATATCACATAAACTGTATAGAATTCATCTTGGGAATTAAGGAAGAGGATGGTGATGGGCTGAATTTGACAAACAGACTATTCTTTGTGTCGCATGGTAACAGCACATACAATTATTGTTAGGCTTCACCCAAAGAGTCAAAACCTGCATGTACTTTCTCCAGAATGTGTTACCCATATGCCTCAACAGAAATATACAAGGCTAATTAAAAAAAATTTGTTTCTCAGGCAATTTTATGAGGAAGGTAGGCTTTTTATTTTTAATCTTTTTGTTTATCCACAAAATAGTCCTGAAAAATATTTGGAATTAGAAATTTAACTCCTAACACTCTTATGGGGAAAAATGATTTTTGTAGCACTGAAAATTTCCCATAATGCAGTTGCAAATTTGACCAACTTTTTCTTGTTTGAGAGGGGTCAGTGAGCTCCATCAACAACATATTGTCGGTTAAATACTTAGTGTCACAAGACAAAATAATTACAAAATAATATCTTTAAAGAGATTTCTAGGTACTAATAAACAAGACTAACAGTAACTGCACGGCCACGGATGCCCCCGAACTATGACCTAAATCTGTGACCTTGACCTCCATAGAACAAAAAAAAATCCTGTGTGCGACACATCGTCTCCCCATAAGCAAAATTGTATGCCAAGTATCAACAAAATCCAGAGTTATAGAGTGGACACGAAAATCTTCCTGTCTGACAGATGGCCAGACAGACGGACAGAAATGACAAAACTATATGCCCCGAAAAAAAAAATTCGCGGAGGGGGGGGGGGGGGCAGAGGTGAGGGGAAGGGGCAGAAAAATGAGAGATGAGAATTTTTTCAATGACAAGAGGGGTGCCTGAGAAACAAGAAATTTTTTTTTTAATAGCCTAATGTTTGTTGTAGTGATGATACATAACACTCTTGGTTCTAGAACCCTGTGAAATGAACTATGTCTGGAAAGACAGACCCAAAACTGCTAACACCGGTCACAATAGCAGGCATGAAAAAAAAAATTTACTGGCTTGCTACAATTTTACCATTCCATTCAACCTTGCAAATGTATACTTGAAAAACTTACATGAACAGGTTTCTTGAAATACTCAGCTTTAAACTGATCGGCCATCTCACCAAATGTCTGTAAAGTATATTCATTCTGCGATTGTGCAAATCCGTAAGGATTAATTGGTTTGTCACATGCCTACAAATAAACAATATATATATTCTGTCTCAATCTAATGTCAGTGACACAACAAATACTGTATAATCCTCTTAATTGAATATCCATTTTGCCAGTGAAAAGTATTCATTTAACAGGAGTATACAATTAACAGGGATTTGGTCAGTTTCCTGTGTTCTGGGGTAAACTGAGCATTTATTCTATTATATTTTGTTTGACAGAGCTCTTAGAGCTCTGTCAAACAAGATATAATAGAACAAATGTCTGTATTGGATGTATGAGGCCAAAAAGGCTGATAAAATAATAAGGGGAATTTGGTGCGTGTCACAGCAATTTTTTCGACATATTACAAAAATTTATATTTAATTAACAGGAGTTTACTCTACAACCCATATGCAACTAACAGATCAAATTTGTAATGAAGGTATGGTAAATGGTTTTGTGTTTGAAAATTATATTTAATTAACAGGGATATACAATTAAGAGATATCCAATTAAGTGGGCTCCACTGTTAGTCCAGGCACATTAGACATAAAAATGAGAAAGTAAGGAAAAAAATCGGAGAAAGCTGATTTTTTTATATGTTTCCGGGACACACATTGCGGATAAAGTGTGAAAAGTCCCCGCGAATCCAAGTTGAGCTTTTTTTAGTTATAGCGTTTTTTTGATGAAAAAAAAAATTTAAAAAAAAATTCGACCCAGCTCCATATGTCTCATTCTTATTCGCCTTAGTAGGGTGAGAATCATAAATATCATGCTGAATTATATTGAGAATACATATCCCCAACAGAAAATGCCAACTTTGTACCAATCCTCACACTCAATGGTGAAATATTCACGAAAATGTACAAAATTACGAAAAAAAATGTATTGTTTTCATACACACAACGGTACAGAACGTCCATTAAATCAAATCTACGACTACTTTGGGAGTTAAATTATATATCAAAAATTGCAGAAAAGCAGTGGCTTTATAATGATATATAACAATAGTCATTTATTCCATAATGAACTGGTGAAATGTGTGAAATATTAACCATACCCCCTAAACTCAAATTCAAACGGCATCGACTTTTCTCATTCAAATACCGTATTATAGCATCATTGTTTCAATTTCCATGTTCGATTAAATCACATAATGTGGTGTTCGCCTACACTCAAGATGCATTGGCATGTAATGTGTGCACGCCCTTGATGTGTTTGACCAACCACTTTATATCAAAGCAGTGGAGATTGTGTCTTCGTCAGATAAGTTGACAAAAGTTTTCGTTAGACTCGGCGGCTTCCATATGATTATGTCATATTTAGGGGCAATTGGTTCGATCATGGCTGGTAGCGGCTTGGATGAACTTTGGGGGACTGTTTAAGCTGGTGGGTCAATCCATCATTTGATCAGTGGTCATGCATATTCAAGAGCAGTTCGTGCCCATTTGCTAACACAAATTGCCATTACAAAACTTGTGTTTGAAGAAAGCCGAACACTAGATAACATAGACTGCACAGAAGTCAATGAAATATTCTGTGGACTTGCCAGAGGTGACTGTACAACAGCTGACGCTGTCAATCAAGAAAGTGTCAACCATCTACTGTCAAAATTACACGAACTGCTCCAGAATGCGTCCGTAGGATGCACAGGAAAGATTTGGGTACAATACTACGAGCAAATAGGTCTTCTCCAGTTGTTCTTGAGAGCAGAGAGCACAGGCGACTGGGAACTCCACACATATTGTGTTCGCAATATGATTCCAGTATTTCACACAGGTGGTCATTTTGCATACGCAAAAAGTTCTCATCTCTATTTGCAGCAGATGAATGAGCTAACAGAAATAATGCAACAGGATGATTTGAAGTTGTTCACTGAGAGAGGTTACTTTACCATAAGGCGCTCAGATAAATTCTGGGACGGGATATATTCTGATCAGACCATAGAGCAGAGTTTAATGAGAATGTTCAAGCTCCCTGGTGGTCTCACACATGGCAGGGGAATAACCGATAGCACTGTTGCGAAATGGGTACATGGACTACCTCTTTGCCTTCCGATATGTAATGCTCTCGAAAATTTTGTTCATGTTCACACTGGTCATGGCGAACAACATCGGGATCTCCGTCAAAGTTCACAATTGACTGATGGCAATGATATCACCAAATTATTGAACTGGCTCAGAGTGCATTCCCCCTTTCAGAGTAGAGATCCACTACAATTAGTCTCTATAGCGACCGGGCTTGTGGCCGACGAAACTGTGAACTGTGACCAAGTTCGCAAAATTGGTGAATGTTGCGTATCGAATGTTGTAAGCAAAACGTTCAACAGCATCAAACTACGACGTGTTGACACTGTGAAGTCTTTCACATCGATGGCAAATAGCATCAAAGTCCGTGGAAGTAAGGTAGTGATTGGCCCCACAATTCTGTTCAACCGCATCACATGTGTTATTCAGTCACAAGCAGAGATGGAAGAGTATCTCAAATATGAACTCGCCCCGAAACCACCAGCATTGTTTGATTCTGCTGGAATGAGAAAGACAGAAAAGCACACTCGGTAAGATCCTCAAAACATACGGTTCCGAGCAAACTAAAATCCCAGAACATTCTCTGTTTGTTCTAGATGGTGGATTTTTATTGAGGGCAGTTGTATGGCCTAAACAGTCGTCATATAAGGACATATGTACATCATATTCCAATTATCTAATGAGAAATTTTGGGGCGAACGTCGTGGTTGTTTTTGATGGTTATGCTTGTACAATGTCGACAAAGGGCATGGAACAAGCCCGTAGATCTAAAGACAGGTATTCCATTGATATCAATATCTCACCCGAGTTACCAGCCACCACACCCAATCCGATTTCCTTGCAAATGCCAAGAACAAAACCCAACTGATCGATCTTCTAATGCAGGAGCTATCTGCTATCAATATTCAGTCCAAGCAGGCCGAGGCTGATGCTGATGTACTGATAGCCGAAACTGCACTTGACATCGCTCAAGATGACAACAATGTTGTCGTTGTGGGAACAGACACAGACTTGTTAGTCATTCTTACCTCTCGAGTTCAACCGGGATGTAATATTCACATGATGTATTCCATTACCCCAAACTTACTAGTTTCAGTTAGTGAAATAGCAACCAAAATGGGTGACCATAGAAGCAACCTCCTTGTAGCACATTCTATAAGTGGTTGTGACACTACTTCTGCACTCTTTCGAGTTGGTAAGAAGAAAGTATTCAGTACAATTGTCTCCGATGTTACTAGCGACTCACAACAGTATGTCAACACAATTTTGGCGGATGACAGTACACCAAGTGCAGTAGCCACTGCCGGGGAACAACTTCTCCTGATCTTATACGGGAGTAAAACTGTTTCCTCTCTCGACCAATATAGATATGTCACTTACAAGCGTTATGTAGCAAAATCTAAACTGAATAAACCCATCGACCTAGCCTCACTCCCACCAAGCAGAGATGCTGCACAACAACATGTCTACAGATGTTATCTCCAGGTCCAACAATGGCTGGGCACTTCGCTTCCTCCGACGGATTGGGGGTGGTCGCTAGACAATGGACTTCTTGTACCGACTGCAGCCACAAAGCCATGTGCCCCCGATAACCTACTGAATCTGATCAGTTGTGGTTGCAAGAGTGCTTGTACAAAAAGGTGTGGGTGTAAGAAGGCAGGACTCTCTTGCTCAGGTTTGTGTAATTGCAGTTCGGATTCTTGTAACAACCACAGAAACACTGTCCTGTCGGAAATTTCTGAGTTCGATGAATAATATGTATATAGGTCATGTCATTTCTGTATATAGCGTTGATAATAGTCAATGTAACTTAATCCATGTAATGCTGCCAGACACAGACGTGTCTGTTCGGTCCCAAGCCCGAAAATAGTTGAGTTCTCATGCTGACGAATTTTATGCCAAAAGGGGAACTCGGCCAGAAGCAGAGGGGGTCTTCCATAATGTCTATTTTGTAAGCAATGATAAAAGTCTTCAAATGGTGGTGGATTTTTTATCGTCTGTCCAACTAACATCCCGTTCTGTACTACGACCCTTTGGGCAAATCCGTTAGGAAAATCGTCATTTTTTGCGTAAATCCGATACTTTTTTGTGAATTTTCAATAATTTTTCGCAGAAATTGTCACAGAATGCACATTTTCCTCTAGGTAAATGTATATTAGACATTATGTAGCTCGAAATACGCGTAAACAAAAAATACAGTTGGATCAATTCGAGGTTACAAAGTTCGTGCGATTTTTTTTTATTTTTTTCAAACGCGTTTTCGAAAAAAGGCTGTAGAAAAAAAAGCTCAACTGGGATTTTAGGGGACTTTTGTCTAATCATTCAGTGACATGTACTCGACATTCCCTGAAAAAATCAGCTTTCTCCGATTTTTTTCCCTAGTGAAACCTAATGTTCTTGGGCTATGTACTGTATAATGTATAAATACAGTACGGACGCCATGGATTGGTCATTTTACACGGGTGGGCAATATTTCCACGGATGCAATATTACATTCCAAACACTGATTATAGGAATAATCATCAAAAATTTAATTAATGAAGCACCGGGTATAACTTATTTGTAAATGGTAATAATTAACAAGAAGGACGCCAACGCCCTTTAGCTCACCAACATTCCTCTTTGATAGTAACTTTGGCAAACACAAGAACTGTATCAAACAGTCTCATAACATGCGACAAACAGGCTTCGAAATAAGAGGCGAACGCTCGTACCGTTCGCCTATTGGTTACGCAGATTTGTTTTCAGGTGAATGCTCGATCGGTTAACCCAAAATCGCGCCGATGGCCGACGAAGTTAGTTGTTATAGGATGAGAAAAGTTTTCTATGTTTTTCCTCCCACTGATTTAAAAGAATCACTGCGGTGCACAAAACGAGAACAAAATGCTTGTGGTTATCACACAGCGTGTTTCAATCATTACTGTACTTGTGGGGTATAAATCTACAGTATTAGCAGCACTGAAGATCTGCAGTACCAACTCGCGGCGCCCTCTGGCTCTCGAAACAATTAATTTGTTTGGATTCTGAGAAAGATGATTGTCTGTTACAGCTAAAGGGAGCTAACTGCTTTGTTAGTACATAAATTTACCGCACGTGAGGTTTTAACTCTTGCACTGCGCAAAGCTGCAAATAAGTCTTCAATTCAATAAAAAGGAGACATATTGAAAATCAAATGAGCTGTTGTTAATTATTTGCATTCCGCCCCTTTTTACCCTACCAATCCATGATAAAAAATTTTGAACACATTATGAAAACGTCTTTTATTCACCAATGTTGACTTCTTGTTTACGTGCTTATTCCATTTGAATAAACAGCCTGCATGGTTGTGAACATGGGTTTTTCCAAATGATTTCGAACATTGTGGCACAAATAAAGTTTTAGTTTGGTATTTTGGATTACATTCTCTGGATTCCGAAATGTAGGGGAAGGTAGATACGATTTTCAGTTATTTCTTTTTTTCCAATGTTAATCAGAGACTGCCAATGCAACTCCCATGCCCTAAAGTTCAATATATTCGTAATACAGATGTCCATCGACGGTATTTCACGCCATCCCCACACAATTGCCCATTTCCCACTCCCAGTTCGAGACAAATGTGTTTGGGTTTCTGAAATAATAAGCCACGCAGCAAAATAAACAATTAAAATTGTTTAATTTTCATTAGACACAAAAATCATATAAAGCAAAGAACAACAAATGTTAATGTGTGCACATGTGAATGTGCAATGTGTAGGGGGGGGGGGGGGGGGTGTGTGTATGTACCTGTTTTGTACTTCACCTGCCTTGGGTCCCTTGTGTCTAAACGCCAAACTAATTTGGGAGGATCTGTAGTTGGGTATGTCAGAAGCTTTGTCAGTTTTTAACTTTTAATACTTTTAATGCAATGGTTAACCAATAGGTTTATGAAAAAAATCTAGGTAACCGATCAACAGGTTAACCATTGTCAAATGAGGCAACCTGCTGTTAGGTTTATCAAAATCTTGTTATTTCGAGGCCTGGACAAAGCTGACCTAAACACAACCTCTTAAAAGTAAAATTGAAAAAATAATAATTTTAATTTTATATATATATGGAAGCAATATAAAGGCCATGGGATGAAAAGGGTGTCGGCAGCTGACCTGAACAAAAACTTTAACACACTGAAAATGTCCAAGTGTGAGGTAAACAGGAAACTTGACATTAAAAATGGGCTGAAAAATTTGAAGAAATTCACTGGAGAAGGGTTAAATGATGCTAGAATGATAATGAGGAACATGTATGATGGAATATAAGCACCAAGAGAAGCTGACCTTAACAGAAACTGTAACACACTGAAAATGTGTAAGTGTGAGGTTAAAAGAAGAGTTAATGTTCGAAATTTGATGAAAAGTTTAAAGAAATTCACTGGAGAATTGTTTAATCATGGAACAATGATACTGAGGAACATGTATGATGAATATAATTGCCATGGGAAGAGAGGGATCACAGCAGCTGACCTAAATACTAAGTTAAACATGAAATTCTGAGCTAAACAGAAAACTAAACGCAACTAAAAATGCCAAGAAAAATGTTTAAAATTGAGAGTATGTGGGGTTAAATCATTGTAGAATGATAATAATCATCATATAGTAGCATTATAAAGGCCATGGGATGAAAAGGGTGTCGACAACTGACCTAAACAGAAACTATAACACACTGAAAATGTGTAAGTGTGAGGTAAAAAGAAGAGTTAGCGTTTGAAATTTGATGAAAAATTTAAAGAAATTCACTGGAGAAGGGTTAAATCATGGAACAATGATACTGAGGAACATGTATGATGAATATAAGTGCCATGGGAAGAGAAGGAGCACAGCAGCTGACCTAAACACTTAGTTAAACATGAAATTCTGAGCTAACAGAAAACTAAATGCAACTAAAAATGTCAAGAAAAATGTTTAAAATGCAGGGTATGAGGAGGTAATCATGAAACAATGATACTGAGGAACATGTATGATGAATATAAGTGCCATGGGAAGAGAAGGAGCACAGCAGCTGACCTAAATACTGAGTTAAATATGAAATGCTGAGCTAAACAGAAAAGTAACTAACTAAATAATGTTAAGAGAAACGTTTAAAACACACTGGGTGAGGGTTAAATAGTGGTAGAATGATAATAAGCACCATATGGAAGCATTATAAAGAGCATGGGATGAAAAGGGTGTCAGCAGTCGATGTAAACAAAAAATTTAACCCACTGAAAATGTCGAAGTGTGAGCTAAACAGAAAACTAAATTGGAAGAAAAATTTTAAGAAATTCACTGGACAAGGGTTAAACCATGGTAGAATGATAATGAAGAAGATGTATGATGAATATAAGCACCATGGGAAGAGAAGGGACACAGCAGGTGAGCTAAACACAAAGTTGAACATGAAATTCTGAGCTAAACAGAAAACTAAATGCAACCAAAAATGTCAAGAAAAATGTTTAAAATGCAGTGTATGAGGGGTTAAATCATGGTAGAATGATAATAATCATCATATAGCAGCATTATAAAAGCCATGACATGGAAATAGGGTGAGTAAGTGACCTATACAGAAGCTTTAACATTATTGGACACGTACGCTGATGCCCACGCCAACCGAATGAGCCATGCCATAAGCTCACACAACTAAAGTTGGTGAGCTAATAATTAACGTTAATTTATTTATTTATTTATTTATTTATTTATTTATTAGTTTTAGATCTATCTTTTTATCATTTGTGAGTTTTTTGCAATTAAAATAATTAAAAGAGACAGATAATACTAAATTAAATTTTGTACTTTGAGTGCAATAAAGAGTGAGCTGCAATGCTTTAGCATTGCAAATGGTGCATTGTTGCACTCAAAGGGCGATACATGGTTAATTTGTTCTCATTTACAGATTCTATTTGACACTAAAATCTTTCATTTGACAACTTAAAAATTCATTTGGCACAGAAACAAAAATTCCACTATGCATAAAAAAATTCTGGTCTGGGCCAGCATGAACACTGGGCCTGAGGATCTCAATGTATGTTTTAGATTCATAAAAATTAGCCGTTTTGTTAGGGAATAGACAAAAAATGCAATATCATTAAAAACATTTTGCAAGCTTAGCACTCAGATCATGCATGGAATAGCTGCTTTCTTTATTACTGATAAATCATCACATGTAGTGCAAAGGAAATATCACATATAAAGATGTATTTTAGGCCTAAAAAAACTAAAAATCTGTTTCTCAGACCCTCCCGCATGGTCCTTTTGGATGCCACATGCTCTCTTTTTATAACCAATGTAAACTTGAAAAAAAATAATAATTAAATGGTTCATGTCTGATATTTTACCCAAGTTAAAACAATTGATAAATTTGTCCCTTGAGTGCAAGAAGGCTTTGCAATGCTCTAGCATTGCAAAGCCTTCTTGCACTCAAGGGACAAAATACACCACAGCCCATGCTATTCCGTAGATTATGAGACCTGAAACATAAACCAAAAACATGAACTTTTGATGGCAAAGAAATAATTACAGAATTAAAAATAAAATAAAAAAAATGCTTGCCCGCATGAAATTTTATAAATAATGGCCTCAGAAACAGAAAATCTACTTTGTGTGGACTTGACGAAATTATAATTTTAACAAAAAATTAAGTATTCTTTGAACTGAGAGCCAATGTTGACAGAAGGGAGCTAACTCTAGTTTAATTTGGAAGGCAGTATGCAAGTGGAGCTTTTGCACAGAATATGGCATGGATCTTTTTCATCAACAAAATATGTTATTCAAATGTTACCACCCCAACTGTTATTTCATTGTGCACATCATCAATATTACTCATGCACATTATAATGTATTCCAAATTACAATACAGAACAGTGATATATGTAAGAACTGCAATTAGGTTGTTGATAGGATAAGTACAGAAAAATTACCTTAGGCTACAAAAAAATAATGTTTTGATTCTCAGGCCCTCTCAGGCCCTCCCTCATTGGATTTGAACCTCCTCATTAGACATTTTTAATAAGTCATGTTTTTTTAAAAATTTGTGAAAACTTAGAATGGTCATTTTTTAACATTATAATGTATTCCAAATTGCAATACAGAACAGTGATATATGTAAGAAATGCAATTAGGTTGTTAATAGGATAAGTACAGAAAAATTACCTTAACATTTTTTATAATTTAAATTCCACCTCAAATTCCAGAGCACCACTTCTTAACCCTCTGCACTCTGATGTCAAAGTGGCAAATGTTTGTTTCAGCAGCAAATATTTATGTATATATAATGCAATTTGATATTTAACCAAATACAGTAGAATCCTCTTCATTGAATATCCATTTTGCCAGTGAAAATTATTCAATTAACAGGAGTATACAATTAACAGGGATTTGGTCAGTTTCCTGTGTTCTGGAGGTAAACTGAGCATTTATTCTAATTATATCTTGTTTGACAGAGCTCATAGAGCTCTGTCAAACAAGATATAATAGAATAAATACCTGTATTGGATGTAGTGAGGCCAAAAAGGTTGATAAGGGGAATTTGGTGCGTGTCACAGTAATTTTTTCGACTTATTACAAAAATTTATATACAATTAACAGGAGTTTACTCTACAACCCATATGTAATTAACAGATCAAATTTGTACTGAAGGTATGGTAAATGGTTTTGTGTTTGAAATTATATTCAGTTAACAGGGATATACAATTAAGAGATATCCAATTAAATGGGTTCTACTGTATACCTTGTTTGACAGACCTCAGTGAGCTTTGTCAAACAAGATATAATTGGTTAAATTCATAGGTAAACAAGAGAAAAAGAGAGTGATTGGAGAAAATTTTGTTGCTGTACCAGAGTGCTAGGGGTTAAATCTTTACAGCTATAAAGTTTCAGTCTGTTAAACCTAGTATGCGGTTCAGAAAATTTAAACTGCCATTTTTGTAGTTTTCTTTTATTTTTATTATTTCTGTTTATTGTTTATTGGTGTTTAAGGTCTCTTTCTGCATCTAGGGCAAAATCATGACCGCAACAAAAGATTGAAGTCAAATTTCAACAAGAGCTGGACTTTCGTCCGGTGCATACCCTCACGTGGTGTACCGCCTAGTGTGGGCATACCAATGACCAACAAATATCATTTATGAATATTCTCTTATGGACTGACGGACAGATGCACAGATGGACAGACGCAATCCAGTATACCCCCCCCCCCCTTCCATTTTCTTTGAAAGTTTTCAACAATTTCTAAGTCAAAAGGTATGGTAAATTGTTTGGTGTTTGTACAATGAAGCAGAAGCCTTTGTCATAGGCAAACTGCATGCCATATTTCACTGAAATCCGATAACCCCAATCCAGTATGCCCTCCCCCCCCCCCCCCCCCCACATTTTCTTCGAAAGTTTTCAACAATTTCTAAGTCAAAATGTATGGTAAATTGTTTGGTGTTTGCAAGTTTTATGCAATGAGGCAGAAGCCTTTGTCATAGGCAAACTGCATGCCATATTTCACCAAAATCCGATAACCCATACCTGAGATACAGGCTGAACAGACAAATAATGTCTATTTCCTACAATTTCTAAGTCAAAAAAGGGGGAGAACTCTAAAAAAAGGAGAATGTGAGAAATACTGTTGAATCCTTTTTTTAAAGCCTATACCATAAGCAGTGTTCATGGCAAATTTCATTGCAATAGAACATTTAATACCCAAGATACAGGCTGAACCGAATTCGGACAGACTCACACACGGACGGACGGATGCACGCACGCACGCACGGACGCTTGTAATCCAGTATACCCCCATTTTCTTCGAAAGTGGGGGTATAACAATTGTTTATACTTTTGTTGCTGACTTTTGAGAACTAGCATTAGGATCCTATGATACCAGTAAAACAGAACTTCTCTACAAGAGTAACCAAGCACTGCCTCACTTTGGATTCCCATGGGAAAGTTGGTAAAGTGGAGTGTGTAACAACATTTAATGCTATATTGTGACTGCCACACAAGTGTGACGTTCAGCCAATCATTCTTACTGATGCTACCCACTTTAGGGACTTCCACTGCAATCATTGCTTACCAGGTTCTATTTTACCAGTTCGTGTGTTTAACTGGTGGAGTGAATTATTTTTTAAATGCAATTTTCAACATGAGTATTGTTTTTTTAACCCTTAAGGGCGTAGATGGTTTCCCAGAATTCACATCTCACCCCTCCGCTATTCAGTCAGGAGGTGGTGCAGTGGTTTCAAGTCAAGTCTTGGCTGCCTAAACAGACAGCCAAGACCAGACCTGAAAGCACAGCCAGTTGAATATTACTCTTGTCTGAAGGACTTTCTCGAGACAGCATACTGGAGTGCCTGTTCAGTGGCTAAAAACCTGTTGTAAAACTCGGAAATAGGCCACACAAAGTAGATCTTCTGTTTCTCAGGCCATTATTTGTGAAATTGCATGTGGGCGAGCGGTTTTTTATTTTATTTTTTATTTCAGTAATTTCTTCTATGCCATCAAAAGTTCATATTCTTGGTTCAAGTTTTAGGCCTCATAATCTACAGAATAGCATGGGTGGCACCTGGTGTATTTCATCCCTTGAGTGCAAGAAGGCTTTGCAATGCTAAACAGGGCTTAAAATTACACGCGAATCCGCGAATCGATTCTCGTAATGATTCTGGCAAACTACACTGGCGCGAATCCAAGTGGATTCGCGTCAATTTACTGCTTGGATTCACTTTATGTATGATGTCGTTGATTCATGATGAAGTTCCGACCTAGGTTATCATGAAATATATAATTTTGAAAAACTGTCCATTGATATTTCTTGAGTTTGGTATCAAATCAAGTCATGGCTGCTGTAGCAGCCATGACTTGATTTGATACCAAACTCAAAAAAATGTGAAGCATGTGGTAAATCATGGGTGGAAATTTTGACAACTTATTTCGTGATCTCACCAGCAACATTCAGCTAGTTTTTGCAGAATTTCATATCATTATTTATTTATTTATTTAAGGGTGTTTATGGTCACATAATTATGCACAATGGCTAATCATGACCGCAACATGGATATAAAGTCAAGGGTTTTCAATCATTTATACCCCATGTAGCACATTTTAGAGGATTTCCACCTCAATCATTGGCTTTACTTCCCGGGTTCCCACGGGGGATTTCATATCATGGTTTAAATGGATTCGCGTGAAAATATTTCGCGAGAATTATGTTAGATTCGCGTGATGCCAGACGAATTTTAAACCCTGCTAAAGCATTGCAAAGCCTTCTTGCACTCAAGGGACAAATTCTTCAATTTTTTTAACTTGGGTGAAATATCAGACATAAACCATTTAATTCTTATTTTTTTAAGTTTAAATTGGTTATAAAAAGAGAGCATGCGGCAGCCAAAAGGACCATGCGGGAGGGCCTGAGAAAGAGATTTTTTATTTTGTTTTATTTTTTTAGGCCTTACAGATACTGTGCTGCCAATAGTGGGAACCTTAGTTTAACATGATATTCTTCATAAATAATTGTTTTATTACTATCTATTGGAGAGTTGCCTATTGACACTCTCCAACAAATTGTAAGAAAACAATTTCATGTCAATTAAAATTTTTTACTGTTGAGCAAATGGCAAGCTAATACATACAGTGTAAAGCCACTAAAGTGACTTTTAGTGCTTTTCAGTAGAGCCATGAGAGAGGCTTCTAGTACACAACCAGTTAATGGGGTTTAATGGCATTCTTAACAGCCAGGGCATACTGTGTCCGACAGTTTTAAGGCTGGAAGAAACCAGAGTACCTGGTGAGAGTCACAGAGCAATGGCAAGTAACTGTTGGAATCTCCAACATTCTAATCTGGCGCAGACAAGGTTCGTATCAGCTAATGGCAGGTGTGATCGTCATGCCCTATAGCTTAGAGCTCAACACCACCCTGCTCCCACATAGGCAACCAGGAAAACTGAAATTGTTTACCACAGAAAACAAGCACTGCTTCAGTTCTCCGAGTTACCACAGTGAAGGTGATAGGTAAAGCAGTAAGACAAAGTACACATATCTCCACACTGGAAAAAGGAAGAATTTCTAGGGCAAAAACACTTACCATTTTGACACATTTTGGACATCTCCAGTCTCCTTTTGGTACCTCAGACATAGGGGGTACCAGACAGTATGTATGGAATGCATCATCACAACCATCACATAATAGCATGTACTCCTCTCCATCTCCGAGTCCACAAGCATGGCACATGTACATATCAACCTACAAGAAATTATTAAAAATATAGCGACAAGCATCACAGCCATCACATAATAGCATGCAATCCTCTCCAAGTCCACATGCATGGCACACGTATGTATCAACCTATAACATACAGTTAAAACTGTAAGTCCTGTCATGAAATGCGCACAAATAGCACGTTGATATGCGCGTTAATGTGCGCGTTATGGCCCAATTAAAGCTATCTGTACATATGGCCTGTGCACAGGCAATGTTTCAGCCAATGGACCTCCGGGTAACCCGGAGGTCCATTGGCAGAAACATTGCATGTGTTTGCTATGAGTAACCAGGAGAACCTGCCGTGCTTTAGATGCCATTCAATATGACAATTGCGCGCAATTCCAACGCACAATTAAGCCTAGATAACCGCACTATTCGTGGCAGGACTTCTAGTTTTAACTGTAAATTATTAAAATATAGCGACAAGCATCACAGCCATCACATAATAGCATGTAATCCTCTCCATCTCTGAGTCCACAGGCATGGCACATATACATATCAACCTACAACAAATTATTAAAAATATAGCGACAAGCATCACAGCCATCACATAATAGCATGCAAACCTCTCCAAGTCCACATGCATGGCACACATATGTATCAACCTATAACATAAATTATTAAAATATAGACAGAAGGTTCGCAGCCATCACATAATAGCATGTACTCCTCTTCATCTCCCGAGTCCACATGCATGGCACACGTATATATCAACCTATAACATAAATTATTAAAATATAGAGAGAAAGCTCGCAGCCATCATATAATGGCATATATTCCTCTCCATCTCCTGAGTCCACATGCATGGCACATGTACATATCAACCTACAACAAATTATTAAAATTGAGAGAGAAGGCTTGCAGCCATCACATAATAGCATGTACTCCTCTCCATCTCCTGAGTCCATATACATGGCACATGTCCATATCAACCTTCAACAAATTATTAAAAGTATAGCAACAAGCATCACATCCATCACATAAAAGTATGTACTCCTCTCCATCTCCTGAGTCCACATGCATGGCACACGTATATATCAACCTATAACATAAATTATTAAAATATAGACAGAAAGCTCACAGCCATCATATAATTGAATATATCCTCTCCATCTCCAAGTCCACATGCATGGCACATGTACATATAAACCTACAACATATACACTACAACCCTGTTAATTGAATAGTCACTTTGCCAATGAAAATTATTCAATTAACAGGAGTATTCAATTAACAGTGATTGTCACTTTCCTGTATTCTAGAGATAAACTTAGCATTTATTCTATTTCATCTTGTTTGACAGAGCTCCATGAGCTCTGTCAAACAAGATGTAAGAGATTAAATGCCTGTATTGGATTACTGAGGCCAAATAGGCCTATAAACAAAGGAAACCTGGGGAGAGTCAGGGTAATTTCTCGACAGGTTACAAGATTTTTATTCAATTAACAGGAGTTTACTCTATAACCTATATTCAATTAACAGGTCAAATTTGTACTGGAGGTATGGTAAATGATTTTGTGTTGGGAAATTAAATTCAATTAACAGGGTTATTCAGTTAAGAGATATCCTGGTTTCTCATAGCAAACACATGCAATATTTCTGCCAATGGACCTCCGGGTTACCTGGAGGTCCATTGGCTGAAACATTGCCTGTGCACAGGCCATATGTACAGAATATGATAGCTTTAATCGGGCCATAACACGCACATTAACGTGCATATCAACGTGCTATTTGTGCGCATTTCATGACAGGACTTCTAGTTTAATACAAATGTATTGGGTTCGTAATTACAGTGGAACCCTGTTAATTGGATATCCACTTTGCCAATGAAAATTATTCAATTAACAGGAGTATTCAATTAACAGGGATTTGGCCACTTTCCTGTATTCTAGAGATAAACTTAGCATTTACTCTATTATATCCTGTTTGACAGAGCTCCATGAGCTCTGTCAAACAAGATATAATATATTAAATGCATGTATTGGATGTACTGAGGCCAAATAGGTCTATAAATAAACGAAAACTGGGGAGAGTCAGGGTAATTTCTCGACAGGTTACAAGATTTTTTTATTCAATTAACAGGAGTTTACTCAAAAGCCCATATTCAATTAACAGGTCAAATTTGTATTGGAGCTATGGTAAATGGTTCTGTGTTTGGAAAGTATATTCAATTAACAGGGTTATTCAGTTATGAGATATCCAATTAAGTGGGCTCCACTGTACCCAAATACAGTGTATTAGGGGCCCCAGAAAGAAAATCTGTATCTGGCAACCACATAACACAACTATGTGCCTGGTTATGATTTGTTTACATTACTAATTATAAAATATTACATGCTTTCAAAGGACCTTGTACATTTATTATATGAAAAAAAGAGAAAAAAAACAAGACTAATGGTGACCGCCTGGTCACGGATGCCCCCAAACTATAGCCAAATGGCCTAAAATACTGGAATGAAAAGTTATGTGTTGAATGTGTTCAGGATGAAAAACACGATTCTGTGAGAATATTAAAATTTTCCCATTCCTATAACCTTGACCTTTGTCATTCAAGCAAGGTTTTCTTGTAAAACAGACCTTCCATTGGTCTTCACTTTTGTATCAACTTTTGTGGAAATCCACCCATGTGTTACAGAATTATGGCTTTGTACAGACAAAAACAAACTGTGAGAGAAATAAGTTTTCCCATTCCTGTGACCATGACCTTTCTTACTCGATCATGGTGCTGTTGTGCAAAAGACCTTCCATTGATCTTTACCCTTGTGTAAAGTTTCATGGAAATCCACTAAAGCATTATAGAGTTATGGCTCTGGACGGACAAATAAAGCTGGCCAGATGGACGGGCGGCCAGATGGATGGAGAGACTGATGGATGGACTGAAGGACAGACTGGCAGACAGATGGACAACCAAGATTTAAGATGCCTCCCTATCAGGGGCATATAAAATTCTTATCAAGAGTATAATTATTAAATTATGGAACCACATTGCTTTCAAGGCAGAAAATAAGCAGACTGTCATCTGCAAAATGAGGTCCCCAGAAGGTGAATTTAGTGATGCTAAATTTACCCTCTGTGAACCTCAATCTGAATCAGGATCTCAAAACTAAACAGAAAGAGGTACCCTGAGGATAAATTGGTCCACTGTATGGGATAGCATCGTCAAATTCACCCTCTGGGAACCTCATTCTGCAAATGTCAGACTGCTTATTGTCGGCTTTAGGGCTGTCACGATTAATCGATTAATCGATTGTTGATCAGTCACGGCTAAATCGATTAGTATTTTTCGTTGTCGAATAATCGGTAAATTGTATCCCGTTTTAGATGTTTAATAATTAAAAGAAAATTTGTTGAAAAAACTATTGTTTCTAAAGGTAAAGAGTTAAGAACATCGATGTTAAGTCCCAAGAAGCCGTTGGAAGCATTTGTCTTCCATGTACATTCATCAAAGCTTTGATGTTCTGCATTTTTGAACCGTCAGTGTAATAATCAAGACCGGTCAGCAGTTGCGAAGTTCGCAACTGCCGACCGGTCTGGATTATTACACTGACGGTTCAAAAGTTCAGAACATCAAAGCTTTGAATGTCCCTAAAAGTTGATCGACTTCGTTGTTTACTTGAGGTAGGTCAGCTGACTTGAACTTCATTTTTATCGACTTCAAAGAGAGGGAGAGGGGGAGGGGGTCATCTAGGTACGATTAATCGATTATTTGCGACGATTAATCGATTCCTAAAATGAAAAATCGTGACAGCCCTAGTCGGTTTGATTGCTTTGATGTTCTTGTATTTGAATCACTGGAAGTGTTCAAGTTGCAACACACAGTTATACTGTTAAAGTACAGTCTTTTCTGAATGCTAAACATGTATGTGCACGATAAGTTTAGTCGAGGACAGCAAAAGTTCAAGGCAGCCTCAGAGTTTCAACCAAAGGGAAAAGCATTTTTATCAGGCTGAAAATGAAATTATTTTCCAGAAATTGCAACAAAACCTACATGATGTACAGTAGAACCTGTCTTGAGAGACCGCCCTTTGGGCCACACAAAAGTGGTCTCTCAAGACAGGTGGTCTCTCATAACAGGTTTCAGGTTTTCTCAAGTCAATGAGTAACCAACCACAAAATTCAGAAATGGAGAAGAATGGAATTTTGTAATTACTTTGTAGTTGTCTTTTTTTTATGAAGTTTTTGTTACAAAAAGATTTTCACCACAAATTTATTTTTATAATCCAATCTGTCACATTTCAGGTATGTATGAAATTGTTTATTCAGCAATAATCCTAATCTTTTCACAGGGGTCTTATAAAAACATCTCAATCTTAAATGAGTTATGTTTAACAGAATAGCAGTTGAAACCCAATTAAGAGTTTTTAATACTTTTAATTATGTTAGTATAACCACAATGGATTTTCCAATTCCAGAACAGGTAAAAAGTTTTTGTCATGGTTTCAGTCTTCAAAGTGGCGGTCTCTCAAGACAGGTCCATTATGGCATAAAAATACAAGTTGGTACCAGGTCACAGTGGTCTCTCAAGACAGGTGGTCTCTTAAGACAGGTGGTCTCCCATAGCAGGTCCATTATAGAGTAAAACCAATCGGTGCCTGGCAGATGTGGTCTCTCAAGACAAGTGGTCTCTCAAGACAGGTTTTACTGTAATCCCTCATTGTAACAAGCCCATCAAGCTCATTTTAATGAGGTGTCAGATGATATGGTTTGTTGAAATGTTTTTTTTTAATGCTTTTTCAACTGCCAATTTATTAAGTAAGGTGAAGAATTGAACAAGTTATTGCAGTTGAGAATTGTAAGATAAATCTATCATCACTATTATGTTTATGTACAGTATGTGGAGAGTATAATATCACTAAATCACCCGCAGAGTGGAGATTCCACTGGAGCAATAATTGCAAATTTGTTGCAAAGCATGACCAGCACCAGCAAAAATTTAGCCAATGGACCTCCGGGTTAAACCCGGAGGTCCATTGGCTGAACCATTGCTTGTGTTTTTTTTGCTGATATATACAAAATTTGAAAGTTACAGCTTGGGTGATAACTCCACTCTGTGGGTGATTTAGTTACAATCCACTCTTCACGTACTGTACAGCAAGTTGTACCATACAGTTAAAACTAGAAGTCCTGTCACGAATAGTGCACTTATCTAGGCTTAATTGCGCGTTGGAATTGCGTGCAATTGCCATATCGAATGGCATCCAAAGCACGGCAGGTTCTCCTGGTTACTCATAGCAAACACATGCAATGTTTCTGCCAATGGACCTCCGGGTTACCCAGAGGTCCATTGGCTGAAACATTGCCTGTGCACAGGCCATATGTACAGAATATGATAGCTTTAATTGGGCCATAACGCGCACATTAACGCGCATATCAACATGCTATTTGTGTGCATTTCATGACAGGACTTCTAGTTTTAAGTGTTGTCTCGCTCCTGTTTCTACGGCTATATCTCGATTCATTGAGATATGGCCTTAGAAACAAGAGTTTGACTCTGATACAACTTTTGTACATAAGCATTATGGTGATAATCAGTGACCAGCCTAGGAGTGATTCTCCTGCTCCAAAAAAATAGGGAGAAGTAAGAGCACTTCAGGGAGAAGTGAAATTCCTAAAGAAAGAAATGCTAAGAAGAGGATTTAGTTTAATTCAAAATTTGTCAACAGACTTGTCGAACAAAAATGAAAGTGTCAATGACACTGTAGCTCAACTTGTGTAAAACATGCACATGTATAGTATGTGACACAGCAATGACACACATCTAGGTAATGAC
The DNA here is from genome assembly GCA_031216915.1 of Pictodentalium vernedei. NCBI lineage: Eukaryota > Metazoa > Mollusca > Scaphopoda > Dentaliida > Dentaliidae > Pictodentalium > Pictodentalium vernedei. The sequence continues at coordinate 33,788,033 of CM062296.1, forward strand.
CTGATAACAAAGGTACATGTAAAGTATTGTAAAGGTCTGTACATAAATACTGGCTATAGCCTGTAACAAATATACAGGTAAAGTATTGTAAAGGTGGAATGACAGTTAGATGTCTCTAGCCAGAGCCGTATTGAAATGTGCACTTACTGTGTATAAGTAGCACTGAATAAATCAAAGTTTGTCTAATTGGCCGCCGACGGTCGTCTTGAAATTTCGGACCGCACCCAAAAACACTCATTCTCGTCTCAAGGTGATAACAAACGTACCCAAGACATTTTGTGAAGATCGGTTCATAAATACAGCCTCCAGCCAGAGCCGTAATGAATTGTTGATGGACGGATGTCCAGACGGACGACGGGCCATGACAACACCTCAAATCTGACTATGGCAAAATTGAGCTAAAAATCAAGTTAATGGGTTTCAGTGGTAGAGACAAGAAGAGCACCTTTCACCCCCCCCCCCCCCAATTCCACTTGCTCCTCCTGCCCCCAAATTTGAAAATAATTTATATGATTTCCTGCCCTCAGTACAGGCATTTGGATTCCGCTCCCCCTTCATTGGCATGGTCAGCCCTGATTTCAGACCATGGCTCTGCGACTGTCAGGATCTACCTTGTTCTGTCAGTGACATTTGGGGGTTTGTCAAGATGGAAAAATTCATTGTTTACATAATTTACAAATGGAACAGTGGAAAAAATAAATTATTTTTTAAAAAAATTACAACAAAACTATATCATGTGACCCGATTAGAATGAGCTCATCGCAGGCATGTCAAAGTACAGCCACTACCAACATAACCGGTACTGGGATGGGGCACAGCCTGACCCGCCCAAACCGGTACCGGAACCAATCAACAATTGGGTGACATATCACAATCAGATGGGAGAAATTCACATTTAAACCGACCCAGTCCCCAAGATCACAAAGACAAACATGGCATCATACAATTATTTTGCTGTGACATCAAAGTAATCATAAAGCACGAAAATCATGTTTTATGATTACTTTGATGTCGCCACAGAACAATTTATTTGAAGCAGAGACCAGCCTAGAGGCTAAATTTAGGGAGAAGTCACTTCTCCCTCCCAAGGTTTTAAGGAGAAGTGAGGTGAAAATAGGGAGAAATGAGCAAAACATATTATTTCTCAAAAAACTATGTCAAGTAAAGGGTAAAATTCAGTTTATCAAATTACTTTTGACAACCAAATATTCTCAAGAACCTGTGTTAGGTAAAGGGTTAAATTCAGTTTATCAAATTACTTTTAACAATTAAATATTCTCAAGAACCTGTGTTAGTTAAAGGGTTAAATTCAGTTTATCAAATTACTTTTAACAACCAAATATTCTCAAGAACCTGTGTTAGGTAAAGGGTTAAATTCAGTTTATCAAATTTACTTTTGCCAACCAAATGTTATTTCTCAAAAAGCTGCTTTAGGTAAAGGGTTAAATTCCATTTAGCAAATTATTTTTTTTGTCAACCAAATATTATTCTCAAAAAAACTGTGTTAGGTAAAAGGTTAAATTCAATTTAGCAAATTATATTTGCCAACAAAATTTTTCTCAAAATGCTGTGTTAAGTAAAGGGTTACATTCAGTTTAGCAAATTGTTTTTGCTAACCAAATATTATTTCCCAAAAAGCTGTTTAGGCAAGGGTTCAATTCAGTTTAAAAGCTATCAGAGGGCGGTTAAATTCAGTTTTGTGAATTATTTTTGCCAACCAAATATCATTTCAATTCAGTTTAGAGAATCATTTCTTCCAGGCAAATGTTCTGTTATCAAGGAAGGTAATTGAATTTGTCAGTTTGCTTTTTACACCATTTATTTCTGTAACTTACTACTTTTTTGGTAATTTAGTAGGACCCTTATTGTGACTGCCACAAATGGAACACACCCAACAATAATTTTTAAAAATCACATGCTTCAAACTCACAAGTGCAAACTAAAAGATAAACATTTTTATCATTACCAAAAATGTTGTTTTTAAATAAATACCCTGTATAGCAAAGTTTGATGGTGGAAATCACTTTTGAAATGAAACATTAAAAAAGAACTTGAGCAATTTTTGTCTTGTCATCTAACTTCACTCTAGTGAAAACTTGAATTGTCATGACGAAATCGTGTCGTGGTTGGTATTATTTTGGGGTTTTATGGGAAGTAAAATCAATATATTTAGTAATTCTTTAACCTGCCCAATTATTTGCTTTCACTACACTTATTTTTTTTCTATTTTTTCGAAGCGAAGTTAGCAACGGAATCGCCGGAAATAACTTTTCTCAGCGACTTTTCAATACTGTAAGGCGACTTCAACTTCGCCCCGAGAAAGAAATTGGGCGAGGACCTGGTGTTAAGGGCGAAGATATCGTCTACTTCGCCTTGTAGGCTGGTCCCTGATTTGAAGTAACTGATGACAGTGCTTTCATTGTCTTTGATTCCACATTTGAAAAGTTAAAATGGTCGACTTTATCGTGGTCGCTGTGCAGCCAGAAACATTGTTCATATTGTTTTGATATTTTTATTCACAAATAAGTTAAAAGGATGTTGTGCAAGTGTGCCATAGATGATTATCAGTCTGTTTACCCTCGTTCAATTAGGAATTTTCGCATAAAATAATTTTGTCCCGGTACTGGCGGGATAAAAGCTTCGGTACCGGTTGGAGCATGAGGGAACCGGCAGTACCGGTATAGGTACCGGTTGACATGCCTGGCTCATCGAGCCCATTCCAATGAGAGGTCATATGATATGGTTTTGTTGACATTTTTGGAGCAATTTTTATAAATACTTGAAATAATACATGTACCCTCAATGGAATGAGCTAGTTGAGCTTGTTCCAATGAAGGCTGCACCTCTCGTTCTATCCTTCCATGCTGGCATTCAGGTTGTACAGTGGAGCCTTGGATATCTCTTAATTGGATATCCATGTTAATTGAATATAATTTTCAAACACAAAACCATTTACCATACCTTCAGTACAAATTTGATATGGGTTGTAAACTCCTGTTAATTGTATATAAATTTTTGTAATATGTCAAAAAAATTACTGTGACACGCATCAAATTCCCCTTATTTATCAACCTTTTTGGCCTCACTACATCCAATACAGGCATTTATTCTATTATATCTTGTTTGACAGAGCTCTATGAGCTCTGTCAAACAAGATATAATAGAATAAATGTTCAGTTTACCTCCAGAACACAGGAAACTGACCAAATCCCTGTTAATTGTATACTCCTGTTAATTGAATAAATTTCACTGGCAAAATGGATATTCAATTAAGAGGATTCTACTGTATTTACGAAAGCATTCACACATCATGACGTTCGTGTATATAATAATTTCATCTTGTGTATCTTGTCTGGCAGGGTTTGTCCAACAAGATACAAAAGATTAAATACTTTCAGTTGATTTCTACCCAAAATTTAATTGTTCAACATTTTTTGTTAATTTCATAAAATTTAGTCCCTAAATAACCAAGCTTCATGAGCTTTCATAAAGTTCTGTTGAAAGAAATATTTTGATAAAAACATACATAGGTAAGAGGAGCACTTTGTTTCTCTCGGGTTTTCATTCTTTTCCCATGTAACAATGCTTCTGAATCTTCTTTCACACCTAGAAAAAAAAAAGTGGAACAATAAAAATTGCCTGAAATGGAAGTATAGGTTTGAAGCCCTCTTTCCAGTGAGCAGTTTTTTGAGATATTGATTTTCCAATTTTAACAATGATTGGTTGGATGAATAAACTGAGTTCAATATTTATTATTTTCAGTCAATTTATTTATTTATTATTTATTTATTTATTGGTGTTTAAGGTCACATACTTATGCACAATAGCAAATCATGACTGTGATAGTTTTATGGGTGGAGGAAGCTGATGTATCCAGAGAGAACCACAGAGCATCGACGAGCTCCTCAACATTCTAACTCTGTTCAAGCTCCACTCACGCTGGGTTACAATGGTTGAAGACATGTGCACCATTGACATGCAGTATGCCTTAGTACACGGAGTCATAGTGCCCCCATGTAGGCAACCGGGATAAAGTGCCTTGTCCAAGGACAAAACGGGGGTCGTCCTGGACGGGGATCGAACTTGGGACCTTTTCAGACAATTAGATGATTTCATTACAAGAATAGTTAAGAAATTATAGTACAGTGATTCCAAAAGTGGACAGAGAAATTTGCCTGGATCGCGATGCCTGTCGTGATCCAGGCAAATTTCTCTGTCCACTTCCTTCCCCTCAACAGAGTAGAATCACACCTGTCAAAAAAAAGAATGCGTGAGCATCATTTTTTTTTTTATTTATTGGTGTTTAGGTCGCATGTTTCTGCACAATGGCATTTTTTGATAAACATATTCAATCACATTATATAACTTTGTCCAACATATTTTCTGTGCAGTCAAAAATATGTGACCAAAAACGTCCTAGCCTGAAGCTCCTAGGCCAAAATGACCTAGTTCAAACTTGCCTTGGCCAAAATGTCCACCTACCCATTATAGCCAAGCTTTCCTCTGTGCACAAGAACAATTTTTTAAAATAATAATAATTTAAAATATGTTTCAATAAGACTAAAATCCTCCTCCTCCTCTGATTGGATGAGAGCTTGCTGAGTATATTCTATGTTTATGGCTCAAGTGGGAAATGTTACCGTCTGACGTCAAAAAACGAAATATTTGAAATGACGTTGCCCATTTCATAATTGTTTCATCAACGGAGGGACGAGCAAGCCGTTTCATTTTTCTGGATTTTTCACACGTGCAACAAACGATGTTCCGGATGAAGAGTTGTTTAAATTACAAACAGATTTACGATTTGAACTGAGATGGAATGAGTTTATCTGGTTTATTGATTGATTATCCGGTGGTGGGGTACTTGAGAGGTTTATTTACTAAACTTGTGATCGGTAAAAGTTGCCTTGATCAAGGCAACTTTTCACGATCACACGTTTAGTAAATAAGCCTCTTGTGTTTCATAATGTAGGTTTTGGGCTACAGGTAGTGTCTTATTGGAACATATACGTTATTGTAATGAGTTGACGGAAACATGGTCTGAGGTTTGCAGCTCGGAGCATATGTTCAACCTCGATCCTTTGCTTCTCGGTGAATATAAGCTTGTTAGTTATTAAAAAAATTGTTTTCAAGTGTCACCTTCTGGTTGTGTGGCATAAAGCCGATGTTGCATAATGAATGTTGTACTGAAGCCAAAACATAGAATTCTGGTGCATTTCAGAAAAGCAGAGAACTGGTCTTCAAGCAGAATAAAAAGTAAAGTAGAACTAGTTTACCTATGTTGACAAGCACTGCTCCACTTCTCGGTGGTTCCTATGTAAGAAGTTTCTGAAACTCTATACTGAGGCTTTACATCCTTATTCTCGATAAAACAAAATTCTGCAGTTTATGATGCCAAAATTTTCACAAAGTGCAATTGAGAATTCAGCCGATTATATCTTATTTAAAAGAATATTAACTCTTTCCAACAAAATATGATTGGTTAAATTCTGTATTTCCAAATGAGCCAAACCATGGCATCAGAACAATAATAATGTAGTGAGCCAATACTCAGATTCAATAGATAATTACTGTAGTTGCTGTGTGCGATTTCCCGCAGAAAAACTGTTGTAAGATATTACCTTGAGAATCAAATGGAACCAATCCCGAGAAGACTTGATAAGGATCTAAAATTATAGAATATTATAAAAGAATTGGCTCTAGTAGTCAAGTATAATATAAAATAAGTTGAAATATGATTTCTATTAAGCTTGAATAAAAGCAGACGGTCATCTGCAAAATGAGGTCCCCAAAGGGTGAATTTGGTGATGCTACCCTGCACAGCAGGGTAGCATCACAAAATTTACCCTCTGTGAACCTCAGTCTGAATAAAGGTCTCAAGATAAAACAGAAAGATGTACCTAGAGGATAAATTGACACACTGTATGGGATGGCATCAGCAAATTCACCCTTTGGGGACCTCATTTTGCAAATGACAGGTTGCTTATATTCAGGCTTGATTTCTTTGTTTGAAGTTGAAGCCAGTTTGCAGTTGAAGATATAGGAAAATAAAACGTCAGTGCCATAAAGTAGAGAAAAGAAAAGCTACAATACATGGGGTTCTGTGAAAGCCAGATGAATAATACCCCACACATCTACCAGGCTTGGATTTCTGAAAAATCCAGGGTGGCAATAAATCGCTCACCTGGAACCTACTTGGGCGAGGAAATTGCTCTCCTGAAATCTTTTTCACTTTTTTGCTTCACAAAGATCTTCTAAAGACTTAGTTAACCCCCTGCACAATGATGTCAAAATATCTAAATTTTAGACAGAAAAAATTTCCCATAATGCAACTAGAAATTCAACCAATTCAATCTCGTTTGACAGAGCTCACTAAGCTCTGTCAAACAAGATTGAATTGGGTAAATGTCTAGATGCATTATGGGAAAAAACAGCTTCCTGAAATTTGGTATTTTGACATCAGAGTGAAAGATGTTAATACCGGGTTGGATAATTTCTCCTTCGAGTGCATTCAAGCCAATCAATTTTAAATGAATTAATAAAATGTTAATGAATGAACCCGTATTCATTTTTTACTGTCCCCTCCACCCCAGTGTGGTCAGATCGATCAAGAAGTTAAGGGGGACTGGTACATGTAGTGGCCGACACACACATGTATCCAGCATATTCTGTACACACGTTCCATGGTCCGTCACCATCGAAAATAGCTGAAAGTAGGTGAGCAAAAAAACGCTTATGCCGGATTAAATTGCGTGAGCAGTTAAGGCAAGCTAAAAATCACTTGCGTCAGAATTCCATGACTGATCTACCCTGACAGATGGGGGTTTGAAAACCCAATCATGCAAGTTTATTATTTATCCCATAAATGGCCGTTTATTCGAACAATAAAAGCCTTGGATAGATTTTTGCTTTATTCACCTTGTAGGGTGATAAATTTTCTCTGTTGGTTTAACACTGAAAGAATTTATTCCTGTAGTAGAGACAGACTTGTTGACCTCTGACCTCTACCACATTTGTGTAGCACAATTAATAGTTCAATTGCTGTTTTCTTAAAACCTTTTTGAAAGTATTACACAATGCCAGTAGAAAACACTACACGCTAAAAAAGTTTAGCTCAAGTTTGTAAAGGAATTATTTTTAGACAGAAATGTATTACTGTGCCCTGTTTATTTTTGCCAATTTTGCTGGTCGATCGAATTGGACCAGTCGATCGAATTGGACCAACGTGCTCCTCACTTCTAGCTGTGTTTTGTAGCGAGTAACAGCACAATTTTTCCATGTCTACTCCATAAATGATTTATGGGATAAACGAAATAAACATATAGTATTTTGAAGTAAAAAATGTATTCTGCTCGTAGGATTAAGAATGAAACTGACTCGCTAGAGGCTTGTCGGTTTCATTCTTAACCCTACTCGTAGGATAAATTTTTACTTCAAAACACTATACGTTTATTCTATATATATCACATGATTTGATACTTTTTCCACCCATTAACTACTGCACATTGCTGTTGAAATATGAAAATTTCAGCCTAATTTTTTTTCCATAATTCAACTGGAAATTTAACCAATTCAATCTTGTTTGACAGAGCTCATGGACCTCTGTCCAACAAGATTGAATTGGATAAAGGAAAACAACGGGAATCAACTTTGATTCTTGCAAAATCTTAATTTAACTGGTTGAGTGCTAAATTATTTTTCAAAGGTCATTTGAAGCATGCATATTTTTTTTCTCAAAAATACCCTGCTGCCAGCACAAGTTGTCTTAGTTTAACCCTTTACCCAAGGCAGACAATATCAAAATTTATAATTTTAAATATCATTTTTTCAAATTTTTCAAAATATTTCAACAAAACCATAGCATGTGACCGCTCGTTCCAACGAGGTGTCATATGATATGGTTTTGTTGAAATTTTTTCAAAAATATTTTTTCAACTGCTGCATTTGCATATTACGCGGACAGATGTGGGCAATTCGTCAGGTGAAGGGTTAACAAGATTTTGTTCATAAATAATTGTTTTGTTACAATTTAGGCTCTCTCTAATAAATTGCAACCAAACAATTTATATAAAAAATCGTTCTTCAGCTGATCAAACCTCAAGCTAATGCATAGCTTCCTGCACTTTTCAACAGAGCCCTCAACCAGTTAACCCTTTACCCAACGTAACGGCCAAAACCGGCCAGCGCTATTCTCAAAAATCGCCAATTAATTTTCATTATTTTTTCATTTTTTGTCTCAAAAACATAGGTTATGACCCCCCGTTGGAACGAGCTCGTCGAGCTCGTTCAAAATATATCGGTTTATCGCCATTATTTATTTACCCACAATTTAATTTTCAAGATGACTGGACTTTTTTAACTGTGGCCCCGAATGAATAATATTGTCCCTTTACCCGGCAAGGAATCGTCTGCATGTGCCCACATAATATACAAATTCCCCAGTTGAAAAAATAATTTTCAAAAATTTCAACAAAACTAGATCATGTGAGCCCTCATTGGAACAAGCTCGTTGAGCTCGTTCCAATGAGGGGGTCACATGATATTGTTTTGTAGATGTTTTGGGGGAAAATCTGATAAACTAATTTTTAAAAAAATAAATTTTGATATCGTCTGTATTTTGTAAATATTTTTCGAAGCGAACAAGCTCGTTGAGCTCGTTCCATTGAGAGGGTCACATGATATTGTTTTGTAGAAGTTTTGGGGGAAAATCTGATAAACTAATTTTTAAAAAAATAAATTTTGATATCGTCTGTGTTGGGTAAATATTTTTCGAACCGCATCATCAAGGCATGCTGATTCGTTCTGACTGTGATGCCTCAAGTCTCGAGTGAGGTACCTTTGTTCATATATCTGAGCAGTTGTTGATATGCCGGTGTACCGCCATATGTTTTGGAATACCGATACCGGTGTTCAGTTTGGAATATCGTGCCGCCCTACTCTGTGTAACTTTTTAAAATCTTTTTTTCAGTTCTTGGATTCAGTTAAGGAATGATACTTGACTACTGGTGACTGGTGAATCATTTTTTCAGGTGCTGTATTTAGTCATCCACTCTTGCAAAGTCTGATGCACTTAAGATCTCTTTGGACAGTGTAACACCCTTCCATGTAATGAACATTGAGTTGGTATATGAAAAGCTGAAGTAGCTCAAATTTGAAGAGATGGACAATGAAATCATTTTTCTCCAAAACAAAGACACCCCCTAAATCTCTCAAATCACATCTCTGTTGACTCAACCCTTTGAACTCGAGTGGTATCTTCCATGCCAGTTCAATGGCAGCAATTAGAAGAGTCCATATTCATTATTTTGGGTAGGTCAATCAGTATTTTCAACGTGCAGCCTCAGGCTGCATGTTGAAAATACTGATTGGTCTACCCCACAATATTTACTGAACAGCCATCCTATATAATGACGTTATAACATAACATGTTCCTGGCCAGAAAAGAGGCCGCTAGGGTTCAAACGGTTAAACAATGCAATGATCTGGTTGTAACGTGTGTGGGTATGTGAGAATTGATGACCTTTTTTTACAGATTATGAACAGGAAATGTAAAAAAAACAAGAGCCGGACTTTCGTCTGGTGCATACCCCCATGTGGTGTACCACCTAGTGTGGGCATACCTGTGACCAACAAATGTTATTTATGAATATTCTCGTATGGACTGACGACGAATGCACAGATGGATGGATGCAATCCAGTATACCCCCCCCCCCCCATTTTCTTCGAAGGCATGGTAAATTGTTTGGTGTTTGGAAGTTTTATGCAATGAGGCAGAAGCCTTTGTCATGGGCAAACTGCATGCCATATTTCACTGAAATCCGATAACCCCAACCCAGTTTTCCTCCTCATTTTCTTCGAAAGTTTACAACAATTACCAATAATTTCAAAGTCAAAAGGTATGGTAAATTGTTTGGTGTTTGGAAGTTTTATGCAATGAGGCAGAAGCCTTTGTCATAGGCAAACTGCAGGCCATATTTCACTGAAATCCGATAACCCATACCTGAGATACAGGCTGAACAGACAAATAATGTCTATTTCCTACAATTTCTAAGTCAAAAAAGGGGGATAACTCTAAAAGGGAGAATGTGAGAAATATCGTTGAATCCTTTTTTTAAAGCCTATACCATAAGCAGTGTTCATGGCAAATTTCATTGCAATAGAACATTCGATACCCGAGATAATTTACGAAATATTCTCGGACGGACTCACACACGGACGGACGGACGGACGGACGGATGGACGGACGGACGGACGGACACATGTAATCCAGTATACCCCCATTTTCTTTGAAAGTGGGGGTATAATTATAGGCCACTTTTAAAAGGACAGAAAGAGAACAGGAACAAACCGTATGTGTAATTGTGTACATCTGATTTCTGGAGAGTAGACATTTTTCAATTTATTTATAACAATCTATTAATTAAAAATCTATTGTTTTCATTTTTGGAATTCACTTGAAAAAAACTTCCACAATCAGGTATAAGTATTTCCATAAGTTGATTGAATCCTGCACATTATGTAACCAACTAACCCTGTCTATTTTTACGGCCTTAGTCAGTGTATAGTTTCATGTAGCGTCTGATATGGCAGCCTTTTATCAAGTATTATTATTATTATTATTTATTGGTGTTTAAGGTCACATACTTATGCACAATGGCTAATCGTGACCGTGACAGTTTTACAGGTGGAGGAAGCCGGAGTACCCGGAGAGAACCACCGAGCAACGACGAGCAGCTGTCAGCTCCCCAACATCGTAACTCTGAACTCTGTGCCGCAGCACAGGCAGGGTTAGATTGGTTGAAGACATGCGCACCATCGACGTGCAGTACGCCTCAGTACACAGCGTCATCGTGCCCCCATGTAGGCAATCGGGGTGAAGTGTCTTGCCCAAGGACACAACGCGGTTGCCGCAGGTGGGATTCGAACCGAGGACCTCTCGGCTTGCAGCCTGCACCTCTACCAACTGAGCCACTGCGCCCCCTCCTATCAAGTACTCCTGTGCAAATGCCTATGGTCAGCCAGTGTATATTAGCTTATTAACTAACTCTGTACAATGCACATAGTTAGTCACTCTTTTTATCCCCGCATTTTAAAAAATGCGGGGATATTGTCGGGATCTCCGTCCGTACGTCCGGAAATGCTGTAACTTTCTACAGTTGTTCAATAGGGTCTGTGAAATTCCAAAATACCACTTTTAAAGTTTTGCACCACCAGGTGGCTTCTGTGGAGCCACTTGAAAAATGCATTAATTTTTCACTTTTCTTTCGAATAATCCCAACCTATGTAATTCCGAGTTCTATAACTGCACTAGGGTGTTGCTAAATGATCTGTAGATGTGCACGAAGGTTTCAGATTTTTCAAGTGCCACGTAGCTGTGCAACTGTTGCCACTTTCATGTTTTCTTAGACCGTTTCCGGCGAAAGGCTCCTAGAGTATGTAAATCGAAAAACATGCTCAAATGTTGCAGTAGGTTCTGTAGATGCGCACGAAGGTTTCGGATTTTTCAGTTGCCACGTGGCTGCAACCGTTGCCACTTTTGTGTTTTCTTAGACCGTTTCCGGCGAAAGGCTCCTAGGGTATGTAATTCTAAAATCCTGCTCAAATGTTGCAGTAGGGTCTGTAGATGCGCACGAAAGTTTCGGATTTTTCAGGTGCCACGTGGCTGTGCCACTTTCCTGTTTTCTTAGATCGCTTCTGGCAAAAGGCTCCTAGAGTATGTAATTCGAAACACTAAAAGCATGCTCAGATGTTGCAGTAGGGTCTGTAGATGTGCACGAAGGGTTTGGATTTTTTAGATGCCACGTGGCTGTGCCACCGTTGCCACTTTCGTGTTTTCTTAGACCATTCCCGGTGAATGGCTCCTAGGGTGTGTAATTCGAAATGCTAAAACCATGCTCAAATGTTGCAGTGGAGTCTGTAGATGCGCATGAAGCTGTGTCACCTGTGCCACTCAACATGATTTTAGTGTGTCATATAATACATTTCATCTTTGTATCAAGCATTCATACAAAGTCAAGAATGCAAATGTGGGGATACACCATAGTGTGCTTTGCACACAAATGACACCCCCTCTAGTCTTTCTATTTGTAATTAAGATCACCTCTATCATGCAATTAAAGCTGCACATTGCACAGTCTATGTGAGTGTACATTTTCATGTAGTGTGTGATATGACAATTCCCAATTTTTATACCAGAATGTGTGATGAGGATTAATCACACTTTCTGGTTATAAAAACAGTTTTCATTATTAATTGAGTAACTAACCCTGTGTACTGTGCAGCACTTTTGAAAATCTCATCAAAATAAACTCTTTACCCAACATAATATCTCAAAACAGCCAGTATTATTCTCAAAACGAATTTAATCTCAGCTTATGACCCTCATTGGAAAGGGTTTTTTTTTTACTGAATTCCAAAAATGACATATTCTATTTTCAATTAGGCCTAACAAAGTTAAAAATCTGTTTCTCAGGCCCTCCCACATGGTCATTTTGGCAACCACATGCTCTTTCTTTATAACCAATGGAAACATTAAAAAAAAAAAAAAATTATATGTTTTATGTTTGATATTTTACCCAAGTTAATAAAATTGATAAGTTTGTCCCTTGAGTGCAACAAGGTTTTGCAATGCTTTTACATTGCAAAGCCTTATTGCACTCAAGGGACGAAATACACCATCCCATGCTATTCTGTAGATTATGAGGTGTAAAACATAAAACCAAGAACATGAATTTTTGATGGCAGATATAATTATAAAAATAAAAAATAAAATAAAAAACTGCCCGTCCACATGAAATTTTACAAACAATGGCCTGAGAAACAGATCTACTTCGTGATGCCTTAATAGATTGTTTTACGTACTTGTTTAAACTTTTCAACCCGACATGCATAAATTTTTATGTGAAGAATAGTTTTTGGCATTAAGAAAGAGAATTATAATAAACAACACAAAGGTCACGAGGTTCAGTAATCATACAATCCTACAACTCTACATGGCTGCAGGACTGAATTATTAATAAACCTCATTCAAAACTCAAATATATTAGTCTTTTTTTCTGAAGACGAGGCTTATGGTGATACCATTCAGGGACAAGGTATTGAAAGGGTTAAGGTAACTTTCAGCATCTACAGTTAAAACTAGAAGTCCTGTCACGAAATGCGCACAAATAACACGTTGATATGCGCGTTAATATACGCGTTATGACCCAAGTAAAGCTATCAAATTCTGTGCATATGGCCTGTGCACAAGCAATGTTTCAGCCAATGGACCTCCGGGTATCCCGGAGGTCCATTGGCAGAAACATTGCATGTGTTTGCTATGAGTAACCAGGAGCACCTGCTGTGCTTTGGATGCCATTCGATATGGCAATTGCGCGCAATTCCAACGTGCAATTAAGCCTAGATAAGCGCACTATTGGAGACAGGACTTCTAGTTTTAACTGTATGGCAATATCACGACCAATTTCATAATTTTGACCAATAGACAATTTAATAGTGAGAATTTCTTGGCAAAATTGACTGTGAACAAGTATTGAAATGTGCATGAAAATTAATTTCTTCATTTTAGTGTAGTATTCTTTCTTAACCCTTTACCTAACAAATTGACTGCATCCGCCAACGTAGTTTTCTAATTTAGCAGTTGAAAAAAATGTATTTAAAAAAAAAAAGTTTCAACAAAACCATATCATGTGATCCCTCATTGGAACGAGCTAAAGGAGCTCGTTCCAATGAGGAGTCACAGGATATGATTTCATTGAAATTTTTTGAAAAATTTTATAAAACACTAATTAAAATAATAAATTTTGTACATTTGGGAAAAGGTTTAAATAATGTTTTAGTGGCAAAATATTTTTTTAACCCTTGCATTTATTTATTGGTGTTTAATGTCACTTTCGGCATCTTTGGATATGCACTAACTGACAAACATTAGAGATGGGCGGTTAACCGAAAATTTTACTCGGTTTCGGTTGTTGAAAAAAAAAATGAAACCGAAACCGTGCAGGTAAAAAAAAAACGTACTTTCGGTTTCCGTATATTTTCCTGTAACTCTCAGTCATGGCTGACAACATTCTCGGTATGCTCTCCGGCGATCAATCAAAAAATATTGAAAAGGACGACAAAAGTCCTGTATGGCGGTACTTTGAACGGCAGGATTGCAAAAGTAAATATGCCACCTGCAGAATCTGCTCGAAGACTATAACAGCTGAATATGGAAACACGAGTAACTTAAAACGACACATTGAATGCAAACACAAAAAAGAATATGCTGACTTGAAGAAAGTCATGGATGCAAAAGCTTCTGCAAAACGTTCACTGACGGTGAGTACGGAATATCATTAGATGTCACCAACCTGAAATGAAGTATATATACAGTACACTATACTATACTCCACTCCGCTGGATGGCTTGACTAGGCTTGAGGCCAAATTTTGTTCCCATATTTTTTAAAGAAAAATTGTCCAACTCTCAATGTTCGACTGACTCGAGTGTGATGTCATACCCATCCCATGGGTCGGAGTGAACTGAACAGTGAGATTGACAGAGGATGCCACTGTGACTCAGACTCATGTGCCAAATTGTGTAATTTACGCCTTAGTCGAAGATCAATCTGATCAAAATCAAATCAACTTGAATCAAATCAAACACGGTGAAAGGAAAACGCAAAATCGAGTGTATGGTGTGTGTGGCTGTATGTGTGTGTGTGTGTGTGGGGGGGGGCAGGCCATAGGCATTTAAGCTGGTTGGATCCGCAGGTGCGAGGGGGTTTAACGCTGTGAAATCAGCGAACTGACAAATCGAGTGAGTGTGCTGTGTATTGAACTGTATTCCCCACCCCACCCACGGGTATTGCCCGGTGCCCACCCACCTCATGACTATGAAGTATGAATTGAATGAATTCCCGGCTACACGCCTGATTGCATGACACAACATTCACGATATTCATGGCATGTGAAAAGCTTCAGAACTCTCAGATTTAAACGGACTTGCGTAAGGGAGACTACTCTTTTAACAGGAGAGATATTGATGTATTTCTAATTTTTCTTCCTGCTGAAAGAAAACACACTCAAATCTAATGATCGTCGGGGTTCTTTACTGTAATAAAGCAAACCAACATTGAATATATAACTCATTCTCTCCACAAAATAAACATAAAACCCTGAAAACTTATATTCTGAATAAAATCCTTTCCCATTACGAAACAGAACACATTTGAGGATGGACCATTTTTTTCAGATGTGAACTAAACTTTCTTCATCTCTCATTAGCCTTGTTCCAGATAGTAATCAATGGTCTGTTTGGGGTTCAGACTGAAAACGGTTCCCCGGGAGCAAGTAAAATACCAAATCAAATTGACAAAGTAGATCAATTCACTTTTCGTTTTGTTCTTATTTATTTAAACCATGTTTTTTGTCTGCAGTCTTGTAAAGAGTGTTGTCTTTTTTCAACTCTGCTATATTTCCAAGATACACTGGTGGAAATGAGAAACAATGTTTTTGCATTTGGAAATGAATACAATTTTGCCCCTCCCCTCCAAATGACTTCACCCATGATGTGACAAACAGTCCTGGCCTAATCCAGTAATCCTCCTGGTGATCCTAGGAAGTGAAGCAGTGCTTGTTTACTGTGGTAAACACCACTCACTGAACTAGCAGTGTTTTACTTGTAAAATTGGTCCCAGTAACCAATGTCCAATGCTTTGGGTAGAAGTCTTCTAAAAGGCTAAAGTGGGTCAAATGTCATTGTCTTTCGACTCTTTTCGCATATTTTTCTTCCACAGGCACAATCAGAAAATGATGGTGCTACTACTTCGAGAAAACAACTTAAAGTCACTCAGTTCACATCAACTGTGAAATGGGAAAAACATGACCCAAGACAGAGAACAGCTGACCAAAGCTTAGCTGAAATGATATCTATCGATTTTCAACCAATGTCAATAGTTGAAGACAAGGGATTTGTCAAGTTTGTAAATTGTCTTCAACCTGCCTACAAAATTCCAACCAGAAGGGAGTTACGTTCTGTTCGAATTCCTGAGATGTATGAAGCAGTAAAAGATGAAATTCAAGAGTCTCTGAAGGATGTCAATAGTGTTGCGCTAACAACTGATCACTGGACCTCCAGAGCCAATGATGCATATATGGCATTGACCTGCCACTTTCTTACCCCTAGTTTTGAGCCTAAGGATTACTGTCTTAATGTTTCACACACCACTGAATCCCATTCTGCTGAAAATATCTCGCACGACATTCTACAAAGTGTTGAGAAATGGATGCCAAACAAAACCGTCAAGCTTTATGTAATTTCAGATAACGCATCTAACATGGTAGCTGCAGGAAAACTCTTACCATCAAATTTTACAACTTTGCACTGCTTTGCTCATACACTGCAGCTTGTTATCAAAGACAGTATAAAAAAATACCCAAGCACACAGAATGTTATTTCCAAATGCAAAAACATTGTTTCTCATTTCCATCACAGTGCCCAGGCAACAAACAAATTGAAAGAAATGCAAAAAACAATGGGGTTAACTGAACACAAACTCAAATCAGAGTGCGAGACCAGATGGAATTCAACTTATTATATGTTGGAGAGGATAGTTGAGCAGAAAGAACCTCTCTCAGCTGTAATTGCATCAATACAGAAAGTACAAAATTTAACTGCATTTGAATGGAAAACAGCCAGCGAATATGTTGATGCTCTCAGACCACTGGAACACGCTACAACAATACTTTCATCATCTAAATATGCAACTATCTCAATGATCCTCCCTGTTCTCAACACAATAATTGAAGAGCTTGAAAATTCAGAATTGGACAGTTTTGCAAAGACTGTGATAGGCAATATAAAAACAAGATGGCCAAATTATGAAAGTGAGAAACTTTATGTCGTCACAACAAGTTTGGATCCGAGATTCAAGTTGTATGCTTTTTCTTCGGAAAAACTAAAATGTGATGCCAAGGAGATGATGCTTGATGAACTGTTCGCTTTCACCGAGCAGATCTTAACAAAGGGAAACACCACTACAACACCAATAACTGCAGAATCACATCAACCTTCAGCTGTTATTCCCACTCCTGGGGAAAGTGTGGCGTCTACTTCCAGTCAATCTAGTGATGGGGCAAACAGGAATGAGACTATCAGTATCACTAAACATGACTTCTGGGCATCATTCAAAAAAAAGGTGGCAAAAAAATGTACGAAAAAAGCAGAAAATCAGGATGAAGTAAAAGCGTTAATACGATATGAAACAGAAAGATTTCTTGAACAAACCCCCATAGAGCCATCAGACTGCCCTTTCAAGTGGTGGAGTGTGAACAGAAAAAATTATCCACACCTTGCTGAGTTAGCCAAGTCTCTTTTATTCATTCCAGGGACCTCTGTACCGAGTGAGAGAATTTTCAGCAAGGCTGGACTAGTTCTGTCTGATAGACGTTGTAGATTAAAACCAAATCATGCTGAAATGCTTGTATTTCTCCACCACAACTTGAAGCAGTGAGAAAATACTTTTGTTGTGAACTTGTGACAACATGACTCCATGATCGATATGTTGTTCCTCACTTCTATAACCAATAATTTTCCATATTTTTTCATTGATACTTTTAAAAGAAATATTACCATTACCAAACTTGTGATGCAGCAGGCAGCTGTGTAAACTTCAGAACTGAAACTCGAAAATTGAGCAATTTGAAATTTTGAATTCCTTTGTGATCATGTGTGGCCAAATACTGATGATCAGTCAATATTTGTGATATTCTCATTATTCTGTGATTGGCAGTTTGTCAGTTTCCCAAATATACCATTATGTTGATCTCAATTCTCTTTTATGCAGATTGCATAACAAATAACAATGAACCCAGGTTGCCAACTTGCCAAGCTGTGATTTGATCATTTTATGTTCTAAACTTTATTTTTATGTTCTACTTTTGAAGTTTTTAGTTAATAAAGTCTGATCACACCCATATTTCAGTTATGTCTACACAAGTTTATATCAATGTCCAGAGCTGGTAGAGAGATGGAAATACAGGTATAGGTCAGCATGGTCAGGAAAATTCCAAAATGCATACTGTCATTTTTCATGAAGGGGTAACATCACAAAATTCACCCCATGTGTGACCCTATTCAATAGGGTCACACATGGGGTGAATTTTGTGATGTTACCCCTTCACAAGAGGCTATTCATCCAATCATCCTCTGTAAAGTTGCACTTGTGAGGCTGTGACTGTGAGCCTGAAATTGCCCTGAATCCGAATTAGAACCCCATGGCTGAACATGGAACATTAGGTGATACTCAGAGGATGAATTATTGGAGGACCGTGGCACTCTGGGATAGCTTGGGGAAATGAACAATTTGAATTTACACTTTTCAGGACTCATTCTGCAAATGAGAGATTGCTTATTCCATGGTTTGGAAAGAAAACCGAAAAACCGAACTGAACCAAGGTTTTTTTTAAATAAAAAACCGAAACCGAAAACCGAAAGGTAAATTTGAAAACCGCCCATCTCTAACAAACATTGTTTTTTACCCTTAAGGGCATTATTCCAATTTTGGTCACTTTCTGAAGGAACAGAACAGGTGCCCCAACATGCTGTCTCAAGATGAATCTGTAAGTTACATTCTAAATTTTTAGACAGTTGTTTCTGGGAAAGTCTTGGATGCCTACTTTCGCAGCAAAAACTCGCGTATAAACAAAAGCGAAGTCACAAGATGTAGACTATAAAAAGGTACCAAAAATGTATAAAAATCTCCAGACCGTTAACCCTTTACCCAATGCAGAAAATATCAAAATGTATGATTTTAAATATCATTTTTTGAACTTTTTCAAAAAATTTCAACAAAATCATATCATGTGACCCCTTACTGGAACGAGCTCGATGAGCTCGTTCCAACAAGGGGTCACATGATATGGTTTTGTTGAAATTGTTTGAAAAATAATACTTTTTCAACTGCTGAATTTGCATATTACGTGGGGTGTTGCAGCCGATTCATTAGGTAAAGGGTTAAGGGCTGAAATCATTTTCAAGACAATATGCATTTTTTAACAAGCCAAGACCAATACCGGGTCTGGACCTGCGTCACTGCATGCAATTGAATCGGCAAACAGGAAGTGGCTGCACGGCAGATCTGAAAATTGCATACACTATACAACTGATCATTATCAGGCTCCAGATGAAATATAAAATCAATCCCTTGCATAGAAGCCGAGAAAAGTTTTACGAAAAATTTCAATGTTCAGTGGGTACAGTAAAATTTCAAAGTATCGGCAAACAGGAAGTGGCTGCACGGCAGATCTGAAAATTGCTTACACGATACAACTCATCGTTATGAAGGAGCAGACCAAATATAAAATCAATCCCTTGCATAGAAGCCGAGAAAAGTTTGACGAAAAATTTCAATGTTCAGTGGGTACAGTAAAATTTCAAAGTATCGGCAAACAGGAAGTGGCTGCACGGCAGATCTGAAAATAGCTTACACGATACAACTCATCATTATGAAGCAGCAGACCAAATATAAAATCATTCCCTTTCATAGAAGCCAAGGAAACTTTGACGGAAAAAATGTTTTGGACAGATGGACTGACGGACGGAGTCGAGCGGTTACTAGACCTGCTCTGCCGCTAGCGACGCAGGTAAAAATACACTTCTGTTTTTATATCAATATTCAGCTTTTTTTTATACACAGAAAGGTTGTCCTATCTTCCTCAAGATAATCCTTATCAGAAGAAATTTGTTTTGAAACTGCTTATTGGGAAGTGCCTATTTATTTATTTGGTATTTAAGGTCACATATTTCTGCACAATGGCTAATCAGGACCATAACACATAGATAAAGCCAAGTGTAGTCAATTGTTTATACCCATGGTGCTCTTTTTACAGGACTTCCACCCCGAGCATTGGTGACTGGGTCCTATTTTACCAGTAAAAGAGTTTGTTTACCACAGTAAACAAGGACTGCTTCACTTCCTGGGATTTCCACGGGGATGGGAAGTGGCTATAAATGTTCATAAAGCAATTAATGGTCAACATATTATGCCAAACAAAGCATGGTGGATTTAATTCTATTTTTCTACATGGGCCAGATGGTGACACTGAAGAGAATAATACTATAGAGACCCTATATTCAAGTCAGAAAATAAGCAGACTGTTGTCTGCAAACTGAGGTCCCCAGAGGGTCACTAAATTTACCCTCTGTGAACCTCAATCTGAATCAGGGTCTCAAAACAAAACAGAAAGAGGTACCCAGAGGATAAATTGGCCCATTGTATGGGATAGCATCATCAAATTCACCCTCTGGGGACCTCATTCTGCAAATGTCAGACTGCTTATTTTCAGGCCTGCCTATACTCAGATTCAAAATAAAATTATTATAGGCCTAAAAAAATAAAAAATCTGTTTCTCAGGCCCTCCCGCATGGTCCGTTTGGCTGTCGCATGATCTCTTTTTATAACCAATTTAAACTTAAAAAAAATAAAAAATTAAATGGTTTATGTCTGATATTTTACCCAAGTTAAAAAATTGATGAATTTGTCCCTTGAGTGCAAGAAGGCTTTGCAATGCTAAAGCATTGCAAAGCCTTCTTGCACTCAAGGGATGAAATACACTACCACCCTTGCTATTCTGTAGATTATGAGGCCTAAAACCTGAACCAAGAACATGAACTTTTGATGGCAAAGAAGTAATTACTGAAATAAAAAATAAAATAAAAAAACGCTCGCATGCATGCAATTTCAAAAATAATTGCCTGAGAAACAGAAGATCTACTTTGTGTGGCCATAGGTGCTGTTTGTGACTTCCCATAGAAAGCAGTTTTAAAATATTACCTGGAGGATTATATGGAACCAATCCTGAGAAGACTTGATAAGGATCTAAAATTATAGAATATTATAAAGAATTGGTTCCTGTAATCAAGTATGAAGTAAAATAAATAACAATTTGATTCGTATGAGATTTGAAGCCACTTTACAGCTGAAGATATGCAAAATAAAATGACAGTGCCATGAAGTCAAGGAAAATAGAGTTATAATATGTACATGTGACTCTGTAAAAGCCAATGAATGACATCCCATAAGAAGGTTGTGCTTTTCGGAGTTGAGCTCATAATAGAAAGCGTAGTCTTGGTGGCTTGAGTACAGTCGAAAAATTCTTGGGTAACAAATTACTCATGAGTGCCTCACAAAACATAGCTTAAAGCACCTCACAAAACACAGCTTAATCCTTTACCTAACGAATCGCCCACATCCGCCCGTGTAATATGTTGACTGAGCAGTTGAAAAAATTAAATTTTTCAAAATATTTCAACAAAACCATATCATGTGATCCCTCATAGGAACGAGCTCATTGAGCTTGTTCCAATGAGGAGTCCCATGATATGGTTTTGTTGAAAAATTTTTTTAAAATTATATTTAAAATAATAAAATTTGATATCGTCTCGAAAGCATAATCTTGGTGGCTGGATTCTTGAGTACAGTCGAAAAATTCATGAGTAACAAATTATCATTGAAGGCTAAGAAAATACGAGAAGATAAAAGTGTTAGCCAACATGAAATTCAATAGTGACATGATTTATTCTATCAAATACCTGTACAGTACGTGGAGAGTGTATTATCACTAAATCACCCGCAGAGTGGAGATTTCACCCAAGGAATAATTACAAATTTGTTGCAAAGCATAACCAGCACAATCAAAGTTTCAGCCAATGGACCTCCGGGTTAAACCCGGAGGTCCATTGGCTGAAACATTGCTTGTGTTTTTTGTAGATATGTACAAAATTTGAAAGTTATAGCTTGGGTGATAACTCCACAGATATGAGTTCCATCAAATCCTGGTAGGCTCACAAACACAAAACAGCAAGCTTGGATTCTGAACCATACACACATTTTATTGTCCCACTGGACTTTTCAATATCAAAAGTCTACAATTACTGAGGTTCGAAATGAGTTGTTATGGGTGCTGTCCTTGTCATGCAAAAACTAGCCAGCATTATTCACAACTGCAATTCAAATTTTTTGTTTTCATTCTTTGCCTGAGTGCCTCACAAAACATAGCTTAATGCACCTCAATGAAATGAGCTTGTTGAGATTGTTCTAGAGAGGGATCATCAGCAACGTTTTATGAACAAAAAATTGAAACTTTTAGTTATGGCTATGATTTATGAACCCTTTATCTAACGAATGGACAAAACAAATACACGAAATGAGCGACTGAAAAATAATTTTTTAAATTTCAACTAAACCACATCATGTGACCCTCTTCCCCCTCCAATAACATTGGAATGAGCTTGGCAAGCTCATTCCAAGGAGGATTCACATATGGTTTTGTTGAGATTGTTTGAAAAATTGGAAAAAAGTTAAAAAATTTATAGTAATTTATATATTTTTTATACTTACCAATGACCCAGACATAGCTGGTGCTAACTCTTAAAATATAGGGCCAAACACAAATTTTGCCCCCCAATCCCCAAAATTTGCATCTAAAACTAAAGAAAACATGTCCTGAAAGGCCCTCCACACTTCGCCCCTACTGCGCATGCGCAGTGTCAAGGACGTTCCGAAATTGGCGCCATTTATCATTCTAATAACCAGTGCCTGGTAAGCGCTATGTACTCAGCGGGGAGGCAAGAGTTCCCAACTCCTGGGAGGGCCATCCCCGTCTGGGTCATTGGTAAGTATAAAAAATATATAAATTACTATAAATTTTTTAACATTTTTATACTGTACCAATGACCCAGACATAGCTGAATAGTAAAAAGGCTGGAGGGCCAAGGACATAGAGCAAAATGGAATACGCTCAATAAAATAAAATAGAGTCATCCCCTGTAGGGAAAAGAAGTAATAGGCCTTACATGTATCTTTCTTATTTATGATAAATTAGAAAGATACAACACCTTCCAAAAATTGAGCTTCATACATCCATGTACTCTATTAATATCCAATAATCCTTATACTAATAATTTTTAAAGTAAGCCAATAATAAAGTAAGTCTAGAGAATAGAGACTCTTATACTCCTAAAAGTGTGTGAGAATTGCATAATCATGTCCGTTGACATATGCAATATTCAAAAGCTATACTTTAAAATCTAAGACTTGAATGAATTTTATAAACTTAAACTTCTCACTAAACAACCATCCCAATAACAGCTCAGAATTACTAACTCCGGAGGAGGTATCCCCTTGTTTTCATAGTAAAAACAGGTGACCCAAGGGAACACCCTCCCCCACCCCCTTTTTCTTGCCCTGGGTCAAATAGCCCAGAGCGAAGAGGGCAGCCGAACGGAGACACTGCCGAAACAGACAGCCTACCTAGCTATAGTAGCAACTGTTAAGTGAATGACATTCTGAGCAGTAGATAATAGACCTAACAATAGAGGCCTCCAGAAATGGACTCGATATTTCTGAGATAAAATTCATGAATGGATGGCTGAGCGCAATGAGCAGCCTTCAAAAATCTATAATAGCAACACTATTAATGTAAGCCCAAGAAGTAGAAGAACTCTTACTTCATGAGCCGAAATCTTAAGCACAACTGCTAAGCCAATGATATACCATAAGCAGTACGCTAGTTAATAGAATCCATTAACAATAAAATGGAGCGTAACGTCCTTCTACTAGACATCAAAGACAGAAGAAGCTTACGCCCTTGTAATAAACAGATATCTGTTTATAAATACATAAACTGTACCCGGAAAGAGTAAAGGCCTATGCCCATACGAAGACGGAAGGACCTTAAAATAATAGGTTCCGGATAATAGGAGCCTAACTCTTATGCAACAATCCAACCTAAATAGTAACGGAAGTATTGATTCCGAAACTATGAAAGTGAAAATCATCCATCGATAGTGCATGAAACTCACTGACTCTACAGTAAAAGAGAAACCAACAGAATTACTGTCTAAAAGGTCAGAATTTGAAAACTACTGTTTCCAGAGGCTCAAATGATTACTTAGCTAAATAAGAACCGAAGTTAAAATCCGTATAGGAATTTAATCTAAAGATTCTAAGTCTATTTATCAAAAAGTTACTAACTGACTTAGATAAAGAGACAAAAGACTCAATTGTAAACTATCGTAGAGTGCATAGGTATGAGGTAACATAAACCTATAACCTAAATAACAACAGGCTGCAGTAGATCTTGTGAAACAAGTATACTAAAAAATAGCAATGAGTAGTATGGAGGGATCAACAATATGAACATAATGATCCCTACACCACGACGGAAGAGCCTCCACTTTAGTCGCATAGAATAGCGAAGAAGAGGATCTCCTATAGTAAGAAATCGCGTCCAAAGCTCGTCCAGTACAGTGCTTACAATGCAATACGGACCACACAACGGAATACATGAAGGTTGCGACCTTGCTGGTTGTGATAAAGATGACACGATTTACCCAGTGAAAAAAGATCCTCACGTAGAGGAAGATTTCACGTTAAGATCCACAGTAGACAAGAGAGTAAATTACTCATGATCTCTGTGAAGATAGAGATGCTATCAACAGAAATGTATTGTGGTTGTTTATCTTAGCAATACCTGCTAAAACAACAGCGCCGGAGGATACGCGTATCCTATCATTCCATCCTATAGATCAATAGAGCGTTAACACTATTAGCTCAGAGATCTGGACAAGCCAACACATACGTCTGCAATTGATTAGCAAGCTGTGTCATAAATAAAACATCATTGGGCGCTCCCATAGATAGCAAATCTGATTGAATACTTGTTTGTTGAGAGTCCATTCTGACAGCAACAAGCGACCCGTTAGAGAACGGGAGTGCGATAAAACAATCAGACGACCCAGAATATGACGGACCAAAACTGAACTTGGTGTACTATAACCAACAGACGGATTCTTTCCATTAAATTGAATAACGGAAACGAAAGAGTGCCTCCCTGGTTCCGGAGATACGCCACTACTGTCCAATTAAAGGACAGGAATTTGGGCATGCGTTTCTGAATAATGTTCATGCAATGACAAAAAGCAAGCCTAAAAAACATTATTCCGCGGAAGTTAAACTGATAGCTAAAAGACTGCGGAACCCAAAGACCCTGGCACTTCGAATCCGTAGGGATCAGTATATATCCCAATCTGTTTGACTGGCAACCGTCATAACAGTCACACTCGGGTCCGGCAACTGCGGCGGCACTCTCTGAGTCAACCACCGAATGTTTGCCCCAGTCTGAATCTCTTGTAACACTAGATAGACAAGAGAATGTATAAATCAAGCAATTCATGGATTGCCGGAAAGTTGCCGTCGAAGAGAAGCTCCTCCGAGAACGAAGCGACTCTGAGAGAGTTCTTAACCTACTATCCACGCGTGGATGTAGCTAGGACTGCATCACGTCTAACCAACTCCAATCAGCCACTGAAGGGCGGAGTTATACGTGAACAAACTACTGCCCTCAAAAGAAATTACATTGAGAATAATATCCCGTAAATCTTTTCTTGAAGACGTAATGATAACGCCTCAGTAAGGCGGATTACGTATAATAAAGCGTCTAAGTTAAGTCTACTATACATAATGTCGTTCCCAACATTGAAATTAGAAAAGACATAAACGGCGAAAAAGAATATATGCAGTCTTTAATCACACCGTCTAGACGCCTATGAACTCTCGGTATGCCCTGCTCTGCCAAAATAAACTATTTGTAAAAAAGATAAAATGGCAGAAATGAGCCACGCGGACAAGAAACTAAACTATCATGCTTAGTAGCAGGCTTGTATATATATATAAATATATAGCGTCGAAAAATAAAACACATGTTGTAATGACAATATTGGACTGCGTCGGTAAGTCAGGGACAAAGTCCCTGTACCGATCGAAAAATCCGAGTCCAATGACGCTATAAGTCTCTTATCCAAGATCGCAGCAATGAAGTCCGAAAAATAATCACTGGAAGAAATGCCAGAAGATATGAAAGGCATCTTCCGATACTACTAAAGGGAAAACTCGAAATCTTTCGAATCCCTTTCGCCATCCTGTCGGACCCTATAAAGCGTTCGGTCGTCCGTAGCTTGATGCAACCGCGGACCGCACCGACCCAGCGCCGTCGGATAATTCCTGATTCGACCGAGAAACTGTCAATAGCTGGGATGCTGCGAAACAACTGTGCTAACTCGGATAGCACGTCCGTCACTGAGGCCTGAGGAGCAGCGGTCTTACGATGCATTGCCGCAGGAAGCTCCGAGATCGTTACCCTGTGCATACTTCCAATATGCGAGCGAACGGAGTGTATAGGCCTCGTGTCCCTTGGCTACCGGATGGCGCGACCTATTCGCTGTGGAATCACTGAATGCCGAAACTGATCGGATACTCGAGGTCACGTAGCCAATGTGCGGTCGTGTGCCCTGCTGTGAGGATGAGGAAGCATTAAAGACAGTCTCTCGGACTGTCAATATAACGGAGCGTCCCGAGCAACGGACATATGCTCCGAATGTAAAATATCTGAACCACAACATGCGGTCCCCTATGTTGATGGCTTCCTCCGATCTGTCCTCAATCTGCCGTCACTGGGTGAGTACTAAAGTAATTAAAGTGCTCGCATCACCCAAATCTCCTTCCTAGACCGCAACGGACGAACCCGGCAGCCGAACCATTCGATGAATGTACGCTACACCGGGTGAGCTAGCGAATGTCACTCCGTAAGCGATAGACATATTCCATGAGCACTTATTGCCGCTAACTCTTCATTAACTATGACGACAGAGGCACACTTTTGAAAGACATCTCCATAACTCTTCGAACAAGAAACCAGAAATGCTTGGATAGCAAGCATAAAATAATAATATATATAGCGTCGTTCAATAATTCAAAAGTTTGTGTGACATTATTGGACTATGTCGGAACTGAGGGACGATGTCCCTGAACCGAACCAAAAATTTCTAAGTCCACCGACGCTATCAGTTTCTTATCCGGCATCGCAGCATATGTTGTTCCGAAAGGGAAAGCTTGAAATCCTCCGAATCCCTTTCGGTATCCCGTCGGACCGGATGAAACTTTCGGACGTCCGTACCCGCTTCCGCGGAGCGTCCCGACCCAGCATCGTCGGATAAAATATATGCGACAGATTCAGTTGATGCTGGGATGCTGCGATAAACTGTGCTATTAAGGAAAGCACGTCCGTTCCCGAGGCCTGTGCAGTAGCGGACTTACGATGCATTGCCGCTGGAAGCTCCGTGTACGTTGACTCCCGCACACTTCCTATGCGAACGTCCGGAGTCTGCAGGCCTCGAGTCCCCGGCTACCGACCCAGCGCTGTCGGATAATTCTCGATCCGACACCGTTTCTGTCGGCTGCTGGGATGCTGCGATAAGCTGTGCTATGTGCACAAGAATGTCCGGCGTCGAGACCTGCGGAGGCGCAGTCTATCGCTGCTTCGCCGAGGGCAGCTCCGCATCAGATGGCTCCCGCATACTTTTCCTATGCGAACGTCCGGAGTCCATCGGTCTCGAATCCCTGGCTGCCGGATGGTGTGACCTGGTCGCCGAAGTATCCTTGATCGGCGAAGCTGGTAATATATCGGCGGTCACGCAGCCAAGGTGCGGTCGTGTGCGCTGACGAGAAGAGGAAGCCTTAGCAGTCTCAGCGGACTGCCTATACAACGGAGCGTCCCGAGCGACGGACGTATGCTCCGCTAGCGAAACATTTGTACCACAACATCTGGGGCCAGATGTTGTTGAACGAGAGAGGGGCCTCTCTCGCTTGCCGTCCGGATGGACCGGAACGAGCTATGAACCGGACTAAAAGGCTTCCTCCGTTCTCCCTCCGATCCGCCGTCACTGGGTGTGCATTAAGTTAATTTTATAGTGCTCGCATCACCCCAAAATTCCTTCTTGACCGCAACGGACGAACCCGGCTGCCGAACCATTCGGTGAATGGACGCTACACCGGGCGAGCTAGCGGACGTCAAAGGCCGTCGAACCTACTAGGGTCCTCTTAGGCAATTGGCGTATTACATGAGCACTATTCCGCTAGCCCTTCATTAATTGTGACGACGGAGGCACACTGTTGGAAGACATCACAGATACATCACCCTAATCTTGATCGTCTGAAATAGAAATTGATAAAGTAGAGTGACCCTGCGGGGAAAGGACCGGAGTGTCCAAATCCCCAACAACATACCGTGACATACGCTTCCCATATTGTCATCGAAATCATACGATACAGAACAGGAGTTAATGCGAGTACACTGACCACATATAGAATGATAATAAGGTCAGAGGAAGACTTCCTCTTAAAACAATTGATCAATATCCTTTCAATGTGAAAAGAAAACAAGTCCTGGTACTCGCACTAACCCCTGGCAATCAAAATACATAATAATAATATGATCCATTAATATAGAAAAAATAATTGAAATCAAAATATTTTGAAAAAATATTTTTTCAGAACAGCCCAAGTTTCTGAAAAGTAACGTTGAGCCCCAATGGATCCCAAGCCTAAGTGTGGACAAAAATTTTAAAAATATTTTAAATAATTTATTCAACACTTACGAACAATAATAATGTATCTAGTTATGATTAAAATAACATAAAGATATTATTATTTAGAAATCCCCCCCTCACACAGAGGGCTGTTGTAAATGTAAACAATGAGTGTAAAAACACTAAAATAAGACTCCAGGCACCCAGGCCCGAAATCAGTTACCAAAAATACACCATCTGATGCAAAACAGAGACTTCCAGGGAAGAAACTGCAGAACATCAGATGGTAGATGCAGAACACAACGCCTAACCACCCGTAGGTGAAGACGTAAACATGGGGAAAGAACAGAATTCATTCTGTTATTCAGCTAAAACTCCCAAGAAATTTTAGTAATAATAATTACAGAAACTAGGCCAAAAGCATGGGAGAATAGCAAGGGGGAACTTAAAGGACAGGGAGAGAGAAAAACACTTGAAAAAACAGTGTAACTAAATAATCAGAATGACAACAAAATGGCTGCTGCCTTGAAAATAGGTAACTTAACATAATTTCATTAAAAAATTTTAAGTTACAGCCCTGATAATATTCTGTCACACATTCTTTTCCTCTCCTCCTTTTCTATCCTCCTTAGAATCACCATTTCACTAATATTTATGTGTCTGGCATCATTTAAACTGAGATTTAAAAGCACAAAGATCAGTCAGATGTTAACTGATGAAGGGCCAAACTTAGAATGATAAATGGCGCCAATTTCGGAACGTCCTTGACACTGCGCATGCGCAGTAGGGGCGAAGTGTGGAGGGCCTTTCAGGACATGTTTTCTTTAGTTTTAGATGCAAATTTTGGGGATTGGGGGGCAAAATTTGTGTTTGGCCCTATATTTTAAGAGTTAGCACCAGCTATGTCTGGGTCATTGGTACAGTATAAAAATATAATATTTAACCCTTTACCCACCAACACAGACGATATTTTAAACATTTTTTTTAATTTTTTAAAAAATTTAAACAAAACCATATCATGTCACCCCTCACTGGAACGAGCTCAATGAGCTCGTTCCAAAAAGGGGGTCACATGATAAGGTTTTGTTGAAATTTTTTGAAAAATAATATTTTTTCAGCTGCTGAATTTGCATATTATGTGGGCGGATGTTCGTTGGGTAAAGGGTTAAAATAATAAATTGTGTGCATTAGGTAAAGGGTTATATATAAAAAAAAAAAAAAAAAATTCTTGTTTCTCAGGCAGCTCTCTTATCATTGAAAATTTACATCACTCATTTTTACCTGGGAATCTCCTCAATGATACTATTTTGCACTATTGGGGGTACGGTGGCTCAGTTGGTAGAGGTGCAGGCTGCAAGCCGAGAGGTCCTTGGTTCAAATCCCACCTGCGGCAACCACGTTGTGTCCTTGGGCAAGACATTTCACCCCGATTGCCTACATGGGGGCACGATGACGCTGTGTACTTAGGCGTACTGCACGTCGATGGCACACATGTCTTCAACCAATCTAACCATGCCTGTGCCGCGGTGCAGAGTTCAGAGTTACGATGTTGGAGAGCTGACAGCTGCTCGTCGTTGCTCGGTGGTTCTCTCCGGGTACTCCGGCTTCCTCCACCCGTAAAACTGTCACCGACACGATTAGCCATTGTGCATAAGTATGTGACCTTAAGCACCAATAAATAAATAAATATAAATAATTTTGCACTTTTACCAACTACACCTTGTCAAAAGAGCTCTGGCAAAGAGAAAAAAGATTAAATTTGCTACTGCAATATGGGATATTTTCACTACTGAAAACATTGGGGATTTTTTCACAGAATAGTGTAAGGAGTTTAATTTACCCTTTACCCAATGCAGACGATTTAAAAATTTATTATTTTAAATAGAATTTTTTTAAATTTTAAAAAAAATTTCAACAAACCCATATCATGTGACCCCTCATTGGAACGAGCTCAATGAGCTCGTTCCAATGAGGGGTCACATGATAAGGTTTTGTTGGAATACTTTGAAAAATTTTATTTTTTCAACTGCTCAATTTGCATATTACGCGGGCAGATGCAGGCGATTCGTTAGGTAAAGGGTTAATAAGTGAACCTTTTTTTTCTATTCATGCATTTTCAGGCAAAATGATTGTCTAAAGTATTTCTTTTTTTTCTTTTCATTAACACAATGATCTGAAAAAAATGCATGCCCTAAACCATGCCCGCAATGACAGTCTTAAAAATTACGCTGCTCAGTGTGAATGAAAAAGAACCCCTGCATGCTCGTGTTGTTTCAAAAAGAAAAGTAAATATTATTTATCTCATCATATTAAAAAGACTTTCAAAATACAATTTAATAAACAATATAACTGGGGCCCTGCGAATCGGAGGGGTGGGGGTGTTGGGTGTTAGTTCAAATCGAATCTCAAGCCGAATCACCTCTGTGGTATCGAATCGAGCCAAATTTCGAACCTTGATACTGGTAAAACACTCACATTCTGAACTGTTAGGCCTAAAAAAATTAAAAAAATCTGTTTCTCAGGCCCTCCCGCATGGTCCTTTTGGCTGCCGCATGCTCTCTTTTTATAACCAATTTAAACTTTAAAAAAGTAAAAATGAAATGGTTGATGCCTGATATTTTACCCAAGTTAAAAAAATTGATGAATAAGTAAATAAGTAATTTTTAAACTGGGATGAAAGGAAGAGGGGGAGTAGGACTGAAACTCTCCAAGTAAACAGTCGCTCCCCAACAATATTCAAACACGCGATTGCCACAATCCTGACATCCAGTCAGTCAACCTGAAATGGAATTTGGTATGATTTATAAAAGACAAAGTCAATAAAAATGGTTAAAAAGTTCAAAGATATAAGATCTATCAAACACAGGTTTTTTTCAGTATTAAAAAAAACACTGAATTACATATTGGTGTTATTGTTATAGGTTTAATGGCACTTTTGACAGCCAGGGTCACCTCGGTTCGGACAGTTTTACAGATGGAGGAAGCCAAAGTACCGGAAAGCAATGGTTGAGGGCATGTGCGCCATCAACACACTGTACAGTTAAAACTAGAAGTCCTGTCACAAATAGTGTGCTTATCTAGGCTTAATTGCACGTTGGAATTGCGCGCAATTGCCATATCGAATGGCATCCAAAGCATGGCAGGTACTCCTGGTTACTCATCGCAAACACATGCAATGTTTCTGCCAATGGACCTCCGGGTTACACGGAGGTCCATTGGCTGAAACATTGCCTGTGCACAGGCCATATGTACAGAATTTCATAGCTTTAATTGGGCCATAACGCGCAGATTAACGCGCATATCAACAGGCCAGTGAATAATTTTGCCAGTGAATAATTATCACTGGCAAAATGGATATTCAATTAAGAGGATTCTCCTGTATCACAAATGAATTATCATGATAATTAATATTTTCAACCAAATTTGGTCTCTTTATATACCCACCACACAAACACGACATGCCTATGCTTATCCTCTTTTGAGTTTTTTGTTGGGCAATCAGGGATTAAGTGCCTTGACCAAGACTATATCTGACTATAATTCACTTACTGCTGGTCAGAATCAAACTGAAGCTTTCAGTTTCAAGATCAATGCGCTATCCACTGAACCACTCCGATCCCAATGAATGAGGATTTTTTATTTATTTATTTATTTATTGATGTTTAAGGTCACATATTTATGCACAATGGCTAATCATGACAGTTTTACGGGTGGAGGAAGCTGGAGTACCCGGAGAGAACCACCATCAACGGCAAGCAACTGCCAGCTCCCCAACATCGTAACTCCGCACTGCAGCACAGGCAGGGTTAGATTGGTTGAAGACATGCATACCATCGACGTGCAGTACACCTTAGTACACGGCGTCATCGTGCCCCCACGCGGGCAATGGAGATGAAGGACACAACGTGGTTGCGCAGGTGGGATTCGAACCAAGAACCTCTCGGCTTGCAGCCTGCACCTCTACCTACTGAGCCACCGCGCTCCCAGGATTTTTTATAATACACAATATGTTGATGAAAGATGATGAATGTTGATGAAAGTTTTAAAGCAGATATTCAAACAAGACTGTTTTTTTTTCATTGCACTACCTCATCCTATTCATGCACTTTGGTCATTTTTAACCCTTTGCGACTTTAATTATCGTAACGTTCAAACGCAGGGTTCATACACTTTTTAGCGAATCAAATTCCAGGAATTTTCCAGGACTTTTTCACAACTTTAAAAAAAATCCATTACCGGGTTAGTTCACACACAAACAGAAAAAAGCTTAATTTTTTTTGCATAATTTTTGCGCAAGTCACACGTAATTTTTACACAAAATCAATCCCTTTTAACTCTGGTTACGAATTCCATGACTTTTCCAAAACTTTAACCCTTCCAGCCCATTTTCCAAAACTTTTCAAGGCCCTTGACCTGGTTACGAATTCCATGACTTTTCCAAAATTTTAACCCTTCCAACTCATTTTCCAAAACTTTTCAAGGCCCTTGAATTTCTTTTCAAAATTCCATGACTTTTCCAGGATTCCATGACCCGTACGAATCCTGCAAACGTCACTGAGAATTCAGTTTCTTCAACGTTTTTTCAAAATGCAACGTCAAACGTCGGAAAGTACAAATAACAAGTTTAAGATATTTTTCACATTAGTGATTATCTGGTTGAGGGTTAGATTATTTTGGGTGGTCTGAATCTGTTACTCAAAACTTGTTTTATTACAAATTATTGGAGAGTGCCCACAGGCACTCTCCAATAATTTGTAATAAAACAAATTTATATAAATAAAATATTATTTGTGTTTGACTGAATATGAAATATAAGCAAGGAAAGTACTGTCTTTTGCTCTGGTATCCTCATTTTTTTGAAAGCCGTGATAGTGGCTTCCAGCACTCAACCAGATAAGAAGTCTTGACAGCAGGATTATATTTGTATTTTAAGTTGCGATATCATTTGGCTCAATGGTTATCACTGAGCACAACTTGGGACAAAATAGGAATTAAAGTCAAAACTTTAAAAAATTGAAAAATATTAACAGAACAAATGACCACAAAGTATCAATGCGCGGTTTGATTTTGTACGTCATAAGATGTACAAAAAAGTATCAAAGGGTTAAATTTATCACTGCCATTTTCATAACCACCAATTTTGTAATTGTCATCCTCAAGTCTGGAAATAGGCAGACTGTCATCTGCAGAATGAGGTCCCCAGAAGGTGAATTAATAAATTTACCCTCTGTAAACCTCAATCTGAATCAAAAAGTCTCAGGCCTAAACAAAAGGAGGTATTCAGAGAATGAATGAGGGAATTCTAGCCCACTGTATGGGACAGCATCAGAAAATTCACCCACTGAGGACCTCATTCTGCAAGATACAGACTGCTTATTTCCAGATTTGGGCATCTTCGATGCTTCAAATTTCATTTTCCACCACTATAAGTAACCCAGTTTGAAAAATCCTGGTCCATGCACAGTTGCTAGTCTCTTCTGAAGTGAAGGAATGTAGCCAGATACTGGTATTATGTCTAAGAGTGCAAAAAAACCAAGACAAATGATAACTGAAAGCTTCAGCAACTGAAACACAACTCAAATAACGTACAGTAGATGAAAAGAAAATTGTTATAAAAATGATGAGGTCAGATAACGTTGTTTGCTATTTTATCATACAGAAAGATTTTGATTATAAATGTTCAGATCACCAGAAACAGTAACAAAACACAAGACTGAAATTGTACATAACAACAAGCCAGCAGGATAGATTAATATGAATAATGTGTGCACCCTTCTGCCAGAAATGAAATTTTTTTTACAGTGTTTACTCAAATCATCTGTGCAAGATATTTATTAGTAAGCAGCTACAAAATATGTATCATTCAGACAAATAATCTAAGATCGTGACATAAATTGTGGCTTACAACAAAATCACTCATGAGTGGGAGGGCTTCCACCCACGCAGTAATGGATATGCTGGAAAAAATTGCTTGGTTTTTCAGTGAAAAAATAGATAACAAGAGGTCCCAGGGGGCCTGAGGGCATTCACCTGACATGGTAGTCTAAATATCAAACCAGGGACTTGACTTGAACAAGCTGCATATGCCCCTCCTAAGAAAAGCATATACCAATTAGATGAAGCAGTTGTGCTCACACAATACACAGGATTTTCCTTCTATTTTCAGTTCCTGCACTTTTATGTCCCAAAATGGAGATAAACGCAAAAAAACAGATTTTTTTGTATTTTTCTTCGGAAATTTTTAAATAAAATATTTTCAGCCTAAAATTTTGTTTTGTTTTTAAAATTGACCAAAACGCATAAAAAACCAAAAAACTAATTTCCGGATTTTGGTCCAAAATTTTCCAAGTCCAACCCAGCCCCCAAATTTTCAGAGAAAATTTTTTTTTATTTTGTCTTAAAATTGACCGAAACGCATAAAAAAAAACCCCAAAAAATTTTCGGATTTTGGTCCAAAATTTCTAGGTCCGGAACAGGACCCCAAATTTTCAGCAAAAAATATGAACCCAGGGACTTGGCTTGAACAAACTTGAATCTCACGCCCCCCCCCCCCCCCCCCCAAGGATGCTGCATACCAAGTATCAAAAGATTCTTATTGGTAGATCTAAAGAAGATTTTTAAAGAATATTCCTCATACTGCACTAATTTAAACATTTACGCTCCCATAGAGAACCCAAATATGGACACAGGGAATTGATTTCAATAAACATGTGAAGCAATCTTCCAAAGATCTTAAATGTGAAATTTGAAAGCTTTTGGAGCAGTGGTTTGGGAGAAAAGTAGTCTTAAATGTTTTCCCACAGTGTTAAAAAATGCTGACTCAGCACTTTTTCAAAAGTCCCAGAAAAGTACCCCATGATAAAACAGATAGCAATATTTTTTGATCATTCCATTCTGTTGGTCCTAAGGAAGCTTCACACTAAATAAGAATTCTCAGTGCCGTGCAGTTTTGGAGATATGGGCGTTTTAATTTTTTTCTATTTTTAGCTCCTGCTGTTCCTTTGGGGTGATGGGAAAAAAATTTGGGCATAAATTAAGTACTTATGACCCAATAAGCCAGCATATCAAATTTGGTCCAAATCTGCCTCTCGGTTTGGAAAATAGAAATATTGAGAGGGGCAAAATTCTTGCCCCTCCCATAACGACGGCAAATATAGCCCCACAAACTTCTCTTGAACAAATCTGAGTTTACACCTCAAAAGGAAACTGTACACCAAATATCAAGTCTCTGCTACTGCTGGTTCATGAGAAGAAGATTTTTTTAAGATTTAAGCACACTTTTTGGGCATGGCCCTACCAAGGGGCGAGGCAACTTGATTTGAACAAAATCAAATTGCGATGTCAAAACAAACTATTATCTCAAATATAAAATTAACTGGTTCGGCGGTTTGGGAGGAGAAGATGCAAACACCATGTTCACAGACGACCGACGGTGAGTGATCACTATAGCTCTCCTGACTGAAAGTCATGTGAGCTAATAAACCAAGAATATGAACTTCTGATGGCAAAGAAATAATTACAAAAATAAAATATAAAATAAAAAAACACCCACCCACAAGCAATTTTACAAAACTTGGCCTGAGAAACAGAACATCTACTCTGTGTGGCCTTATGAATGAGAGGCTAAGCTAAGAGCTACCAACAATATATTTTGATCGGTAATGAATCCAATGCATTAGGTTTCTAGCTCTTCTATTGACAAATCTTGCATAGATGAACTTGTAAACACAGTACAAATCTTAATTATACATAGTAATGATAATCCATTATAATTATAACAATGAAGAACTACAGAGAAAACCAGAATAAGTAACCAAACTAGTGTTCAACCGATCATCGGAACCGGCCACCACAATCGGCCGATTGTGGGCAATCGGCTGACAATGGCAACGGCTCCTGGAATATCGGTTCAACCGATTGTTGCCAAGCATTTTGAGATAATTCATTAACCGCATTTTATTCTCTTCTGCAACTGTTTAATTGTTAATGTAAAATGATACAAACGAACGAAACCAAAAGGAGATGTTCTCATCTAGGCATTATCTGGAGTCATCCTACCAAGTTACAATGAAATCCCTTCATAAATACAACATGTAGCCTGTGCTAAAGGTTTTCGGGCTTCGGGCCCCTGTAGCCATGACAGTTGACCACTCACGACCAAAAGGGGACGATCTCATGTAAACATTACATGGAGTCATCCTACCAAGGTACAATGAAATCCCTCCATAAATATGACCTGTAGACTGTGCTAAAGGTTTTCAGGTTTGGGGCTTGGGCAGCCATCACGACTGAATGATCTCGACTGAATTGGGATGTTCTCATCTAGACATGATATGGAGTCAACCTACCAAGTTACAATGAACTCCCTCAATAAATACAACCTGCAGACTGGTTAAAGGTTTTTGGGTTTTGGGATCTGACAGTCATCACGGTTGACAGATCGCGACCAAATGGGAAAGTTCTCATCCAGACATCATATGGAGTCATCCTACCAAGTTACAATGAAATCCCTCCAAATTAAATATGACCTGTAGACTGTGCTATAAGTTTTTGGGTTTCAGGCTTCGGCAGCCGTCACGGTTGACAAATCATGACCAAAAGGGGACATTCTCATCTAGATATTATACAGAGGCATCCTACCAAGTTACAATGAAAACCCTTCATAAATATGATCTGTAGACTGTGCTAAAGGTTTTCGGGTTTTAGGCTTAGGCAACCATCACGGTTGACCAATCGTGATCAAAAGGGGACGTTCTCATCTAGACATAACCTCAAACTTGTATTGGAAATTTCCTGACGATCAGACAAGAACTATGGGTGTAGCCTGTGCTAAAGGAAAATGTGAACAGACTCACAGACTAACAAACTCACAGACTAACAGTCTTCCGTAGGCGTGATGTCAATAGCTTATCTTGACTTTGTCAAGTTAAGCTAAAAAATGGGCCCGGATAGTATTCAAACTCCTTGAGATATTTTTGCAAAAGACATGCATGGCAATATTAGTCAAATCAGAGATTTGTTCAAGTTATTGTGCTAACAAGCTCAAAATTCATAAAAATTGATGAATTACGGCCCATAACTCTGTAACAAATGAAAGTGTCAATGACACTGCAGCTTAACTTGTGTGTTGTGTTTGATGAAAAGGATAATGTTCAATGTTTATGAAAGGATTATGAAATAAGACAAGAATTGTGATAATTGGGAATATGTTCATTTCTGTTCCCTGTTTGCTATGTTTTTGATTAAAATAATATGAGCTGTCACTGTACTAAAGAGCTGAGGGGTGGGTTATCATGACCTCACAGTTAATGTATGTGGCCCTCACAGTTAACGTATATCAACGAAAGTTACCAAGTTACAGTGAAATTATTCCAAAATGAGTCATCCTATCAAGTTACATTGAAATCCCTTCATAAATATGGCCTGTAGACTGTGCTAAAGGTTTTTGGGGCTTCGGGTCCCTGTAGCCATCAGTTTCCCAATTGCATCCAAAGGGGACGTTCTCATCTAGACATTATATGAAGTCAACCTACCAAGTTACAATGAAATACCTTCATAAATATGACCTGTAGACTGCGCTAAAGGTTTTTGGGCTTTGGGATAGGGCAGCCATCATGGTTGAATGATCACAACCAAAAGGGGACATTCTCATCT
Organism: Pictodentalium vernedei; assembly: GCA_031216915.1. Taxonomy (NCBI): domain Eukaryota; kingdom Metazoa; phylum Mollusca; class Scaphopoda; order Dentaliida; family Dentaliidae; genus Pictodentalium; species Pictodentalium vernedei. The sequence goes on from CM062296.1 coordinate 33,826,094, forward strand.
GGAGTGATCCTACAAAGTTACAATGAAATCCCTTCATAAATATGACCTGTAGACTGTGCTCAAGGTTTTCGTGCTTTAGGCCCCTGAAGCTGTCACAGCTGACCAATCACGACCAAAAGGGGATGTCATCATCTAGGCATTACATGGAGTCAAACTAACAGGTTACAATGAAATCCTTCCAAAAATATGACCTATAGACTATGCTAAAGGTTTTGGGGTTTTGGGCTTGGGCAGCCATCAAGGCTGAATGATCGCGACCAAAAGGGGACGTTCTCATCTAGACATTATTTGGAGTCATCCTACCAAGGTACAATGAAATCCCTTCATAAATATCACCTGTAGACTGTGCTAAAGTTTTTTGGGCTTCGGGCACCAGTAGCCGTCACAGTTGCCTAATGGTGTCCAAAAGGGGCTGTTCTCATCTAGATATTATATGAAGTCAAACTACCAAGTTTCAATGAAATCCCTTCATAATTATGACCTGTAGACTGTTCTAAAGGTTTTTGGGCTTTGGGACCCTGTAGCAGTCACTGTTGCCCAATCATGTCCAAAAGGGACGTTCTCATCTAGACATTAGATGAAGTCAACCTACCAAGTTACAATGAAATCCCTCCATAAATATGACCTGTAGACCATGCTAAAGGTTTTTGGGCTTCAGGCTCGGGCAGCCATCATGGCTGAATGGTCGCAACCAAAAGGGGACATTCTCATCTGGGCATCATCTGGAGTTATCCTACGAAGTTACAATGAAATCCCTTCATAAATATGAGCTGTAGACTGTGCTCAAGGTTTTTGGGCTTCTGGCACCTGTAGCCATCACAGTTGACCAATCACGACCAAAAGGGGATGTCATCATCTAGGCATTATATGGAGTCAACCTAACAGGTTACAATGAAATCCTTCCATAAATATGACCTTTTGCCTGTGCTAAAGGTTTTTGGGCTCGGGCACCCATCAAGGCTGAATGATCACGATCAAAATGGGATGTTCTCATCTAGACATTAGTTGGAGTCATCCTACCATGTTACAATGAAATCCCTTCATAAATATGACCTGTAGACTGTGCTAAAGGTTTTCGAGCTTCAGGCCCCTGTAGCCGTCGCAGTTGCCCAATCACATCCAAAATGGGACTTTCTCATCTAGACATTATATGAAGTCAACCCACCAAGTTACAATAAAATTCCTTAATAAATATGACCTGTAGACTGTGCTAAAGGTTTTCAGGTTTTGGGCTCGGGCAGTCGTCACGGTTGACAGAGCACGACCAAATGGGGAAGTTCTCATCTAGACATCATACAGAGTCATCCTACCAAGTTACAATGAAATCCCTCCGTATTAAACATGACCTGCAGACTGTGCTAAAAGTGTTTGGGTTTCGGGCATGGGCAGCCATCACAGTCGACACATCATGCCCGAAAGGGGACGTTCTCATCTAGGCATTATACAGAGGCATCTTACCAAGTTACAATGAAATCCCTTCATAAATACAACCTGTAGACTGTGCTAATGGTTTTGGGGATTTGGGCTCAGGCAGCCATACCGGTTGAGCGATCGCGACCAAAAGGGTACGTTCTCATCTAGACATGACCCCAAACCTGCATATGAAATTTCGTGACGATCAGACAAGAACTGCGGGGTGTAGCCCGTGCTAAAGGAAAATGTGAACAGATTCACAGACTAACAAAATTCCGCACGCGTGATGGCAATAGCTTATCTTGACTTTGTCAAGTTAAGCTAAAAATCAGGTTGGGCCAGTTTTCGAACTCGCTTGAGATGTTATTGCAAAAGACCTGTATGGAAAATATTAAGTCAAATCGGAGAAAGTTAGTTCAAGCTATTGCGCCAACAGAGTGAGGACGCCCAAACGCCTGTCTGCCCACAAACCATCTGTCGCCAAACCATTGGTCTCAGTTGTTGTTAACACAACTCAACCAAAAATATAAAAAAAACATATCATGTGACCTCTCATTAGAACAAGCTCATTGAGCTTGTCCCACTAAGGGGTCACATGATTTGGTTTTGTTGAATTTTAGGGAAAAAGTTGAAAAATTAACTAAATTTTTAAGCCACCGATTACGAAGGTTCCAGAGCTGAAAACTTTTGATTATTGCATGAAACTTATTCTGTTACAAACTGTAGTTAAAAGCAAAAGATGATTAATATGAATCTTGTCAGGTAGTTAATGTTATCATTCAAACTTCCACACCATTTTTGCCTCAAGTTGTCAGAAATTGTTACCTTTCTTATTTGAGGCAGGCTGCACGACATCCAAAGCTTGACATGGTTCTAAAATTATAAGATTTAAGGCATAAACATGTCTTAGTATATATTATACACATAAATAAGAAAGCTTGTTACTGAACCAAACGCCAATAAATATAATTTAGTAATAATTTAGTAACATCCTTTCAAAAAACCACACATACAATGAAAGTAGAAATGCAGTGAAAGGTAAAGTGCCTGTCAGGAGAGTGTGAATGTGTCTTCAAGTTGGAGATGACAAATCTCTTCCCAGCAGATTAAGTCTTTCAGAAAACTTACTAAGCAAAAACTACTTTTATCACTTAACCCTTTACCCAACGAATCGCCCGCATCCGCCCGCGTAATAAGTAAATTCAGCAGTTGAAAAAATATTATTTTTCAAAAAATTTCAACAAAATCATATCATGTGACCCCTCGTTGGAATGAGCTCGTTGAGCTCATTCCAACGTGGGGTCACATGATATAGTTTTGTTGAAATTTTTTGAAAAATTAAAAAAAATGATATTTAAAATAATAAATTTTGATATCGTCTGCGTTGGGTAAAGGGTTAATCAGGATCAAATAGTCCAGTATTGAAATGTATTACACAACACATGTAATAAACACATGAGGTTGGAGGTCAGAGCTAGTCATACCAATTTTAAATGCAGTTCACCATGTTAAATGAATAAAAACAGGGTGTCCTGCAAGATTATGAGCATCGGGCCAAGTAAGAAACTAAGTAGGCTGTCATCAGAAAAATGAGACCCCCAGAGGGTGAATTTAGTGATGCTACCCTGCACAGCATGGTAGCATCACTAAATTTATCCTCAGTGAACCTCATTCTGAATCAGGGTCTCAAAATTAAACAGAGAGAGGTACCCAGAAGATAAATTGGCCCAGTGTATGGGATAGCATCATCAAATTCACCCTCTGGAGACCTCATTCTGGAAATGTCAGATGGCTTATTTTCAGGTCTGCATCAAGCTACTATGAAATTCCCTGAGTTATGATTAGCAAATCAGATACCAAGGCGTGATCCACTTTTAGTTTTCATATTCATCTGACATCAACTGATCCAAGACGGACATACTGAAATCTAATATTTAACATAGAAATGTCTCTGATGATTCTATTTTGCACTGGTAGGACTAGAAATTTAACCCAAATATCTTTTTGGACAGAGCTCACTGAGCTCTCAAAAAACAGATACAGTTGCTTAAATTTGCATCTACATAACTGGAACTTTTCGCCGATTTTCTTTTTTTCACATAATAATGCAACAAGTAAAATTAATAATTCTGACTATGTTCGGGGCTGTTTTGTGGATTAATTTTTTATTTTTTTTAAAAAGCCTCCCTCACGCATTATAAAATTCAGGAAAAATTGTCTGCAAAACAAGAAATTTTTTATAGGTCTAAAATTTAAATTTTTCTGCTTCAAAAACAAAAATGAGGGGATCACAAGGAATATTTTGAAAGGAAAAACACCTCATTTAAATATGGAAATAAGCAATGTGTCATTTGCAGAATGAGGTCCCAGAGGGCGAATTTGGTGCTGCGCAGGGTAGCATTACTAAATTTACCCTCTGTGAACCTCAACAAATAGAGAGTACCCAGAGGATATATTGGGGGATTCTAGCCCATTCTATGGGAAAGCAGCAGCAAATTCACCCTCTGGGGGACCTCACTCTGCAAATGACAGATTGCTTGTTTCCAGGCTTGATTTGAAGGCAATATTCGTATATAACTCTGGACAGTTTGGATACTATTTTGGTAAGAGTTAACACAATTCAGAAATAATGCAGCATATTTTCAAAGTTATTTGACTTTTTTCTATCTATCAAAACACAGAATTAACTCTCACTGGAAGAATCTTGATATTAACTTGTTCCACTGATAAGTCCTAAGCCACATTTCAGGAAGCAAAAGGTGAAAAGCGTGGAAGTAATGCTCAATAGCAAAGCAAAGATGGGTGATTTTTTTGGTTTTCCGGTTCCGTTCCAGTTTTTGCGGAAAACGAGATGAGGAAATATTGTTTTATGTATGGGTATGGATGCTGGGGGTGGGGAGGTTATCAACAGTGGTTGGCCCAATGTATCTCCATCTTCTATGCCAAATTATATATAGTGATTCTTGTTGGATTCCGATGATAAAAATTTGTGTAGATTCAGAAGAACCTTCCCCCCTCAGGGCCCTGCCCACCCCCCCACCCCCCCCACACACAAAAAATGAGGCCTGTTTACTTGAATTAAAAGAGGCAAGTGTACATCATGGGATAATTTAACCCTTAACCAAACTCGAAAGGAAGATCACACTTGCAAACAAAATGTTTTTAATAACCAATTTTTATTTCATTTTTGTGTCAAAAACATAGCTTATGACCCCTTATTGGAATGAGTACACTGAGCTCATTCCAATGAGGGGTCATAAGCTGTTTTTGAGACAAAAACCTCTGAAAATAATAAAAATTGAAAGGTGATTTTTGTGACTAGCACTGACGAGTTTTGGCTGTTATGTTGGGTAAGAGTTCAATAAGGCAAACTAATCTGAGATCAAATCCAACAAAAGTAAAAAGTAAGGCCTAAAAAAATAAAAAATCTGTTTCTCAGGCCCTCCTGGATGATCCTTTTGGCTACCGCATGCTCTCTTTTTATAACCAATTTAAACTTAAAAAAAATAAAAATTAAATGGTTTATGTCTGATATTTTACCCAAGTTAAAAAAATTGATGAATTTGTCCCTTGAGTGCAAGAAGGCTTTGCAATGCTTTACCTCATTCTGCAAATGTCAGACTGCTTATTTTCAGGCCTGCCTATACTCAGATTCAAAATAAAATTATTATAGGCCTAAAAAAATAAAAAATCTGTTTCTCAGGCCCTCCCGCATGGTCCGTTTGGCTGCCGCATGCTCTCTTTTTATAACCAATTTAAACTTAAAAAAAATAAAAATTAAATGGTTTATGTCTGATATTTTACCCAAGTTAAAAAACTGATGAATTTGTCCCTTGAGTGCAAGAAGGCTTTGCAATGCTAAAGCATTGCAAAGCCTTCTTGCACTCAAGGGATGAAATACACCACCACCCATGCTATTCTGTAGATTATGAGGCCTAAAACTTGAACCAAGAACATGAACTTTTGATAGCAAAAAAGTAATTACTGAAATTAAAAAATAAAATAAAAAAACGCTCGCCCACATGCAATTTCATAAATAATGGCCTGAGAAACAGAAGATCTACTTTGTGCGGCCTAATGGTGGGCAATAATTAGTAACACAGTATAACATAGAGCAAAGCTCAGTGAGACTTTATTTTTAATTAATAAACTTCTCACTTTTTCAACAGGAATTTGCAAAGGAACTGTCAGTCATGCTTCAACTGCACAATTTGGCTATAAATGTAGGAAACAAATCTAAGCACATCTACCAGTCAGGTAAGCAATTAATAATGTGTGATCTACGAACTCATTAACTAGTAAGATATCATCTTCTATAGACAAAATAAACAAACGGCACTCAATTCATCACAACTGTAGATGCTCGTATTTTTAACTACCCTTTCAGACATCATTTTCTTACACTAATGGAAACCTAAATTTAATTTAACCCTTTACCCAACGCAGACAATATCAAAATTTATTATTTTAAATATCATTTTTTCAAATTTTTCAAAAAATTTCAACAAAACCATATCATGTGACCCCTCGTTGGAACGAGCTCGTTCCAAAGAGGGGTCACATGATATGGTTTTGTTGAAATGTTTTGAAAAATAATATTTTTTCAACTGCTGAATTTGCATATTACACGGGCGGATGCGGGCGATTTGTTGGGTAAAGGGTTAACCATTTATTCATAAACTCTTCCGTACTAGTAATAAATATCACCATTTGAATTTTTTAATTTTTTGCCTCAAAAGCATAGCTTATGACCCGTCATTCATTTCAGTAGAGGCCATAAGCATTGTTAGTGAAAAAAAAAAAAAAAAAATTCTTCTTTCTCATGATCAGGCAATTTCCTGTCAATTTTATAAAAAAAAATTCTCTTCTTTTCTTAACATTTCCGGCAAATCTGCCCAGTGCTCAAAATAACTTTTTTTCTATGTGAAGCAAAATGCTACACATTTCCAAAAAATGAATAGCATTTTGTAAAAAATTGCATAGCTATTTTTGTATACCGGAGTTATGTTATGCTGTTTTGTATTGAATTCTTCCAAGTAGATAGAATAGTTTCCATCCATTTCTGGGCATTTCCAAATGATCTGCAACACATGAAACATTTACTATGTTTTTTTTTAAACTGAACTGCCTTTAAGGGTTTCATGGACTTGGATATTTTTAAATGACGTCGTGGTTGTTTGAGTTCTCAAAATGGAAGTTGGGATTTTTAATTTGATGGGCTTGAAGTTATTTTTAATGGACATTTTATGCAAAATGTTGTAAAAACAGGAAGAATTTAAACCAATAGAATTCATCTTACATATGAAGCTGCTAATGATGCTTGATGGAGAGTTAATCTGAGTTATGCCTGGAATGTTTCACAATCAGAAGTAAAGCATCAGTGAACTAGTTTCCACATTTGTTTGCAAATTTTCATTTACATTTTGCGACACAAGATAATTAACTGCAGCCTATTAGGCTGCAGTTGATTATCTTGTATTGCAAAATGCTATACATAATTGAACATTGTGTAGCTTTTTGCAAGTTTTGCATAGCAAAAGCGACGTGACACCGCTTATTTTGAGCCCTGAATATGCCCACTACTAAACGCAAATAATATCTTGTATATCCATATTTTTCATTACAAATATTTATTTATTGGCATTTAAGGTCACATATTTATGCATAATGGCAAATAGTGACTGCCATATGGAGAAAAAGTCAAGTTTCGTCAATTGTTTATACCCTGTTGCCCATTTTGAAGGATTTCCTCCCTAAGCATTGGCGCCTGAGTCGTATTTTACAAGTAAAACAAGAGTTTGTTTACCACTGTCACTAAGCACTGTCAAACAATGAATATTTGGTTAAATATCAAACTGCACTGCATTATGGGAAGTATTTGCTGCTGAAATCTTTGCCATGTTGACGTCATCGTGTAGAGGGTTAAGGAATGAGCTTGTCAATGATGTTCCAATGAGAAATCATAAGCTATGTTTTTGAGGCAAAAAATGAAACTTTTAACTTATTCAAGACAATCATTTTTCAAGTTTTTTCTGCAGATTGTGTTAGTTGAAGAGTTGTCAACTTTCTGAGCCATAAATGACTGATTTATCAAGAATGCATCAAATTAAATTCCCTGACAAATTATCGAGAGCACCAAAGCAGCGATGAACTGAGTCTGATATTTAATTTAAAATAAAAATATGCTGTCATTGATACAAAAATATTCAGTTTTATTAATCGTGTAACTCGGCACACTGGTGAAGCCAGATCAAACTGTGATATGTGATAAATGGATGAAAAAAACAATAAGCATTTGTTGCTGTTTTGATTTATTAAAGCTGTAATATAGAAAGGTTGCTGATACTTCTTGTGGTTTGTTCTCAGAAATTAAATACAACCTTACGCTGAGAAAATTATAAATTTTAAGTAATTTGTATATTTTTTATACTTACCAATGGCCCAGACTAGCTGGTGCTAACTCCAGAATTAATCCAGGGCCCAACTCAAAAATTAATCCAGGGCCAAACACAAATTTTGCCCCCCAATCCCCAAAATTTGCATGCAAAACCGAAAAAATTATGTCCTATCTGGTCCTCCATATTTTTGTGATCTGCACATGTCCAGTATCCAAGACACCAAAATTGGTGCCAACCATCATTCTTTCTATAATTGCCAGTTAAATGTTGTAAACAGCGGGGAGGTATGAGTGCCCACTCATGGGAGGGCCATACCCGTCTGGGCCATTGATAAGTATAAAAAATATACAAATTTATACTTAAAATTTATAATATTTTTATACAACAACCAATGGCCCAGACTAGCTGAATCGTAAAAAGGCTGGAGGGCCAAGGACAAAAAGGAAAATCCAATCTCTCAATCAAATCAGTAAAGGATATCTCCTACAGGAGAATAGGAAAAGATAGGAATTATATACGTCTTTCTCCTTTACGAGAAAAGAGAAAGGCATAACACCAACAATGTAATTGAGTATTACATAATATATAATTCTCCATATAATGCCAGCATAGCCTGTTATGCTAATTCGGTGAAGGGAAGCCAATATATAAAGATAGTCCAGAGAATGAGACTCTTTATACTCATTTAAAAGTGTCTGAGGATTGTATATTAATGCCCGTTTGACACGTGACATATACAGATACTTCACAGTGAGCTACACTTTAAAAACAGTACATAAATGAGGCATAGTTTTTGCTTCACACCGAGCTACACATTAAAACCATCCCAGCACCGACTCGGGACTACTGACACTGGAGGAGGTCTTCCTTGCTTTTCACTATAAAGCCAGATCAACATAAGGGAAAAAACCGTCCCCCCCCCCCCCCCCCCTTACTCTTGTTCTGAGGTACGTGTCCTCAGAACGAAGAGGCAGCGGAACAGCGTCACTGCTGGAACGGGCTGCCTAAATAACTATAGATGTAATCATTAAAAGATGACAGTCTGAGCAGTAGAAAGAGGACCTAAAGATCTAAGGACACCGGAGATGGACTCTAAATTTCTCAGGTAAAACTTGGTAAATGTAGAGGGTTGTGTCCAGTATGCAGCCATCATGAGATCAGTAATGGCTATACTGTAAGAATACACCTAAGAAGTGGACAGCGCTCTAACTTCATGCACTGATATCTTATTAACCGAACGTTGAACTTGCGATAGATTTTCATAGGCAATGTGTATTGCTAACTGAATCCATCTAGCTACTGAATGAACAGAAATATCTTTTCTGTTTGGAATCAATGAAAGAAAGAAACGTGTACTTCCTTTTCTTATAAAATCTGATCGACGTTTATATATGTGCATAGCCCTGACTGAACACAGCAGAGGTCTACGGTTGTCCGAGGACGGCAGAGTAGGGATGGGCGATATGGGAATCTGAATACCGGTAACGATATCAGAAAAAATATCGCGATATACCGGTATATCGTGCAGCAGTGTGTGAAACGCATATTAAGTGCAAGGGATATCATGAATAAAAAATATATTTTTGGAGCAAAAGATGTAAGTATCACTTACTGCTCTGGAAAAATGAGTGATTTGAATGGAAGACCATAATAATCCATGTCTACAAAGTTATTGAACCTATTGTTTAATACGAAAATAAGCCATAAAATTATCATGGGTTTACTGGCTTTCATCTGAATCTGGGATACAAGTAAATTAGTCTTTGTCAATTTAATTCCTGTAAAAACATGGCCAGCCTCTCTTGACTGATAAGCATTTAATTACTGAGCCAGGCAATTGTCACACTGTGTTAATTGCGTATGTGTGGCTTCATGAAAACAGTGGCAAACAAAACTTTTTATCAAAACAACGGGTATCCAGTTGATGGGATTCCGAGGGCCTGGTTTCACAAAGAACCAGTAGTAACTCCTCCCCTTCACCTATCTTCCAGCAGTGAACTTCCTCAGATGACAATGTCAAATGTCATCTGTCACATGTCAGGCCAATCGGTCTGTTGATATTAAGCACGCCTCCAAGACGTGATCACCCTTCACTTTCATGATAGTCTGCAGGTGTCAATCACCAGCCGACAATGTTTTCTCCCAGTGATGGCAACACACCTCTGTCATATTTGACAAAAATTGTTGCACATTTCGCAATTGTGAATATGTGTGATTTGAAACATTTTTGTGTCAGATTGCTGACGACAAATTAAGCGATAAGTATGGCTTGCGGATTACAGTTCAAACAAATGCGACCAACAGCAGGTGACCATGTTTTTACAGTGTGACAGTCGGGTGTGTTTTCCGTGTAACAACAAACTATTTGTGTGATGTGTGCTACTTTAATTATTCACTAATTAAAAATAATCAAACAAATTTAGCAAACAAGTATTAAATTTTTATTTCATAATTTCTCCATGAATGCTTGCATGTCGGTGACGATAAACGACATAGAACGTTACTCTCATCATCTCTCGCTGTTTATCATTTGTTCACGAAATAAGGAAAGATAAACTTCCTGTATTTTCAAAGCAACTTTCTGTGCGATTTAACGAAAAAACACATGTTGAAATTTTATTATCATGTGACCCAAACCAATATCGTTACAGACGATATACCGGTATTGCCAAAAAATAGACGATATTTAACCGGTACCGATTTCAATACCGGTATTTACAGGTATATCGAAATATCGCCCAGCCCTACGGCAGAGCCTTAATGGTAATATGCTCAGGTCATTTATCTGGAGTCTGATTCTTAGCCAGAAATCCAACTTGCATAGTTAAGGTAATGGTATTACCCACACTACGGAAGTGAGAATCATCAAATGATAAAGCATGAAGTTCATTAACTCTTCTAGCAGATGCAAAGGCTAAGAGAAAGGCTAAGTATTTGAACTCTACAACATCCAACGGCTCAAACGGAGCTTCTTTAAGCTTCAATAGAACCCAAGCCAAATTCCACTTAGGAATTAATCTGAGGGTTCTAGGTCTATTAATAGAGAAATTTCTAACCAGCTTGGACAATGAAGCATTAGATCCAATAGCCAAGTTATCATGATGAGCGTAAGTGTCTGATAACATAGACCTATAGCCCATAATAGTGACGGGCTGCAGTTTGCAGTCGAACAAGTAGACCAGGAAATTGGCAATATTTGGTATGGATGGATCATAAACGTCTATCGACTGATCCTTACACCAACGGAAGAAAATTTTCCACTTCGCTGCATAATTCAACAAAGAGGAGGACCTCCTGCAGTTACAAATTGCGTCCACTGCTCGTCCTGTAAACTGTTTTCCGTGCAAGAAGGACCGTACAATGGAAATATGTGAAGGTTGAGACCCTCCGGGTTGTGATGCAGTGTGTGTGACTTCCCCTGATAAAGAAGGTCCTCTCGTGGAGGAAGCTTCTGGGTTACGTCCCATAACAGACCCCTGAGAAGAATGATCCAAGTTTTCTAAAGGATTCGTACCCCCAAATAAAGATTGAAATTCAAGGACTTTTCCAGGACTTTCAAGGACCAAAAAAGCAAATTTCCATGACCAATATTTGTATCTGTAATAACAAAAAATATGCGATATATTTACTATGCATGTGGCTAATCAGTGCCAACTCACCCGTATTTCCTATGTCAAACGACTTCACATATGCTCGACATTTTGCCCTATGTTTGTCTTTCAAATAACTCGTAATCCATTCTTTATGTTCTTTCTTATCGGTCCATTTTTCTTGAAACACACACTTACCTGGTATTTTAATATCAAACTGAAAGACTTAACACAAGATAATTTTTTTCCAAAACGCACAGAAAAAAACGACAACACGAGACCGGAAACAAAAAAAGCAAGCAGTGAATTGGAGCATGTTCAACGGTGCCCCTAAAATTTTCCAGGACTTTCAAGGACCGGCCTAAAAAAAACGGTCTTTTTCCTTGACTTTCCAGGCCTGGAATTTAAAACGGCCAAATTCCAGGACTTTCAAGATTCCAGGATCCACGTGCGAACCCTGTGTTTCTGTGCTACTAGTAGGATTTTGAAATGAGATTGTTTGATCTTTAACAGAATCTGCTGAATCAACGGAGTTGGAGGATACGCATATTCTATCATTTCGTCCCATGAGATCGACAAAGCATCTACAGCATACGCTCGATAGTCTGGACATGGCGACACGAACGTCGGTAACTGATTGTTCAGGTGCATCGCAAACAGATCTACTCTCATGAGGTGATACCAATGGTAGCAAATCTGCCTGAATACTCGCTTGTTGAGCGTCCACTCCGATGGCAACAGGCAACCTTTCCGAGAGAGCAAGTCTGCTATTACGTTCAGATGACCCGGTATATGATGGACAAAAAGCTGAACATGATTCATGACATATAGAAGAATCTTCTCCATTAGTTCGCATAACGGAATCGAATGAGTGCCGCCCTGGTTCCTGATATACGCTACTACTGTTGAGTTGTCAGACAAAATCTGAACATGAGCGGCTCCACACAGCCCCAACAGTCGCAGGAATTCCCTCGCTGTTAATGCGTCTGAGTGTAGACAAAAGCGAGCATAACAACTGACTAATTTCGCTCTGGGTAACGGCAGACGAACCATTGTTGTGAGTCTCGAAGCTCATTCCCAAGTGAATGAATGACTTGGACGGAGCTAGATCCGATTTTTTCTTGTTTACGATGAAACCAAGCCATCGGAGTAATAGAAGCAGACTCTGAACATCATTCTGAAGAATAATTTTGTTGCTGTATCTCTGTAGGATGTCGTCCAAGTAAGCCGACGTTACCACAGACGAATGAGCTCGGAAGTGTGACATTACAGAGTTCATTATTCGAGTGGATGCCCCGGGAGCCAGGTTCAAACCAAAGCACATTGCTCGGAACTGATACACCTTCCCTTGTACTGCGAACCGCAGGTACTTTCTGGTACTTTCTGAATGCCGGATGCACCAGGTCGTGAAAGTACGCATCCTTTAGATCTATGCTTGCCGCATAGTCATTCATTCGAATGCTCGCCCTAACCAACCGAATGGTCTCCATATAGAATTTTGGAGCCACAATAAGCTTGTTTATCCAGCTCAAGTCTATTACTGGTCGAACGAGCCATCTGGCTTCGGTATGAGCAACAGGTGACTGTAGAAACCTTGAGAATTTTGATTCTCGACAACCTCTATTATTCCTTTGATAAGAGAGCCTATACCTCCGCTAAGAGAGACTCTCTTTTGCAAGGATCTGACAGAAGACTTGTCCAATGTGGCCATCTTGTTAGTGAGGGTTTTGCTCAGAATGATAGCTGTAAGCCGTCCGAGACTACACTTCTCACCCACTAGTCTTCTGTGAATGTTATCCAGTTTTTCGCGAGGCTTGATAACCTTCCGCCAACTGGTAAGCAATAGAGGTCCTGACCATCACCTGTACGACATGTGAGGCTTACGGGAGGAGAAACCACATCCTCCCCGCAAAGAACCTGGTCCCGTCGGCTTAGGGGCATCTGACCGATAATCCCAATCAGACCTACGCCCCTTTCTCGAGTCGCTATACTGACGACCTACAGAGTAAGAATAAGACAGTTTCCTATACCCTCGTGAGGAGTCCCCTTTTGACAATTTCTGTCTGGGAGGTCTTCCTTTACTCTTTTCTGATGCAGTGGGTCGATGAGACGTCGACTTTAAAAGCAGAGCATTAGACGCTTTCTTAGTAGCCTGGTCATAGACTAATGAAAGCTTGTATTCGAATATAGTATGACCAGAGCGACTCGGAGAGAGTTTTTCACCTTGTCATCTATCAGTAAAGACGACGCAAGGGCACCATCCTGTCTGATTAACTCCAAACTAGCCACTGTTAAGGCAGAGTTATATGTGGTATATATAACTGCCCTGGAAAGTAAGAGAGGTACGAACGTCCTCAAATTCCTTTCCTTTGAGACGCTGCGCCATAGCTCTTGTAAGGTGATCTGCGTAAGACATAGCTTCCAAATTCGCTCTATTTGAAGAAATTGCTGTCTCAATTGTGTCGGAGCGAATTGTGAATGATCCAGGTAAGGATACCTCTAGATCCTCGGCCTGTTCATCCAAACGCAGAGGAACCCTCTGAACATCTTCCCCAGCCGTTTTAAATGAACGTGGTCCAAGAAACAGTATATTTATGATTTACTGAACTGAGAAAGAAAGGACCTCCTCCTTTGTCCGGATAAAGTCTGCATCCAACGACACCAGCCATTTCTTTCTTGTCGCTGCAGCATTCCGATTCAACGGAACAAATTCAGGGTAGCATTGATGGATGATATCCATCGCAACCATATGTTGTTCTGAAAGGGAAGGGTAATCTTCTTCCAAATCCCTTTCACCATCCGAAAGAATCAGTTGTGAATCTCGGTCCCTTGCATCAGCGTGAACAGAAAACTGGACCGACCCAGCACCGTCCGACAACTCAGGTTCTGAGTCTGCAGAAGGCTGCTCTTGCACTTGCTGGGATGCTGCGATCAGCAAGTCCGTCACAGAGGCCTGAGGAGCAGTGGTCTTTTGCCGCTTGCTGTTCCTGGGACGGTGTGTTGGAGATGGCTCTTTTCTCCGTACGTCCCGATGATCGAGGCCTCGTCTCCCTAGCTACCAGACGGTCTGACTTCTGCGAGCGAAGAGTGGTCCCTTCTTTGCGTAACAGGCTAGATATCCGAAGTCGGGTAGCTAGGATGAGGTTGTGTGTGCTTGGTTGTTGAAGTGGAAGAAGCTGTAACTGTAGCCGAGGCCGACTGCGACCTATATGGAGCATCTCGGATGGCGGGTGTGGATGTATGCTCCGACTCACACAAGTTTTTTACCACAACATCTGGCCCCAGATGTTGCTGGGATAGAGAGGGACCTCTCTCACTCGCGATCCTTTCAGACCTTGCCGAGCTTCCCACAACACTTGCTGGCTTCTTCCCCTGTTCCGTCGTCGCTGGGTGAGCATGTTTAGGTTTTAAGGTGCTCGCTCTACCCGATCCACTTCTTTCGACCGCAACGGACATACCCGGCGTCATGGTACCCACAGATGGGGTAACTGCTTCACCGGTTGAGCTAGCTGCAGACAAGGGACTAAAACCACCGGCTTGTGGCTTTATCCCCTGCCTAATATTCATGAGAACACTGTTTGCTCATCAGAGCGCGATGACAGTAGCACACTTTTCCTAGGTGTCCCATAACCATGTTCTTGTTCCTCTGAAAAAGTGATAAGTTATGACGACGCAAGGGTAGCATCACGTCTTAACTCCAAATTTCACTGTCCGTGCGGAGTTGTACGTGGCATACATGACTGCCCTGGAAAGAACTCTTAGCGAGGAACCACGTCCTCATATTCCTTTCCATTGAGACATTACGCCATAGCTCTGGTAAGGTGATCTGCTTAGGACATTGCGTCCAGATTAGCTCTTTTGAATGAAATAGCACATTTCATTATTTCTGAGCATATATTAAATGATGCAGGTAGGGTCAAACCTTTGTCCCCGGACTGCTCATCTAAACGCAGACTTATATTCAGATGGAACAATATTCTAACAGCTTAAGGCTGAAATGTCATAGTCCTTCTGTGAGGGATGGAGACTCACACTCTGTAGCCCTCACACCATCCAAATGTTCCATCAGCAAATATGGTCAACTCCATCCGATTAACAGATGACTGGACCAATGTAGCACCGTCCGACAGCTCACCCTCGGAGTCTGTTAAACGGTAGTACCAGCGACAACTGGAATGCTGAGATATGCAGGGCAATCTGCGACAGCCGGTCCGTGACTGAGGCGAGCAGAGCAATGATAATCCACTTGTTACCATAAGCTGCTCACGGGACTGAGATCTGGCCCCAGATCCTCGACACATGTCCCATATAAAAAAGCCTCAGACGACTTGCTATCGACCCAAATCTGCAAAGTCAGATAGCTAGTCTGCGGTCAACGTGCTTCATTAATGAAGCAAGGGAAGATGCCATAGCTGCCACCAAATCCGGCTGCAGTGTGGAATGAGCGTCCCGAACTGCAAGCGTGAACGGACATCCCAACTCACTAAAGTTTCTCAAACCAAAAACAGTCGCCCCGACTGTTGACGGAAAGAGAAGAATCTCCAGCTCGCGGTCTTCTCCAGACCTCGCCGAGCATTCCGATGCTCCTCCTCATTGAAGTTTCTTACAACACAAAACAGTTGTCTCCGACTATTAACAGGAAGAAAAACGCTCTGCACTCGCGATCTGTCCCCAGATCTCGCAGAGTATCCTGCTTAGGAACTTCTAGGCGTAATCCTCTTTCATGCGCTTCCATGCAAGTAGAAGAAGCCATAACTTCCGCCGGCCCCGGCTGCAGGGTGGAAGGAAAGTTCCGATGCGTGTTCCGACTCAATATGGTTTCTCACAACGGACACAGTCGACCCCAACTGTTAACAGGATGGAGAGGGTTCTCCAAATAGAAGTCTGACCCCAGATCTTGCAGAGTGTCCCGTAGAGAAACTTATGGCTTCTTCTACATGCGCAATTGACCGGTCCGACCCAGCACCGTCTGACAGCTCACCACTGGAGTCTGCGGGAGGTTGCTCTTGCATTTGCTGGGATGCTGCTAATAGCTGCGCAAATTGTGACAGCAAGTGCGTTCCCGGGGCTTGAAGAGCAGAGACCTTCTGTTTTTCCGCCGCTTGCTGCTCCTGGGATGAAGATCAGGAGATAGATCTCTTCTCTGAACATCCCGTTGATCGATGCGTTGTATCGCTAGCTACCAGATGGTCCGACTTCACAGGCAATCTATCTTTGCGCAGCTGACTGGATATCTGAAGTCAGATAGCTAGTCTGCGGTCATGTGTACATTAATAACGTAGCGGAGGAAGCTGTGACTGAAGCCGACCCCGGCTGCAGACTAGACGGAGCATCCTGAGCGGGTGGTGGACATATGCTCGGGCTCGTGCAAGTTTCTCATGAGAACATTTGGCCCCAAATGTTGTTAGGTTAGAGAGGGGCCTCTCCCACTATTAGACCTCGCCGAGCCTCCCAACAAGAAACTTGCTGACTTCCTCCCCCTATATCCTCCCTATTTCCGTCGTCGCTGGGTGAGCTTTTATTTTTAAGTGCTTGCTCTACCCATATCTACACTTCCTTTGACCGCAATGGACTTACCCGGTGTCACGGCTCCCACGGATGGAGTAACCGCTTCACCGGTCGAGCTAGCTGCTTGCAAGAGATTAAGAACACTAACTAGAGGCCTTATCCACTGCTTATCATGAGCAATGCAGCTAGCTCTATTTGCTCAACGGAGCGCGACAATGGTAGCACACTTTGGATGGGTGTCACCATGTTCATGTTCCACTGAAATAGAAACTGACTAAAATGAATTAAAATGCAGTGCGAGGCCCGGTCAATGAACCTCACCGGTCAACAATGTACCATGACACCCGTCTCCAGTGTTAATCATCCCAGTGTACACAAGTAGGACAAGAATCCGCAAGAGTGCATCGACTAAAGTCGATATCACTCCTACAAACTCCACAACAAAATATAAAATTAAGATACATGAATAATAGCAATCAAAATTAAATTAAAAATATTTTAGAAAAAATTTTGAAAAAATGTCCATATTCCCAAAGGGAACATTATGGGCCCAAGGGCATCCTGATAGAGCTTAAGTGTGGACAAAATCCAAATTTTTTGAGCTACACTACCAGAATAATAATCAATGTATCCTACAGTAATTCTACCGTAATATAATATAAAATACTACATATAAATGAGGACGTTGTCAATGTAAACAATGTCAATAAAAAAAACAGAAACAAGACATCAGGCACACAAAAAGGCCCAAAGTTAGTAACCAATTTAAATGCTATCAGATGCAAAGCTAGATCTTCATACAAAGAAAAAAAGATACATCGGATAGAAGATGCAACACTAAATGACCTAAAACCCCTATGGTGAGGATGTAACCATGAAGATAAACAGAATAAATATTCTGTAATACATGTTAAACTCCCAAGAAATTTAATACAACATTTCAATAAAAAATAGCCAAAAAGCTTAAGAGTTTAACAGGAAGGGTTCATGGAAGGATTGGGAAGGAATACTTAAACAGTGGATTAATCATTAGCAAAAATGATGACATCAGGCGTATGTCCCGAAATTGGGAAACATGAAATAATTTTATAATTATTATAAATTTACAGCCCTGAACGTATAAAACCAATGTTGTACACTTCCATCATCCAATGCCAGACACAAATCTTGCATTGATTTGTGTCTGGCATCCTTAAACAAGAGCACCGCGTAGCAGGACAATATACGCCCATTTTGTATTTTTGAAGGGTTGGGATAAGGATGGGGGTGAGGGTGAAAATTGTTCGGACCAACCCCATATTCGAACTTGACCTGTATTTTGTTGTAATTAAACAACATACCAAGTTTGGAACCAATCAGAAAACAAATAATAAAAGTTATCATCCGGAAACCAAATATTTGATGCATTCTATGTCCAACAAGGTCCATAATTCAGGGGAACTTTGAAGTTCAAACTGACCCCCATATTCGAACTTGACCTGTCTTTTGTTTTGATTAAACCACATACCAAGTTTAGGAGTCAATCGAAAAAAAAATACTAAAGTTATCATCTGGAAACCAAATGTTGACGAATGGACAGACCGGCAGATGGACAAATGGATGGACAGACAGACAGACTGATTCCATAATTTGACGGTTTTTCAACAGGCGTATAATAAAAAATCAGTTAGGCCATACTTAAGTTATAATCCGGAAAACACAAAATACACAAATTCAAGAGGAATAACTCTGGAAAGGTACATGCAATTTTGACCGAAAGTGAACTTGAGCTGTGCTTTGTGGACATAAACAAAATCTGAGAATTTGAAACAAATTAGTCAAGGCAAACTAAAGTTATCATCCGGAAACCACATAATTCACAAATTTGCAATCATTTAAGGGGAATAACTCTGGAAAGGTAGATGCGATTGTGGTCAAAAGTGAACTTGAGCTGTATTTTGTGGTCAAAAACAAAAAACTGAAAACTTGAAATAAATCGGTCAAGGCAAACTAAGGTTATCGTCCAGAAACGAAAAGTTGGGCTAAATTCCCATAAATAAAGGGCCATAACTCTTCTGCAAATGGGCCACTAGAAACGGAAATCAAACCCATCCTGTATTTTGTCATACTAAATCCAAAATTAACTCAGCTCAAACCAATACAACTAAAGTTATCGTCCGGAAACGAAATGTGTCCATGGATGGACAGACAGACGGGTGGAGAGACCATTCACATAATACATCCCGTTTTTCTAACAGGTGTATAAAATCAACATCTGAAAAATTTGGTGTCAATCCGTCAAGGCGTTCGGCTTTAAATGAACGGAAACCAATTTTTTTTCAAAAATTGTGTTTTCAAAGGGCCATAACTCTGCAGCAGATGGCCTGAGAAACACCAATATCGAACTTGACCTGTACTTTATTGCTACAAATAACATCTGAAAGTTTGATGTCGATCCGTCAAGGCGTTCGACTTTTAATGAAGGGAAACCAATTTTTTTCGAAAGATTGTGTTTTCAAAGAGCCATAACTCTGACGTGGATGGACTGAGAAACACCAACATCGAACTTGACCTGTATTTCATTGCTAAAAACAACATCTGAAAAATCTGGTGTCAATCCGTCAAGGCGTTCAGCTTTAAATGAACGGAAACCAATTTTTTTAGAAAAATTGTGTTTTCAAAGGGCCATATCTCTGCAGCAGATGGACTAAGAAACACCAATATCGAACTTGACCTGTATTTTAATGCTAAAAACAACTTCTGAAAGTTGGATGTCAATCCGTCAAGGTGTTTGACTTTAAATGAACGGAAACCAAATTGTTTACGGACAGACAGACGGACAACATAATACGACCATTTTTTAAACGGGCGTATAAAAAGGAGATTTTAAAGCACAGGTGTCAGAACATTGTTACTGACTTCAGGGCCAAACAAAAAATGATGTTTGTGCCAATTCCGGTCACTTCCTGATGGCTGCGCATGCGCGGAGAGTAAAAGTATGGAGGACCAGATACGACTTTTAATTTTCGGTTTTGCAAACAAATTTGGGGGATTCGGGGGGTTCAAAATTTGTGTTTGACCCTTGATAACTTTGAGTTTGCACCCGCTAGTCTGGGCCATTGGTTTATAGTATAAAAATATAACTTGTTTCTCAGCCACCTCTAATATCATTAAAATTTCTTTGAAAAATTTTGAACCTCTCTTTTATTTTTAACAAGCTGAAACTGACACTAACTAAAGTTAACTTTTTACCTAACAAATTGCCCGCATCCGCCCGCGTAATTTGCAAATTGAGCAGCTGATAAAAATTAATTTTTCAAAATATCTCAACAAAAACATATCATAGAGCTGTAGGTTAACCGAAACCGAACTGAGGTTTTTAGGTTTTTTTTAAAAACCGAAACCGAAACCGTCGACATCCCGTAAACTAAGGTTTTTCGTTTTTTATTAAATACTCTCTTGCTGCAGAAATTCACAGAATGTAGCCATCCCACTACTCTCACTACTCTGGGAAGGCTACATTCTGTGAATTTCCGACATTTCAGTTTAGTTGTGTTTGCAGCTTTCCTCAAGTTGCGTGTAGGTGTCAGACCTCGAAAAATGGCCAAGCACAATAAAAGTTCTGTATATTTAGGTAATTATTATATTGGCCTTCCTGATTCTTCATGTATTATAGCTTATTTTGGGCATTCATTGAGCCATTCAGTCATGACTCCGAACATAAGAATGAGTTTTATTGAATTTTATTTGGCCTCATGAACAAACCGAAAACCGAACCGAACCGAAGTTTTACTCCACCTGAAAAACCAAAACCGAAACCGAACAAGAAATTTAAAAACCTACAGCTCTACCATATCATGAGCTTGTTCCAATGAGGGGTCACATGATATGGTTTTGTTAAATTTTTTTTAAAAATTAAAAATAAATAGTAATTAAAATAATAAATTTTGATATTCTCTACGTTGGGTTAAAGGTTAAATTCTTTTCAAACTTCACTGTGTAATAAACATGACGGAAACTCTTGACATGTAAAAAATATTTTGTTCAGCCTCACAGAACATCAACAATCAAGTAATTAAAAATTGAAACTTCTCATCAAACGTCTTCATTTGTGGCAAATTATATCTAAATGCTCTTGCTGCCGATAGAAAAACAATGACAACATATTTTACTTGCGAGAAGTAATGTGTATATATACTTAATAGAGCCACTCATAACTCACCATTAGTTTTAGGTACAGCTGCCTTTGGTCCTGCTCCATAAAACTGCAATTTTCTAAGCTCCGAGTTACTGTTGTAGTCAATGTCAGGCTCAATAATTTCAGCAGCTGGAGTGTTTTTTAATAAATCTGGACACTTCTGCTGAAAACAACATTTATATAATACAGTAGAGCCCACTTAATTGGATATCTCTTAACTTAATAACCCTGTTAATTGAATATAATTTCCCAACACCAAACCATTTACCATACCTCCAGTACAAATTTGACCTTGAATTCCGTTGTAATTACAAAAATATCGGTTTATCGTCATTATTTATTTACCCACTATTTCATTTTCAAGATGTCTTGAGTTTTTAACTGTAGCCCCGAATGAAAAATGTTATCCCTTTACCCAAGGAATCGTCTGCATGTGCTTACATAATATACAATTTCAGCAGTTGAAAAAATAATTTTCAGAAATTTCAACAAAACTATATCATGTGACCCCTCATTGGAACAAGCTCGTTCCAATGAGGGGTCACATCATATTGTTTTGTAGAATTTTTTTTTGAAAATCTGATTAACTTTTTTTTTAAATAATAAATTTTTATATTGTCTGCCTTGGGTTAAAGGTTTTTCGAACCGCGTCAACAAGGCATGCTAATTCGTTCCGACTGTGATGCCTCAAGCCTCGATTGTGGTACTTATGTTCATTTTTCTGAACACTCTTCGATATACTGGTATACCACGGTATTTTTTTGAATACCGATACCAGTATCCCGTTTTGAATATCGTGCAGCCCTAGAGTAAACTCCTGTTGATTGAATAAAATGAAAGTGTCAATGACACTGTAGCTCAACTTGTTAAGACATGTACATGAATAGTATGTGACTCAGCAATGACAAACATCTAGGTAATGACCTGATAACAAAGGTACATATAAAGTATTGTAACGGTCTGTACATAAATACTGACCGTAGCCTTAACAAATGTATAGGTAAAGTATTGTAAAGGTGGGCGACAGTCAGATGCTATACTAGAAAAGAAATCTTTGAGTCCCAGAGTGGGTCTGACTGAACCCCAAAATATTTGTTCTCATAGCACAGTGATAACAAAGGCACCCAAAAACACTTGTTCCTGTCCCAAGGTGATAACAAAGGTACCCAAGAAGTTTCATGCAGATCAGTTCATAAATACAAGCCGTATAGAAGTTGACAAAAAACTGATTGGATCTAATTTCGGTACAAAATGGCCACTGGCAGTCATCTTGAATTTTGGACCACACCCAGAAACACTCGTTCTTGTCCCAAGGAGATCACAAAGGTACCCAAGACATTTTGTGAAGATCGGTTCATAAATACAGCCTCTAGCCCGAGCCGTATTGATATGTGCACTTACTGTGTATAAGTAGCACTGAATAAATCAAAATTCATCTAATTTTAATTTCTGCACGAGAAAAAAACCCGTATAAAATGTGATGTATTCCATGTTACTAAACATTCATACAAAAATTTATTCAAATCAGAACTTTCATACAGAAGTTCTGTACAAACAACTGATTGCACTAATTTTGGTACAAAATGGCTACTGGTGGCCATCTTGAATTTCAGACCACACCCAAAAACACTCGTTCTCATCCCATGGAGAAAACAAAGGTACCCAAGAAGTTTCATAAAGATCGGTTCATAAACGGCCTCTAGCCTGAGTCATATAGAAGTTGTGAACAAAAAACTGATTGGACCTAATTTTGGTACAAAGTGGCCACTGGCAGCCATCTTGAATTTTGGACTACACCCAGAAACACTCGTTCTCGTCCAAAGGTGATAACAAAGGTAACCAAAAGGTTTCGTGAAGATCGGTTCATAAATACAGCCCCTAGCCCGAGGCGTATTGACATGTGTACTTACTGTGTGTAAGTAGCACTGAAAAAATCAAAGTTCATCTAATTTGCATAATTTCTGAATGAGAAAAAAACCCGTATTATATGTGATGTATCCCATGGTACTAAACATTCACACCAAAAATTATTCAAATCAGCACTTTCATATGGAAGTTCTGCGCAAAAATCTGATTGCAACTAATTTTGTTCAAAATGGCTGTCATCGGCCATCTTGAATTTCGGACCGGACCCCAAAACACTTGTTCTCATCCTACGGTGATACCAAAGGTGCCCAAGAAGTTTTGTAAAGATCGGTTCATAAATATGGCCTCTAGCCCGAGCTGTATTGGCATTTGCACTTACAGTGCTGAAAGTAACACTAAATACATCAAAGTAAGTCTAATTTGCATAATTTACGCACGAGAAAAAAACCTGTATTATATGTGATGTATCCCATGGTACTAAACATTCATACAAAAACATTTTCAAATCAGAGCTTTCATATGGAAGTTCTGTGCAAAAATCTGATTGCACCTAATTTTGCCCGAGCCGTATTGAATTGTTAACGGACAGACGGATGACTGGCCATGGCATAAGCTCAAATTTAGCTTACGTCAAAGTTGAGCTAAAAATCTTGTAACCTGTCGAGAAAGTACCCTGACTCTCCCCAGTTTTCCTTTGTTTATAGACCTATTTGACCTCAGTACATCCAATACGGCATTTACTCTATTATATCTTGACAGAGCTCATGGAGCTCTGTCAAACAAGATGTAATAGAATAAATGGCAAGTTTATCTCTAGAATGCAGGAAATGATACAATCCTTGTTAATTACTCCTGCTCATTGAATAATTTTTATTGGCAAACTGGCTATTCAATTAACAGGGTTCCACTGTAATAAGTAAATATAAATACAGAGGATATGTATACAATTAGGAATCACAATTCCAAAAATTCAGTATTTGTTAATTATTGAGTATTATTCTGGGGTCGGGTTGTAATTGTGAACTGACATACAGACTGAGTTAATTGCAACCCTTTTTTTATGGCAGAGTATTTGTGGCGAGGCTATTAGGGTCATCTGTAGACACAGCACAGACTCCTGTCAGGGTTAACTTCTGAAAAAAAGAGAAAAAAAAGGTTTTCTGTTCAGTGGGTCGGTTCCTGCACTGTGCCTGGTCAAATTCCTGCTTGACAAAGGTGATATAAAATTTAATTCTAGCAGTCTTCCATTAACTGAAACTACTGTGTTTATAAGATGGGGCCACAGACAAGTATTATCACCATCATGTTTAAAAGAGTTTAAGAACAAAATGTATTCGAGTCAAGCTCTTGTTTCTAAGGCCATACCTCAACGAATCGACAACGAATCGAGAGAGAGAGAGAGAGAGAGAGAGAGAGAGAGAGAGAGAGAGAGAGAGAGAAAAGAGAGAGAGAGAGAGAGAGAGAGAGAGAGAGAGAGAGAGAGAGAGAGAGAGAGAGAGAGAGAGAGAGAGAGAGAGAGAGAGAGAGCCTTAGAAACAGGAGTGAGACTCTGATCAGGGATTCTTCTGCCCTCTTTGGGAATGAGTCTGGGGCCCAAGCTACTGGGAAAATTAATGTCATGGGGGCACAAATTGGGAATTTGTTTTGGAGGCGAAGAAACATACAAAGACTTAGAAATTTTACATTCAAATTAAACAGACAATATTAGAGCTGCACGGTATATCGATAAACCGATATATACCGGTTTTCAAATCAATATCGATTGAATACCAGTGTAATTGCAAAAATATCGGTTTATCGTCATTATTTATTTACCCACAGTTTAATTGTCAAGATGTCTTGAGTTTTTTAACTGAAGTCCTGAAAGAATGATATTATCCCTGTACCTAACGAATTGGCCGCATTGTCCCTAGTTGTGCAGTTGAACAAATATTATTTTTCAAAATATTTCAACAAAACCATATCATGTGACCCCTCATTGGAACGAGCTCAAACGAGCTCGTTCCAATGAGGGGTCACTTGATATGGTTTTGTTGAAAATGTTTTGAAAAGTTTGATAAACTAATATTTTAAAAAATGGATTTTAATATCGTCTGCGTCGGGTAAAGAGTTATTCGAACTGCATCATGAAGGCATGCTGATTTATTCGACTGTGAAGGATCAAATCCCGATTATGGTACATATATATTCGTGTGTTCAGATATCTGAACAGTATTTCGATATACCGGTATATCGCGGTATTTTTTAAAATACCGATACCGGTATTCAGTTTCAAATACCGTGCAGCCCTAGACAGTATTAAACCCAATACCAAACCAACTGCATGTATACTGCAAGTAAGTTTTATAACAAAAAGTCATCCATGGAATCTTGCTTACCTCTGTCTCTGTAGCCTTTATAAAACTGTACTTATACTATTAAAGAACTTGAAATGTGCCTTTGATTTCAGGCTCTTTCTAAGCTTTGTTAGGTCAGCAATTTAAATTTTAAGACACAGTTCGTGTCCAGAACTGGGTGGTTGTAAGGCCTCAGAAAACCACTGAATTGCGAGAATTGCCATATTGAATGGCATCCAAAGCACGGCAGGTTCTCTTGGTTACTAATAGCAAACACATGCAATGTTTCTGCCAATGGACCTCCGGGTTACCCGGAGGTCCATTGGCTGAAACATTGCCTGTGCACAGACCATATGTACAGAATATGATAGCTTTAATTGGGCCATAACGTGCACATTAATGTGCATATCAACGTGCGCATTTCATGACAGGACTTCTAGTTTTAACTGTAATTTGCCTTTGAATTGAGACACTTTCTAAGCTTTGTTAGGTCAGCAATTTAAATTTTAAGACACAGTTGGTGTCCTGAACTGGGTGGTTGTAAGGCCTCAGAAAACCACTGAACCAGTGAGGCCTCACAACCATCCAGTTCTGGACACCAATTGTGCATTAAATTTTTTCTCTGAGTGGGAACTGAGATTGAGGAAATCTGGGGTTGGGAAATGGGAAAAATCATGTCCAAATGCCATTGGGAAAGGGGCCCATATTCGGTGCTGTAGACACCCAAAAGAATCCCGGTTGATACATTTTTTTTACATAAACATTTTGGCGATGATAGATTTATTTTTACATGCATTGGCTGAAACCTCCCACGTAATTTACAAATTGTGAACAGCTGAACTTGAAAAAAAAACATTTTTTTTCCCAAAACGTCAACAAAACCATATCATTTGACCCCCCCCCCCCCCCCCCCCCCCCTTATTGGAATGAGCACAACATATTGTTTTTTCACAGAGAGGACTACAGTACGTGGAGAGTGTATTGTAACTAAATCACCTGTGCAGTGGAGTTATCACCCAAGCTATAACTTTCAAATTTTGTATATATCGGCAAAAAAAAACACAAGCAATGTTTCAGCCAATGGACCTCCGGGTTTTAACCCGGAGGTCATTGGCTGAAACTTTGCTGGTGCTGGTTATGCTTTGCAACAAATTTGCAATTATTGCTCCAGTGGAATCTCCACTCTGTGGGTGATAATACACTCTCCACGTACTGTAAGTTAGAATGGAGGAACAAACAAATGGCCTGTAACCTTTATTTTGGCGCTATAGCCTTGGGCCAAAGACATGACACAGTCTTTTGATCATAAGCAATCATTGTGTGAAGTCAACTGAATAATTTTTTTATGGACCGGACAAAGTTGGCATTGATGTACTGGCTAGATGCTAACTGTGACCTTAAATTGAGTAAATAATCTGGAAAAGTGTGTCAGGGAGGATTATTGTTATCCCTGGTGGGTGAGGTTGTGAGATGGGGAAATCTCACCCAATGGTATGATACAGTTAAAACTAGAAGTCCTGTCATGAAATGCGCACAAATAGCACGTTGATATGTGCATTAATGTGCGCGTTATGGCCAAAGTAAAGCTATCAAATTCTGCACAGCAGGGTAGCATCTCTAAATTTACCCTCTGTGAACCACAATCTGAAGAATCACGGTTTCAAAACTAAACAGAAAGAGGTACCCAGAGAATAAATTGGCCCACTGTACGGGACAGCATCATCAAATTCCCCCTCTGGGGACCTCATTCTGCAAATGTCAGACTGCTTATTTTCAGGCCTGGAGAGGGGGGGAGGGCGGCAGGGGGGGGGGGGGGGGTGTCGTCGATTCATTAGGTAAGGGTTGACAAAGAAAATATATATTTTATTAACCAGTATGCAATTAAACCATACTCAAAACACAAGTATTAGAAAGCCTTACATCTTTGGTATGACTGTTTGTTTTCTGATTTCTGCAACGTGGCTTGTATTCTTTATCTGATGAATCATCATTATTCTCTACAATCTCTTCATGTTTTGTCTCCCATTGCTAAAAACAAAATACTGGCCATAATACATCTAATTCTTTCATAAGCAGATCCATGTCTGTAACAGTCGAGTAATGTTAGGTGCTCCTTTAGCCCTTACTCAAGAGTTCCAAATAATCATAGTACAGTTAAAACTAGAAGTCCTGTCATGAAATGCGCACAAATAGCACGTTGGTATGCGCGTTAATGTGCGCGTTATGACCAAATTAAAGCTATCATATTCTGTACACATGGCTTGTGCACAGGCAATGTTTCAGCCAATGGACCTCCGGGTAACCCGGAGGTCCATTGGCAGAAACATTGCATCTGTTTGCTATGAGTAACCAGGAGAACCTGCCGTGCTTTGGATGCCATTCGATATGGCAATTGCGCGCAATTCCAACGCACAATTAAGCCTAGATAAGCGCACTATTCATGACAGGACTTCTAGTTTTAACTGTATACTATTAGTATTTTTTCAAAATTTTTCCACCCCCTATGAACCTTGTTTGGGCAAGTATTTTTTCTCACTGCCAGACAGCTGTGAGCAAAAGTGAAGTTTTGAGAAGTTATGCCTCTTAATTGGATCAATGGATTCATCCAACTGAAGTTTTCTGAACATCCAGGGCTAATATATTCAGTGTATGGCTGATTTCATGTAGTGGATATTCATAAATAGGGCTAATATATTCAGTGTATGACCGATTTCATGCAGTGGATATTTATAAATATCACACCTTGTAATACAATGTTCTCCACCCTACTATTATTTATTTTGGCAGAAATGTCTACGCCTTACTATTATTTAACTCCCTACCATTATTTGGAACACAAGAGAAAAGGCCTGGACAGTAGGGCTCAAAATACCCTTTTTTCTGTGCATAGCATAATGCTACACATTTCCGAAAAATGAATAGCATTTTGTTTAAATTGAATAGCAGTTCTTTTATACTGGAGTTATGCCACACTGTTTTGTATTGAACTCTTCTGAGCAGATAGAATAATCATTGTAAGGCTTCCACGTTTAGACAAAATTGTAAACGTTTAAACGACTGTCTGTAAACGAAACGGAAACGTTTACACGTACTAACAATGCAAGTAGTCAATATTTGATAGAAGTGTGTAATAATACACAGTAAGTTCATCATATCTTTGCATACAGGGCATACAATTTATGTTACTGAGACAGCCGATTTACAGTTCGTCCAAAAACGACGTAGACGAACGATCACAGCATTCAGATGCCGAAGGGAAAGTCACTCGGTCTATGGGGGGCGGGGGTCTTCGGGATTTTCCCCCAGGTAAATTTTGAAATTTATGGTTGTCTCTGAGCTCATTCTGGTGGGTTCGGGGTGAAATTCCTTCTGTTTTTTTCAAACGGTAATGTTGGAGCGAGTTGCCATGGCACACAATAGTGACAATACCGGACTTGAGAGTGGAATGCAATGTCGCAAAAATAAACAAAGTCTACAAACCATGCAGGGGAATCCAAATTTTCAAACACCGCAAGTGCCAGTCTGTCTGTCAAACTCCGTAAATCGATCCAAAGATCATCCCATGTGTGAATAATAAATTAATAATCCATGTCAGGTGAACGAAATCATCAAGAACAATTGTGTATCACTTTGAGAATATACATGTAAATCCGAATAAACTAAAACATCCCACACATGTTTCAAGGAAACACCAAAGATAAGCATGTGCCATGCGGCTCACGTGACTGTGTCACATACTATATCACATGACATGTGGCGGCGGCACCAGTGGGACCAGTACACAGTTTTTCTGAAGCATTACCAAATTATTGCATTGCAAAGTTGGAAATTTTTTTTTCGTTTCTTTGACTTTCTGCATTAATCTGCAATTTTGAAATTACTCTATTAAAACTTCATTCCGTGTACACGTTTACCAGAACTGTAAACGTTTAATACCCATAAACGAAACGTTCACGTTTACACGTGTAAGCGTGGAAGCCTTAGAATAATGTCTATCCATTTCTGTGCTTTTTCAACATGAAGCACTGGCTATGCTTTTTAACTGAACTGCCTTTAATAACTGCATGGACATAGATATGTCCAAATGCGTAACATCTCTTAATTTGATGGACTTAAAGTTATTTTGACTGGGTATTTTATGCAAAATGCCGAAACAATGCAGGATGAATTTAAACCAATAAAATTCACGTTACATATGAAGTTGCTAATGCAAGATGGAGAGTTAATTTTATATCAGGAGTAAAGCATCAGTGAACTAGCGTGCAAAGTTCGTTGCAAATTTTCATTTTTACATTTTACAATACTAGATATTCAACTGCTGCCTATTAGGCTGCAGTTGAATATACAGTTAAAACTAGAAGTCCTGTCATGAAATGCGCATAAATAGCACGTTGATATGCACGTTAATGTACGCGTTATGGTCCAAGTAAAGCTATCAAATATGGCCTGTGTACAAGCAATGTTTCAGCCAATGGACATTGGCAGAAACATTGCATGTGTTTGCTATGAGTAACCAGGAGAACCTGCCGTGCTTTGGGTGCCATTCGATATGGCAACTGCGCGCAATTCCAACATGCAATTAAGCCTAGATAAGCACACTATTCGTGACAGGACTTCTAGTGTTAACTGTATTGTATCGCAAAATGCTATACATAAGGCCTAAAAATATTTTAAAGATCTGTTTCTCAGGCCCTCCTGCATGGTCCTTTTGGCTGTCGCATGCTCTCATTTTATAACCAAAGCAAACTTAAAAAATTAAAATTAAAATGGTTTATGTCTGATATTTTACCCAAGTTAATAAAATTGACAAATTTGTGCTTTGAGTGCAATAAGGCTTTGTAATGATGCAGTACTGCAAAGACTTCTTGCACTCAATGGATGAAATACACCACCACGCATGCTATTCTGTAGATTATGAGGCCTAAAACATTAAACAAACCAAGAACATGAACTTTTTTGATGGCAAAGGAATAATTACAAAAATACGTTACCAGAAGAATTATGTTAATCTTTAGGCAGCAATCATATTACATTTATATGGTTAGTTCAGGGTTAATTATCCCAGATCTGTCTGTTTGTCATCCTTGAGTTATTTAAATGACCTCACTGTTATCTCAGATTGGGTTGGTTTGCACGAGTTAATTATGACAACACTCCGGACATTTGTGCTTGATTTCTCTCTGTGTATTTGTGACAAGTCAGTCTGTGAATTGCATCGAAACGACTGGGTCAGGTGGTGAATTTCCAATCAAAATTCCACCCGCCTCCCCCACCAACACCTTTGTAAATTCATTGCACGGATATAGCTTGTCAAGTGCCCTCGGTATGGGTACCGTTTAGGTTGTGTGGGCGTTTTTTTCATACCGCCCACAATGTAGGCAACATTTTTCAAAATGAAACTCCCCATAGAGCAGTAATTATAATTATTCTACTATTCCTTTATTGGCTACACTGTACTTATGATACATATATCAAACAATGAAATCTACATTAGTAATTTACAGTGTTGTTCTAAAACACATACATGAGTTCTTATTAATTGCTCATTGCAAGTTTGGTTTTCCAGTCCATGATGGCTGCTTAAATATAAAATAAAATTAAAAAATGCCCGCCCGCATGCAATTTTACAAAAAATGGCCTGAGAAACATTAGGTTTACTTTGTGGAGCCTAATTGAAAATTGTGTAGCTTTTAGCATGTTTTGCATAGCAAATAGAGATGCGAAACCACTTATTTTGAGCCCTGCCCACCAGCCCACAGCCTCTATACGCCCAGTGGCTCAGCAGTGATTTTTAGTCAAGTCTTGGCTAGCTTAACAGGCAGCCAAGACTTGACTAGAAACCACTGCCCACCTAATTTGTCTGTTATCAACAGGACATCCTCGTGATGGCATGTTAACACAATGACAACAAGGCCACATGTTCTGAGGTCATAAAAGTCGGAAATAGGCCTTTAACCCTTTACCCAATGCAGACGATTTAATAATTTATTATTTTAAATACCATTTTTTAAATTTTTCCAAAAAATTTCAATAAAACCATATCATGTGACCCCTCTTTGGAACGAGCTCGTTCCAAAGAGGGGTCACATAATATGGTTCTGTTGAAATTTTTCGAAAAATAATATTTTTTCAGCTGCTGAATTTGCATATTAAGCTGTATTAAGCAGGCAGATGCGTGCGATTCGTTGGGTAAAGGGTTAAGAGTTAATCGTTTACTCAACATGAATAGCAGACAAAATTGACAAAAAAAATTCTTGAATAACTAAATAAAAATTTTCATTTTTGGCCTCAAAAATATAGCTTGTGACTCACTGGAATGTGTTTAATGAGCTCATTCCAGTGAGGGGAGCACAAGCTGTGTTTTTGAGGTAACAACTGGAAAAATGAGAACGTCTGAATAATGATCTTTGTGTGTAATGCTAGCCATTTTGGTTTTTACGTTGAGTAAACAGTTAATTTCACCTTTATATTAAGAAAATTAGTCTTTTTCATTTACATTTTCTGTTAACCCTGAAGGGACTAATTCCGACTTTGATAACTTTTTAATGCAAAGGAACAGTTACCTCAACATGCACTGTTCGGGTGAACTCAAAACTTGTTTTCTGAGTACCTTGTCACAGTCTTTCGATTTTGAGGTGCATCATCACGCTTGAGCATCACTGCGCACGCAATTTTGAAAAGCTATGCACCACTAATGATCACCTGTTTGAATGTTCGAATAACCTTAACACACGTGGGGTTAATGCTAATCAAGCATGGATAACACATTCACATGTTCTTATGCAGTAATATACAACTACATGGTACAGTCGCGCGGTAGGTTTCACTTTAAAAAGAAGTCTGGAAACTATATCGCAACTTCAAACAAGCCGACAAATCAACAGTTCATGCCATAGAGCATCCCAATTTAAACATGATGAAATTGGTTTATCAGAAAAACTGGAGACGTACCCGTCACAATTCCATATTATTCTAGTTACTGTTCCCGTTTTTTCCTTATTCAAACTGTGTATTCTACTTTCGATTCTGAGCGTGCATTTCAGTATATTTTACAGATTTATTTTTTGAAAAAGAATGTACGAAATAATGAACATATATTGTATGTGATCTTTATCTTATTGTTATGACCCAATAAACGTGACTTAACGTCACTATGAAAACGGGGATGTTTTTTAATAGAATACAATATGTGTATGACAGACGGTCTGTCACTATCATACACACCCTGTATTCTATTAAAACATCAACGTTACCGTAACTTTTTCACAATAGCTGAGCGTTTCGTAAGTTAGCAATATGGCATTTGAGAATTAGAAATGGCCCGCACCACACTTGGCGCACCTGCATTTTATTAAATTGAAAGACTGCTTGTCAATTGTTTCTAGGCAAGTCTTGGCTGCCTTTGTAGACAGCCAATACTTGACTAAAAACAACTGCAAAGCAACAGGAAGTAGACTTTCAAAGTATAGTGAAAATGTATCAAAATATCTAGGCCCTAAAGGGCGAAGTAGCATAGTTTCCAAAAATTGTGTAGATCAATGTGTGAAGAGTAGTACTCAAACGATTAGTCGACTAGTCGATGTCGACTCTGGGCAAACCAGTAGTCAACTCTCAATTGTGCAGTCGACTAGTCGGAGGAGTTCAAGCTTTTAGGTAAACAGTATCCCTTCTGTGCCACTGTCAGACAGTTTGAACAGCAATATTGGGCAATCAATGTATACATCTATTGCCATCTAATAGTAGTGACAGTAGTTTGTTTTAATTTTGGGTTATCAAGATATGTTATTAATTTGCCTTGTTGCAATTTATGGGAGAGTGCTTATAGGCACTCTCCCATAAATCGCAACAAGGCAAATTAAATAAGACTATATAATTTCACTCTTAGCATAATTAGAAGCACATTAACAGAATAATGTTCCAGTAAGTTGCTGTATATGAATGCCCAAGTGAAGCCAAATTTGGACCTTCAGCACTCTACCGGAACACCAACACTGTTATAAGGAGACAAGTTATCACCAATGACTAGTCGAAGTCAACTTGACTTTTGGGTATTGACTAGTCGACTTTGGAATTCACTAGTCGTTTGAGCACTAGTGAAGAGTTATGTTTTGCGTGTCAAGGTGTGTTTCTAGCATCAGATTACGTATCACAGATATCTAGTATATATTGTGTGCGGCAAGATGTATTCGGGATAAAGTACTTAACGGAAACAAGATTCACTACTAACATTTTTTCAAAAGCATTTGGAAAGGCCGTCATTTCTTTGATATTTTTGTTTTGTTTTTAAAAGTTGAGTTGAAGGTCAAGGTATCTTGATAGCAGGAAATCAAAATGTTTCCAGTATGTTTTAAAATTTAAATTTCTATATTTTGAAAAAATTCAATATTAGGCTATTGAAAAAAAAACTTGTTTCTCAGGCAGCCAATGGTTGAGAAAACAAATTACAATGACAGTCCCTCGTCAGTGTAAAGCTGCCACATCACTCCATTTTTATTACCCTCTTTCACTATTTTGAACCAGTAGAATAAAAAGTTCAACAACTATATCTTGTTTTACAGAGCTTGCCAAGCTCTGTCAAGTAACATATAGTTGGTTAAATTTTCAACTGTATTGTGGGAAACTTTCATTGCTGAAGAAATGTTATTTCCAAAATAGTTTGAGGAGTTAAATTTTTAATTGCAACCAAGCCTGAAAATAACTTTCATTGCACTTCCAGACAAAATGTCAGACACCAAATAAATCATATCTGTCATTTAAGAATGATATCTGACATATTACAAAATAATGTGTTCAGGGTGTACATGTACCTTCATCTTAAAACTGCTCAGAATTCATCCAACCATACCTTGTTTGTCAGGGCCCAATGAGCCCTGCGAAACAAGGTATGATTGGTTTCATTCTGAATTGGAACTGAATTACCCTTCAGACATAATTTAGATACACGTATGGCTACATCAAATCATATTCCTTTACATGCTGTTAATACTGATGAGCTGTACAGTCACTTTCTTCACACTTCCCAACATGACAGGGCCAGAAATCACAATAATCATTAATTTTAGGCTTGCTAGTTATGTACATGATTTCCAGCATGCAGGATATTCTGATCACTGAACTTCATTGATAATTTTGGCATCAGACATTTTGACTGATGATTTTAAACCTTAGTCTGACATTGGCCTTTTTGTACCTGACATTGTCCTTGTCTGACCACTTATTTTCTGGTATGATTGCAACTATTTTCAGGACTGTTTTGTGGATTAACAAAAATAAACAAGGGCTACACAAAGTGTGGGCCACTGCTCCGACCCATAGGCACGTTTGAATTAGCCTTAAAGGTATTGTGGGGCAGAAAAAATTTCTATCTGGAAAGAATGAAAAAGGGCCGTAACTCTTGAGAACAATTATTGGAATGGATGGAACCAATTCCTTGTGCATATCCATTCCCCCATGCAGGTCTATCAGCAAACCAAAGGAGATCCAAATCCAACCGATGGCTTTGAAATTACAATGCAAAACATTTGTACGGACAGACAGATGGACAGATGGATGGACGGAGGGCCTCACTAGATACCCCCAAATTCGGGTGCATAGAAAAATAAAAAGTTTCCCTCCCTCATCATAAAATTGAGAGAAAATTTCCCGAGAAACATGAAATTTTCTTTTAATAGGCCTTATAATATTTTTCTGAATTTGCTTTCTTGGTATTCAACAGTCAAATGAATATGCATCCCAATGATACCTTCCAGGATTTAGAATATTATTATTATTTATTGGTGTTTAAGGTCACATATTTCTGCACAATGGCTAACCATGACCGTGACAGTTTTACGGGTGGAGGAAGCCGGAGTACCCGGACAGAACCACCGAGCAACAGCGAGCAACTGTCAGCTCCCCAACATACCAACTCCACACAAGCAGGGTTAGCATTGGTTGAAGACAGGTGCACCATCGACGTGCAGTACGCCTTAGTACACAGCGTCACCGTGCCCCCACGTGGGCAATGGGGGTGAAGTGTCTTGCCCAAGGACACAACACGGTTGCCGTGCGTGGGATTCGAACCGAGGACCTCTCAGCATGCAGCCTGCATCTCTACCAACTGAGCCACCGCGCCCCCTCCAGGATTTAGAATTCATACAAAATGATTCCCAAAAAATCCTGAGAATCAATTTTGATGTGACATTAAACTCCAGTAAATAAATAAATGGGGGTTTTCTGGATTACAAACAAATGACTTCAAGTATATTTTCTCTTAAAAAAAAGTAGGAGATATTCGATAAAAGTGAGATATATGAAGAAAAATATTTATATTTTCATCAAGAAGATAGTTGTGTCATTGCACTGTGACATCTGGTGAATGATTTCAGTGATAGTTGGGTACTGTAGAAGACATGGACAGTCAGTCAACATAGAAGCAGTCAGATACTTAGTTTGTGGTTATGTTGCGTCTTATTTTCTGTCATGGTATACATATTGAGCAAGTCGCCTGCTTACTTCCAAGATTTTTTCTCAGCATTCACATGCTTCATGATTTTGGCATGATCTAATTGAGTGAAAGATTCTGCACATTGATTGTGATTATATACACATGTATCTCGAACTACTGTCACATGTGAAAGTTACTTAAAAGCTTTCACTTCACCGCATACTTCATATACAGTACATGCAGAGTGTATTATCACTAAATTACCTGCAGAGTGGAGATTCCACCCATGTAATAATTGTTAATTTTATGCAAAGCAAAACAAGCACAAGCAAAGTTTCAGCCAATGGACGTCCGGGTTAAACCCGGAGGTCCATTGGCTGAAACATTGCTTGTGTTGTTCGTCCATTTTTACAGAATTTGAAAGTAATATTTTGGATGATAACCCCACTCTGCAGGTGATTTTGTTACAATCCACTCTCCACGTACTGTACATGGCAATTGGGACTATGCAATACCCCCTGATGATTTTTACACAACAGAACAGGCTTCACAGCAATTGCCATAGATGCACCAGTTTTCCACAGCAATTCTGTTGCCGAGGAAACAAGGATGAATTACCAGGGCTGAGTAACAACTTGTGCCTGGCCCATAAATGTTTGCTTTGAGGGATGATCCATTCATTTATGGTTGAGCTGTAGGTTTTTTAATTTCTTGTTCGGTTTCGGTTTTGGTTTTTCAGGTGGAGTAAAACCTCGGATCGGTTCGGTTTTCGGTTTGTTCATGAGGCCAAATAAAATTCAATAAAATGCCGCTCAGGATCACCGATCCAATGTCGAGTTGTGACAACAGTTCCTCGCACCAAGGCCAACACACCTATGAAGTTTCATGACTCTAGGTTGAACCACTATCAAGTTCTCATCCGGAAACCAATTGTTGCGATATACTATGTTCAAGGTCACTGTGACCTTGACCTTTGACCTGGTGAGTCCAACATCAATAGGGTTCTTCCTCGCACCAAGGCCAACACGCCTGTAAAGTTTCATGACCCTAGGTTGAACCACTATCAAGTTATCATCCGGAAACCAATTGTTGCGATATACTATGTTCAAGGTCACTGTGACCTTGACCTTTGACCTGGTGAGTCCAAGATCAATAGGGTTCTTCCTCGCACCAAGGCCAACACACCTATGAAGTTTCGTGACTCTAGGTTGAACCACTATCAAGTTATCATCCGGAAACCAATTGTTGCGATATACTATGTTAAAGTTCACTGTGACCTTGACCTTTGATCTGGTGAGTCCAAGATCAATAGAGTTCTTCCTCGCACCAAGGCCAACCCACCTATGAAGTTTCATGAATGTAGGTTAAACTACTATCAAGTTATCACCCGGAAAGGAATTGTTGCGATTTACTATGTTCAAGGTCACGTTGACCTTGACCTTTGACGTAGCGAGTCCAAAATCAATAGGGTTCTTCCCCTCACCAAGGCCAATCTACCTATGAAGTTTAATAAATGTGAGTTGAACCACTATCAAGTTATCATCCGGAAACCAATTGTTTACGCCCGCCCGCCCGTCCACCCGCCCGCCCGCCATTCACCAAACTATAAGTCGAGTTTGACTTCGTCACAACTCGACTAAAAACTCATTCTTATGTCTGGAGTCATAACTGAATGGCAGTGGAATTAAGTGAAACTCAATGAATGCCCGAAATAATCTATAATACATGAAGAATCAGGAAGGCCAATATAATAATTACCTAAATATACAGAACTTTTATTGTGCTTGGCCATTTTTCGAGGTCTGACACCTACACGCAACTTGAGGAAAGCTGCGAACACAACTAAACTGAAATGTCGGAAATTCACAGAATGTAACCTTCCCAGAGTAGTGAGAGTACCCAGACACTGCCACTGGCAGTGTCCGGGTACTCTCACTTCTCTGGGATGGTTACATTCTGTGAATTTCTGCAGCAAGAGTATTTAATAAAAAACGAAAAACCCTAGATCAGGGGATGTCGACGGTTTCGGTTTTTAAAAAAAAACTAAAAACCTCGGTTCAGTTTCGGTTAACCTACAGCTCTAATTTATGGGGATGATGATGATAATGATGATGTCTGTGTTTTGTTTGCATGTAAAACAAAAGCAGATCGACAAAGAATTTTGTTATATACCGGTACAATATACACAATGCTACTATTTAGAAGCACAAGCAAGCCAGAAAATAAGAAGACTGTCATCTACAAAATGAGGTCTTCAGAGGGTGAATTTGGTGATGCTACCCTGAACAGCAGGGTAGCATCACTAAATTTACCTTCTGTGAATCTCAATCTGAATCAAAGTCTCAAACCTAAACAGAAAGAGATACCCAGAGGATACATTGGCCCACTGTATGGGATAGCATCAGCACATTGACCATATGGGGACCTCATTCTGTAAATGACAGATTGCTTATTTTCAGGCTTCAGCACAAGACAGAATGCAAGGTACCTGTACCAACAAATAAATATAAATTAACATTGTTTTAGATTTGGTGAAACTTACTTCTGGAAATGTTTTATTATTTTTGAACAGGTAGAATGGATGCAGCAATTTCTCATAATGATGCTTCAAGGCACCACCAAAATTCTTATTAGAAGGAAGACCAAGCTGAATTCCAATTTTTGCCCATCTCTTTTCTTTTGACACCTTTTCCATTCCACCTTCCTCTTCAACAATCTGAAAACATACAAAATCTCAAGTAACATCATACACATCTTGAAAGATCAACAATTTTTCTAAAACAATTTTTTTTTGCAGGGAGAATACTAAATATAAACTGTCAGAGAGAAGTCATCTCTGAGTATCAAGAAAAGCTGAAAATGAAATTTTGTCAACTGGAAATTAATTCTCTTTTTCAAA
Organism: Pictodentalium vernedei; assembly: GCA_031216915.1. Classification (NCBI taxonomy): domain Eukaryota; kingdom Metazoa; phylum Mollusca; class Scaphopoda; order Dentaliida; family Dentaliidae; genus Pictodentalium; species Pictodentalium vernedei. The sequence continues at coordinate 33,864,707 of CM062296.1, forward strand.
AATTCAGTGTCATATCCTACTGATCACAGCTGCCCTGACCATTTATTTATTTATTTATTGGTGTTTAAGGTCACATACTTATGCACAATGGCTAATCGTGACCGTGACAGTTTTACGGGTGGAGGAAGCCGGAGTACCCGGAGAGAACCACCGAGCAACGACGAGCAGCTGTCAGCTCTCCAACATCGTAACTCTGAACTCTGCACCGCAGCACAGGCAGGGTTAGATTGGTTGAAGACATGCGCACCATCAACGTGCAGTACGCCTCAGTACACAGCGTCATCGTGCCCCCATGTAGGCAATCGGGGTGAAGTGTCTTGCCCAAGGACACAACGCGGTTGCCGCAGGTGGGATTCGAACCGAGGACCTCTCGACTTGCAGCCTGCACCTCTACCAACTGAGCCACCGTGCACCCCCCCCCCCCCCCGCCCCCCCTGCCCTGACCAAAAAAAAACTTGGGTTACCCAGTACAGGCAAGTTATTTGCTCTTGTTACCAAAACAGAACTAAATATACCAGACGTACATGTACATATACAGTACGTGGAGAGTGTATTATCACTAAATCACCTGCCGAGTGGACATTCCATCCAAGCCATAATTGCAAATTTGTTGCAAAACATAACCAGCACAAGCAAAGTTTCGGCCAATGGACCTCCGGGTTAAACCCGGAGGTCCATTGGCTGAAACATTGCTTGTGCTCTTTGTAGCTATGTACAGAATTTGAAAGTTATAGATTGGGTGATAACCAGGGACCAGCCGTGAGGGCGACTAGGGCGATTAAGTCGCCCTTCTAAGCCCAAAGTCGCCTAGAAAAATAGTCGGGGCGATTACAAGTCGCCTTCTAAAAATTGGCCAAAATGAGAAAAGGCTGAACTGAGTGATGCGAGGTTTACATGAAAACGAGTATTTTCAAAAATCGAATGTGCTCGAGTGTGATAAATGGGCATTTTAATTCGTCAAATAAACGTCCATTTATTTGAAATCACACGACAAGTAATTGTCCATTGTCGCTTTTGGCAGATTTTTTTATTTCTATTTTGTTGCGTTCCAGTCGGAGCTTCAAGTGTCGAAACGAAAATAGGTGACTTAACAAACAACCCAGTTTGAAAGTAGGTTACGTCGCTTAGGATGCCGAAAATGTACACACAACGGATGTATTTTATAAAACATTATTTTCATTTCGATTTGCTGACGACTGTTAACTGTTGGGCTGTCTATTCCCAGAAAAACACGAATGGAATTGAAACACATGAAAAAAAGCTTTTTGATGTCAAGAAAAGCTTTGTACAGGACACAAGTGTGCATGTGGACGATCTTGAAAAAGGGTCTTCCTAAACATCGGAATGACATGAAATGATGCGGAATAACACCTGAATGCCATAAAAATGATGCGGAATGACATTTCTTTTACAAAATACTCGACCCCAGAATGTATTTTGTTTATTAACTAACAAAGTACCTCCCAAGCAACCTTCTTACATCTGGTCCTGTTCACACTTTCAGACTTAGGAAATTATTAGCTTAGTAGACTTTGTTGAAAGGCAACCACAGGAGGGTGATGGGGGATTGGCACGAAGAAGAGGTGAGGGGTCATGAAGGAGAAGGGGTCATGAAGGAGAAGGTAGCAGTGGGGGATTTTCAGTCAATAATTACATTGTGATTTTTTAACCTGGCACAGATGCATCATAGACAACTGGACCTGGATTATTTGTACGTTAATGGAGGACCATAAATTGACAATATGAAGGGGCGGCGGGGGTGGCACATGAATATTCTTAATTTTCCCCACTTGCCTATGAAGTCTCCCTACATGACTCTGCAGTCTCCCTATTTTTTCTGGAGGGAGACTTGAAGTCTCCCTAAAATTCCCTCCTAGGCTGGTCCCTGGTGATAACTCCACTCAATGGGTGATTTAGTTTCAATCCACTCTCCAAGTACTGTAGTTTATTACCATCATGTGGGTTTCTGAGATGGTATATTGAAGTTGAGACTTTGCCCTGGGCATATCGAGGAGTCCCGATTTTATGATCAAAAATCAAGGTAGAGACTTTATTTATTGGACCAATTAATCTAACCATTGTTACAACTTTTTTGACTTGATCGGGTGAGAAATGTGGCCTACAGGGTGTGCTAATGGAATTGTTGACAATTTATAAGCCAAATCCAAGATGTTTTTCAACGAAATTCATAAAAATTTGATAGCTCCCATTTAGACATCACACCGAAGTTTCATATGAAATCTGAAAAAGAATGGGTGAGAGATGCGGCCTGTAGGGTGTGCCAATGGAATAGCTGATGATTTTTATCCCAAATCTCAGGCCTGGCATTCTGAAAAATACAGGAGGGCAAAAAATCACTCTCCTCAATCAGTTAAGGAGAGCAATTAGCTTTACATAGCATTTTAAGTATCCAGTTGAACAAACTCACTGAAACTGAAACCAACAGACTACATCAGTGATTTTATTAACTTTACTAAGGTAAAGCGAAATCTCTTAGACATCTAGATGTCTTACTCAACAACCGAACACACAATTGACAAGACCTGTGTGTGTCCAAGTTGTGGGGGTGGGGGGGGGGGGGGGGGGGGGGGTGGGGGGGTGGGGGGGTTGAAGGTGGCAGTGGTAGGCATATGACTTTCTTGGACAACAGGTCTGCTTGAATCTACAGTCACATCCTGGTGCACATGCTTCAAGTGACAGGATAGTAGTAATGGTAGTATATTATTATGTCAATATTCCTTGAATAATTACCCTTCGAACTGTGATGTCAGTTGTTGAAACTGACAGAAAAAAAAATATTGCTGTGACCCATTTTGCTTCAAAGGATTGCAACTGTGTTTGGGTATGTACAAAGTACATACCCAAACACAGCTGCAGCCATTACCTTTTACCACTAAACCACTTTCAAAATGAAATTACGTGATGTTATGTGACTTCGAAGTTAAATTTCATTTTTGCTTTACAACAAAAATTTAATGTGAGCATAATACATGTAATCTCAATCATCCCAGACCAAAATATTCAGGAGGGCAATTTTTCGCTCTCCTTAATTCTTTCAGGAGGGCAGTAAGAAGAGCTAAAAAATCGCTCTCCTGAAATTGCCAAACCTGAAATCTAAGATTGCTGGAGGCTATGTTTTAAAATGAAATTCAGAAAAATTTGGAAGCTCCCATCTAGACATCCCACCAAAGCTACATATGAAATTTGAAAAAGATTGTGTGAGAAATGTGGCCTGTAGGATGTGCTAATGGAACTGTTGCAACTTACATTGTATGTGCCAAATCCAAGATGGCAGCTGGTGGCCATGTTTTTCAACGAAATTCAGAAAACTTTGATAGCATCCATCTAGACTTCACACCAAAACTACATATGAAATTTGAAAAAGACCAATTTATATGCCAAATCTAACATGGCCACTGGGGGCCGTGTTTTTCACCAAACAAAATTTGGAAAAAGTCAACAACTTCCATCTCGACATTGACCAAAGCCACATATGAAATTTGGCACTGATCGGGTGAGAGCTACACCCTATAGGGGGTGCTAAAGGAATTGTGGATGGACAGAGAAATGTATGGATGGACAGACGTTTGGACGGATGGATGGATGACAGATTGCAACCCATCCCAATAGCTCAACGTTGACAAGTTGAGCTACAAATCATCATGGCAAAAAATGATCTTGTCTAATTATCAGAGGATATGAGATCACAGATGCCCAACACACATCTTTTAGATAGAAAGAAGACACAGCAGGGTAGCATCACTAAATTTACCCTCTGTGAACCTCAATCTGAATCAGGGTCTCAAAACTAAACAGAAAGAGGTACCCAGAGGATAAATTGGCCCACTATATGGGATACCATCATCAAATTCACCCTCTGGGGACCTCATTCTGCAAATGTCAGACTGCTTATTTTCAGGCCTGCCCAGTGCTTTATTCATTAAAATTTTGCTGATGATTTTTATTACCTGGTAAATGCATGCACGGACATCACTGCCTATGCATGGTTTACGACCTGCTGACATTGCTGCAGGTGGGATTCAAACCAAGGACCTCTCGGCTTGCAGCCTGCACCTCTACCTACTGAGCCACTGTGCCCCCACTCAACAAAATAATAGAGCTGTAGGTTAACCGAAACCGAACCAAGGTTTTTAGTTTTTTTAAAAAAACGAAACTGAAACCGTTGACATCCCGTAATCTGAGGTTTTTTGTTTTTTATTAAATACTCTCTTGCAGCAGAAATTCACAGAATGCAGCCTTCCCAGAGTAGAGAGAGTACCCAGACACTGCCAATGGCAGTGTCTGAGTACTCTCACTACTCTGCGAAGGCTACATTCTGTGAATTTCTGACATTTCAGTTTAGTTGTGTTTGCAGTTTTCCTCAAGTTGCATGTAGGTGTCAGACCTTGAAAAATGGCCAAGCACAATAAAAGTTCTGTATATTTAGGTAATTATTATATTGGCCTTCCTGATTCTTCATGAATTATAGCTTATTTCGGGCATTCATTGAGCTTCACTCAATTTCACTACCACTGAATTTTACTTAGCCTCATGAACAAACCGAAAACCGAACCGAACTGAGGTTTTACTCCACCTGAAAAACCAAAACCGAAACCGAACAAGAAATTTAAAAACCTACAGCTCTACAAAATAACCCAGTTTGAAAGTAGGTTATGTTGCTTAGGATGCCAAAAATTCTCTGGTGAGAATGAATACACAATGGACATATTTTCTAACACTGTCTTTTTATTTCCTTTTGCTGACGACTGTTAACTGTTGGGTCATCTATTCCCAGAAAAACACGAATGGAATTGAAACACGTGAAAGAAAAAGCTTTAGTGATGACAAGAAAAGCTTTGTACAGGGCACAAGTGTGCATATGGAGGATCTTGAAAAGTACCTTCCAAGCAACCTTATTACATCTGGTCCTGTTCACACCTTCAGACTTAGGAAATTATCAGCTTAGTAGACTTTGGTGAAAGGCAACCACAGGAGGGTGCTGGGGGATTGGCACGAAGAAGAGGGGAGGGGTCAAGAAGGAGAGGGTAGCAGTGGGGGCTTTTCAATCAATAATTACTTTGGGATTTTTTAACCTGGCATAGATGCATCATAGACAACTGGACCTGAATTAATCGGGCGTTAATGGGAAACCACAAGCTGAAAATATGAAGGGGCGACAGGGGGTGGTATATAAATATTCTTAATTTTCCCCACTTGCCTACTAGTATGATGTCTCCCTCCGTGACTCTGCAGTCTCCCCATTTTTTCTGGAGGGAGACATGAAGTCTCCCTAAAATTCCCCCCAAGGCTGGTCCCTGACTACAAGGGATGTTTTTTATTACTCTCAAAAGAGGTGTTTTCGGCCGTTTCCAGTTTCATAAACCTCCCATTGATTGCACTGGCATGTCTGTTAGCAGATGTTCATTATTAGCGGGTGTTGAAACATTTAGAGAACAGTCATGTTTGTGTTGTTTCAATGAACTTAACATGTGGAATTTACTTCAAAACATGCCTAATCGACGCTTAATAATCACTTGCACTAATGTGTTTAGTTAATAAAACAGGGATGCTGCCCACATAACATGTGTCCACACTGCTGATACCATTCAATTTAACCCTTTACAGTTAAAACTATAAGTCCAGTCACAAACTATGCGCTTATCTAGGCTTAATTGCACGTAGGAATTGCTCGCAATTGCCATATCGAATAGCACCCAAAGCATGGCAGGTTCTCCTTGTTACCCATAGCAAACACAAGCAATGTTCATGCCAATGGACCTCCGGGTTACCCGGAGGTCCATTGGCTGAAACTTTGCTTGTGTACAGGCCGTATGTGCAGAATTTAATAGCCTTACTATCGTCATATCACATAGATTAACGTGCAAATCGACGTGCTATTTGTGCGCATTTCAGGACAGGACTTTTGGTTTTAAATGTACCTAACGTAATGGCCAAAACCTGCCACCGATATTCTAAAAAATCGCCAATGAATTTTCATTATTTTTCCATTTTTTGTCTCTAAAACATAGGTTATGACCCCTCATTGGAACAATCTCGTCGACCTCGTTCCAATGGGGGGTCATAACCTATGTTGTTGAGACAAAAAATGAAAATAATAGTTATTCAAGAATTTTTTTTAGCAAGTGTCGTCTGCTTTTAATGTTAGGTAAAGGGTTAAGGACTTTTCAGGGAGTTTAACAATTTTCAAGGGTTTTTCAAGGCAATGAAATGATGTTTCAAGGCCTTTTAAGGCCAACACAGAAAATTCAGTGACTTTTCAGGTCTGTATGAACGCGGAGTATATATACAGTTAAAACTAGAAGTCCTGTCATGAAATGCGCACAAATAGCACGTTGATATGCACGTTAATGTATGCGTTATGGCCCAAGTAAAGCTATCAAATTCTGTACATATGGCCTGTGCACAAGCAATGTTTCAGCCAATGGGCCTCTGGGTAACCCGGAGGTCCATTGGCAGAAACATTGCATGTGTTTGCTAAGAGTAACTAAGAGAACCTGCCGTGCTTTGGATGCCATTCGATATGGCAATTGCGCGCAATTCCAACGCGCAATTAAGTCTAGATAAGCGCACTATTCGTGACAGGACTTCTAGTTTTAACTGTACATGTAAGCATACACTCGTAAATACATATTTCAAGCATTTGTTGAATTTTTTGTCAGCAGCTATTAAAAATTCACTCACCTTATAGAGTTTGAACAAATCCAACAGTTTTCTTTCAAGATATGGTATTCTCAACTGACATCCCTACAAGGTAAAAACAATCAATAACAAGTAATATTATATGAAGGTTTCTGACAGTGTAATAATGTTAATGCATAAACACACTTGACAAGTTTCCTGGGAATATATTTTAATATTACAGATAATGTACATGTATCTATCACATTGAATTATTTTCAAAAACAAGAGGTTTGCATCAGAGATGTTGGGGGTCAAGTTGTGGTGGCTAAAAAGACTGCTGTGTTAGCAAATGAAGTTAGGAAACAATAGGAAATGCACAGGACAAATTGGTTAAAATTTGGATAAGGTTTGAATCGAGCTGAGAATGCAGCCAAGTGTTGGAAATTCAAACAAGAAAACAAACTGAGAGACAAACTTTTTGTTCCAAATAAAAGTACAGGTGGGAATAAAAGTACGGAGTGGAACATTTATCAAAATTAAATAAAAATAGAGAGCCAAATAAGAGTAGAGGATGGAAATCCATTGAGAAGCTAGTGGAGTAATGCTAGTTAATTTTATCTATAAGCCAACTTATTTTCCAGTATTGCAGTTTGTTTTATAACAGAAAACTAATAGGTGTTTACAGTTAAAACTAGAAGTCCTGTCATGAAATGCGCACAACTAGCACGCTGATATGCGTGTTAATGTACGTGTTATGGCCCAAATAAAGCTATCAAATTCTGTACATATGGCCTGTGCACAAGCAATGTTTCAGCCAATGGACCTCCGAGTAACAGGGCTTCATGACAGGGCTTCTAGTTTTAACTGTACATGTATTGAGCTGCTTGTTGAAGCTAAAAATTCCAAATTCTCTTTCTGTGCACACAAGAAATTTGAGGGCAAAATGTTTCAGTCCTAGAAATGAGACGGTTGCGAGTGCAATTGCTCCCGTCAGCACACGTTTTCTATTTTACAGGAGCTAAAAAATGCACTCGCTGAAAAATATTGTGGAGCACTAGTATACTGTGTCAGCCTGGAAATAAGCAATCTGTCATACGCAGAATGAAGTCATCAGAGGGTGAATTTGCTGATGCTATCCCATACAGTGTAATACTGTATCCTGTGGGTACCTCTTTCTGTTTACATGGAGGTTTCAGACCTTAATCAGATTGAGGTTCACAGAGGGTAAATTTGGGGCTGCTACCCTGCAGAGCAGGGTACCATCACCAAATTTACCCCTTGGTGACCTTTTTTTGCAGATGACAGTCTGCTTATTTCCAGGCTTGTTAACTGTGAGGGCATATAAATGTGTGTTGTTTTGAGAAAACAGCACTCGGTGGCCAGTGGCAAGTTACTATTATAATTCAGCAATTCCTTATATATTTATCCCTTTGAACACTAGTGGTATCTGGCATTCCAGTTCAAGGGCAGCAATTAGAAGAGTCCATATTCATTATTTGGGGAAGACCAACTGGGGGTGCAGGTTGAAAATACTGATTGGTCTACCCTACCCATTTACTGAACAACCATCCTATTTAATGATGTAATGAAGTATCATGTTCCTGGTTGGAAAAACTGTTGCTCGTATTCAAAGAGTTAAGGTTTCTGGTGTTTGATGACAGTATTCCCTTGATTTCGCAGGAGCTTAAAACTGCACCTGTCAATTTTGTTCATTTCCAGTATTACTGAAATGGTGAACCGGATAACCAGTTTGAAACCAGTTAGTTACCTATCTTACCAATTTGAAAAAAATGTCAACCGGTTATCTGAAATATCAATACCGATCGTCATTCCACGGTTAAAATGTAGTAAATCTGCCTCTTCTCCTTTGGGATAGAATACAGCTCAAAACAGGACTGTATACATGTACATTGAGAAACAAGAGGCCCCAAGGGGCCTTAATCGCTCACCGGGCAAAGTGATTCAAACAAAGTGGTTCAAAGAAGTATTTGGGGTCACATTCAGTTAGACATGGTTCATCAGCACTACAAAGGAATAAAGTCATGAGAGACAAATTTTATGGAACTAGGGACATGGCTTGAACAAACCTGAATCTTACACCCCTAAGGATGCTGCATACCAAATATCAAGAGCATTCATCTGCTAGATCTGAAGAAGAAGATTTTTAAAGAAAATTCCTCATTTTGAACTAAGTTATCATTTTTATAGTGAGCCCAAATAGGAATCCAGGGGCCGATTTGAACAAACTTGAATCAGATCCACCCCACAATGTTGCATACCAAATATCAAAAGATTCTGCCTGCTGGATCTTGAGAAAGAGATTTTTTAAGAAATTTGCCTGAAATGCACAAAGTTCGAATTCGGGCTTCTATACTGAGCCCAAATGTGAATCCAGGGGGCCGATTTGAACAAACTTGAATCAGATCCACCCCACAATGTTGCATACCAAATATCAAAAGATTCTGCCTGCTGGATCTTGAGAAAGAGATTTTTTAAGAAATTTGCCTGAAATGCACAAAGTTCGAATTCGGGCTTCTATACTGAGCCCAAATGTGAATCCAGGGGGCCGATTTGAACAAACTTGAATCAGATCCACTCCACAATGTTGCATACCAAATATCAAAAGATTCTGCCTGCTGGATCTGGAGAAGAAGATTTTTTAAGAAATTTGTCTGAAATGCACTAAGTTTGAATTTGGGCTTCTATATATGAATCCAAATATGAATCCAGGGGGGCGATTTGAACAAACTTGAATCAGACCCATACCAAGATGCTGCATACCAAGTATCAAAAGATTCTGCCCACTGGTTCTGGAGAAGAAGATTTTTTAATAATTTTTCTATAATTCATATGGTGCTATCAGAATTATGCCCCATACAGAGCCCCCAAGAGACGGAGCCATTTCATTTGAACAAACATGAATTGCCATATAGTAATGAACATCCACATGAAGTTTTGTGAAAATCGGACTAGTGGTTTCAGAGGAGAAGTCGTTTGAAAAATGTTCACGACGAGAGACGACGACGGACGACGGCTGGCCGGTGATAAGTTAAGCTCCCTTCGGTGAGCTAAAAAAAGCTATGTTGGGTAAAGGGTTAACATGTATTATCAGTATACAACAGAGCTCCAACCATGGTGGCCTCAGGAGATCCTGGGACACTCATAGCAGGTATGGATTCTCACAACCATTTTCATGAGAATCCAAATCGATTCTCCCAAATTTAGATGAAATATACAGTTAAAACTAGAAGTCCTGTCATGAAATGCACACAAATAGCACATCGATCTGCACATTAATCTATGCGTTATGACCATAGTAAGGCTATCAAATTCTGTATATATTGCCTGTGCACAAGCACAAGCAATGTTTCAGCCAATGGACCTCCGGGTTGGTGACCCGGAGGTCCACTGGCAGAAACATTGCCTGTGTTTGCTATGAGTAAGATCCAGCCGTGCTTTGGATGCCATTCGATATTGCAATTGCATGCAATTAAGCCTAGATAAGTGCACAGTTCGTGACAGGACTTCTTATTTTAACTGTATCTTCTGATAACCTTACCGTTAATTTGGTATGTCATGTATTTCCCAACAACAGAGCTCCAACCATGGTGGCCTTATGGAATCCTGGGACGCTCATAGCAGGTGTGGATTCTCGCAACCATTTTCATGAGAATCCAAATGGATTCGCCCAAATTTAGATTAAATAAAAGCACACCATCAGTGCAATGGATTTTGTTTTTATTATAGTTTCATGACACTTTCAACAGCCAGGATCATACAGGTGGAGGAGGTCGGAGTATCCAGAAAGAACTGCCGAACAGCACCAAGTAACTGTCAGACTCCTCAATTAACTCCGGACACGCAACGTGAGCATTTGTTGAAGACAAGTGCCCCATCGACGTGCAGAATGCACCAGCACCACCGTCCCCCAATGTAGGCAATTGGGATTAAGTGCCTTGACCACGGACATAATATGCACAGTTACCACCAGCCATAACCATGTTCCCTGGCTCAGTGAAATAATATCATGAAATAAGCTGTAGTAGTAGGTTACTCATCAATGACACTGGTAAACATGCCTATTAATTTAGCTTTATCAGTATCTTGTCCCAAAAATCAGAAAAAAAGTACCTAAAAATGGGTTGCCTGAAAAATTCAAGTTACAGTTAAAACTAGAAGTCTTGTTGTGAGATGTGCACAAATAGCACATTGATATGCATGTTAATGTACGCGTTATGGCCCAAGTAAAGCTATCAAATTCTGTAAATATGGCCCGTGCACAAGCAGTGTTTCAGACAATGGACCTCCGGGTAACCCGGAGGTCCATTGGCAGAAACATTGCATGTGTTTGCTTTGAGTAACCAAGAGAACCTGCCGTGCTTTGGATGCCATTCGATATGGCAAATGCGCGAATTCCAACGTGCAATTTAGCCTAGATAAGTGCACTATTCGTGACAGGACTTCTGGTTTTAACTCTACCATAAGACCCTTTTAGGATACATTTAGTTTCAGCTTCAAATCTGTGCAGGCCAGAAGTAGTGCCGTGTTTCAAAAAGGAATATTCTAACTGTAGTCTGGTACTATACACATATACCTACATGTACATGTAAATGTATAGGCCACAAAATTCATAGCTGGCAGTCCCCATCAGGCCTTCAAATTCATTTATTTTGTGCATGTCCTTTTGCCCTAATTTGGGCACATTAAAACCAGAAATAACAGCCTTAACCTGTTATGTTTTATTGTCATGCCTTTTTTTGTGTTTCTATTACCGTATTATGATGGTAGTTATTCTCAAATGTAGAAGAGGCAGAGAGAATTTATATATTTTTCTTGATGTCTTAACACCTTCTCCAATTTGAGGACACCTGCAGTGCACTGATGTGAAATTGGGGTAATCTAAAGGACTGCCCATGCAAATTCAATTTTCACTGTTCATATACATATATTTTCAACCAATACAATTTTGCAATTGTCCCATTTACTCCTACTTCGATTTTATTTCAGGGGGGTGGGTATGGGGGGGGGGGGGGGGGGGGGGGCATGACTATAGAAAAGCAATGTCTGATCTGCATGTGAACACATAAAATGTGATTATGAGTACTAGTAATGCTTTAACCCCTAGAAGCTGTTAACTTGTAGTTGTTTGTGTGCAAACAATTAAGCAAATCCGGCCAACATTACAATTTACAGGAATGAGCTGCAATGTGTAATTTAAGTGATGTTGCAACACATTTTGCTATGCATTTTGTATGTTTTGCGATGCTCTACATGTACATCGGGAAAGAAGCAAAAAGCAAAACCAGTATTTCGGCCCGAGCAGTTACTTTACTGTAGTGACAGCCATTTGCTATTCTGTTTCCCCTGGCCTACTTGTTTCTCAGAATGATGGAGGAACCAGACCTGGCTTTTTTAGGTGACTGATTTATTCGCTCGCCTACTGCTGGCCATAAAAATTAAGGAGGGCGAAAACTAGCCCTCCTGGCCTTAGAAAATAATGATTACCATTAACAGCTTCTTCCTTAAACCCACATCTTTTCAGATCTCTGCTATGTTAGTGGTCTCTGCAAGAAGGCCATAATGACCCTCCCACACCTCTGGGCCTTGTTGAGGCCCAGAGGTGTGGGAAGGGTGGTGTAGCCATCTCACAGAGACTACCTTATTAGCCGCATCAATTAAAATGTACAAAGCCCACTACAGTTAAAACTAGAAGTCCTGTCACGAACTGTGCGCTTATCAAACTTAACAGCGCGTAGAAATTCCGCACAATTGCCATATCAAATGGTATCCAAAGCACGGCAGGTTCTCCTGGTTTCACATAGCAAACACAGGCAATGTTTCTGCCAATGGACATCCGAGTTACCCAGAGGTCCATTGGTTGAAACATTGCTTGTGCACAGGCCATACATGTATGTACAGAATTTGATAGCTTTACTATGATCATAACACGTAGATTAACGTGCAGATCAACATGCTATTTGACAGGACTTCTAGTTTTAATTGTAGGTATAATTCATTTTGCCACTTCTAGCTTTTGTAAGCTTGAGGAGAGATAATTGCCCCCCTAGAAAATACGAGGAGAGTGATTTTTAGCTCTCCAGTCCTGCATTTTTAAGAATGCTAGGCCTGAGGAACATACAGTTGAAACTAGAAGTCCTGTCATGAAATGCGCACAAATAGCATGTTGATATGCGCGTTAATGTATGCGTTATGGCCCAAGTAAAGCTATCAAATTCTGTACATATGGCATGTGCACAAGCAATGTTTCAGCCAATGGACCTCCGGGTAACCCGGAGGTCCATTGGCAGAAACATTGCATGTGATTGCTATGAGTAACCAGGAAAAACTGCCGTGCTTTGGATGCCATTCGATGTGGCAATTGTGCCCAATTCCAACGCGCAATTAAGCCTAGATAAGCGCACTATTCATGACAGGACTTCTAGTTTTAACTGTAATTCGAGTTTGACCGACCCACTTATGAATACAACGTACATTTAGGGGTCAGTTATGGACATAAACAACATCTACTAATGGTAGTATCATTCTCAGAAAACAAAGCAATTTTGACTGGAAAACCAAAATCAGGTTTGGCATTCTTAAAAATGCAGGAGGGCTAAAAAATCCCTCCTCTGGCATGGCATAGGGAAGCAATTAGCTCTCCTCAAGCTTACAAAATCTAAAAGTGACAAAATAAAGTTTTACCATTAATGAATTCTGCCTGGTAGACATTGTACATTTTATTTGGTGCTGCAAACAAGGTAGTCTCTGTGAGAGGCTACATTGCCCCTTATCAAGGCCCGGAGGTGTGGGAGGGGCAGAGTGGTCATCTTACAGAGACCACTAACATATCAGAGATCTGAAAAGATGAGGGTTTTAGGAATAGGCTGTTATGTTAATCATTATTTTCTAAGGCCAAGAGGGCTAGTTTTCGCCCTCCTTTAATTTTTTAACATGACATGATGTGACCTTGGATGTGAAAGTGTTGTTGTTAAACCTTAATAGATAAATAAATGAATAAGTAGGCAAGCGAATAAATCGCTCTCCTGAAAATGCCGGACCTGCAAAGTTTCATGGATGGCATACTCTCGAGTACCTAATAATAGTACAGGGCGAAATAATAGTACAGGATGGAAAATTTCGGGAAATTAATACTAGTACAGGGTCGAATAATAGTATAGGGTGGAAAATTCCAAGATGTCAGCCAGCCGCAATGCTCAGAGCCATTTTTATTACACAGAAGTCTTATGCTTTTGAAGTGGTAAAGGGATAAATTACTTTTGGTTATCATAATTTTCACATGGATTTCACTTGTTGTGAGCTCTGTCAAACAAGATTGAATTTGCTAAATTCCTAGGTGCATTATGGGAAAATTTTGCACCTGAATATTTCGACATATCAACGTCAGTGTGCAGAGGGTTAACATCCGACTGGCGAAATATTAAGGCCTGGTCTTTTGAGGGGAGCAAACGCTCCCACCCCTCCATGGCTCCCGCAAAATCAATTTAAGGAGAGCCATATTTGATCTCCTTAACAGCTGTAATACATGTAGCTCTCCTTAAACCTTCAATTCCCTTATTAAAAACTGACTTAAGTTTGGAATAGCTCTCCTGGCACAGGTTGAGGGGAGCCATAGTACTTAGCTCTTCTAGATTTTTTAAAAGTCCAGGCCTGAATATTCCTGCACAGGACAGGAAATATTGTCACTAAAATAAGCAAAATTTTAGCAATTTAACCAAATTTTCCTCTGCATAACTGTGTCAACATTTTTACCAGCAATTTCTTGGGTCAAGTTTTTATGAGTTTTTCATCAAATCAAGTCATGGCTGCTGTGAAGCAGCCATGAGTGTATTTGATGAAAAATATTTTAAAATACTCAAGCATTACAGTTAAATCACTTGCTATGAAACCGGATAAAACTACATTTAAAAAAAAACATCTGCTACATGTATGACCTCTAATTTGTGAACACTCCTGCAATTTGGGGACAATCCTTACCATTATTGGTGTCACACGCAGTGTGGTGGAATTCAAAGGCCTGATTGTACATGTTCAAGAGAGATGGAAACGAAGATCATCTACCCCCTCAATGGAAACAGAGACCACTGACCCCCATGTCTAACCCACTAGCAGAGAGAAGCATACATGTAGGTCATCACACAATCCTCAGTCAGACCAGATCAGGCAGAGGTTTTCCAGACTGACAAAATGGCTGCCACTAAACAAATGTTCTCACACTGCATATACATGTAAATATTCACTTATCCCCAATAATTAAATTCTGCCTTGGTATACTTGTACAACATGAAACTATAATTTTCTTTTTTCCTAAATAATTCCATAAGTCAACTGTGAGCTGGGAAGAAAAAACCAAGTGAGAGTGTAAAATGGCTGACCAACTGAGACAAAGTAAATAGGATGACATAAAAAGTGCTGGATCTATCTCTCTGACCCTCTCATATCCTGTAATTGCAGGGATCAAATCGACATTATTATCCTACGTCTGCAAATAGCTAGAATTCGGACACAATGGGAGACAAGAACCTAAAGTAATGCAGTCTGATGGGAGAGAAAAATGCCAACATTTTCGCATTTTTAGCATCTCATCCCCTGAGTTCCAATGTGTTCTATGTGCCAGCAGGCACATAGAACACATTGGAACTCAGGGGACGACGTGTTTCTGATACTTTCCTTTTTTCACTCAATTTTTTTAAAAAAATACCGTACAGTTTTTAAAATAATCAATTTTGATATCCTCTGCATTGGGCAAAGTGTTAAAAGGTGCGTATACAAACTCTTGTTCCAAACATTTAGCAGCACTTGGCACCATAAATGTATGTGTGTACATGTAAGTAAGTCCAAACATACATGAAGATAAGCAACAAAGTCACAGAAATTAAATAAAAGCTGAATTACACTGACCAGATGTGGGCATGTCAATTATGAGACTCAACAGATGTTATAAACTTGCTTTCCTGCCTTTTTTTTAAAAAAAAACAACACTTAAAATACAAATGTAGCACTTACCTGTAATTCCCAGAATTTTGCCAACTGATCCAAGAAATTTAACTTAATCCTTGATTTTGCCTGAAAATATGACAGCAACACACATTAAATACATTTTTTATACTTTCAGGGTATTTAATGACTGGATTCGCATTGCAAAATGCTAGTCAAAAATGGCCAAATGCTAACCCTTTTTCTTTCATATTGGCCTTATATTCACTATTTATCATCACTTTTTGAAACCAAGATGGAAACTGCTAATCAAATTTTTTAAAAACAAAAAATACCCTGACTTTTGTTTAAAAAAAACAAAAAAACATGATATTTCCCAACATGACATTGTGTAACATAAAAGGGAATTTATTTTTGTTTTTTTCATGGACGCCTGTACGCAATTTGGGCTTATTCTTGGAAATCTGAAAACTTTGCAACAAATGCCTGAAGTTCTGCTTCATAAGTGAAGAAAAAACCCAGATTTACCCATTATAATGTATAATACAGCTGCAATTTAGTTTGTAACACGATTGAACCTTGTTATCCACTAACCAATGAGTTTAGATAACTGTATACAGGGGTCTAAAAAAAATTCTGCTGTTTCAACAAAAATTGCTTCTCTGGGTATCACTGCATTTAGCACCTCAAAATAGTTCCAAAATTATATAATGTGTACAACATGTATAAGAAAAATAACAAATTTAAAATCATATCAAATTTTCTTGAGTGCTGAGTCTCATATTCGTCTCAGCATTGGGAGAAGCAAGATACAGAAATTAATTTATTTATTGGTGTCCAAGGTCACTTTCGGCATCCATGGCTACATTTTGACCACAACATGGATATAAAGCCAGGTTGAGCCAATGGTTTATATCTACACGTACATGTATATTGCCCACTGTGGAGGACTCACAGGCCAGACATTGATTAAGGGGACCTACTTGAATATACCAGTAAACTGGAATTTGTTTACAAAAGTAATGAAGCATGACTACACCTCCTTGGCTTTCTACAGGAACCTGGTCTTGCTAGACACATGCTCAATTTATGGAGCAGGGGGATTTTGGCCAGCAGGACATATTTCTTGGTGCTGGTCTGGAAAAAAATGTGTTTCTTTAATCTTTATATCTATTACACATGTACCTTCTTTGTTGAAAATGATCTATGTAGGGAGAACTGCATATTGACTACTTTATTAAGAAATAATAATTGATTAGTTAAATTTTTACCCCTAGTAATATATTGATCAAATCATTTCACACATGAACAATTTTCAGGTGCAGGAGATTAAAAATTATTGACTGTTATTCAATACAATACCACATGAAAGTACCTTCGACCTTCGTGCATGCACCTGTGTACGTGTCTCTTTACACTGCAATGCTATTGCACATGCAATATATGGGACCTTGGGCAATTATGCACTAACCTCAAGCTCATTAAGTCGCTGTACTCTTGGAACAAACTTGAATGTCTCAACATTCACAGCAAATGGTGGCTGCCAGTCCTATAATACATATAAAACAAGTGTAAGTAAAAACATTTGTGTATGAACACACACTTACAGTATGGTCGCCGTGGAAAGGTCAAACTCCACGAGGGGACAATACTATACAATGCAATAACCTTGAATATTTGGCATAAAACAATGGAGTCGCCTTCAAATTTTCAATGAAAGAAGCACCAGGTACTACCCAGGTACGACCCAGTGCTTCTTTCATTGAATATTTGCTGAAAACTACTGGTTATTGATTGACAAATCTGGCTGTTGGCAAAACTGCCCACACATGTATTTTGACCATTCCACAGCGGCAGCCGGCTGTACTGTACATGTACACAAATATTTAATAAACTCCATATGTAACACTACCACTATACTGTTAGAATCAGTAGGAACATTGTTGTGATATTTGTAACGAATACAGTACAGCCACCCTGGACTGATCACTTTCCACAGGTGGGCAGAAATATTTCCACGGACACAATAATATTATATTCCAAACACTAATTAAAGGAATAATCATCAAAACTTTACTTAAGGAAGCACCGGGTACAAACCGGTGCTTCTTTAATTAAAATTTTGCTGATGATTTTTATCCCCTGGGAAATGCATGTGTGGATATCACTGCCCACGTGTGCATTACAACCAATCCACCGAGACTGTTCTGTACATTTTCAACAGAATGACCGGGTGAAATCTCCAAATCGAAGATGAGAATCTCTGAAAATACATGTATCACCAAGCCAGACCAGGCCAGAAAATAAGCAGACTGTCATCTGCAAAATGAGGTCCCCAGAGGGTGAATTTAGTGATGCTACCCTGCATAGCAGGGTAGTCTAACTAAATTTACCCTATGTGAACCTCAGTCTGAATCAGGGTCTCAAAACTAAACAGAAAGAGGTATCCATAGGATAAATTGGTCCACTGTATGGGGAAAACATCATCAAATTCAACCCCTGGGGACCTTATTCTGCAAATGTCAGATTACTTATTTTCAGGCCTGTGTATCACACTGAGTGACCATGACTAAATTAAAATTTGAAAACAACGACTTCATTGACAAGATATGTCCAAAGAGCAATTTTACATTTGCAGCTAAGTTGGACTATCACACGATGCATTATGCATCAACAACAAAGGTTGTAAGTTTATGCTAAGGTTTGGCAAAAAAACATCCCTGTCACTTTAAATCAAAAACCTGCTATTAAAATTGTACAAGCACTCCACTATCAGTTTCACACAGTCTATTCAACTCAATTTGAATTATTGTGCTCCCTCAAAGACTAACATCTTTGAATTTGCTCCTTTTCAAGATAACAAGGCAGATCTCTGTTTATACTGCAGTGTGACATGGTCACAACTGTATGTGGCCCCATATAATATTAACATGGGCGTTTTTTGTTAACAGTTCTCTCGCAAATTGCAACTTGAAAACTAACAGAGCCTACATGGCAAATAAAATTAAGGATGAACTACAGTGTAGTGTATTCTCCAGAGGCAAGAGTTATGTATAACTGGGCAACGAAGCATCTTTTGAAGACGTCTTTATTGCTGCGACCGAATTTCTACGGAAAACAAATTAACCGTTTGGAAACGACTGTTCCCAAGTCAAACAAAAGGTCGCCATGTTTGGTATGTGACGAAGCACGTACACCCCACTCTTATTTTACACAGAAAAGACAGCAAACAGACAAAATTTGAAACTCTCAGAGAACTTAGAAAGGTCGTAAAAACATAAATCTTACCGCTGGAGGTTTTATTTTACATATTCCAGTTTTCATAGCAATCGGTCTAATCTTAGCAATATAGCCCAATGGATCAGCAAATTCCTCCTCTGTCGGTGTGAAAATAGGAGCGCCTGGCGGTGGTTTAAAGTTGGTGTAAGGATCGTCATTCATTTTGAAAGGTTATCCTAAATCCCACAATAGCAAAGCATGTGTCAATTTCCAGTTGTCAAATCCAAATATTAAAATCCAAGAAAAAATATTCCAATTTTCAACGTGAAATTTCCTGTGTGTACGATGCCCTGCAACACATCAATAGATATCATTCCACATACAATATAATTCCGCATATGCATTACTAAGTCGATATGCGGATAAAATAAGGGGAGAATGTATTTTTAAATTCAACATTGTGTCAGAACTATTCCTTTTCTAACAAAATACACATTTTATATAAGCATCTAAATTGTGTGCACCAAACCGCGTATGAATTTATCACTTGTGGGGTCAAGTGATGTTCAACTGAATGTGTCAAAAAGTAAAACAACAAACAAAACAAATGAGAATTTACTAAAATTATATTCCTTGGTGAAAAAAAATTAAAATGTGTGTTGCCCACACAATGTCATTCATGAAACAATTTGGTTCATTTAAAAAGATTTGTATATTTTAAAAATTAAGTTAGCTCTGGGTACGCTTGGGGGGTTCAAAGGAGATTGGACGATTTTGTGTTCTGGAACTGTTCCTGCATCCAGGGCAAATAAGAACAAGTCACATTGGCAAATGGCCATCTTGGGTATTTTCGAGCACCTTGTGCAGTTTTTCTTCGATAATCAAGGGCCATTTACGGCCGATACCCAAAAGATTAACCCAATAAAGTGACGATGTGGCAGGAAACCAGAGAAAAAATGTGACATTAATGATATGTGGCAACAGAAAAGAGTTGCAAAGGGAAGGGTATGCATGAAGGGAGGTTGCCCAAACACGAACCTAAAGGCCCAAATAATAATATACTTTTTCCTGCACGGGACCGACAACCAAAATATATCTCCATCTCGGACATGGGTCCAAGTTTGGACCACATGGGAGATGGGAATTATAGAATCTTAACCGGTGTTCCATTGAAACAAATTGGTCCCGATTCTAGGAAACAAAGAGTTACGCGAACGCGGTTACCATCATGCAACATGAATAAAGTATGAAATATCGACGGGAAAATCGAGGAAAGTGAAAGAAAAGATAACCCGAAGATTGATTTATTTCACAACACTGAAAGTAACTCAATTTAAAGACTCGATCTTTCGAATCGACGGAATAGATTTGGTTCTAATTCTTGATCCGCATGCATTGATTATACGGCTCCACAGCACATATACTTACGGATATATTGGTGACTTGATTGTTGCGATGCAGGATGTGTTATTATACTACTCAAAGTTTGCTGAGCACCAAGTACATGTACACCCAACTACCTGTTTTACTTTTTAGTTGAAATATTGTAACGAAAAGCGTATATATTTTTTATTTAATTATATTTTTAATGATTTAAGTACAGAAATTAAGATTTTATTTGTGTTTGACATTATTTTTTTGCTTCTGAATACGATAACCATGGCAAATGGATATTATTGGAAAGGAGGAAATTTTTCAATATGACAAAAAGTTCACGGAGCGAACTGGTGTGGTTTCAGTATCGTGTATGAGACCCATTACTGTTAATTACAGCTTGAAAACGCCATCTCATGCTCCCAATCAGGTTCCTGGTGGTCCTTTGTGGGATGTTGTTCCATTCTTGGACCAGCATGGCACCAAGCCCCTGAACACTTCTTGGCTGGACTGGACGGGCTGAAATTGCAAGCTGCAACTCATTCCAGACATATGTTCGATAGGATTGAGGTCAGTGGATCTTGCTGGCCAGTCCATACGCTCAATCTCCTCCCTCTGTCGGTACTCCCCGACAGCATGGGCAACATGGGGACGGGCATTATCGTCCATCAGAATGAATCTATCACCCACTGCTCCTACATACAATCTGACGTGGACATCCAGGATCTCATAAATATACCGTTGTGCAGTCAATGTACCACATTCAAGGAAACGGAGCTCAGTACGTCCATCCCTGCTGATGCCGCCCAAGACCACGATTGGCCCTCCACCATAGCGGTCATGCTCAGCAATGTTGGCTGCATGGAATCGCTCTCCTGGTCTTCTCTATACCCTACAGTTAAAACTAGAAGTCCTGTCATGAAATGCGCACAAATAGCACGCCGATCTGCCCGTTAATCTACACGTTAAGACCATAGTAAGGGTATCAAATTCTGTACATATGGCCTGTGTACAAGCAATGTTTCAGAGTAACCCGGAGGTCCATTGGCAGAAACATTGTCTATGTTTGCTTTGAGGAACCAGGAGAATCTGCCGTGCTTTGGATGGTATTCGATATGGCAATTGCGCGCAATTCATACGTGCAATTAAGCCTAGATAAGCGCACAGATCGTGACAGGACTTCCAGTTTTAACTGTAGAACGCCTATCTGTGTGGTCTAGGCAGTACCTTGACTCATCTCGTCCATCCAACGTGGTCCATGGCCCATTCATATCGTGCCTGGCGGAGGTTCTGGGACCGCGGAATGCGAATATATGGTGTTCTCGATCGGAGACCACCTCCGTGCAATCTTGCCCGTATAATCTGCGTCGAAACATTTACCCCGGATGCATTCTGAAGATCACTGCGAAGCTGGATTGCTTTGGCAAAGCGGTTCCTACGGGCCTGAATGATCAAAAACCGGTCTTCAGCTGCAGATGTTGCCCTGCCTCTGCCACCACCATGGCGTCTTACTGGTGTGCCATACTGCTCAAGTCTGCCCCCAGACTTTGGTGATCACCGTATGTTGCACACCAAGGGCTTCATCAACCTGACGATGGGTAGCCCCTTGCTCCGCCATCCCTACAGCCCGCCACAATTATGCTTCAGACAAATGTCGTCTTATATTTGTATTTGCCATATTCAATCATCAAAATCACAAGGGTTTGTGTTCAAATGGAGATTGAATACCCTACACATGGCATGTACATGTAGACAGTAAACGAAAACATCATGAAAATCAAGGGGTACATGCTTTCCATG
This sequence comes from Pictodentalium vernedei, assembly GCA_031216915.1. Classification (NCBI taxonomy): domain Eukaryota; kingdom Metazoa; phylum Mollusca; class Scaphopoda; order Dentaliida; family Dentaliidae; genus Pictodentalium; species Pictodentalium vernedei. The sequence continues at coordinate 33,886,697 of CM062296.1, forward strand.
ACTGTCAAGAAAGCTAATGTAAACACTGGGGACCATCTCAATACATTCCTCAATCATATCCACCAAACATATCGCAAATATGTCACAAGCAAATTTCACAATGATGTGTCAAATATTTGGTGCTTAGCAAACTTTGAGTAGTATATTATTTATTGGTTGTAGTTTAGCGTCACCCCAGCATCAAAGTAGAGCTGTAGGTTAACCGAAACCGAACCGAGGTTTTTAGTTTTTTAAAAAAACCGAAACCGTCGACATCCCGTAATCTAAGGTTTTTCGTTTTTTATTAAATACTCTTTTGCAGCAGAAATTAACAGAATGTAGCCATCCCAGAGTAGTGAGAGTACCCAGACACTGCCATTTTAAAAATTAAAAAAAAAAACGCACTTCAAAGCTTTATAGAAAGCATTTTATTAGTACAGCATCATCAAAAAATGAAAAGAAATACAACGATTATTCGGGATCTGACCGAAAGGTCATTTATTAAATTTTTTTTTATTACTTTCCAAAGTGTGATTTACTGTGATTTCCGGGTTTGGTTATAAACGAGAACTTCACAAGTGAATTATGCGATCAACAATTGTGTCATATATCCGTGCGCGCAAACGAAGACTCTTTGCCGTTGGTGTAATGGGGATTTCAAGTGGGGGGGGGGGGGGGGGGGGTAAGCCCTTTACCTAGCACGACACTTGCAAAAGAAATTCTTGAATAACTATTATTTTCATGTTTTGTCTCAAAAACATAGGTTATGAACCCTCATTGGAACGAGCTGGACGAGCTCGTTCCAATGAGGGGTCATAACCTATGTTTTAGAGACAAAAAATGAAAAAATAATGAAAATTAATTGACGATTTTTGAGAATAGCGCTGGCCGGTTTTGGCCTTTACGTTAGGTAAAGGGTTAAATAATATAATTATCGTTAATAATGAAAAGTAATAAACAGAGTAATCGCTTGACTGGACTGGTTACGTGAAATAATTCATTCGAGGCGAGGGACTATATTGTAAAATACATAAAACGCATTCGCGCACTTGTGTTTTTACAACGTCCCTCACCTCTCATGAATTATTTCACGTAACCTGTCCAGTCAAGCGATTACTCTCTATTTATTGAATCAACCTCGATACAAACAAACTTTAACTACGCACTATCGTTTGTGCAAGTTCAAATACATGAATCTGGTGCACATTAGGTAGAAAAAAACCTAAACCATAAAATTCAAAATTGAAAATGAAAATAACAAAGAAAGAAAGCAAATAAATACGATATTTAGTACCGTACATTTTAAAATTTCTGAAAACCTACAAAATGTATTCAGATTTTAAAAATGTTTCCTTATGGAAAAAACAACAAACACTGAATTGCTACAGATTATAAAAAATTCTTCAAATTAATGTTAAAAATGAATTTGCAAAGTCGCAATATGTTGGCTTTTCAAAAACTTCAAGGACGGCGGAAGCATCCGATGACAGGGCGGGGCGGGTGTGTATCAAAAGGGTCACTGGACTCCGGGTATGAGTTTAGATGTATCATAAACTGCAATGTGACACCCAACAGTATTTACATTCTATATATTCATCCCTGTAGTGATACAGAGTGCCATCTAAAGCAGTGCAGGTGGCATCTTGTTCCACTTAAGGGACGATATACAGCTTTAGGAATCACCCCGCTGATTGTATAGCTTCTTGGTTTTGTGTTTATTGACCAAACTCTATCAGTATACCCAACTCTCAAAGGGGAATGGCATATGTAAAATACGTTAGACACGAATACGCGAAAGTGTCTCAGTTACAGTTCTCGGAAAGAAAAGTCTTTTACACTAGTGCTCAGTGGTCGAAAAAGGGCATGCGCTACCCCCTTGTCCCCTGGCCTCGGGGCAAGGCTGCAGCTCCCACTACACACCACCCCTCTTCCGACACACTTGAAAATATTCAGTTTAGCAGCAATGATCGGTATAACGATTAATGTGAACAGTACCGAGCGCCTACTAATTGCAGTTAAATTATGTGACTCCGTTATATTATGTAACTTAAAGGGATTAGCCTGAGAGTATTCAAATTAATTGCCGTACAAACCGTTTCCCTAAAATAGTAAAAGTTGCGACAGTAGAATAAGTAGAAGATTGGGAAGGTAGATTTATTTATTTATTTTAACGACAATACGAATTGTAATTTCACCAACACGCTAAAAACTAACGTGTTAAAAACTACACATGAAGTGCTGTATTTAACACTTACTAAGTGCTGAACTAGCACTTTGTTCAAGTGTAGAGAACTTGACAGGTGTTACAATAATACCACTTGACAATTGTAATGTGGCGACACTTGAAAGGAAACAACGCAGATGACGCGGATCAGGCTCGAACTCTCGAGCCTGATCCGCGTCATCTGCGTTGTGTCCTTTTAATTATGTACCCACCAAGCGCAAATCAAATTATGGACGATTCTGGAAGAACCACCAATGCTAGACACATGGGAAGTGCCATCCATTCAAGTTTTAGATGGCTGACGATTGTAATGTCTAAGTGCTTAAAGCATTGCTCTTTGAGTGTTAAAATCAAACCCTAAGAGTTAGAATGTGTTTAACACCTTGAAAGTGTCAGTTTTAACACTTTAGTTTTTAGTGTGAAGTTGCACATTTACTAGCGTACAAACCGTTTACCTAAAATAGTAAAAGTTGCGACAGTAGAATAAGTAGAAGGTTGGGAAGACAGATTTATTTATTTATTTTAACGACAATACGAATTGTAATTTCACCAAGTTGCACATTTATTAGCCTTTTGGGGACCATTTCAACCACCTGGATCACAGTGTCGGGTAATTTCAATGGTGATTGGGAAGTACCCGATGGGAACCGTAAAGTAACGGCAAGTAACTATCAGATATTTCAGCTTTCTAACCAATCACTAGGGGAAGTAGTTTTCGTTTCATAGTTTTTGTATCATCGTGTTCATGCATGCCAACAACATGTCACAGGTCTTGATACATCACGTCACGGGCCCATAGAATTAAGTAAATGTCTTAGTCAAGGAAATGGGATCGCGGTGGCTCAGTAGGTATAGGTGCAGGCTGCAAGACGAGAGGTCCTCGGTTCGAATCCCACCTGCGACAACCGCGTTGTGTCCTTGGGCAAAGCACTTCATCTCCATTGCCCGCGTGGGGGCACGGTGGCGTCGTGTACTAAGGCGTACTGCACGTCGATGGTGTACTTGTCTTCAACCAATACTAATCCTGCTTGTATGGAGTTTGTATGTTGGGAAGCTGACAGTTGCTCGCCGTTGCTCGGTGGTTCTCTCCGGGTACTACGGCTTCCTCCACCCGTAAAACTGTGCATAAATATGTGTCCTTAACCCTTTACCCAACGTAACGGCCAAAACCGGCCAGCGCTATTCCCAAATATCGCCAATTAATTTTCAAAATATTTTCATTTTTTGTCTCAAAAACATAGGCTATGACCCCTCGTTGGAACGAGCTCTTCGAGCTCGTTCCAACGAGGGGTCATAACCTATGTTTTTGAGACAAAAAATGAAAAAAATTAGTTATTCAAGAATTTTTTTTGCAAGTGTCGTCTGCTTTTCATGTTAGGTAAAGGGTTAAACACCAATAAATAAATAAATAGTCAAGGAAATACGAAACAATGCAGTAAGTGCGGCTAAATTTGACCTCACAACCTCTTGATTGGAAGCTTGAGGTATTCGCTTAACCCTTTACCTAACACGAAAAGCAGACGTCACTTGCAAACAAAATTCTTGAATAGCAATTTTTTTTCATTTTTTTTGTCTCAAAAACATAGGTTATGACCTCTCATTGGAACGATGAAAATATAATGAAAATTGATTGACGATTTTTGTGAATAGCGCTGGCCGTTTTTGACCGTTACGTCGGGTAAAGGGTTAACAGACACTGCTCTCGTAGTAGTAATAGTACTTAGCACCAGCAGGGGTGCCATCAGTAGCAAGAGGAGTCAGGTCCTTCGAGAACGAAGAGGAGTGGGGTAGTAACCACAGGGTCCGGAGTTGTTGGGGCCTCTCGCGGGCCTCCTATTGAGCAAAGGTCCGTCACTAAGTAGCTTGAATGCATGTTTGTATATAGTATACATATAGTCTACATTTGAAAACTAACAAATTTGTTATTATCCAATCGAGTATTTGTAGCTAGTTGTAATAGCACATTTAGTAGTAGTAGCAGTTGTACATGTAGTAGTATAACTTTTTAGAATTATTTGTATAAGCAGTAATTGTAGTACAGTAGTGGATTAGTCGGGGATGGCGACAGGGGGGCTGACCTCTCCGACAGAGGGGCTATAACATTTGACCTCCCAAACGAAGGAAAATGAGTGAAAATTGGTAAATTGGAGAACCAAAATAGAAGCAAATTGAGTATGTTTGTTGATTATTTAACCCTTTACCTAACCTTAAAAGCAGACGACACTTGCAAAAATAATTCTTGAATAACTAATTTTTTTTCATTTTTTGTCTCAAAAACATAGTTTATGACACCCCGTTGGAACGATCTCGACGAGCTCGTTCCAACGAGGGGGTCATAACCTATGTTTTTGAGACAAAAAATGAAAAAAATAATGAGAATTAATTGGCGATTTTTGAGAATAGCGCTGGCCGGTTTTTGCCGTTACCTTAGGTAAAGGGTTAAAGTAAACATATTATAATAAGATCGGGAAATATTTCATCTATAAAGCCAGTTTGACGAACGACATTAAGGAATTTCGTGAGAATCACTATTCTCTATCAAAGTTCCAGTGCAGCACGGGTTCGAGACTGACAAGACGAGATATCTACATGCGATTGTCGGAAATTTCTCGTGAAGTCGGGTTTACGAGACTCTCCGACGGACTGACTAAAAATCTCCGACGGGGAGGGGGGGGGGGGCTGGACCTCTCCGACGGGGGGGGGGGGGGGGGCTGTAGCCCCCCTCTGCCAACCCCCTGGCGCCACCACTGGGATTAATGTCGCGTTTTTTTAGATCATACATGTACGATAACACCTTTATTTGATGAATTATATATGAAATCTAGTCTATCAGATGAGACACATCGGCTAGTCAACTTTACCACACACGCTCTTCGCAACATCCCATTAACCCAACACAATATCATTTCAAATTGCTTTCTGTCACTCACAAACCTCCCCACAAAACAGACACACAAACATATACATGTATCCACCGTTCGCATGTTTTCGTTGAGATCGTTATAAAGCTCAAATTATTTTGCCGCTGATGAAATGAAAAGAAATACTCAAAATCAAACTTACTGTCTTTTATTTATCACTCACGAAGATTATAAAAAATATAACCAAACAGGGACCGATCAGGACTATTTAAAATACGCTCTAGCCTCGGAGCCTATTTTTTCAATTCATGCGCCAGATTTCAATTTACGGAGTCACACTGCTGTCTGTAAAACACACTGCAAGTATGTAATAGCTCTCATCATTTTCATTTAGTACACTATAGCAAACATTAATCTTCACTGTGGTTTCTGATCAAGTCTTGGCTGCCTATTTAAACCACAGTGAAGATTAATGCTTGGTAATTAAGACTTGAAGTATTAACTTAAGCACTCTACAACAATGATAAATGATAATCATATATATATAATATTTGTAAGAGTGTCTCTCTCGATTATCCATCAAAAGAATATCAAAATATGATCTGAGAAGTTACGCGCCAACTGAGAAGCCTATTTCTGATATTTAAGTGCCAGGTCCTGATGTTTCAGAACCAAATACGCACTGGCGCATGCCCAGGTCGGTCCCTGCCAAACAGATCAGCACTTACATACATGAAAAATATCATTTCTACGTTTTTTTTCCCGGCTCCGAATCTGACATATAATCTGGATCCGATAGAAGACGAGAATCTGAATCCGGAAAAATAGTTTGTCCACTATTTGTAGCAAGCGACAATCTCTAATTTCTGTTGGAAATTCCATGGTCTTGTCTCACTATAAAAAAGCTATATGCGCCTTAGATTATGAACTCCGTGAAATTTAAAATAATAGTGAATTTAAAATTAGGCTGATAAATATCGATCTTAATACATATTTTAACTTTGAAAATTATTGAAAAACAATTAAAATTCTTTGTTAAACATGGAAAAAGTGTTTCTCATTCAGAAAAGCACAAATTGAATTCATTCGTTGCATAATCTTAATCTGGATGAGAATAAAAAGGTACAAAACAATTTGTAACAGTTTTTTAAATGTCCACGTAACAATGAATAAGATAAAAGATTAGCATTTTGCACTGCTTACGATCTGTATCTGTACGTTGTAGGACCAAATATCGCAATCATTAACGACGGAACGAAAGAGCTTAATGATGTTCTTTTTAAAACAGCGACTTGAATATTTCAAGAGACGGTTCTGTCCTTGTTTTTCGGTCTTTCGCTTTTCGATCTGCCGCTTTTTGGCCCAGCGCTTTTCGGCCCGGCGCTTCTCGGCCTCTGGGTATGGTGCTTTTTCGGTCTCTGGTGCTTTGGGTAAGGCAAGGGGTGTTTCTTTATGACAAGAAAACAGACTGCATCTCTCAAAGCTGAAACGTCCATTGCAATCTAAACACCTTATGATCGGTTTAACAAGCACTAGGTTGTAAGTTTATACAGTCTAAACAGCATGTTTATCAGTTAAAACAAAGTCAACAAATCAATTTATTAAAACAACATATCTCTGAAATTACATTAATTAAATTGTTTTTCAAACACTATTCAAAAAACATTTAGTATAATCAATAGAATAAGTTACGTAAAAATATACAAATTATTCGGCTAAATATTTAATACTTATTGTCGCTATTCGGCCCCAAAGGTGGCGCTTTTCGACCCAACACGAGGCCGAAAAGTGATAAAAATACTGCTGGGGCCGAAAAGCAATTGTATTATGTCTCGTATGTTTCATGCCAATTGCTCTAAAGCTCATTTGCTGGATGGGCTTCGAGTCATTCGAGCAATGACTTTTCAGTATTTATTTATTTATTTATTGGTGTTTAAGGTCACATATTTCCGCACAATGGCTAATCATGACCACGACAGTTTACGGTGGAGGAAGCCGGAGTACCACCGAGCAACGGCGAGCAATTGTCAGCTCCCCAACATACTAACTCCACACAAGCAGGGTTAGCATTGGTTGAAGACAGGTGCACCATCGACGTGCAGTACGCCTTAGTGCACAGCGTCACCGTGCCCCTATATGGGCATTGTGGGTGAAGTGTCTTGCCCAATGACACAACGCGGTTGCCGCAGGTGGGATTCGAACCGAGGACCTCTCGGCTTGCAGCCTGCACCTCTACCTACTGAGCCACCGCGCCCCGACTTTTCAGTAACTGCTCGATAACTTCTTGGCTTCGTGAATGATATAGGCTTTTTGTTATACACAAGAGAGATAACTCTGCATACTGATTATGGAAAATCAAGCAATCTGATTGGTGAGTTACCTGCAGTAAAGTGAACTGATTGGCTTATCTGGAAAACACGAACAAGGGTACTCGGAATAGGGTCAGAACTATCCTGAACAGACCAGAAAATCTAAATATAGTAACAAAACTGTTCAAATCGATTGTTACTTATACTCTTCTGGATTATACTCCGATTCAATCGAACACGCCCTATAGCACTACATGCTACTATTATAAGCCAAAGTATGATGGTCCTAAAATGATTCGCGGGTAATCTGAGCCAAGTAAACAATTGCCGGGTTATTTTGTGATAATTCTGCGAATCGGGAAATTACTCCTATTCAATCGAACACACCCACCGAACATACCCCTGCCCTCTAAGAAGCCTTTGGGGTAAGATAGCAACCACGTGCTACCATAGAAACTAAGATGGCGGTCTCCAGTATACAAAATGGACGACGGAAACATGTATCACCCTAACAACACGTGCATGCGCACTAACACCTCGTATCACTATGGGAATGACGTCACGTGACTATGACGTCACATGAGATCCTGCTAATATGACTTGAAACATAGGAGACATATTACTAGCAATGGAGCCGTCACAATTGGGTTGCTCGAGTTGGTTTCACTCAAATAATGTATCCACGAAAAATGAGAGCCTGTATTGTTCTGCCTTTCCACTGGGGACTTTAAAACACCGTAAGTTGTTTTTATTTATTTTTTTTTATGGTGTTTGCAACTCATGAATCAAATCTTTTGGGTCTTCTGAGTCTTTAGGTGTTACGTATTAAGTAATTTTGTTGTGAAATCGCTGGGTCCGACCTTGCATCAACCTTGTACGTTTTTATTGCCGGTATCTTGTTTTGATCAAGGCAGTTTTAATTGTTGTGAGATTCTTGTCGATTAATGTGATTTCCATAAAAGGATTAGATCACACTAATTGCCATAGTATTCTGTGGCTACCATTAGATTACGTAACTTAAAAAAATTGCACTGTGAACGAGCTGTTTCTATAAACAAAAAAAAAACAACAAAAAAATCATTGGTTGCTTGGCTCACTAAGTGATCGGACGCACCTGCAAAAGCTCCTGATTGACTTCAATTAAGAGAATACTGCAATTCCTCAATGCAAGGCTTAGGAATACTTTGTTGCCACTGAACACTGGTTCACCCATCAACTGGAATGTCGAAGTTGATGGGGACAACGTTCAGTTCTCCATCAACTATCTACTACAACCTTACCTTCCATGAGCAGTGGTAGTACCTTTCGCGGGGCCCCGTCTTGCACCGGTCCACACCCGAGGACGCAGCCTGAAAAGGGCCGTAAAGAAGAACAGAAACAGAAGAGAAAGAGAAACCACCATCAGCCAGATGTCGGGATTTCAGGCGCATGGAAGCATGGCTTGCGAGGAGAAGGGCTGACACAGAGAAGTGGAAAATGTAGAGGGAGTCTGTTGTCCACCACCAACTCCACCCACACCCAACCGCACTTCCCCTAGGAAGTCGGAGAATGGGAAAGGGTCGGAGGAGGAGACTGAGGAGATGATGGACAACCACTCTGAACCCGACTCTCCAATCAGCCTGCGATCGAAACATAACTCCGTCGTCTCGGGCACTGACAGCCAGGAAGATCTGCTTGTTGTATACGCACTGGGAAGACTAGAGAGAGAACGACAAGGAGAGCTGGACAGAATCGAAAGGGAACGGGAAGACCAGGAATATCACAAACAGGTAACGCGACCGAATGAATAAATGAGGTGGCAATTCGAATATGTAACCCAACAAATCGTAGCGGCAACACAAATCGCACAGGCACGAACACAACAGCAGCCAACAACTCCTGATGCGGCCAGGATTAGACCATACCATCTAGGTCAGTCATCAAGCAGTCCACCAACTACACCGACTGCCAATGTCTCTCAATCTCGACCACCTCCTCCTGAAAAGAAGCAGAAAAGACACAACCGCCGCTGAGTACCCAGGCACTCTCCTCCTTTATCATGCCCAGACAAAAAAGACAAAATCGCTTACAATATGAGATGTTGGGGATCTGTTGGCCACCCCCACCCCACCCCCTTCTGTGGGACAAAGTGCAAAATAGAATGTGGAATCGAAATGTTTAGCGAAACAGTCCGAATCCATTGTTTTTTTCCGCACCGAAGGTGCGCAAAAAAACAATGGATTCGGACTGTTTCGCTAAACATTTCGAGAGCCTATCTGCTCTTAAGGCTTCTCATCCTCTTTCTTGGAATCTGCACGTAAAAGGTGAAAGCGTTCAACTGACAGTGGAATTTGTGGCGATAGAGAATCAGCAACACTGGTCCTCATACGAAGGAGGCAGGTCCAAGTATCAAGAAAAAGACCAAGCGCCAAGATGTCCGATGACCGGAAGATTTCAAGAAGAGGAAGCAGGAAGCTAAGGCAGAGAAGAAGACCAAGAAAGCCACTACCATCTCCCCATCTCCAACTCCTGTAACTCTCCTCAGCACCCAGTTGGCCACCCCCTTCTGGGGGGCAAACCGGAGGATGGAGATGTTATCCGTGCGGCGGGGGCGGAGATGGATATTGGCTTTTCAAAGTCTCTCCACTCTCTCTGGATCAAGAATCTTGGATGGATGTCTTTATCGGGACCTCGCTTGCTAGAGCTACATGATGCATCTGTGAAATCCTCCAAAAGACTCACAGAAAGGCTGGACAAAAAAAAAAAAATAAATAAAAAATAAAAACAAGAGAGGATGGCACAAACAGAAAACTTCCTTCGCGAAGTCCTTATTGAATCTCATCTAACCTCTACAACATCAACAATATTACTAATCATCAGCCATCGAGGTCGCCGACTAAGGGGAAACAACGCAACACAAATAAAACCTCGAAACACCGCTAATAACAACACCCCTGTCTTCTTAGTTGCACTACCTTTGCCTCCCCGCACGTTAAGTCTGTCTTGTACAGCTAAGTTCAAAACATGGCCGAGGCATGGAAATCGTTCACCATGTAAGAAGTCTCTGCAACATTTGATGTTCGAACTGACATTGTCGCATGTTGCCGTAACTAACTTGTCTCTCGGCAGCTCCCATGTGTCCAGCATTTTCAGAACTTTATCAGCGATACTTTCCCCTGAGTGTCTCCGGGAAAAGATACAGCTCCAAATCTAACACTCTCTTATTCCCGTGAATTTGAAATGAAATGTACAGTCAAACTGATATATGGATGCATTGCCTTAGATGTCCATATATCAAAAGTGGCACAGAAGTATGTGATGCTTTTTTCAAATAGTTTCTGCACTGCAGCTTTCCTATCGTCGTATAGTTTTGTGATCTCATTGTCCATTGTGCCACTCGAAGGAACGACGATCTTGGATTTAATGTGTAAGATTACTGTAGAAATCCAGGGTCATTCACTATAGATACAGGCTGAATATCTAAACATATTATCTCAGCGAGATTCCGTTTACGTTGCGCGTATCGAAGATTATCTTTCTTGTAGTATTCTTCTGACCCGAACTCGGATTCGCCGACTGTAATTCCTTGTGGAAGCGGGATAGATTGGGATGATGTTGCAGTTGAGGATGTCTTTTTTTTACATAGTTCAACATTGACGTGTGTCTTTTGGCTGGCGGTTCAATCACTGTATCGAAAATGTCTTCATTTTACCCATCGGAAAACACTAGCTGCATCATTCTTTTCTGAATACAGATACCCATATACTGGGAAAGAATATTTTGCCAGACGCGAATCCCGTAGTGTCCTGTGTTTTGGTATCGTTCCTGTAATTGACACTGTATTAGAATTACTGGGGGATTCACTAATTTCACCAGATTGAGTATCATCGACTCTCTAGAAGGCTCCATTATTATTTTAAAATTTAACAACTGGTTATTCTATATTTTAAACAAACTACCGGTAGATAGAGTTGCGGAATTACAAATGATTTATTTGGAACCATCTGGCATCTTCCAACAGTCCAACACTCAAATCATTGAACGTTTGTCATGTGACATCGTCGTGATTGGAGATTGTTAGTTTGTTACTAAACCAAGCGCTTTCCAATCAGGGTATTCTCTGAAGTCGGTGGAATCAAAAGCCAGAGGCCGTACTCGGTAGTCACTGTCGTTTGATGTCACCGACATCAAAGAATGTATCTGACGAGCTTTTATGAGATCTCACACAACATGAACAGACATTTGAAACACTGTGTATTGAGTCTATTGACTGATGATTGGAGCTTCCGATTTCCGTACCAGATAACCCCAATGCTAAAGCTAGACATACATCTATGTATTAAAGTCTGCGAACCGGTCCAGCACCGCCATATGTGGACCGGTCCAATGGGGGTGTAGGGTCCAATGGGGGTCCAAATGGGGGATTAGGGTCCGCTTCCCTACTCCCCATTTGGCTTGTCCCGTCTTGGTGGCCTCAATGACTCTCTACAGTGAATTAGTACGTCGTTGTAACGAGTTTGCTAAGTCGTTATAACGAGTTAGTAACTCGCTATATCGACTTTTTAAGTCGTTATAACGAGTTTACTACGTCATTATAACGAGATACTAAGTCGTTATAACGTCTTTGCTAAGTCCTTATAACGAGTTAGCAAGGTCGTTATAACGACGTACATAACTCGTTATAACGAGTAGCTAAGTTATTATAACGATTTTATTTGTCGTTATAACGAGTTACGAGTAGCATACCACTCTCTTAAATGAATTTCTTGTTCTTTAGTAGTTACCTCTGGGCATTGCAAGCAAGAACGCCTTCTTCTACCCCTCTCTCCAAAAAACCCGGAAAAAACAAGAGACGACCGTCAGGAAAGGTAAGTTATTTTATAAAAAGAAAATGAAATTAATAAAAGAATTACCATATTTCATTTAATTAATTAAATTGCCAGATAAGTCTGTTATACATATTTGTCTCCAATAATTTCGTGTAATTATTCATTGAGATGCCTCTATTTGTTCTTTTTCAACGAATAAACGCAAAAGTATTACATTTTTATCAGATTTAATATAATTTAATAAACAGGTATTATCACGTGTTTCCAATCATTGGCAAGCCACTCCCCGTGTTGATAAAGCAAAAAGATAATAAACCAGTGGAATAATTGATGAACTGAGTATAATGCATGTGCCACGGCTTGTTTTCACTGTAATCAGAGAGGCCAACAAAAAGCAACCAATGGAATGACTGCGTAAGCCCAGGGAAACATGGGAACAAGATTATTTTTCTCTAATCCACATGAATCTATGCAATTTATAGAGATCAAATTTTCATCTTCTATTTAAAAAAAAATCAACTAATAAAATTGGTGTAAATGTTTCTGCCTTTTTGGAACAAGCAATGTATAGTCTATATATGATACCCTTTGTTTAAAAAATCGATTTATTGAAATACTGTTGGGTTCCTGACAATCTTTTTTAATTTTTGTTTTCTATTGGTCCACGTCTGGGGTCTTTCCCGGGTAATTTTTAAAAAATCAATGCTCTTAGAGGTTTTTGGGATCCATTAAATAAACTATATGTTTGTATTCACTCTGTCCACATTTTTAGTGGGAAGGTAGGTAGTGTCATTTACCTGGTTTTGATCAAAACAGTTTGTACATGGCCACTGAATATCAGTTTGCTGTCTATTTGCCTGTTTGTAGTCATCTATTGGTGAAGCCATCACTAAAACAACTCGACAGTCATTATAAAGGTGTACAGTTATAAAGATAAAGCCTGCTGGGTGAAATTGAAAACCTGTTTCAATTCAAACAATGACGAGACTAGACGTGATCAAACGTCCTATGGGTAAATATCATACCAATATGTTGATTAAAACAATGCTCACGCCTTCGTGTAATCAAACAATATGGCAAACTTTAATTCAATTAAAAGTAAATAATCATTGCAAAATTGTTATTAAAATAACGCCGACACAAGTAGTTATCAATTTCGTGGTGTAAAAAATAATAATGCGGAACTCCATTAAATCAAAGTGCCGAATCGACCAGACTTCAGGTGTCGAATTGTCCAACCCCCAAGTGCCGAATCACCCAATGCAGGTGCCGAATCGCCCAAGTCTTCGGTGCCGAATCTCGTGCCGAATCGTCCAGACACCCTTCCGTATTGGCGCGATTTGTCTTTGGTCCCGAATTGTCCTGATATCGATGGTAAAGTTATAACGACTTTATAAGTCGTTATAACGAGTTTGCTTCTTCGTTATAACGACTTACATAACTCGCGTTATAACGAATAAGAAAAACATTTCACACATGTTCTAAATACACTTCCGTTTGGCCCAACATGTCGGGGTACGGACGTTTCGTTCGCCACCCGAATCGTCCGCTTGCAAGTTTACCCAGACGGTCCGCCAGCGCGCCGAATCATCCGCTTGCAGTTTGACCCAAATCGTCCGCAAAGGGTTTGAAAATCAGCAAAGCATCGGATGGAAAATAACTTTAATGATATTTATTCAGTGTCATATAGCACAGAACATTAAATAATTGACCTAGCCTTTTTTTTAAATGTACAAAATAGCACATCGCTCAAACATGTTTCTTGACATAAATTCCTATTATGTATTTGTGCACAAATTTTATGATTTTTCATTGGCCATTTATAACAGTTTCCTTTAATTTTTTCCAAATTTTGCGATTTTTCATGGTTAAGCACGATGGTGCCTTTAAATGAATACTTGCAAAATTATAAGATTTTTTTCATAGAATGTAATATACCATAAGTTTTTATGCATTTCTTGGTATAGTTAATTTTTATAACATATTCGCTAATAATGCTGCGATTATTCACTGTTGTGCGCCAGTGGCGCCTTTCAATGAAAAATTACAAAATTATAAGATTTTTTATGGAACTTAATATACTTTAAAGTTTAAGAAGTTTTGCTGTCTTTAAGAATAATTTTATATAATTTAATTATTCTAGTTGATCCTTTCAATGAATAATTGCAAAATTGAGCACTGTTGGAGCATTGCAAATTAATGCTTGCTGATCAATAAATTAATTTCTACCAATGTTTATCTAGCTAAACAATGAATAAACATTAATCAGAGCCGTGTTTAATCATGTTGAAATTAATTAGATGGCTGAGTAGTTTATTGCGTTCTGGCATATCTATGTTCACAATCTCGTATGAGGAAATGAAATTTTAATGCAAGGAGGTACATTAAGATTTATTACAATAGATGATATACGATAATTTTTTTTTTTAAAATCACAAATAAATTAAAAAAATCATTCAAACTACAGAAATTCTAAATTTTCCCCCAGCTGACGATTTGGGTATAGTTGCAGCGGACGACTTGAGTAAAATTGCAGCGGACGATGTGGGTGTAATTCGACATGTCTTTGGTCCCGATACCGATGGTAACGGGCCGATCCGCCCCAAAGACGATCCGGTCTCTGCCGTTTTTACACCCAAGACGACCCGTCCCCAGTCGATCCGTCCCTAGACGATCCGGTCCCATGTACAATATAATTAGTTGTGCCACGTATTGCTTTGTGAGGGTATAAAAAAAATTTAAAAAACAATATTCCGAGATGAACTTTATTTAATAAAAAACATAACAGAAAAACACAAATAAATGGAGAGAATACAAACAAACATTACATCATAACAAGCATCAGTAAATTTTATTTTAGTACTAAGGGATGAACTTTATTTAACCATTGACCTAATTAACTATTTTTTCAGTTTTTGCATCAAGACATATCGTATAAACCAAAATTTTGAGACAAAAAAAGAAGGAAAATTGAATATTTTTTTTCAAATAGCGGTGTCCGATTTTGACCGTTATGTTACGAAACGCAGACAGATATCAGAAAAGAATCATTCTATCCCAGGACAATCAGGGACTGGAATAACCTACCAGATAACATAGCTACCGCCGGGAGCCTCGTATCCTTTAAAGCCTCCCTCTCCACTCAAGTGAAAGTATAATAAGAGAAAGAGAGAGAGAGATGGTGTGTGAGGAGAGAAGATGCGCATCCCTGCCAAAAAGTAGCAGAATAATCAAAATACTGATGGTGGCTACTATCCGGTAGAAGTAGAAAAAAAACACAAATAATTGGAAAATTCAAATGCAAAGAAACATTACATCACACATCATAACAGTTAGCTAAAAAGGAGAAGTTCGATCAGTGATGCATTTTATTTAAACTTTTATTCAACCTAACACACGAAGCAGATAACATTATTCTGGCATAACTATAGCGCTGTTCTCAAAAATTACCATTCGATTTTCATTCTTCTTTTCATTTTTTGAGTCAAAAAGATTTCTTATAACACAGTTAAAACATTTAAGTTTATACAAGGGTTGTGAATAGACTAATGATAGGCGTTAAGTAACAAGTCGTTAAAATACAAGTTTTTGTATTTCTATTTCATATTTCATATTTAATTTTGCCAACCAGACTACAATAAAAATATACTATAATTAATTGGGGGCAGGTCGACCACGGTACATGTTTGGGGCGGATTGGCTGGGGACAGATGGTCTGGGGACGGATCGTCCTTGGGGACGGATCGACTGGAAAACATGACGATGGTAAATCTACAAATAGTCTGACGGTGGACATCAGACTATTGGGAACATTTGGTTTATGAATGTTTTGACCAATAAAACTCCATAGCATTTGGAACGGGAATTAAATCGATCCTACAGTATACGTATGCCTATCACACCGTCGTTGGGTTGGAAGTCGTTCTTTGGGGGTTTTATATGTTTTGGTTTATTCTCTGCGGGACTGTGATTTCTTAGCGGAAATTTCAAAATGGCAACAAAAACAAACCACAGAAAGAGGTTCGACAACCATAAAATTTCTTTTTAAGTATAAGCAGAGAATCGAATAATTCCATTTATTGAAATCCATCCCGTTTATAATATATTTGTCTGTTATTATAGCTACCCTACAATTGAATAGACGATGCGACTCTTTTAAACTGTCCACTACATTTTACCGCAAACAAAATCGGCGTCGTCTGTCGTTGACGTTAGCCATGTTCGGACTTGTCTGTATTTCACTTTTCAGCCGTATAATGGACTTTCTATATTGCTAACAGGTTTCAGGTAGTTGCAAATGCTTTATAGACCTAGGTATCCCAAAATAAGATAAAGCTGAAGAATAGTGGTCGCGGAAATTTATTTTAAGGGGCTATAACTTTTAAGTGAATACAGGAAGAATCGGACCCTGGAAGAATCGGACCTTTTTGTGGAAGAATCGGCCCCTGGAAGAATCGGACCCCGAGTGGTTGGAAGAATCGGACCTTTTTTGGAAGACGGACCTCGGGTAGTTGACTGAAGAAATGGTGTGTGAAGTGTTCGCGCACTGAAGGCGCGCTGGGACTGAAGATTGAGGTACGACCCCCACCTCTCTTGACCACTCAATGACTATTTTAGTTTTCTTCTCTTGCAGCCACCAAGAAGTCGTCTACACTTGTAAAAGGTAACAATGACGATCAAAAAGTTATTACCTAATCATAGAGTTTTCAAGAAGGGTTGTGATAGCATATAGTGTTAACCAGTGCGCAAGGAGAAATGAATAGTAATAATCAACAGGGTGTCGGGTCGTTTCGCCCCAAATCCCATTCGCCCCTGGGTCATTTCGCCCCCATACCAGTTCGCCCCGGGTCGTTTTGCCCCAATTTTGAGAGTGGGTCGTTTCGCCCCACTTTTTTCCCGGGGTATAGGGTGGGTTTGATAAAGAAAAAAAACAGAAGTAGCGGTTGAAACGATAATTCAGTTTATTTTTATGTAGCGGTCGAGGTTTAAAGGCCATTTACCAACCAGCCTGGTTGGTACGGATCTCTTAGTCTCGTGGTAAATCGGTCGCTTTGTGTGCTAGAGGTCGACGGTTCGAACCCCGGCTCCCGCACTTATCTCTCCTCCTGTTCCATTTGGGGGCTCGTCCGATCCTCAGCAGTAGGTGGCACTGTGGGTGTTTCGACCGCTCTGAGGGAGGAACTTGGGTGAGATTCAATTGTGGTGAATCTCAAAAGAAGGGGAGAGTAGTGTAGCGGTCGAGGTATAAAAGCCATTTACCAACCAGCCTGGTTGGTCCGGATCTCTTAGTCTCGTGGTAAATCGGTCGCTTTGTGTGCTAGAGGTCGACGGTTCGAACCCCGGCTACATTTATATAAAATTTTATACAATACATCCAGTTTACAGTTGACTGATAGAAAATGCATTTGCTGTAATACAATGATCTTAAAATATAATCTGTCGAATCCACCAGATTTGCAACATCGTTGTTTATCTTCTAATCTTCAGGCAAGTATAATCTGCCACATTGTTATTTGTCTGCTATTCTTCGGGCAAGTATAATCTGCCACTTTGTTATTTCTCTGCTATTTTTCAGGCAAGTATAATCTGCCACTTTGTTATTTCTCTGCTATTCTTCAGGCAAGTATAATCTGCCATTTTGTTATTTCTCTGCTATTCTTCTGCCACTGTGCTGTTACTCTGCTAATCCCCAGGCAAGTATAATCTGTAAATTTTATTAAAATAAAAGCAAAAAATGCCTTGCCTTCACACCATAGGAGAAAATGTATTGAAATCGCAAATGTTTTTCACCGAGGGATATTTGAAGAGGAATGGGGAAACATACTAACGTAGGTTCCGATTTTAATACATTTTATGTTGATCAGGTTCTGAATAATGAAAATACACATGAGTTCAGGAAAATGCATCACAATTAATAACATATATACATACATATTTACGCTTGTGAATAAAAAAGGCAATCAGCCACACAATCAATCTCAAATAAACACCAACTGGTATGTGATTACTGTAAAAACAAACATCTTGACTGTTAACAAAAAAAACCCCAGTTCATCAAAGATGTTTTTGAAGAACCGATATTCAGTTTAAGTAATTTGTGTCAACTCGGTCCCTGTAGATTCAATCATTGTATCGTCTGCCTTCAAGATGTTAGCATGTTGTGTTTATGTGCTCCCTGTTATTCCATGGGTTTTCTATGAAAGGATTTACGTTTTTGATTCTTGGATTTTTTAAAAGGATGATTAAGGCGAGTTGACCTGGAACCTAATCGGCCACCTCTCTTACTCCCCGTTTCATTTGTTTGTTATCAAGGTGGATTTACAATAAGGTAAGACTACCCTTTGGGCTGAAAAATTACCATTGAAAATAAAAAAAAAAAAATTTTACCCAGGGTCATTTCGCCCCAATTCTGGGGGCGAAACGACCTGGGGCGAACAGGAAAAGGGGCGAAATGACCCGTGACCATCAACAGGGACAATTTGATATTCAGTTCAACATGGATGCTGCATCAACGGACTCATTTAACATCACTCGACTGGAGCGGGCCATGGTCTGTCTCTGAACTAAGAGAAGTGTAAGTTATTTCTTTTCCATTCTTTGTTTTCGAAATTGTCGAATTCCAAACTTGAAATAAATTGTACAAATGGAAAACGTAATGAGAATACACTATGCTATGTAGAGAGTTTTGATGATACAAATTGAAAAACATAATGGCATAATACACAATTCAGATAAAAATATGGTAATACTAATGCATTTGTCATTTCAGGTTTATGAGTGGTAAGTGTATGGAAGAAGTGTAAGAACTAATAATGACGTCGAAGGATGGCATCATAAATTGAACAGGAGACCGGCGAAGGCTAATTTGCCATTTTATGTACTGGTGACTCTTTTTTACACAGAAGCCAAAGATATTCCAACCAAAGTGAAGATGGTGAGCGAAGGAAAGGTACCAGAGGAAGAAGACACAGAACACACAAGGTCAATTGATGGAACTGTGGGAAAAATACAATAGAAATGCAATTTCCACCAGCAGCCTCAGGTTGTTGAAGGATTGTAGTAAGATTTTTGCCCCTATATATCTTTAATTTTGTAAATATAATGTCACTCATTTATTGTTATTGTTATTTATAATTGCTCAAAAAATGGTTAAAAAATATAAAGATATATATATGAAAAAATAAAAAGAATTTTATCTTCAAAAGTTCTTCTGTTATCATTCACTCCTGCTGCCCATGCTCAAAGAATATTACTCGAGGTCCGATTCTTCCAAAATTCACTCCTGCTGTCCATGCTCATCGAATATTACCTGAGGTCCGATTCTTCCAACTACTCAGGGTCCGATTCTCCCAGGGGCCGATTCTTTCAGGGTCCGATTTTTCCACAAAAAGGTCTGATTCTTCCAGGGTCCGATTCTTCCTGTTCCCCTATAAGTAATGGAATTTTGTTTATTTTGAAATTCCCACCTTTGATAATCCATAAATTCAAATTAAATAGAAACAATTTATACACCAAATGAAGGTTGGGCGATAGAGAACACAAAAAATATATGAAATCAACTCATAGAGTTGGCATCAGGCACCAATGGTTCCTGAAAGTCTGCTACCGTATTCGTACCAGAACTGATAAAATAATATTTCCTGAGAACAACTTGTGGGTCGGCCTAAACACCGGAATCGACCAAAATACCCCAGAATCCATCAAATGTACCAGAATCCTCATTTAATTTGTCAATTTCGAGAAGGTTTTTGATGGCTATGTGTCCGAATAAACACGTGGATTAAGACTTCGAGAACACTGATCAAAAAAAAAATACTATTCCGTTCATGTCTGTGATGAAGACATTTTGTCTCGGCGACAGCTTACCGCTATTTTCTTTTATCCTGTTATTATGTATGTAATTACTGTGATAATACTGCATTATGACCCCATCCCCACAACCTAATAAGCGTTTTTGTTGTAGAGAGAAGTCTGCAAAGCTAATGGTTCACAAGGGTCATGAAATCCTACAGAATGATGCATACTAATTTTGAAAGTTGGAAACGAATCGCCTCTTCAAATTCTTGAACCAAACAGAACAGTCAAATATACCCGTTTTTCATTTTTAGTGATTCCATTCGTCAGCTGCAAACATCACTTTATAAGGTGAACATGCTTGAAAATATTTTTTAACCCTTTACCTAACATGAAAAGCAGACGACACTTGCAAAAAAAATTCTTGAATAACTAATATTTTTATACTGTACCAATGACCCAGACTTAGCTGGTGCTAATCTCCATAATTCAGGGCCAAACACAAATTTTGCCCCCCCAATCCCCAAAATTTGCATCAGAAACCGAAAAATACATGTCCTATACGGCCCTCCATACATCGACTCCTCTGCGCATGCGCAGTGTCGAGGAGGTCCCGAAATTGGCGCCAATTATCATTCTTAGTTTGGCCCTCAAAACAGTCACACTTCTCTGTTATTTGTGCTTTCAAATCTCAGTTTTTATGATGCCAGACACATATTCATGAGTGAAATGGTGGAAATAAAGAGGATACATTAGGAGGAGAGGAAAATATTTAGTGCAAGAAAATGTTCAGGGCTGTAACTTAAAATTATTTTATGAAATTATTTCTAGTTGCCTTTTTTCAAGGCATAGCCCTGATGTTGTCATTCTTGCTATGAAGTACCATTGTTTGATCAGTGTTTCCTCTCTACCTTCCTTATTCCCCCCTAGCTATTCTCCCATGTTTTGGCTTAATTTTGTGTAATGTTTATTACTAAAATTTCTTGGGAGTTTTGGCTTCGTAGCAGATTTATTTCTGTTTTTTCCCCATGTTTACGTCCTCACCCTAGGGGTGTTTAGGCGTTTTGGTCTGCATCTACCATCTGATGTTCTACAGTTTCTTCTGTGGAAGCCTCTGTTTTGCATCAGATAGTGTTTTAATTGGTGACTGATTTCGGGCCATGTTGTTTCAGTGCCTGGAGTCATGTTTCCGGTTTGTTGACACTTTTGCTTAGGTTGACAACAGTTACTGCTGATAGTGATTTTTTGTCTTCTGCATCTCTTATTCATAGTAAGATACATTATTATTGTCCGTAAGTGTCTCATTAATTTTTTCAAAATGAATTTAAATTTTTGTCCAGACTTAGGCTTTTTTGGGATCCATTGGGCTCAGGGTTCCCTTTGGGAACTTGGGCTCTTCTGAAAAATTTTTTTTTTTTTTTAAAAATTTTTTCTTTTCAAATCATTATTTATTAATGAATATAATGGATTGTTGTATTATGTATCTTTATTTTCAAGGATTAGTGCGAGTACTTTGATTGTTTACATTTCAACTATGAATGATTATTGTTCAAATTGTAATAAGAGGAAGTCTTCCTATGATTCTCATGATCTCTGTATTAATTGTTCTCTCTGTACTCGCACTGATCTTTGTTCTGTGTGTTTCAAATGGGATGAAAAACGTTGGAAACGTGTGTCACGGTATGTTGTTCCTGGAGAAAGATCCATTCCGGTTCTTTCTCCTCAGAGTCACTCTAGTGTTTCACTCTCTTTTTCAGAGGAACAAGAACAGGGTGATGTTTCTGTGATGTCGTCCAAAAGTGTGCCTCCGTCGTCACATACAAGTGAAGAGCTAGCGGCAAAAGTGCTCATGGAGATTCGTCAATTCCCTGAAAGGAACCCGAAGGGGTTGACGTCTGCTAGCTCGACCGGGGTTGCGTCCATTCACCGAATGGGGCAGCACTCTGGTTCATCCGTTGCGGTCCAGCAGAGAGAGTCGGGTGTTGCGAGCACTATAAAACATCCACGTGCACACCCAGTGACGACGGAAAGGAGGATGGATCGGAGGAAGCCTGACAGTCCAGTGTTTAGCTTGTATAGTTCGACACGGGCTGCAAGCGAGAGAGGTCCCTCTCTCAGACAACAGCATCTGGGACCAGATGTTGTAGTCCGTAGTGTTAGGCAGTCGGAGCATCCGTCCGCTGCTCGGGATGCTCCGGTATATAGGCAGTCCGCCGAGGCTACCTATAAGGCTTCCATATCCTCTCAGCAGCACACTCGACCGCACCTTGGCTATGTGACCAGTGAATTACAGTCAGCTTCGCCGACCAGGGATTCCTCGGCGATCAGGTCACGCCATCCGGTAGCCAGGGATTCGAGGCCTTCTTCATCCAGACGTTCGCATAAAAGATGTATGCAGGATGCAACGTCCAGGGAGCTTCCGGCGGCTAAATCCAGTAAGACCGCCGCTCCCCAGGCCTCTGTAACGGATGTGCTATCACAGATAGCAAGGTTAATCGCAGCATCCCAGCAACCGTCAGAACCTCTGTCGGAACATGAAATGTCAGAAGATGCTAGGTCGGTAGGTTCCGCCGCTGGATCCGGTGCGGACGACCGAGATTTACATGATTTACATGAGGTCCGGCAGGATGGCGAAAGGGATTCTGATGAATTAGATATTTCCCTTTCGGAACAACATAAAATAGCCGTAGAATTCATCCGGTATTATCTTCCAGAAGTTGTTCCGCCAGACCAAAATGCTGCGCAGCCGGATAGGAGGGTGATAGCGCCACTGGACACCGAGTTTTTTAATCGGTTTAGGGACATTGTCCCGGAATTTCCATCACAATCCAGGAATGTCTCTCGGATTTTTGAGTTATTGAATGACGCTATTGATAAACTTGCCAACAAGACGGGCAGGTCAGCCTTCCTACCGGCATCTGCTCTACAGCTGCCGTTTATTAATCAAAGGAACAAGTTTGATACGGCAGGTCAGGGCATCCAGAGAGTTCCTCTGCGTTTAGACGACCAGGCTGAAGACCTTGATATATCCATGCCGTCGTCTATGTCACTTCCGTCGTCTACGATGGAAACGACGATATCGTCTAACAGAGCTAGTTTAGACGCTCTTTCCTACGCAGATCACCTTACTAGAGCGTTGTCATTACGCTTTGAAGGACCTGAATTTCAAGACGTACAAACGTCTTTAAGAGTTCTGTCCAGGGCCATAGCGTTTTCCACTTATAACTCCGCCCTTTCAGTGGCAAATCTGGAGTTAGCTCGACGTGACGCGGCCTTGGCTACTTCCACATGCGTGGACAGTAAGGTGAAAAACTCTCTTAGAGTCGCTCCGGTCTCTGGAGAGTTTCTCTTCAGTGGCAAGCTTTCTGATATATATGATAAATTAACAAAGAAAGCTTCGGACTCTCTGTTGTTTAAGTCTGCTTCCAAGAAATCGGAACCAGCAGACAAGAGTAGGCCAGGCACTTCCGGGACGAGCTCGTCCAGGGGAAGTTCCTATAGAGGTTCCTATGCGTCCTCTAGGTCTTACTCTAGAGACCGGCAGAGTAGCGACTCGACTAGGGGCCGTTATGCTGGCCGAAATAACCGGTCAGACGCCCCTAGGCCGACGGGGCGAGGTGCGGGTCGCGGAGGACGTGGTTTCTCCTACCGCAAGCCTCGCGGATCCAGGAAGTGATGGTCTAGACCTCTGTCGCGTTCCGGTGGGCGGAAGACTGTTGAGTTTCTCAAGCAATTGGGAATCAATTACGGAGGACCCTTGGGTTCTAGGGGTTATTTCAGAAGGACTAAAACTGTCCTTCAAAGGCAAGCCTCCGTTAACTCGAAGTCCAAGATGGACTCAGCTTCCGTCAAATTGTCAGAAAAGAACGGCACTTCTATCAGAAGTCCAGTCTCTTTTAACGAAGAACGCGATAGAGGTCGTAGAAAAACAGGAATCTCCAGGTTTCTACAGCCATCTTTTTCTGGTTCCGAAGCCAGACGGCTCGTTCCGTCCAGTGATCGACTTAAGCTGGATAAACAAGCTGATCGTGGCTCCAAAGTTTTATATGGAGACCATTCGATCGGTCAGAGCGAGCATTCGAGTGAACGACTATGCTGCGAGCATAGACCTCAAGGATGCATACTTTCACGTCATGGTACATCCGGCGTTCAGAAAGTATCTTCGCTTCGCTGTCCTAGGTGTTGTTTATCAGTTCCGAGCGATGTGCTTTGGTCTGAATCTAGCGCCCTGGGCATTCACTCGAGTAATGAACTCGGTAATGACTCATTTCCGAGCTCATTCGTCTGCGGTAACGTCGGCTTACCTGGACGATATTCTTCAGAGATACGGCAACGAGTTAACGCTTCAGAACGACATGCACAATCTGCTTCTATTGCTCCGACGTCTCGGTTTCATAGTAAACAAAGAGAAGTCGGATCTGGTGCTTTCCAAGTCATTTACCCACCTGGGAATGAGCTTTGAGACGCACAACAATCTCGTTCGTCTGCCGTTAACCAGAGCGAAATTAGTCAGTTGTTATGCTCGCTATTGTCTTCACTCAGACAAAGTGTCAGCGAGGGAATTCATGAGACTAATAGGTCTGTGCGGAGCTGCCTCGGATCTCATTCCGATTGGGCGGCTACGCACTCGTCCTCTCCAGGTCTATCTGACTCAGAATTGGAGAGTGAAGATTCATTCGCTCGAAACGGACATACTCTTGTCAAGCCAAGTGAAACAAGAGATTCAGACTTGGGCAGACATACAGTAGTTAACTCAGGGAGTTCCACTGCAGTTGCCAGATCCGAGCTTTACGATTATGACGGATGCCAGTCAAACAGGCTGGGGCGCGACACCGAGCCCATCGGATTTGAAGTGCCAGGGTCTTTGGGATCCGCAGTTTCTGAGCAAGCACATCAACATCAAAGAGATGATGTCGATTTGGCTTGCTCTACGTCATTGGATAGACGTGATTCAGAATGCACATGTGCAAATTATGTCCGACAATACGACAGTAGTTGCGTATATTCGGAACCAAGGCGGCACTCATTCCATTCCGTTGCTCAATCTAACGGAAAGAATTCTTCTGTTTGTACTAGAACATCAGATTCTTCTCTCCGTCCGTCATATTCCGGGTCGTCTGAACGTTTTGGCAGACTCCCTTTCACGGAGGGGTCGCCTGTTGCCGTCAGAATGGACTCTCAACAAGCAAGTATTCAATCAGATTTGCTACCAATGGGAACGGCCAATGATAGATTTATTTGCGACACATCTCAACAATCAGTTGCAGACGTATGTGTCACCTTGTCCGGATCCTCGAGCGTTTGCAGTAGACGCTCTCTCGATCTCTTGGGACGGAATGATAGGATATGCGTATCCTCCAGTGCCGTTGATTCAGCAGATATTGCTCAAGATAAAACAATCGCAATGCAAGATTCTGTTGGTAGCATCTCTGTCTCCACAGAGACCGTGGATAAATCTACTCAGGTGTCTGTTGTGGGACATGCCGAGGAAGCTTCCTCAACGGGAAGATCTTCTTTCGCAAGGGAAATCGCGCATCCTCCATCACAATCCGCAAGGTCTAAACCTTCACGTATTTCCATTGTGCAGTCCTTCTTGCACGGAAAACATTTTACAGGATGAGCAGTGGACGCGATTTCTAACTGCAGGAGGACCTCCTCTTCGCTAAACTATGCTGCTAAGTGGAGGGTCTTTTGTCAGTGGTGTGAGGATCATTCAGTAGATATTTATGATCCCTCCATTCCAGACATAGCAAACTTTCTAGTATACTTGTTTGATGAGATTAATCTGCAGCCTATCACCATTAAGGGTTATAGGTCTATGCTATCTGATACATATGCACATCATGATAGCTTGAGGATTGGAACTAATGTCTCTTTATCAAAGTTAGTTAGGAATTTTTCGATAAATAGACCTAGAACCCTTAGATTAATTCCGAAGTGGAATTTGGCCTGGGTTCTTCTTAAGCTAAAAGAAGCGCCTTTTGAGCCTCTTGACACAGTTGACTTCAAATTCTTAACATATAAGACAGCTTTTCTCTTAGCTTTCTCTTCTGCTAGAAGAGTTAGTGAGCTTCATGCACTATTTGTGGAGGATTCTCACTACCGTAGTGTCGGTAATGCTATTACCTTTACCACTAATGTTGGATTTTTGGCTAAGAATCAGGCTCCTAATAAGTATCCTGAACCTATTATTATTAAGGCCCTTCCATCATCTGATGGGCGTAGGCCTCTACTGTGTCCTGTTAGAGCAATACGTATTTACAGACGTAGGTCTGATTTTATCAGAAAGGGACGTAAACGTTTCTTTCTGTCTTTGATGCCTAATAGAAAGGATATTATGGTCCATTCTATTGCTAGATGGATTCAATTAACTATTCGAACTGCTTATGAAAAATTATCTTCTTCTCAGCAGTCGGCACTCAAGATCTCAGCCCATGAAGTAAGAGCTCTTTCTACTTCTTGGGCCTATGCTAATTGTATTGCTATTACTGATCTAATGAAGGCTGCATATTGGTCTCAACCTTCCACATTCACTAATTTTTATCTCAGAAATATTGAGTCCATTTCTGGAGACCTCCATTGTTTAGGTCCGTTATCAGTTGCTCAGAATATCGTCCACTAAACAGTTGCAACTATAGTTATGTAGGCTTTCTGTTCCGGCAGTGACTCTGTCCTGCTGCCCTCTTCGCTCTGGGGTATTTGACCCAGGGCAAGGGGAAGGGGGGGGGGGGGGCAGGTGTTCCCTTAGGTCACCTGCTTTATAGTGAAAAGCAAGGGAATACCTCCCCCAGAGTCAGTAATTCTGAGTCGGTACCGGGATGGTTTTAAAGTGTAAAGATAATGTTTAATCATCCATGTAATATTTTTAAAGTGTAGCTCGGTGTGAAGCATTTGTATATGTCATGTGTCAAACGAGCGTTAATATACAATCCTCGGACACTTTTAATGAATATAAAGAGTCTCATTTCTCTGGACTTCCTTTATGTATTGGCTTACCTTTAAAAATATTAGTATAAAGGGTTATACTGGATGTTAATAGAGATCATTGATTATTATGCTCAATTACTGATCGGTGTTGTGTCTTTCTTCTTTATTATAAATAGGAAAGATACATGTAAAGCCTATCTCTTCTTTTCTCCTGGAGAGGATATTCTATTATACATAATTGAGCTTATTGGATTTTCCTTTATGTCCTAGGCCCTCCAGCCTATTTACTATTCAGCTAAGTCTGGGTCATTGGTACAGTATAAAAATGTTAAAAAATTTATAGTAATTTATATATTTTTTATACTTACCAATGACCCAGACGGGGATGGCCCTCCCAGGAGTTGGGAACTCATACCTCCCCGCTGAGTACATAACGCTTACCAGGCACTGGTTGTAAGAATGATAATTGGCGCCAATTTCGGGACCTCCTCGACACTGCGCATGCGCAGAGGAGTCGATGTATGGAGGGCCATATAGGACATGTATTTTTCGGTTTCTGATGCAAATTTTGGGGATTGGGGGGGCAAAATTTGTGTTTGGCCCTGAATTATGGAGATTAGCACCAGCTAAGTCTGGGTCATTGGTAAGTGTAAAAAATATATAAATTACTATAATTTTTTTAACTTTTTTCATTTTTTGTCTCAAAAACTTAGGTTATGACCCCTCGT
Organism: Pictodentalium vernedei; assembly: GCA_031216915.1. NCBI lineage: Eukaryota > Metazoa > Mollusca > Scaphopoda > Dentaliida > Dentaliidae > Pictodentalium > Pictodentalium vernedei. The sequence continues at coordinate 33,914,327 of CM062296.1, forward strand.
TGGAACGAGCTCGACGAGCTCGTTCCAATTAGGGGTCATAACCTATGTTTTTGAGACAAAAAATGAAAATATTTTGAAAATTAATTGGCGATTTTTGAGAATAGCGCTGGCCGGTTTTGGCCGTTACGTTGGGTAAAGGGTTAAAGTCTTCTGTTGTGCTTTATCCCTTTACCCAATGCAAACGATATCAAAATTTATTATTATTTTAAATATCATTTTTTTTAATTTTTCAAAAAATTACAACAGAACCATATCATGTGACCCCTCATTGGAACGAGCTCGACAAGTTCGTTCCAATGAGGGGTCACATCATATGGTTTTGTTGAAATTGTTTGAAATATAATATTTTTTCAGCTGCTGAATTTTCATATTATGCGGGCGGATGCGGGCGATTCGTTAGGTAAAGGGTTAAAAAAGACATTCCCATGGAGAATCTGGGATATTTTTATACTGTACCAATGACCCAGACTTAGCTGGTGCTAACTCCACAAAAACCAGGGCCAAACACAAATTTTGCCCCCCAATCCCCAAAATTTGCATCCAAAACAAAAAGAAATCATGTCCTAAAGGACCTCCATAGTACGACTCTACTGCGCATGCGCAGTGACGCAGTCGTCCCGAAATTGGCGCCAAATATCATTCTCTGTTTGGCCCTTCATCAGTCAACATCTCACTGATCTTTGTGCTTGTAAATCTCAGTTTAAAGGATGCCAGACACGTAATTCTTGGAGAAAATGTGATTCTAAGGAGGATAGAAGGAGGAGAGGAAAAAAGAAGTGGCAAAAAATAATCAGGGCTGTACTTAAAATTTTTTGTTAAAATTATGTTAAGTTGCCTATTTTCGAGGCAAACGCCTCTTGTTGTCATTCTTGCTAATTGTTGCACTGCTTATTCAGTGTTTCCTCTCCCCTAACCTTCTAAAGTCCCCCCTTGCAATTCTCCCATGCTTTTGGCATATTTTTGAGAAGTTTCATTTCTAAAATTTCCCTGGGAGAGTTGCTTGGTTACAGAATGTTTTCTGTTATTTTCCCCATAGTTACGTTTTCACCCATGGGTGTATAACGTTTGTGTTCTGCATCTTCCATCTGATGTTCTGCAGATTCTCCCCTGGGAGTCTCTGTTTTGCATCAGATAGAGTGTAATTGAGGACTGATTCCGGGCCAGTTTTTTCAGTGCCTGGAGTCATGTTTTCTTCTGTGTTTACACTGTTTGTTTTCATTGGCAACAGCCTTTTTTGAGGGGGGCTGTTTGCCTTTGAGGTAGTTTATCTCATTATAAGATACATTTATATTATCCGAAAGTGTCTCATTAATTATTTTATATAATTTTAAAATTTTTGACCACACTTTGCCATCGGATCCATCGGGGCTCAACGTTACTTTTCAGCAACTTGGGCTTCTCTGAAAAAATATTTTTTCAAAATTATTTTGTTTTGCAATTGTTTTTTCATTTATTAATGGATCATGTTATTATGTATCTTTGTGTCAGGGGTTTTTGCGAGTAACTAGGACTTATTGTTGTTCCTTCACAATGAAAGGAACTTGTTCAAATTGTAATAGGAAGAAATCTTCCTCTGACTTTCATGATTATTGCATAAATTGTAGTCAGTGTTCTCGCATTAATCCCTGTCCTGTATGTGAACATTGGGATGAGAAACATTGGAAACGTGTGTCACGATATGTTGTTTCTGGAGAAAGAGCGATGCCGGCTCTTTCTCCACAAGGTCACTCTACTCTCTCAGTTTCTATTTCAGAGGAACCAGAACAGGGTGATGTTTCCATGTTATCTTCTTCAAGTGTGCGTCCGTCGTCACAATTAAATACAGAGCTAGCGGCAAAAGTGCTCATGGAGATTAGACAAATGTCGTCCGCTAGCTCGCCCGGTGTAGCGTCCATTCACCGAATGGTTCGGCAGCCGGGTTCGTCCGATGCGGTCCAAGAGGAAATTTTGGGTGATGCGAGCACTATAAAAATAATAGATGCACACCCAGTGACGGCGGATAGTGAACGAGAACGGAGGAAGCCTTTTAGTCCGGTTCCTAGCTCGTCCAGGTCCAGCCGGGCCGCGAGCGAGAGAGGCCCCTCTCTCGTACAACAACATCTGGGACCAGATGTTGTGGTACAAAATGTGTCTTTAGCGGAGCATACGTCCGTCGCTCGGGACGCTCCGTTGTATAAGCAGTCCGCAGAGACTGTTAAGGCTTCCTCTTCTCGCCGGCGCACACGACCGCACCTTGGCTGCGTGACCTCCGATATCTTGCCAGCTTCGCCGATGAAGGATTATTCGGCGACCAGGTCACACCATCCGGCAGCCAGGGACTCGAGACCGATGGACTCCGGACGTTCGCATAGGAAAAGTATGCGGGAGCCATCTGATGCGGAGCTGCCCTCGGCAAAGCAGCGAAAGACCGCTCCTCCGCAGGTCTCGACGTCGGACATTCTAGTGCAGATAGCACAGCTTATCGCAGCATCCCAGCAGCCGACAGAGACGGTGTCGGATCGAGAATTATCCGACGGCGCTGGGTCGGTACGCTCCGCCGAAGCATCGGGGGCGGACGACCGGGAACATCGGGAGGTCCGACCGGATGGTGAAAGGGATACGGATGAATTGGAGCTATCCCTTTCGGAACAACACAAAGCTGCCGTAGACTTCATCCGGCACTTTCTTCCTCAAGTTGTTCCGTCGGGCCAGACTGCTGCGCTTCCGGACAGGAGAATTATAGCGTCATTGGACTCTGATTTTTTCGAGCGGTTCAGGGACATCGCTCCCGAGTTTCCGTCGCAGTCCAATAATGTTGCAAGAACATTTGAATTATTGAACGACGCTATTTTTAAACTTGCTTCCAGGACAGGGAAAGCAGGCTTCTTGTCCGCAAATACTCTCAACCTGCCTTTCATTAATGCAAGGAATAAATTCGACACGGCAGGTCAGGGTATACCGAGAGTTCCTCTGCATATGGACGACGAGGCGGAAGACTTAGAGCTATCATTACCGTCGTCAGCTTCTATTCCAACCGCAGTGTTGGAAACAGCTATTGCGTCTAACAGAGCCAATTTAGATGCCTTATCTTACGCAGATCACCTTACGAAGGCGTTATCACTGCGTCTTCAAGGGGAAGAGTTTCAGGATATACAATCCTCCTTAAGACTTCTTTCAAGGGCAGTAGCTTATTCCACGTGTAACTCCGCCCTTTCAGTGGCTAATCTGGAGTTGGTTAGACGTGACGCAGCCCTGTCTACATCCACACTAGTGGATTCTGAGGTGAAGAACTCTCTTAGAGTCGCTTCGGTCTCAGGAGATCTTCTCTTTGACGGCAAGCTTTCCGCTATTTATGATAATATTAAAAAGAAAGCTAGTGATTCTCTGTTGTTTAGATCCGCTCCTAAAAGGTCGGATTCAGCAGACACGAATAAGGCGGGCACTTCTGGGTCTTATCCGCCCAAGAGAGGTTCCTATAGAGGTTCCGGTGCGTCCTCTAGCTCTTATTCGAGAGACCGTCAGGATAGTGACTCTCGTTCGGGACGTCCTTCAGGCCGGGACAATCGGTCGGACGCCCCGAGGTCGACGAGGCGAGGTGCGGGTCGTGGAAGACGTGGTTTCTCCTACCGCAGGCCTCGCAGATCCAGGAGGTGATGGCTCAAACCTCTATCGCGTTCCGGTTGGCGGAAGGTTGTCGAGTTTTTCTCAAGAGTGGGCGTCGATTACGGACGACCCTTGGGTGAGAGGAGTGATTTCGGAAGGTCTAAAGATATCCTTCAAACGAAAGCCTCCATTAACTCGAAGTCCAAAGTGGACTCATCTTCCGTCAAACCCTCAGAAAAGAGACGCTCTGCTATCAGAGGTGCAGTCTCTTTTAATGAAGAACGCGGTAGAGGTCGTAGAAAACCAGGAATCGCTGGGATTCTACAGCCATCTGTTTCTGGTTCCGAAACCAGACGGCTCGTTCCGTCCAGTCATAGATTTGAGCTGGATAAACAAGCTGATCATCGCTCCGAAGTTTTATATGGAGACGATTCGATCGGTCAGAGCGAGTATTCGGGTGAACGATTATGCAACGAGCATAGATCTCAAAGATGCGTACTTTCACGTCATGGTACATCCGACATTCCGAAAGTATCTACGCTTCGCAGTCCTAGGAGTGGTGTATCAGTTCCGGGCCATGTGCTTCGGATTGAATCTAGCACCCTGGGCTTTCACTCGAGTAATGAACTCGGTAATGATTTACTTCCGAGCTCATTCGTCTGCGGTAACGTCGGCCTACCTGGACGACATTCTTCAGAGGTACGGCAACGAGTTAACGCTTCAGAACGATGTTCAGAATCTTCTTCTATTGCTCCGACGTCTCGGTTTCATAGTAAACGAGGAGAAGTCGGATCTGGTGCCGTCCAAGTCATTCACTCATCTGGGAATGAGCTTCGAGACGCACAACAATCTCGTTCGTCTGCCGTTAACCAGAGCGAAATTAGTCAGTTGTTACGCTCGCTATTGTCTAAATACAGACAAAGTCACAGCGAGAGAATTTATGAGACTGATAGGTCTGTGCGGAGCCGCTGCGGATCTCATTCCGATGGGACGGCTACGCACACGGCCTCTTCAAATTTTCTTGACTCAGAATTGGAGTGTGAAAATTCATTCGCTCGATGTAGACGTTCTCTTGTCAGATCAAGTGAAACAAGAGATTCAGACTTGGGCAAACATTCAGTGGTTAACTCAAGGAGTTCCGCTGCAGTTGCCGGATCCGAGTTTTACCATTATGACGGATGCCAGTCAAACAGGTTGGGGTGCATCATTAATCCCAACGGATTCGAGATGCCAGGGTCTTTGGGATCCGCAATTCCTGTGCAAGCACATAAACATCAAGGAAATGATGTCAATTTGGCTTGCGTTACGTCACTGGATGGACATTATTCACGATGCTCATGTCCAAATCCTATCCGACAATACGACAGTAGTGGCGTATATACGGAATCAGGGAGGCACTCATTCAGTTCCGTTGTTCAATCTAACGGAAAGAATCCTTCTGTTTGCATTGGAACATCACGTTCTTCTTTCGGTCCGTCACATACCGGGTCGTCTGAATGTGCTAGCAGACTCCCTTTCTCGAAAGGGTCGCTTGTTGCCGTCGGAGTGGACTCTCAACAAACAAGTATTCAATCAGATTTGCTACCAATGGGAACGGCCAATGATAGACTTATTTGCGACACATCTCAACAATCAGTTGCAGACGTATGTGTCCCCGTGTCCGGATCCAAGAGCATTTGCTGTAGACGCTCTATCGATCCCTTGGGACGGAATGATAGGATATGCGTATCCTCCAGCGCCGTTAATTCAACAAGTATTGCTAAAGATAAAACAATCTCAATGCAAGATTCTGTTGGTAGCATCTCTGTCGCCACAGAGACCGTGGATAAATCTACTCAGGTGTCTGTTGTGGGACCTACCGCGGAAGCTCCCTCCACGAGAGGATCTTCTTTGGCAGGGGAAATCGCGCCAACTGCATCACAACCCGCAAGGTCTCAACCTTCACGTTTTTCCGTTGTGCGGTCCTTCTTGCATGGCAAGCACTTTACAGGACGAGCAGTGGACGCGATTTCTAACTGTAGGAGGACCTCCTCTTCGCTAAACTATGCGGCTAAGTGGAAGGTTTTCCGTCGTTGGTGTAGGGATCATTCTGTTGATATATTTGATCCCTCTATACCAGACATTGCTAACTTTCTAGTATACTTGTTTGACGAAATCAAACTGCAACCGGTTACTATAAAGGGTTATAGATCTATGTTATCTGATACCTATGCACATCATGATAGTTTACAAATTGGATCTAATGTCTCTTTATCGAAATTGGTTAGAAACTTTTCGATAAATAGACCCAGAACTCTTAGATTAATTCCTAAGTGGAATTTAGCTTGGGTTCTCCTTAAATTGAAGGAAAAGCCATTTGAACCTCTTGGGACAGTAGATTTCAAATTCTTATCTTATAAGACAGCTTTTCTCTTAGCTTTCTCTTCTGCCAGAAGAGTCAGTGAGCTTCATGCACTATCGGTGGATGATTCTCATTATCGTAGTGTTGGGAACACTATCACCTTCACTACTAACGTCGGTTTTTTAGCTAAGAATCAGGCTCCTAATAAATATCCGGAACCTATTGTTATTAAGGCTCTTCCGTCTTCAGACGGGCGTAGGCCTTTACTCTGTCCTGTTAGAGCACTACGTATCTATAAACAGAGATCTCAGTTCATCAGAAAGGGACGGAAACGTTTCTTTCTGTCTTTGATGCCTAATAGAAAGGACATTTCAGTCCATTCTATTGCTAGATGGATTCAGTTAACTATCCGTACTGCGTATGAAGATTTATCTTTTTCTCAGCAGTCTGTGCTTAAGATTTCTGCTCATGAAGTAAGAGCTCTTTCTACTTCCTGGGCTTATGCTAATAGTGTTGCTATTACAGATTTAATGAAGGCTGCTTATTGGTCTCAGCCATCCACATTTACTAATTTTTATCTCAGAAATATTGAGTCCATTTCTGGAGACCTGCATTGTTTAGGTCCGTTATCTGTTGCTCAGAATGTCGTCCACTAAACAGTTGCAACTATAGTTATGCAGGCTTTCTGTTCCGGCAGTGACTCCGTCCGGCTGCCCTCTTCGCTCTGGGCTATTTGACCCAGGGCAAGGGGAAGGGGGGGGGGGGGGGGGGGGGGGCGGGTGTTCCCTTAGGTCACCTGCTTTATAGTGAAAAGCAAGGGAATGCCTCCTCCAAGACAGTATTTCTGAGTCGCTTCCGGGATGGTTTTAAAGTGTAATATTAATGTTTAATTTCATTCATGTCTTATTTTTAAAGTGTAGCTCGGTGTGAAGCATTTGTATATGTCAAGTGTCAAACGGGCTTTAATATACAATACTCGGACACTTTTAAATGATTATAAAGAGTCTCAATTCTCTGGACTACTTTATTTATTGGCTTGTTTTAAAAATAATTAGTATAAAGGTTATACTGGATATTAATAGAGAACATGAATGTTATTGTGCTCAATTATTAAGGGTAGTGTATCTTTCTATTTTAAATATTAAATAAGAAAGATACATGTAAAGCCTAATACTCCTTTTCTCCTTAAGGGGTTACCTCTTTATTTTATAATTGAGCTTATTGGATTTTCCTCTATGTCCTAGGCCCTCCAGCCTGTTTACTATTCAGCTAAGTCTGGGTCATTGGTACAGTATAAAAATGTTAAAAAATTTATAGTAATTTATATATTTTTTATACTTACCAATGACCCAGACGGGGATGGCCCTCCCTGAGTTGGGAACTCTTGCCTCCCCGCTGAGTACATAGCGCTGACCAGGCACTGCCAGTAAGAATGATATTTGGCGCCAATTTCGGGACGACTGCGTCACTGCGCATGCGCAGTAGAGTCGTACTATGGAGGTCCTTTAGGACATGATTTCTTTTTGTTTTGGATGCAAATTTTGGGGATTGGGGGGCAAAATTTGTGTTTGGCCCTGGTTTTTGTGGAGTTAGCACCAGCTAAGTCTGGGTCATTGGTAAGTATAAAAAATATATAAATTACTATAAATTTTTTAACATTTCGAGGGTATTCCGGATGTTTTGGGGGATTCTGGGAGATTTGTGGGATTCTGGGTATTTCGGTCTTTAGGGTGACCGCAACTTGTGACCAAATGTGCTTCACATATTCAAGAACAAAGCTTGGGCATCAAAATTCTTCAAAACACAGCAACAGAGCTGCATGGGGGTAAATTCTCAAAGTGTTTGTTTTGTTTACATATATTCTTACTTTCAATTTCCAGTCTACGTCATCCGACGGGAAAAGCATCGAAAAACAACGCCGTCCAAAATCAAATAATGAGAAAGATCGCCTGAATGCATCATACTATCATTATATATAGACTGCAAAGTTGCCATATTTATTGCAAGGTATCATGACACCTGGTGAAATTTTTTAGAATTACGATTTTGTTTTTTTATGGAAATTCGTGGTATCGAGTGATTTGCACATGTTCGTTGAACATCAAATCCATCTTCAATAAAAAATGCAGAGAGTGTTGTCCTTTTCCCAAATGCAGTCCCATCGCTGCATTTGAATGTGTTTTGAATGCCTAGCTTTGTTCTTGGATATGTGAAGCACATTTGGCCACAAGGTTGTTCTCATGAAATATTATTTTATTATCAGTTCTGGTACGAATACGGTAGCAGACTTCTAGGAACCAGTGGTGCTTGCTGTCAACTCCATGAGTTGATTTCATATATCATTATATCCCCTATAATTGCAACTAGGTGAATGTCATAAAACAGGTTTTTATACGACCGCTCATATTATTAGCGCTCCATATTATGGTATGCTAATGTCTGTCTGTCTGTTAACTTTTGTTTGTCCACGCGATAACTTGAAAACAATACATCCAACAGATACTGTTTCTTTATGGTTGATTTGTCATGACTAGAGGATGGTTCTTTTCGATAACCAGCATTCTGGCATATCCAATATGGCACCACGGCAGCCATCTTTGATTTTCATTGACTTTTGATTGTCCATGTGTTAACTTGAAAACTGCAGATTCAACAGATACAGCTTTTTTATGGTTGATTAAGCATGACTAAAGGATGGTTCCTTTTCGATAACCAGCATTCTGACACATCCAGTATGGCCACCATGGCAGCCATCTTGGATTTTCAGGGACATTAGATTGTCAATGTGATAATCGAACAGATGCTGTTTTTTATGGTTTATTAGTCATGACTAGCGCAATTTCTTCATAGGCGGCTATATATTGATCCCCCGCCTGGCAGTTCACTTGTTTTTATGTTTATCAAAGATGAACCTAAACAATGAAAGGTGGATGACATCATGGCATTGACGCATTGCATGATTGGCAATGATTGCACAAGGTTTTCACAACTGGGATTATGATAGATAGATTAATTACAGTTGAATTACTTCAATAATGCATATTTTTTGGATAATTTGCGAAAATTCACAGGCTAGCGTATAATAAAATAAAAAATTATCAAGACCAAATCAAGAAAAAGAAATGGAAATAGCATTTGAGATTCAGTGTTCTCACATTTTTAGCTCAACTTTGACATAGTAAAATTTGAGGTTATGCCATGTCCCGTTGTCTGTCTGTCCATCAACAATTCAATATGGCTCGGGCTAGAGGCTGTATTTATGAACCGATCTTTACAAAACTTCTTGGGTACCTTTGTTTTCACCGTGGGACGAGAACGAGTGTTTTTGGGTGCGGTTCGAAATTCAAGATGGCCACCAGCAGCCATTTTGTACCAAAGTTTGTGCAATCAGTTTTTTTGTACAGAACTTCTGTATGAAAGTTCTGATTTGAATACATTTTTGTATGAATGTTTAGTAACATAGAATACATCTCATACAATACAGGGTTTTTTCTCGTGCAGAAATTATGCAAGTTAGATGAACTTTGATTTATTCAGTGCTACTTATACACAATAAGTACACATGTCAATACAGCTTGGGCTAGAGGCTGTATTTATGAACTGATCTTAATGAAACTTCTTGGGTACCTTTGTCATCACCTTGGGATGAGATCAAGTGTTTCTGGGTGTGGTCCAAAATTCAAGATGGCTGCCAGTGGCCATTTTGTACCGAAATTAGGTACAATCAGTTTTTTGTTCACAACTTCTATATGGCTCAGGCTAGAGGCCATGTATATGAACCGATCTTTACAAAACTAGTGCAATCAGTTTTTTGTACAGAACTTCTGTATGAAAGTTCTAATTTGAATAAATTTTTGTATGAATATTTAGTAACATGGAATACATCACATATAGTACAGGGTTTTTTTCTCATGCAGAAATTATGCAAATTAAATGGACTTGGATTTATTCAGTGCTTCACAGTAAGTTACACATGTCAATATGGCTCGGGCTAGAGGCTGTATTTATGAATCGATCTTCACAAAACTTCTTGGGTACCTTTGTTATCACCTGGGACAAGAACAAGTGTTTTGGGGTGAGGTCCAAAATTCAAGATGGCCATTTTGTACCAAAATTAGGTACAATCAGTTTTTTGTACAGAACTTCTATATGAAGGTTTTGATTTGAATAAATTGTTGAATGAATGTTTAGTAATACGGAATACATCGCATATAATACAGGTTTTTTTTCTTGTGCAGAAATTTTGCAAATTAGATGAACTTTGATTTATTCAGTGCTACTTATACACAGTAAGTGCACATGTCAATATGGCTTGGGCTAGAGGCTGTATTCTGGACCGATCTTCACGTTACGAAATTCAAGGTGGCTGCCGACGGCCATTTTATACTGAAATTAGGTGCAATCAGTTTTTTGTACAGATCTTCTAGGACTACGTTTGTTATCATCATGGGATGATAAATATTTTTGGGTTCAGTCAGACCACTCAGGGGGGGTCAAAAAGGGAAATAATTAAAAATCTTTTCCAAAAACACCATGAGCTCTGTCAAACAAGATATAATAGATTAAATGCCTGTTTTGGATGTACTGAGGCCAAAAACAAAGAAAAACTGGGGAGAGTCAAGGTAATTTCACAACAGGTTACAAGATTTTTTAATCAATTAAAAAGAGTTTACTCTATAACCTATATTCAATTAACAGGTCAAATTAGTACTGGAGGTATGGTAAATGGTTTTGTGTTGAGAAATTATTTTCAATTAACAGGGTTATTCAGTTAAGAGATATCCAGTTAAGGGGGCTCCACTGCACATTCCTTTTTGGCCTCTCTGTATGTAAAAAGCAGCCAAATGATTAGTTGAAATTTTTCTTTCTTTCTGATTTTGTCAGTTCATAAAAAAAAATTTGATTTTAGTGATGCATCTTTCCATTAACCCTCTACCAATGAATTGTCTGCTGGTGTAATCATAAATTGAACAGCTGAAAGCAGGGCTCAAAATTTTCACAAATGTCTACCTGTCCAAGGAGACAGGTAGTTTTTATTTGTACCTGTCTCCACCTGAACATGTTGAAGGGCAAACATAATGTGCCAAAGGCACAACCAAAAGGCCGTAGACATGAGGTGGGGGGGGGGGGGGTGCGAGTATGGGGGTGGGGGGTCTACATTTCTATCAATGGAGGTTTGGGCCTGAAGAAAATTATGGTAATTCCATGCTTTGAAATTAATTCTGGTGCCTATTGGTAGTCATGATTTGTATAAATTGTACAATTTGGAGGTACAGTGGAACCCACTTAATTCAATATCTCTTAATTGTATATCCCTGTTAATTGAATATAATTTTCAAACACAAAACCATTTACCATACCTTCAGTACAAATTTGATCTGTTTATTGCATATGGGTTGTAGAGTACACTCCTGATAATTGTATATAAATTTTTGTAATATGTTGGAAAAATTACTGTGACACGCACCAAATTCCCCTTATTTATCAACCTTTTTGGCCTCACTACATCCAATACAGGCATTTATTCTATTGTATCTTGTTTGACAGAGCTCATAGAGCTCTGTCAAACAAGATATAATAGAATAAATGCTCAGTTTACCTCCAGAACACAGGAAACTGACCAAATCCCTGTTAATTGTATACTCCTCTTAATTGAATAATTTTCACTGGCAAAATGAATATTCATTTAAGAGGATTCTACTGTACTGTAATGCCATGTTTTATAGCACAAATATAGGGTGGTACAAATCCTACTAGTGCGTGTCACAAGCGACAGGTGAAAAGAATTCTAGCCTGTCACATAGAAATTCTACCTGTCTGAGACAGGTAGACAGGTGCACATTTCGAGCCCTGGTTTAAAGAAAAAAAGATTTTAAAATCGGCTGTGATGGCTGCACAGGCACGTGACCTAAATTTGTTTAGCACAGTCTACAGTTCATATTTATGAAGTGTTTTCATTGTAACTTGGAAGGATAATTCGGTATGATGTCTAGATGAGACTTTATTTTGATCATGATTAGCCAGCCATTACTGCTGCCTGGTCATGTGACCTAGATTCCTTTAGCACTGTCTACAGGTTGTTCTTATGAAGGGATTTCATTGTAACTTGGTATGATATCTGGATGAGACTCTTCTATTTTGGTCATAATCAGTCAACCGTGACCGCAGAACCATCACGTGACCTAGATTCCTTTAGCAAAGTCTGTGAGTTATATTTATGAAGGGATTTTATTGTAACTTGGTAGGGTGACTCCTTTTGGAATGATTTTACTGTAACTTGGTAACTTTGGTTGACATACATTAACTGTGAGGGCCACATTAACCCAGGCCTCAGTTCTTTAGTACAGTCTAGACCTCAATTATTCTTATTGAAAACATAGCATACAGGGAACAGAAGTTAATATATTCTCAATTATCACAGTTCTTGTCTTATTTTATAATCCTTTCATAAACATTGAACATTATCCTTTTCATGACACACTACACACAGTAAAGTTAAGCTACAGTGTCATTGACACTTTCATTAGGTTATTGTGTCAAAGGTAAAGGTCACAGTGACCTACAATTTAAAGTTTTATCAGTCAGAGTTGGTTACCACTCTCTAATTAAAATGTTGTATGCCTGATCAAAACCAAACTTGGCATGTGGATCGGGCATAATAAGAGGAAGAACCCTATGTATTTTTTTTTGGTCATTATGCCAAAGGTCAAGGTTGCAGTGACCTTGAACTTAAAATTTTATCGGTCCCGATCGAAACCAAACTTGACATGTCATCAAATACAGGTAATCTTATCTGTATTATTTGAGTAAATAATACCAACAGTGGCTGTGTTAATTTAATGTAATATATTATCAAGGCTACTCTATCATGGTTATTTTTCTGGGAGTGGGGTGATTGTCCACCCCTGGCAGCTACATCTAGTTGTTCATAACCACTGGGGGGCGCGGTGCCTCAATTGGCAGAGGTGCAGGCTGCAAGCCGAGAGGTCCTCTGTTAGAATCCCACCTGCGGCAACCGCGTTGTGTCCTTGGGCAAGACACTTCACCCTCATTGCCCACGTGGGGACACGGTGACGCTGTGTACTAAGGCGTACTGCACGTTGATGGTGCACTTGTCTTCAAGCAATGCTAACCCTGCTCGTGTGGAGTTGGTATGTTGGGGAGCTGACAGTTGCTCGGTGGTTCTCTCTGGGTACTCCGGCTTCCTCCACCCGTAAAACTGTCACGGTCATGGTTAGCCATTGTGCAGAAATATGTGACCTTAAACACCAATAAATAAATTATATAATATCATAACCACTGAGGACAATAACTGTGATCATGGACTTTACACAGTAATCAACCGTTATCCCCATGGGAACCCTGGGAAGTGAAGCAGTGCTTGTTTACTGTGGTAAACAAGCTCTGTTTTGCTGGTAAAATAGGACCCTGTAACCTGGTATGGAAGTCCTCTGAAATGGGCAACATGAGTATTAACGATCTGCTTGGCTTGACTTTAACACCATACATGTATTATGGTCATGATTAGCCATTGGCTGTGCAGAGGTATATGATCTTAAACACCAATAAATAAATAAATCAACCTTTCATATTTTACAGCTTGATAAAGTCCAAGGGGCCAAATATCTATGAACACTCAAGTAAGTACACCGGAGCCCACTTGATTGGAAATCTCTTAAGTTCTTAACTAAATAACCCTGTTAATGGAATATAATTTCCCAACACAAAACCATTTACCATACCTCCAGTACAAATTTTACCTGTTAATTGAATATAGGCTATAGAGTAAACTCCTGTTAATTGAATAATAAATCTTGTAACATGTCGAGAAATTACCCTGAATCTCCCCAGTTTTCCTTTGGTTATAGACCTATTTGGCCTAGTACATCCAATATAGGCATTTAATCTATTATATCTTGTTTGACAGAGCTCATGGAGCTCTGTCAAACAAGATATAATAGAAGAAATGCTAAGTTCATCTCTAGAATACAGGAAAGTGACACAATCCCTGTTAATTGAATACTCCTGTTAATTGAATAACTTTCATTGGCAAAGTGTCTATTCAATTAACAGGGTTCCACTGGATTACTTTTTGACGTTTCCTTCTGCACAACTTAATATGACTAGTTTCACTAATATGACTAGTTTCATTAGTCAAGAGAAATCAAGAGGAATGGAGCGTCCTCCCAGTAGACCGAAGAGGGATGCATTTGAATTTAATGCTTTGCTAAATGTGACTTGATACTTGCGTTATAGTTATCATAAAGCCATAGATGCTGAAAGTGACCTTAAACAGACATAAATAATAAATAATAATTATCGCCCAGTGCTACTCTCAAAAATTGCATTTATGCTTAATTTTTTTTAGAGGATGGGTCAAAAACATAGCTTGTGTGATCCCTTATTAGAATAAGCTAGAACAGAGGTGGAAGAAGCTATGTTTTTGAGGCAGAAAAATGCAAAAACTTTCAGTTTGTTTGTTTGTCTGTTTATTTGGGTTTAATATGACTAGTTTCTTTTTTCATTAGTCCAGAGAAATCAAGAGGAATGGAGCGTCCTCCCGGTAGCCCGAAGAGGGATGCATTTGAATTTAGTCTCCAATCTATGAAAAGCAACAAAACCAAAGAGAACACTCAGTTAGATAACCAGCATGATTCTTCACCTTTACCAAATATCAACAGTAGACTTGGTAAGATTCATTTGTTATTTGTGAAATTTTGCCGTTCAGTCAGACCACTGTTTCAAAACATAATTTTTGCCCAAAACGTCCTGTGGCAGATATATAAGTTTGATCACTGTCAAAAGCAAATACATGATTAGTTAGGTCTGTGGAGTAAACTCTGCATGAACTAATTTCTAATTTTGGGTTTAGGAGAACACAACCGCCCTTGCTCTACGTATCGCCATGTAGACTAAACTTCATGTTTTACACAATTTTGTCATCAGTAACTTTTTTCAATGGCTGTTGAGTAACTAAAAAAAAAAATTAGGGTTCTGCAAGTCAGTCAGTCTTGTAAGGGTCAACACGATGTACCGTAACTTCCGTTTGGTGCAATATGAAATAACTTGTATATTTAGATTTGATATTCGAGTTCTGGCGGGGGGGGGGGGGGGGGGGGGGGGGAAGGGGGGGGGGGGCACAGTCGCATTGCAGTAACTGGTTTCTCGTCAGATCACCAAAGTTAAGCAATGTCGAGCCCGGTTAGTCCTTGGATGGGTGACTGTCTGAGCGACTGATTCAGACTCCTGCATTGTGTCCTTGGACGAGGCGCTTAACCCCGACTGTCCACATGAGGCCACCATCACGCCGTGCCCTAAGGCATACTACAGGTCAATGGTGTGCATGTCTTCAACCAATCTAACCCTGTCTGTGCTGCAGAGCAGAGTTATGATGTTGGAGAGCTGGCAGCTGCTTGTCATTGCTCTGTGGTTCTCTCAGGGTAAAACTGTCACTGGCACAATATGACCTTGGCTGTTAAAGTGTCGTTAAACTATAATAAATAAATAAAGAAATAAAGAAATAAAACCAAAGATTGTATATTTAGTCTGTTATTACCTTGAGAGAAACAAAGAGATCTCTGTTATTAAGTTTCAAAAGTTATTGAAATGAGGTAGGGGAAAGGTGGTTGCTTGAGATTGTGTGGAGCTGTATAGTTTGTGGTATTTAGTCATACCAGTTTGAAACTATACAAGATAGCTGTACATAATTATTTTCAACAGTTTGTCAGTTACAGTATTGTGCTTACAAAAGGGGATAGAATTTCATCTGGATCGCAACTGGGTCTTGATCCGCTCAAAGTTTTCTGTCCCCTTACCTCCCATCAAGACTATATAATCGAAAAAGAAATATGTCATTATTTTCATTTGGTGTTTTCAATGTGGACTTGATTTTGCAGTATTTTGTTAATTTAACCTGGACTTACTGGTGTCAATGTGTCGTGATTGGATCGCGAAAAAAAAAAAAAAAAAACACTTTTGTGATCACAGTACTGTAACAGTCTAGCAGTTGATATTTCTTCACTTCCAAACTGGTAGAAAACAAGAACACTAAATTATTTTTGGTAGTGTCCAGAAAAAATGTTCGTGTTAGGCCACAGAAAGTAGATCTTCTGTTTTTACTGGCCATTATTTGTAAAATTGCATGCGGGCTCACGTTTTTTTATTTTCTTTTTTATTTCTGTAATTATTTCTTTACCATCAAAAGTTCATGTTCTTGGTTTATGTTTTAGGTCTCATAATCTACAGAATAGAATGGGTGGTGGTGTATTTCGTCCCTTGAGAGCAAGAAGGCTTTGCAATGCTAAAGCATTGCAAAACCTTCTTGCACTCAAGGGACAAATTTATCAATTTTTTTAACTTGGGTGAAATATCAGACATGAACCATTTAATTTTTATTTTTCTTAAGTTTACATTGGTTATAAAAAGAGAGTATAGAGAGTATGCAGCAGGCAAAAGAACCATGTGGGAGGGCCTGAGGAACAGATTTTTAATTTTGTTAGGCCTTACCAAACCCACCCTTTATTTCTACAGCAGACCCAATAAATTGGAGCAGTTTTGAAAAGCAAAAGATATCTTGTCAGAATGAATATTGATATCTATCCAGTGAAAGCACTAACTGAAAATGAAGCTCTTAAGTGTAAGCTCTGTCAAACAAGATATAATAGACTAAATGCTTGTAATGTATGTACTGAGGCCAAGTAGTTCTCTAAATAAGGGGAATTCATTGACTGTCAGGGTAATTTCTCGACACAGTACAAGATTTTATTTTATTCAATTAACAGGAGTTTAGTCTATAATCAATACTCAATGTATGGTACATGGTTTTGTGTTTGGAAGTAATAATCACTTAACAGGGTTATTCCATTAAGACATATTCAATTAAGTGGGCTGCTCTGTATCTCATCTGAATGGCATCTAAACTTGGTTGAGCTGGAATATTCCAGGTCATGACTGGAGATTCTTCCATTAAACTAATGCCATGTTTTTATGTGATAGATTATTGGAAAGATCTCTGAGCCTTTTCCAATAATATATCACAGAATCACATTTCCTCACAAACAGTAAATGATTTTGAGATACAGGTACACAATTTCACTGAACTCTCACCAGAATCGATTGTGTCATTGAAGATCCTTGATTAAAAATCATGAACCTCATTGGCCTGAAGATCAAATGAAAAAACTGTTTAGTGTTATCAAATCCATGTAGCCTGTCTCGATGTTAATTTCAGTTACAGAATTTTGTGCCCTCTGGAACTATCCAGGTTTGTTAAATGCGAATCACTCTCACTGCAGTGTGTCCTTGATGTCAAGGGAGCTTACTCTTTGGTTATGTCATGAAGAGAGACCTCTGAGTTGTGTACCTTTGCATAACATCAGTCCCTCTTTAGGCATTTTTAGCTCACCTGACTGAAAGTCAGGGTGAGCTATTCTGATCACTTTTTGTCTGTCGTCCGTGGTGGTGTTTGGGTCTTTTTCTCCCAAACCACTGGCCACATTTTAATGAAATTTCATATGAGTAGGGGTTATATAGGGGCATTTGGTTTTTCTTCAAATTGGGTTTCTGCTCATATTGAGGAGGGGTGGGGCCAAAATGCCCCAATTTGATATTTGGTATACAGCTTGAGGTGTAGACTCAAGTTTGTTCAAGAAAAGTTCGAGGGGCAATATTTGTCGCCATTACGGGAGGGCAAGAATTTTTGCCCTGAGCAAAATTTCTATTTTCCAAACCCAAAAGTCCAATTTGAACCAAATTTGATCTGAAGTATTAATGGGTCATAAGTACTTGATTATGCCAAAAATGACAGGAGCTATTTAAAAATAGAAACAAATTTCAAATGCCCATATCTCCAAAACTACACGGCACTGATAATTCTTATTTGGTGTGTAGCTTCCTTAGGACCAACAGAATGGAATGGTAAAAAAAATTGCCATCAGTTTTATCTTAGGGTACTTTTTCGTCAGCATTTTATAAAACTGGGGATGATGGGGAAAACATTTATGACTCTTCTTCTCCAAAAACACTGCTCCAAAAGCTTTCAAATTTCACATTTAACATCTTTGGAAGATTGTTTCACATGTTTGTTGAAATCAAATCCCTGGGTCCTTATTTGGGTTCTATATGGTAGCCCAAATGTTTAAATTAGTGCAGTATGAGGAATATTCTTTAAAAATCGTCTTCTTCAGATCCACCAATCAGAATATCTTGATATTTGGTATGCAGCATCCTTTGGTGGGTGAGATTCACGTTTATTAAAGCCAAGTCTCTGGGTTCATATTTGTGCTCCCTGTAGGAGCCTGAATTATAACTCAGTTCAATATGAGGAATTTTCTTTAAAAATCTTCTTGTTCAGATCCAGTAGTCAGAATGTTTTGATATTTGGTATATAGCATTCTTAGGGAGGTGAGATTCAAGTTTGTTCAAGCCAGGTTTGTGAGTCCATATTTGGGCTTCCTGTGGGAGACCGAATTGTAACTTAGTTCAATATGAGGAACATTCTTTAAAAATCTTCTTCTTCACATCCATTAGTAAGAATCTTTTGATATTTGGTATACTGTATTGTTAGGGAGGTGAGATTCAAATTTGTTAAAGCAAAGTCCCTGGATTCATATTTGGCCTCTGTGTGGGAACCCAAATTATAACCTAGTTCAACATGAGGAATATTTGTTTAAAATATTTTTCTTCCGATCCAGTAGTCAGTATCTTTTGATATTTGGAATACAGCATCCTCAGGAAGGTGAGATTCAAGTTTGTTCAAGCCAGGTCCCTGGGTTCATATTCGGGATCCCTATGGGAGCCTGAATTATAACGTAGTTAAATAGTTCAATATGAGGAATATTTTTAAAAAAATGTTTTTTTCAGATCCACCAGTCAGAATGTTTTGATATTTGCTATATGGTTTTCTAAATGGGTCAGATGCAAGTTTGTTCAAATCAGGACCCTTGGTTGATAGTTGTCAGTGTCAGGTGAGTGCTCTCAGGTTCCTTGGGGCCTCTTGTTTTAAATGTTCTATCAACGCTTTGTGTTTAAATCTGGCAGTGGCTTTATAAATGTTGATATGAAAGAAAATGTGTGATAATAATAATAATAATAATAATAATAATAATAAATAATAAATGTAGTTTAAAGCCGAAAATCCTCATAGAGCTCTTGGGCTTAACACACACAAAAAAAAAACAAAAAAAATTATATATATATATATTGTAATATTGTAGGTGTCATAAAATGATTCTTTTAATGATATTTAAGTACTTGTCGCAGTCAGTTTTTGGCAGACAAAAGTGATGTCTTTGCCTTTACTGCACTCCATGGGTATACATGCAAATGCTGAGCAATTTAGCATTATATCATAGACATTTATCTCTAAATTTATGTCAAGAAAATTATGTCTCTATATTCTCTCTACTTGTAACTTACAGTATGTTTCGTTTGTGTACTCATGCTATTTCACTCCGGGTTACTAGCTACCAAGGGGGCATGGTGGCGTTGTGGTGATCGGTTCTCGTCAGATCACCGAAGTTAAGCAACGTCGAGCCTGGTTAATCCTTGGATGGGTGACTGTCTGAGCGATCCATTCAGACTCCTGCGTTGTGTCCTTGGACAAGGCACTTAACCCTGATTGTCCACATGGGGGCACGATGATGCCATGTACTAAGGTGTACTGTACGTCGATGGTGCGCATGTCTTCAACCAGTCTAACCCTGCCTGTGCTGCAGTGCAGAGTTACGATGTTGGGGAGCTGGCAGCTGCTCATCGTTGCTCGGTGGTTCTCTCTGGGTACTCCGGCTTTCTCCACCTGTAAAACTGTCACGGCCACGATTAGCCATTGTGCATAAGTATGTGACCTTAAACACCAATAAATATAAATAAATAAATTCATTGTTTGTACCACACAGTTCACACAGGCTGTGTTGGTTCTGTATATATTCCATAGTAAAGGAAAGGAATGGTTTCACGCGCCGAAGGCGCACATGGACGGTATGGGTAACAAGCCCCTTTCGACCCTCAGTGACTGTAAATTATGATCAATTCTCACATGTCCAGGCGTGTTGAAGGAGGAACAGGTTCAGGTACTCGGCAGGTGTCACCGGTTGCGTCACCATGGTCTCTTGGCTGATGTCGGTTGAACCCTCAGGTGAGAACCAGTGTGAGAGGTTGGGTCCTCTCACAAAGGTACAACCTCTCCCCGAGGGTGCAGTCGATCTGGATTTTCAGGCAAGTATAGTCTGCTACTTCGAGGAAGATTTTGAGTGATGGCCATCACTGGCAAGTATAATCTGCCTCAAGCTGTCTCTGTTTGGTTGGACTCTTTGAAAGAAAACAACAACGACCCCTTTCGGGGACCACCAGAAAGAAGACCCGAACTTCCCTGGTTCAGGGGCAGGCCTGCATTGTAATCCTATTGGGTCGGGACAAAAGGTGTGCAATGCATTTACAAAAAGGGGCAGAGGCGGGACGCAGGACCAATTCTCGCCTCCCTTAAAGTGGTCGACCATAGTAAAATACAGAGTTCCAACCTATATTGTACAGTAGAACCTATCTTGAGAGACCGCCCCTTGAGCCACACAAAAGTGGTCTCTCCAGACAGGTGGTCTCTCATAACAGGTTTCAGGTTTTCTCAAGTCCGTGAATAACCAACCACAAAATTCAGAAATGGAGAAGAATGGATTTTGGTAATTACTTTGTAGTTGTTCTTTTTTATGAAGTTTTTGTAACAAATTGAAATGGACTGTTATAAAAATTATAAAAATAAATTAGTGTTGAAAATCTTCATTGAAGATTTTCAACACTAATTCATATTTTTATACTGTACCAATGACCCAGACATAGCTGGTGCTAACTCTTAAAATATAGGGCCAAACACAAATTTTGCCCCCCAATCCCCAAAATTTGCATCTAAAACCAAAGAAAACATGTCCTGAATGGCCCTCCACACTTCACCTCTTCTGCGCATGCGCAGTGTCAAGGACGTTCCGAAATTGGCGCCATTAATCATTCTTAGTTTGGCCCTTCATCAGTTAACATCTGACTGATCTTGGTGCTTGTAAATCTCAGTTTAAATGATGCCAGACACATAAATATTAGTGAAATGGTGATTCTTAGGAGGATATAAAAAGGAGGAGAGGAAAAATGTGTGACAGAAAATTATCAGGGCTGTAACTTAAAATTTTTTAATGAAATTATGTCAAGTTACCTATTTTCGAGGCAGCAGCCATTTTGTTGTCATTCTTGTTATCAAGTTACACTGATTTTTCAGTGTTTTCCTCTCTCCCTTTCCTTTAAGTCCCCTCTTGCTATTCTCCCATGCTTTTGGCATAATTTCTGTAATTATTATTACTAAAATTTCTTGGGAGTTTTAGCTGAATAACAATGAATTCTGTTCTTTTCCCCATGTTTACGTCTTCACCTATGGGTGGTTAGGCGTTGTGTTCTGCATCTACCATCTGATGTTCTGCAGTTTCTTCCCTGGAAGTCTCGGTTTTGCATCAGATAGTGTATTATTAGTAACTGATTTCGGGCCTGGGTGCCTGGAGTCTTATTTTAGTGTTTTTACACTTATTGTTTACATTTACAACAGCCCTCTGTGTGAGGGGGGATTTCTTGAATATAATATTTTGATGTTAATTTAATCTTAACTAGATACATTATTATTGTTCGTAAGTGTTGCATAAATTGTTTAAAATATTTTTAAAAATTTTTGTCCACACTTAGGCTTGGGATCCATTGGGGCTCAACGTTACTTTTCAGAAACTTGGGCTGTTCTGAAAAAATATTTTTTCAAAATATTTTGATTTCAATTATTTTTTCTATGTTAATGGATCATATTATTATGTATTTTGATTGTCAGGGGTTGGTGCGAGTACCAGGACTTTGTTTTCTTTTCACATTGAAAGGATTTTGATCAATTGTAATAAGAGGAAGTCTTCCTCTGACTTTTATAATCATTCTATATGTAGTCAGTGTACTCGCACTAACTCCTGTTCTGTATGTGATGATTTCGATGACAACATGGGAAGCGTATGTCACGGTATGTTAGTGGGGAATTGGACATTCCGGTCCTTTCCCCGCAGGGTCACTCTACTTTATCAATTTCTATTTCAGACGATCAAGATTAGGGTGATGTATCCGTGATGTCTTCCAACAGTGTGCCTCCGTCGTCACAATTAATGAAGGGCTAGCGGAAAAGTGCTCATATAAATACGCCAATTGCCTAAGAGGACCCTAGTAGGTTCGACGGACTTTGACGTCCGCTAGCTCGCCCGGTGTAGCGTCCATTCATCGAATGGTTCGGCAGCTGGGTTCGTCCGTTGCGGTCTAGAAGGAGTTTTGGGGTGATGCGAGCACTATAAATCAACCAAATGCACACCCAGTGACGGCGGATTAGAGGGAGAACGGAGGAAGCCTTTTAGTCCGGTTCCTAGCTCGTTCAGGTCCATCCGGACGGCGAGCGAGAGAGGCCCCTCTCTCGTACAACAACATCTGGCCCCAGATGTTGTGGTACAAAATGTTTCGCATTCGGAGCATACGTCCGCCGCTCGGGACGCTCCGACATATAGTCAGTTCGGAGAGACTGTCAATAAGGCTTCCTCATTCTCATGGTAGCGCACACGACCGCTCTTGGCTACGTGACCTCAGATATCCAGTCAGCTTCGCAAGTCAGAGAATCATCGGCGACCAGGTCACACCATCCGGTAGCCAGGAACACGAGGCCTGCAGACTCCGGACGTTCGCATAGGAGAGTGCGGGAGTCAACGTACACGGAGCTTCCGGCGGCAATGCATCGTAAGACCGCTACTGCACAGGCCTCGGGGACGGACGTGCTATCCTAAATAGCACAGCTTATCGCAGCATCCCAACAACAACTGAATCTGTCGCATAATGTTTTATCCGACGATGCTGGGTCGGGACGCTCCTCGGAAGCGGGTACGGACGTCCGAAAATTTCATCCGGTCCGACGGGATACCGAAAGGGATTCGGAGGATTTTGAGCTTTCCCTTTCGGAACAACATATGCTGTTGTGTATGTCATCTGACTTGATCTTCTACAGGTTCTTTCGTCGGACCAGAATGCTGCGATGCCGGATAAGAAACTGATAGCGTCGGTGGACTTAGAAATTTTTGGTTCGGTTCAGGGACATCGTCCCTCAGTTCCGACATAGTCCAATAATGTCACACAAACTTACGAATTATTGAACGACGCTATATATTTATTATTATATGCTTGCTATTACCAAGCATTTCTGGTTTCTTGTTCGCAAAAGTTACGGAGATTTCTTTCAAAAGTGTGCCTCTGTCGTCATAGTTAATGAAGAGCTAGCGGCAATAAGTGCTCATGGAATATGTCTATCGCCTAAGAGGTCCCTTGTAGGATCGACGGAGTGACATTCGCTAGCTCACCCGGTGTAGCGTACATTCATCGAATGGTTCGGCTGCCGGGTTCGTCCGTTGCGGTCTAGGAAGGAGATTTGGGTGATGCGAGCACTATAATAACTTTAGTACTCACCCAGTGACGGCAGTTTGTGGACAGATCGGAGGAAGCCTGTTAGTCCGGTTCCTGGCTCGTCCAGGTCCGTCCAGGCTGTGAGCGAGAGAGGTCCCTTTCTCGTCCAACAGCATAGGGGACCGCATGTTGTGGTTCAGATTTTTTACATTCGGAGCATATGTCCGCCGCTCGGGACGCCCCGTTATATTGACAGTCCGAGAGACTGTCGATAATGCTTCCTCATCCTCACAGCAGTGCACACGACTGCACATTGGCTACGTGACCTCGAGTTTCCGACCAGTTTCGTCATTCAGTGATTCCACGGCAAACAGGTCACGCCATCCGGTAGCCAGGGGACACGAGGCCTATACACTCCGTTCGCTCGCATAATAGTAGTATGCACGGGGTAACGATCACGGAGCTTCCAGCGGCAATGCATCGTAAGACCGCTTCTCCACAGGCCTCAGTGACGGACGTGCTTTCCAAGTTAGCACAGTTTTGCGCAGCATCCCAGCAATCGACAGTTTCTCGGTCGGATCAGGAATTATCTGACGGCGCTGGGTCGGTGCGCTCCGCGGTTGCATTAGGTTCGGACGACTAACGCTTTATAGGGTCCGACAGGATGGCGAAAGGGACTCCGACGATTTCGAGTTTTCCCTTTCGGAACATCGGAAGCTGCCATACATTTCTTCTGGCATTATCTTCCAGTGGTTGTTCCTTCGGACTACATTGCTGCGATGTTGGATAAGAGACTTATAGCGTCATTGGACACGGAATTTTGGATCGGTTCAGGGACATTGTCCCTGACTTACCGACACAGTCCAATAATGTCATTAGAACATGTGTATTATTTATCGACGCTGTATATATATATAAGCTTGCTACCAAGCATGATAGTTTAGTTTCTTGTCCGCAATGCTCATTTCTGCCTTTTATCATTTATAGGAATAATTTATTTTGGCAGAACAGGGCATACCGAGAGTTCATATGCGTCTAGACGGCGTGGTTAAAGACTGTAAATTATCTTTTTCGCCGTCAATGTCTTTTCCAACCACAATGTTGGAAACGACAATGATGTCTAATAGACTTAACTTAGACGCTTTATCATACGTAATCCACCTTACTGAGGCGTTATCATTATGTCTTCAAGAGAAAGAATTCCGGGATATGATCCTCAATGTGATTTCTTTTGAGGGCAGTAGTTTGTTCACGTATAACTCCGCCCTTCAGTGGCTACCTGGAGTTGGTTAGACGTGACGCAGCCCTAGCTACATCCACGCGCGTGAATAGTAAGGTGAAGAACTCTCTCAGAGTCGCTTCGGTCTCGGAGAAGCTTCTCTTCGACGGCAACTTTTCAGCAATCCATGAATTGCTCGATTTACACGTTCTCTTGTCTATCTAGTGTAGCAAGAGATTCAGACTGGGGCAAACATTCGGTGGTTGACTCAGAGAGTGCCACTGCAGTTGCCGGATCCGAGTTTTATAATTATGACGGTTGCCAGTCAAACAGGTTGGAATGCAATATTGATCCCAACGGATTCGAAGTGCCAGGGTCTTTGGGTTCCGCCGTCTCTAGGCAAGCACTTATCTTCCACGGAATAATGTTTTTTAGGCTTGCTTTATGTCATTGGATGAACATTATTCAGAAACGCATGTCCAAATCCTGTCCGATAATACGACAGTAGTGGCGTATCTCCGGAACCAGGGAGGCACTCATTCGTTTCCGTTATTCAATTTAATGGAAAGAATCCTTCTGTTTGTTATAGTACACCAAGTTCTGCTTCGGTCCGTCATATTCTGGGTCGTCTGATTGTATTACCGGACTCCCTTTCACTTATGGGTCGCTTGTTGCCGTCAGAATGGACTCTCAACAAACAAGTATTCAATCAGATTTGCTATCAATGGGAGCGCCCAATGATAATTTATTTACGACACAACTTGCTAATCAATTGCAGACGTATGTGTTTACATGTCCGGATCTCTGAGCTTATGTTGTTAACGTTCTATTGATCTAATAGGACGGAATGATAGGATATGCGTATCCTCCTGCGCTGTTGTTTCAGCAAGTATTGCTAAGATAAACAACCACAATACATTTCTGTTGATAGCATCTCTGTCTTCACAGAGACCGTGGGTAAATTTCTTCCTCCATGAGAGGATCTTTTTTCGCTGGGAAAAATCGTGTCATCTTTATCACAACCCGCAAGGTCTCAACCTTCACGTATTCCGTTGTGTGGTCCTTATTGCATTGTAAGCATTGTACTGGACGTGCTTTGGACGCGATTTCTTACTGTAGGAGAACCTCTTCTTCGCTATTCTATGCGGCTAAAGTGGAGGCTCTTCCGTCGTTGGTGTAGGGATCACTATGTTGATATTGTTGATCCCTCCATACTAGTCATTGCAACTTTCTAGTATACTTGTTTGACAAGATCTACTGCAGCCTGTTACTATTAGGGTTATAGGTTTATGTTATCTCATACCTATGCACTCTATGATAGTTTACAATTGAGTCTTATGTCTCTTTATCTAAGTCAGTTAGTAACTTTTCAATAAATAGACTTAGAATCATTAGATTAAATTTCTATACGGAATTTAACTTTGGTTCTTATTTAGCTAAGTAATCATTTGAGCCTCTGGAAACAGTAGTTTTCAAATTCTGACCTTTTAGACAGTAATTCTGTTGGCTTCTCTTTTCTGAGGAGTCAGTGAGCTTCATGCACTATCGGTGGATGATTCTCACTTTCGTAGTTTCGGAATCACTACTTCCTTTACTATTTAGGTTGGATTTTTGCATAAGAGTCAGGCTCCTAATTAATATCCGGAACCTATTGTTATTAGGGTCCTTCCGTCTTCGTACGGGCATAGGCCTTTACTCTGTCCGGTTAGAGTTTACGTATTTTTAAACAGATATCTGTTTATTACTACGGGCGTAAGCTTCTTCTGTCTTTGATGCCTAATAGAAGGACGTTACACTCCATTCTATTGCTAATGGATTCAATTAACTATCGATGCTGCTTATGGTATATCACTGACTCAGCAGTTGTGTTTGAGATTTCGGCTCATGAAGTAAGAGTTCTTCTACATCTTGGGCTTACATTAATAGTGTCGCTATTATAGATTTTTGAAGGCTGCTCATTGCGCTCAGCTATCCACATTCATGAATTTTTATCTCAGAAATATCGAGTCCATTTCTGGAGGCCTCTATTGTTAAGTCTTTTATCTTCTGCTCAGAATGTCATTCACTTAACAGTTGCTACTATAGCTAGGTAGGCTGTCTGTTTCGGCAGTGACTCCGTTCTGCTGCCCTCTTCGCTCAGGGCTATTTGACCCAGGGCAAGAAAAAGGGGGGGGGGGGGGGAGGGTGTTCCCTTGAGTCACCTGTTTTACTATGAAAACAAGGGGATACCTCCTCCGGAGTTAGTAATTCTGAGCTGTTATTGGGATGTTTTTTTAGTGAGAAGTTTATGTTCTAAAAATTCATTCAGGACTTAGTTTTTAAAGTATAGCTTTTGAATATAGCACGTGTCAACGGTCGTTATTATACAATCCTCAGACACTTTTAAGAAGTATAAAGAGTCTCTATTCTCTAGACTTACTTTATTTATTGGCTTACTTTAAAAATTATTAGTATAAGGATTATACTAGATATTAATAGAGTACATGGATGTAGGATGCTCAATTTTGGACGGTGTTGTATCTTTCTGATTTATCATAAATATGAAAGATACATGTAAGGCCTAATACTTCTTTTTCCCTAGAGGGGATGGCTTTTACTTTTTTATATATTGAGTGTATTCCAACTTGCTCTATGTCCTTGGCCCTCCAGCCTTTTTACTATTCAGCTATGTCTGGGTCATTGGTACAGTATAAAAATGTTAAAAAATTTATAGTAATTTATATATTTTTTATATTTACCAATGACCCAGACGGGGATGGCCCTCCCAGGAGTTGGGAACTCATACCTCCCCGCTGAGTACATAGCGCTTACCAGGCACTGGTTATAAGAATGATTAATGGCGCCAATTTCGGAACGTCCTTGACACTGCGCATGCGCAGTAGAGATGAAGTGTGGAGGGCCATTCAGGACATGTTTTCTTTGGTTTTAGATGCAAATTTTGGGGATTGGGGGCAAAATTTGTGTTTGGCCCTATATTTTAAGAGTTAGCACCAGCTTTGTCTGGGTCATTGGTAAGTATAAAAAATATATAAATTACTATAAATTTTTTAACTTTTATAATTTTTATGACAGTCCATTTCAATTTGTTACAAAAAGATTTTCAACATAAATTTATTTTTATTCCTATCTGTCACATTTCAGGTGTGTTTGAAATTGTTTATTCAGAAATAATCCTAATATTTTCACAAGAGTCTTATAAAAATATCTCAATCTTTAATGAGTTAGCAATTGAAACCCAATTAAGAGCTTTTAATACTTTTAATTATGTTAGTATAACCACAATGGATTTTCCAATTCCAGAACAGGTAAAAAGTTTTTGTCATGGTTTCAGTCTTCAAAGGGGCGGTCTCTCAAGACAGGTCCATTATGGCATAAAAATACAAGTTAGTACCAGGTCACAGTGGTCTCTCAAGACAGGTGGTCTCCCATAGCAGGTCCATTATAGAGTAAAACCAATCAGTGCCTGGTAGATGTCTCTCAAGACAGGTGGTCTCTCAAGACAGGTTTTACTGTACAAGCTTTTGGCGGACTTTCTGCCTGAAGTTACAGTACCTTGGCAGTGGTTTCTAGTGAAGTTTTGGCTGCCTGTACAGGCAGTCATGACTTCACTAAATACCGCAGCCAAGTCAAAGTGTTACCAAAAAACAAGTAGAATTCTCCAAGCCTTTAAGAACACTTTTAGAATCTATAATGGGAATCAACTGAACATTTTGCAAGAATCAAAGTTGATTCTCATCATTTTCCTCATGAGAATCATTTGCGAGAATTGATTCTAATTCTCGCATGAATTTTAAATCCTGGAAAGATTTCAATAAATCATTTATACACATAAGACAAATTGTATAAAAGTTAACAGTATAACCCTTTACTCAACGAATCGGCTGCATCCACCTGCGTAATTTACAAAATGAGCCTTTAGAGAACATTTATTTTTAAAAAAATTTCACACACACCAAGAGAATGAAAAAATTATTCAGACAGTTATATGACTCTCTTTCCAAAGTTTTTGTGTAATACAACATGCCACTTTCATACTCATGTTTCGCTATTGTGTATGTGTCAAATGTATGTCACATGCATTGTAAGAAAACAACCATAAGTCATGATCCTTCTTTCAGTTTTCATTTGACTGTACAATCTACTGTTGACACAGCCATGAGCTGTCTTTTACAGTAAAACCTGTCTTTAGAGAGCACTGTCTTGAGAGACCACCTGTCTTGAGAAACCACATCTGCCAGGCACCGATTGGTTTAACTCTTTAATGGACCTGCTATGGGAGACCACCTGTCTTGAGAGACCACTGTGACCTGGTACCAACTTGTATTTTTATGCCATAATGGACCTGTCTTGAGAGACCGCCCCTTTGAAGACTGAAACCATGACAAAAACGTTTTACCTGTTCTGGAATTGGAAAATCTATTGTGGTATACTAACATAATTAAAAGTATTAAAAGCTCTTAATTGGGTTTCATTTGCTATCCAGTTACATAACTCATTAAAGATTGAGATGTTTTTATAAGATCCCTGTGAAAAGATTAGGATTATAGCTGAATAAACAATTTCATACATACCTGAAATGTGACAGATAGGATTATAAAAATTAATTTGTGTTGAAAATCTTCATTTACATACCTGAAATGTGACAGATAGGATTATAAAAATTAATTTGTGTTGAAAATCTTCAATGAAGATTTTCAACACTAAATTATTTTTATAATTTTTATACCAGTCCATTTCAGTTTGTTACAAAAACTTCATAAAAAAGAACAACTACAAAGTAATTACAAAAATCCATTCTTCTCCATTTCTGAATTTTGTGGTTTGTTATTCACTGACTTGAGAAAACCTGCAACCTGTTATGAGAGACCACCTGTCTTGAGAGACCATTTTTGTGTGGCCCAAAGGGCAGTCTCTCAAGACAGGTTCTACTGTAACAGCACCCATTCTAAGAATCACATTTTTGATTCTCATTTAATTGGCAAGTTCAATGCTGACACAACCACGAGGATACTAGGGCTGCACGGTATTTGATTTTTCATTACCGAGTACGGTAAAAAATAAAACACCGCGTTATGACTAAATACCGTGAGCGGCATCAACTTGACATTTTCGGGACAGCTGGGCAGGGGAACTTCAATCTCAGGCATCTGGTAACCTGATCTAAAGAGATATATCACACATACTTCAAAATACCCTTTCTTATATAGATGATATACACGCGTATATTAAATATATAAGAGGGTGTATTTTGAAGTAGGGGTGATATATCTCTTTAGATCAAGTTTCCAGATGCCTGTGCTTCGATGAAGAATGAATGTTGTTTTTTCAACGAGCATTTTACAGACAATGTATTTTTTTAACTTTTTCGCTGTCATGAATTTTTTAAATGATTGTCGGTAAAACGATTGCTCATTACAAAAAAACTTTGGTCATTTAATCTCCATTAATTTCGCTTGCCGCTAATAAAACGCCAGTATGGCTTTTGTATTGTTGGTGGCAGAATGCTAATCGAGTTTATACGGAATACATTGAGACAGGATGTTCTTGAATAAAGAAGCATTACATTTATTGTTCTCTTAATTGTGCTTTGGGCAATGGAACAGCATGTCCGATAATAAACATGCATTGATTTTGCAAAGTTATCAATTACCAATTTCACACCATTCGATGGAAGCTTATTTCGACGGATTAACGGGAGCACATTAGTCTAAAGTATGTAATGTTTTAGTCTTACTTTGATATGAGATGCCATTGGTTAGCCCCCACATACATCCCATTTCGCATTTTTGTGGCACATATGGACTTTTTTATTCGATAATACCGTGAAAGTTGGTATACTGATTAAGTTGAAAATTGGTCGGCATTTACTCGGTATAAAAAAAAATAACGAGTTTCGGTAAAATACCAAATTACCGTGCAGCCCTAGGGCTGCACAATATTCAAAACTGAATACCAGTATTGGTATTAAAAAAAATACCGCGGTATACCGGTATATCAAAAACTGTTCAGATATATGAACACAATAAGTACCATAATCGAGACTCGAGGCATCACAATCTGAACCAATTAGCGTGCCTTGATGATGCAGTTTGAAAAACGCAGACGATATCAAAATTTATCATTTTCAAAATTAGTTTATCAGATTTTCCCCAAAGATTTCAACAAAACTATATCCTGTGACCCCTCATTGGAATGAGCTCAACGAGCTCGTTCCAATGAGGGGTCACTTGATATAGTTTTGTTGAAATTTTTTAAATTTATTTTTTCAACTGCTGAATTTGTATATTACGAGGGCACAAGCAGACGATTCCTTGGATAAAAGGATAATATTATTCATTCGGGGCTAAAGTTAAAAAACTCGAGACATCTTAAAAATTAAATTGTGGGTAAATAAATAATGACAATAAACCAATATTTTTGTAATTTCACCGGTTTCAATCATTTTTTTTCTCGTAAACAATTCTTTGTACAAATAAATTTATGCATTGAGATGTGTTATTGCCCAGTTGTAGTGATTTACTTTTGTGAGAGATGAAAATATAATATACCGGTAGGTCATGCAAATGCAGAATCATCACTCTACATTTTCTTCTCACTTTTCCCTGTTTCATCTGACTTCTCCCTAAAGTCAGTGGAGGGAGAAGTGACTTCTCCCTCAAATTACCCTCTAGGCTGGTCCCTGCCTCTAAGGACATTTTCAGAATCTTGACGAGAATCAAATGAACACTTTGTGAGAATCACAGTTGATTCTCATTCTTTTCCTTTGTGAGAATCAGTTATGAGAATTGATTCTGATTCTCGCATGTATTATAAGCCCTGTTGACCAGTTGAAACTTGAGAGCCCAACAGGCAAATTTGGAGTTTGTGGACCTCTAGCCTTTCAATGTAAAAGAACCTTTTACCCAATGCACATGATATCAAAATTTGTTATTTTAATTATTTTCTTTTTAAATGTTTCAAAAAATTTCAACAAAACCATATCATGTGATCCATCATTGGAATGAGCTCGGCGAGATCCTTCCAATGAGGAGTCACATTAAATGGTTTTGTTGAAATTGTTTTTAATTTTTTTTTTCAACTCTTTAATTTGTAAATTATGCAGGTTCATGCAGCCTATTCATTAGCAGGCCTGGCATTTTCAGGAGAGCTATTTATTCACTCGCCTACTGCTCACCTTAAAAAAATTAAGGAGGGCAAAAACTAGTCCTCCTGGCCTTAGAAAATAATGATTACCATAACAGCCTATTCCTAAAACCGAAATCTTATCAGATCTCTCCTACATGTATGTTAGTGGTCTGTGTGAGATGGCTACACTGCCCCTTCCACACCTCCAGGCCTTGCGGAGGCCTGGAGGTGTGGGAGGGGCAGTGTTGGCATCTCACAGAGACTACATTGACATTGTAAGCAGCATGAAATAAAATGTACGCAGCCAACTAGGCAGAATTCTTTAATAGTAAAACTTCATTTTCCACTTTTAGCATTTGTTAGCTTGAGGAGAGCTAATCGCTCACCTAAGCCATTCTAGGGGAGCGATTTTTAACCCTGCTGCATTTTTAAGAATGCCAGGCCTGAGGAACAGAATTTGAGTTTGATCGAGCCAAAGGCCTGCATTAGGTGATAGGTTAATGTATCTTTGTTTTAGGATTGACTGAGTCACCTAATTTTGTGTCAGCTTTGTGCCCAATTTCTCCTGTAGGCTTGACACTTTCCACGGGAACCCCGGGAAGTGAAGCAGTGCCTGTTCACTGCGGTAAACAGGCTCTGTGTTACTGGTAAAATAGGACCCAGTCACCAATGCTTGGCGACTGGGCAACATGGCTCTCACCACTGGTCTTGAGTTGATACTCATGTTGTGGTCATGATTAGCCATTGTGCAGAAATATGTGACCTCAAACACCAATAAATAAATAGGCTTGACGCTTCAAAAATATGCCCACCTGTATATTTTTGTCCTCTTTTACTTTATGCACACCCTGGGCTTATTCCGAGTCAATATGAAATCAACTTGCTGATTTTTCCACTGCATGATGAGAATAACAGAGGCCTGGGAAAGGGAGGGAGGGTGTGGGGGGGGGGGGGGGGGGCACATGGATTATTTTGCTGTGCTGTTTACAGAACTGATCAGCCACGTCCATGTAAAAATGTCTTCACTTGGAGCTGTTGAGAGGATTTTTGTTTAAAACACAATAATTTCTAATCTGATAGGTGTTTCATTTATTTTCAGGTCAGCTTCGACCTTCCAGAGAACTGTTGGAGTACTACAGAAAGAAAATTACTGAGTATGATGAAGAACATGAAGATATGGTCAGCAAGCTAGAAGAATATAAAATTACTTATGAAGAACAGGTTTGTTTTTCTTCTTTGGAGTCAAGTTAATTTAATATCCATTTGTTTATGATATTAAAAGTTCTCAGACACCTCCATCATCACTGGAAAGCTGCCTCATCACTCCTTTTTTAATACCTGGAAATCTCTTCACCATTGTTCACTTGTAGGATAACAATTTGAGCTGAGCTGTCAAACAAGATATAGTTGGTTAAATTTGTAAATGCACTATGAGAAATTTTCGCTGCTGAAAAAAAATCTTTTTTGCCATAAACAGTACAAGTCAAAATAAGTTGTAGCATAACCACAATAAACTAAGTATACTGCTGCTCCTGCACTAATAAGATCATGATCTGACATCATTTTCTGGAAAGCTCGCAGTGAGAGCTTTCTAAAAAATGGTGTCAGCTACTGGTCTTATCAGTGAAGGAAAAGAAAGTTTATAGCGGTTATCCTACAACTTATTTTGACTTGTACTGTAATAGCGTAAGTAGTTAAATATCTAATTCCATCTACTTTCAGGACTGTTTGTGTGTTAACGAAAATAAAAAAAAAATAAATAAAATAAAAAGCCTCCCTCTCTCATCATGAAATTGAGAAAAAATGTTCTGATAAGGCTTAATAAAATTAAAAATCTGTTTCTCAGGCCCTCCCACATGGTCCTTTTGGCTGCCACATGCTCTCTTTTTATGACCAATGCAAACTTGAAAAATAAAAATTAAATGGTTTATGTCTGATATTTTACACAAGTTAATAAAATTGATAAATTTGTCCCTTGAGTGCAACAAGGCTTTGCAATGCTTTAGCATTGCAAAGCCTTGTTGCACCCAAGGGACGAAATACAACACCACCCTTGCTATTCTGTAGATTATGAGGCCTAAAACATAAAATAAACCAAGAATATGAACTTCTGATGGCAAAGAAATAATTACAAAAATAAAATATAAATAAAAAAACGCCCGGCCGCCCGCATGCAATTTTACAAAACGTGGCCTGAGAAACAGAACATCTACTTTGTGTGGCCTAAATAATAAACAATTTTAATAGGCCTACCTTGATCTTGTTTGAACTGGCAACTTCACAGTCAGTTTCAAAGAGCCACATGAGTGTCCAACAGACGAAAAGACTTCTGGATATAAGAATTACCGTATTTACTCTATGTATTGGGACAGCTAAAAATAATTATTTTCACAGGTGTCCCAATTCTTAGAAAATGGGGAAAGAACGCAGCTTGGTCTTAATTTGATGCTGAATAAAGTTGTGCGTGATTCGTTTTCCATCACTATATATGAAAATCGCCGTCCAATTTTTTTTTATATTTTCATTTTTTGCTTCCAAAACATAGCTTATGATCCCTCATTGGAACGAGCGTATTACGCTCGTTCCAATGAGGGATCATAAGCTCGTTTTGGAAGAAAAAAATGAAAAATTTTTAGTTACCCAAGAATTTTTTCTATGAGTGTCATCTGCTACTAGCGACGGGCCAACTGGAAACAAATCTCCTGAATGTCCCAAACTTTGGAGCATAAAAAAAATATAGTTTTCTGGAAAAAATGTGTGTCCCAAATCATAGAGTGTCCCAATACATAGAGTAAATACGGTAACTTATGATTTTAAATTCATAGGATTGAGAAGAAAAAAAATAGCCTCCCTCACTCAGCTGTTTTCAGAGCAAAAATGCTTGAGAACACAGCTATATTTTGGTCTTATTAACTTGTTGAGTGCTAGAAGCCTCTATTTATTGTTTATTTATTGGTGTTTAAGGTCACATACTTATGCACAATGGCTAATCGTGACCGTGAGAGTTTTATGGGTGGAGGAAGCAGGAGTACCCGGAGAGAACCACCGAGCAACAACGAGCAGCTGTCAGCTTTCCAACATCGTAACTCTGAACTCTGCACTGCAGCACAGGCAGGGTTCGATTGATTGAAGACATGCACACCATCGATGTGCAGTACACCTTAGTACACAGCATCATCGTGCCCCCATGTAGGCAATCAGGGTTAAGTGCCATGCCCAAGGACACAGTACGGGAGCGCGAATCAGTTGCTGAAATGGTCACCCATCCAACTACTAACCACACTCAACGTGTGCTAGAAGCCACTATCAGAGCTGTAAAAAAAATGAGGGTTCCAGAGCAAAAAGCCAACATTTTCGTTGCTCATGTTCAACATTCAGTCAAATGCAATTAATATTTTGTTTATATAAATTTGATCTATTACAAATTATTGGAGAGTGCCAGTGGGCACTCTCCAATAATTTGTAATAAAATAAATTTTGATGAACAAATTTAGACTACCAAAAATAATCTAGCCCTCAACCAGTTAAAATTATTTAGTTGTCCAACATTTTGTAAGTTCCTTACTTCTGACAAGAAATTAAGAATCTGTGTCATAATATATTGTTTGACAGAGCTTTGTGATCTTTAGAGGGCGCGGTGGCGTCGCGATAACGGTTAAACTGGTTCTCGTCAGATCACCGAAGTAAAGCAACATTGAGTGCGGTTAGTAGTTGGATGGGTGACCATTTCAGCGACTGATTTGCGCTCCCGTGTTGTGTCCTTGGACAAGGCACTTAACCCCGATTGCCTACATGGGGGTATGATGACGCTGTGTACTAAGGCGTACTGCACGTCGAATGTGCGCATGTCTTCAACCAATCTAACCCTGCCTGTGCCGCGGTGCAGAGTTCAGGGTTACGATGTTGGGGAGCTGGCAGCTGCTTGCCGTTGCTTGGTGGTTCTCTCCAGCTTCCTCCACCCGTAAAACTGTCACCAACGTGATATGACCCTGGCAGTTAATGTGTCGTTAAACTCTAATAAAAAAAAATAAAAAATTTGTGATCTTTATCAAACAAGATATAATGAATTTTTAGGGGGAAGGGGGTTAAATGTCAGTATTCAGGATTTGTACACACTCAAAATGGCAGGGCTTTGAGCCACCATAGTTTACATTTTTGTTTATTTGTTCAATTTTCAAAATATTTCATTTGTGTTATCTAGAAAATCTGACTCAAGGAGTCTGAGAGGACCTGTAGTTTGATTAACCTGTATTAGCCTAACCGGTTTCACACTTTAGTGTTCTTCATCAGAAGCAGTATGCTGTTATTGTCCCCCGACCCTTCGGGGGACTATTGTAATCAGCAGTGTCCATCCGTCTGTCCGTGCGTGCATCCGTGCGTGCATGCGTGCGTCCGTCACACCCTTGTCCGGATGATAACTTTAGTTTGGATGATTTTACCGAAACTAAATTTGGTATGTGCCTTACTTGGGTGGAAATGCAGGTCAAGTTCGAAAATGGGCACGCTCCACTGATTTCTACTGGATTTATTCCCCTTTTTCGACTTAAAAAATACAGTTTTTGTGTTGTCCGGATGATAACTTTAGTTAGGATCATTTGATTGAAACGAAATTTAGTATGCCGCTTATTTGGGTGGAAATGCAGGTCAAGTTCGAAAATGGGCACGCTCCACTGATTTTTACTGGATTTATTCCCCTTTTTCGACTTAGAAAATACGGTTTTTGTGTTGTCCGGATAATAACTTTACTTTGGATCATTTGATTGAAACGAAACTAAGGATGTGGTTTAATTGGTTGGAAATACAGGTCAAGTTAAAAAATGGCCATGCTCTGCGAACAAATTGCATCCTAACAGCTCCCTTGAATTTACCATCTTGGTCGGGGGACCGGGGGCGTTGCCCTTGTTTTCTCTCTTGGTATATATGTGGTGTCCCTGGAAAATGCTCCTGCAGGTGCAATGGCGAATGCAAAGGTAAAATGTTGTGTCTTGGCAAATAAATTGACGAGAACCTTATTTGCAGCCTTGGTTAATGTCTAATTGTGACATCAGACTGAATCCGGTGTGCTGGTGAATATCCGTAACAGGGGTACCATAATATCGGTTATCCATTTCGGCAGTGATGTTTATTTGGGTTACAGATTGCAACTGGAAACAAGATAAAGTAAAGATGAGTATCTTGTGTGCGGGAGGCAGGAAGGTACTTGAGCTACATGGGACCTATTTAAGTCACAAACCACTGTAACGGGAGCATGGTGGCTCTGTGGTAGACTGTTGGACTTCTATACTAGAGGGTTCCGAGTTCGATCCCCGTCTGGGATGACCCGCATTGAGTCCTTGGGCAAGGCACTTTATCCCAGTTGCGTATGTGGGGGCACGATGGTGCCGTGTACTAAGGCATACACGTACTGCACGTCGATGGTGCACATGTCTTCAACCAATGTAACCCTGCTTGAGGGAAGCTTGGACAGGGTTAGAATGTTGAGGAGCTGACAGTTGCTTGTTGATGCTCGGTGGTTCTCTCCGGCTTCCTCCACCCATTAAACTGTCATGGTCATGATTAGCCATTGTGCATATGTATGTGACCGTAAACACCAATAAATAATAATAATAACCACTGTAACGGGTGTAAAATACACAATTGTGGTTTAACCCTTTACCAAATATGAAAGGTAGACGACATTTGCAAATAATATTATTGAATAACTAATTTTTTGCATCAAAAACATAGCTTTTGACCACTCATTGGAACGAGCTCGTTTCCAGTGAGGGGTCATAAGTTTTCTTTTTTTTTATGAAAAAAAGTTTTAAAAAATAATGAAAATTGGCTGCTGATTTTTAGCTTAACTTGACAAAGTCAAGATAAGCTATTACCATCACACGTGTGGAAGCCTGTTAGTCTGTGAGTCTGTTCATATTTTCCTTTAGCACAGGCTACACCCCGTAGTTCTTGTCCGGTTGTCACGAAATTTCATATGCAGGTTTGGGGTCAAGTCTAGATGAGAACGTCCCCTTTTGGTCACTATCGGTCAATCGTGATGGCTGCACGTGCCCAAAATCCGAAAACCTTCTGTCCAATAATTTTTATGTTCTGGGCCTTTTGCACTCCTTCGACTTTGAAAATATTTCTCTACCTGTGTATTACATTCACAGCATGTTGGATTGGATTTATTCTTGGTATGCTCATGGACACGTTTTGCAAAAGAATATCTAGAAGTAACAGGATCGGTCCCATTATTTTTCTTGAGTTATGGGCCTTTTGCGACTTTTTCCGAAATTTCAATTTTTCTGATTTCAGTTTGTGTCATCAAATCGAAACCAAATTTGGTTTGTGTGTTTGTGTGCTTATATGACACCGTTGGGGGCATATGCCATGCTTTGCATTGCTCTTGTTCTTGTTTACTTATTTGTTTTGCTCTTGTTTACTTATTTATTTATTGGGGTTTAATGACACTTTTTACAGCTAGAGTCTATTCGTGTCAGACAGTTTTATGGGTGGAGGAAGCCAGAGTACCTGGAGAGAACCACCAAGCAACAGTGAGCAACTGTCAGACTCCCCAACATACTAAGTCCGCACATGCAGGGTTAGGATTGGTTGAAGACAAGTGCATCAACATGCAGTATGCCGTACATCTTAGTACACAATGCCACCATGCTCCCAAGTGAGCAATCAAGTTGAAGTGCCTTGCCCAACTACACAACACAGTTATCCCTGGTGGGGATTGAACCTACACCTTTCGATTTGAAGTCCACTGCTTCAACCACTGAGCCACTGCGCTCCCGGTCTCCTTCTCGACAGTAAAAGTGGACATTGGGGTACAGTAAAACCTATCTTTAGAGACCATCCGTCTTGAGAGACCACATCTGCCAGGCACCGATTGGTTTTACTCTATAGTGGACCTGCTATGGGAGACCACCTGCCTTGAGAGACCACTGTGACCTAAAGCTAAAGGAATGGTTTTAGCCCGCTGAAGGCGTGCTGGGACGTTATGGGGAAAGCCCCTTTCGACCCTCGATAACGGTATGTTATAATTTCGTTAATTTTGAGACAGCGTCATCAGCATTATGTCTAGTCGGTGTAAAGGAGGAAGAGGATTGGATTTTATGTTTCTAGTTGTTGTTCTTCAGGCAAGTATAGTCTGCAGCTTGTGATTTTGTGCTGAAGATGAAGATAGGCCTTCATCAGCAAGTATAGTCTGCCTTGGGCTCTTAGCTGGCGTGTATGGTTTGGGCGATTGACAAGTGAAAGAAGCAAAATGGACCTTAACAAGGTGCCACCCACTGTGACCTGGTACCAACTTGTATTTTTATGCCATAATGGACCTGTCTTGAGAGACCGCCCCTTTGAAGACTGAAACCATGACATAAACTTTTTACCTGTTCTGGAATTGGAAAATCCATTGTGGTTATACTAATATAATTAAAAGTATTAAAAGCTCTTACTTAGGTTTCAATTGCTATTCAGTTACATAACTCATTAAAGATTGAGATGTTTTTATAAGACCCCTGTGAAAAGATTATGATTATTGCTGAATAAACAATTTCATACATACCTGAAATGTGACAGATAGGATTATAAAAATAAATTTGTGTTGAAAATCTTCAATGAAGATTTTCAACACTAATTTATTTTTATAATTTTTATAACAGTCCATTTCATTTTGTTACAAAAACTTCATAAAAAAGAACAACTACAAAGTAATTACAAAAATCTATTCTTCTCCATTTCTGAACTTTGTGCTTGGTTATTCACTGACTTGAGAAAACCTGAAACCTGTTATGAGAGACCACCTGTCTTGAGACAGGTTCTACTGTACAAACATGTTTTATTACCAGTTTTTAGAATATTCTCATAAAACAAAATTGTTCTCATTTTGTTTGTGAATCTGAATGATTATTATTACTGACGAAAATGATTGAGGCAATGGGTGAAAGGGAAATTGGTGAAGTTGACCATAGAATGTCTGTACACCCCCTTTTAATTATCACATGATATTCTCATACACCATTTGCAGTTAAATGTACGGTACTGGATGCATTGGTTAATGACCAATCAGGAAGCTTGTATAGTTTTAAAACGGTAATAATCTGAGACACAATGTTTTTTTACTGGTGTGATTCTACATTCTAGTGGTTTAACCCTTTACCCAATGCAGATGATTTCAAAATTTATCACTTTAAATATCATTTTTTAAATTTTTTCAAAAAATTTCAACAAAACCATATCATGTGACCCCTCTTTGGAATGAGCTCAATCGGTATACCATGGTATTTTTTGGAATACTGATACTTGTATTCAGTTCAGAATATCGTGCAGCCCTACCAAAAATAACTTGTGGTAGAACACAGGTGAGATAGAATTCACACCTGTCAAGTTATCGATAAGCAACAACTATTTATATATTTATTGGTGCTTAATTACACATCAGCAGCTAAGTCTATATATCATGGCAAGATAGGCAACAGTTATAAGGCCAAACAAAGAAGATCTTCTGTTTCTCAGGACTCAGGCCTTTATTTGTAAAATTGCATGTGGGCGTGTGGTTTGTTATTTTATTTTTTATTTCTGTAATTATTTCTTTGCCATCAAAAGTTCATGTTCTTGGTTTATGTTTTAGGCCTCACAATCTATGGAATATTATTATACCTCACGTTTGTAACATCAACCGTGATTGGTTAATTTGACACTTTCTAAAAGTCATAGTACTGGAGTTTTGGGGCAAAACACAGGTACTATCGGAACGTTCTTCCCTGCAGACAAGAGAACAAAGAAAATGTAAGCTCCACTTCCATTGATCAGCATTGATTACGCACGCCCTGATTGGAATTTCTCAACACGAAACGCTGGCGCTATGTCCGTTTTAACTTTTTTCGTTACCGATAGACACAAACTACTTACCAACAAATATATCATCTTCAGTGGGTGTGTTTTCAATTTTAACTGCAAACAATTCAAAAGAATCAGAAATATTAAAACCTCCTGTGTTGTTCACCACTTCAGTGAATCCTCAATATGAGTTATGACTTCAATCAATTATATTTCCACAAGTTTAGTACTCCTCGACCTCACTGAGCCTCCGCCTCAAGTTCAAAATAAATTGTTTCACTCTGCTTAATTCTAACAACTGTCGTCGTCCAAGAAACATGAATTTATATTCCATTAATTTATACCACTTATCACACAAACATTAATATTGAATTATAACATGAACAGCATGATGCAGTTGTAAACACTGGCATTTGGTGATATGGAAACTCCCAAAGCGACGGCACTTGTGACAAGTCATTTTCGAAGAGACATCTTTCGTTTGAAATGATGTCATGTTTTTGGATTTGACTACATTGTTGTTATAAGATTGATGGCATGTTAACATTGAAAGTTATTTGTTGTTCGGCATAATAAAATAATTAGAACGTTTCTTTTCAGGTTCTATCGGTCGATAGTACCTAAGTTTGTGTGATTTCTGAAATAAAACCTGAAGCAGTGAAGCTGCTTCAGGTTTTATTTCAGAAATCACACAAACTCAGGTACTATCAACTGATAGAACATGAAAAGAAACGTTCTAATATTATAGCATGGATGGTGGTGTATTTCGTCCCTTGAGAGCAAGAAGACACTCAGTGGACAAATTTATCAATTTTTTTTAACTTGGGTAAAATCTCAGACCTAAACCATTTAATTTTTATTTTTTTTTTAAGTTTACATTGGTTATAAAAAGAGAGCATACAGCAGCTAAAATGACCATGAGGGAGGATCTGAGAAACCAAAGCCCAAAACCCGAAAACCTTTAGCGCAGTCAACAATTCATATTTATGGAGAGATTTCATTGTAACTTGGTAGGATGACTCCATATAATGTCCAGACGAGAACATCCACTTTTGGTCGTGATTGGTCAACTGTGACGGCTGCAGGGACCCAAAGCCCCAAAACCTTTTGCACAGTCTACAGGTCGTATTTATGTAGAGATTTCATTGTAACTTGGTAGGATGACTCCAGATAATGTCTAGATGAGAACGTCCCCTTTTGGT
Source organism: Pictodentalium vernedei (assembly GCA_031216915.1). Classification (NCBI taxonomy): domain Eukaryota; kingdom Metazoa; phylum Mollusca; class Scaphopoda; order Dentaliida; family Dentaliidae; genus Pictodentalium; species Pictodentalium vernedei. Next base: position 33,956,058 of record CM062296.1, read on the forward strand.
CATGATCATTCAACCATGATGGCTGCCCAAGCCCCAAACCTGAAAACCTTTAGCACAGACTACAGGTCATATTTATGATTGAAGGGATTTCATTGTAACTTGGTAGGATGACTCAGTACAATGCCTAGATGAGGACATCCCCTTTTGGTTGCGATCGGTCACCCATGATAGCTACACAGGCCAAAAGCCCAAAAATCTTTAGCACAGTCTACAGGCTGTATTTATGAAAGGATTTCACTCCCACGTAGTGTCCTTGGCCAAGGGACTTAACCCTGATTGCCTACACGAGGGCATGGTGATGCTGTGTACTAAGGCGTACTGCATGTCAATGGTGCGCATGTCTTCAACCAATCTGCCCTGTGCTGTGGTGTGGAGTTCAGAGTTATGATGTTGGAGAGCTGACAGCTGCTCGTCGTTGCTCAGTGGTTCTCTCCAGATACTCCGGCTTCCTCCACCCGTAAAATTGTCACCAATATGATATGACCCTGGCTGTTAAAGTATCGTTAAACACTAATAAATAAATAAATATGAAGGGATTTCATTGTAACTTGATTGGATGACTCATTTTGGAATAATTTCACTGTAACTTTGTAACTTTGGTTGACATACATTAACTGTGCGGGTCATATTAACCCACCCCTCAGTTCTTTTGTGCAGTCTGCACCTCAAATTATTTTTATTGAAAACATAGCATACAGGGAACAGAAATTAACATATTCTCAATTATCAGAATCCTTGTCGTATTTCATATTCTTTTCATAAACATTGAGCATTATCCATTTCATCAAACACAACACTCAGTCAAGTTAAGCTACAGTGTCATTGACACTTTCATTTCTTAACGGAATACAAGTCTCCAGTAGAACCTCCAAAAGTAGAGCTGTGCTGGTCAGTTGAGGGAGAAAAGTTTCATTTTGCTTGTAAAAGAAAACAAAGTAGACATTGTATTTGGTGTAAGTCATTCAAAGTGGAGAATATAAATTTAACTCTTTTGCTGCCATACAGTACGACAGCAGTACATGCCATTACCATGCAGCACGGCAACAGTACATCCCACTACCATGCAGCATGACAACAGTACATGCCACTACCATACAGAGTGACAACAGTACATGCCACTACCATGCAGCACGACAACAGTACATGCCACTACCATACAGTGTGACAACAGTACATGCCACTACCATGCAGCACGACAACAGTACATGCCACCACCATGCAGTGCAACAGCAGTACATGCCATTACCATGCAGCACGACAACAGTACATGCCATTACCATGCAGCGCAACAACAGTACATGCCATTACCATGCAGCATGACAACAGTACAAGCCACTACCATGCAGCACGACAACAGTACATGCCACCACCATGCAGCGCGACAACAGTACATGCCATTACCATGCAGCACGACAACAGTACATGCCACCACCATGCAGCGCGACAACAGTACATGCCACCACCATGCAGTGCGACAGCAGTACATGCCATTACCATGCAGCACGACAGCAGTACATCCACCACCATGCAGCGCGACAACAGTCCATGCCATTACCATGCAGCACGACAACAGTACTAGCCACTACCATGCAGCATGACAACAGTACATGCCACTACCATACAGAGTGACAACAGTACATGCCACTACCATGCAGCACGACAACAGTACATGCCATTACCATGCAGCACGACAACAGTACTAGCCACTACCATGCAGCATGACAACAGTACATGCCACTACCATACAGAGTGACAGCAGTACATGCCACCACCATGCAGCGCGACAACAGTACTAGCCACTACCATGCAGCATGACAACAGTACATGCCACTACCATACAGAGTGACAGCAGTACATGCCATTACCATGCAGCACGACAACAGTACAAGCCACTACCATGCAGCACGACAGCAGTACATGCCACTACCATGCAGTGCGACAACAGTACATGCCACCACCATGCAGCGCGACAGCAGTACATGCCATTACCATGCAGCACGACAACAGTACAAGCCACTACCATGCAGCACGACAACAGAACATGCCACCACCATGCAGTGCGACAACAGTACATGCCATTACCATGCAGCACGACAACAGTACATGCCACCACCATGCAGCGCGACAGCAGTACATGCCATTACCATGCAGCACGACAACAGTACAAGCCACTACCATGCAGCACGACAACAGAACATGCCACCACCATGCAGTGCGACAGCAGTACATGCCATTACCATGCAGCACGACAGCAGTACATCCACCACCATGCAGCACAACAACAGTACATGCCATTACCATGCAGCACGACAACAGTACTAGCCACTACCATGCAGCACGACAGCAGTACATTCCACCACCATGCAGTGCGACAACAGTACATGCCATTACCATGCAGCACGACAACAGTACATGCCACCACCATGCAGCGCGACAGCAGTACATGCCATTACCATGCAGCACGACAACAGTACAAGCCACTACCATGCAGCACGACAACAGAACATGCCACCACCATGCAGTGCGACAACAGTACATGCCATTACCATGCAGCACGACAACAGTACATGCCACCACCATGCAGCGCGACAGCAGTACATGCCATTACCATGCAGCACGACAACAGTACAAGCCACTACCATGCAGCACGACAACAGAACATGCCACCACCATGCAGTGCGACAGCAGTACATGCCATTACCATGCAGCACGACAGCAGTACATCCACCACCATGCAGCACAACAACAGTACATGCCATTACCATGCAGCACGACAACAGTACTAGCCACTACCATGCAGCACGACAGCAGTACATTCCACCACCATGCAGCGCAACAGCAGTACATGCCACTACCATGCAGCACGACAACAGTACATGCCACCACCATGCAGCGCGACAACAGTCCATGCCATTACCATGCAGCACGACAACAGTACAAGCCACTACCATGCAGCATGACAACAGTACATGCCACCACCATGCAGCGCTACAGCAGTACATGCCATTACCATGCAGCACGACAACAGTACATGCCATTACCATGCAGCGCAACAACAGTACATGCCATTACCATGCAGCATGACAACAGTACATGCCATTACCATGCAGCACGACAACAGTACAAGCCACTACCATGCAGCATGACAACAGTACATGCCACCACCATGCAGCGCTACAGCAGTACATGCCATTACCATGCAGCACGACAACAGTACATGCCATTACCATGCAGCGCAACAACAGTACATGCCATTACCATGCAGCATGACAACAGTACATGCCATTACCATGCAGCACGACAACAGTACAAGCCACTACCATGCAGCATGACAACAGTACATGCCACCACCATGCAGCGCAACAGCAGTACATGCCACTACCATGCAGCACGACAACAGTACATGCCACCACCATGCAGCACGACAACAGTACATGCCATTACCATGCAGCACGACAACAGTACAAGCCACTACCATGCAGCATGACAACAGTACATGCCACCACCATGCAGCGCTACAGCAGTACATGCCATTACCATGCAGCACGACAACAGTACATGCCATTACCATGCAGCGCAACAACAGTACATGCCATTACCATGCAGCATGACAACAGTACATGCCACCACCATGCAGCACGACAGCAGTACATGCCATTACCATGCAGCACGACAACAGTACATGCCACCACCATGCAGCGCGACAGCAGTACATGCCATTACCATGCAGCACGACAACAGTACAAGCCACTACCATGCAGCACGACAGCAGTACATTCCACCACCATGCAGTGCGACAACAGTACATGCCATTACCATGCAGCACGACAACAGTACATGCCACCACCATGCAGCGCGACAGCAGTACATGCCATTACCATGCAGCACGACAACAGTACAAGCCACTACCATGCAGCACGACAACAGTACATGCCACCACCATGCAGTGCGACAGCAGTACATGCCATTACCATGCAGCACGACAGCAGTACATCCACCACCATGCAGCACAACAACAGTACATGCCATTACCATGCAGCGCAACAGCAGTACAAGCCACTACCATGCAGCACGACAACAGTACATGCCATTACCATGCAGCACGACAACAGTACAAGCCACTACCATGCAGCATGACAACAGTACATGCCACTACCATGCAGCGCAACAACAGTACATGCCATTACCATGCAGCATGACAACAGTACATGCCACCACCATGCAGCACGACAGCAGTACATGCCATTACCATGCAGCACGACAACAGTACATGCCACCACCATGCAGCGCGACAACAGTACATGCCACCACCATGCAGCGCGACAGCAGTACATGCCATTACCATGCAGCACGACAACAGTACAAGCCACTACCATGCAGCACGACAACAGAACATGCCACCACCATGCAGTGCGACAGCAGTACATGCCATTACCATGCAGCACGACAGCAGTACATCCACCACCATGCAGCGCGACAACAGTACATGCCACTACCATGCAGCACGACAACAGTACTAGCCACCACCATGCAGCGCGACAGCAGTACATGCCATTACCATGCAGCACGACAACAGTACAAGCCACTACCATGCAGCACGACAACAGAACATGCCACCACCATGCAGTGCGACAGCAGTACATGCCATTACCATGCAGCACGACAGCAGTACATCCACCACCATGCAGCACGACAACAGTACATGCCACTACCATGCAGCACGACAACAGTACTAGCCACTACCATGCAGCACGACAACAGTACATTCCACCACCATGCAGCGCAACAGCAGTACATGCCATTACCATGCAGCACGACAACAGTACATGCCATTACCATGCAGCACGACAGCAGTACATCCACCACCATGCAGCGCGACAACAGTACATGCCACTACCATGCAGCACGACAACAGTACTAGCCACTACCATGCAGCACGACAACAGTACATGCCACCACCATGCAGCCCGACAGCAGTACATCCACCACCATGCAGCGCGACAACAGTACATGCCACTACCATGCAGCACGACAACAGTACTAGCCACTACCATGCAGCACGACAACAGTACATTCCACCACCATGCAGCGCAACAGCAGTACATGCCATTACCATGCAGCACGACAACAGTACTAGCCACTACCATGCAGCACGACAACAGTACATTCCACCACCATGCAGCGCAACAGCAGTACATGCCATTACCATGCAGCACGACAACAGTACATGCCACTACCATGCAGCACGACAACAGTACATGCCATTACCATGCAGCACGACAACAGTACAAGCCACTACCATGCAGCACGACAACAGTACATGCCACTACCATGCAGCGCAACAACAGTACAAGCCACTACCATGCAGCACGACAACAGTACATGCCACCACCATGCAGCCCGACAGCAGTACATGCCATTACCATGCAGCACGACAACAGTACATGCCACCACCATGCAGCGCGACAACAGTACATGCCATTACCATGCAGCATGACAACAGTACAAGCCACTACCATGCAGCACGACAACAGTACATGCCACCACCATGCAGCACGACAACAGTACATGCCACTACCATGCAGCACGACAGCAGTACATGCCACTACCATGCAGCGCGACAACAGTACATGCCACTACCATGCAGCACGACAACAGTACATGCCACCACCATGCAGCGCGACAACAGTACATGCCACTACCATGCAGCACGACAGCAGTACATGCCACTACCATGCAGCGCGACAACAGTACATGCCACTACCATGCAGCACGACAACAGTCCATGCCACTACCATGCACCCAGGGAATTAACAGCAATGATACATATAGGGGAATAACTTTTTTGTTTAGCCCTTTACCCAATGCTGACAATATCAAAATTTATTATTTTAAATATCATTTTTAAAATTTTTAAAAAAAATTTCAACAAAGCCATATTATGTGACCCCTCTTTGGAACGAGCTCGACGAGCTTGTTCCAAAGAGGGGTCACATGATATGGTTTTGTTCAAATTTTTTGAAAAATAATATATTTTCAGTTGCTGAATTTGCATATTACTTGGGCGGATGCGGGCAATTTGTTGGGTAAAGGGTTAGAGGAATATCTTGCTAAAACTTGGTATGCTAGTAGGTATTGGTCCGAACGTTGAATTGCATTTGAAACTCGGTAATATAAGGTTATGTGACCATGGCAACCAAGATGGCCTCCACACCAAAGTATAGAAATATTCTTGTGTTTTGTGTGATGGAGTAAAACAATTTGAAGCCAAATAATGTATTTTTATACAAAATGTTGAACTACAATTGTGGTTATAATACAAATTGATCAGCATATTTGAAAAAAAATATTACAGATAGTCTGTATATTGATTTTTTGGGGCAGGTGGGGGTGAGATGTATTGAAAACCAAGATACCTTGTGGTCTGTATGGCTGAATCCAGCATGGATCAAACAGACCTTCTAAACCATTTATTTGCAAGTCAAAAGTAATTGGGTCATCTACTGACTCTGATGACTCGTCTACCTGGAATCCTGCAGAATTCCCAACAGCACCACCATTTTGAACCAAATCTTGGCTTTGAGGGGTTAATATATCCATATCTTACTTGGCCTTGAGGGATTAATATGTCCATATCACTGGCCATATCATTGAGAGATTCCCCTTTTTCTGTTTCAGAACCACATTTGCTACCGGAGTCTTTTAATATACGCTTCACATGTATGCTGTATGACCTCAATTGTCTAGAAACGTTTCTGACATTTTGTCTGAAAGCAGTGCCAAAACAAGCTAACATACATTTTAATCCAAGTTGTAATCCTATTTGTGGCGCGAAATTTACTTGACCTTTGACATTGAACATAAATAGAACACCATGATATAAATCACAAAAATAAATCACAAAAAAATAAGAGCGTCACTTGCCCTAGAATAGTTGTACTGCTATCTAGTTTCAAATTTCGACTTCAGTCGCGATTGACAGCATTGGGAAATTCGACTTTAGTCCCGTTCGGCAGTGAAAGAGTTAAAAATGGGCTGACTTTATACCCTTTTTGCATTTATTAATATAGCCACAAATGTTGATTGCGATCGTAAACCATATTAAATAAAAAAAATGTATGCCAGTACTAGTGTTGAACCAATTACCAAAAATGGCCACTGATCGATCAACGGTATTTGAGCTCACAATCAGCTGATTCCGATGCTGATTATGATTGTTATACCATGCATTACTAGACAAGTCGAGGCTTGAAAGAACTATATTAAATTGAATATATTTTACAATGTTTACAGACTAATGCTTACAATTGAGCGTACTTGCAGAAATCGCAGATCAGTCGCAATTGTCAGTTGTGCTCACTTGGGGTGGTACATGTGGCTTTCATTTAGAGCCATGTGTGCCACCCAAGTACACGCGTTTGGTAATTTTAGTGCAACCTGATGAAATGAAATACAACCTGCACATTTATGGTATGAACTGGCAATTGCCATAAGTGCGCTCACTTGTAAGCGTTACACGTCATTAAACTTGTATATTCCGTAAAGGAGCATCTGGAGAGATTAGGAATACACAATGTGGTTGTTTCTCAATTTTATATTGAATGGTATCAGGCCTGAAAATAAGCAGTCTGACATTTCCAGAATGAGGTCCCCAGAAGTTGAATTTGATGATGCTGTCCCATACAGTGGGCCAATTTATCCTCTGGATACCTCTTTCTGTTTAGTTTTGAGACCCTGATTCAGATTGAGGTTCACAGAGGGTAAATTTAGTGATGCTACCCTGCTGTGCAGGGTAGCATCACTAAATTCACCCTCTGGGGACCTCATTTTGCAGATGACAGTCTGCTTATTTTCTGGCTTGAATGGTATCATTAACATCAGTTTACATTAACAATTGAACAATTACAAAAGATAATAAAATGTGGTTTATGAATCATCAGAAAATACTTGGCAATAATCGGTTGAAATGATGTTCCAGGAGCCGTTGCCATTGTCATCCGATTACCCACAATCGACCGATTGTGGTGACTGGTTCCGATCATTGGTTGAACACTAGCCAGTACCCTTTCAAGTTGAATCAAAAAAAGATTCCTGTTTACTTTCAGCATAAGTTACAGTGGGAGCTCAGGCAAAGGGAAGAAGAAATAGTTGAGTTACAGAAAGCTCTCAGTGATATGCAAGTTTATCTCTTTCAAGAGAGAGAACATGTTCTTCGATTGTATTCAGAGAATGACAGATTGAAGGTAAGTACAACTCTTTAACTGATAAATCATTTAACTGTTATAAAATCCAGAGACTCATTTGGGTGTCTACAGGGGCCGAATAATGGTCCCTTTCCCAATGGCATGTTGGCATGATTTTTATACGCCCGTTTGAAAAATGGGACATATTATGTAAATGGTCTCGCTGTCCGTCCGTGGACACATTTTGTTTCTCGACAATAACTTTAGTTGTAATGGTTTGAGCTTGAGTTAAATTTGGCTTATGGATTTAGTACAACAAAATACAGGTTGGGTTCAATTTCCATCTTTAGCGGCCCATTTTTAGTAGAGTTATGTCCCTTTATTTAGAATTTTGCCCAAATTCTTGTTTCCGGACAATAACTTTAGTTGTAATCGTTTGAGCTGAGTTAAATTTGGCTTATAGATTTAGTACAACAAAATTCAGGTTGGGTTCGATTTCCGTCTTTAGCGGCCCATTTTTAGTAGAGTTATGGCCCTTTATTTTTTTTTATTTTGTGAAGACCTCAGATCGATTAATATGAAAATGTGAAAACAGGTGAATTAGCCTTTACCCCAGACAGGGCAGGGCAAGGGAATGGGCAATGATTGAAGGGGAGTGACAGACATAGTCGAATCAACAAAAATTTCAAACTTTACCCCAGAGAAACTTGCGCATGTTCCAATTTTGACGGCGTATATTGCCGCGCTAGACAGGGCTCTTGTTCACAATTCATACCAAAAACTACCCAGTCTCAGTCCTCATTCAAATAAAAATTTAATTCTTTTACTCTTGAATACATAATTTTGAATTTAATCAATGTTTACAGCAATAAAACGTGCTTCAACAGGTTGTTTTTAGATACATTTGCAAGTTACATCGCAAGTTGTCAGTAGTTGCTTCTAGAAAAGTCTTGGCTGCCTATATAGGCAGCCAAGACTTACCTAGACACAACTGCAAAGCCACTGTAGTAAAAAACATAAATAATTTCTTCACTTTAATAGAATTTATTTAACAGAGATTTTACAGAGACTGATCATTATTTCATGGCACTGTTTGTTATAAAACTGACTACATGGACAATACATGTTGTAGCACGCTTTTCTCTATACTGGCCACTTTCCCCCACCAGGGAACCTTCCAAACATAAATGAAGATGTTAAAATTCACCCTGACCTGCCGATCCCTGAGAAATAATTGATTCACAGATTGTTGAAGTGCCATTTCTAGACTTCTTTTGTAGATTTTCATAAACAAATGTCATAGAAAAATAACTGAAGAAGTGTACTCTGATGACGTGATTGTTCCACAAGCCCTGCGTAACTTAATCAACTCCCAATGAAAACCTTAGACAAACTGTAAACAATAACCTCATTGAATCTTAAATTCATCATGTCACAAAACGGTGCAATTTGTTTGGTCAGTATCAGCACTATGCAATGCAAGTTGTAAAACTTCATTCAGTAGTAAATATCATTATGTGACGTTTTGTTTTCTGACCAGTCTTATTACTCCAACATTTACCCAAAACAAGCACATGTTGAAAAAGCATGAACTTCTGTAGACGTACTTCCACACTCAGCATTAATTAAAATGACACAACAGTTTGCAGGTATGCTGTTCACATCTCATTTGTGTGTTTTAATTAGTGTAATGGAATCTTGAATCTATTTTCTTGAAAATTACACAAATGCAAAAAAGAGAGCTTCTTGCTTCCAATTTAGAAGCACAAAAAAGCATGAGTGCAATTGCACTCCTCAAATTGACAGCACTGAAAATTATTGTGTAAATGAATGATTTATCCCCTGAATTTCTCCTCATTGGTCCTTATTCTTACCAAATTACCAGCTCTCTGGAATGTGAAAACCTACACAAATATCGCTGTGCAAAACCTCAAAATATCCCCCAGAAGCAACAAAATGGGGGCTTTGGAACCCCTGAATTATACCCCCATTATGTGGCTTATTTATTTTCCCCTAACAGAAACACTGGTAGTAGCTTCTGCATTAATGTTCTCAGTTCAATATGAAGGTAACATTTTTTATTCTTTGTGTATTTCTTCATCCAAACAAATTCCAAATTGGAGTCTTCATGATGCAAAATTTCCCTATTTCATGGCCCCCCAGACCCTTTCCCAAAGAGAGCAGAAGAATCCCTGAAAGTCAGAGCATCTCATAAAGAATTTTATCCCTTAATCACTATGAAAAATAGCCCATTATGGAAAAATCATGAAAGAAACAGGTGACAACAGAAATCAACTTGACATTCTAATAATGTGTGTGAGTTGGTTTCCAAAATAAGGCCCCAAAAAGTTAAAAATCTGTTTCTCAAGCCCTCCCACATGGTCTTTTTGGCTGCCACATGTGAAAACTTAAAAAAATAAAAAATAAATAGTTTTATATGTCTGATATTTTACCCAAGTTAATAAAATTGATAATTTGTTCCTTGAGTGCAACAAGGCTTTGCAATGCTTTACCAAGGGGTGAAATACACCACTACCCATGCTGTTCTGTAGATTATGAGGCCTAAAACATAAAACAAAAGAAGAACATGAACTTTTGATGGCAAAGAAATAATTACAAAAATAAAAAATTAAATTAAAAAAAACCCGTCCACATGCAATTTTACAAAAAATGGCCTGAGAAACAGAAGATCTACTTTGTGGGGCCTAAAATGGAATTATTTTGATTTTAAGATCATTTATTTTATTAACTCTCTACTAACTTGACTATTACACAAGATTTGCAAAAGTATTTCCTGAATGACTAAAAATGTTCATTTTTGGCCCCAAGAACCTTGCAAATGACCCTCATTTGAGTGAGTGAACTCCATTGAAGGTCATTAGCTATGTTTCTGAGGCGAAAATTAAAAATCTTATTACATTTGGTTGATGATTTTTATGCCCCCCTCCCACGCCCCCCCCCCCCCCCACCCGACTTGGCTCGGGTGGCATATAGTGATTGAAGTGTGCATGTGTGCGCGTGTCCCTGTGTGTGTCCGAGCCAATAACTAGAAAACTGTTATGGCCACAGTCATCAAACTTCACACAATTATAAAGGACCATGGGAGGATGTGTCACACACCATAGCCGGCTTTGTACATTCAAGGTCAAGGTCACATTTCAAGGTCACACTAAAAATCGGTCGATATTCGTGTCTCAGCCATAACTCGGAAATGAATCATAGTACAATTGTTAAACTTTTTACAAATGTTAAGGACAGTCAGAAGGTGTGTCATATATAATAGTTTCCGCTGCATCTGCAAGGTGAAGGTCACAAGGGGGGGGGGGGGGGGGTGTGCATGTGTTACCTAAGTAATATTCTTCTTGTTCTGAATAGCACTGACCGTTTTTGGCCACAACGTTTATGTGATAAAAATAATCTCAAAATCGTCATGACCCGATATGAAATTTCTTAACCCTTTACCCAACGCAGACGATATCAAAATTTATTATATTAAATATCATTTTTTGAAATTTTTCAACAAAACCATATCGTGTGACCCCTCGTTGGAACGAGCTCGATGAGTTCGTTCCAACGAGGGGTCACATGATATGGTTTTGTTGAAAGTTTTTGAAAAAATAATATTTTTTCAACTGCTGAATTTGCATATTACACGGCCGGATGTGGTCGATTCGTTGGGTAAAGGGTTAACCTTGTTCACTAAACTCAATCTGAGTCTCAGTATACCCTGCTTCATATCGATTTTAGTGAACTCTGCTCATGTTTCATATCATATCGTGACACATTAGATACCTCTGTTTATTATGACAGGGATTATCTTTCCATTTTACCATACTAAATTAACCTCCATCCTGTAATTTCTCTGAATGTTCTCTGTTGGGAAATACGCTGATATGAGTTCCAAAAGAACTACAAAATAACACAGACCTTCTCTTTGATCAGTTTTTGTGACGAGCCTTTGTCGCGTTATTTGTAACTGCTTATGCAAGTTTCGATGCACCTCTGTGTAGATGTGGGCAAATGAACATCAGTACCCTAAAGGACAATTTGGCTACGTTTTCACTGATGGCGTGGTTCATTGCCTGCAGGGATCATGCTCCTGGGCAGCGATATGCAAGGTCCACTGCTGATTCATGCCATCATCCTTTGAAAAGTTTTTGAATAAAGGAGACGACTCATATAAGCCTATGGCTTCCTGTCGAATCCTCGTCTACTTACAATCTCGATTATTTCTGTTTCTGTTATACTGTGTACAACCATGAAAACTGTTTGCCATTCTGTAGTATTATTATTATGTAATGTATACGTGTGACACTGCTTTCTGAATAAATATTGTTTAAACTAAAAGAACAGGATTTGGAGAGACAGAATTCTGTCAAAATACAGAAGAATTCAGCCTGTTTTCCTGGTGCCAAGTGTGCGTGGTGCACAAGTCTGGGAATCTTAACTCAGAAATTGAAGATCAGATGTTCTCCCCTCTTGTCCACAGCCAGTAGGAATACACAAGATGTATTCTAACTATTTGCATGTCAACATACACTCTCCAATAAATTGTAAGAAAACTATAAATCTGAAAAACTCATGCTTTCTCTATTTTTTATGCCACTGTTTTGCACTGTTTTTAGATACTCTTACTCTTTTTAGATAAACTCTTTGCATGCTGCTGGCACATTTTCCTGCCCAACACGGGAATTCTCTTGTCACTGAAATTAGTATAATTTGGGCACATTTAACCCTTTACCCAACACAGACGATATCAAAATTTATTATTTTAAATATAATGTTTTTAAATTTTTCAAAAAATTTCAACAAAACCATATCATGTGACCCCTCATTGGAACGAGCTCATTGAGCTCGTTCCAATGAGGGGTCACATGATATGGTTTTGTTGAAATATTTTGAAAAATTTAATTTTTTCAACTGCTCAATTTGCATATTACGCGGGAGGATGTGGGCGATTCGTTAGGTAAAGGGTTAATCACATTTTCCCCATGTAAATTACATGGAGTTTTCATTGATGCATGGGAAAGGCGCACGATCGCTCTTGCACACCATCGCTCACGCAAACATTGTTCAAGGTGCGCGAATAATCGCTCGCCTCTGTTCTTGGGTGTTTTTTATGCATTTGAGTTGCGTCAACAGAAACATTCAATTCATTTTTGATGTTGGGAAATTTTTAATCACTCACAATTTGATGCCTTCAAAGTACAATTCCAAACAATTTCCTTTTCGTTGTTATAAACATGACACACTGCAGTTCTCTTATACATCCACACACAACACGCTAACAGTAAGAGGGTTGTACATTGACAACTCGCCCAGACCTTACTCCTGCCAGAAAACGAACACGCATGTTCAGATATAAAAAAACGGTGGTCATTCTGAGATCTGAGAAACGTTTTAATACTTCCGTATATTTTTTTTTTATCAAAGACATGCGAAATGTTGCCTAGTTCCTTATTTTCATTTACGCACATGACACCTGTCACTCTAATTCACCAGTGACATGAATTAGTGTGCCTGATTTGGAATTTACACATCCATTTTCCACGATTTTAATAATCTGCCATTTAAAATTCAAAACTAATTTTAGTGGGTTACATATATGTTCACCGTCAAAATTTCCATCCATGTTCAGTTGTATTCATACATTCGTTTCGAAGGACGCTTGTCAATGGAAATTGTGAAATAAATTTCTGTACATGCCATAATAAAAAGTTCACTTCAGATTATCTAAAAGTTCATTTCAGGAATTCTGGTAATACATTTAATAGATAAACACTAGATTTCAAGCGTGCAATTTTATTCTGAACCACAGGCAAACATTTAACAATGACATTAACTTAACTTAATTTAGAAAAAAAATATACTTTGAATGTACAATTCAACAGTATTAGAAAAAAGAAGAAAAATATTGAATCAAAATCACTCTCCTCACATTTTTCACTCTCGCAAACTTGATTTGAGGTGAGTGATTGTCCACTCGCCTCCATTTTGTTCCCATTCGTCACTGAGAATTTCAATGATTTCTAGTGTTTTATTTACATTAAAGTTTCATCAAATCTAGTCATAGCTGCTTTACAGCAGCAATGACTAGGTTTGATGAAAAATATCTTGAAAATGCTCAGCGGGTAAAGAGGTAATTATATCCCCACTCTTGGAGAGATTGGGGGTAGACTAGATTCCATCATTCTGTCCATCCATCCATCCATTGTTTGTCCATCCATCCATCCAACTGGCCATCTGTGTGTCCATCCATCCATCCGGATCCATATCTCTGTAGTGAAAATTTGATATGCAGCGAGTTGGTGTGCAACAGTGGGGGTATGTACCAAGCCATGGCCCAGACCTTGTTTTTAACCCTTTACCCAATGCAGACCATATCAGAATTTATTATTTTAAATATCATTTTTTTTAAATCTTTCAAAAACTGTCAACAAAACCATATCATGTGACCCCTCATTGGAACAAGCTCGACAAGGTCGTTCCAAAAAGGGGTCACATGATATGGTTTTGTTGAAATTTTTTGAAAAATAGTATTTTTTGCATATATATTTGCATATTACGCGGGGGGATGTGGCCGATTTATTTGGTAAATGGTTAAGCAGTTAATCACTTGAAGGCCTATATTATAAATCAGTTCAGAATTGAAGTGATTTAATTACTTGATAGAATATGAATGTACAGCAATATAATGATCCCCAGGTTATATTTATTTCTAGATTAGAGAATTAGAAGACAAGAAGAAAATACAACAGCTTTTAGCTCTTAGTGGTACACCAGACTGTGAAATAACATATTTTATGAAAGAACCCCCAGCTAAAGCTGTTGTGGAACAAAAAGTGCCAAAAAAATTACAAGGTGTAAGAGACCTGGACACCAAGAATTCTAGAGGTGAACTTTCGTTCAGAGTATAAGTTAACTGAACACATTACTGTTGTATAAGGTTTACAGATGGGCGGTGTACTGAAAAAAACGAACTGGTACTGATATCATGGGGATACCGTAACACTATTCCAGACCAATCATTGTCTATCAAAACCGTCAGAATTTTCATATTTTCCTATATTTGCTATTTATAAGGCCTTGTTGAGGCTTGATAGCAGTTGAAGCCTCAACAAGGCCTTTGCTATTTATAAGGCCTTGTTGAGGCTTGGTAGCAGTTGAAAGGTAACACTATTCCAGACCAATCATTGCCTATCAAAACCGTCAAAATTTTAATATTTTCCTATATTTGCTATTTATAAGGCCTTGTTGAGGCTTGATAGCAGTTGAAGGCAGTTGAAAGAACTGACTGATTTTCTTTTCAGTTTTCTTAACCGGTCGAGTGCTAGAAGCCCATATTTGGGCTTTATTCTGAAATGCATGCACTACAACTTAAAGCTTCATATTCTGTGAATGTCCATCATATTATCTTTAATTTGAAATTATTTAGTATGTATGGACTTGCGTTGTTGTAATTTATGGGAGAGTGCCTATGGGCACTCTCCCATAAATTGTAACAAGGCAATCCGAATGGAATGGTTTAAAGTGCCGAAGGCGCACGATTGGACGGTATGGGGAGCAAGCCCCTTTCGACCCTCATTGGCTGTAAATGATTAATTTCCACATGTCTACTCGTGTTGAAGCAGGAACAGGTTCAGGTACTCGGCAGGTGTCACCGGTTGCGGCGTGAAGGTCTCTTTGACTGATGTCGGTTGAACCCTCGGGTGAGGACCAGTGTGGGAGGTTGGGTCCTTTCACAAAGGTACTACCTCTCCCCGAGGGTGCAGTCTATCTAGATTTTCGGGCAAGTATGGTCTGCCACTTCAGAGATGATTTTAAGTGTTGGCCATCACTGGCAAGTATAATCTGCCTCAGGCTGTCTCTGTTTGATAGGATGTCTTTGAAGGAAACAACAATGACCCCTTTCGGGGACCACCAAGAAGAGGACCCGAACTTCCCTGGTTTGGGGGCAGGCCTGCATTGTAATCCTAATGGGTTGGGAAACAAAGATGCACAATGCGCTTACAAAAAGGGGCCGAGGCAGGGCGCAGGACCAACGCTCGCCTCCCTTAAAGTGGTCGACCACTTTTAGGGATGGAGCGGAGGATATTCAGGAACTGTGGGGGTGACTGTTTCCATAACGGTATGACTCTGTAGCGGTTATTGGGGTGCTGGTC
This sequence comes from Pictodentalium vernedei, assembly GCA_031216915.1. Classification (NCBI taxonomy): domain Eukaryota; kingdom Metazoa; phylum Mollusca; class Scaphopoda; order Dentaliida; family Dentaliidae; genus Pictodentalium; species Pictodentalium vernedei. The sequence continues at coordinate 33,972,403 of CM062296.1, forward strand.
AAAAAGCATCTTCTGTGTACCTGCTTAAAAGAAGAAGGTAGAATTAGTTTTCATTAAAGTATGCAAACTGTAAAGATAAAAGTAGCACATCTTGTTCAATCTTAAGGTTTGATCTTAAGCTGAGTCGGTGAAGGCAGCCCTTTCTGGTAGAAGGCCAAGGTAACAAGGCAAGCACATGTGAACAATTTTTAATGATCAAAAATAAATTAGTACTCTACCAGTTAAGGGTCTGAGCAATTGTCTGAGTATCTGCTACACTACAACCTGTACATGTCAAGTTGCTTAACAGTGATTTCTAATCAGGTCTCTGCTCGGGTGATCTATCTGTTGTCATTAGAACCTCCTAATGTTGACTTGTTAATGACACTTATTCTGAGATTGCAAAAGCCAGAATAGACCTCTGAAGCTTTAGGGTGTTTGGAACTAGTTACAAAATTACTGTAGATATGATTTATTGTCCCCCAAAAAAATTTTCGGGGGACTATAGAAATCAGCGGTGTCCGTCCGTCCATCTGTGCATGTATCCATACGTCTGTGCGTCCATCCCACTTGGTGTCCCCATGATAACTCTAGTTTCGATCATTTGATTGGAACCAATTTTGGTATTTGATCTTCTTATCCCAAACCACAGGTCAAGTTCGAATATGGGTTCGGCCAGATTATTTTTATTAGAGTTATGCCCCTTTTTCCACTTAGAAATTTCAATATTTGCTGTGTCCAGATGATAACTCCAGTTAGGATTATTTGATCAGAAAGAATTTTGGTATGTGAGTTTCTTGGGTAAAAATACAGGTCAAGTTCGAGTATGGGTTCGGACTGATAATTTTTATTAGAGTTATACCCCTTTTTCGACTTAGAAATTTCAAGATTTGCAGTATCCAGATGATAACTCCAGTTAGGATTATTTGATCGGAAAGAATTTTAGTATGTGACTTTCTGGGGTAAAAAATACAGGTCAAGTTCGAATATGGGTTCAGACCGATCATTTTTACTAGAGTTATGTCCCTTTTTCAACTTGTTTTTTTCGCGGGACATGTGGCCAAGCGGCCTTTTATGTTGGCAAAACAATGCCAATGTTGAGTTCATTGGAAGTCACGTTTGTGGCACTGTGGAAGAATGATACAAGAACAACTTATTCTATATATTCCTGGTGCGAATTCTCCTTTTGTATTATCAGCAGAACTCAGTCAAGTTAGATTCCAAATACCAAACTGATACAGTAGTATACACCCCTAAAAATACCAATACCAAATTCCAATAATGCCCATCTCTAATATGGTTCCACTTTTGTCATCAGATCCTGCCTGAGGTCAAGGTTCATCACAGTAGTATCCTTGTGGAAACTTATGACAATTCAAACAAAATTACAAATCTCTTGAATTAATAACTAGCATGATAGCAGTGCTTTGTAGTCTAAAATTTTGTCCCTTGAATGCAACAAGGTGTCATCTGCAGTGCTGAAGCATTGCAGATGACACCTTGTTGCACTCAAGGTATGAGGTATTTTGTTCAGGTAGATCACCATGACTTGACCCCTGTTGCTAAAGCACCGTTGGGAGTATGTTGATTTTGAAGTCTTATGATTTCAGGTACTCTCCCATAAATTGTAGCAATGTAAATCATCACAGACTAATTAATTTCACTTCAAAGATAATAATATATAGAGGATATCTATGATGTTTAAGTGAATATCGGGAATTATCTCATGAGTGTGGACCTGAAAGTTTTATTTTTCACGACAGCATTAGCATATGCAACGTGACATTTTACTGCACATTATTCAGCACAATTTGACTGCAAACACGTAAGTTTAAAAAAATAACAAAGATCAGCTGATCATTTCTTCAAAGTGATGTTCAAGGCGACATAACGCGCTGAAACGTGATGTCATTTAGGAAGCTACTGAGAGATATTCCACGATATATCGAGAAATATCTTTTTGATAATTTGCAATAATTCAAAGGCTAGCATATTATAAAATTGTGAAGCACATCCACTGAGTATGAAGACTTCAAGTTGTGTACTGCAGAATAGTCTAAATATAGGTTTCCTGCACTCAACCAGTTAAGCGTAAAAGCATAATTTTGACAGTGTAACTTTGAAATCTTTAATTCTTTTTTAGGGCTGTCACGATTTTTCATTTTAGGAATCGATTAATCGTTGCAAATAATCGATTAATCGTACCTAGATGACCCCCACCCCCCCTCCCTCTCTTTGAAGTCAATAAAAATGAAGTTCAAGTCAGCTGACCTACCTTAAGTAAACAACGAAGACGATCAACTTTTAGGGACATTCAAAGCTTTGATGTTCTGAACTTTTGAACCGTCCGTGTAATAATCAAGACTGGTCGGCAGTTGCGAACTTCGCAACTGCCGACCGGTCTTGATTATTACACTGACGGTTCAAAAATTCAGAACATCAAAGCTTTGATAAATGTAGATGGAAGACAAATGCTTCCAACGGCTTCTTGGGGTTTAACATCGATGTTCTTAACTCTTTGCCTTTAGAAACAATAGTTTTTTCATCAAATTTTCTTTAAATTATTAAACGTCTAAAACAGGATACAATTTACCGATTATTCGACAATGAAAAATACTAATCGATTTCGCTGTGACTGATCAATCGATTAATTGTGACAGCCCTATTCTTTTTATACCATCCTCCAATATTATATGGAGGTAAACCACAGTTGCATTGTCTGTTCATCCTTCTCTCCAACCACCCACTCTCGCTCTTCGCACCCATCCATTCAACTCATTTCTGGCCCAGAATAAAATATTGTTTAAATAAAAAAAAAAAAGGTACCAAATTTATTGCTCAGAAATTCTGGGCAATAAATTTGGTATCTTTTTTTTTAAACAATATTTTTATTTCATTCATTTGAAACCGGTTTTGGCAAACAGGCTAATCCTATCTTAATGTTGTACCCTTACATAGTAAAATTACATTGTATTGTGCAGCTGTGCAAAAGTGATTGAATATCAGGTACCAAAAAATAGTTCTAAATTAATAGAAAACTTAATTTCCAGTAATATAAGGCACTGTTAATTTCTAAGCATTTCTCAAGACACCCATCAGTCCGTCATGACAAGCAGGTGCATTGCCAACATTATGAACACTTCAGTTTGTCAGTTGTGCAGTTCGAAAATGTAGTCCCCCACCTGACTGCATTACCCTCCTAATCATAATTGTTTCAAAAGCTAAGGTGTTGAGAAGCTAGCATATCATTGCCATTGTCTCACAATACACCAGTGGAAAGAGCAGAAGCTATGCAGCTCTGCAACATACCACTAGAAAGTGCTCTCTGAGCTGTTTCCAGTAGTGAATTGCTCAACAGCATAGTGTAACAAAGACCCTTCTTGGAATGAAATGTTGTTTGTCGGCCTCACAGATTATTTTGTGTAGTGAACCGGTTAACCTTTTACCCAATGAATTGCCCGCATCCGCCTGCGTAATATGCAAATTCAGCAGCTGAAAAAATATTATTTTTCGAAAAAATTTCAACAAAACCATATCATGTGACCCCTCATTGGAACGGGCTCGTTGAGCTCGTTCCAAAAAGGGGTCATATGATATGGTTTTGTTGAAATTTTTTGAAAAAATTTAAAAAATTATAAATTTTGAAATCATCTGCGTTGGGTAAAGGGTTAATCTGTAAAGCTATCACGAGCTGGTGTATAATGATTATATAATCATGTATGATGACTGGGATATGATTAGACGAATTTAGGCAGTATACATGCTATAATGGCGATGACTCGGCTATAAATGTAGTATTTGTAAGGTGAATCACTGCCACTCAACACCAGGGTAAATCCCACAACTACCGAACAATTACCACTTTCCTATAGTAAGTTTTCAAACCTTTTCATTATTTGTAACCTCAAACTGAGTTCAAATGTAATGACCTTTTGATCGTTACTTTGATCTTGAATTTTACCTTATGGACCTTATAACCTTAAAATTTTAACAGGCTCATTGAAAAGATTCCCTCTCTGTTCTACATTATTTTAAGAAAACTGGGTGTAATATTTATAAGTAGTTTGTAGTTACGCAGTCAAGATGCCATTTTATCATATCACTCGTCCATTTTGTTCACTTTAAAACATTTGATATTTTGCTTTCATATTAATCAGTGATAAATAAAGCCTTCCGTCGATTTCATTGGTCAATTTCAAAACTAGACAATTTGATTGGCTGAACAAAATACAACTGGGCAACATTTTCATAATTTGCATAATTAGAGTTGGGAGCTTTCATTGGTCAATTTAAAAACTGGACAATTTGATTGGCTAAACAAAATACAACTGGGTCACATTTGCATAATTTCAGTAGGGAGAATTTATGTTTTTTGTCCTGTTTAGGGTGGTTATATTGTATTAATCTTTTTCCTTCAACAAAAATGCCATTCATTTTTTGTATATTTTCCCTTTTTGCTTCCAAAACATAGGTTATGACCCCTCATTGGAACAAGCTCGTTGAGCTCGTTCCAATGAGGGGTCATAACCTATGTTTTGGAAGCAAAAAATGAAAATTTTTAGTTATATGAGGATGTTTTATCCAAGTGCCGTCTGCAACTCAAGTTAGGTGATGGGTTAAAAAGTCATACTAATTTGTGCATGTGTGTGTCATATGATAAATAGAATATGAAATGAGTGTTTTTCTCATGTAATAATTATGAAACTTGTCCGAATTTCCGTTTGGGCTCGCCAGAGGCTCGCCAAAACGGAAAATTCTTAGACTCGTTTCATAAATATTATATGAGAAAAACACTCTTTCAATATCCTCTATATATGCCATTTCAGGCTCAGTCATAAAGTTTAATGAATGCATTACTGTTTGTGCATAAATGTGAACATGCTGATTCTTACAACTTTATTGTTCCGTGTATGAAGTCAAATTTTCACAAAATTAGATATTGTCAGTGCATCTTTCAACCAGTAATCCCAGCTTTGAATAAGGATGATCTGGGTGAAGGTAGTTCAACAGCTTGTGCTGCAACCAGTGAAATTGTTTTGATACTCCAGCTGTGTGCTTAAAGTTGATTTTGTAGTCCTCAAATTTATCAAATACTTCTATTAGAGCTGTAGGTTTTTAAATTTCTTGTTCGGTTTCGGTTTTGGTTTTTCAGGTGGAGTAAAACCTCGGTTCGGTTCGGCTTTCACTTTGTTCCTGAGGCCAAGTAAAATCCAATAAAACTCATTCTTATGTCCGGAGTCATAACTGAATGGCAGTGGAATTGAATGAAACTCAATGAATGCCCAAAATAAGCTATAATACATGACGAATCAGGAAGGCCAATATACTAATTACCTAAATATACAGAACTTTTATTGTGCTTGGCCATTTTTCGAGGACTGACACCTACACGCAACTTGAGGAAAGCTGCAAACACAACTACACTGAAATGTCGGAAATTCACTGAATGTAGCCTTCCCAGAGTAGTGAGAGTACCCAGACACTGCAATTGGCAGTGTCTGGGTACTCTCACTACTCTGGGATGGCTACATTCTGTGAATTTCTGCGGCAAGAGAGTATTTAAAAAAAACCGAAAAACCTTAGATTACGGGATGTCAATGGTTTCTGTTTCGGTTTTTTAAAAAAACTAAAAACTTCGGTTCTGTTTCGGTTAACCTACAGCTCTAACTTCTACAGCCATTCATATTGGTAGTAATTCATTATATAGGCAGCAAACAAAGCTGTGAAGCTTTATATCTTAAACACATCAGGTTTATCCAAAAAATCATCTAATCTATCTGCGACACCAGATTCAACTGACACCAGTTTTGGTTGATCAGCACCAGCCAGGCCTGAAAATAAGCAGTCTGACATTTCCAGAATGAGGTTCCCAGAGGGTGAATTTGATGGTGCTGTCCCATACTGTGGGCCAATGTATCCTCTGGGTACCTCTTTCTGTTTTGTTTTGAGACCCTGATTCAGACTGAGGTTCACAGAGGGTATATTTAGTGATGCTACCCTGCATATCACTAAATTCACCCTCTGAGTACCTCATTTAGTCTGCTTATTTTCTGGCTTGGCACCAGCACTGAACTTGTAAACTTGCAGCTCTGATTTTGCAACTGGAGTTCCTTCAGTGGTTCTGGCCATTTCAAATCTATCACATAAGTTGCTCTATTGCTTCAGATGACTCACATTGAAGAACTTGATTCCAGGTGGTTTCATTGCAAAATTTAATAAGGCTGTATGATGTAAGAAACTGCTGATCATATGGGCATTTGAGGACATCGATCTGGTGTTGATTAGGAGATTTGGGGAGCGCGGTGGCTCAGTAGGTAGAGGTGCAGACTGCAAGCCGAGAGGTCCTCGGTTCGAATCCTACCTGCGGCAACCGCGTTGTGTCCTTGGGCAAGACACTTCATCTCCATTGCCCGCGTGGGGGCACGATGACGCCGTGTACTCAGGCATACTGCACGTCAATGGTGCGCATGTCTTCAACCACTCTAACCCTGCCTGTGCTGCAGTGCGGGGTTACGATGTTGGGGAGCTGGCAGCTGCTCATCGTTGCTCGGTTGTTCTCTCCAGGTACTCCGGCTTCCTCCACCCGTAAAACTGTCGAGGTCATGATTAGCCATTGTGCATAAATATATGACCTTAAAAACACCAATAAATAAATAAATAAATTAGGAGATTCTTGATGCTGGATTGACCAGACAAACATTCTGTGTGATGAGCAGCCCTCACCAGTCAAAGGTATAACAGGGTTATTTACCCCCCCCCCCCCCCCCCTAAGTTTTCCAAAATCTCTTCTGCACTTCCCCTGTGAAGTGATGCGCATGGGTCATAATTGTCAAAAAGTTCACTGACCATGTCGAAACTTTGTGAAAAATGGACAGCTGACACTGAATAATAGAGTTGTAAGAATCAGAATGGTCACTTCTATTCACTAACGGTAATGCATTCTTTATTTTTAACAGCTGACCCTGAAATGATAGACAGTGGCATTTTTTACATTTTAACTCTTTAGCCAATGAATCAGCCAAATCTGCCCTCATAATACAGTTGTTAATTGAATAGCCACTTGGCCAATAAAAAATATTCAGTTAACAGGAGTATTCAATTAACAGGAATTTGTCACTTTCCTGTATTCTGGAGATACACTTAGCATTTATTCTATTATATCTTGTTTGACAGAGCTCTATGAGCTCTGTCAAACAAGATATAATAGATTAAATGCCTGTATTGGATGTACAGAGGCCAAATAGGTTTATAAACAAAGGAAAACTGGGGAGATTTAGGGTAATTTCTCGACAGGTTACAAGATGTTTTATTCAATTAACAGGACTTTACTCTGTAACCTATATTCAATTAACAGGTCAAATTTGTACCGGGGGTATGGTAAATGGTTTTGTGTTTGAAAATTATATTCAATTAACAGGGATATACAATTAAGAGATATCCAATTAAGTGGGGTCCACTGTATGCAAATTTAGCAGTTGAAAAAAATATTACTTTTCAGAAAATTTCAACAAAACCATAATGAGCTCATCAGGTAGCCAAGACTTGCCTAGAAATCACTGCTCAAGTGATTTATCTATTGTCTGCAGGACGTGCTAATGATGGCTTGTTAATGGCATATGTTCTGAGATCACAAAAGCTTGAAAGGTAAGGTGTGGTTGGAAGAAGTCTCAGAATTAATGTAGATGTGATTCATGTTGGCAAAAGAATGCTTGTGTCAAGCTCATCGGTGGTTGCATTTGTGATGCTGTGGTAGAATGATACAAAAAGTTCTTCTTAAATTACAGTTTGTTAGGTAAAGGGTTAATGTATCTTTATTGTGGGATTGACTGAGTCACCTAACTTTGTGTTAACTTTGCGTCCGAATTCACCTGAAGGTTTGACCTCTCAAAAGTAAGCCCACCCATAAACCTTTGCCCTCTTTTGCTTCATGCACCCCCTGGGCTTATTCCCGGATCAGTACGCTACATCCTGTATAAGCATGTAATCTTTCATATCTTGACTAAGCTGTGTCAAATAAATACTTAACTTATTACCAAAACATGGTAAAATAACCAAAAAATCTCGTAAAATAAAGATTCCTGTTAATCAAATATTTTCCACTGGCAATGTGGATATTCTGTTAACCCTTTACCCAATGTAATGGCCAAAACCGGCCAGCGCTGTTCACAAAAATCAGCAATTAATTTTCATTATTTTTTCATTTTTTGTCTCAAAAACATAGGTTATGACTCCTCTTTGGAACGAGCTCATCGAGCTCGTTCCAATGAGGGGGTCATAACATGTTTTTAGGACAAAAAATGAAAAAAATTATACAGTGGTACCCTGTTAATTGAATAGCGACTTTGCCAATGAAAATTATTCAATTAACAGGAGTATTCAGTTAACAGGATTTGTGTTACTTTCCTGTATTCTAGAGATAAACTTAGCATTTAATCTATTATATTTTGTTTGACAGAGCTCCATGAGCTCTATCAAACAATATATAATAGATTAACTGCTTATATTGGATGTACTGAGGCCAAATGTGTCTATAAACAAAGAAAAACTGGGGAAAGTCAGGATAATTTCTCGACAGGTTAACAAGAATTTTTATTCAATTAACAGGAGTTTACTCTATAACCTATATTCAATTAACAGGTCAAATTTGCATTGGAGGTATAGTAAATGGTTTTGTGTTGGGAATTTATATTCAATTAACAGGGATATGCAATTAAGAGATATCCAATTAAGTGGGATCCACTGTATATTCAAGAATTTTGCTTGCAAGTGTCATCTGCTTTTCATGTTAGGTAAAGGGTTAACAAGGTTTCACTGCATTATTAAGTGTACATTTGTATATTTAACTCATTTGTGGTAAGAGGATATTTTCCTTGATTATGTCACTTTATTGATTTAGATCACAACAGTTTGTCCAACTTATACTGACTTTGAAGGCATCTTGACCTGTTAACCCTTTACCAAACGAATTGGATGCATCTGCCAACATAATTTACAAATAGAGCTTTTGAAAATAAATTATTTTTTTCAAAAAATTTCAACAAAACCATATCGTTGATTCCTCATTTGAACGAGCTTGTCGAGCTAGTTCCACTGAGGGATCACATGATATGGTTTTGTTGAAATTTTTTAACAAATTTAAAAAAACAACATTGGAAATAATAAATTTTGATATTGTCTGCGTTGGGTGAAGGATTAAAGATTGGTAGCCCCAGGAATTTCTCGACAGGGGGGCTGACCTCTCCGACAGGGGGACTACAATATTTGACCTCCCAAACGAAGGAAAATGAGTGAAAATTGGTAAATTAGAGAACCAAAATAGAAGCAAATTGAGTATGTTTGTTGATTATTTAACGTAAACATATTATAAGGTCGGGAAATATTTCATCTATAAAGCCATTTTGACGAAAGACATTAACTATGATTAAAGAATTTTGTGAGAATCACTATTCTCTATCAAAGTTCCAGTGCTGCACAGGTTCGAGTCCACCCTGCGGCACTGGAATATTGACAGAGAATAGTGATTCTTGCGAGTTTCATTGATGTCGTTCGTCAAACTGGTTTTATATAAAGATTAAACAAACTATAATATTCCGACATTCCAGGGAAATAAAATAAAATAAATCTTAACGTCCTGCACACAACTACAACTGTCATAATGCCTTACAATACAAAGAAGAAGCATATACCTCGTTCTTGATCGACACAAGACGAGATATCTACATTCGATTGTCGGAAATTTCTTGTGAAGTCGGGTTTACGAGACTCTCCGACGGACTGACTAAAAATCTCTGACAGGGGTTTGGGGGCTACAGACCCCTCAGATCCCACCTTGGCGCCGCCACTGATTAAAGAATAACCAACTTTGATTTATCCATTTATTATCTCCGAAGACTTTTCTTCAGTATAAAATTTTACCGTTGTGTGCAATGGTACAAGTGTCATTTAACCCTCTGCGCATTGATGATGAAATATCTAAAGTTCAGGGTGCAAATATTTCCCATAATGCAACTAGAAATTTAACCAATTTAATCTTGTTTGACAGAGCTCAATGAGCTCTGTCAAACAAGATTGAATTGGTTAAATTCCCAGTTGCATTATGGGAAAAATGGCGACTTCAAATCAGGATATTTTGACATCAGTGTGCAGGGGGTTAACTGATCTAATTATTACTCACAGGACTGAAGAAGAAGGCATCTCCGTCATCTGAAAAGAAACGAAGTCTCTCACCAGGTGCAGAAGAAAGAATAAAGCATGATAACCAAGTTTTGGCTCTTCAGGTGGAATCTCTGCAGGCACAACTTGGAGAACAAGCAAAACTGGCTAAAGAGCAGGCTGAGGCTTTAATAGAAGATCGACGAGTAAAAGAGGATGAAGCAGAAACAAGAAGGCAGAGAGATGAAGAAAAAATAAGAATTCTAACGGAAAAGTATTACTTCATGTTTATTCTCTTTGATTTTAAACTTTTACCTTATCAAAGAATTGGCTAAATTCAATGAACAATATATAGTACAAATCAAAATAAGTTGTAGGATAACCACTATAAACTATATATCTTTCTCTTCCTACACTGATAAGACCAGAAGTTGACATCATTTTCTGGAAAGCTCTCTCTGAGAGCTTTCCAGAAAATGATGTCAGATTCTGATCTTATCAGTGCAGGAGCAACAATATACTTAGTTTATTGTGGTTATGCTACAAGTTATTTTGACTTGTACTGTATGTAAGATGCATTCAATAATTTCAGGAGTGAGGAATAACTTCTCAAACCCCACATCTAGTGAACAAGTTCATGTCAAAAACGACTTGTTCGAACTCAAAAACCACTCATTTTTAAAAACTTGAGTTGTAACTTTGTGCTTTTAAAAATGAGGCCATTAAGAAATCTTATTTCTCAGGCTCTTCCCTCAGCATTAAATTTCTGTGGGAAAAACCCGAAAAACTCCATTATCAAAATATTTCCGCCTCAATTTTTTTTCACCTATTTTATTTTTACCTTTCAAACTGTTTTTAGGGATTGAAGATGAAAAAAAAGGCCTCAGGGAAACCAAGGAAACAAGAATCTTTTTAATGGGCTAACCAATGCAAGTTAATTTTAAGAAAAAAAAATCAGAAGGCAAAGGAAAGTAGACTCGGATCACTCGGTAGTCTTCCAGTGGAAACCCTAGGATGTAGACCTGTGGTTATTTACTGCAAATAAACAAGTTCTGCTTTACTGGTAAATTAGGACCCGGAACCAACACCTGGGGTGAAAATCCTCTAAAGTGGGCATCATGGGTATAAATAATTGGTTAAACTTGACTTCATCCCAATGTTGTAGTCATGAGATTGCCAAAGATTCTGAAAGTGACAATAAACACCAATAAATAGATTAATTACACTATAGTCTGGACTTGGGAGGGTTATGTTGTGAGTAATTTTTATGTGTACCCATACTATGTATGGTACACATAATGCCGGCATCTGCGGTGACCATCCGTCGTTCCTCCATCCTTTGTCCGTCCGTCTGTCCGTCCGTCCGTCCGTCCATCCGTCTGTCCGTCCGTCCGTCCGTCCATCCGTCCAGCATCCGTATCCATTTCTTTGGCATTCGATGACTTGCAAAATATTGCTTGGATTGTTAAGTTACTTTATATTTGTGTTCAGGTTACTGATGTGCCGAGCTGTATAGTTTTTGGTGTAAATCGGATAATTTGATCCTGAGATATTAACCCTTTATCCTTCAAATTAAAAATTCCTCCAATCCCTTTGGCATTCGATAACTTGAAAAATATTGCTTGGATTGTCTAGTTACTTTATATTTGTGTTCAGGTTACTGATTTGACGAGCTGTATAGTTTTTGGTGTAAATCTGATGATTTGGTCCCGAGATATTAACCCCTTAACTTCAAATTGAAAATTCCTCCAATCTCTTTGGCATTCGATAACGTGAAAAATATTGCTTGGATTGTCAAGTTACTTTATATTTGTGTTCAGGTTACTGATGTGCCGAGCTGTATAGTTTTTGATGTAAATCTGTCATTTTGATCCTGAGATGTTAACCCTTTATCCTTCAAATTGAAAATTTCACCAATCCCTTTGGCATGCGATAACTTGAAAAATATTGCTTGGATTGTCAAGTTACTTTATATTTGTGTTCAGGTTACTGATGTGCCGAGCTGTATAGTTTTTGGTGTAAATATGATAATTTAATCCTGAGATATTAACCCTTTATCCTTCAAATTGAAAATTCCTCCAATCCCTTTGGCATTCGATAACTTGAAAAATATTGCTTGGATTGTCAAGTTACTTCATATTTGTGTTCAGGTTACTGATGTGCCGAGCTGTATAGTTTTTGGTGTAAATCGGATAATTTGATCCTGAGATATTAACCCTTTATCCTTCAAATTGAAAATTCCTCCAATCCCTTTGGCATTCGATAACTTGAAAAATATTGCTTGGATTGTCTAGTTACTTTATATTTGTGTTCAGGTTACTGATGTGCTGAGCTGTATAGTTTTTGATGTAAATCTGATGATTTGATCCCGAGATATTAACCCTTTATCCTTCAAATTGAAAATTCCTCCAATCCCTTTGGCATTCGATAACTTGAAAAATATTGCTTGGATTGTCAAGTTACTTTATATTTGTGCTCAGGTTACGGATGTGCCGAGCTGTATAGTTTTTGGTGTAAATCTGATAATTTAATCCTGAGATATTAACCCTTTATCCTTCAAATTGAAAATTCCTCCAATCCCTTTGGCATTCGATAACTTGAAAAATATTGCTTGGATTGTCAAGTTACTTTATATTTGTGTTCAGGTTACTGATGTACCAAGCTGTATAGTTTTTGGTGTAAATCTGTTATTTTGATCCTGAGATATTAACCCTTTATCCTTCAAATTGAAAATTCCTCCAATCCCTTTGGCATTTGATAACTTGAAAAATGTTGCTTGGATTGTCAAGTTACTTTATAATTGTGTTCAGGTTACGGATGTGCTGAGCTGTATAGTTTTTGGTGTAAATCTGATAATTTGATCCGGAGATATTAACCCCCTTTATCCTTCAAATTGAAAATTCCTCCAATCCTTTGGCATGAGATAACTCAAAAAATATCAATCCGATTGTCATGTTACTTTATATATTTATTCAGGTTACTGATGTGCTGTGCTGTATAGTTTTTTATGTAAATCTGATAACGTGCTCCAGAGACATTAACCCTTTATCCATCAAATTAGACACTCCTCCAATCCATTTCTATATGTACCCATACCTTGTATGGTGTACATAATGTCGGCATCCGTGTTGGCCCTCCGTCATACAGCTTTCTACTAGTTGTGCGTATGGGTACACATCTGACGATTTCATCGGCCTATTTTTCACTTACGGCTTTACTGTGTATGTTTGAACTAGGATCGCAGAAGATTCTGTTTCTGTGGCCATTTTTTGTATAATTGCATGTGGGCGGGCATTTTTTGTATTTTATATTTTATTTTTGTAATCATTTCTTTGCCATCAAAAGTTCATGTTCTTGGTCTGTTTTATGTTTTAGGCCTCATAATCTACAGAATAGCATGGGTGGTTGTGTATTTCGTCCATTGAATGCAAGAAGGCTTTGCAATGCTAAAGACTTGCAAAGCCTTGTTGTACTCAAGGGACAGATTTATCAGTTTTATTAAGTTGGATAAAATATCAGACATACACCATTTAATTTTTATTTTTTTTAAGTTTGCATGGGTTATAAAAAGAGCATACAGCCACCAAAGGAGCGTGCAGCAGCCAAAGGACTATGCAGGATGGCCTGAGAAACAGATTTTTAAACTTTTTAAGGCCTTATTTACTTTTTGTAAAAAAATCAAAGCAAAGGCTAAGATTTGAACATTTACTGTTTTTGAATTATGTGCATCCAGCCATTTTATGTCAAGCTATTTTTTCCAATGAAATATGAGAATTTCTTTTAATTACAACTTATAATGTTGCACACCATTCTCATCCATGTCTTTATATATGAAACTCTGCTTTATAATTTTCAATGCCAGGGGCTGTTCGATCATTATCACAAATATTTCAGTATTTCTTTCCACATCATCAGAGTGATGTAAGTTTGTATGCTTTTGGTTCATTTTACACAGAGATAGAATAGCTAGATAAAAGGTCAAAGTTGTGATTTGGGCTAGTGAATACAGAAATAGAGTGTGATCTGCCTTGAAGATATGAGTTGTACATGAAAACACGTAATTGTTTTCAACACCTATGGCTATATTTATTAACCCCCTGAAGGCCGATCTTTTGATCTGTTACATTTAACTTTTTACCTAACGAATCGGCCACACCCACTTGCTTAATATACAAATTGAGCAGTTGAAAAAAAACAACTTATTTTTTTTTAAATTTCCAACTAAACCATATCATGTGACCCCTCATTGGAACAAGCTCATACCAATGAGGAGTCTCATGACATGGTTTTGTTGAAGGTTTTTGAAAAATTGGAAAATAATAAATTTTGATATTGTATATGTTAGGTAAAGGGTTAACTATCTTACAGCAGATTTCCATCAGCCATCCCATTGGACAAAACTTTCAGGAATCCAATTCAACCAGAGATCTATTTGCTCAAACTTTTGTTTTGCTCTCTGCACTTTTTCATAGAAATGAGAGCTATCAACAAAGTGGAATTCCACTCTGTGGGTGTTTTCATAGTTAATCAGTTTTCTCCACCCAAGGTATTTATACTATTGTTTTCAGACTCAGACTAAGATGTAATGATTGTCGAAAGAATGAACTTTTTATCATTTCAGATTACATAAAACACAAGATTTGTTATATGAGAGCACTAAAGATTATCTAGAACTAAGATTTCAGGGACGAGATAATGAAAGACAATGGATGGCAAGTAAAGACAGGTTGCTTAGGGAACTGGATACATGTAAAGAACAGTTGAATATAAGCAAAGAATCAGTCCTTAATGTATCTCATGGTTACGATAGTAAGGGTCATTTAGAGGAAGATATTAAGGTAATAATTCTGTACTATTCCCATCTTTTTGCAGGTTAGGCCCTACAAAATATACCTTTCTGTTTCTTTGACCATTTTTTTTGTAAAATTGCAGGTGGACAGGTTTAAAGTTAATAAAATTGATATATTTGGCCCTTGAGTGCAACAAGGCTTTGCAATGCTTTATCATTGTAAAGCCTTCTTGCACAAAAGTGACAAAATACACCAACAACATCCATGCTATTCTGTAGATTATGAGGCCGACAACATAAAACAAACCAAGAACATGAACTTTTGATGGCAAAGAAATAATTACAACAATAAGAAATAAAATAAAAAAAATGCCTGACCACATGCAATTTTACAAAAGATGGTCTGAGAAACAGAAGCTTTACTTTGTGAGGGGGGTGGGGGGGGGGGGGGGTGGGGGGGTCTTATCCCATGTTTGTACATTATCTACATAGAAAACAAACGACATAAATTTCTGCTTTATTCCTGCAATATGGTGATAAATTTTCCCTGTAGGTTTGCATTGAAAAAACTTTATAGCTTTAAAAGCTACTAGGACACTACCCTGTAATGCCAATGAACAATGACATTATAGCCAATCCAATATTATAATATAAAATGATAAAACCTTACTGCATCCATATTGTATATATATCTTTATATTTTTGTAAAAGTTATTTTTCACAGATAAAAAATACATTCTGGTATAAATAAAAATTAAGATATGGTGTGTGTCAAAATAAATGATTTATCTCACTGGTATCATCAATTATTTAACTCACTCACCATGGCTTGTGGAAGAAAAATTCATTTTTGTCACTATATATATTTATTGGGGGCGCGGTGGCTCAGTTGGTAGAGGTGCAGGCTGCAAGCCGAGAGGTCCTCGGTTCGAATCCCACCTGCGGCAACCGCGTTGTGTCCTTGGGCAAGACACTTCACCCCGATTGCCTACATGGGGGCACGATGACGCTGTGTACTGAGGCGTACTGCACGTCGATGGTGCGCATG
Source organism: Pictodentalium vernedei (assembly GCA_031216915.1). Taxonomy (NCBI): domain Eukaryota; kingdom Metazoa; phylum Mollusca; class Scaphopoda; order Dentaliida; family Dentaliidae; genus Pictodentalium; species Pictodentalium vernedei. Next base: position 33,988,371 of record CM062296.1, read on the forward strand.
TCTTCAACCAATCTAACCCTGCCTGTGCTGCGGTGCAGAGTTCAGAGTTACGATGTTGGAGAGCTGACAGCTGCTCGTCGTTGCTCGGTGGTTCTCTCCGGGTACTCCGGCTTCCTCCACCCGTAAAACTGTCACGGTCACGATTAGCCATTGTGCATAAGTATGTGACCTTAAACACCAATAAATAATAATATATATTTATTCTATATTTAACCCTTTCGCGACTCAGCCAAATCGGCCCCCCAGACTTGGGATATTGGGGTTAATTTAGGGATCATCTCATCTGTTAGATAAAAGCATAAAAAGTCCCATTCATTTGGATTGACGGGTAAGTCAAGATTCATCTTCCCAGCTTCAGAACATGGGATACCTAGCGGAACAAAATCTGTGCATTTTTCCCATTGAAAAATTGGACCAATTTCACGACCACACCAGTTCCCTCGTATTCTGCCATGTTCCTGACCAGCACTTCTTTTTCTGCCGTGTTCCCTCCCACTAGCCAGTCCTATTCTAGACATTGAAGGACTCTCTCCATCATCTGGACTATTACTGGCAACATCATGTGAATGTCCAGCACTCATAGTAGTGTCAGCTTGATTCCATGTTGCTATCATTAGTCATATTCGTTTGTGGAATCACTGATTCTAGTGCAAAATGCGCTAAAAACTGTAGCCAATCAACTGAAAGGAAACAACTCTAAATTCTTTCAGGCATGAAATTACTTCTGTGGACTGATAGAGATAGTACATGTGGACTGAGGTAAGAGTAGGTGCATTACTATGCCATCAGCATGCAGCGCGCCAACAGGTTTGTAGTGTCAGCTTACCACTGGCGTGGCGCGTGCCGACGCACAAAAGCGTTAACTGGTAGAGTGCTGGAAGCCCATATTTGGGCTTTATTCTGAAGTGCAGGTACCGCAACTTGAAGGCTTATATTCAGTGGGTATGCTATGTATTATCTTTGAAGTGACATTATTTAGTCTGTAAGGGTTTGCCTTGTTACAATTTATGGGAGAGTGCCAGCTGGCACTCTCCCATAAATTGTAACAAGGCAATGACCTGTGTACAAGATTTGATGGCCAAAAATAATTCAGCACTCTACCAGTTAAACAACAAGATATTTTTATTTAATTGCTTCAAAAATTGAAACTTGCGATGCCCATTACAGTCATCTCATAAAGTATGTTTTAGTGTTAAAAATAAAGTATCATTTCTCAGGCACCTTCCGCATCATTAAAAATCTCTTGCATCTCTCTTTTTATGCCCTGAAAACTTTTTTGGGGGTATATAGAGTTTGTCATTTCCATCCGTCCGTCCATCTGTCCATCAGGAAGATTTTTGTGTCCACTCCATGACTCTGAGATACTTCGTTGGATTTTGTTGAAACTTGGCATACATGTTATTTATTTATTTATTTATTTATTTATTTATTTATTTATTTATTTATTTATTTATTTATTGATGTTTTAAGGTCACATATTTATGCACAATGGCTAATCATGACCGTGACAGTTTTACGGGTGGAGGAAGCCGGAGTACCCGGAGCACCACCGAGCAACGACGAGCAGCTGCCAGCTCCCCAACATCGGAACTCCGCACTGCAGCACAGGCAGGGTTAGATTGGTTGAAGACATGCGTAGCATCGACATGCAGTACGCCTTAGTACACGTCGTCATCGTGCCCCCACGCGGGCAATGGAGATGAAGTGTCTTGCTCAATGACACAACGCGGTTGCCGCAGGTGGGATTCGAACCGAGGACCTCTCGGCTTGCAGCCTGCACCCTACCTACTGAGCCACTGCGCTCCCATACGTGTTATTTATGATGACATGATGTGAAGCGCACAAAATCTTTTTTTGTTTCCTGGAGGTCAAGGTCACAGATCAAGGTCATATTTTTGGGGGTAGCCATAGCTGGGCAGTCACTGTTAATCTTGTTTTATTGTGGAAATTCCTTCACTGACTCTATTCTCTTCTTGTGGCTGCTTGTAGGACTAACAGTTTAACCCTTTATCCATTGCAGACGATATCAAAATTTATTATTTTAAAAACAAATTTCAACAAAACCATAATATGTGACCCCTCCTTGGAATGAGCGTCATGAGCTCGTTCCAATGAAGGGTGACATGGTATGGTTTTGTTGAAATATTTTCAAAAATTTCTTTCTTTCAACTGCTGAATTTGCAAATTACGTGGGCGGATGCGGGCGATTCATTAGCTAAAGGGTTAACCAATTTCATGTTATTTTGCCGAGCTCATTGAGCTCACTGAGCTCTGTCAAAGAAAATGTAATTGGTTAAATTTGCAACTGCATTATGGAACAGTTTAACTGCTGAAACATGGTTTTTCCACAGAATAGTCAAAGAAAGAAGTTATAGAGAGTAATCGCTTGACTGGACTGGTAACGTTAAATAATTCATGAGAGGTGAGGGATGTTGTACAAACAGGCGTGCGCGAATACGCATGAGTGTTTTACAATATAGTCCCTCGCCTCAAATGAATTATTTCATGTAACCAGTCCAGTCAAGCGATTACTCTGTTTATTACTTTTCATTATTAACGATAATTATATTATTTAACCCTTTACTTAACGGCCAGAGCTATTCTCAAAAATCGTCAATTAATTTTCTTTATTTTTTCATTTTTGTCTCTAAAACATAGGTTATGATCCCTCATTGGAACAAGCTTGTTGAGCTCGTTCCAATGAGGGGTCATAACCTATGTTTTTAAGACAAAAAATGAAAATAATAGTTATTCAAGCATTTTTTTTGCAAGTGTCGTCTGTTTTTCATGTTAGGTAAAGGGTTAAAAAAGCAAAAAGTCCCCATTACACCACCTGCAAAGCATCTTCGTTTGCGCACACGGATACATGACACAATTGTTGATTGCATAATTCACTTGTGAAGTTATTGTTTGTAATCACACCCGGAAATCCCAGTAAATCACACTTTGGAAAGTAATAAAAATTAATAATCCCAACTATTTTTAGGACAGTTTTGTGGATTAACAATTAAAAGCCTTTTACTCTCATAAAATTGCCTTGGAAATAAGAATTTTTTTAATGAGCCTAAGCTGAAAGGAGCTCCTTGTGATTCCCCTTCAAGGAGAATCGATGGTTTTTGCGCACTGAAGGCGTGCAGGGACGTTGTGGACCCTCTTTAACAATAGAATGAATTTTGGCATCATGTCTGGGCATGTTAACCCTTTGCCCAACATAATGGCCAAAATCGGCCAGCGCTATTCTAAAAAATCGCCATTTAATTTTCATTATTTTTTACAGTGTTTGTCTCAAAAACATAGGTTATGACCCCCTCATTGGAACGAGCTTATCGAGCTCGTTCCAATGAGGGGTCATAACCTATGTTTTTGAGACAAATAATGAAAAAAATTAGTTATGGCCATACAAAGTTGATTGTCTGTTTCTCAGGCCATTTTTTCCATAAAAAAGTTGCATGTGGGCGGACGGTCTTTTTTTTTCTTTTATTTTCTCCCCGAGAGGTTGTTTGTGGTAATTCGACCCCCACCCCAACGCCTGGTGTACCACGCAAAATTTTCACAAATATATTGGTTATTCACCGTAGGGGTGTTTGGTCATAAATGAAGTGGGGTTTGAATGTTTGTTTTTTCAGTGAAACATGAAAATTATGACACAGGACGAAACGCCTCTTGTGTGAAATGTTTCGGGATGAAACGTCTCTGGGACAAATAAAATGTCGAAGTGCCAACTTTCACAGATTTACCAAAAAAAAAAATCCTTTCACAACCTGCCTAATAAAATCGTGAATCACAATTTTTTCCCATTATATTCAAAATTATCACAACCCATTTGAATGGGCAGTTCATCCATACATCATATTTTTCAGAAATCTGAAAATGAAATACAAAACGAATGTTTACGTGTTTTTATTAACCAATTCGACCGCACATACCTGCCTATATGCAATTTATTTTCAACTATGACTGTTACTTTTATATCAAGCAACGTTTACTATTAGTTATCCAATTATCCTGCATCTCAAAAGCATTTATTTAAATTAACTGGGAAACTCGTAACGGTTTCAAATAACAGTACACAAATTCCCAATGACGGCCATTTACAATACAAATGTTACTAAAAATAAATGCCAGGAGACTGTGTTCCATTCAACATTGCACCTGACTTTGCAGACTTTCTGAGGGTTGGTGCGAATCAAACGTGGTGTGAATCAACCATTCCCCTTTGTGACTCTTTGTTGTCAGACTGAAAGACACCTTCCTTCTTGCTGTCATTATGACTTACCTTTTACAGAATAAAACACTTTCTGTCATGAATATTGTTAAAACCCACCCACTTTATTAAAGTATGATGTAGAAAAAGCTTGAAGTGTGTTAATTTAAAATTCTCCAACGCATCGATATTGATTTACTGAAATGAGCACAATATCTAAAAAAAAATTTAAAGATTTTTTGGTGTCATAAAAAGGTTGCATACGCAGAAAAAATGACCATGTGCGCGGGCCTGAGAAACAGAGGGATTTTTTTTATGGCCTATTCAAGAATTTTTTTGCAAGTGTCGTCTGCTTTTTGTGTTAGGTAAAGGGTTAAAGGAAGAAAGTGTCCGGGGTTCAGAAGTGCTTGTTGCGTTTCTGCTTCTTCTTCTTAGCAGGAGGTGGCTGGGAAGGAGAAGGCGTGGCAGCTGTTGTTTTCGAGGTTTTCTGTTGCAGCCATTTGTTGAAGTAGCAGTTGCAGACCTTGGCTGCTTCCAAGTGTCCAGGTTTGTTTAGAAGAAAGCCATATGCTCCATCAGCCAATCCTTTCTGAGTTTTCAGGTATTTCCAGAAGTCATCCGAGGTACCATTAAAATCCAGCTTGAGTTCTCGGAAGCGCTCAGTGCCGAGTTCATCTAGGCTTTCTATGTACGTTCCCAGGGTCTTGTCTTCTACCTTCACAGTTTCATACTCGGAGTCTGAGGTCGAACTGGATTTGTGGTCTGATTGGTGGGGGTTGATTGGAGATCCAGGTACAGTTTGGATGACTTCCGTCTCCTCAGCCTCTACCTCCTCCTTCTCCTCCCCCTCCCCATCCCCCTCTGACCTCTTTGGTGTAGAGGTTCGGTTTGGGATTAGTGATGCAGGTTTTGGAGGTGAGTTGACAGTCTCCATCTCCATCTCCTGTTTCCCGATCTCCGCCCTTTTCCTTTCAAGCCATGCCTCCATTTGCCTGGCATCCCAGCATTTGGTTGACGGAGATTTCTTCTTCCTTCACTGTTTCTTCGTCTCTGCTCCACTGGCTTTTGTGGTTTTGGTGTTTGTTGATGTACTCTTTCCCTTCCTTTGGTGTGGACCAGTATGGTCAGCCCATGAAAGGTGCTACCACTCCCAGGTTTCGTCTTATACTTAATAGTGAGCTGAACGCAGCCACTCTCGCCGTGGACATTCCAGTTGAGAAGTGAACTGGCATCCAGTACCATCAAAGTATCCTTAATTTTCTTCGGCAGGTAATCCATGGCTAATTAGGTGTGCACGCTCTGAAGTCAGAAGTGTGAATCGATTCGGCTGAAAGGAAAAACAGTGAACAAACTTTATATAGTGATTTTTTTTGTGTTTAGAACTGGAGAAAGTGGGCCGTGTTGTGTCCTTGGGCAAGACACTTCACCCCCATTGCCTACGTGGGGACACGGTGACGTTGTGTACTAAGGCGTGCTGCACGTCGATGGTTCGCCTGTCTTCAACCAATGCTAACCCTGCTTGTGTGGAGTTAGTATGTTGGGGAGCTGACAGTTGCTCACCGTTGCTCAGTGGTTCTCTCCGGGTACTCCGGCTTCCTCCACCCGTAAAACTGTTGCGGTCATGATTAGCCATTGTAAAGAAATATGTGACCTTAAACACCAATAAATAATAATAATAAATAATGGAAAAAGTGGGATTTGATTTATCAAGTAGAGATCTTGATCACATTGAATAGCTGACAAGTTAAAATTGTCAGAATAGTTGCATCTGAAATTTTATCTAACAATCATATAGATTGTGGCCTGAAAACTACGAGAAACGGTAAGTATCACATAATGTGTTCTGATTCTGTATCATATAGACGACTCATTCTGATTCCGTATCATATAGACGACTCATTTCCGGTAACGCTACAGGCTATCATAACAGGCATATAGATACATTTTCTATGTGCGTTTCAGTCATCGACCGAACATTATGTCCCAAAAATGTTTGAAAATAATTTAACCCTTTACCTATCATGAAAAGCAGACGACTCTTGCAAAAAGAATTCTTGAATAACTAATTTTTGTCACTTTTTGTCTCAAAAACATAGGCTATGACCCCTCGTTGGAACAAGCTCAACGAGATCGTTCCAAGGAGGGGTCATAACCTATGTTTTTGAGACAAAAAATAATGAAAATTAATTGGCGATTTTTTTAAGAATAGCATTGGCCGGTTTTGGCCGTTACGTTGGGTAAAGGGTTAAGATTCAATCTTTTTATGTGACATAATTGTTAGATAAATGAATTATCATGATAATGTGCATGTCGGTGGTGTCCAAAATGGGATCACAACTTGCCGGCAAAGCCGGCTCTTTGAGATCCCATTCTGGACACCACCTCGAAGCTGATACAAATCACAGGACATGCACATAATCATGATAATCTGTATTTATCAACTTCATTCCCAACTTGTAATGTAATTATTTTATATTTATTGATTGATTTGAATTATTTATTATTATTATTGATTTATTTATTGGTGTTTAAGGTCACATATTTATGCACAATGGCTAATCGTGACCATTACAGTTTTACGGGTGGAGGAAGCCGGAGTACCTGAAGAGAACCACCGAACAATGATGAGCAGCTGCCAGCTCCCCAACATCGTAACTCCACACTGCAGCACAGGCAGGGTTAGATTGGTTGAAGACATGCGCACCATCGACGTGCAGTACGCCTTAGTACACGGCGTCATCGTGCCCCCATGTGGACAATCAGGGTTAAGTGTCAGGGTTAAGTGCCTTGCCCAAGGACACAATGCAGAAGTCTGAATCGATTGCTCAGACGGTCACCCATCCGAGGATTAACCGGGCTCGACATTGCCTAACTTCGGTGATCTGATGAGAACCGGTTACTGCAATGCCACCGCATCCCCTGATTGATTTGAATAAGTGTAGGACAAATCTCTCAGCAAACAAGCCCTTTCAACAGAATACCTCAAGGAAAATGGCAAAGTTGAACAAAATCCCTCAAGTCAAAAACCCTCCAATACAATTACACTAAAGCCCTCAAGACAAATACCCTCAAGGATAATGAAACAGGTGGACAAATGCTCTTAAATTTTTTTAAATTATTTTTTTTTGGTCTAAAAGTGAATTGTTTTGGATAATTCTACGATTTTCTTGACAATGCTGCAGTTATTAATTTTGTTTGGTCTAATTTTAATGCTCTTTTCATAGTGATGTTTGATTTGACTTGCCACATGCATTTAACCCTTTACCCAACGTAACGGCCACAACCGGCCAGCGCTATTCTAAAAAATCGCCAATTAATTTTCATTATTTTTTCATTTTTTGTCTCAAAAATGTAGGTTAAGACTCCTCATTGGAACAAGCTCGGCAAGCTCGTTCCAATGAGGGGTCACAACCTATGTTTTTGAGACAAAAAATAAAAAAAATTAGTTCCAATGAGGGGTCACAACCTATGTTTTTGAGACAAACAATGAAAAAAATTAGTTATTCAAGAATTTTTTTGCAAGTGTCGTCTGCTTTTCTTGTTAGGTAAAGGGTTAAGAGAATGCCAAAAAACATCCAAGAAGGGATTGTAACTTGGTAGGATGACTCTGTATAATGTCTAGATGAGGACATCCCCTTTTGGTTGCGATCGGTCAACCGAGATGGCTACAGGGGCCCGAAGCCCAAAAACCTTTAGCACAGCCTACAGGCCGTATTTATGAACTTGATAGGTTGATTCATTTTGGAATAATTTCACTATAAATTGGTAACTTTTGTTGATAGACATTAACTGTGAGGGCCACATACATTAACTGTGACGGCCTCATTAACCCACCCCTTTAGTATAGTCTACACCTCATATTATTTTTATTGAAAACATACAGTTAAAACTAGAAGTCCTGTCATGAATAGTGCGCTTATTTAGGCTTACTTGCGCGTTGGAATTGCGCGTAATTGCCATATCGAATGGCATCCAAAGCACGGCAGGTTCTCTTGATTACTCATAACAAACACATGCAATGTTTCTGCCAATGGACCTCCGGGTTACCCGGAGGTCCATTGGCTGAAACACTGCTTGTGGACAGGCCATATATACAGAATTTGATAGCTTTACTTGGGCCATAACGCGCACATTAACGCACATATCAACGTGCTATTTGTGCGCATTTTATGACAAGACTTCTAGTTTTAACTGTAGCATACAGGGAACAGAAATTAACATATTCCCAATTATCACAATTCTTGTCTTATTTCATAATCCTTTCATAAACATTGAACATTATCCTTTTCATCAAACATAACACACAGACAAGTTAAGCTACAGTGTCATTGACACTTTCATTTCTTATTACTACCAGCACATGGATTTGTTTATAAACTTCTGATAAATATAAATATGTTTTCTATTGGATAGAAATTATAACAATGTAAGTATTGGTCTCTTAAGGCTTAAACATGGGTAGATTATTCTGTCATTTTTTGAATTTCTAGTCTCTGGAATACCAGCTGCAGCAGGCTCAGAAATTAGCAGAGAATTACAGAGAACAACTGATCCAGGTTGAAGATAACTACTCCAGAATCAAAGAAGAGGGTGATGTCACTCGAGAGATATTTCAGGTATATTTGTCCGCTTTGATGTTTGTATGTAAGCGATCAAACATTTCAAATCAAAATAAAGGTTGGTCAGTTTAAAATAAAATTTCATTCCTTATTGCATTTCATGAAATGAAAAAGTTGTCTGATATCTTGCATAAAAATGTGAGTATGTCTGTCTCTCTCATTCTTCCGTTGTTCCTTGTGCATTCCAACAGTTTACAAGATATGGAGCTAAAATTTGGCACTTGGATAATTTTGTCCTTCGAATAACATGGAATTTGATTTGATTATCACAGACATCAAAGTTTTGACATCATCGATAGCATTTATGTCATTTTTAGCTGCGACTAGCAGCTCTATAAGTGGCAATGTCGGTCTGTCTGTCTGTCCATCGGTCGGTCTGTCGGTCGGTCTGTCGGTCTGTCTGTTTCCAACGAGTTTCAAAACTCAATAACTTTTGAAATACTTGATGGAATGGCTTTATATTTGGCATGTAAGTGTATCTTATTGATGTCTAGCCACTGTTCAATGCATGTGTTGTTCCAAATATTTTTCTTGGAGTTATGGCCCTTGTTGAACTTAGAATTTTGTGAGATTGCACCACCCGTCGCAGCTACGGCGTCGATGTCGCGATTTTTTTTACCAACATCTCAATTTTCATCCACATATGGTAGTCAAGATTTGGCATTCAGAAGTAAATTTGTCCAAGAGCAGCAAGAAGTAACATGGGATGGGTTTTTATTGTCTTCAGCATCATATTTTTGTTGTCTGTACATAATGTCAATTTTCTTCAACATGTCGTCCCTTGAGTTCCAATGTGTTCTTTGTGCCTACTGGCAGCCTACTGATGTACCTACTGGCAGCCTACTGATGTGACTACTGGCTGCCTACTGATGTGACTATACTGGCTGCCTACTGGCACATAGAACACATTGGAACTCAGGGGACGGTGTGTCTTGGCTTACCTGATTTTTTAGCTGCGACGAGCAGCTCTATATGTGGCAAGGTCGGTCTGTCTGTCGGTCGGTTGGTTGGTCTGTCGGCCGGTTGGTCTGTCACCAACGAGTTTAAAAAACACCATAACTCCAAAAATACTTGATGGAATGACACTATACTTGGTATGCAAGTGTATCTTCATGATGTCTACACCCTCTCAATAGTGCATGTTGTTTGGATAATTTCCGTCACATTTATGGACTTATCACCAACAAGTTTTTTTTGTCACCAACGAGTTTTTAGCTTAATTTGACATAGGCAAGATAAGCTATTGCCATCACGCATGCGGAAGTCTGTTAGTCTGTGAGTCTGTGACGTCTGTTTACATTTTCCTTTAGCACGGGCTACACCCCGCAATTCTTGTCTGATCGTCACGAAATTTCATATGCAGGTTTGGAGTCATGTCTAGATGAGAACGTCCCCTTTTGGTCGCGATCGGCCACAACCGGTATGGCTGCCCGAGCCCAAAACCCCCAAACCATTAGCACAGTCTACAGGTCGTATTTATGGAGGGATTTCATTGTAACTTGGTAGGATGCCTCTGTATAATTCCTAGATGAGAATGTCCCCTTTTGGGCATGATCTATCAACCGTGATGGCTGCCCAAGCCCGAAACCCAAAAACTTTTAGCACAGTCTGCAGGTCATGTTTAATGTGGAGGGATTTCATTGTAACTTGGTAGGATGACTCCTTATGATGTCAAGATGAGAAGTTCCCCATTTGGGCATGATCTGCCAACTGTAACGACTGCCCGAGCCCAAAATCCGAAAACCTTTAGCACAGTCTGCAGGTCATATTTATTGAGGAATTTCACTGTAACTTGGTGGGTTGACTTCATACAATGTCTAGATGAGAAAGTCCCCTTTTGGACGTGATTGGGCAACTGTGACGGCTACAGGGGTCCGAAGCCCGAAAACCTTTAGCACAGTCTAGAGGTCACATTTATGAAGAGATTTCATTGTAACTTGGTAGGATGACTCCAAATAATGTCTAGATGAGAACGTCCCATGTTGTTCGCGATCATGCAGCCTTGATTGGTGCCCGAGCCCAAAAACCTTTAGCATAGGCAAAAGGTCATATTTATGGAAGGATTTCATTGTAACCTGTTAGGTTGACTCCATATAATGCCTAGATGATGACATCCCCTTTTGTTCGTGATTGGTCAACTGTGATGGCTATAAGTGCCTGAAGCCCAAAAACCTTGAGCACAGTCTACAGGTCATATTTATGAAGGGATTTCATTGTAACTTCTTAGCATCACTCCAGATGATGCCCAGATGAGATTGTCCCCTATGGTTGTGATCATTCAGCCATGATGGCTGCCCGAGCCTGAAGCCCGAAAAACCTTTAGCACAGTCTACAGGTCATATTTATGAAGGGATTTCATTGTAACTTGGTTGGTTAACTTCATATAATGTTTAGATGAGAACGTCCCCTTTTGGACATGATTGGGCAATTGTGACGGCTAAAGGTGCCCGAAGCCCGAAAACCTTTAGCACAGTCTACAGGTCATATTTATGAGGGGATTTCATTGTAACTTGGTAGGATGACTCCAAATAATGTCTAGATGAGAACGTCCCATTTTGATCGCGATCATTCCGCCTTGATGGGTGCCCGAGCCCAAAAACCTTTAGCATAGGTAAAAGGTTTTATTTATGGAAGGATTTCATTGTAACTTATTAGGTTGACTCCATATAATGCATAGATGATGACATCCCCTTTTGGTCGTGATTGGTCAGCTGTGATGGCTACAAGTGCCTGAAGCTCGAAAACCGTGAGCACAGTCGACAGGTTATATTTATGAAGGGATTTCATTGCAACTTGGTAGGATCACTCCAGATGATGCCCAGATGAGATTGTCCCCTTTGGTTGCGATCATTCAACCATGATGGCTGCCCGAGCCCAAAACCCGAAAACCTTTAACACAGTCTACATGTCCTATTTATGAAGGGATTTCATTGTAACTTGGTAGGTTGACTTCATATAATGTCTAGATGAGAATGTCCCCTTTTGGACATGATTGGGCAACTTTGACGGCTAAAGGTGCCCGAAGCCCGAAAACCTTTAGCACAGTCTACATGTCATATTTATGAAGGGATTTCATTGTAACTTGGTAGGATGACTCCAAATAATGTCTAGATGAGAACGTCCCATTTTGGTCGTGATCATTCAGCCTTGATGGGTGCCCAAGCCCAAAAACCTTTAGCATAGGCAAAAGGTTATATTTATAGAAGGATTTCATTGTAACCTGTTAGGTTGACTCCATATAATGCCTAGATGATGACATCCCCTTTTGGTCGTGATTGGTCAACTGTGATGGCTACAGGTGCCGAAGCCTGAAAACCTTGAGCACAGTCTACAGGTCATATTTATGAAGGGATTTCATTGTAACTTCGCAGGATCACTCCAGATGATGCCCAAATGAGATTGTCCCCTTTGGTTGCGATCATTCAGCCATGATGGCTGCCCTAGCCCGAAGCCCGAAAACCTTTAGCACAGTCGGCAGGTCATATTTATGAAGGGATTTCATTGTAGCTTGGTAGGTTGACTTCATATAATGTCTAGATGAGAACGTCCCCTTTTGGACACGATTGGGCAACTGTGACGGCTTCAGGGGCCCAAAGCCCGAAAACGTTTAGAACAGTCTACAGGTCATAATTATGAAGGGATTTCATTGTAGCTTGGTAGGATGACTCCAAATAGTGTCCAGATGAGAACGTCCCCTTTTGGTCACGATCATTCAACCTTGATGGCTTCCCAAGCCCAAAAACCTTTAGCATGTCTGTAGATCGTATTTATGGAAGGATTTCATTGTAACTTGTTAGGTTGACTCCATATAATGCCTGGATGATGACATCCCCTTTTGGTCATGGTTGGTCAACTGTGATGGCGACAGGTGCCTGAAGCCCGAAAATCTTGAGCACAGTCTACAGGTCATATTTATGAAGGGATTTCATTGTAACTTCATAGGATCACTCCAGATGATGTCCAGATGAGAATGTCCTCTTTTGGTTGCGATCATTCGACCATGATGGCTGCCCAAGCCTAAAGCCCGAAAACCTTTAGCACAGTCTTCAGATCATATTTATGAAGGGATTTCACTGTAACTTGGTAGGTTGACTTCATGTAATGTCTAGATGAGAACAGCCCCTTTTGGACACCATTAGGCAACTGTGTTGGCTACAGGGGCCCAAAGCCCCAAAATCTTTAGCACAGTCTACAGGTGATATTTATGAAGGGATTTCATTGTACCTTGGTAGGATGACTCTAAATAATGTCTAGATGAGAACATCCCCTTTTGGTCGCGATCATTCAGCCTTGATGGCTGCCTGAACCCAAAACCCCAAAACCTTTAGCATAGTCTGTTGGTCATATTTATGGAAGGACTTCATTGTAACCCATAAGTTTGACTCCATATAATGCCTAGATGATGACATCCCCTTTTGGTCGTGATTGGTCAACTGCGACGGCTTCAGGGGCCCGAAGCCCAAAAACCTTGAGCACAGTCTACAGGTCATATTTATGAAGGGATTTCATTGTAACTTTGTAGGATCACTCCAGATGATGCCCAGATGAAAATGTCCCCTTTTGGTTGCGATCATTCAACCATGATGGGTGCCAGAGCCCAAAGCCCAAAAACCTTTAGCACAGTCTGCAGGTCATATTTATTACAGGATTTCATTGTAACTTGGTAGGTTGACTTCATATAATGTCTAGATGAGAACGTCCCCTTTGGACGCAATTGGGAAACTGACGGCTGCAGGGGCCCGAAGCCCGAAAACCTTTAGCACAGCCTACAGGCCATATTTATGAAGGGATTTTAATGTAACTTGATAGGATGACTCGCTTTGGAATAATTTCACTGTAACTTGGTAACTTTTGTTGATATACGTTAACTGTGAGGGCCACATGCATTAACTGTGAGGTCATATTAACCCACCCCTCAGCTCTTTAGTAGTGTACACCTCATATTATTTTTATCATAAACATAGCATACAGGGAACAAAAATGAACATATTCCCAATTATCACAATTCTTGTCTTATTTCATAATTCTTTCATAAACATTGAACATTATCCTTTTCATCAAACACAACACACAAGTTAAGCTACAGTGTCATTGACACTTTCATTTTTGTCACCAACAAGTTTTAAAACACCATAACTCCTAAAATACTTGATGGAATGACACCATACTTGGTATGCAAGTGTATCTTCATGATGTCTACACCCTCTCAATAGTGTATGTCATTCGGATAATTTCTGTCACATTTATGGACTTGTCACCAACAAGTTTTTTTGTCACCAACAAGTTTTAAAACATCATTGGCATTGCACGAATCGTCCCGCTTCGGCACTGTAACGGTGCGCTCTAGTTCTGCAGTGCACCACTACAATTATAGCTTGTTACCAGTTGTTACAAATTTTTTATACAACTGTTTGAAAGAACTGTTATATTTTGTAATCAGTCTGTCCGTTCATCTGTCTGTCTGTTCATCTGTCTGTCCATCCATTAACATTTATGGTTTCCAACCTATAAATCCAGTTTGAATTATTTTATCTCAACTAAATTTGGTATATCTATTACCCAGCTAGTAATACAGGCCAAGTTCAATTTGAACATGGGTTCTGCCCAATTATTTTTACATGAGTTATGGCCATTTTTCGACTTAGAATTCAACTATCTATTAACATTTTTGGTTTCCTACCAATAACTCCAATTTGGATTATTTGATCTCAACCAAAGTCCAAGTTCGATTATGGGTTCTGTTCAATTATTTTTACATGAGTCACCGCCCTTTTTCGACTTAGAATTCGACTGTCTGTTAACATTTTTGGTTTCTGCCTGATAACTCCAGTTTGTATTGTATGATCTCAACCAAAGTTGGTACAATTCAAAATGGCTAACAGGCATATTTAATCTCTCCTGGCAGTGCTCTTGTTCTACAGTGTACAACTGCAAATATAACGGGTTGGGGTTGGAAGGTGATTCAGCAGGGCTCGCCTTGAGTAAAATGGTCGGGGCCTAAAAAAAGTGCCCCACATATTGAGGTCGGGGCCTTTTCGGGGCTGATTTTCCATTTTGTCCATTATTGTTAGTGCTTTTTTGTGGAAAATGTCGGGGCTTGAAAAAAAGCCCCCAGCAAGTGCTCCTCGGGGCTGATCTTGGGGACTGGGCTGATCAGCCCCAACTCAAGGCAAGCCCTGCTGATTGCAAAGCTGATTTGTGTCGACTGTTCTGACTGACTAATATGCCATCTATATCATCAAGACATGCCTTTGTCGATGACATGCCTTGATATTGTAGTTGGAATAATAGCCAGTCAAGATTATACTTAAAATAACTCAAAACTACTCTTGGAAATATATTAGTGAGTAAATACAATATACATATGGTAGTCATGGCACTACTTTTTGTTTAATTAATACGTGTCACACCAGTACTCCAAATTGGTCATGCTGGGTCCCCAACAGCTCAAATCATGTACTACAGATCTCCTTTTGTTTCATGTGGTTGGTTTTTTATACCCCCAGTGGGTATATAGGATTCGCCTTGTCCATCCGTCCATCCATCCTTTCGTCCGTCCATCTCTCTGCCCGTCCATCCATCTGTCCCAAAATTCAATCATGAATAACTTGTATAGTACTTGGTTGAGCAACTTGGTATACAAATGTATCCTATTGCTGTACACCTATAGTGAAATGCTGGTTTTATTGCCAGAGTCATTGCCCTTTATGGACTTAGAATTTGTATGTACCCAAAAACTGTATCAGCAAAAGTCAGGCTTGCATTGTTAAATAAGTGGGGGTATTTTTTGTGTCACCGTATGTTGACACTTTATTTACCTTTCCTTTTCTGAGTATCAAAATGAAGCACCAATACAATGTGTTAACATATTTTTGAAAACTGACGTGATAGCAATCTTTATTTTGGGTTGGTCTGCACATTGCGGGGGTATTTCGTTAGCAGTGTTTACGAACAGGTCTAGTTTTGATTGTCTTCAACATCACACTTTTGATGTCATGTACATAATGTTTGACTAACAACTCAAATTTTTATACTGTACCAATGACCCAGACTTAGCTGGTGCTAACTCTAAAATATTTAGGGCCAAACGCAAATTTTACCCCCAATCCCCCAAATTTGAATCTAAAACTGAAAAATTCACTCCACTGCGCATGCGCAGTGTCAAGGAGGTCTCGAAACTGCCGCCAAAAGTCATTCTTTGTTTGGCCCTCAATACAGTTACACTTCACTGTTATTATACCGCACGCAACGAAGTTGCTGGGGTATAATGTTTTTGACTGGTCTGTCCGTCAGTTCTATTTGTTTTCTGGACTTTTTTTCTACACGCTTCCAGATATTGAGCTGATTTTTGTTATGTGAGTCTAACATGGTGGCCTACAGATCAAGTTTGCATTTTTTCCCGCTCCACTGATTTTTAACGAAATTACAACCCTTGGACTCTGAAAAATTCATCAAAATTACAGTTTTCCGGACTTTTTTTCTGCACGCTTCCAGATATTGAGCTGATTTTTGGTATGTGAGTCTATCATGGTGGCCTACAGATCAAGTTTGCATTTTTTTCCGCTCCACTGATTTTTACCGAAATTACGGCCCTTTGACTCTGAAAAATTCATCAAAATTACAGTTTTCCAGACTTTTTTTCTACACGCTTCCAGATATTGAGCTGATTTTTTGTATGTGAGTCTAACATGGTAGCCTACAGATCGAGTTTGCATTTTTGTCTGCTCCACTGATTTTTACCGAAATTACGGCCCTTGGACTCTGAAAAATTCATCAAAATTACAGTTTTCCGGACTTTTTTTCTACACGCTTCCAGATATTGAGCTGATTTTTGGTATGTGAGTCTATCATGGTGGCCTACAGATCAAGTTTGCATTTTGTTCCGCTCCACTGATTTTTACCGAAATTACAGCCCTTTGACTCTGAAAAATTCATCAAAATTACAGTTTTCCGGACTTTTTTTCTACACGCTTCCAGATATTGAGCTGATTTTTTGTATGTGAGTCTAACATGGTAGCCTACAGATCGAGTTTGCATTTTTGTCTGCTCCACTGATTTTTACTGAAATTACGGCCCTTGGACTCTGAAAAATTCATCAAAATTACAGTTTTCCGAACTTTTTTTGTACACGCTTCCAGATATTGAGCTGATTTTTGGTATGTGAGTCTAACATGGTGGCCTACAGATCAAGTTTGCATTTTTTTCCGCTCCACTGATTTTTATCGAAATTACGGCCCTTGGACTCTGAAAAATTCATCAAAATTACAGTTTTCCAGACTTTTTTTCTACACTCTTCCAGATATTGAGCTGATTTTTGGTATGTTAGTCTAACATGGTGGCCTACAGATCAAGTTTGCATTTTGTTCCGCTCCACTGATTTTTACAAAAATTACGGCCCTTGAACTTTGAAAAGTTCATCAAAATTACAGTTTTCCGGACTTTTTTTCTACACGCTTCCAGATATTGAGCTGTTTTTGGGTATGTTAGTCTAACATGGTGGCCTACAGATCAAGTTTGCATTTTGTTCCGCTCCACTGATTTTTACCGAAATTACGGCCCTTTAACTTTGAAAAGTTCATCAAAATTACAGTTTTCCGGACTTTTTTCCTACACGTTTCCAGATATTGAGCTGATTTTTGATATGTTAGTCTAACATGGTGGCCTACAGAACAAGTTTGGGTTTTGTTCCGCTGCACTGATTTTTACCAAAATTACGGCCCCCATAGACTTTGAAAAGTTCATCAAAATTACAGTTTTCCGGGCTTTTTCTCTGCTTGAATTCTTTCAATACTGTTGAAACTACAGAACACTGTTTTCTGCAGTATTCCTAGAATCTATGTTTATTTTTAAAAAATGATTAGAGCTTGAAATATCGGGGCGCGTGGGGTATGTGAGCGTGCTCACTACTGTTCTTTCATTTGTGCTTGTACATCTCAGATTTAATGATGCCAGACACATATCTCTGAGAGAAATGGTGGATATATGGTGGAAATAGAAGGTGGAGAGGAGAAAACAGTGGAAACAAATGTTCAGGGCTGTAACTTATTTTTTGTAATGTTTATTACTAAAACTTCTTGGGAGTTTTGGCTTGGAAACAGAATTATTTTCTGTTTTTTTCCCCCATGTTTACGTCCTCACCCATTGGTGTTTAGGCATTTTGGTCTGCACCTACCATCTGATGTTCTACAGTTTCTTCTCTGGAAGCCTCTGTTTTGCATCAGATAGTGTTTAAATTGGTAACTGATTTCGGGCCATGTTTGTTTCAGTGCCTGGAGTCATGTTTCTGGTTTGTTGACACTTTTGCTTATGTTGACAACTGTTACTTCTGACAATGATTACTTGTCTTCTGCTTAATTTAGTTCATAGCAAGATACATTAATATTGTCTGTAAGTGTTACATTAATTTTTCAAAGTGATTAAAATTTTTGTGCACACTTAGGCTTTTTTGGGATCCTTTGGGCTCAGGGTTCCCATTGGGAACTTGGGCTCTTCTGAAAATTTTTTCAGAAAATTTTTTTTTTTTGAAAATTATTTTCTTTTGAAATGTTATAATGAATTATAATATATTATGTATATTTATTTCAAGAGTTAGTGCGAGTAATATGATGGTGTATATTTTTTCTGGTTGAAAAAATATTCTTCAGTCGTAATGCGAAGATATCTTCCTCCAATTCACAAGTTCATTGTGTTTCTTATAGTCAATGTAGTCACATTAATTCTTGCTCTGAGTGTGTTGATTGATATGACAACGTTGGAGACGTGTGTCACGTTTTTTTGTTGCGGTGAGAGGTCCATTATGGTCCTCGCTCCGTAGGGTCACTATATATTATCAGTTTCTTTTTCAGAACTCAGAGTGATGTTTCCGTGATGTCTTCAATAGTGTGTCTCCGTCGTTGCTATATTAGGGCTAGCGGGAAGTGCTCAAGGTATTACGACAATTGCTGGGAGTTAGCTAGTTCTATCGAAGGCATTGTCGCCCGCTAGTCCGCCCGGTGTCACGACCATTCACCAGGAAAGAATGGCTCAGCACCCGGGTTAGTCCGTTGCGGTCCAGGGAAGCAGATTGGGTGATGCGAGCACTATAAAACTTCAGATGTGCACACCCAGCAAATATGGATCCGAGGATAGTACGGAGGCTCGTCCAGGTCCCCCGGACCGCGAGCGAGCGAGGCCCCCTCTCTCTTGCATCAACATCTGCGCTGCTCTGTTGCTGTATGTTGTTCGCTTAGACGGAGCTTACGTCCACTCCTCCTGCTCGGGATGCTCCGTCACATGACAGTCCTACACGGCTGTTATATTGGCTTCCTCATCCTCGTCAACATACACAACTGCACCTTGGCTATGTGACCACAGATTTCCAGGGGACGTTCGCATATTATATAAATGCAGGATTGAACGTCTCTGGTGCTCCTGCTTCGCCGACCAAGGAATACACGTCGACCAGGTCACTCCATCTGCTAGCCAAGAATACGAGACCTTTCCAGTTGGGACGTTCCCATATTATATAAATGCAGGAATGAACGTCCTGGGAGCTTCCAGCGGATATTCACGTAGGACCGCGGCTCCACAGGTCTCATAGGGTAACATGATCTAGGTATTGTTACCGTGATGTCTTTGTAAGTGTGCTTCCGTTGTCACAGTCAAATGAAGAGTTAGCGGCAAAGTGCTCATGTAGATACGTCAATTGCCTGGAGTTCCCTAGTAGGATCGATGGCGTTGGCGTCTGCTAGCTCCCCGGTGTCGTGACCATTCACCGAATGGCTCAGCACCCGGGTTCGTCCGTTGCGGTCCAGGAAGGAGATTTGGGTGATGCGAGCACTATAAAATACAATGTGCACACTCAGTGACGACGGATACGAGGATGGTACGGAGGAAGCCTATTAGTCCGGTTCCTAGCTCGTCTAGGTCCATCCAGGCTGCGAGAGAGAGAGGTCCCTCTCTCGTATTACAACATCTGGGCCCAGATGTTGTGGTACTAAACGTTCCTCAGTCGGAGCATACGTCCACTACTCGGGACTCTTTGTTATATAGACAATCTGGAGAGACTGCTCTTTCGGCTTCCTCATCCTCACGGCAGCACGCACGACCACACCTTGGCTACGTAACCTGTGATATTCAATCAATATTGCCGACCAGGGATTCTATGGCGACCAGGTCACGCCATCCAGTAGCCAAGGATACGAGACCTTCATTCTCCGGACGTTCGCATATTAGAGGTATGCAGGAGTGAACGTCCAAGGAGCTTCCAGCAGCTAAATCCTATAAGACTGTAGCTCCACAGGCCTCTGTTATGGACATGCTATCGCAGATAGCACAAATTATCGCAGCATCCCAGCAACCGACAGTAACTCTGTCGGATCAGGAATTATCCGAGGAAGCTGGGTTGGTACGTTCCGCTGCAGGTTCAGCACGGACGACCAAGAATTTCATGTGGTCCGACAGGATGGGGAAAGGAATACGGATGAGTTGTATTTTCCCTTTTTGGAACAACATAATTGCCATAGAGTGCATCTGGCATTATCATCGGACGTTGTTCCTCCGGACCAAAATGCTGCGTTTAGGGACATCATCCCTCAGTTTTCGACATAGTCCAGATATGTTTCACGGACATTTGATCTGTTGAATGACGCTATTTTTATTTAACTTGCTACCTAAATGGGCAGGTCAGGTTTCTTATCGGCAATATGCGCTACATCTGCCTTTCATCAATTCATCGAATATTTTGAAATGGCAGGACAGAGCATTCTGAGAGTTCTCTGCGTCTAGACGACCAGGTCAGGAACTAGTATGGTTTATCTGTCGTCTATGTCAATTCCAACCATGATGTTGGAAATAACAATATCGTCTAGCAGGGACAGCTTAGACGCATTATCGTACGCAGATCACCTTACCAGAACGTTTTCATTACGTCTCAAAGCAAAAAGAATTCTAGGATGTACAACCTCCTTAAGAGTTCTTTCAAGGGCCTCACGTAAACTCCGTCCTTTAGTGGCATTATGGAGTTGTTTAGACGTGATGCGGCCCTGGCTACATCCACACGTGTAGATAGTAAGGTGAAAAACTCTCTCAGAGTAGCTCCGGTCTCCGGAGAGTTTTCTTCGACTGCAAACTTTCCACAGTTTATGATCAATTAACTAAGAAAGCTTTAGACTCTGCTATTTAAATTCACTTCCGTATAGTCGGATTCAGCACAGAAGAGTAGGACAGGCACTTCTGGGACGAATACGTCCAAGGGAAGTTCTTATAGAGGTTCCCATGCGTCCTCTAGGTCTTATTCTAGAGACCATCAGAGTAGCGACTCAGATAGGGGCCGTAATTCCGGTCAGACGCCCCTAGATCGACGAGGCGAGGTGCGGGCTGTAGAGGACCTGGCTTTTCCTTCTGCAAGCCTCGCAGGACCAGGAGGTAATGGTTTTATCCTCTATCGTGTATTAATGAGTGGAAGACTATCGAGTTTCTCAATTATTTGAGATTAGATTACGGACGTACCTTGAATTCAAGGGGTGTTTTCGGAAGGACTATATTGTTCCTCAAACGAAATCCTCTGTTAACTCGGAGTCCAAGATGGACTCAGCTTCCGTCAGTCAGTAGAATAGAGGCTCGCTTCCATCAGAAGTCCAGTCTCTTCTGGAATGATCGCGATAGAGATCGTAGAAATCCAGGATTTTTAAGGTTTCTACAACCATCCTTTTCTGGTTCCAAAACCAGACGGCTCGTTCCGTCCACTCATAATCTGAGCTGGATAACAAGCTGCTCGTGGCTCAAAGTTTCTATACGGAGTCCATCCGATCGGTCAGAGCGAGTATTTGAGTGTACGACTATGCTACATGCATAGATTTCTAGTTACATACTTTCACGTCATGGAACAGCAGGCGTTCAGAAAGTATCTTTGCTTCTTTATCATAGGAATTGTGTTTCAGCACCGACCAATGTGTTCCGGTCTGAATCTAGTTCCTGGGCTTTCACTTGAATAACGAACTCGGTAATGACTCATTTCCGAGCTCATTCGTCTGCGGTATCGTCGGCCTTCCTGGACGACATTCTTCAGAGGTATGGCAATGAGTTAACGCTTCAGAACGATGTGCAGATTCTGCTTCTTTTGATCCGACGTCTCAGTTTCATAAGTAAATTAGGAGAAGTCGGATCTGGTTTCATCCAAGTCATTTACCCACCAGGGGATGAGCTTCGAGACGCATAACATTCTCGTTCATCTGCCGTTAACCAGAGCGAAATTAATCGGCTGTTATGCTCGCTATTGTCTTCGCTCAGACAAGGTCTCAGCGAGAGAGCTCATGTGACTGATACGTTGTGCGGATCTGCCGTGATTTTATTCCAATGGGGCGGTTACGCATTTGTCCTCTCCAAATTTCTTTTAATTCAGAATTGGAGGGTGAAGTTTCTTTCGCTCGATACGGACATCTTCTTGTCAAATCAAGTGAATAAGAGATTCAGACTTGGGCAAGTTTTCAGTGCTTAACTCCAGTAGTTCCACTGCAATTGCCAGATCAGAGTTTTCAGTTTTGACGGATGCCAGTCAAACAGATTGGGTAGTTTCATTGAACCCAATGGATTAAAGTGCCAGGGTCTTTTGTTTCCGTAGTTCCTTATCAGGCACACAAACATCAAGAATGATGTCATTTTGGCTTGCACTACGTTATTGGAGAAAAGTTATTCAGAATGTTCATATGCTAATTCTGTCCAACAACTCGACGGTATTAGCGTATTTTTGGAATTATGGAGGCACTCATTCCATCCTGTTATTATGTTAACGGATTGAATCTTTCGGTTAGTACTAGAACATCAAGTTCTACTGGTCCGTCATATTCCGGGTCGTCTGAACGTATTAGCGGACTCCCTGTTTGTTGCCACCAGAATGGACTTCCAACAAACGAGTTTTCAATCAGATTGCTGCCAAGGAGAGCGGCCAATGATCGACTTATTTGCGACGCATCTCAACAATCAGTTGCAGACGTATGTGTCATAATGTTTTCATCTTCGAGCATTTGCAATAAACGCTCTACCGTTCTTGTGAGATGGAATAATAAGATATACCTATCTTCCAGCGCCGTTGATTCAACAGATATTGCTCAAATGTAATTATTTCAATGCAAATTCTGTTGGTAGCTTCTCTAGCTTCACAAAGACTGTGGATTAATTTACTCAGGCGTCTGTTGTGAGACATGCAGTAGAAGATTCCTCCACATTTCGGTCCATTCTATGGTCAGATGGATTCAATCAACTATCAGTTCTGCTTATGATTATATCTTCATTCAGCAGTCCTTTCTGCAGATCTTCATTGTTTAGGTCCGTTATTTTTTACTCAGAATCTCGTCTACTAAACGGTGGCAACTATATGTGTATAGGCCTTTGGTTCCGACAGTGACTCTGTCCTGCTGCCCTCTTTGCTCTGGAATATTTGATCCAGGGCAAGGGGAAAGGGGGGGGGGGGGGGTGTTCCCTTTGGTAAACCTGCTTTATAGTGTAAAGCAAGGGAATACCTTCCTTAGAGTCAGTAATTCTGAGTCGTGTTGATTGGTGTGAAGTATCTGTATATATCACATGATTAATTGGGTGTTAATATACAATCCTCGAACACTTTTAAATGAGTATATAGAGTCTCATTTCTCTAGACTCCCGTTTTTATTGGCTTTCCTTTTAAAAATATTAGTATAAAGGGTTATACTTGATGTTTATAGAGATCATTGATATTATTGTGCTCAGTTACAGAATGGTGTTGTGTCTTTCTTTTTTGATACAAATAAGAAAGATACATGTAGCCTATCTCTCCTTTTCTCATTGAGGGGATAGGTCTGTTATAGGTAATTGAGTCTATTGGATTTTCCTTATGTCCGAGGCCCTCCAACCTTTTTACTATTCAGCTAAGTCTGGGTCATTGGTACAGTATAAAAATGTTAAAAAATTTATAGTAATTTATATATTTTTTATACTTACCAATGACCCAGACAGGGATGGCCCTCCCAGGAGTTGGGTACGCTTGCCTCCCCGCTGCGTACATAACGCTTACCAGGCACTGGTTGTAAGAATGACTTTTGGTGGCAGTTTCGAGACCTCCTTGACACTGTGCATGCGCAGTGGAGTAAAAGTATGGAGGACCATATAGGATATGTATTTTTCGGTTTTAGATGCAAATTTTGGGGATTGGGGGGGGTAAAATTTGCATTTGGCCCTAAATATTTCAGAGTTAGCACCAGCAAAGTCTGGGTCATTGGTAAGTATAAAAAATATATAAATTACTATAAATTTTTTGAATTTTCTTCAGAATGAGTTTAGGCTTACCTGATATTTTTATACTGTACCAATGACCCAGACTTAGCTGGTGCTAACTCCAACAAAACCAGGGCCAAACACAAATTTTGCCCCCCAATCCCCAAAATTTGCATCCAAAACATAAAGAAATCATGTCCTAAAGGACCTCCATAGTACGCCTCTACTGCGCATGCGCAGTGACGCAGTCGTCCCGAAATTGGCGCCAATTATCATTTCTCTGTTTGGCCCTTCATCAGTCAACATCTCACTGATCTTTGTGCTTGTAAATCTCAGTTTAAAGGATGCCAGACACGTAATTTTTGGAGAAAATGTGATTCTAAGGAGGATAGAAGGAGGAGAGGAAAAAGAAGTGGCAAAAAATAATCAGGGCTGTACTTAAAATTTTTTGATGAAATTATGTTAAGTTGCCTATTTTCGAGGCATGGGCCTCTTGTTGTCATTCTTGCTAATTGTTGCACTGCTTATTCAGTGTTTCCTCTCCCCTAGCCTTCTAAAGTCCCCCCTGGCAATTCTCCCATGCTTTTGGCATATTTTTGAGAAGTTTCATTTCTAAAATTTCCTGGGAGAGTTGCTTGGTTGCAGAATGTTTTCTGTTATTTTCCCCATAGTTACGTTTTCACCCATGGGTGTATAACGTTTGTGTTCTGCATCTTCCATCTGATGTTCTACAGATTCTCCCCTGGGAGTCTCTGTTTTGCATCAGATAGAGTGTAATTGATGACTGATTCCAGGCCAGTTTTTTCAGTGCCTGGAGTCATGTTTTCTAGTGTGTTTACACTGTTTGTTTTCATTGGCAACAGCCTTTTTTGAGGGGGGCTGTTTGCCTTTGTGGTAGTTTATCTCATTATAAGATACATTTATATTATCCGAAAGTGTCTCATTAATTATTTTATATAAATTTAAAATTTTTGACCACACTTTGCCATCGGATCCATCGGGGCTCAACGTTACTTTTCAGCAACTTGGGCTTCTCTGAAAAAATATTTTTTCAAAATTATTTTGTTTTGCAATTGTTTTTTCATTTATTAATGGATCATGTTATTATGTATCTTTGTGTCAGGGGTTTTTGCGAGTAACTAGGACTTATTGTTGTTCTTTCACAATGAAGGGACATTGTTCAAATTGTAATAGGAAGAAATCTTCCTCTGACTTTCATGATCATTGTATTAATTGTAGTCAGTGTTCTCGCATTAATCCCTGTCCTATATGTGAACATTGGGATGAGAAACATTGGAAACGTGTGTCACGATATGTTGTTTCTGGAGAAAGAGCGATGCCGGCTCTTTCTCCACAAGGTCACTCTACTCTCTCAGTTTCTATTTCAGAGGAACCAGAACAGGGTGATGTTTCCATGTTATCTTCTTCAAGTGTGCGTCCGTCGTCACAATGAATTCAGAGCTAGCGGCAAAAGTGCTCACGGAGATTAGACTAATGTCGTCCGCTAGCTCGCCCGGTGTAGCGTCCATTCACCGAATGGTTCGGCAGCCGGGTTCGTCCGATGCGGTCCAAGAGGAAATTTTGGGTGATGCGAGCACTATAAACATAATAGGTGCACACCCAGTGACGGCGGATAGTAAACGAGAACGGAGGAAGCCTTTTAGTCCGGTTCCTAGCTCGTCCAGGTCCAGCCGGGCCACGAGCGAGAGAGGTCCCTCTCTCGTACAACAACATCTGGGACCAGATGTTGTGGTACAAAATGTGTCTTTAGCGGAGCATACGTCCGTCGCTCGGGACGCTCCGTTGTATAAGCAGTCCGCAGAGACTGTTAAGGCTTCCTCTTCTCGTCAGCGCACACGACCGCACCTTGGCTGCGTGACCTCCGATATTTTACCAGCTTCGCCGATGAAGGATTCTTCGGCGACCAGGTCACACCATCCGGCAGCCAGGGATTCGAGACCGATGGACTCCGGACGTTCGCATAGGAAAAGTATGCGGGAGCCATCTGATGCGGAGCTGCCCTCGGCGAAGCAGCGAAAGACTGCGCCTCCGCAGGTCTCGACGTCGGACATTCTTGTGCAGATAGCACAGCTTATCGCAGCATCCCAGCAGCCGACAGAAACGGTGTCGGATCGAGAATTATCCGACGGCGCTGGGTCGGTACGCTCCGCCGAAGCATCGGGGGCGGACGACCGGGAACATCGGGAGGTCCGACCGGATGGTGAAAGGGATACGGATGAATTGGAGCTATCCCTTTCGGAACAACATAAAGCTGCCGTGGACTTCATCCGGCACTTTCTCCCTCAAGTTGTTCCGTCGGGCCAGACTGCTGCGCTTCCGGACAAGAGAATTATAGCGTCATTGGACTCTGAATTTTTTGAGCGGTTCAGGGACATCGCTCCCGAGTTTCCGTCGCAGTCCAATAATGTTGCAAGAACATTTGAATTATTGAACGACGCTATATTTAAACTTGCTTCCAGGACGGGGAAAGCAGGTTTCTTGTCCGCTAATACTCTTAACCTGCCTTTCATTAATGCAAGGAATAAATTCGATACGGCAGGACAGGGTATACCGAGAGTTCCTCTGCGTATGGACGACGAGGCGGAAGACTTAGAGCTATCATTACTGTCGTCAGCTTCTATTCCAACCGCGGTGTTGGAAACAGCTATTGCGTCTAACAGAGCCAATTTAGATGCCTTATCTTACGCAGATCACCTTACTAAGGCGTTATCACTGCGCCTTCAAGGGGAAGAGTTTCAGGATATACAATCCTCTTTAAGACTTCTTTCAAGGGCAGTAGCTTATTCCACGTGTAACTCCGCCCTTTCAGTGGCAAATCTGGAGTTGGTTAGACGTGATGCAGCCCTAGCTACATCCACACTAGTGGATTCTAAGGTGAAGAACTCTCTTAGAGTCGCTTCGGTCTCAGGAGAACTTCTCTTTGACGGCAAGCTTTCCGCTATTTATGATACAATTAAAAAGAAAGCTAATGATTCTCTGTTGTTCAGATCGGCTCCTAAAAAGTCGGATACAGCAGACACGAATAAGACAGGCACTTCTGGGTCTAATGCGCCCAAGAGAGGTTCCTATAGAGGTTCCGGTGCGTCCTCTTGGTCTTATTCGAGAGACCATCAGGATAGCGACTCTCGTTCGGGACGTCCTTCAGGCCGGGACAATCGGTCGGACGCCCCGAGGTCGACGAGGCGAGGTGCGGGTCGTGGAAGACGTGGTTTCTCCTACCGCAGGCCTCGCAGGTCCAGGAGGTGATGGCTTAAACCTCTATCGCGTTCCGGTTGGCGGAAGGTTGTCGAGTTTTTCACAAGAGTGGGCGTCGATTACGGACGACCCTTGGGTGAGAGGAGTGACTTCGGAAGGTCTAAAGATATCCTTCAAACGAAAGCCTCCATTAACTCGAAGTCCAAAGTGGACTCATCTTCCGTCAAATCCACAGAAAAGAGACGCTCTGTTATCAGAGGTGCAGTCTCTTTTAATGAAGAACGCGGTAGAGGTCGTAGAAAACCAGGAATCTCTGGGATTCTACAGCCATCTGTTTCTGGTTCCGAAACCAGACGGCTCGTTCCGTCCAGTCATA
The DNA here is from genome assembly GCA_031216915.1 of Pictodentalium vernedei. NCBI lineage: Eukaryota > Metazoa > Mollusca > Scaphopoda > Dentaliida > Dentaliidae > Pictodentalium > Pictodentalium vernedei. Next base: position 34,016,011 of record CM062296.1, read on the forward strand.
GATTTGAGCTGGATAAACAAGCTGATCGTCGCTCCGAAGTTTTATATGGAGACGATTCGATCGGTCAGAGCGAGTATTCGGGTGAACGATTATGCAACGAGCATAGATCTCAAAGATGCGTACTTTCACGTCATGGTACATCCGACATTCCGAAAGTATCTACGCTTCGCAGTCCTAGGAGTGGTGTATCAGTTCCGGGCCATGTGCTTCGGATTGAATCTAGCACCCTGGGCTTTCACTCGGGTAATGAACTCGGTAATGATCTACTTCCGAGCTCATTCGTCTGCGGTAACGTCGGCCTACCTGGACGACATTCTTCAGAGGTACGGCAACGAGTTAACGCTTCAGAACGATGTTCAGAATCTTCTTCTATTGCTCCGACGTCTCGGTTTCATAGTAAACGAGGAGAAGTCGGATCTGGTGCCGTCCAAGTCATTCACTCATCTGGGAATGAGCTTCGAGACGCACAACAATCTCGTTCGTCTGCCGTTAACCAGAGCGAAATTAGTCAGTTGTTACGCTCGCTATTGTCTGCACGCAGACAAAGTCACGGCGAGAGAATTTATGAGACTGATAGGTCTGTGCGGAGCCGCCGCGGATCTCATTCCGATGGGGCGGCTACGCACACGGCCTCTTCAAATTTTCCTGACTCAGAATTGGAGTGTGAAAATTCATTCGCTCGATGTAGACGTTCTCTTGTCAGATCAAGTGAAACAAGAGATTCAGACTTGGGCAAACATTCAGTGGTTAACTCAAGGAGTTCCGCTGCAGTTGCCGGATCCGAGTTTTACCGTTATGACGGATGCCAGTCAAACAGGTTGGGGTGCATCATTAATCCCAACGGATTCGAGATGCCAGGGTCTTTGGGATCCGCAATTCCTGTGCAAGCACATAAACATCAAGGAAATGATGTCAATTTGGCTTGCGTTACGTCACTGGATGGACATTATTCACGAGGCTCATGTCCAAATCCTATCCGACAATACGACAGTAGTGGCGTATATACGGAATCAGGGAGGCACTCATTCAGTTCCGTTGTTCAATCTAACGGAAAGAATCCTTCTGTTTGCGTTAGAACATCACGTTCTTCTTTCGGTCCGTCACATACCGGGTCGTCTGAATGTGCTAGCAGACTCCTTTTCACGAAAGGGTCGCTTGTTGCCATCGGAGTGGACTCTCAACAAACAAGTATTCAATCAGATTTGCTACCAATGGGAACGGCCAATGATAGACTTATTTGCGACACATCTCAACAATCAGTTGCAGACGTATGTGTCCCCGTGTCCGGATCCAAGAGCATTTGCAGTAGACGCTCTGTCGATCCCTTGGGACGGAATGATAGGATATGCGTATCCTCCAGCGCCGTTAATTCAACAAGTATTACTAAAGATAAAACAATCTCAATGCAAGATTCTGTTGGTAGCATCTCTGTCGCCACAGAGACCGTGGATAAATCTACTCAGGTGTCTGTTGTGGGACCTACCGCGGAAGCTTCCTCCACGAGAGGATCTTCTTTCGCAGGGGAAATCGCGCCAACTCCATCACAACCCGCAAGGTCTCAACCTTCACGTTTTTCCGTTGTGCGGTCCTTCTTGCATGGCAAGCACTTTACAGGACGAGCAGTGGACGCGATTTCTAACTGTAGGAGGACCTCCTCTTCGCTAAACTATGCGGCTAAGTGGAAGGTTTTTCGTCGTTGGTGTAGGGATCATTCTGTAGATATATTTGATCCCTCTATACCAGACATTGCAAACTTTCTAGTATACTTGTTTGACGAAATCAAACTGCAGCCTGTTACTATAAAGGGTTATAGATCTATGTTATCTGATACCTATGCACATCATGATAGTTTACAAATTGGATCTAATGTCTCTTTATCGAAATTGGTTAGAAACTTTTCGATAAATAGACCCAGAACTCTTAGATTAATTCCTAAGTGGAATTTAGCTTGGGTTCTCCTTAAATTGAAGGAAAAGCCATTTGAACCTCTTGGGACAGTAGATTTCAAATTCTTATCTTATAAGACAGCTTTTCTCTTAGCTTTTTCTTCTGCCAGAAGAGTCAGTGAGCTTCATGCACTATCGGTGGATGATTCTCATTATCGTAGTGTTGGGAACACTATCACCTTCACTACTAATGTGGGTTTTTTAGCTAAGAATCAGGCTCCTAATAAATATCCGGAACCTATTGTTATTAAGGCTCTTCCGTCTTCAGACGGGCGTAGGCCTTTACTCTGTCCTGTTAGAGCACTACGTATCTATAAACAGAGATCTCAGTTTATCAGAAAGGGACGGAAACGTTTCTTTCTGTCTTTGATGCCTAATAGAAAGGACATTTCAGTCCATTCTATTGCTAGATGGATTCAGTTAACTATCCGTACTGCTTATGAAGATTTATCTTCTTCTCAGCAGTCTGTGCTTAAGATTTCTGCTCATGAAGTAAGAGCTCTTTCTACTTCCTGGGCTTATGCTAATAGTGTTGCTATTACAGATTTAATGAAGGCTGCTTATTGGTCTCAGCCATCCACATTTACGAATTTTTATCTCAGAAATATTGAGTCCATTTCTGGAGACCTGCATTGTTTAGGTCCGTTATCTGTTGCTCAGAATGTCGTCCACTAAACAGTTGCAACTATAGTTATGCAGGCTTTCTGTTCCGGCAGTGACTCCATCCGGCTGCCCTCTTCGCTCTGGGCTATTTGACCCAGGGGAAGGGGGGGGGGGGGGGGGGGGGCGGGTGTTCCCTTAGGTCACCTGCTTTATAGTGAAAAGCAAGGGAATGCCTCCTCCAAGTCAGTATTTCTGAGTCGCTTCCGGGATGGTTTTAAAGTGTAATATTAATGTTTAATTTCATTCATGTCTTATTTTTAAAGTGTAGCTCGGTGTGAAGCATTTGTATATGTCAAGTGTCAAACAGGCTTTAATATACAATACTCAGACACTTTTAAATGATTATAAAGAGTCTCAATTCTCTGGACTACTTTATTTATTGGCTTGCTTTAAAAATAATTAGTATAAGGGTTATACTGGATGTTAATAGAGAACATGAATGTTATTGTGCTCAATTATTAAGGGTAGTGTATCTTTCTAATTTAATATTAAATAAGAAAGATACATGTAAAGCCTAATACTCCTTTTCTCCTTAAGGGGTTACCTCTTTACTATATAGTTGAGCTTATTGGATTTTCCTCTATGTCCTAGGCCCTCCAGCCTGTTTACTATTCAGCTAAGTCTGGGTCATTGGTACAGTATAAAAATGTTAAAAAATTTATAGTAATTTATATATTTTTTATACTTACCAATGACCCAGACGGGGATGGCCCTCCCTGGAGTTGGGAACTCTTGCCTCCCCGCTGAGTACATAGCGCTGACCAGGCACTGCCAGTAAGAATGATAATTGGCGCCAATTTCGGGACGACTGCGTCACTGCGCATGCGCAGTAGAGGCGTACTATGGAGGTCCTTTAGGACATGATTTCTTTTTGTTTTGGATGCAAATTTTGGGGATTGGGGGGCAAAATTTGTGTTTGGCCCTGGTTTTGTTGGAGTTAGCACCAGCTAAGTCTGGGTCATTGGTAAGTATAAAAAATATATAAATTACTATAAATTTTTTAACTTTTTTCGGTTGTGTACAGCTGCAATGAGAATCAGGTGTGTCATGAAAATGATTAGTTGGAATGGGGGTGGGGAGGGGGGGGTTGTATACCTGATTTGTGGCGATTGTGATGGTTCAAGTCCTGGCTGCAGACTGCAGTTGTTATTTTATCCTCTCTGTATATTGATATTGGACTGACCCATTTCACTGTAAGTGTACGCAAAGGCGATACCATTCCAGAAAACCAGGGTTCAAAGAGTTAAAGACACTGCATTGTTCATTTGTCAACCACTCATCATTTGCAAGGCCACAATTTGACACTCTGAGTAAAATTTTCCAGGAGGTAAATGGCTTGATTTTCGATTGCAATCAAATTGTTTATTGCTACATACAGCTTTGTATTTTGACAGCTGTCTTCTAGAAAATATGTGACTGTTCATTCCAGTTCATTGAACAAATATTTGTGTTTGTTTAAAAATTTCAACATTGCTGTCACATTTCAATAACAGTTGTAACCACCTCAAATATACATAATGACTTAAAACAATTGAGCAAAGAGACATCTAACAATGATGGTTCATGTTCAAATAAAATTTACTGAATATTTGTAACACATTTTCTATGTAGGTGTGCATTCAGGGTTGTAGTGTTGAATATGTGGGAAAATTGAAGAAGTGGTTAACCCTTTACTAACAAAGATGATATCAAAATTTATTATGCCCTCGACTTCAAAAATCGAAGAAGTATCTAGTGGAGACCTCTGTCCATCCGCCATTCATCTGACTGTCTCGGTTCGTTCGTCTGTCCTTCCATCCATACCAACATTTTCCCTTGTATCTCAGTCACTTCTACTCCATTTTGAATGATATTTGGTGTTGTGATAGAGCATCATGGGGGAACAATACCTGTATAGCGTGAGTTTCCTCCACACATTTTTTCCAAAGTTATGGCCCTTTATCACTCTTTCGTCTTAGAAAATTGTTGGCTGGTCGGGGGTATTGGCACACGCTTTGCATTGCACTTCTTGTTATTTTAAATATTATATTTTCAAATGTTTCAAAAAATTTCAACAGAACCATATCATGTGAACTCTCAATGGAACAATCTCATCAGGCTCGTTCCAGTGAGGAGTCAGATGATATGGTTTTATCGAAATTGTTTTGAAAATTTTTTTTTTTTCAACTGCTCAATTTGTAAATTGCGTGGACAGTTGCTCATGATTCTTTAGGTGAAAGGTTAATAACGCTTGGCATTTTATACATGTTCATGATTTAGCTCACTCCCCATGCAAGGCTGGAAATTTCAACCAATTTGATATAAAATATAAAGACATTAATATGGAAGGAAATTTTTTTCAGGGCCCTGGAATTGTAAAACTGAATCCTTTCAATCCTGACCTCCTGAATGGAATTATCTTTTATTATACACCTAATATTGATACAGGCACAATTTTAGTCAGCAAATCTCCTGCAGTAATAGATGGAGTATGATACTGCTGATTCTGGCAAAACACACAGTGTGATTAGGGTTTAATCTCAAGAATGGGATTTTTCTGGCTCTTGTTTTTGAAAGTTAAGAACAATGTCAATTGACTCTAGTTCTCCACTGCTTATGATAAGGGCTTACCCTAGCAACTACTGATCATGAGATTTTATTTTTAAATTTCAGGACAGAAGTGAGAAACTAGCAAAAAGATTAACTCTCATGAATACAAGGTATCAAGACTTGGAGAAAAGAAGGAATTTAGAAGTCGAAGGATTTAAAAATGATATAAAAAATTTAAGAAAGCGATTGAAAGATGTTGAACGACAACTTTATAAGGTAAGAGTGTGAAAATAAGACTACATTAGGCCTAAAAAAGTTTAAAATCTGTTTCTCTGCCCCCCCCCCCCCCCCCCCCCCCCCCCCCCCCCCCCGCCACACACACGGTCCTTTTCCTTTTGGCTGCTCTTTTTAGCTGTGACTAGCAGCTCTATAGGTGGCAATGTCGGTCTGTCTGTCTGTCGGTCGGTCGGTCTGTCTGTCAGTCTGTCTGTGACCAACGTGTTTCAAAACTCAATAACTTTTGAAATACTTGATGGAATGACTTTATACAATAGAATCCTCTTAATTGAATATCCATTTTGCCAGTGAAAATTATTCAGTTAACAGGAGTATACAATTAACAGGGATTTCGTCAGTTTCCTGTGTTCTGGAGGTAATCTGAGCATTTATTCTATTATATCTTGTTTGACAGAGCTCAAAGAGCTCTGTCAAACAAGATATAATAGAATAAATGCCTGTATTGGATGTAGTGAGGCCAAAAAGATGGATAAATAACGGGAATTTGGTGCGTGTCACAGTAATTTTTTTGATATATTACAAAAATTTATATACAATCAACAGGAGTTTACTGTACAACCCATATGCAATTAACAGATCAAATAAGTACTGAGGGTATGGTAAATGGTTTTGTGTTTGAAAATTATATATACAATTATAATATAATAACATATTACATAATTATATATATTAAACGAGAATTTGTAATCTCTGCATCTTATGTGGCATCAAGATATCATTGTTAGTTGGTCTACTCCTATTTTGAAAGGTATATTTTGTTTCCAAGGGTCTAGATTGTACCCAGGCCTGAAAATAAGCAATCTGACATTTGCAGAATGAGGTCCCCAGAGGGTGACTGTGCTGATGCTATCCCATACAGTGGGCAAATTTATCCTCTGGGTACCTCTTTCTGTTTAGTTTTGAGACCCTGATTCAGATTGAGGTTCACAGAGGTTAAATTTAGTGATGCTACCCTGCTAAGCGGGAGCGTGGTGGCTCAGTAGGTAGAGGTGCAGACTGTAAGCCGAGAGGTCCTTGGTTTGAATCCCACCTGCGGCAACCGCGCTGTGTCCTTGGGCAAGATACTTCATCTCTATTGCCCACGTGGGGGCACGATGACGCCATGTACTAAGGCGTGCTGCACGTCGATGGTACGCATGTCTTCAACCAATCTAACCCTGCCTCTGCTGCAGTGCGGAGTTACGATGTTGGGGAGCTGGCAGCTGCTCGTCGTTGCTCGGTGGTTCTCTCCGGGTACTCGGGCTTCCTCCACCCGTAAAACTGTCACGGCCATGATTAGCCATTGTGCATAAATATGTGACCTTAAACATCAATAAATAAATAAATACCCTGCTATGCAGGCAGCAACACTAAATTCACCCTCTGGGGACCTCATTTTTCAGATGACAGTCTGCTTATTTTCTGGCTTGATTGTACCACAATAAAGCTACAGTGCAATTATGTCCTGGGCTGGCAGATTCACCTGGAGTAGGCAAAGTATTCACACAACAAAAATTATCTCCCTTAGATTACTTTTAACCCTCTGAACACTGATGTTAAAATAACAAAATTTCAGGCCGTAAAATTTTCCAGTTGAAATCTGTTAAAACAAGATTGAATTGGTTAACCCTTTACCCAACGTAGAGAATATCAAAATTTATTATTTTAATTACTATTTTTTAAATTTTTCAAAAAAAAATTCAAGAAAACCATATCATGTGACCCCTCACTGGAACGAGCTCGATGAGCTTGTTCCAATGAGGGGTCATATGATATAGTTTTGTTGGAATATTTTGAAAAATTAATTTTTTTCAACTGCTCAATTTACAAGTTATGTTGGGTAGAGGGTTAAATTCCAAGTATTATGGGAAAAATTTGCTGCTTGAAATTTTGATATTTTGACATCAGTGTACAAATGGTTTGGGGGCAGTTTTGTAAGTGTGCCAAATATGTTTTCATTGGGTATTTATATTGTTGAGTGCATCGTGTTGTGAGTAAAAGAGTTAACATTTTGCCAAACACAAGTTCCCTCTGACAATTCAAATACTTTTTATATGCCTATTTTTTAAAAAAAGCGGGCTGTATTATGTGATTGGTCTGTCTGGCAATCTGTCCATCCATCTGTCTGACTGTAAACATTTCTGTTTCTGGATGATAACTTGAGTTTGGATATATAGATCAGGACCAAACTTAAATACTAACAAAATACAGGTTGAGTTTGAATTGGGGCTTGGTCCGTTCATTTTTAGCTCAACTTTGGCGAATTTGAGGTATTATCATGGCCTGTCATCCATCTGTCCGTCGTGCCGTACACACGGCTCGGGCTACAGGCCGTATTTTTTAACCGATCTTTACAAAACTTCTTGGGTACCTTTGTTATTACCATGAGATGAGAACGAGTGTTTTGGGGTCCGGTCTGAAATTCAAGATGGCCGCTGGCAGCCATATTGTACAAAATTAAGTGCAATCAGATTTTTGCGCAGAAGTTCCATATGAAAGCACTGATTTGAATAATTTTTTGTGTGAATGTTTAGTACCATGGGATACATCACATATATTACGGGTTTTTTTCTCGTGCATAAATTATGCCAATTAGACTAACTTTGATCTATTTAGTGTTACTTTCAGCACTGCAACTGCAAATGCCAATACGGCCAGGGCTAGAGGCCGTATTTATGAACCAATCTTTACGAAACTTCTTGAGTACCTTTGTTATCGCCATGGGACAAGAACGAGTGGTTTTGTTGCTGAAATTCAAGATGGCCACCAGCAGCCATTTTGTACTTTAGTTGGTGCAGTCAGTTTTTTGTACAGAACTTCTGTATGAAAGTTTAGATTTGAATAAATTTTTGTATGAATGTTTAGTAACATGGAATACATTACATATAATACAGATTTTTTTCTCGTGCAGAAATTATGCAAATTAGATGAACTTTGATTTATTCAGTGCTACTTATACACAGTAAGTGCACAATACGCCTCGGGCTAGAGTCTGTATTTATGAACCGATTTTCACGAAACTTCTTGGGTACCTTTGTTATCACCTTGGGACAAGAATGAGTGTTTCTGCCTTAGGTCCAATCATTTTTTTGTACACAACTTCTATACGGCACAGGCTAGAGGCCGTATTTTTGAACCGATCTTTATGAAACTTCTTGGGTACCTTTGTTATCACCATGGGACAGAACGAGTGCTTTTGGGTGTGGTCCAAAATTCAAGATGGCCACCCTCAGCCATTTTGTACCAAAATTAGTGCAAGCAGTTTTTTGTACAGAACTTCTGTATGAAAGTTCTGATTTAAATAAATTTTTGTAGGAATGTTTAGTAAGGTGGAATACATCACATATAATACAGGTTTTTTTCTCATGCAGACATTATGCAAATTAGATGAACTTTGATTTGTTCAGTGCTACTTATACACAGTAAGTGCACATGTCAATTCGGCTAGGGCTGGAGGCTGTATTTATGAACCGATCTTCACGAAACTTCTTGGGTACCTTTGTTATCACCTTGGGACGAGACTGAGTGTTTTGGGGCGCAGTCCGAAATTTAAGATGTCTGCCAGCGGCTATTTTGTACCAAAATTAATGCAATCAGTTTTTTGTACAGAACGTCTGTATGAAAGTTCTGATTTGAATAAGTTTTTGTATGAATGTTTAGTAACATGGAATACATCACATATAATACAGGTTTTTTTCTCGAGCAGAAATTATGCAGATTAGATGAACTTTGGATTCATTGCTACTTATACACAGTAAGTGCACATGTCAATACGGCTCGGGCTAGAGTCTGTATTTATGAACCGATCTTCACAAAACGTCTTGGGTACCTTTGTTATTACCTTGGGACGCGAACAGGTGTTTCTGGATGCAGTCCAAAATTCAAGATGCTGCCAGTGGTCCATTTTGTACCGAAATTAGGTCCAATCAGTTTTTTTGTACACAACTTCTATACGGCACAGGCTAGAAGCTGTATTTATGAACCGATCTTTATGAAACTTCTTGGGTACCTTTGTTATCACCGTGGGACGAGAACGAGTGTTTTTGGGTGCGGTCCAAAATTCAAGATGGCCGCTAGCAGTCATTTTGTACCAAAATTAGTGCAAGCAGTTATTTGTACAGACCTTCTGTATGAAAGTTCTGATTTAAATTTTTGTAGGAATGTTTAGTAACATGGAATACATCACATATAATACAGGTTTTTTTCTCATGCAGACATTATGCAAATTAGATGAACTTTGATTTGTTCAGTGCTACTTATACACAGTAAGTGTACATGTCAATACAGCTCGGGCTAGAGTCTGTATTTATGAACCGATCTTCACGAAACTTCTTGGGGTACCTTTGTTATCACCTTGTGACAGGAACAAGTGTTTTTGGGTGCCTTTGTTATCACTGTGCTATGAGAACAAATATTTTTGGGTTCAGTCAGACCCACTCTGGGACTCAAAGATTTCTTTTCTAGTTTGGCATCTAACTGTCACCCCACCTTTACAATACTTTACCTATATATTTGTTACAGGCTACGGTCAGCATTTATGTACAGACCATTACAATACTTTACATGTACCTTTGTTATCAGGTCATTACCTAGATGTTTGTCATTGCTGTGTCACATACTATACATGTACATGTCTTAAACAGCTTGAGCTACAGTGTCATTGACACTTTCATTACAAGAGTTGTGGATCTTTTTCAACTTAGAAATTGCACATTTCCACGAACATGCTATATTATGCAACATGAAATTTATACAAATAGCGGTTATTTGTTGGATGAAAACAGTGGTTATGTACAATTTGAAAAAGCCTACTGGGTTTATTATGCAATGCCAGGCATAGCTCTTGTTCTTCAACTGGTAGAGTTTTGGAAGCTCATATTTAGGCTTTAATCTGAAGTGCTGGTAACCCAAATTGAAGACTTCTTGTTCAGTTGATGTACAGTGGAGCCCACTTAATTGGATATCTCTTAACTGAATAACCCTGTTAATTGAATACAATTTCCCAACACATAACATTTACCATACTCACAGTGCAAATTTGACCTGTTTATTGAATATAGGTTATAGAGTAAACTCCTGTTTATGGAATAAAAAATCTTGTAACATGTCGAGAAATTACCCTGAATCTCCCCAGTTTTCTTTTGTTTATAGACTTATTTGGCCTAAGCACATCCAATACAGGCATTTAATCTTTTATATCTTGTTTGACAGAGCTCATGGAGCTCTGTCAAACAAGATATAATAGAATAAATGATAAGTTTATCTGCAGCATGTAGGAAAGTGAAACAATCCCTGTTAATTGAATTCTCCTGTTAATTGAATAATTTTCATTGGCAAAGTGGCTATTTAATCAGAGTTTCTGCTAGACCAGCAGCGGGGCCGTCAACCGGACCCATTCCCCCCCCGCCGATCATACTATGATCAGTCAGAAAAGCTGGTGGTTAAAATGTTGAGTACAATGCTGTATCATAACGACACTTGGGATCCTTTGTTTCCACGTAATATAGGCATAATTATGTTGTATACACAGCCTACTATTACTGACGACAACCTGATACCTTATAACCCCTAGACGAGAGGGGGAAGCAGTTCAAATCCTAAACGTCGCCTATAAAATTTCGGACTCAAATTGTCGTGTTTGGTCCGAAATCACTGGCTTTTATTTTGAGCGATAAATGATGTACTTGTTTTGGAAGCTGTCACTTGTTTCAAATGAGTGTGCAGGCTGCTGTCAGTAGTTGTCTGAAACACGCCCACAACATATAGTTTTCAGTTTTCACAGTGGTTCAATATCATCAGAAAGATACTGATTGAACACTGCCACTTTCGAGCGGTGCACAATTCATTGTGAAAGAACACTGCCACTTTTGAGCGTGCACAACTCATTGTGAAAAACGGGTGTTTAGAAATTAATGAGAAAGTGGTAATTAAAAATAAAAAATAATTACAACTATGGTATTTGAGAATTATATAACAACATAACCAGGGATACGATTTAAGACTTGTTGGTTCAATAAAACATGCTCATTTATCATTTCACCATGCCCTGCAACATGTGAAGTTATGACTTTCAGTGTAAAATCAATTTTTTGAATGTTTCCAAGGGAGGTAACTATTTTGTTGTTCATATTTCGCTGTGTCTTCATATTATGAATTTTTTTATTGAGTTTGTGTGAAGCTATATTTTGTGTTTTTCGTAAAAAATGTACATATTTAAAAAAAACAGCTATTTTTAAACAGACTATGTTTGTCTGTTTTCAAGGGGGTGGTTTGCAGTGCTTATTAACATGCTTACAAAGCACCCGCTGGGCTTCTACATGAGTCAGTACTGTAATTGCATGTGAATGACGTCACACGTCCGCATCATGGTTCTTTTTGAAAATATTACCGCGAGCGGTTGTAAACAAAGCTCAGTCACTGTTAGGATTCGTGGATTTTGTGTTGTTTTGGGTTTGTATTTTTATGAAACCTCCGACCAGATGTAGTATTGTGTGTCCCGTGGGAATTTAGAGAATTGTAGGAGGAAAAATACATATTTTCCACATCAATTATTCAGCATTTTAGCGACCAGAATGTCCCCAGAGGCTACCAGAGAGCACCTAAAATTCAAAATTTTCTTTGGGGGAGAACCCCCTCCCAAACCCACCTCAATACACACGAGTTTCACTTTCTTTAAACTACCGGACCCACACATTTTCCCCTAGCAGAAACCCTGATGTAATTAACAGGGTTCCACTGTACTTCATATTGGCTTTGGAGTGAAATTATTTAGTCTTTAAAGATTTGTCTGTGTGCACTCTCCCATAAATTTTAACAAGGCAAAGACAGGTTGACAACTTTTGATGACCAAAAATAATTTAGCTCTCTACCAGTTAAGAACCGAATAATATTTTCCAAAAATCATAGTTTGTGTCTCATGATGGGAACTAGCTTGATGGGCATGTTCCAGTGAAGGTGGGTGGACCATGAATTGGAAGAAAAAACTGAGAATAAAAATTTTGTTGAGTATATACTCAGTGATTTTGATGAATGTTTAGTAAAGGATTTAATTTACTTTTATTTCAGACTTGAAATAAAAGGTGGAACCCAGGTTGGAAAATATACCATTAAAAATCCATATATTCCTTTGTGTATTTGCAGGTCACTATTGGATTTGCAGATGACATCGATATGAAGAGACCAGATGATATAGATCTTCACATATTGAGAAATGTACGAAATACAGCTACAAGATCGAAAAAGATGTTTGGAGAGCTAAAGAATCTGAAATCTAAAATATATGGACTAGAAAATGATTTAAAACACACATAGCAGTTTTGTTATAGAAATTTAACAAATTTGAAGTCTGTGATAATATTTTAGGAGGTGACTGTTCGATTTGATAATGTCATGAGATAATAGAGGAGAAGATCATCTTCAAGCCAGAAAATAAGCAGACGATCATCTGCAAAATGAGGTCCCCAGAGTGTGAATTTAGTGATGCTACCCTGCACAGTAGGGTAGCATCACTAAATTTACCCTCTGTGAACCTCAATCTGAATCAGGGTCTCAAAACTAAACAGAAAGAGGTACCCAGAGGATAAATTGGCCCACTGTATGGGATAGAATCATCAAATTTACCCTCTGGGGGCCTCATTCCGCAATTGTCAGACTGCTTATTTTCAGGCCTGATCATATTCCATGTTAATGTATGCCCCCCTTCCACACAGTCGCATGACCTTTGTTTCCCAAACAAATCAGACATGTAACATTAGCAGTGCATAAGACTTATTATGCCCCCGACTTGAAAAGTCGAGGGGTATCTAGTGGAGATCTCTGTCCATTTGTTCGTCTGTATGTCCTTTCGTCCCTCTGTACCAACATTTTCCCTTGTATCTCTTCCACTGCTACTCCGATTTGAATGATATTTGGTGTTGTGATAGAGCATCATGGGGGAACAATACCTGTGTAGCATGAGTTTCTTCCACACATTTTTTCCAGATTTATGGCCCTTTTTCACTTTCAACTTAATACATTTTTTTTGCGCGTCAGGGGCATTGGCACATGCTTTGCGTTGCCCTTTCTTGTTACAAAATGTGGCTGACATGAACTTAACTCAGAGTTAAATAAATTGATATTGGTACAGCTCTTGACCATTTGTGTTGAAGTTAAGTTTTATAGTCAGTATCAATTGTAAAATTAACAGCTTGTATGCTGCTGGCCAGCTATTCCTTCCCAGAACATGAAATCTCTTGCCACTGAAACAAGTATAATTTGGGTATATTTAACCAAATGTCTCCTTGTTGGCTGAATTTACATTTTGGCCAATGAGGCCTTGTGTTAAATTTAGATGAATTTTTCATCAAATCTGGTCATGGCGGCTTCAAAGTAACCATGACTAGATTTGATGAAAAACATTTTAGAAATGCTCAGTGGGTTAAGTGGTAGAGTGCTTGAATCCCATATTTGGGCTTTATTCTGAAGTGCATGTACCACATCTTAAAGGCTTCATATTCTGTGGATTTGCTTCATTTTATCTTCGAAGTTAAATAATTTAATCACCATGAACTTGCCTTATTACAATTCATGGGAGAGTGCCTATGGGCACTCTCCCATGAATTGTAACAAGGCAATGACATGCAAACAAATTCTGACAACCAAAAATAACTTAGCACTCTACCAGTTAAGAGTTAATACTACGCTAAATCTGAATTGAAAATAAAACTTTACGTAAAGCAATAAAAACACGCAACTTGATTCAGATTGTACAGTCTGAATCAAGTTGCGTGTTATTATTGCTTTGCAAAACGTAATTGTGAACTTGCATTACGAACGTCTGATATTCTAAATATGTTTATATAAATATAAATTGTCTATTGTTGATACCAGTCATTTAGGAGGGGGTGCAGTGGCTTAGTAGGTAGAGGTGCAAGCTGCAAGCCGAGAGGTTCTTTGTTCGAACCCCACCTGCGGCAACTGCGTTGTGTCCTTGGGCAAGACACTTCACCCCCATTGCCCATGTGGGGGCACGATGATGCCGTGTACTAAGGCGTACTGCGCGTCGATGGTACGCATGTCTTCAACCAATCTAACCCTGCCTGTGCTGCAGTGCAGAGTTACGATGTTGGGGAGCTAGCAGCTGCTCGTCGTTGCTCGGTGGTTCTCTCCGGGTACTCGGGCTTCCTCCACCCGTAAAACTGTCACGGTCATGATTAGCCATTGTGCATAAATATGTGAGCTTAAACATCAATTACTAACTAACTAGTCATTTAGGAGTTTTCATCATTGAGTTACATGTTGTGAAATATGAAGCAATTGACGGTAACAGTACTGAGAGCATTATTTCTCCATTTTGCTTCACATGTTTATTATGCCCCCATCTTGAAAAGTCAATATGGTATCTACTGGAGAACTTCATCCATCTGTTCATGTGTCCATCCATCCGTCTGTTCATCCATCCATTCATCTGTCCATTTGTCCATCCATCTGTCCATACAAACATTTTCCCTTGTATCTCGGCCACTGCTACTCCGATTTGAAAGATATTTGGTGTTGTGATAGAGCATCATGGGGGAAGAATACCTGCATAGCGTAAGTTTCTTCCACTTACTTTTTCCAGAGTTACGGTCCTTTTTCACTCTTTCGACTTAGATATATTTTTATACTGTACCAATGACCCAGACTTAGCTGGTGCTAACTCTAACAAAACCAGGGCCAAACACAAATTTTGCCTCCCAATCCCCAAAATTTGCATCCAAAACCAAAAGAAATCATGTCCTATAGGACCTCCATACTTCGCCCATACTGCGCATGCGCAGTGTCAAGGATGTTCCGAAATTGGCGCCAATTATCATTCTCTGTTTGGCCCTTCATCAGTCAACATCTCACTGATCTTTGTGCTTGTAAATCTCAGTTTAAAGGATGCCAGACACGTAATTATTGGAGAAATGGTGATTCTAAGGAGGATATAGAAGGAGGAGAGGAAAAAGGAGTGACAAAAAATAATCAGGGCTGTACTTAAAATTTTTTATGAAATTATGTTAAGTTGCCTATTTTCGAGGCATGGGCCTCTTGTTGTCATTCTTACTAAAACGTTGCACTGCTTATTCAGTGTTTCCTCTCCCCTGGCCTTCTAAGTCCCCCCTTGCAATTCTCCCATGCTTTTGGCATATTTTTGAGAAATATCATTTCTAAAATTTTCTTGGGAGAGTTGCTTGGTTACAGAATGTTTTCTGTTATTTTCCCCATAGTTACGTTTTCACCCATGGGTGTATAAACGTTGTGTTCTGCATCTTCCATCTGATGTTCTGCAGATTCTCCCCTGGGAGTCTCTGTCTTGCATCAGATAGAGTGTAATTTTGATGACTGATTTCGGGCCAGTTTTTTCAGTGCCTGGAGTCATGTTTTCTGGTGTTTTACACTGTTTGTTTACATTGGCAACAGTCTCTTTTGAGGGGGGCTGTTTGCCTTTGGTGTAGTTTATCTCACTATAAGATACATTTTTATTATCCGTAAGTGTTGCATTAATTATTTAATATAAATTTAAAATTTTTGACCACACTTAGCCATCGGATCCATCGGGGCTCAACGTTACTTTTCAGAAACTTGGGCTTCGCTGAAAAAATATTTTTCAAAAATTATTTTGATTTGCAATTGTTTTTTCATTATTAATGGATCATGTTATTATGTATCTTTGTGTCAGGGGTTTGTGCGAGTAACTAGGACTTGTTGTTGACTTTTCACAATGAAAGGATATTGTTCAAATTGTAATAGGAAGAAATCTTCCTCTGACTTTCATGATCATTGTATTAATTGTAGTCAGTGTTCTCGCACTAATCCCTGTTCTATATGTCAATATTGGGATGACAAACATTGGAAACGTGTGTCACGATATGTTGTTAGTGGAGAAAGGGCTATGCCGGCTCTTTCTCCGCAAGGTCACTCTACTCTCTCAGTTTCTATTTCAGAGGAACAAGAACAGGGTGATGTTTCCATGTTATCTTCCGCAAGTGCGCTTCCGTCGTCACAAATGAATACAGAGCTAGCGGCAAAAGTGCTCATGGAGATTAAACAAATGTCGTCCGCTAGCTCACCCGGTGTAGCGTCCATTCACCGAATGGTTCGGCTGCCGGGTTCGTCCGATGCGGTCCAGGAGGAAATGTTGGGTGATGCGAGCACTATAAACATTCAACGTGCACACCCAGTGACGGCGGATAGTAGGCGAGATCGGAGGAAGCCTTTGAGTCCGGTTCCTAGCTCGTCCAGGTCTAGCCGGGCCACGAGCGAGAGAGGCCCCTCTCTCGTACAACAACATCTGGGACCAGATGTTGTTGTACAAAATGTGTCGCAAGCGGAGCATACGTCCGTCGCTCGGGACGCTCCGTTGTATAGGCAGTCCGCGGAGACTGCTCAGGCTTCTTCCTCTCGTCAGCGCACACGACCGCACCTTGGCTACGTGACTGCCGATATCTTACCAGCTTCGCCGATCAGGGATTCTTCAGCGACCAGGTCACACCATCCGGTAGCCAGGGACACGAGGCCGATGGACTCCGGACGTTCGCATAGGAAAAGTATGCGGGAGTCATCAGATGCGGAGCTGCCCTCGGCGAAGCAGCGAAAGACTGCGCCTCCGCAGGTCTCGATGCCGGACGTACTTGTGCAGATAGCACAACTTATCGCAGCATCCCAGCAGCCGACAGAAACGGTGTCGGATCGGGAATTATCCGACGGCGCTGGGTCGGTACGCTCCGCCGAAGCATCGGGGGCGGACGACCGGGAGCATCATGAGGTCCGACCGGATGGTGAAAGGGATACGGATGACTTGGAGCTATCCCTTTCGGAACAACATAAAGCTGCCGTGGACTTCATCCGGCACTTTCTCCCTCAAGTTGTTCCGTCGGGCCAGACTGCTGCAGTTCCGGACAAGAGGATTATAGCGTCATTGGACTCTGATTTTTTTGAGCAGTTCAGGGACATCGCTCCCGAGTTTCCGTCTCAGTCCAATAATGTTGCAAGAACATTTGAATTATTGAACGACGCTATATTTAAACTTGCTTCCAGAACGGGGAAAGCAGGTTTCTTGTCCGCCAATACTCTCAACCTGCCTTTCATTAATGCAAGGAATAAATTCGACATGGCAGGACAGGCTATTCCGAGAGTTCCTCTGCGTATGGACGACGAGGCGAAAGACTTAGAGTTATCGTTACCGTCGTCGGCGTCTATTCCAACCGCGGTGTTGGAAACAACTATTTCGTCTAACAGAGCCAGTTTAGATGCCTTATCTTACGCAGATCACCTTACTAAGGCGTTATCACTGCGCCTTCAAAGGAAAGAATTTCAGGATATACAATCCTCTTTAAGACTTCTTTCAAGGGCAGTAGCTTATTCCACGTGTAACTCCGCCCTTTCAGTGGCAAACCTGGAGTTGGTTAGACGTGACGCAGCTCTAGCTACATCCACACTCGTGGATACTAAGGTGAAGAACTCTCTCAGAGTCGCTTCAGTCTCCGGAGAACTTCTCTTTGACGGCAAGCTTTCTGCAATTTATGATAAAATTACAAAGAAAGCTTCGGATTCTCTGTTGTTCAAATCTGCTTCTAAGAAGTTGGATACGGCAGACAAGAATAAGACAGGCACTTCTGGGTCTAATGCGCGCAAGAGAGGTTCCTATAGAGGTTCCGTTGTGTCCTCTTGGTCTTATTCAAGAGACCGTCAAGGTAGCGACTCACGTTCGGGACATCCTTCGGGCCGGGACAACCGGTCGGACGCCCCGAGGTCGACGGGACGAGGTGCGGGTCGTGGAGGACGTGGTTTCTCCTACCGCAGGCCTCGCAGGTCCAGGAGGTGATGGCTTAAACCTCTATCGCGTACCGGTTGGCGGAAGGTTGTCGAGCTTTTCACAAGAGTGGGCGTCGATTACGGACGACCCTTTGGTGAGAGGAGTGACTTCGGAAGGTCTAAAGATATCCTTCAAACGAAAGCCTCCATTAACTCGAAGTCCAAAATGGACTCAACTTCCGTCAAATCCGCAGAAAAGAGACGCTCTGTTATCAGAGGTGCAGTCTCTTTTAATGAAGAACGCGGTAGAGGTCGTAGAAAACCAGGAGACTCCGGGATTCTACAGCCATCTGTTTCTGGTTCCGAAACCAGATGGCTCATTCCGTCCAGTCATAGATTTGAGCTGGATAAACAAGCTGATCGTCGCTCCGAAGTTTTATATGGAGACGATTCGGTCGGTCAGAGCGAGTATTCGGGTGAACGATTATGCAACGAGCATAGATCTCAAAGATGCGTACTTTCACGTCATGGTACATCCGACATTCAGAAAGTATCTACGCTTCGCAGTCCTAGGAGTGGTGTATCAATTCTGGGCGATGTGCTTCGGATTGAATCTAGCACCCTGGGCTTTCACTCGGGTAATGAACTCGGTAATGATTTATTTCCGAGCTCATTCGTCTGCGGTAACGTCGGCCTACCTGGACGACATTCTTCAGAGGTACGACAACGAGTTAATGCTTCAGAACGATGTTCAGAATCTACTTCTATTGCTGCGACGTCTCGGTTTTATAGTAAACGAGGAGAAGTCGGATCTGGTGCCGTCCAAGTCATTCACACATCTGGGAATGAGCTTCGAGACGCACAACAATCTCGTTCGTCTGCCGTTAACCAGAGCGAAATTAGTCAGTTGTTACGCTCGCTATTGTCTTCACGCAGACAAAGTCACAGCGAGAGAATTTATGAGACTGATAGGTCTGTGCGGAGCCGCTGCGGATCTCATTCCGATGGGGCGGTCATGCACGCGTCCTCTCCAAATTTTCTTGACTCAGAATTGGAGTGTGAAAATTCATTCGCTCGACATAGACGTTCTCTTGTCAGATCAAGTGAAACAAGAGATTCAGACTTGGGCAAACATTCAGTGGTTAACTCAGGGAGTTCCGCTGCAGTTGCCGGATCCGAGTTTTACCATTATGACGGATGCCAGTCAAACAGGTTGGGGTGCATCATTGATCCCAACGGATTCGAGATGCCAGGGTCTTTGGGATCCGCAATTCCTGGGCAAGCACATAAACATCAAGGAAATGATGTCAATTTGGCTTGCGTTACGTCATTGGATGGACATTATTCACAATGCTCATGTCCAAATCCTATCCGACAATACGACAGTAGTGGCGTATATACGGAATCAGGGAGGCACTCATTCAGTTCCGTTGTTCAATCTGACGGAAAGAATCCTTCTGTTTGCGCTAGAACATCAGGTTCTTCTTTCGGTCCGTCACATACCGGGTCGTCTGAATGTACTAGCAGACTCCCTTTCACGAAAGGGTCGCTTGTTGCCGTCGGAGTGGACTCTCAACAAACAGGTATTCAATCAGATTTGCTACCAATGGGAACGGCCAATGATAGACTTATTTGCAACACATCTCAACAATCAGTTGCAGACGTATGTGTCTCCGTGACCGGATCCAAGAGCATTTGCAGTAGACGCTCCGTCGATCCCTTGGGACGGAATGATACGATATGCGTATCCTCCAGCGCTGTTAATTCAGCAAGTATTGCTAAAGATAAAACAATCTCAATGCAAGATTCTGTTGGTAGCATCTCTGTCTCCACAGAGACCGTGGATAAATCTACTCAGGTGTCTGTTGTGGGACCTACCGCGAAAGCTTCCTCCACGGAAGGATCTTCTTTCGCAGGGGAGATCGCGTCAACTCCATCACAACCCGCAAGGTCTCAACCTTCACGTTTTTCCGTTGTGCGGTCCTTCTTGCATGGCAAGCACTTTACAGGACGAGCAGTGGACGCGATTTTTAACTGTAGGAGGACCTCCTCTTCGCTAAACTATGCGGCTGAGTGGAAGGTTTTTCGTCGTTGGTGTAGGGATCATTCTGTAGATATTTTCGATCCCTCTATACCAGACATTGCAAACTTTCTAGTATACTTGTTTGACGAAATCAAACTGCAGCCTGTTACTATTAAGGGTTATAGGTCTATGTTATCTGATACCTATGCACATCATGATAGTTTACAAATTGGATCTAATGTCTCTTTATCTAAGTTGGTTTGAAACTTCTCGATAAATAGACCCAGAACTCTTAGGTTAATTCCTAAATGGAATTTAGCTTGGGTTCTTCTTAAACTGAAGGAAAAGCCATTTGAACCTCTTGGGACAGTAGATTTCAAATTCTTATCTTATAAGACAGCTTTTCTCTTAGCTTTCTCTTCTGCTAGAAGAGTCAGTGAGCTTCATGCACTGTCGGTGGATGATTCTCACTATCGTAGTGTCGGGAACACTATCACCTTCACTACTAATGTGGGTTTTTTAGCTAAGAATCAGGCTCCTAATAAATATCCGGAACCTATTGTCATTAAGGCTCTTCCGTCTTCAGACGGGCGTAGGCCTTTACTCTGTCCTGTTAGAGCGTTACGTATCTATAAACAGAGATCTCAGTTTATCAGAAAGGGACGAAAACGTTTCTTTCTGTCTTTGATGCCTAATAGAAGGGACATTTCGGTCCATTCTATTGCTAGATGGATTCAATTAACTATCCGTACTGCTTATGAGAGTTTATCTTCTTCTCAGCAGTCTGTGCTTAAGTTTTCCGCTCATGAAGTAAGAGCTCTTGCTACTTCTTGGGCTTACGCTAATAGTATTGCTATTACAGATTTAATGAAGGCTGCTTATTGGTCTCAGCCATCCACATTCACGAATTTTTATCTCAGAAATATTAAGTCCATTTCTGGAGACCTGCATTGTTTAGGTCCGTTATCTGTTGCTCAGAATGTCGTCCACTAAACAGTTGCAACTATAGTTATGCAGGCTTTCTGTTCCGGCAGTGACTCCGTCCGGCTGCCCTCTTCGCTCTGGGCTATTTGACCCAGGGCAAGGGGAAGGGGGGGGGGAGGGTGTTCCCTTAGGTCACCTGCTTTATAGTGAAAAGCAAGGGAATGCCTCCTCCGAAGTCAGTATTTCTGAGTCGCTTCCGGGATGTTTTTAAAGTGTAATATTAATGTTAAAATTCATTCATGTCATATTTTTAAAGTGTAGCTCGGTGTGAAGCATTTGTATATGTCAAGTGTCAAACTGGCGTTAATATACAATCCTCGGACACTTTTAAAAGAATATAAAGAGTCTCAATTTTCTGGACTAACTTTATTTTTTGGCTTACTTTAAAAATAATTAGTATAAAGGGTTATACTGGATGTTAATAGAGAACATGAATGTTATTGTGCTCAATTATGAAGGGTATTGTATCTTTCTAATTTAACATAAATAAGAAAGATACATGTAAAGCCTAATACTCCTTTTCTCTTTGAGGGGTTGCCTCTATATTATATAGTTGAGCTTATTGGATTTTCCTCTATGTCCTAGGCCCTCCAGCCTTTTTACTATTCAGCTAAGTCTGGGTCATTGGTACAGTATAAAAATGTTAAAAATTTATAGTAATTTATATATTTTTTATACTTACCAATGACCCAGATGGGGATGGCCCTCCCAGGAGTTGGGAACTCTTACCTCCCCGCTGAGTACATAGCGCTGACCAGGCACTGCCAGTAAGAATGATAATTGGCGCCAATTTTCGGAACGTCCTTGACACTGCGCATGCGCAGTAGGGGCGAAGTATGGAGGTCCTATAGGACATGATTTCTTTTGGTTTTGGATGCAAATTTTGGGGATTGGGGGGCAAAATTTGTGTTTGGCCCTGGTTTTGTTAGAGTTAGCACCAGCTAAGTCTGGGTCATTGGTAAGTATAAAAAATATATAAATTACTATAAATTTTTTAACTTTTTGGCACATCGGGGGTAATTGGCACACGCGTTGCATAGCCCTTTCTTGTTGTTTTATTCCATGTGGACAGGAAGGGGAGCAATGCTTGTTTACCATGGTAAACAAATTCTGCTTTACTGGTAAAATAGGATCTGGAACCGATCGATGTCTGTGGTGGAGGTTCTCAAAAGTGGGCAGTACACGTATAAACGATTGGCTAAACTTGACTTCTACCTATGTTGCAGTCATGATGATGCCGAAAATGACCTTAAACCTTTACACATCACCCACGATATCAAAATGTATTATTTTAATTATTGTTTAACCCTTTACCCAACGAATCGGTCGCATACGCCCACGTAATATGCAAATTCAGCAGTTGAAAAAATATTATTTTTCCAAAAATTTCAACAAAACCATATCATGTGACCCCTTGTTGGAACGAGCTCATGAAGCTCATTCCAAAGAGAGGTCACATGATATGGTTTATTTGAAATTTTTTGAAAAATTTCAAAAAATGATATTTAAAATAATAAATTTTGATATCGTCTGCGTTGGGTAAAGGGTTAAACAAAACCATATCACGTGAGCCCATATTGGAACAAGCTTATTTTGGGGGAGGAAATTTGACAGAAGTCGACTGGGTTGCAATCCGATCAAAATTTTCTGACTACTCTTTTGATCACTGTACAGTGTAAGGAGGAAAAGTCAGGCTTTTAACCCTTTACCTAATGAATCGCCCAAATCCGCCCGCGTAATATGAAAATTGAGCAGTTGAAAAAATTAAATTTTTCAAAATATTTCAACAAAACTATATCATGTGACCCCTCATTGGAACGAGCTCATTGAGCTCGTTCCAGTGAGGGGTCACATGATATGGTTTTGTTGAATTTTTTGGAAAAATTTGAAAAAATTATATTCAAAATAATAAATTTTGATATCGTCTGCGTTGGGTAAAGGGTTAACCCTTTACTTAACACGAAAAGCAGACAACACTTGCAAACAACATTCTTGAATAACTAAATAGTTTCATTATTTGCCTAAAAAACAAAGCTTATGACCCCTTATTGGAACAAGCTCAACAAGCTCGTTCCTATGAGAGTGTAATAAACTATGTTCTTAAGACAAAAATTGAAAAAAATAATGAAAATTGTGATTTTTGTGAATAGCACTGACCGGTTTTAGTTGTTACGTTGGGAAAAGGGTTAAATTCTCCACAAATGGTAATGGAAAACACTGTGCCCAAATTATGTAATTATGTTCAAATTATGTGTTGCTTAAACAAATTTTTTAAAGTTTTGCAGTGTTTTGGCGATCTATAGATTGGTCAAGTTCCCCCAGTGCACACAGTATAACTGTGTGCTTATCTAGTCTTAATTGCGCGTAGGAATTGCACGCAATTACAATATCGAATGGCATCCAAAGCATGGCAGGTTCCCCAGGTTACTCATAGCAAACACAGGCAATGTTTCTGCCAGTGGACCTCCGGGTTACCCAGAGGTCCATTGGCTGAAACATTGCTTGTGCACAGGCCATATGTACAGAATTTGATAGCCTTACTATGGTCATAACGCGTAGATTATTGTGCAGATCTCCCCAGTTTTCCTTTGTTTATAGACATATTTGGCCTCAGTACATCCAATGCAGGCATTTAATCTATTATATCTTGTTTGACAGAACTCATGGAGCTCTATCAAACAAGGTATAATAGAATAAATGCTAAGTTTATCTCTGGAATACAGGAAAGTGACACAATCCCTGTTAACTGGTAGAGTGCTAAATTATTTTTGGTCCTTAAAATTTCTTTGTACATCTTTGCCTCGTTACAATTTATGTGAGAGGGCCAGTAGGCACTCTCCCATAAATTGTAACAAGGCAAATCCTTACAGATATAGAGGATATGGAATGAGTGTTTTTCTCATTTAATATTTATGAAACGAGTCTAAGGATTTTCCGTTTTGGCGAGCCTCTGGCGTGCCCAAACGGAAAATTTGGACGAGTTTCATAAATATTATATGAGAAAAACACTCATTTCATATTCTGTTTATCATATGATGCACACACGCACAAATTAGCCACTTAGTATGACTTTTTAACCCATCACCTAACTTGAGTTGCAGACGGCACTTGGAAAAAACATTCTCCTATAACTAAACATTTTCACTTTTTGCTTCCAAAACATAGGTTATGATTCCTCATTGGAATGAGCTCGACGAGCTCGTTCCAATGAGGGGTCATAACCTATGTTTTGGAAGCAAAAAGTGAAAAATATAAAAAAAATGAATGGCGTTTTTCTTGTAGGTAAAAGATTAATACAATATAACCTCCCTAAATAGGACAGATTATGTAAATTCTCCCTACTGAAATTATGCAAATGTCACCCAGTTGTATTTTTTTTAGCTAATCAAATTGTCCAGTTTTGAAATTGACTAATGAAAGCTCCCAACTCTAATTATGCAAATTATGAAAATGTGGCCCAGCTGTATTTTGTTCAGCCAATCAAATTGTCTAGTTTTGAAATTGACCAATGAAATTGACGGAAGGCTTTATTTATCACTGATTAATATGAAAACAAAATATCAAATGTTTTAAAGTTAACAAAACGGACGAGTCATATGATAAAAAATAATATCGCTACCAAGCTAATATGATGCAAAGCCACAGACTATGAAGCTTTTAAATTACGGTACCTGCATTTCAGAGTAAAGTCCAAATATGGGCTTCCAGCACTCTACCAGTTATTTGAATACTCCTGTTAACTGGTAGAGTGCTGGAAGCCCTTATTTGGGCTTTGTTGTGAAGTGCAGGTTCCACAATCTAAAGGCATCATATTCAGAAGAAGTGCTTCATATTATCTTTGAAGTGAAATTATTTCTTCTGTATGGAATTGCCTTGTCACAATTTATGGGAGAGTGCCTTTTGGCACTCTCCCATAAATTTTAACAAGACAAAGACCTGTGTAAAAATTTTGATGACGAAAAATAATTTAGCACTCTACCAGTTAATTGAATAATTTTCATTGACAATTCAGTTAACAGGGTTCCAGTGTCCTAGATTATTACCTGGTTAGTTTCATATTGGCTGAGATATCAGAAGTAACTTCATATCAGCCTGAGACCTATGGTCAAATGCTTATGTTAAGTTACTGTTAAGTTACTAACCAAGTAATAATTATTTATTAAACCAAAATAAATAATTACAAAAAATTTTTGATCTGTTACAGTTTTCTGACCGTGTTAATGTTTCTCATTCTTTTTCATAAAGGCTGAAGGTTCCTCTTCTACTCCTACTCCTTGTTCAGTTATCTGAACATCTCGGCTTTCTCACAGGCAGGCCTTTATATTACCGTATTTACTCTATGTATTGGGACAGTTAAAAATAATTATTTTCACAGGTGTCCCAATTCTTAGAAAATGGGGAAAGAACACAGCCTGGTCTTGATTTGATGCTGAATAAAGTTGTGTGTGATTCGTTTTCCATCACTTTTTACGAAAATTGCCGTCGAATTTTTTTTTATATTTTCATTTTTTGCTTCTAAAACATAGATTATGATATCTCATTGGAACGAGCGCATTGAGCTCGTTCCAATGAGGGATCATAAGCTATGTTTTGGAAGCAAAAAATGAAAATTTTTAGTTACTCGAGAATTTTTTTTAGGAGTGTCGTCTGCTACTAGTGACAGGCCAACTGGAAACAAATCTCCTGAATGTCCCAAACTTTGGAGCATAAAAAAAATGTAGTTTTCTGGAAAAAATGAGTGTCCCAAATCATAGAGTGTCCCAATACATAGAGTAAATACGGTACCCCAAATTCAAGCCGGTAAAGGGTGTCCCCAAATTAGGAAATGGCTACCAACAGCTTGTTGAAACATTCTAAAATGAAGATATTTGTAAAGAACTACTCTTGCACCATGCAAATTAGGTCTTAGAAAGCCCTGTACAGTTAAAACTAGAAGTCCTGTCACGAATTGTGCGCTTATCTAGGCTTAATTAGGGTTACCCGGAGGTCCATTGGCTGAAACATTGCTTGTGCACAGGCCATATGTACAGAATTTGATAGCTTTAATTGGGCCATAACGCGCAGATTAACGCGCATATCAACGTGCTATTTGTGCGCATTTCATGACAGGACTTCTAGTTTTAACTGTATTATATCTGTTTGCATGTAAATTGACTAATCATGTAGTTTCTCATATTTCCAGGGTTCCTGAAGCCCTTGAAAAACCTTGAAAAGCCTTGAATTTGAAAATCAATTTTCAAGGCCTGGAAAGTCATTGAATGTCCCCAAAACTCCAAAAGTGGCCTGGAAAATCCTTGAAAAACAATCTTTCAAAATATAAACACCATCAAAATTTTCAAAAATGCGGAAAGCAGATACATTGAGAATGTTTGGGATAGTTAATATGAGTTACTTAGCTTCTATAGAGTGGAAAGGTATTAACCCTTTACCCAGTGTAGAGAAATTCAAAAATTTATTATTTTATTTACTTTTTTTTAAATTGTTTCAAAAAAATTTCAACAAAACCATATCATGTGATACCTCATTGGAACGAGCTTGATGAGCTCATTCCAATTCACATGATATGGTTTTGTTAAAATATTTTGAAAAATGTATATTTTTATACTGTACCAATGACCCAGACATAGCTGGTGCTAACTCTTAAAATATAGGGCCAAACACAAATTTTGCCCCCCAATCCCCAAAATTTGCATCTAAAACTAAAGAAAACATGTCCTGAAAGGCCCTCCACACCTCGCCCCCACTGCGCATGCGCAGTGTCAAGGACGTTCCGAAATTGGCGCCATTTATCATTCTAAGTTTGGCCCTTCATCAGTTAACATCTGACTGATCTTTGTGCTTTTAAATCTCAGTTTAAATGATGCCAGACACATAAATATTAGTGAAATGGTGATTCTAAGGAGGATAGAGAAGGAGGAGAGGAAAAGAATGTGTGACAGAATATTATCAGGGCTGTAACTTAAAATTTTTTAATGAAATTATGTTAAGTTACCTATTTTCAAGGCAGCAGCCATTTTGTTGTCATTCTGATTATTAGTTACACTGTTTTTACAACTGTTTTCCTCTCTCCCTGTCCTTTAAGTTCCCCCTTGCTATTCTCCCATGCTTTTGGCATAGTTTCTGTAATTATTATTACTAAAATTTCTTGGGAGTTTTAGCTGAATAACAGAATGAATTCTGTTCTTTCCCCATGTTTACGTCTTCACCTACGGGTGGTTAGGCGTTGTGTTCTGCATCTACCATCTGATGTTCTGCAGTTTCTTCCCTGGAAGTCTCTGTTTTGCATCAGATAGTGTATTTTTGGTAACTGATTTCGGGCCTGGGTGCCTGGAGTCTTATTTTAGTGTTTTTACACTCATTGTTTACATTTACAACAGCCCTCTGTGTGAGGGGGGGATTTCTAATAAATAATATCTATATGTTATTTTAATCATAACTAGATACATTATTATTGTTTGTAAGTGTTGAATAAATTGTTTAAAATATTTTTAAAATTTTTGTCCACACTTAGGCTTGGGATCCATTGGGGCTCAACGTTACTTTTCAGAAACTTGGGCTGTTCTGAAAAAATATTTTTTCAAAATATTTTGATTTCAATTATTTTTTCTATATTAATGGATCATATTATTATTATGTATTTTGATTGCCAGGGGTTAGTGCGAGTACCAGGACTTGTTTTCTTTTCACATTGAAAGGATATTGATCAATTGTTTTAAGAGGAAGTCTTCCTCTGACTTTATTATCTTTCTATATGTGGTCAGTGTACTCGCATTAACTCCTGTTCTGAATCGTATGATTTCGATGACAATATGGGAAGCGTATGTCACGGTATGTTGTTGGGGATTTGGACACTCCGGTCCTTTCCCCGCAGGGTCACTCTACTTTATCAATTTCTATTTCAGACGATCAAGATTAGGGTGATGTATCTGTGATGTCTTCCAACAGTGTGCCTCCGTCGTCACTATTAATGAAGGGCTAGCGGAAAAGTGCTCATGTTATACGCCAATTGCCTAAGAGGACCCTAGTAGGTTCGACGGCCTTTGACGTCCGCTAGCTCGCCCGGTGTAGCGTCCATTCACCGAATGGTTCGGCAGCCGGGTTCGTCCGTTGCGGTCTAGAAGGAATTTTGGGGTGATGCGAGCACTATAAAATTAACTTAATGCACACCCAGTGACGGCGGATCGGAGGGAGAACGGAGGAAGCCTTTTAGTCCGGTTCATAGCTCGTTCCGGTCCATCCGGACGGCAAGCGAGAGAGGCCCCTCTCTCGTTCAACAACATCTGGCCCCAGATGTTGTGGTACAAAATGTGTCGCTAGCGGAGCATACGTCCGTCGCTGGGGACGCTCCGTTGTATAGGCAGTCCGCTGAGACTGCTAAGGCTTCCTCTTCTCGTCAGCGCACACGACCGCACCTTGGCTGCGTGACCGCCGATATATTACCAGCTTCGCCGATCAAGGATTCTTCGGCGACCAGGTCACACCATCCGGCAGCCAGGGATTCGAGACCGATGGACTCCGGACGTTCGCATAGGAAAAGTATGCGGGAGCCATCTGATGCGGAGCTGCCCTCGGCGAAGCAGCGATAGACTGCGCCTCCGCAGGTCTCGACGCCGGACATTCTTGTGCACATAGCACAGCTTATCGCAGCATCCCAGCAGCCGACAGAAACGGTGTCGGATCGAGAATTATCCGACAGCGCTGGGTCGGTAGCCGGGGACTCGAGGCCTGCAGACTCCGGACGTTCGCATAGGAAGTGTGCGGGAGTCAACGTACACGGAGCTTCCGGCGGCAATGCATCGTAAGTCCGCTACTGCACAGGCCTCGGGAACGGACGTGCTTTCCTTAATAGCACAGTTTATCGCAGCATCCCAGCATCAACTGAATCTGTCGCATATATTTTATCCGACGATGCTGGGTCGGGACGCTCCGCGGAAGCGGGTACGGACGTCCGAAAGTTTCATCCGGTCCGACGGGATACCGAAAGGGATTCGGAGGATTTCAAACTTTCCCTTTCGGAACAACATATGCTGCGATGCCGGATAAGAAACTGATAGCGTCGGTGGACTTAGAAATTTTTGGTTCGGTTCAGGGACATCGTCCCTCAGTTCCGACATAGTCCAATAATGTCACACAAACTTTCGAATTATTGAACGACGCTATATATATATTATTTTATGCTTGCTATTCAAGCATTTCTGGTTTCTTGTTCGAAGAGTTATGGAGATGTCTTTCAAAAGTGTGCCTCTGTCGTCATAGTTAATGAAGAGTTAGCGGCAGTAAGTGCTCATGGAATATGTCTATCGCTTACGGAGTGACATTCGCTAGCTCACCCGGTGTAGCGTACATTCATCGAATGGTTCGGCTGCCGGGTTCGTCCGTTGCGGTCTAGGAAGGAGATTTGGGTGATGCGAGCACTTTAATTACTTTAGTACTCACCCAGTGACGGCAGATTGAGGACAGATCGGAGGAAGCCAACAACATAGGGGACCGCATGTTGTGGTTCAGATATTTTACATTCGGAGCATATGTCCGTTGCTCGGGACGCTCCGTTATATTGACAGTCCGAGAGACTGTCTTTAATGCTTCCTCATCCTCACAGCAGGGCACACGACCGCACATTGGCTACGTGACCTCGAGTATCCGATCAGTTTCGGCATTCAGTGATTCCACGGCGAATAGGTCGCGCCATCCGGTAGCCAAGGGACACGAGGCCTATACACTCCGTTCGCTCGCATATTGGAAGTATGCACGGGGTAACGATCACGGAGCTTCCAGCGGCAATGCATCGTAAGACCGCTTCTCCTCAGGCCTCAGTGACGGACGTGCTATCCGAGTTAGCACAGTTGTTTCGCAGCATCCCAGCAATTGACAGTTTCTCGGTCGAATCAGGAATTATCCGACGGCGCTGGGTCGGTGCGGTCCGCGGTTGCATCAGCTACGGACGACCGAACGCTTTATAGGGTCCGACAGGATGGCGAAAGGGATTCGAAAGATTTCGAGTTTTCCCTTTAGTAGTATCGGAAGATGCCTTTCATATCTTCTGGCATTTCTTCCAGTGATTATTTTTCGGACTTCATTGCTGCGATCTTGGATAAGAGACTTATAGCGTCATTGGACTCGGATTTTTCGATCGGTACAGGGACATTGTCCCTGACTTACCGACGCAGTCCAATATTGTCATTACAACATGTGTTTTATTTTTCGACGCTATATATTTATATATATATACAAGCCTGCTACTAAGCATGATAGTTTAGTTTCTTGTCCGCGTGGCTCATTTCTGCCATTTTATCATTTTTACAAATAGTTTATTTTGGCAGAGCAGGGCATACCGAGAGTTCATATGCATCTAGACGGTGTGATTAAAGACTGCATATATTCTTTTTCGCCGTTTATGTCTTTTCCAATTTCAATGTTGGGAACGACATTATGTATAGTAGACTTAACTTAGACGCTTTATTATACGTAATCCGCCTTACTGAGGCGTTATCATTACGTCTTCAAGAAAAGATTTACGGGATATTATTCTCAATGTAATTTCTTTTGAGGGCAGTAGTTTGTTCACGTATAACTCCGCCCTTCAGTGGCTGATTGGAGTTGGTTAGACGTGTCGCAGCCCTAGCTACATCCACACGCGTGGATAGTAAGGTTAAGAACTCTCTCAGAGTCGCTTCGTTCTCGGAGGAGCTTCTCTTCGACGGCAACTTTCCGGCAATCCATGAATTGCTCGATTTATACATTCTCTTGTCTATCTAGTGTTACAAGAGATTCAGACTGGGGCAAACATTCGGTGGTTGACTCAGAGAGTGCCGCCGCAGTTGCCGGACCCGAGTGTGGCTGTTATGACGGTTGCCAGTCAAACAGATAGGGATATATACTGATCCCTACGGATTCGAAGTGCCAGGGTCTTTGGGTTCCGCAGTCTTTTAGCTATCAGTTTAACTTCCGCGGAATAATGTTTTTTAGGCTTGCTTTATGTCATTGCATGAACATTATTCAGAAACGCATGCCCAAATTCCTGTCCTTTAATTCGACAGTAGTGGCGTATCTCCGGAACCAGGGAGGCACTCTTTCGTTTCCGTTATTCAATTTAATGGAAAGAATCCGTCTGTTGGTTATAGTACACCAAGTTCAGTTTTGGTCCGTCATATTCTGGGTCGTCTGATTGTTTTATCGGACTCCCGTTCTCTTACGGGTCGCTTGTTGCTGTCAGAATGGACTCTCAACAAACAAGTATTCAATCAGATTTGCTATCTATGGGAGCGCCCAATGATGTTTTATTTATGACACAGCTTGCTAATCAATTGCAGACATATGTGTTGGCTTGTCCAGATCTCTGAGCTAATAGTGTTAACGCTCTATTGATCTATAGGACGGAATGATAGGATACGTGTATCCTCCGGCGCTGTTGTTTTAGCAGGTATTGCTAAGATAAACAACCACAATACATTTCTGTTGATAGCATCTCTGTCTTCACAGAGATCATGAGTAATTTACTCTCTTGTCTACTGTGGATCTTAACGTGAAATCTTCCTCTATGTGAGGATCTTTTTTCACTGGGTAAATCGTGTCATCTTTATCACAACCAGCAAGGTCGCAACCTTCATGTATTCCGTTGTGTGGTCCGTATTGCATTGTAAGCACTGTACTGGACGAGCTTTGGACGCGATTTCTTACTATAGGAGATCCTCTTCTTCGCTATTCTATGCGACTAAAGTGGAGGCTCTTCCGTCGTGGTGTAGGGATCATTATGTTCATATTGTTGATCCCTCCATACTACTCATTGCTATTTTTTAGTATACTTGTTTCACAAGATCTACTGCAGCCTGTTATTATTTAGGTTATAGGTTTATGTTACCTCATACCTATGCACTCTACGATAGTTTACAATTGAGTCTTTTGTCTCTTTATCTAAGTCAGTTAGTAACTTTTTGATAAATAGACTTAGAATCTTTAGATTAAATTCCTATACGGATTTTAACTTCGGTTCTTATTTAGCTAAGTAATCATTTGAGCCTCTGGAAACAGTAGTTTTCAAATTCTGACCTTTTAGACAGTAATTCTGTTGGTTTCTCTTTTACTGTAGAGTCAGTGAGTTTCATGCACTATCGATGGATGATTTTCACTTTCATAGTTTCGGAATCAATACTTCCGTTACTATTTAGGTTGGATTGTTGCATAAGAGTTAGGCTCCTATTATCCGGAACCTATTATTTTAAGGTCCTTCCGTCTTCGTATGGGCATAGGCCTTTACTCTTTCCGGGTACAGTTTATGTATTTATAAACAGATATCTGTTTATTACAAGGGCGTAAGCTTCTTCTGTCTTTGATGTCTAGTAGAAGGACGTTACGCTCCATTTTATTGTTAATGGATTCTATTAACTAGCGTACTGCTTATCGTATATCATAGACTTAGCAGTTGTGCTTAAGATTTCGGCTCATGAAGTAAGAGTTCTTCTACTTCTTGGGCTTACTTTAATAGTGTCGCTATTATAGATTTTTGAAGGCCGCTCATTGCGCTCAGCCATCCACATTCATGAATTTTATCTTAGAAATATCGAGTCAATTTCTTGAGGCCTCTTTTGTTAGGTCTATTATCTACTGCTCAGAATGTCATTCTCTTAACAGTTGCTACTATAGCTAGGTAGGCTGTCTGTTCGGCAGTGTCTCCGTTCGGCTGCCCTCTTCGCTCTGGGCTATTTGACCCAGGGCAAGAAAAAGGGGGGGGGGGGGAGGGTGTTCCCTTGGGTCACCTGTTTTACTATGAAAACAAGGGGATACCTCCTCCGGAGTTAGTAATTCTGAGCTGTTATTGGGATGGCTGTTTAGTGAGAAGTTTAAGTTTATAAAATTCATTCAAGTCTTAGTTTTTAAAGTATAGCTTTTGAATATTGCATATGTCAACGGACATGATTATGCAATTCTCAGACACTTTTAGGAGTATAAGAGTCTCTATTCTCTAGACTTACTTTATTATTGGCTTGCTTTAAAAATTATTAGTATAAGGATTATATTGGATATTAATAGAGTACATGGATGTATGAAGCTCAATTTTGGAAGGTGTTGTATCTTTCTAATTTATCATAAATAAGAAAGATACATGTAAGGCCTATTACTTCTTTTCCCTACAGGGGATGACTCTATTTTATTTTATTGAGCGTATTCCATTTTGCTCTATGTCCTTGGCCCTCCAGCCTTTTTACTATTCAGCTATGTCTGGGTCATTGGTACAGTATAAAAATGTTAAAAAATTTATAGTAATTTATATATTTTTTATACTTACCAATGACCCAGACGGGGATGGCCCTCCCAGGAGTTGGGAACTCTTGCCTCCCCGCTGAGTACATAGCGCTTACCAGGCACTGGTTATTAGAATGATAAATGGCGCCAATTTCGGAACGTCCTTGACACTGCGCATGCGCAGTGGGGGCGAGGTGTGGAGGGCCTTTCAGGACATGTTTTCTTTAGTTTTAGATGCAAATTTTGGGGATTGGGGGGGCAAAATTTGTGTTTGGCCCTATATTTTAAGAGTTAGCACCAGCTATGTCTGGGTCATTGGTAAGTATAAAAAATATATAAATTACTATAAATTTTTTAACTTTTTTCAACTGCTCAATTTCCAAATTAAGCAGGTGGATGCAGGCGATTCGTTAGGTAAAGGATTAAATACAACTAAAAGGTGGATATAGCACTTAACATTGACTTAACCGACTTGAGAGACAAAATCAAATGAGCATTCATTTGTGGCAGTGTCCAAAGCCAAGTGTGAATTTTACACCCGACTTGGATAAATATAGTTTATCTAACAAGCATATAGATTTTGGCCTGAAAACCGTGAGAAACGGTACTATCACATAATGTGATCCGATTCCGTATCATATAGACGACTCATTCTGATTCCGTATCATATAGATTCAACTTCCGGTAAACACTGCGCTATGACAAATAATATCATTATATACATTGTTATTACGCATTAAAATATGAAATTCAAAATTTTTACCAATTCCAACCCAATTTAAACTGAAAAACGGAAAAACAGACTTTATGTAACAGGATTGTTAGATAAATGTATTACAGTAGAATCCTCTTAACTGAATATCCATTTTGCCTGTGAAAATTATTCATTTAACAGGAGTATACAGTTAACAGGGATTTGGTCAATTCCCTGTGTTCTGGGGGTAAACTGAGCATTTATTCTATTATATCTTGTTTGACAGAGCTCTTAGAGCTCTGTCAAACAAGATATAATAGAATAAATGCCTGTACTGGATGTAGTGAGGCCAAAAAGATAGATAAATAAGGATAATTTGGTGCGTGTCACAGCAATTTTCTCGACATATTACAAAAATTTATATACAATTAACAGGAGTTTACTCTACAACCAATATGCAATTAACAGATTAAATTTATACTGAAGGTATGGTAAATGTTTTTGTGTTTGAAAATTATATTCAGTTAACAGGGATATCTAATTAAGAGATATCCAATTAAGTGGGCGCCACTGTATCATGACCAAATGCATGTCCTATAATTTGTACCAGATTCTTGGTTGTGTTTACAATCGGCTCACAACTCGCCTTGACGGGCTCATTGCGATCTGATTGTAAACACGACCTCGAATCTGATACAAATTACAGGATATGCACATGGTCATGATAATGTATATATATAACGTATAGAATATATATATGAGCATGATGGGCCTAGTCCAACAGACAGCCGTTAGGCAAAAAAAAAATAAAATTCTGTTTCTCAGGCCCTCCCGCATGGTCCTTTTGGCTGCCACATGCTCTCTTTTTATAACCAATGTAAACTTAAAAAATAAAAATTAAATGGATTATGTCTGATATTTTACTCAAGTTAAAAAAATTTATAAATTTGTCCCTTGAGAGCAAAAAGGCTTTGCAATGCTTTAGCATTTCAAAGCCTTCTTGCTCTCAAGGGACAAAATACACCACCACCCATGCTATTCCGTATTATGAGGCCTAAAACCTAAACCAATAACATGAACTTTTGATGGCAAAGAAATAATTACAGAAATAAAAAATAAAATTAAAAACCACTTGTCCGCATGCAATTTTATCAATAATGGCCTGAGAAACAGAAGATTTACTCTGTGTGGCCTTAGATAGGTTTCAGTGTACTACAGAAACAAAAGGTGATATGTCTCAGACATGATGTGTAAAATTTAATGGATGTTTGTATATCAGGAGGGTCTGTTTGCACACGTTATGAGCTTGTGGCTTA
The DNA here is from genome assembly GCA_031216915.1 of Pictodentalium vernedei. NCBI lineage: Eukaryota > Metazoa > Mollusca > Scaphopoda > Dentaliida > Dentaliidae > Pictodentalium > Pictodentalium vernedei. Next base: position 34,051,438 of record CM062296.1, read on the forward strand.
GGATATGCTGAAATAGGTATATACAGTGGAACCTTGTTAATTGAATAGCCACTTTGCCAACGAAAATTATTCAATTAACAGGAGTATTCAATTAACAGGGATTGTGTCACTTTCCTGTATCCTAGAGATAAACTAAGCATTTATTCTATTATATCTTGTTTGACAGAGCTCCATGAGCTCTGTCAAACAAGATATAATAGATTAAATGCCTGTATTGGATGTACTGAGGCCAAATTGGTCTATAAACAAAGGAAAACTGGGGAGAGTCCGGGTAATTTCTTGACAGGTTACAAGATTTTTTATTCAATTAACAGGAGTTTACTCTATAGCCTATATTCAATTAACAGGTCAAATTTGTACTGGAGGTATGGTAAATGGTTTTGTGTTGGGAAATTATATTCAATTAACAGGGTTATTCAGTTAAGAGATATCCAATTAAGTGGGCTCTACTGTACTTAAATCTAAAATATTCTCAAGGCTACTCGGCTGGATATTTTGGTGGCTTACAAATTTTGTGACAGCTGGCTAGAAGAATTTAGCGGCTGGCTATGGCTTGGCAGTTGTTTTGGTGAATATTACAGTAAAACCTGTCTTGAGAGACCACCTGTCTTAAGAGACCACATCTACCAGGCACCGATTGGTTTTACTCTATAATGGACCTGCTATGGGAGACCACCTGTCTTGAGAGACCACTGTGGCCTGGTACCAACTTGTATTTTTATGCCATAATGGACCTGTCTTGAGAGACCGCCCCTTTGAAGACTGAAACCATGACAAAAACTTTTTACCTGTTCTGGAATTGGAAAATCCATTGTGGTTATACTAACATAATTAAAAGTATTAAAAGCTCTTAATTGGGTTTCAATTGCAAACTCATTACAGATTGAGATGTTTTTATAAGACCTCTGTGAAAAGATTAGGATTATTGCTGAATAAACAATTTCATACATATCTGAAATGTGACAGATAGGAATAAAAATAAATTTGTGTTGAAAATCTTTTTGTAACAAATTGAAATGGACTGTAAAAAAAATTATAAAAATAAACTAGTGTTGAAAATCTTCAAAGAAGATTTTCAACACTAATTTATTTTTTATAATTTATTTTTTTAAAATTATAAAAATAAATTAGTGTTGAAAATCTTCAATGAAGATTTTCAACACTAATTTATTTTTATAATTTTTATAACAGTCCATTTCAGTTTGTTACAAAAACTTCATAAAAAGAACAACTACAAAGTAATTACAAAAATCTATTCTTCTCGATTTCTGAATTTTGTGGTTGGTTATTCACTGACTTGAGAAAACCTGAAACCTGTTATGAGAGACCACCTTCTTGAGAGACCACTTTTGTGTGGCCCAAAGGGCGGTCTCTCAAGACAGGTTCTACTGTACTTAGTTCATGAAATATGATCATGCAGACTAATAAGTGCTACTGTTGAACGAACTGACTCTACAATGAAGCATAAAAATGTATATTCAAAACATCTAGACAGTGACACCAAGCTGTTAAATTGTTACTGATCTATTTGTTAGTTATATATTTTGTCTTTGGGCAAGGCACTTTATCCCAGTTGCCTACATGGGGGCACAATGATGCCATGTACTGAGGCGTACTGCACGTGGATGGTGCACATGTTTTCAACCACTATAACCCTGCTTGAGCGAAGTTAGAATGTTGAGGAGCTGACAGTTGCTCGTCGATGCTCAGTGGTTCTATCCAGGTACTCCAGCTTCCTCCACCTGTAAAACTGTCATGGTCACGATTAGCCATTGTGCATAAGTATGTGACTTTAAACACCAATACATAATAATAATAGTTATATATTATATGAGATAAAGTGGGAGTGCAGTGGTTAACCCTTTACCCAACGCAGACGATATCAAAATTTATTATTTTAAATATTATTTTTTTTAATTTTTCAAAAAATTTCAACAAAACCACATCATGTGACCCCTTGTTGGAATGAGCTCGATGAGATCGTTTCAACGGGGGGTCACATGATATGTTTTTTTTAAAATTTTTTGAAATATAATATTTTTTCAACTGCTGAATTTGCATATTACGCGGGCGGATGCGGGCGATTCGTTAGGTAAAGGGTTAAAGCATTGGACTTTAACCCTTAAGGGTTCAGAGAATTTTACATATTTTTGCTACATTTTGACTGTCTACATCCTGTGACTTTGATGCTGTTTTTTGGCAAGTCTTGGCTGCATATGTAGGCAGTCAAGACTTGCCTAAAAACAACTACCAAGGTGCGTAGAATGTAACTCATGAGTAACCCAAAGACTGCATGTAGGGGTATCTGTTCTTTTTTTAAAAAATGTGTTCAAAGTCTGAATTAGACACTTAATGGTTAAACTGAAGGGGCGACATTCAAATCCCAACCATCAGTAATTTTTCATGTCCTTGGCCAACGCACTTCATCCCAATTGCTTACCGGGGCAAGGTGGCACTGTGTAGTAAGGTGTATTGCACTTCGACGGTGCACTTGCCTTCAACCACTGCTAACTCGGCTTGTAGCAGGTTATAGTATGCTGGCAAATCTGACAGTTACTTGCCATTGCACAGTAGTTATTTCTGGGTACTCGCACTTCCTTCACCCGTAAAACTGCTTGTGGGCCGACTAAATTATTTGATGGTTGAAGGTGGTTTGTGAAAAAAAGAAAAAGATAGCTTTTCTTGACTTTTCCTCCTTTTCTTATAGCCACCCCAACCAATATTAATCTGTAATTATTTTGTTTTATTTAGATATTATTAATGTATTTTAATTCATTTTTAGTTTTATCAATCATTATTTATGTATCATACTGTTTAGGCCTAAGAAAATAAAAAATCTGTTTCTCAGGTCCTCCCGCATGGTCCTTTTGGCTACCGCATGCTCTCTTTTTATAACCAATTTAAACTTAAAAAATATAAAAATTAAATGGTTTATGTCTGATATTTTACCCAAGTTAAAAAAATTGATGAATTTGTCCCTTGAGTGCAAGAAGGCTTTGCAATGCTTTAGCATTGCAAAGTCTTCTTGCACTCAAGGGATGAAATACACCACCACCGATGCTATTCTGTAGATTATGAGGCCTAAAACTTGAACCAAGAACATGAACTTTTGACGGCAAAAAAAAGTAATTACTGAAATAAAAGATAAAATAAAAAACCGCTCGCCCGCATGCAATATCACAAATAATGGCCTGAGAAACAGAAGATCTACTTTGTGTGGCCTTAGGTTTATTTTTTTTAAATGTACATCTCAAAAATGTGAATTAAACTATTTTATACCAGGATTACCTATTCTACTGTATATGAAAAGCCTATGACATAAATTTTAGCTTTATACACCAACCGTGATGAACACGCCAGCAATGGGATTTCAGTTGTTAAAATTTACACTTACAGTTGAACTACATCCAAGTTGACCTTTGGTGACCGTGACCTGAATGCGAACCTGTCTAAATTTATCGCACATCGCCTCGCGAAGAGTGAAATGAAAGTGGCAATTATTTATTTCGTTTTTAAATGAGTTTACCCCATAAAACACCAAAAATTAACAAACATACATTGTCTCCTGTTAATAAAGCATCCATAACTTGAAATAGTATGTTGTTATGTTATTAAAATGAAGAAGGCCCCATTTCTTTTTCTATTTTGTTTCGGTGATAAAATTGACAGTGGAAGTACTGCCCACCGATGCTCAAGAAAACAAAAACAAATTTGCATGTATGTAGGCTGCTGCTCAGTAAAATCGAGTGACTGTTTCATTGATCGTCTGCACTGAAATTTCCAACGAAAAGTGGTAAATAAACAGCCCCTAACATCATCATCAAATTCTGAACAGAATATTAAACTGGTGACCTGAGAGCTTCTAATTTCTCCTGAACTATTAAGGTTACAGGTTTGAAACTTTACAACATGCTTTTTGACCATCTCTTCTTGTTACACAAGTATGCTGTAGACTACCAAAAAAAGGTATTGAAGAGTTATTGCTCTTAACCCTTTACCCAACATAATGGCCAAAACTGGCCAGCGCTATTCACAAAAATCACCATTCAATTTTCATTATTTTTTAGCTCCGCTGACAAAGTTAGCAGAGCTTTTCTTATACTGATTCGTCCGTCGTCTGTCGTCCGTCATCCATCTGTCCGTCCGTCCGTCCGTCCGTCGTCAACATTTTATTTGTCCGAGTCATAATTTCTAAACCGCTGAATATTTTTCCACCAAACTTCATAACAATATGTATTATCAATAGACGGTGTGTCATCAATTATTCTGCGGTCTGTAAATCCACAGGGTCAAGGTCACAGGTCACAGGATCAAGAAAATCTTAAGATATTTTTGATATTTGTTTGTCCAAGCCATAATTTCTGAACCGCTGAATATTTTTCGGCTAAAGTTTGTAACAATATTAGTATTAGAAAACATGCCCATGCGATCAGTGGCCCTCAGCGGAGCTCTCTAGGCGTGACAGGCCTCTTGTTTCATTTTTTGTCTCAAAACCAGAGCTTATGACCCCTCATTGGAACGAGCTCATTGAGCTCGTTCCAATGAGGGATCATTAGCTATGGTTTGACGCAAAAAAGTCAAAAAAATTATTTATTCAAGAGTTTTATTTGCAATTTGCAGGTGTCGTCTTCTTTTCGTGTTAGGTAAAGGGTTAATATATTTGTAAAAATTGTGAAGTGTTATTAAAAATGGTGCACTTGTGAAATCATTTCCAAATTTTTTAAACCTCACAAAAGTATTGGCAACAATTGACTGATATGCACACCGTATGTACTTGGCAGGATTCTTTGATTTGTTTGGAATTACTACCCTTGTTCAGTTTGGAACAACTCGGCATTCTGATAAAAATGGGCACTGATGATGAAATCAGCTCCTCCTACAGTTTTTATACCCCCAGTGGGAGAATATAGGAATCGCCTTGTCCCTCCATCCATCCTGAAATTCAGTTATGAATAACTTGTAAAATACTTGGCTTAGAGACTTGATATTTGGTATGCAAGTGTATCCTATTGCTGAAAACCTATAGTGAAATGCAGGTGTCATTCAAGATTTTATTGCCAGAGTCATTGCCCTTTATGGACTTAGAATTTGTCCGCCTTGTAATTAATTCATGTTTAACTTGCAGAGTACTCAGTGGAATGACTTCAAATTTGATGTGCAACTCTATCTTACTGATGTCTACCCACAGTACAAGGTCTGTCCATCAGTCCATCTGTCCGTCCATCCCAAAATTCAATCATGAATAACTTGTAAAGCACTTGGTTGAGTGACTTGATATTTGGTATGCAATTGTATCCTATTGCTGTATACCTATAGTGAAATGCAGGTGTCACTTGAGATTTTTAATATTGCCAGAGTCATGGCCCATCCACCTGTCTGTCCATCCGACCGTCCCAAAATTCAATCATGAATTACTTGTAAAGTACTTAGTTGAGTGACTTGATATTTGGTTTGCAAGTGTATCCTATTGCTGTAAACCCATAGTGAAATGCAGGTGTCGTTCGAGATTTTATTGCCAGAGAGGACTTAGTATTTGTATATACCCCAAAACTGTATCACCGAAAGTCAGGCTTGCATTGTTAAATAAGCGGGAGTATCTTTTTGTGCCACTGTATGGTTACGTTTTATTTTCCTTTCCTTTTCTGAGCATCAAAATGAAGCACCTACAGTACAGTCGCTATGGACTGGCCACTTTCCAAGCATGGGCAATATTTCCACGGATGCAATAATATTAGATTCCAAGCACTAATTACAGGAATAATCATCAAAAATTTAATTAATGAAGCACCAGGTATAGTCCGGTGCTTCATTAATTAAAATTTTGCTGATGATGATTTTTACTACCTGGTAAACACATGCGTGGACATAACTGTCCAATCCACGGCAATTGTACTGTATACGATATGCTAACATATTTTTAAAAATCGACTTGATAGTAATCTTTATTTTGAGTTGGCCTGCACATTGCAGGGTTATTTCGTTAGCAGTGCTTACAAACAGGTCTCGTTAGTTTGGTAAGTGAAACAATGTGTTATTATGGATTTTTGATAGATATAACTTGTATATAGATAATGGGAATCTTGAATTTTTGGGGTCGTCATGGGAATCCAGGAAGTGGAGCAGTGCTTGTTGACTGTGGTATACAAGTTATGTTTTACTGATGAAATATCACCCAGTAACCAATGCCTTGCATGGAAAGCTGCAAAAGAGGGCAGCATTGGGTTAAATAATTACCTAAGGCCACACAAATAAATTAATTGATTCTCAGGCAATTCTTTTTTCAATTCAGTGCGGGAGGGAGGGAGGGTTTTATTTTTAATTTTTCTTTTGCAAAAAGTGAACAAACATGGAGAGGAGTTTGGCTGTCTTTTTACACACAGAAATATAGAAAGTGCATATTTATACAAATAAATTCATTTTTAATTTGAAAAAAAACCAAAACATTCCTCAAAAAACAATCTGTAGGTACTGCAATTCAAAGGCTTCATATTCTTTTGATGCTCTTCATATTATCTTTGAAGTAAAAGTATTTAATCTATGGGGATTTGCCTTGTTACAATTTATGGGAGAGTGCCTACACTTTCCCATAAATTGTAACAAGCCAAACATATTGGAGACACAACTAAATAAATATGCATCAATCAAAAAATGTAAAACGTTTCGGGTCTCCCTGAGTTTGAACTAATATTGGAAGACGCTGAAAGGCAATAAAAATGTCCAATGAGGGTGTTCAAATTCAATGGGAGATTCACTGAGAATCAAATCATGTTTTTTTTAGCCTCAACTTGACTTCATTCTTTTGTTGTAGTCATGATATAGCTATAGATGCCGAAAGTGACCTTAAACACAAACTAAAAAAATAAATATTTGTATTTGGGGGAATTACTGCCCTTGACGCCTTGGAAAATTCAGCCATTTTATGTAGAGGTCACTCTTACGGTGAAATGAACTCATCATGCACTTTTTATGATTAATGGAATTTTAAAATCTTAATAATTAGTTCATTTTTGTGCAGCACATATAAAGAAGGCAGAATTTATTAACTGCACTTGTTCACTTTAGAAAAGTTTTGCCTTTCTATAACGAGGAGGATACATGTATTGTGAAAGTGAAACCGTACAGAATTCCTGCCAATAGATTTCTGATGGGCATTGCATATATATAGATGACAGTACTCCTTAATAAATGGAGTAACTGCACTTGATTGACTTACAAAATTTTACAGTTTTGAAGATTAGCACTCTTATGGTTAAAACGACTCCCCATACACCTTTGAGTTTCGGTTCATGAAACTTTGAAACATGATTGTTGATAGTTCATTTCCATGCAACATGTATTAAGATGATTGAATATATTATATGCTAAACAATAGATTATCGAAGAAACTGCTAAAAGATAGAAATCGTATTCCCTCCCGAAGGATATAGAAATTTTCACTTTCATGATATCAATCAAAATGGCAGCTTTCAAAGCATCACTTCAAGGTGAATGCCGGTCAAATTATCACTGGAAATGATCAATTTGTTCTAAAAGTGTATAATGAAAAGAAAATCTGGTGTTTTTGAGTGGATAACCATCATTTTCAGCAATAATTCAACACATATTCACCTTGAATTGATGCATGAAAACTAGTCCAAACATGACATGAAAGTCTGTAAAATAAGTTTTTGGTTTGGTACATCCTTCAAAGGACGTACCAAACCAAAAACGTATATTATGGACTTTCAGGCCATGTTTGGACAAGAAATACAGCAGCTGAATTAGATTGCAAGATGCTATCTGTTCTGAGTATCAATCAAATGACTTCCGCATATCAATGATTCAATACGCTGTTTACTTTCATGCATCAATTCAAGGTTGAAACGAGTGGAATTATCAGATTCTTGTAAAAAGTGTATAATAAAAAGAAAATCTAGTGTGTTGAGTGGATACCGAAAATTATGTCACTGGTGACCGAGACAAATGGTTATTTTCACTCGCACATGCCCTCGCGAAAAATAAACATTTGTCTCGGTCACTCGTGAGATAATTTTCGGTATCCATTCTAAAACACTAGATATCCTCTATGTATTCATCTGGTAGCATTACTAGGTCGATCCAAGTAGAATAATGCAAGAATGTAACGATTGACTAACTTGGCTTTATCTCCATGTTGTGGTCATGATTAGGCATTGTGCAGAAATATGTGACCTTAAACACCAATAAATAAATAACATCACTGCCCATGCGTGGAATACGACCAGTCCATGACGACTGCACTGTTAGGTTCTTAATTGCTCTCACCAGAAAAAAAAACAAAGACCATTCTCATTCATTTTGGTGTGCCTACAATAGAGAAGTACAGTAATATCTTGTAAATTCCCTGCAGGAATACCAGGAAGTGGAGCAGTGCTTGTCTATTGTAGGTGTACATGGAGTACACTCAGTCAAGAATAACACTTAGAATAAACGATTATTAACCGATGGACTTCATTTAAACACTCTTGAATCTAATCTCTGTAAGGATTCTGTATACCATGTATCAAAATATTCTGACTGGTGGTTCTGGAGAAGAAGAGTTCTTATTTCTCACACTGGACTACCATAAGTTAAAATTCGAGCTCCAATGGAGACCCCAAATATTCACCCAGGGACTTGATTTGAACAAACTTAGACCTGTCCTCCCTTTCCAATGATGTTGTATACTAAATATCTCAAGATTTTGACTTGTGGATCTGAAGAAGAGTTTTAAAGATTATTCCTCAGGGAGCCTAAATATTAACTGAGCAACTTGATTTGAAGAAACTTGAATCTGCACCCCGTAACGATGTTGTATACCAAACAACAAAAGATTCTGACTGGTGGTTCTGGAGAAGAAGATTCTTTAAATAGTACTTCTCATATTGTACCAAGTTAAAACTTTGGCTTGAGCCCAACTATGAACCAAAGGGATTAATTTTAACAAACTGCATCCCCACCCCTGCCCCCTCCTCTCCTCTCCTTTGGATGCTGCATACTAAATATCAAAAGATTCTGTATATTGGTAATTTTGGAGATTTTTTTTATTTTTAGCTCAACTTGACAAAGTCAAGCTGAGCTATTGCCATCACTTCTCGTCCGTCGGCATAGTACGCACACCTCACAGGTCGCATTTATGATCAGATTGCTTTGAAACTTGGTATGGTTGTTTGGGATGACCTCTAGATTGTATCTATCGATTTTCTTCCATTTGCGTCAAAAAATGTTGCCGTGGCCAATGTTCTTAGAACTTAGTTTAGTCAGACCTCAATATTTCCCTTTGGCACACCCTGCAGGGTACATTTATGATTGGATTGCTTTGAAATCTGGCATGCTTGTTTGGGGTGACCTCTACATGAGAGCTATTGGTTTTCTTCTATTTTCCATCAAAAATGTTGCCACTGGCAACGACCTTTGAACTTAATTTAGTCAGGGATCAACATATTCCTTTGACACACCCTGCAGGGCACATTTATGATTGGATCGCTTGCAAACTTGGTGTGCTTGTGTGGAGTGACATCTATATGGGAGCTGTCGATTTTCTTCCATTTCTGTCAAAAAATGTTGAACTTAAATTAGTCAGACCTCAATATTTCCTTTTAACACACCCTTCAGGGCACATTTATGATCAGATCACTTTGAAACTTAGTATGTGTGTTCGGGGTGACCTTTAGATGTGAGCTATTGCTTTTTTTCATTTCCATAAAAAATTATTGTTGTTATTAACTTATCCCTTTTGCACTCTGTGCAGGGTATATTTATGAATTTTCATTAAAAAAAAACATTGCCACAAGCAATGACCTTCTACTTAGTGCATTTGTTCATTAACATATTCCTTTGGCATGCCTCAGAGGGCACATTCATTATCAGGTTGTTTTGAAACTTTGTATGCTTATGCAGAGTGACAAAGATAGGAGCTATTGATTTTCTTTTCATTTCCATCAAAAATTGTTGCTGTTAACAATCTTTGAATTTATTGCATTTGTGCATCAACATTCTTCTTTGACATGGCCTACAGGCCACATTTATCATAGGATTGTTTTTGAACTTGGTGTGCTCATTAGGCCAGACCTTTAGATAAGAGCTATTGATTAGCATTCATTTCTGTGAAAAAGTTGCCATTTACAATAACCTCTGAACTTACTGCATTTGTGTATCAACATTCTTCCTTTAACCAGTCTTACAGTTTACATTTAAAAATGCATGGATTACTCTGACGTTGTTCACACACAATGCTGTTATGTTGAAATTTCATCAAATAACATTGGTACCAATGGTCTTCAATTTTGCCATTTCATTTATAACTTACCAAGTTCAAGTTTGTCAAGTTGAGCTACAGTGTCATTGACACTTTCATTTCTAACATGCGTATATTCTGTCGATTCACCCTACAGTACACTATGACATAACCGAGGGCGATTTGTTGTACCACTCTATTCTACTGGTCCTAAGGATGTGTCGTGCCAAAAAACAGTTCTCTGTTCCATGCGGTATAGGAAATATGGGCATTTTAAAATATTTCTATTTTTAGCTCCTGGGATTCCCTTGTGGATGCAGGATTTTTTTTTGTTTTTGGTGCATGAATCAAGTATTATGACTCAATAAATCCACATACCAAATTTTGTTCAAATCAGCCCATCGGTTCAAAAAACAGAAAATTTAGACAAGGCCGAAATCTTGTCCCTCCCATTGTAAAGGCAAATATTACCCTACAAAGTTTGTTCGAACAAACTTGATTGTACACCTCAAAAGGAAGTTCAGTACCAAATATCAAGTCATTGTATTCATCAGTTCATGAGAAATTTCCACCACCCCTTCCCTATGGGATTGGGCAAGTTGATTTGAACAAAATCAAAATGCGATGTCACAACAAACAGTCACCCCAAATTTAACTAAAATTGGGTCAGTGGTTTTGAAGGAGAAGTCATGAACACCATATTCACAGACCACAGATAGCAAGTGATCATTATAGCTCACCCTGACTTTCAGACCAGTGAGGTAACAAGCACTGCTTCACTTTCCAGGGTGAGAAAGTATCATTAAACCCATATAAAAAACAAGAGGCCCCTGACAAAGTGGTTCAAAGAAGTATTCAGGGTCACATTCAGATGGACATGGTTCATCAACACTACAAAGGAATGAAGTCACGAAAGGCAAATTTTTTTGAAAAACACTAAGGAATGGATTTTAACAAACTTGAACCCAACCAGCTCACCCTGACTTGCAGACCAGTGAGGTAACAAGCACTGCTTCACTTTCCAGGGTGAGAAAGTATCATTAAACCCATATAAAAAACAAGAGGCCCCAAGGGACCTTAATCGCTCCCCCGACAAAGTGGTTCAAAGAAGTATTCAGGGTCACTTTCAGATGGACATGGTTCATCAACACAACAACGGAATGAAGTCACGAAAGGCAAATGTTTTGGAAAAATACTAAGGAATGGATTTTAACAAACTTTAACCTAACCAGCCCCCCCCCCCCCCATAGTGAGCCCAAAATATTAAACAGGGGCTCAAATTGAACAAACTTGAATATGATCCACCTTTAAATGTTACATACCAATATGAAAGAATTCTGACTTGTGGAACTGAAGAAGAATGTTTTTAAAGAAATGTCCTCACATTGCACTAAGTTAAACTTTGGGCTCCAATAGAGAGCCAAAATATTAACCCAGGGACTCGATTTGAACAAACTTGAATCTGACCCACCTAGAGTTGTTGTATAACAAATATGAAAAGACTCTGGCTGGTGGATCTGAAGAAGAAGATTTTAAAAAAAATTCCCTCACACATGTATTGCACTAAGTAAAAATTCAGGCTCCCATAGATAGCCCAAATTAATAACCCAGGGGCTCGAATTGAACAAATTTGATCTGACTCCCTTATAGATGTTGTATACCAAATATGAAAGGATTCTGACTGGTGGATCTGAAGAAGATTTTTAAAGAAATTCCCTCATATTGTACTAAGTTAAAATTTGGTCTCCCATAGAGTGCTCAAATATCAACCCAGGGATCTGATTTGAACAAACTTAAATCTGACCCTCCTAGAGATGTTGTATACCAAATATGCAAATATTCTGACTGCAGGGTCTAAAGAAGAAGATTTCTTTTTAAATTTCTCATAATAATTGCACTAAGTTGATATTCGGGGTCCCATAGAGAGCCCAAATATTTACCCAGGTGAGCAAACTAGAAACTGACCCACTTTGAAGATTCTAACTGATGGTTCTGGAGAAGAAGATTATTTTAATTTTTGAAAGCAATTTATGGGTACTATCAGATTAATGCCCCGTGAGGTGCCCTTTGTGGGCGTGGCAACTTAATTTGAACAAACTTGAATTGACATATGATAAGGAACATGCATATCAAATTTGGTTCAATTTGGTCCAGTGGTTTATGAGAAGTCGATAATGTAAAGTTCAGTCAGGTCAGCTAATAAGTAAATTTTTTGAATTTTAACTTCGGGTTAATGACATCACATGTAACATGCTAAGGTAGTTAGTTTCTCACTCTTAACATGTTGGTAGTAATATGTCAACCTCACTTGCTACTACCTGGACAAGTTCTGTAGAATCCTCTTAATTGATAGAGTGATGGAAACCCACATTTAGGCTTCATTCTTATGTACAGGTGCTGCAACTTGAGGGCTTCATATTCTGTGAATGTGCATTGTAACTTTGAACTGAAATTATTTGGCTTGTACGGGATTGCATTGTTACACTTTATGGGAGAGTGCCTAAAGGCACTCTCCCATAAATTGCAATCAGGCAAAGAGATGCGAACAAATTATAACGACCCAAAATAAATCATCTATCCACTGGGTAATTGAATAGCCTATTTGTGAACCATATTCAATTAACAGGAAAATGAAATTAACAGGAATTTGATCGTGAATTCTATTAGTAGTTTGAGCATTTATTCTATTATATCTTGTTTGACAGAGCTCATGGCATTCCTTCAAACAAGATAGAATAGATAAGATGGTTATATTAGATAGAGCAGTAGCTTTGCTGTAACAACATTGGACTTAAAACCAAAAGGTCCATGGGTCAGTCTCCACCAGGAACTGCATTGTGTTCTTGGGCAAGGCACTTAATTCTGATTGCCCAAATCGTGATGGTGTGTACTAAGGCGTGCTGCATATCGATGGTGAACTTGTCTTCAACCAATGCTAACCCTGCTTGTGTGGAGTTAGTACCTTGGGGAGTTTGACAGTTTCTCTCTGCTGCTCGGTGGTTCTCTCCGTGTACTCTAGCTTCTTCCCACATAAAACTGTCTGACACGAGATGACCCTGGCTATTGAAAGTGTCATTAAACCACGATAAAAAATTGTTATATTAGATATACTGTAACCCAGTAGGTCTATTTATTTATTAATTAGGGTTTAAAGACACTTTCAACAGCCAGGATCACCTCGTGTGAGACAGTTTTATGAGCGGAGAAAGCCAGAGTAACTGGAGAGAACCACCGAGCAAATGCGAGACTCCCCAACGTATTAACTGACCACACAAGCAGTGTTACCATTGGTGGAAGACAGGTGCACCATCGACGTGCAATACGCCTTAGTACACAGCACCACTGTGCCCCCCAGTTAATTATTTATTTATTTATTTTTTGGTGTTTAAGGCCATATATTTCTGCAAAATGGCTAATTGTCACCACAACATGGAGATAAAGCCATATTTAGTCAATCATTAAGTATTTGCATGCTGCTGGCAGATATTCCTGCCCAGCACAGGGTTTCTCTTGTCACTGAAATAAGTATAAGTTGGTCACATTTAATCGTATTTGCCCTGTGCAAATTGAATGGATTTTTTCACCAATGATTTCTTGTGTTACATTTGTATTATTTTTTTTTATCAAATCTAGTCATGGCTGCTTTATAGCAGCCATGACTAGATTTGATGAAAAATATCAATAAAATACTCAGCAGGTTAAGAATTAAAACCTGTGATGCTTCGATCACAAGCATTAGTTAACGGTCCTATTTTACCTGTAAAGTAGAGAAAAAGAAATGCTTTGCTTTCTGGTGTTTCCAAGGGACTTGATTCATTTAGTAGGAGTTCACATTATTTTACCTGCATGCAATTAACATGTCAAATTTGTATTGCTGGTATTGTAAATGGTTGGTATTTTAAATTATGTGCTCTTTAAGAATTTGTTGGTAAGGCCTAAAATGTTAAACATCTTTTTGTCAGGACCTTCTGCATGGCCCTTTTGGTTGCCACATGCTCCGTTTTTATAACCAATGCAAACTTAAAATAAAAGGCCGCTCGTCCACATGTCCCCCGAAAAAAACAAGTCGTAAAAGGGGCATAACTCTAGTAAAAATGATCGATCCGAACAGAAAGTCACATACCAACATTCTTTCCGATCAAATAATTCTAACTGGAGTTATCATCCGGACACCGCAAATCTTGAAATTTCTAAGTCGAAAAAGGGGTATAACTCTAATAAAAATAATCTGGCCGAACCCATATTCGAACTTGACCTGTGGTTTGGGCTAAGGTCACATACCAAAATTTGTTATCATGGGGACACCTAGTGGGACGGATGCACAGACGGACGGACGGACGGACGGACACCGCTGATTTCTATAGACCCTCCGAAAAAATTTTCGGGGGACAACAAGAGGCACCACGGGACCTGAAGTGCTCACCTTGAACAGAACATGATATAAACAGAGTCTAAGAATGAATCTGCATTAAGCAATCCATCTCCATAGGATACATTGTCAATCCTTGAGCCCCTCAAGAGTGACTAAAATAGTCCAACCATCATGCCTTTTCTTCAGTTATTTATTTATTGGTGTTTAAGGTCATATAATTATGCACAATGGCTAATCGTGACTGTGACAGTTTTACGGGTGGAGGAAGCCAGAGTGCCTGGAGAGAACCACCGAGCAACTGTCAGCTCCTCAACATTCTAACTCTGTATGTTCAGCTCAAGCAGGGTTACAGCATAGAAGTCCAACAGTCTACCACTGAGCCACCATGCTCCCTTTCTTCAGTTGATCACAATGTAAAAAAGTGGACCTCCCCGATCAAGCCCTTTGATACAACCTATGTGGATTAATTTTAGTTACACACCTCTAGAGGGAACTGAATACACAATTTCTAATTCTTCAGCTACATGTCCAATTCCAGCTCCCATAGGGAGCCCAAATATTAACCAAGGCACTCGATTTGAACAAACTTGAATCTTTCTCTCCCCCCCCCCCCCCTCCTGTGGATGCTGCATACCAAATATCAAAAGATTCTGACTATTGGTTCTTGAGAAAAGATTTTTAAAATTTTTTGCAAATATGCTGACTCTCCATTTTATTCGATGCCCCCCTACAGGACAACCAAGCATAACCGATGACAATTTTCATTTACCATTCAATTCTACTGGTCCTAAGGATGCTTCATACCAAATAACAATTCTCTGTTCCATATGATTTGGGAAATATGGGCATTTTGAAAATATTTCTATTCTTAGCTCCTGGGGTTCCCACGGGGATGCACGATTTTTTATTTTTTTTTTTTTGGCTTGAGTCAAGTACTTGTGACCCAATAATAACACATACCAAATTTGGTTCAAATCGGACCTTCGGTTCAGAAAATAGAAATTTTGGATGGGGTCAAAAATCTTACCCCTCCTATTACAATGACAAATATTGCGTCATGAACTTCGTTTGAACAAATTTGATTCTACACCTCAAAAGGAAGCTCCATAACAAATATCAAGTCATTATACCCACTGGTTCATGAGCAGAAGATTTTAAAAATATTTTGGAGCTTTTCTCCCATATGGGGCTGGGCATGTTGATTTGAGCAAAAATGCAATACCCCTTTGGGACCATCACTAACACAAACTTTCACTTGAATTAGCCCAGTGGCTTAGGAGGAAAAGACCAAAACATGGCATTGATTGATGACAGACGGACGATGGACAAAGGATGACAGATGGAAAGCGATTAGATACAGTTAAAACTAGAAGTCCTGTCATGAAATGCGCACAAATAGCACGTCGATCTGCGCGTTAATCTGCACGTCATGACCATGGTAAGGCTATCAAATTCTATACATATGGCCTTTGCACGAGCAATGTTTCAGCCAATGGACCTCCGGGTAACCCGGAGGTCCATTGGCAGAAACATTGCATGTGTTTGCTGTGAGTAACCAGGAGAACCTGCCGTGCTCTGGATGCCATTCGATATGGCAATTGCGCGCAATTCCAACGCGCAATTAAGCCTAGATAAGCACACTATTCGTGACAGGACTTCTAGTTTTAACTGTAGGAGGAAAAGACCAAAACATGGCATTGATTGATGACAGACGGACGATGGACAAAGGATGACAGATGGAAAGCGATGAGATAATCTCAGCTTGACTTTGTCAAGGTGAGCTAAAAATAAAAATTAAATGGTTTATGTCTGATATGTTACCAAAGTAAATAAAAAGCTTTGGAATGCTTCAGCACTCAAGGGACAAAATACCGTTAAAACTAAAAGTCCTGTCCTGAAATGCGCACAAATAGCATGTCGATATGCACGTTAATCTATGCGATATGACCATAGTAAGGCTGTCAAATTCTGTAAATATGGCCTGTGCACAAGCAATGTTTCAGCCATGGACCTCCGGGTAACCCGGAGGGCCATTGGCAGAAACATTGCCCGTGTTTGCTATGAGTAATCAGCAGAACCTGCCGTGCTTTGGACGCCATTCGATATGGCAATTGCGCGCAATTCCTATGCGCAATTAAGCCTAGATAAGCACACAGTTCGTGACAGGACTTCTACTTTTAACTGTACACCACTATCCATGCTATAGATTATGAGGCCTAAAACATAAAACAAACTAAGAACATGAACTTTTAATGGCAAAGAAATAATTACAAAAATAAAAAATAAAATAAACTAGAGGCCCTAAGGGGCCTGAGAGCACTCACCTGACCCTGAACAAACATGCATCTGCCCCATTAAGAAAATCATATACCAAATATCAAAACATTCTGATCGGGAGATCAGAAAAAAGGATTTTTAAAAAAATATTCCTCATATTGAACTAAGTTATAATTCGGGTTCCCATAGGGAGCCCAAATAGGAACCCAGGGACTTGGTTTGAACAAACGCGAATCTCACCTCCCTTTTAGGATACAGTATTCCAAATATCAAAAGATTCTGACTACTGGATCTGAAGAAAAATATTTTTAAAAAAATATTCCTCATGTTAAATTAAGTTATAATTCGCGACTTTTGAAAAAAATGCTGAGTTGGCATTTTCTAATACTGTGGGTTAAATAGGGAAAACATTTAAGACTCTTCTTCTCCCAAGCCACTGCTCCAAAAAGCTTTCAAATTTCACATATAACATCTTTTGAAGATTGTTTCACATGTTTGTTGAATATGGACTCAGAGAATTGGCTTGAACAAACTTGTACACCTCCATAAGGATGTTGTTTAGCAAATATCAAAACATTCTGACTGCTGGATCTAAACAAGAAGATTTTTGAAGAAAATTCCTCGTATTGAACTAAGTTATAATTCGAGCTCCCACAGGGAGCTCAAATATGAACCCAGAGACTTGGCTTGAACAAACAAGAATCTCCCTCCCCTAAGGATGCTTCATACCAAATATTGAAAGATTCTGATTGGTGGATCTGAAAAAGAAGATTTTTAAAGAATATTCCACATTCTGCACTAATTTAAAAATTTGGGCTCCCATAGAGAGCCCATATTTGGACCCAAGGATTTGATTTCAACAAACATGTGAAACAATCTTTAAAAGATGTTATATGTGAAATTTGACCCAACGAAACGGCCAAAACCGGCCAGCGCTCTTCTCAAAAATCGTCAGTTATTTTTCATTATTTTTTCATTTTTTTGTCTCAAAAACATAGGTTATGACCCCTCGTTGGAACGAGCTCATCGAGCTCGTTCCAATGAGGGGTCATAACCTATGTTTTTGAGAAAAAAAAATGAAAAATATTAGTTGATCAAGAACTTTTTTGGCAAGTGTCGTCTGCTTTTCATGTTAGGTAAAGGGTTAAAAAGTCTCGAAAAAAGTACCTTATGATAAAAGCGATAGCAATTTTTTTAGACCATTCCATTCTGGTGGTCCTTAGGAAGCTGCACACCAAATAAGAATTCTGAGTGCCGTGTCGTTTTTAGCTCACCTGAGCGAAGCTCAAGGGGAGCTTTACTAATCACTTTCTGTCCGTCGTCGTCCGTCCGGCGTTAACTTTACATTATCGACTTCTCCTCCTAAACCACTAGCCCAATTTTATTCAAATGTTGGCTAAATGTTTATTACCTAATGCCAATTCAGATTTGTTCAAATGAAGTTGCCCCTCCTCCTGGGTGGTGCCACGCCCCCAAGGGGCACCAAAATCTTTGTAAATCTTCTTCTCATGAACCAGCAGTAGCAGAGACTTGATATATGGTGTGCAGCTTCCTTTTGAGGTGTAGACTCAGATTTGTTCAAGAGAAGTTTGTGGGGCTATACTTGGCGTCGTTATGGGAGGGGCAAAATGTTTTGCCCCGCCCAAAATTTCTATTTTCCAAACCGAGAGGCTGATTTGAACCAAATTTTATGTGAGGGCTTATTGGGTCATGAGTACTTGATTTATGCAAAAAAAAAGTTTCCCGCAGCCCCGTGGGAACCGCAGGAGCTAAAAATAGAAAAAATTTAAAACGCCCATATCTCCAAAACTGCACGGCATTGAGAATTTTTATTTGGTGTGTAGCTTCCTTAGGACCAACAGAAAGGATTGGTAAAAAAAATTGCCATTGGTTTTATCATAGGGTACAGTTTCGGGACTTTGAAAAAGTGCTGAGTCAGCACTTTTTAACACTGTAGGCAATGGGAAAAACATTAAAAAATCTTCTTCTCCAAATCCAGCAGGCAGAATCTTTTGATATTTGGTATGCAACATTGTAGGGTGGATCTGATTCAAGTTTGTTCAAATCGGCCCCCTGGGTTCATATTTGGGCTCAGTATAGGAGCCCGATTTCGAACTTAGTGCATTTCAGGCAAATTTCTTAAAAAATCTTCTTCTCCAGATCCAGCAGGCAGAATCTTTTGATATTTGGTATGCAACATTGTGGGGTGGATCTGATTCAAGTTTGTTCAAATCGGCCCCCTGGGTTTATATTTGGGCTCAGTATAGGAGCCAAAATTTGAACTTACTGCATTTCAGGCAAATTTCTTTGAAAATCTTCTTCTCCAGATCCAGCAGGCAGAATCTTTTGATATTTGGCATGCAACATTGTAGGGTGGATCTGATTCAAGTTTGTTCAAATCGGCTCCCTAGATTCATATTGGGCTCACTATAGGAGCTCGAATTCGAACTTAGTGCATTTCAGGCAAATTTCTTAAAAAATCATCTTCTCCAGATCCAGCAGGCAGAATCTTTTGATATTCGGTATGCAACATTGCGGGGTGGATCTGATTCAAGTTTGTTCAAATTGGCCCCCTGGATTCATATTTGGGCTCACTATAGAAGCTCGAATTCAAACTTAGTGCATTTCGGGCAAATTTCTTCAAAAATCTTCTTCTTCAGATCCAGCAGGCAGAATCTTTTGATATTTGGTATGCAACATTGCGGGGTGGATCTGATTCAAGTTTGTTCAAATCGGCCCCCTGGATTCATATTTGGGCTTAATATAGAAGCCTGAATTCGCACTTAGTGCATTTCAGGCAAATTTATTAAAAAATCTTCTTCTCCAGATCCAGCTTCAGAATCTTTTCATATTTGGTAAGCAACATTGTGGGGTGGATCTGATTCAAGTTTGTTCAAATCGGCCCCCTGGGTTTATATTTGGGCTCCGTATAGGAGCCCAAATTTTAACTTAGTGCATTTCAGGCATATTTCTTAAAAAATCTTCTTCTCCAGATCCAGCAGGCAGAATCTTTTGATATTTGGTATGCAACATTGTGGGGTGGATCTGATTCAAGTTTGTTCAAATCGGCCCCCTGGGTTTATATTTGGGCTCAGTATAGGAGCCCAAATTTGAACTTAGTGCATTTCAGGCAAATTTCTTTGAAAATCTTCTTCTCAAGATCCAGCAGGCAGAATCTTCTGATATTGGGTATGCACCATGCTTAGGGGGGTGAGATTCAAGTTTGTTCAAGCCAAGTCCCTGGGTTCATATTTGGGCTCACTGGGGTAGCCCGAATTATAACTTAGTTCAAAATGAGGAATTTTCTTTAAAAATCTTCTTCAGATCCAGCAGTCGGAATGTTTTGATATTTGGTATGCAGCATCCTTAGGGGGGGAGATTCAAGTTTGTTCAAGCCATGTCCCTAGGTCCATATTTGGACTCACTGTGGGAGCTCGAATTGTAACTTAGTTCAAAATGAGGACTTTTCTTTAAAAATCTTCTTCAGCCATGTCCCTAGGTCCATATTAGGACTCACTGTGGGAGCTCGAATTGTAACATAGTTCAAAATGAGGACGTTTCTTTAAAAATCTTCTTCTTCAGATCCAGCAGTCGGAATGTTTTGATATTTGGTGTGCAGCATCCTTAGGGGGGTGAGATTCAAGTTTGTTAAAGCCAAGTCCCTGGGTTCATATATGGGCTCCCTGTGGGAGCCTGAATTATAACTTAGTTCAATATGAGGAATATTCTTTAAAAATCTTTTTTTTTTAGATCCACTGGTCAGAATCTTTGGATATTTGGTATAAGCTTTTCTTAGGAGGAGCAGATGCAACTCATTGAAATCAATTCTCTGGGTTGATATAAATTTAGGCTACCATGTCGGGTGAGCGCCCTCAGGCCCCTTGGGGCCTCTTGTTTTTTTAATTTTTAGTTCCCGTCATTCCCACTGTGCATTTTGAAAACTTTTTTGGGAATAAAGCAAGTACTTATGACCGATTAATACTTCATATCAAATGTGGTTCAAATCAGCCTCTCAGTTTGGAAAATAGAAATTTTGGGCGGGGCAAAAATTCCTGCCTTTTGAAAACTTTTTGGGGCATAAAGCAAGTACTTATGACAGATTAATACTTCATATCAAATTTGGTTCAAATCGGCCTCTCAGTCTGGAAAATAGAAATTTTGGGCGGGGCAAAAATTCTTGCCCCTCCCGTAATGACGACAAATATTGCCTCTCGAACTTCTCTTGAACAAACTTGAGTCTACACATCAAAAGGAAGCTGTACACTAAATATCAAGTCTCTGCTACAGTTGGTTCATGAGAAGAAGATTTAAAAAAAATGGGGCATTTTGGCCCCACCCTCTCCTCAATATGAGCAGAAAGCCAATTTGAAGAAAAACCCAAATGTCACTATATAACTACTATCCATGTGAAATTTCATTCAACTGTGGCCAGTGATTTGGAAGAAAAAGACACAAACACCACCTTCACGACAGACGACGGACAAAAAGTGATCAGAATAGCTCACCCTGACTTTCAGTCAGGTGAGCTAAAAACCACCTGTCTACATGCAATTTTACAAAAAAATCGCATGAGAAACAAAGGATCTATTTTGTGGAGGCCTTATCTCTACTTGAAGTTTCAAAATATCTTACAAAATCATTAGCTGAGTAGCAATAGTTAATTAATAGAAGCTGCTCCATCATTGGCCTTTATCCTACCACGCCCACTATTACCATATATGGAGCACCAAAATATATATACCGTATTTACTCTATATATTGGGACACTCTACAATTTGCGACACACATTTTTTCCAGAAAAATAAAAAAATTTTATGCTCCAATGTTTGGGACACTCGGGAGACTTGTTTCCAGTTGGCCCAGTCACCTAAAAACGGTGCAAAATACTCAATATTAAAGCTAAGTTTGTGTTTAATTTTCCTTTTTAAACAATAAAAAATTAATAATACACACTGATTCGTGTTGTTTTTATTTAAATCTGTTCCTAAGTTTTAATATTTACAGTCCGGACTGACATGAGGAAGACTATTTAATATTACATTGTGACAGTCTTCAACCCTTTACTGAACGCTAGTGGCAGATGACACTCATAAAAAGAATTCTTGTGTAACTAAAAATTTTCATTTTGTGCTTCCAAAACATAGCTTATGACCCCTCATTAGAACGAGCGCAATGCTCTCGTTCCAATGAGGGGCATAAGCTATGTTTTGGAAGCAAAAAAATGAAAATCTAAAATCTAAAAAAAAATTGGATGCCGATTTTCGTATATAGTGATGAAAAACGAATCACACACAACTTGATTCAGCATCAAAACAAGACCAGGTTGTGTTTTTTCCCCATTTTCTAAGATATGGGACATCTGTGAAAATATTTATTTTTGCTGTCCCAATACATAGAGTAAATACGGTACTTGTATGTGAGTAAGTTTAGTTAAATTTATAACATAGTTGCAGCTCTATCATCTGTTTGTTTGAAAGAGCTCTGAGCTATGATACCCCTTCAACTTTTCAAGTCGGGAGCATAACAATTAATCAGATGATAATGTCCATTTCCACGTGTCTGAACATCATAATAACATTTGCAACAATAATATTAGCAACTATCAGTAGAATAAAGGTTAGTTGCCATTCCATATTTTTTTACAGTTAACACTAGAAGTCCTGTCATGAAATGCGCACAAATAGCACGTTGATATGCGCGTTAATGTACGCGTTATGGCCCAAGTAAAGATATCAAATTCTGTACATATGGCCTGTGCACAAGCAATGTTTCAGCCAATGGACCTCCGGGTAACCCGGAGGTCCATTGGCAGAAACATTGCATGTGTTTGCTATGAGTAACCAAGAGAACCATCCGAGTTTTGGATGCCATTCGATATGGCAATTGCGTGCAATTCCAACGCGCAATTAAGCCTAGATAAGCGCACTATTCGTGACAGGACTTCTAGTTTTAACTGTAGGTCCACAATTGTCCATGACAGGATGTCCCCTGATATAATGTTCCCTTCGATATTTACAAATCATTATCTCTCATTCCTTTGTGTAAATCATATTGATAAATCGATACCTTCAAACTGACTCCCATTTTCTCTTTACTCTGAATATTACCACAGATCTCCAGAAGACAGGAATTTCTTGGCCTTTATAAACATCTAATATTGATTGGTAAAATGTTTTGAATGTACCAGTTTCATTTATGATCACATCACTCACTGAACATTTGATTGAATTTGCTTGTAGATTAGAGAGGAAATATTACAATCAGTGCAGTTTTTTCGATGCATCAAATGGCACATTCAGATAGAAAAGAGAATGGATTGGGTGGCAAGTCAATATTGACAAGCCTGAAAATAAGCCTGTCATTTACAAAATGAACAAGAAGAATGTTACTAAGGAAACACATGCCCCCCCCCCCCCTCACCCCGCCCCAGTGACCTTCACTTTGCAGAAGCGGCGGAAACTATTATACACGACACACTTTCTGACTGTCCTTAACATTTGTAAAAAGTTTAACAGTTGTACTCTCATTCTTTTCTGAGTTATGGCTGAGACACGAATATTGGCCGATTTTTAGTGTGACCTTGAAATGTGACCTTGATCTAGAAGGTACGAACCCGGCTATGGTGTGTGACACATCCTCCCATGGTCCTTTATAATTGTGCGAAGTTTGATGACTGTGGCTCTAACAGTTTTCGAGTTATTGGCTCGGACACACACACACACACACACACGAACGGACACACAGACACACACACGCACACTTCAGTCACTATATGCCACCCGACTTAAGTCGGAGGCATAAAAATAAGGTCCCCCAGAGGGTGAATTTGCTGATGCTATCCCATACAGTGGGCCATTTTATCCTCTGGGTACCTCTTTTTGTTTAGGTTTGAGACCTTGATTCAGACTGAGGTCCACAGAGGGTAAATTTAGTGATGCTACCCTGCTGTGCATTGTAGCATCACCAAATTCACCCTCTGGGGACCTCATTTTGAAGATGACAGTCTGCTTATTTTCTGGCTTGAGTAGAGCCGCCATGGATTAGTCGTAATCCATGCGTGGCGAGTGATGTTCATGCATGTATTTGTCAGGCAATAAAAATCATCAGCAGCAAAATTTTAAATAAATGAAGCACCTGGTTGTACGCAGTGCTTCGTTAAATTTTGGATGATTATTCGTATAATTAGTTTGGAATCTAATATTATTACATCCGTCGAAATATTGTCCACCTGTCGAAAGTGACCAGTCCATGGCGGCTGTACTGCAGGTACAGGGTGACTTGTACACTAAATCACTAAGACTGTACAATGTACAGGGTGACTTGTACACTAAATCACTCACTAAGACTGTACAATGTACAGGGTGACTTGTACACTAAGTCACTCACTAAGACTGTACAATGTACAGGGTGACTTGTACACTAAGTCACTCACTAAGACTGTACAATGTACAGGGTGACTTGTACACTAAGTCACTCACTAAGACTGTACAATGTACAGGGTGACTTGTACACTAAATCACTCACTAAGACTGTACAATGTACAGGGTGACTTGTACACTAAGTCACTCACTAAGACTGTACAAAGTACAGGGTGACTTGTACACTAAGTCACTCACTAAGACTACAATGTACAGGGTGACTTGTACACTAAGTCACTCACTAAGACTGTACAATGTACAGGGTGACTTGTACACTAAGTCACTCACTAAGACTGTTCAATGTACAGGGTGACTTGTACACTAAGTCAGTACAATTTAAGGGTGACTTGTACACTATGTCACTCACTAAGACTGTACAATGTACAGGGTGACTTGTACACTAAATCACTCACTAAGACTGTACAATGTACAGGGTGACTTGTACACTAAGTCACTCACTAAGACTGTACAATGTACAGGGTGACTTGTACACTAAGTCACTCACTAAGACTGTACAATGTACAGGGTGACTTGTACACTAAGTCACTCACTAAGACTGTACAATGTACAGGGTGACTTGTACACTAAGTCACTCACTAAGACTGTACAATGTACAGGGTGACTTGTACACTAAGTCACTCACTAAGACTGTACAATGTACAGGGTGACTTGTACACTAAGTCACTCACTAAGACTGTACAATGTACAGGGTGACTTGTACACTAAGTCACTCACTAAGACTGTACAATGTACAGGGTGACTTGTACACTAAGTCACTCTCTAAGACTGTACAATGTACAGGGTGACTTGTACACTAAGTCACTCACTAAGACTACAATGTACAGGGTGACTTGTACACTAAGTCACTGACTAAGACTGTACAATGTACAGGGTGACTTGTACACTACGTCACTCACTAAGACTGTACAATGTACAGGGTGACTTGTACACTAAGTCACTCACTAAGACTGTACAATGTACAGGGTGACTTGTACACTAAGTCACTCACTAAGACTGTACAAAGTACAGGGTGACTTGTACACTAAGTCACTCACTAAGACTACAATGTACAGGGTGACTTGTACACTAAGTCACTCACTAAGACTGTACAATGTATAGGGTGACTTGTACACTAAGTCACTCACTAAGACTGTTCAATGTACAGGGTGACTTGTACACTAAGTCAGTACAATTTAAGGGTGACTTGTACACTATGTCACTCACTAAGACTGTACAATGTACAGGGTGACTTGTACACTAAGTCACTCACTAAGACTGTACAATGTACAGGGTGACTTGTACACTAAGTCACTCACTAAGACTGTACAATGTACAGGGTGACTTGTACACTAAGTCACTCACTAAGACTGTACAATGTACAGGGTGACTTGTACACTAAGTCACTCACTAAGACTGTACAATGTACAGGGTGACTTGTACACTAAGTCACTCACTAAGACTGTACAATGTACAGGGTGACTTGTACACTAAGTCACTCACTAAGACTGTACAATGTACAGGGTGACTTGTACACTAAGTCACTCACTAAGACTGTACAATGTACAGGGTGACTTGTACACTAAGTCACTCACTAAGACTGTACAATGTACAGGGTGACTTGTACACTAAGTCACTCACTAAGACTGTACAATGTACAGGGTGACTTGTACACTAAGTCACTCTCTAAGACTGTACAATGTACAGGGTGACTTGTACACTAAGTCACTCACTAAGACTGTACAATGTACAGGGTGACTTGTACACTACGTCACTCACTAAGACTGTACAATGTACAGGGTGACTTGTACACTAAGTCACTCACTAAGACTGTACAATGTACAGGGTGACTTGTACACTAAGTCACTCACTAAGACTGTACAATGTACAGGGTGACTTGTACACTAAGTCACTCACTAAGACTGTACAATGTACAGAGTGACTTGTACACTAAGTCACTAAGACTGTACAATGTACAGGGTGACTTGTACACTAAGTCACTCACTAAGACTGTACAATGTACAGGGTGACTTGTACACTAAGTCACTCACTAAGACTGTACAATGTACAGGGTGACTTGTACACTAAGTCACTCACTAAGACTGTACAATTTACAGGGTGACTTGTACACCAAGTCACTCACTAAGACTGTACAATGTACAGGGTGACTTGTACACTAAGTCACTGACAAAGACTGTACAATGTACAGGGTGACTTGTACACTAAGTCACTCACTAAGACTGTACAATGTACAGGGTGACTTGTACACTAAGTCACTCACTAAGACTGTACAATTTACAGGGTGACTTGTACACTAAGTCACTGACAAAGACCGTACAATGTACAGGGTGACTTGTACACTAAGTCACTCACTAAGACTGTACAATGTACAGGGTGACTTGTACACTAAGTCACTGACAAAGACTGTACAATGTACAGGGTGACTTGTACACTAAGTCACTGACAAAGACTTACAATGTGCAGGGTGACTTGTACACTAAGTCACTCACTAAGACTGTACAATGTACAGGGTGACTTGTACACTAAGTCACTCACTAAGACTGTACAATGTACAGAGTGACTTGTACACTAAGTCACTCACTAAGACTGTACAATGTACAGGGTGACTTGTACACTAAGTCACTCACTAAGACTGTACAATGTACAGGGTGACTTGTACACTAAGTCACTCACTAAGACTGTTCAACGTACAGGGTGACTTGTACACTAAGTCACTCACTAAGACTGTACAATGTACAGGGTGACTTGTACACTAAATCACTGACAAAGACTGTACAATGTACAGGGTGACTTGTACACTAAGTCACTCACTAAGACTGTACAATGTACAGGGTGACTTGTACACTAAGTCACTCACTAAGACTGTTCAATGTACAGGGTGACTTGTACACTAAGTCACTCACTAAGACTGTACAATGTACAGGGTGACTTGTACACTAAGTCACTCACTAAGACTGTACAATGTACAGGGTGACTTGTACACTAAGTCACTCACTAAGACTGTACAATGTACAGGGTGACTTGTACACTAAGTCACTCACTAAGACTGTACAATGTACAGGGTGACTTGTACACTAAGTCACTGACAAAGACTGTACAATGTACAGGGTGACTTGTACACTAAGTCACTCACTAAGACTGTACAATGTACAGGGTGACTTGTACACTAAGTCACTCACTAAGACTGTACAATGTACAGAGTGACTTGTACACTAAGTCACTCACTAAGACTGTACAATGTACAGGGTGACTTGTACACTAAGTCACTCACTAAGACTGTACAATGTACAGGGTGACTTGTACACTAAGTCACTCACTAAGACTGTACAATGTACAGGGTGACTTGTACACTAAGTCACTCACTAAGACTGTACAATGTACAGGGTGACTTGTACACTAAGTCACTCACTAAGACTGTACAATGTACAGGGTGACTTGTACACTAAGTCACTCACTAAGACTGTTCAATGTACAGGGTGCCTTGTACACTAAGTCACTCACTAAGACTGTTCAATGTACAGGGTGACTTATACACTAAGTCACTGACAAAGACTGTACAACGTACAGGGTGACTTGTACACTAAGACTGTACAACGTACAGGGTGACTTGTACACTAAGACTGTACAATGTACAGGGTGACTTGTACACTAAATCACTCACTAAGACTGTACAATGTACAGGGTGACTTGTACACTAAGTCACTCACTAAGACTGTACAATGTACAGGGTGACTTGTACACTAAGTCACTGACAAAGACTGTACAATGTACAGGGTGACTTGTACACTAAGTCAATCACTAAGACTGTACAATGTACAGGGTGACTTGTACACTAAGTCACTCACTAAGACTGTACAATGTACAGGGTGACTTGTACACTAAGTCACTGACAAAGACTGTACAATGTACAGGGTGACTTGTACACTAAGTCACTCACTAAGACTGTACAATGTACAGGGTGACTTGTACACTAAGTCACTCACCAAGACTGTACAATGTACAGGGTGACTTGTACACTAAGTCACTCACTAAGACTGTACAATGTACAGGGTGACTTGTACACTAAGTCACTCACTAAGACTGTACAATGTACAGGGTGACTTGTACACTAAGTCACTCACTAAGACTGTACAATGTACAGGGTGACTTGTACACTAAGTCACTGACAAAGACTGTACAATGTACAGGGTGACTTGTACACTAAGTCACTGACAAAGACTGTACAATGTACAGGGTGACTTGTACACTAAGTCACTCACTAAGACTGTACAATGTACAGGGTGACTTGTACACTAAGTCACTCACTAAGACTGTACAATGTACAGGGTGACTTGTACACTGAGCCTGTACAATGTACAGGGTGACTTGTACACTAAGTCACTGACAAAGACTGTACAATGTACAGGGTGACTTGTACACTAAGTCACTGACAAAGACTACAATGTACAGGGTGACTTGTACACTAAGTCACTCACTAAGACTGTACAATGTACAGGGTGACTTGTACACTAAGTCACTCACTAAGACTGTACAATGTACAGGGTGACTTGTACACTAAGACTGTACAATGTACAGGGTGACTTGTACACTAAGTCACTCACTAAGACTGTACAATGTACAGGGTGACTTGTACACTAAGACTGTACAATGTACAGGGTGACTTGTACACTAAGTCACTCACTAAGACTGTACAATGTACAGGGTGACTTGTACACTAAGTCACTGACAAAGACTGTACAATGTACAGGGTGACTTGTACACTAAGTCACTGACAAAGACTGTACAATGTACAGGGTGACTTGTACACTAAGTCACTGACAAAGACTGTACAATGTACAGGTTGACTTGTACACTAAGTCACTCACTAAGACTGTACAATGTACAGGGTGACTTGTACACTAAGTCACTCACTAAGACTGTACAATGTACAGGGTGACTTGTACACTAAGCCTGTACAATGTACAGGGTGACTTGTACACTAAGTCACTGACAAAGACTGTACAATGTACAGGGTGACTTGTACACTAAGTCACTGACAAAGACTGTACAATGTACAGGGTGACTTGTACACTAAGTCACTCACTAAGACTGTACAATGTACAGGGTGACTTGTACACTAAGTCACTCACTAAGACTGTACAATGTACAGGGTGACTTGTACACTAAGACTGTACAATGTACAGGGTGACTTGTACACTAAGTCACTCACTAAGACTGTACAATGTAAGGGTTAGTCACACAACAGAAATGATCTTATTTATAACCAGAAAGTTAAGTAATTAACCCTGTACACTACTCAAAGTTAGTTGGTAAGCCAATAAAATAACCACAGGTATAACACATGATTAATTGATAGGCTGCCATATTATACACTACAGGAAAATATACACTAACTGAAGGTGTATTATTATTTATTTATTTATTGATGTTTAAGGTCACATATTTATGCACAATGGCTAATCATGACCGTGACAGTTTTACGGGTGGAGGAATCCGGAGTACCCGGAGAGAACCACTGAGCAACGATGAGCAGCTGCCAGCTCCCCAACATTGTAACACCGCACTGCAGCACAGGCAGGGTTAGATTGGTTGAAGACGTGCGTACCATCGACGTGCAGTAAGCCTTAGTACACGGCGTCATCGTGCCCCCACACGGGCAGTGGAGATGAAGTGTCTTGCCCAAGGACACAACGCGGTTGCCGCAGGTGGGATTCGAACCGAGGACCTCTCGGCTTGCAGCCTGCACCTCTACCTACTGAGCTACCGCGACCCCTGAGGGTGTAAAGATGGACAGAGTTAGTTGGTTACATGCAGGCCTGAAAATCTGACAGTCTGACATTTGCAGAATGGGGTCCCCAGAGGGTGAATTTGATGATGCTTTCCCATAGAGGGGGCAAATTTATCCCCTGGTTACCTCTCTCTGTTTAGATTTGAGAACCTGATTCAAATTGAGGTTCACAGAGGGTAAATTTAGTGATGCTACCCTGCTGTGCAGGGTAGCATCACTAAATTCACCCTCTGGGGACCTCATTTTGAGGATGACAGTCTGCTTATTTTCTGGCTTGGTTACATGTTACATAGCGTGCAGGATTCAAGGAACTAATGTGAATACTTAAACTGGACTGCAGACACTTTTTAAAGTGAATTCCAAAAATGAAAGTGTTAATGACACTGTAGCTCAACTTGTGTAAGACATGTACATGTATAGTATGTGACACAGCAATGATACATATCTAGGTAATGACCTGATACAAAGGTACATGTAAAATATTGTAAAGGTCTGTACATAAATACTGACCGTAGCCTGTAAGAAATGTACAGGTGAAGTATTGTAAAGGTGGATGACAGTTTGATGCCTCTAGCCAGAGCTGTATTGAAATGTGCACTTACTGTGTAATTGGCCACCGCCGGCCATCTTGAAATTTTGGACCGCACCCCCAAAGCACTTGTTTTCATTCCAAGGTGATAACAAAGGTACCCAAGAAGTTTTGTGAAGATTGGTTCAAAAATACAGCCTCCAGCCCCAAGTCGTATTCGCATGTGTGCTAAATTTGTAGAAGTAGCACTGAATAAATTAAAGTTCATATAATGTGCATAATTCATGCATGAGAAAAAACACCGTATTATATGTGATGTATTCCATGTTACTAAACATTCAAACAATAATTTATTCAAATCAGAACCTTTATATAGAAGTTCTGTACAAAAAACTGATTATACCTAATTTCGCTACAAAATGGCCACTGGCAGCCATCTTGAATTTTGGACTGCACCCAAAAACACTTGTTCTCGTCCCAAGGTGATATCAAAGGTACCCAATCGGTTTCGTGAAGATCGGTTCATAAATACAGCCCCAAGCCCGAGCTGTATTGACATGTGTACTTACCATGTATAAGTAGCACTGAATAAATCAAAGTTCATCTAATTGGCATAATTTCTGCAGGAGAAAAAACCTGAATTATATGTGATGTATTCCATGTTACTAAACCTTCATTCAAAAATTTATTCAAATCAGAACTTTCATATAGAAGTTCTGTACAAAAAACTGATTGCTCCAATTTCAGTACAAAACGTCTGCAGGTGGCCTTCTTGAATTTCGGACCACACCCAAAGACGCTCATTCTCGTCATGGTTTTAACAAAGGTACCCAAGAAGTTTTATAAAGATTGGTTCATAAATACAGCTTCTAGCCCGAGACGTATTGAATTGTTGACGGTGGACAGACGGACGACAGGCCATGGCATAAGCTCAAATTTGACTATGTCAAAGTTGAACTAATGAAAATGCATTCCATTTTTAATTAATAATAATTAATTAATAATTTTAAAGCCTAAAATCCCCACACTGTGCTCAATGGCTGTACAATAATTGCATACATACATATATACACACATACACATACATTCTCTCACAGATACATTGATACATGGATCACTATTATCATTTATTGGTGCCCAACACCACGTCAGCAACCAAAGCTATATCGTGGCGATAAGTGACAGAACCTAAAAGAAAAGGGGTATTGAATTAAAACAAAATAAAACAAAAACAAAACAAACTACAACTTTACCAAAACAAGTATGTGAGTGTAACTTGACGAGTAACGAGGCAATCCTCACTGACTCAGTCACACCCACGCACCTGGTAATGTCAGTTTATGACCAAAATTAAAAGACCACTGAAGGAAATGTCTTTTGAAAAAGGTAGGTTTTAGTACCAGACTTGAATGATTCAAGTGATTTACTATTTTTTATGTCGATTGGAAGAGAATTCCTTGGGACAGCAACCGCAAAGGCCCTATCACCAGCACTAGTAAATTTAGATATGGGCTGAACCAGATTGAGTTGACCTGATGACGTAAGAGACCTCGGTGGTTTGTGGATGGTAAGCAGATCGGACAGGTAGGATGGTGCAGTTCCCGAGATACACTTAAACACCAAAAGGACAATTTTAAATTGAATTCTTTGCTTAACGGGTAGCCAGTGTAACTCAGAGAGTACTGGTGTTATATGGCATTACAAGCTAATTAATAGCTTGTAATATTTGTATTTAGTGAACATTTCATAGCATTTTAATTTTTAGTTTAGAGGTCTGGAAAATCATAAGTTCCACTTGAATTGAATACGGTGGAACCCAGTTAATTGAATGGCCACTTTATCAGTGAAAATTATTAAATTAACAGGAGTACTCAATTAACCATGATTTGGACACTTTCCTGTATTAGAAAGATAAACTGAGCATTTATTCTATTACATCTTGTTTGGCAGAGTTCATCAATATAATAGATTAAATGTCTGTATTGGATGTATTTTGACAGTTGCTTGCTGTTGCTCTGTGGATCTCTCCGGGGTTCCTTCGCCTGTAAAACTGTCTGGCATGAGGTGACCCTGGCCGTGTTTCCTGAACAAAACAGATACAGTAGAACCTGTCTTGAGAGACCGCCCTTTGGGCCACACAAAAGTGGTCTCTCAAGACAGGTGGTCTCTCATAACAGGTTTCAGGTTTTCTCAAGTCAGTGAATAACCAACCACAAAATTCAGAAATGGAGAAGAATGAATTTTTGTAATTACTTTGTAGTTCTTTTTTATGAAGTTTTTGTAACAAATTGAAATGGACTGTTATAAAAATTATAAAAATAAATTAGTGTTGAAAATCTTCATTGAAGATTTTCAACACTAATTTATTTTTATAATTTTTATAACAGTCCATTTCAATTTGTTACAAAAAGATTTTCAACACATATTTATTTTTATTCCTATCTGTCACATTTCAGGTATGTATGAAATTGTTTATTCAGCAATAATCCTAACCTTTTCACAAGGGTCTTATAAAAACATCTCAATCTTTAACTGGTAGAGTGCTGGAAGCCCATATTTGGGCTTTATTTTGAAGTGCAGGTACCACATCTTAAAGGCTTCATATTCTGTGGATTTGCTTCATTTTATCTTCGAAGTTAAATAATTTAATCACCATGAACTTGCCTTGTTACAATTCATGGGAGAGTGCCTGTGGGCACTCTCCCATGAATTGTAACATGGCAATGACATGCAAACAAATTCTGACAACCAAAAATAACTTAGCACTCTACCAGTTAATGAGTTTGCAATTGAAACCCAATTAAGAGGTTTTAATACTTTTAATTGTGTTGGTATAACACACTGGATTTTCCAATTCTATAAAAGGTAAGAAGTTTTTGTCACGGTTTCAGTCTTCAAAGGGGCGGTCTCTCAAGACAGGTCACTAATGGCATAAAAATACAAGTTGGTACCAGGTTACAGTGGTCTCTCAAGACAGGTGGTCTCACAAGACAGGTGGTCTCCCATAGCAGGTCCATTATAGAGTAAAACCAATCGGTGCCTGGCAGATGTGGTCTCTCAAGACAGGTGGTCTCTCAAGACAGTGGTCTCTCAAGACAGGTTTTACTGTACAGGCACACTTACTGGGAGCACGGTGGCTCGTTCGTTGATAACTTGGCGGTAGAATATATCAATAACAATAGAAAATAGAAAAAGATACCATGAACAGTTTAACTCTTTACCTAACATGAAAGGCAAAAGCCACACTAGTAAATAAAATTATTGAATAACCAATTTCTTTTATTTTTTGTGTCAAAAACATAGCTTATGACCCCTCCTTAGAACGAGCTCATTGAGCTCGTTCTAATGAGGGGTCATAAGCTATGTTTTTGACACAAAAAATGAAACAAATAATGAAAATTGGTGATTTCTGTGAATAGCACTTACCGTTTTTTGTTTGTTACGGTGGGTAAAGGGTTAAAATACACAAAGTGTATGAAAGTGGAGGTGATGCACGATAGACAAGGGCAACGCCCCCAGTCCCCTGACCAAGATGGCAAATTCAAGGGAGCTGTTAGGATGCAATTTGTTCCAAGAGCATGGTCTTTATGAGAGGTTAAGCGTGTTAATTTCAATCAAATGATCAAAAGTAAAGTTATCATCCGGACAACACAAAAAGTGTATTTTATAAGTCGAAAAAGGGGAATAACTCCTGTAAAAATAGACAGAGCATGGCCATTTTTTAACTTGACCTGTATTTCCAACCAATTAAACCACATACTTAGTATTGTTTCAATCAAATGATCCAAAGTAAAGTTATCATCCGGACAACACAAAAAACGTATTTTCTAAGTCGAAAAAGGGGAATAAATCCAGTAAAAATCAGTGGAGCGTGCCCGTTTTCGAACTTGACCTGCATTTCCACCCAAATAAGCGGCATACTAAATTTCGTTTCAATCAAATGATCCTAACTAAAGTTATCATCCGGACAACACAAAAACTGTATTTTTTAAGTCGAAAAAGGGGAATAAATCCAGTAGAAATCAGTGGAGCGTGCCCATTTTCGAAATTGACCTGCATTTCCACCCAAGTAAGACACATACCAAATTTAGTTTCAGTAAAATCATCCAAACTAAAGTTATCATCCGGACAAGGGTGTGACGGACGGACGGACGCAGGCACGCACGCACGGACGGATGGACGGACGGACACTGCTGATTACAATAGTCCCCCGAAGGGTCGGGGGACAAAAATAACAGCAAATGACATCGAGACCTCAGCTTTTTTGTTGTGCTCCATCCATACTCTTTTCTGCATTTGGCATATTTTTAAACTATTCACATCACCCCTCCATTTGTGTTTTTTTCTTTTCTTGATATATATTCTTTTCCCATCATATCAACGGGAAGTCTTTATGTTATGCGCGGGAGCACAGTGGCTCAGTGATTGCGACATTGAACTTCAAACCGAAAGGTCCACAGTTTGATTCCCGCCATGGGTTACCGCATTTTGTCCTTGGGCAAGGCACTTAATCCAGATTGCCCATGTGGTGCTGTGTACTAAGGCATACAGCATGTCGATGGGGCACTTGTCTTCAAGCAATGCTAACCCTGCTTGTGTGGAGATAGTATGTTGGGGAGTCTGACATTGCTTGATGGTTCTTAAAGGGTGCCAGTACTCCAGCTTCCTCCACCCGAAATGAGGTGGCCCTGGCTGTCAAAAGTGTTGTTAAACCCCAATAATTAAATAAGCATACTTACTATTATGTCCTTCAATATTCTCCTTGTAAACAACAGCAGCTGGTGGATAATGGTGGTGACAGATGGAGGTTACTAAAAGTGTCATATGCGCTCATGTGTATATAAAAAACAAGAAGTATTTGCAAGAATTTCAAATGCATGTTTATTGACTATAGTTTGAATAGTAAATACAGCTCACTAACCAACAAAAGAATCAATAGACACATATCGAGAAAATAAAAAGCAAATAAATAATATAATACTGTTTTTCTGTATAAATGCAAATAAAAAATAAGTCCTGAAATTAAACAATAGAGCCTAGCTAACAGCTGACACTTTCAGCATATATATATAAATATATAAATATACCTTTATTTATCCATAATTGAATATGGGGCAAAAAACTAGTCTTGTGAGTTGGAATTTCTATTATCGAATCAAATTGGAAACAGAGCAAAACAACTTTTTTTGTGAAATCACTGTACATTGAAGCCCACTTAATTGGATATCTCTTAACTGAATAACCCTACCATACCTCCAGTACAAATTTAACCTGTTAATGAGTAAACTCCTGTTAATTGAATAAAAAATCTTGTAACCTGTCGAGAAATTACTCTGACTCGCCCCAGTTTTCCTTTGTTTATAGACCTATTTAGCCTCAGTACATCCAATGCAGGCATTTAATCTATTATATCTTGTTTGACAGAGCTCATGGAGTTCCATCAAATAAGATATTATAGAATAAATGGTAATTTATTTATTGGTTTTTAAGGTCACATATTTCTGCACAATGGCTAACAGTTTTATGGGTGGAAGAAGCCAGAGTACCCGGACAGAACCACCGAGCAACGGCGTGCAACTGCCAGCTCCCCAATACACTAACTCCACACAAGCAGGGTTAGCATTGGGTGAAGACAGGTGCACCATCGACATGCAGTACGCCTTAGTACACAATGTCACCGTGCCCCCAAGGGTGCATTGGGGGTGAAGTGTTTTGCCTAAGGACACAATGTGGTTGCTGTAGGTGGGATTCAAACTGAGGACCTCTCAGCAGCCTCCACCTCTATCTTTAGAATACAGGAAAGTGACACAATCCCTGTTAATTGAATACTGCAGTTAATTGAATAATTTTCATTGGCAAAGTGGCTATTCAATTAACAGGGTTCCATTGTATTTTACCAAATTTTCTATAATTACCACCATTCATATGCTTGTGGCTTATGTGTGCCAAATGTTTGTATGTTTTATTGCTTCAACACTACTTATAAAGTGGAGTGCGGATTTCCCACACTCCACTTTTAGACCCCACAAAGTAGATCTTGTTTCTCAGGCCATTTTTTGTAAAACTGCATGCAGGCGGGCGTTTTTTTTATTTTATTTTTTATTTTTGTAATTATTTCTTTTATTAAAAAAATTGATTAGGCCCCACAAAGTAGATCTTCTGTTTCTCAGGCCATTTTTGTGAAAATGCATGTAGGTGGGCATTTTTTTATATTTTTTAATTATTTCTTTGCCATCAAAAGTTCATGTTCTTGGTTTATTTTATGTTTTCGGCCTCATCATAATCTACAGAATAGCATGGGTGGTAGTGTATTTCGTCCCTTGAGTGTAAAAAGGCTTTGCAATGCTAAAGCATTGCAAAGCCTTGTTGCACTCAAGGGACAAATTTATCAGTTTTATTAACTTGAGTAAAATATCAGACATCAACCATTTATTTTTTTATTTTTTAAAGTTTGCATCGGTTATAAAAAGAGAGCATGTGGCAGCCAAAATGACCATGTGGGAAGGCCTGAGAAACAGATTCTTAACTTTCTTAGGCCTTATAAGAACTGTGTAACAATGCAACTTGTAAGGCAGACAAGCTTGCCAGTAAGCCAATTGAAACAAAAATGCAAAATGCAAGTATTCTTTCATTTCCGCATATAGAAGACATTTATTTGCCATAGTCCCTTTTTGAAAAAAAACATGATTTACTTGATTCAAACCCCCGATCCCCCCCAACCCCCCCCCCCCCCCCCCAACCCCTCCCCCCCCCCCCCCCCCCCCAATAATTAGGAAGTCTATTTGATGTTGATCTCGAATCAGGTCATCTGTGTCAATTTGAATTGAAGCTTCTCTGAGCCCGATACAAAACATTATGAAAGTACAAGACCCATCCTCCTGAAAAATCTTGTTACTGGAAGAACACAGTGTAAACGTTGATGGTAGGGCTGCAAGTTAATTTTGGATATGCCAAATGAAAAATTAACTCACGACCAAACCATCCAAGCATAGACAAGAGAGAACCTCAAACACCTCGCACCAAAGGCCCCAAAGTTTGATACAGTACAGAATGATACAGAACAGTCAAGCCAGAATATAAGCAGTCTGACATTTGAAGAATGAGGTCCGCAGAGGGTGAATTTGATGATGCTATCCCACACAGTGAGCCAAGTTATCCTCTGGGTACCTCTTTCTGTTTAGTTTTGAGACCCTGATTCAGAATGAGGTTCACAGAGGGTAAATTTAGTGATGCTACCCTGCCATGCAGGGTTGCATCACTAAATTCACCCTCTGGGAACTTCATTTTGCAGATGACAGTCTGCCTCTTTTCTGGCTTGTGTACTCTCCAATGTGATATCCTGGTGCTCAGAGAATTATCTTAGCAAAAATATTGTCATTGAATATCTGCAAATTCAGAACTGCACAGAAATTAACATCTTCTGCATGATATTTGCAGTAGTTTCTGCTAGAAATTTGTCCAGTTTCTGAGAAAACTTCAATCAAGCAACATTTTAGGGAAAAAACCCTGGCTCCTATGTCTATGTATATTGGTACAATAAAATTACAAAATATCAGAAAATGTAAAAACACAAAATGCAAACAAATGCACCAACCTTAACAAACAGTATAGGCCTGATGAATGAATATTGTAATAAAACTTAAATGTAACAAGTGCCCATTTTAAGCTAGCCTCTCTCTGGCTTCAAAAACTTCTCATCTGTAGCCTGTGAACCAAAATTATCAATCTGTCAAGTTTGAGAAATCTGTTGGCCTTGGACATCTGCATACACCACTGAATGAATGCAAGCATATAAATGTTTCAGTTATAAAATTAAAAGAGTTACTGAAATATGCATGTCACCTGTCTCAGATGTTGTGAACTTGGGGGGGGGGGGGGGGGGGGGAGGAGGAGGGGGGGTTGATTTTGGTGAAAAGGAAAAGGCTTTTACAGTAGCAGATCCAAGATTTTTGATTTGGTTTGATGGGGGCCACATATTTCAGTCGTGGGTAGTGGCAATTTGAGGAGGGTGGAGCATACCCCTTCTCATTGATGGAAACCACTTTATGATGGCTGTTACAATTGGAAACCCATGTAAGAGCTATGTGCGTGGATGTGGTATTAAACTAGAGGCTCTAAAGAGCCTGTAATCACTCACATGGAACTACATATAAAAATGTCGATAGGATCACCGATCCAATGTCGAGTTGTGACAGCACAAAAGTGGATTTAATCATTATCAGCTTATCGTCCGGAAACCAATTGTTTACAATTTACTATGTGAAGGGTCACTGCGGCCTTGAGCTTTGACCTGGTGATTCTGAAATAAATAGGGCTCTTTCATGCACCAATGCCAACCTGCCTATGAAGTTTCATGAATGAAGGTGGAACCATTGTCAAATTATCATCTGGAACCCAATTGTTTATGATTTATTATGTTCAAGGCCACTGTGACCTTGGCCTTTGACCTAGTGAGTCCAAAATAAATAGAGGTCTTCCACTCACCTAGGCCAACCTACCATGAAGTTTCATGAATGTGGATCAAACCATTATCAAGTTATCGTCCGGAAACCAATTGTTTATGATTTACTATGTAGAGCGCCAAAAATAAATAGGGTTCTTCCTCTCACTGATGCCAACGTAACTATAAAGTTTCATGACTCTAGGTTGAACCACTATCAAGTTATCATTCGGAAACCAATTGTTGCGATATACTATGTTCAAGGTCACTGTGACCTTGACCTTTGACCTGGTGAGTCCAAGATCAATAGGGTTCTTCCTCGCACCAAGGCCAACACACCTATGAAGTTTCATGACTCTAGGTTGAACCACTATCAAGTTCTCATCCGGAAACCAATTGTTGCGATATACTATGTTCAAGGTCACTGTGACCTTGACCTGGTGAGTCCAACATCAATAGGGTTCTTCCTCGCACCAAGGCCAACACGCCTGTAAAGTTTCATGACTCTAGGTTGAACCACTACCAAGTTATCATCCGGAAACCAATTGTTGCGATATACTATGTTCAAGGTCACTGTGACCTTGACCTTTGACCTGGTGAGTCCAAGATCAATAGGGTTCTTCCTCGCACCAAGGCCAACACACCTATGAAGTTTCATGAATGTAGGTTGAACCACTATCAAGTTATCATCCGGAAAGGAATTGTTGCGATTTACTATGTTCAAGGTCACGTTGACCTTGACCTTTGACGTAGCGAGTCCAAAATCAATAGGGTTCTTCCCCTCACCAAGGCCAATCTACCTATGAAGTTTCATGAATGTGAGTTGAACCATTATCAAGTTATCATCCGGAAACCAATTGTTTAAGATTAACTACGTTCAAGGTCACTGTGACCTTGACCTTCGACGTAGCATGTCCAAAATCAATAGGGTTCTTCCTCCCACCAAGACCAACCTACGTATGAAGTTTAATGAATGTGAGTTGAACCACAATCAAGTTATCATCCGGAAACCAATTGTTTACGCCCGCCCGTCCGCCCGCCCGCCCACCCACCCGGACGCCCACCCGCCCGCCATTCACCAAACTATAAGTCGAGTTTGACTTCGTCACAACTCGACCAAAAATGTGATTTCCCATCTAGGATTTCCATGGTAACTATGAGCTGTAATTGTGGCCATGTTAGCAACCTTACATCAACATTACATGAGAATCATTGGTAGATGCCCCAGTCCTCAATCATGTGAAGTTTCAAAATATTTGACTTTGTAGTTTCAAAGGGGAAGATTTGTGCAAAATCCATCAATCAGGATCAGAGAATGTCTCTGGTAGCCATATTTTCCAACCAACGGGAACAAAAAGAGGATTGTTTGTAGAGGGCCTCCTGTAGACCATTTCTGCGAAGTTTGGTTCACGTCGGCTCAGTAGTTCCAGGGAAGAAGATGAAAATGTGATTTCCCATAGGGTTTCTATAGTAAATATAAGCCGCAATTGTTTGCAACACAATCAACATTAAATGAGGATCATTGGTAGAGGGTGTCCAAGTCATCAACCATGCAAAGTTTCCAAAAAAGAGACAAAAATGAAAGATATAATGAACATCAAATGGTGATTTTTGTGAATAGTGCCGGCTGATTTTGGCCTTTACATTGGGTAAAGGGTTAAAACTTTCTGTGTGATTTACCCAGAGCCAGAGCTAGGATACCCATCATTAAGGGATAAGTTGGTGAATGTTACTGGCAAGTTTCAGCCAAGTGCCCCAACATGGCATACACAAAGTGTAAAACACTGCATGAGTTCTGGTTGAGAGTGTGTTTTCCATTGAGAATCTTCACAGTGGAAACTTTAAAAAAAAATTGGGCCTTATCAGTGTTATCTGGGGCTATCCACAGCATTTCTTTATCTTACTTTGCAATCCACAAATTTATTCATTTATTTATTTCAGAACTGCACAGAAACAAACTAACACTGTGCCACCTCACATGGGCACAACTCAGATGAGATGTTTGCACAGTACCTACGACCTCCTTCCAATCTGATAGGGATGAAGTCAAGTTTAGCAAATTTTTTATACCTGCTCCCCACTTTAGAGCACTTCAACCCCAGTCGTTGATTTTTGGTCCTATTTCATCAGTAAAGCAAAACTTGTTACCACTGCTCCACTTCTCAGGGTTTCTACAGGGGAGGATTTCATGCTGACCCTCTACCTATTGAATTGGCCACATCCACCCACGTAATTTTCAAATTAAGCAGTGGAAAAAAATTAATTTTTCTGAAAATTTCAATAGAACTATATCATGTGACCCTTCATTGAAAGGGACTCACATGATATGGTTGTGATGAAATTTTTTTGAAAATAATAATTAAAATACATTTTGATATCCTGTGCATTGGGTAAATGGTTAACCCTTTACCCAACGTAATGGCCAAAACTTGCAGTGCTATTCTCAAAAATTGCCAGTTAACCCTTTACCTAACATGAAAAGCAGGGGACACTTGCAAAAAAAACTCTTGAACAATAATTTTTTTCATTTTTTGTCACAAAAACATAGGTTATGACCCCTCATTGGAACGAGCTCGATGAGCTCATTCCAATGAGGGGTCATAACCTATGTTTTTGAGACAAAAAATGAAAAAATAATGAAAATTAACTGACGATTTTTGAGAATAGCGCTGGCTGGTTTTGGCCGTTACGTTGGGTAAAGGGTTAATTTTCAATATATTTTCATTTTTGTCAAAAAACATGTTATGACGCCTCATTGGAACGAGCTCATAGAGCTCGTTCCAACAAGGGGGTCACAGCCTATGTTTTTGAGACAAAAAATAGTTATTCAAGAATTTGTTTTGCAAGTGTCGTCTGCTTTTCATGTTAGGTAAAGGGTCAAACAAGGGGTTAATAACTCCCATACTGTCTAAAATTTGGCAGCTGTGTTGAGTATGTGGGAGAGTCAGATAACAATACAGGGAGGTTTAAATGCCAGACCACAACACTTTCATGCCTGATAACCATAGCTGAATAAATAATGGACTACAGGAAATATCCAAGCATAAACAATAGTGAATTGATTTTTTATCAGTGAGAACTTTTGTGGAGGATATTTGATGGTGTTATCACCTAGTTCTCATTAATTGATGTCTGTTAGTGATCTTGTCAGATAATAGTGTCAATCATTAACTCTGATGGACAAAATGAAGAAAAAAATGCAATCTTCACTTGGGTTCTGACTATCCCCTTACAAATCAGACCACTGTTTCTACTTAATGTGTTTGACAAAATCAGATGAAATCAATATTCTCTACAATGTTGATGATCTTACTCTCTCACTCTCTGTATGACAGTACTGGCCAAGGTAAAAAGGATGCCAACTTAAGAGAACCCCAGTAGGAACCTAGGAAGTGAAGCTGTGCTTGTTTACTGTGGTAAACAAGGTCTGTTTTACTGGTAAAACAGACCCACCACCCAAGACTTGATTGAGTGGAAGTCCTTTAAAATGGGAACCTGGGTGTAAACAATTGCTAAATTGACTTTTATATCAATGTTGCGGTCAAGATTAGCCATTGTGCAGAAATACATAACCTTAAACACCAATACTGTATTTACTCTATGTATTGGGACAGCTAAAAATAATTATTTTCACACGTGTCCCAATTCTTAGAAAATGGGGAAAGAACACAGCCTGATCTTGATTTGATGCTGAATAAAGTTGTGTGTGATTTGTTTTCCATCACAATATACGAAAATCGCCGTCCAATTTTTTTTATATTTTCATTTTTTGCTGCCAAAACATAGCTTATGATCCATCATTGGAACGAGCGCAGAGGGATCATAAGCGATGTTTTGGAAGCAAAAAATGAAAATTTTTAGTTACTCAAGAATTTTTTTTATGAGTGTCGTCTGCTACTAGTGACGGGTCAACTGGAAACAAATCTCCTGAATGTCCCAAACTTTGGAGCATAAAAAAAATATTTTCTGGAAAAAATGTGTGTCCCAAATCATAGAGTGTCCCAATACATAGAGTAAATACGGTAGATAAATTAATAAACAAGGGTATGTGTTAAGTGTAGGACACTGCCCCCGACCCACAGGCATATTCGAAGTAGCCTCAAAGGTATTGTGGCAAAGAAAAATTTTCTAAGTCGAAAAGGTGAAAGACGGACAGATGGAGGTCTTCACTAGAGAATCCTCCTTCAGAGGTCAGGGTCATAATAAATACCTCTATACCCAATGCACACAATATTAAAATTTGTTGTTTTAATTGTTTTGAAGGAAACGTTTTTCAAAAAATTTTCAACAAAACCATATCATGTAACCCCTTAATTGGAGCAAGCTCAATGAATTTGTTCCAAAAAGCGTCACCCGATATGGTTTTGTTTAAAATTTTTGTCTAAAATAATATGTGATTTATCATCAAATATCACTGTTGTTCCCCATATCAAAAAAAAGTATCTTTGATATCACACAAATAAACTGATACATTACAAGTCAAAATATGTTGTAGGATAACCACTATAAACTATGTATCATTCTCTTCCTACACTGATACAGTTAAAACTAGAAGTCCTGTCATGAAATGCGCACAAATAGCACGTTGATATGCACGTTAATGTGCGTGTTACGGCCCAATTAAAGCTATCATATTCTGTACATATGGCCTGTGCACAGGAAATGTTTCAGCCAATGGACCTCCGGGTAACCCGGAGGTCCATTGGCAGAAACATTGCATGTGTTTGCTATGAGGTACC
Source organism: Pictodentalium vernedei (assembly GCA_031216915.1). Classification (NCBI taxonomy): domain Eukaryota; kingdom Metazoa; phylum Mollusca; class Scaphopoda; order Dentaliida; family Dentaliidae; genus Pictodentalium; species Pictodentalium vernedei. The sequence goes on from CM062296.1 coordinate 34,095,253, forward strand.
AGGAGAACCTGCCGTGCTTTGGATGCCATTCCATATGGCAATTGCGCGCAATTCCAATGCGCAATTAAGCCAAGATAAGCGCACTATTCGTGACAGGACTTCTAGTTTTAACAGTAGGACCAGAAGCCGACATCATTTTCTGGAAAGCTCTCACTGAGAGCTTTCCAGAAAATGATGTCAGATTCGGATCTTATCAGTGCAAGAGCAGCAGTATACTTAGTTGATTGTGGTTATGCTACAACTGATTTTGACTTGTACTCTACATTTTGATCAGCTTGGAAACTTGTTTCACTTTAAAACTGCAACACAACTGTGGCCATTAACTGGTAGAGTGCTGAATATTTTTAGTCGACAGAATTTCTTCACATACCTTTGCCTTAATTGTTATATTTTATGGGAGACTGCCTGCAGACACTCTCTCACATAAAATGTAACAAGGCAAATTCTTACAGACTAAATAACTTCACTTTAAACATAATATGAAGCACATCCACTGAATAATGAACCCTTTCAATTACAGTATCTACGCTTCAGAATAAAGCCCAAATACGGGCTTCCAGCACTCTACAAGTTAAGTGGTAGAATGCCGGAAGCCTGAATTTGGGCTTTATTTTAAAGTGTAGCTGATTCCCCCAAATTCATGCCGGTAAACGGTGTGCCCGAATTACCAAAATGTGCTCAAAACAGCTGGCCAGATAGCAATTTTTGTTGTGAAATAAGGTGAAATTCACTTTAGAAACGAAACCCGAATTTAAACGGACAGAAATATGCCGTTTTATTATTATCGGGTGTCTCATGTTTATTTTGAAGAGCACAGGTTTATATTCCTATACAGTGGAATCCTCTTAATTGAATATCCATTTTGCCAGTGAAAATTATTCAATTAACAGGAGTATACAATTAACAGGGATTTGGTCAGTTTCCTGTGTTCTGGAGGTAAACTGGGCATTTATTCTATTATATCTTGTTTGACAGAGCTCATAGAGCTCTGTCAAACAAGATATAATAGAATAAATGCCTGTATTGGATGTAGTGAGGCCAAAAAGGTTGATAAATAAGGGGAATTTGGTGCGTGTCACAGTAATGTTTTCGACATATTACAAAAATTTATATACAATAAACAGGAGTTTACTCTGCAACCCATATGCAATTAACAGATCAAATCTGTACTGAAGGTATGATAAATGGTTTTGTGTTTGAAAATTATATTCAATTAACAGGGATATACAATTAAGAGTTATCCAATTAAGTGGGCTCCACTGTACCAATTTCCAATTATGTATTCAATATTTCTAGTTCTTATCAATTGAATATGTTGTTCTTTTGAATAAAAATAAATGGTTTTAATTAGTGAACAAAATGGACTTGCCTAACAGCGAAGGAAGAGAAGAGCCCACAACAAGGATTTGTCACATTATAAATCTGAAAACAAAACACGTGATTATCTTCCAGAACTGTTGTGAAACGGAGCAAAGATTCCTCATTTTCTCTGATCCCCCAAATTTTTGTAACAGCAAATTAACGAAGGTATGACTGACACATTGTTAAAGATCCTCAAATTCAAATCAAAACAAAAAACGGTTGATTCTTTTGGATCCCTAGTAGTTAAAATATTGGAAACAACTGATTTCTTGGTTGATACAGTAAAACCTGTCTTGAGAGACCACCTGTCTTGAGAGACCACATCTACCAGGCACCGATTGGTTTTACTCTATAATGGACCTGCTATGGGAGACCACCTGTCTTGAGAGACCACCTGTCTTGAGAGACCACTGTGACCTGGTACCAACTTGTATTTTTATGCCATAATGGACCTGTCTTGAGAGACCGCCCTTTGAAGACAGAAACCATGACAAAAACTTTTTACCTGTTCTGGAATTGAAAAATCCATTGTGGTTATACTGACATAATTAAAAGTATTAAAAGCTCTTAATTGGGTTTCAATTGCTAACTCATTAAAGATTGAGATGTTTTTATAAGACCCCTGTGAAAAGATTAGGATTATTGCTGAATAAACAATTTCATACATACCTGAAATGTGACAGATAGGAATAAAAATAAATTTGTGTCGAAAATCTTTTTGTAACAAATTGAAATGGACTGTTATAAAAATTATAAAAATAAATTAGTGTTGAAAATATTCAATGAAGATTTTCAACACTAATTTATTTTTATAACCGTCCATTTCAATTTGTTACAAAAATTTCATAAAAAAGAACAACTACAACGTAATTACAAGAATCCATTCTTCTCCATTTCTGAATTTTGTGGTTTGTTATTCACTGCCTTGAGAAAACCTGAAACCTGTTATGAGAGACCACCTGTCTTGAGAGACCACTTTTGTGTGGCCCAAAGGGCAGTCTCCCAAGACAGGTTCTAATGTATACAGTTTCCTCAACTCGTGTGTGTGTGTTTTATCTTACAATCAACATGTATTTTGTCTGTACTAACTCCACAACTGTCGTGTATCCGACCCCCTGATACAGATGTTTGTATCAGGGGGTCGGATACAAGCACGTTCCTTTCGCGTGAGTTCCATTTTTTTTCTTTTTGTTCATCCGTACGAATAAATAGTTTGTTATATATTTGTCTACATTCTTGACTTATCCCCAATATATCGTAAGATAAAATGATTATTACCAGAATGTGGATGTACAAAATATGTATCCGAGTCTTGCTCCTTTTTACTAAGGATAGATCATGACTTGTCTTCGACTCGTCGTGATCTGCCCTTATAAGCCGAAGCTCGACTCTAGTACATATTTTGTACATCTACATAATGGTAATAATCTCTATGTATTTTAGGCACTATATTGACAGTTTACAGGAACTATTTTGTGTCAGAAGCTATGTTGTTTTGTTTCCTTTTTAGGAATAGAACTTGACTGAATTATGGTTTGTGAAGGCAGTGCCTTGCATATAAACCAACTCGATATCCTGTCTGGACATAAAATAATTATGTTTTATGAACAAAATAAACATAAGAATTGAATCATGACTGTTCGAAATCAAAGAGGTGACAAAACACACACAAATTGACCAGCAACTGCTTCAGTTATTAACTGGTAGAGTTATTTTTGTTCATGTGTCTTTGCCTTGTTACAATTTATGGGAGAGTGCCAGGAGGCACTCTCCCATATATTCTAACAAGGCAAACAATCCCACCTGCGGCAACCGCGTTGTGTCCTTGGGCAAGACACTTCACCCCCATTGCCATTGTGGGGGCACGGTGATGCTCTGCACTAAGGCATACTGAACGTCGATGGTGCACCTGTCTTCAACCAATGCTAACCCTGCTTGTGTGGAGTTAGTATGTTGGGGAGCTGACAGTTGCTCGCCATAGCTCGGTGGTTCTCTCCGGGTACTCCGGCTTCCTCCACCCGTAAAAATGTCGTGGTCATGATCAGCCATTGTGCAGAAATATGTGACCTTAAACACCAATAAATAAATAAATAACAAGGCAAACCCATATAGATTTATTTATTGATGTTTAAGGTCACATATTTATGCACAATGGCTAATCATGACCGTGACAGATTTACGGGTGGAGGAAGCCGGAATACCTGGAGAGAACCACTGAGCAACGACGTGCAGCTACCAGCTCCACAACATCGTAACTCCGCACTGCAGCACAGGCAGGGTTAAATTGGTTAAAGACATGCGTACCATTGACGTGCAGTACGCCTTAGTACACAGCGTCACCGTGCCCCCACGTGGGCAATGGGGGTGAAGTGTCTTGTCCAAGGACACAACGCGGTTGCCGCAGGTGGGATTCGAACCGAGGACCTCCCGGCTTGCAGCCTGCACCTCTACCTACTGAGCCATCGTGCTCCCCAACCCATATAGATTAAGTAATTTCACTTTTAGGATAATAAGAAGCACATCCACAGAATATGACAGCTTGAGACTGGGATACCTGCTCTTCATATTAAACCTTGATAGTGGCTTCGGACACTCTACTAGTTAAATATACAGTAATGTATATCCTTGATTTCAGTATTTGGAAATACAGAAAAATGTGACAGGCTTCTGAATAACTATTTTGAAGTGTCAATTAAAGCAAAATAAAATTCTACGTTATCATGAGAGTGGGACATTGGCATCAATGCAGGAATTACTCAGCATGCAGAGGGTTAAGATGAATGATTTTATCGCAGTTATTGTATCTCATGTTATTCCTATTTCCACCCAGAATTAATCAGTGTAATGTTACAACTTCATTTATATTTGTATTACAGGAGAAAGATGGAAAGAAATATAATGGCTTATTGAATCCAGAAATGACAACTGTAATTATAACAAATATATTTTTATCCACAGGTTAATTACATGTGCACCAGTTTCTGTGATACGAAAGGTATCACACACGATCTAGCTGCAAGTCAGAGTAACCTCTTAACTTTGTATTCCATGGTAACAGACAGGTTTTAATGTTGAGAAATTTAACCAGAAAACTTACATGCCATCAGTTTTAATTGGATAGAGTCAGATAATACATACAACCAGGATGTTTAACCCTTTACCCAACGTAACGGCCAAAACCAGCCAGCGCTATTCTCAAAAATCGCCAATTAATTTTCATTATGTTTTTCATTTTTTGTCTCAAAAACATAGGTTATGACCCCTCATTGGAACGAGCTCGTTCCAATGAGGGGTCATAACCTATGTTTTTGAGACAAAAAATGAAAAAAATTAGTTATTCGAGAATTTTTTTTGCATGTGTCGTCTGCTTTTCATGTTAGGTAAAGGGTTAACACATTGGAACCTGGTTAATTGAACAGCCACTTTGCCAGTGACAAATATTCAATTAAAAGGAATATTCAATTAACAGGGATTTGGTCACTTTCCTGTATTCTACAGATAACTGAGCATTTATTCAATGATATCTTGTTTGATGGTGCTCATGGAGCTCTGCAAAGGACGATATAATAGCTTAAATGCCTGTGTTAGATGTACTTAGCTCATTGAGCTCTGTCAAACAAGATATAATATATCAAATGCCTATATTAGATGTACTTAGCTCATTGAGCTCTGTCAAACAAGATATAATATATCAAATGCCTATATTAGATGTACTTAGCTCATTGAGCTCTGTCAAACAAGATATATTAAATGCCTGTATTAGATGTGCTGAGCTCATGGAGCTCTGTCAAAGAAGCTATAATAGATTAAATGCCTGTATTAGATGTACTGAGCTCACTAAACTCTGTCAAACAAGCTATACTAGATTAATGCCTGTATTAGATGTACTGAGCTCACAGCGTTCCGTCAAACAGGCTATAATGGATTAAATGACTGTATTAGATGTACTGAGCTCACTAAACTCTGTCAAACAAGCTATACTAGATTAATACCTGTATTAGATGTACTGAGCTCACAAAGCTCTGTCAAACAGCCTATAATGGATTAAATGCCTGTATTAGATGTACTGAGTTCACTAAACTCTGTCAAACAAGCTATACTAGATTAATGCCTGTATTAGATGTACTGAGCTCACACAGCTCTGTTAAACAGGCTATAATGGATTAAATGTCTGTATTAGATGTACTGAACTCACTAAACTCCATCAAACAGGCTATAATAGATTAAATTCCTATATTTCATGTACTGAGCTCATGGAACTCTGTCAAACAAGATATAATAGAATAAATGCCAGTTTTGATGTACTGAGGCCAAACATATCTGTAAACAATGGAAATTTGGTTATTTTCAGGGTAATTTTTCTAAATTACATGATTTTTTATTCAATTAACAGAAGTTTGCTCAACAACCTACAAGCAATCAACAGGTTAAATTTGTATTGAAGATATGGTAAATGGTGTAATGCGCTATTTGATGGTGATTTTATGTGATAAAATTGGATAGATTGAAGACTTAAGACCATTTTTGAGCACTTCACTCACCCAGATCAGGGGTAACTGCATTGTGTCCCTGGACAAGACACTTAATCTTGATTGCCTACAAGGGAGCATGTATTCTTTTGCATTGTGTCCCTGGGCAAGACACTTAATCTTGATTGCCTACATGGGAGCACGTATTCTTTTAGATAACCGTTGCTTTTGACGATGTATCCAGTAACTGTGATCAAACAGAACAATACTCAATATAAAATAATGTTATCATATTGTGGAACAAATCATTTATTGAAGTTGTACAGCTGAATAACTTTTCAAAGTTCGAAACTTGAAATTTTTATAAATGGTCACTGGTCATAATGCACAACACATTGAAATGAACCATTGTAGCGGTTACAGTGTTTGTAGTGATGCAGCTACAACTGTTGTACAACTGTAGCTACATCGCTACAAACAATGCTACCGCTACAAGCCAGTTTCATTTCTACTCAGAACAATACTCAATATAAAATAATGTGATCATGTTGTGGAACAAATCATTTATTGAAGTCGAACAGCTGAATAAAGTTTGAAACTTGAAATTTTTATAAATAGTCACTCGTCATAATGCACAATATGTTGAAATGAACAGTTGTAGCGGTAACAGTGTTTGTAGTGATGTAGCTACAACTGTTGTACAGTTGTAGCTATATCACAACAAATACTGTTACAGCTACAAGTCAGTTACATTTCTACTTGGAACAATACTCAAGGGGGCGCGGTGGCTCAGTTGGTAGAGGTGCAGGCTGCAAGCCGAGAGGTCCTCGGTTCGAATCCCACCTGCGGCAACTGCGTTGTGTCCTTGGGCAAGACACTTCACCCCCAGTGCCCACGTGGCGGTACGGTGACGTTGTGTCCTAATGCATACTGCACGTCGATGGTGCACCTGTCTTCAACCAATGCTAACCCTGCTCGTGTGGAGATGGTATGTTGGGGAGCTGACAGCTGCTCGTCGTTGCTCGGTGATTCTCTACGGGTACTTCGGCTTCCTCCACCCGTAAAACTGTCACGGTCATGGTTAGCCATTGTTCAGAAATATGTGACCTTAAACACCAATAAATAAATAAATAAATAAATAAATAAATAAATAAATAAGAATACTCAATATAAAATAATATGATCAATTACAATATGTAAACATTCATGGTTATTGCCGAAGTATATTTGAAAATATTTGAATTTCCGATTTCGATATCAAATCGAATCAAATATTGACTTTCAAATCAAATTTCAAATTTTTGTAGGAGTCTACGTTAAACCTATGCTGTCCACTTTAGAGGACCCCTTCCACACCAGCCTTTGGTTACTAGGGCCTCTTTTATCAGTGAAACATAACTTGGTTACCACAGTAAACAACTACTGCTGCCCTTACCATGGTACCTATGAAGGCCTAAGAAGTACTCTGAAAAACTAAATAAACTAAAAAATAAAACGATAGGCCCCAAGCGGCCTTAACCCATTACCCAACGCAGATGATATCAAAATTTAATTTTTTAAAATTTTTAAAAAAATTTCAACAAAACCATATCATGTGACCCCCTCATTGGAACGAGCCCAATGAGCTCATTCCAATGAGGGGTCACATGATATGGTTTTGTTGAAATATTTTAAAAATTTAATTTTTTCAACTGCTCAATTTGCATATTACACGGGTGGATGTGGGCAATTTGTTAGGTAAAGGGTTAATAGCTCACATGATACAATTATGTCAAGAGGGAGTTAAGGTCATATTCAGCATCAACATGTTAATATAGTTAATCTAATTCATTTAGGGCAGTGGGGGTGTGGGGGGGGGGGGGGGAGAAAAATCTGTGGGTTGATTTTTTTGTATAAAATCACTCAAAACTCTTTAAAACACATTTTGAAGCAAAAGGATGGGAGTTCATCTTTTTCATACAATCACTCATACTCTTCCAAATCTTCTCAAGCAAAAAAATAATTTTGCCTAATGGACCTGTTGATCCCCACCACCCCAGGACCTCAAGTGGCCTGGTGATCCCTATTTGAGCAAACGTTAATCTTATGTGCTCACGTTTACATCTAATTAAAAGTATACTACAATCAGCTTTGTCACATGTGGGTACAATTCATTTTATGCAAATAGAAAATTCTCCATTAGGTACTGTGTTAGATTTCAAACTCCACCCAAATCAGTCATGCATAGCACTTTGAACAAGCTTTAATCTAGACGCCATATTTGTGCTATATACCAAATATCAAAAGATTCTGTCTGGTGGGTCTGAAGAATAAGATCTTAGAAGAACATTCCTCATACTGCAAGGTAAAATTGGGAGCCAAAATATGCACCAGGGATTTGACGTGAACACACTTGAATCTCACCACACTGAGGATGTTAATATTATGAACAAAAGAAATAGACTCATGGGTATGAAGAAGATTTTTTTAAAAAACAGTCTTAAAATTGCAGCAAGTTAAAATTTAGTATGCCACAGGGAGTCCAAATATGACCCAAAGAACATGATTTGAACAAACTGGAATCTGAACATCCCAAGGTTGCTGCAGATCAAATATCAAAAGATTCTGACTGGTGGATCTGAAGAAGATTTTAAACGAATTTTGCCATATTGCACCAAGTTATAATTTAGGTTGCCATGGGGAATGCAAATATGAACCCAGGGACTTGATATGAAAAAACTGGAATTTGACCCCATGGAGGATAGAGCAACCCAAATATCGAAAGATTCTAACTGATGGATCAGAAGAAGAGGACTTTTAAAACTATTCCTCATATAAAATTCAGGCTCCCATATATTTATTTTGGTATTTAAGGTCACATACTTATGCACAATGGCTAATTGTGACCGTGACAGTTTTACGGGTGGAGGAAGCAGGAGTACCCAGAGAGAACTACCGAGCATCAACGAGCAACTGTCAGCTCCTCAACATTCTAACTCTGTTCAAGCTCCAGTCAAGCAGGGTTACAGCAGCTGAAGACATGTGCACCATAGACGTGCAGTACACCTTAGTACATGCGTCATCATGCCCCCATGTAGGCAACTGGGATAAAGTGCCTTGCCCAAGGACACAATGCAGGTTGTCCCAGACGGAGATCGAACTCGGGACCTCTAGTATAGAAGTCCCAACAGTCTACCACTCAGCCACCGTGCTCCCTCAGGCTCCTATAGGAAGCCCAAATATGCCCCAGGCACTTGATCTGAAGAACCCTGAATCTGATCCTTCTACGGATGATGCATATCAAATATCAAAAGATTCTGACTGGTAGATCTGAAAAAGATTTTTAAAGAATATTCTTTATATTACTCCAAGTTAGTTCCCATAGGGAAAAACTTTTAAAATTTTAGCGTGTAACGATGTCATACTCGCTTAGAAGATACTGCAAGCAAGGATGTGGCTAGAGGGTTTCAGAGGGTTTCAGCTAGGTGGTTGCACTGCAGCACTGGGTGATATCTTTTAACCCTTTACCCAATGAATCGCCCGCATCCGCCAGTGTGACATGCAAATACAGCTGCGGAAAAAATATTATTTTTCGAAAAACTTCAACAAAACCATATCATGTGAACGAGCTCGTTCCAAAGAGGGGGTCACATGATATGGTTTTGTTGAAATTTTTTTTTTAAATTTAAAAAAAATGATATTTAAAATAATGAATTTTGAAATCGTCTGCGTTGGGTAAAGGGTTATGAACCCTTCTGAAAATTTTCACTAGTCCTGAAACGGAAAAAGCATCATTTATAATGTGTCTGGGTCAGAAAATTTACCAGATTGATGTCAGAGTCGAAATTTTGAGGCCATGTCAATTTTAGAGTAGGAAATTTGAAACTCAAGTTTTCAGTTGGAAAAAAAAGATCAAAATTTCTCATCATTAGTTGGAATTTTAATATTTTTCATGAACAATGTAAATTTATTGAATTTCCAACTATTTAATTTTTGACCTCGGAATTTGCAACTATTGAAAAAAAATACTCCTAGCTGCGGGGATGAGACCCCCCCCCCCCCCCCCTCACCCCCCTCCCCTGTTGCCACATCCCTGACTGCAAGCCAATAAGAATGTTCAATAAGGGGGTTCAATTTCAACGAGGGATTGCCCGAGAACCCAAACTTTGTTTTGGCCTTACTTGTGAATAATAAGTATGTAACAGTGCAAAAACACAACCAATCATAATTCACTCATAACAAACACTAGTTCCACTTTTAATATGGCAAAAGGATAATAGTAAAACAATAAATTCACAATTACAAACTACATCTTCTGTAACATTTTGATATATTTAACTGCTTTAGTGCCATGATCCATCGACTGGTCTGAAATATCCCTCGATTTATTTCTTTATTAGTGTTTACAGTCACTTTCGGCACCTATGGCTATATCATGAATGCAACACAAATATGAAGACAAGTTTAGCCAATCATTTATTCCGATGCTGCCCACCTCAGAGAACTTACACTGCATGCATTATTATTTAACCCTATGCTGCCCACCTCAGAGGACTTACACTGCATGCATTATTATTTAACCCTATACTGCCCACCTCAGAGGACTTACACTGCATGCATTATTATTTAACCCTATGCTGCCCACCTCAGAGGACTTACACTGCATGCATTATTATTTAACCCTATGCTGCCCACCTCAGAGGACTTACACTGCATGCATTATTATTTAACCCTATACTGCCCACCTCAGAGGACTTACACTGCATGCATTATTATTTAACCCTATGCTGCCCACCTCAGAGGACTTACACTGCATGCATTATTATTTAATCCTATGCTGCCCACCTCAGAGGACTTACACTGCATGCATTATTATTTAACCCTATGCTGCCCACCTCAGAGGACTTACACTGCATGCATTATTATTTAATCCTATGCTGCCCACCTCAAAGGACTTACACTGCATGCATTATTATTTAATCCTATGCTGCCCACCTCAGAGGACTTACACTGCATGCATTATTATTTAATCCTATGCTGCCCACCTCAGAGGACTTACACTGCATGCATTATTATTTAACCCTATGCTGCCCACCTCAGAGGACTTACACTGCATGCATTATTATTTAATCCTATGCTGCCCACCTCAGAGGACTTACACTGCATGCATTATTATTTAACCCTATGCTGCCCACCTCAGAGGACTTACACTGCATGCATTATTATTTAATCCTATGCTGCCCACCCCAAAGGACTTACACTGCATGCATTATTATTTAATCCTATGCTGCCCACCTCAGAGGACTTACACTCATGCATTATTATTTAACCCTATGCTGCCCACCTCAGAGGACTTACACTGCATGCATTATTATTTAATCCTATGCTGCCCACCTCAGAGGACTTACACTGCATGCATTATTATTTAACCCTATGCTGCCCACCTCAGAGGACTTACACTGCATGCATTATTATTTAATCCTATGCTGCCCACCTCAAAGGACTTACACTGCATGCATTATTTAACCCTATGCTGCCCACCTCAGAGGACTTACACTGCATGCATTATTATTTAATCCTATGCTGCCCACCTCAAAGGACTTACACTGCATGCATTATTATTTAATCCTATGCTGCCCACCTCAGAGGACTTACACTGCATGCATTATTATTTAACCCTATGCTGCCCACCTCAGAGGACTTACACTGCATGCATTATTATTTAATCCTATGCTGCCCACCTCAAAGGACTTACACTGCATGCATTATTATTTAATCCTATTCTGCCCACCTCAGAGGACTTACACTGCATGCATTATTATTTAACCCTATGCTGCCCACCTCAGAGGACTTACACTGCATGCATTATTATTTAATCCTATGCTGCCCACCTCAAAGGACTTACACTGCATGCATTATTATTTAATCCTATGCTGCCCACCTCAAAGGACTTACACTGCATGCATTATTATTTAATCCTATGCTGCCCACCTCAGAGGACTTACACTGCATGCATTATTATTTAATCCTATGCTGCCCACCTCAGAGGACTTACACTGCATGCATTATTATTTAACCCTATGCTGCCCACCTCAGAGGACTTACACTGCATGCATTATTATTTAATCCTATGCTGCCCACCTCAGAGGACTTACACTGCATGCATTATTATTTAACCCTATGCTGCCCACCTCAGAGGACTTACACTGCATGCATTATTATTTAACCCTATGCTGCCCACCTCAGAGGACTTACACTGCATGCATTATTATTTAATCCTACGCTGCCCACCTCAGAGGACTTACACTCCATTATTATTTAACCCTTTATCTAACACAAAATTATTGAATAACAAGTTGCTTTCTTTTTGCATCAAAAACATAACTTATGGCCCCATTGTTGAATGACCTTGCAATATTTATAATACAGTGAAATCAAGTAGCCATTATTCCCATAATGCAACTAGAAATTTAATCAATTCAGTCTTGTTTGACAGAGCTCCATGAGCTCTGTCAAACAAGACTGAATTGATTAAATTTCTAGTTGCATCATAGGAAAAGTTAGCAGTCTGACATTATCAAATATTTCTGCCCAATGGCTAATAATCGTGACTGCAGCCAGGGGGGCACAGGGGGCACGTGCCCCTCCACTTTTTTCCACAGATATGTTTCACAGTTACACAATTAGTTAAAATGGGTGCATGAAGAAGTGTCATTATCTATTGACTAAAGTGAATTTTTTGATTTGATTGGTTGATAGAATTGTGGTATGAGACCATATTCATTGAAACCCACGATACGTCCGCCCAGCCACTGACAAATTTCCCATACCCAGTGTAAGCCTCGTTCCGAAATCTACAAATTGTCCATACCCCGTAGAAGACGTGTCATTCCAGTTTTACAGTGTACATGTATTATATTTTAATTTTTTATCTCCAAAATATAGCTCATGACCCCTTATTGAAATGAGCTTGTCGAGCGAGTACCATCCAATGTGGGGTTCATAAACTATGTTTTTGAGACAAAAAAGAAAAAAAGAAATTCAATAATTTGTTTATACTAGTCATAGCAGCATATTTTCACAAAAACTCTTTTGCACAAAAATTCCACAGAACCCTGTATGGCTCAACAATGGAAGATAAAAGATCTCATGCTGTGTGTGTTCACACATGAAATAGACTGTACTTCTAAAATGGAAAGTCAATAGATAAATTTGTTACCCCGTGTCTGATCACGTGGTACAGGTTTTTACCTACCCGAAGCCAGCCGTATCCCATGAGGCCTTTGGCGATCAGACACGGGGTAACCAATAATATACTGGCATTCCTGTAACATTATTTGCAAATCCAAACAATAGCCAAAGAATCCCACTTTCGATCGCTTCAGTCCGTTTCTTCTACTTCAACTATCTTCCAACCCAAAGGCTGGCCTTCAGGTTGGAAGATGGCTGAAGTAGAAGATATGTACAGGACAGTGACCACACAGCAACATAGTCATCTAAACGTGAGACTATAGAGAATCATAGTACATTTACTGATATATGTTTGTAACTTTTCTCACATTGGGTTGAACTATGATAGCAGTGTAAATTTGTGTCCCTCCACTTTTATCGAGCTTCTGCCGCCCCTGATTATTAAAATTAAAAGGGCCCCGTAAATTTGTGCAATTCTTTTTCCATGTTGATTCGGTGATAAAATTGATAGCATTTGTACTGCCCACCGGTGCTCATGTAAACAAAAATAGATTCGCACGTGTGTACGTCTGCTGCTCAGTAAAATAGATAAAAAAAAATCGAGAAAAATTAATAGCAACTCTTAGCAAAATATACCAAAAGTAGCTTGGTGTGCCAAATGTTCACCACTCGTGGGGAAGTGGTGTTAACTGCTCGCCAAAGGCTCATGGTTAAAACCACTTCACCAGTCATGGTGAACATTTGGTACACCAAGCTATTATGGGTATACTCTATATATATCTTGTTTGACAGAGCTCATGGATAGAGCTCTGTCAAACAAGATAAAACAGAGTAAATGCCTATAATGGATGTACTGAGACCAAAATAAGTCTATAAGCGTAAGGAATTCAGTGGTTGTGAAAGTAATTCTTTGGTATATTACAAGATTTTTATTCCATTAACAGGAGTTTACTCTATAACCTATATGCCAATAACAGGAGAAATGTGCACTGAAGGTATGGTTTGGTGTTTAGAAATAATATTCAATTAACAGGATTATTCAATTAAGAGTCATACAATTTAGTGGGCTCTACTGTATAGGTAATGGCACTAACTCAGTTAACCAAATGCTTACAGGCACCAAAATGTATGTAAATATCTTACTAATCTACAATTATAATTTATACATTCATTACATCACATGATAAATTCCTGTATTCTAATTGGTTGATTTTACTGAGACTATAAAATGATTTGATTGGTTCAAAATACAAATGTATTTCTTAACTTTTTTCATTATGTGATTATATTGTTGCATAAAAGCATAAAAGTTTAACTCCAATGCCTTGTACCTTCCAACTTTAAAGAGACGATTGGCAGCAGTGGTGTAGTCATGGGGACCCCCCCCCCCCCCCCCCCACACCCATCTCCACATTCCCCTAAAATTCCTAAATTCTATGATCAGTGTGGGACATCAACTACTGCAATTACAAATGACAATCATGACAAAACACGTTTATTGAAACTGACAGCCTTTCAAGTTTCAAACATACCAGAAAATAAGTGGTCAGACAAGGACAATGTCAGGTACAAAAAGGCCAATGTCTGACTGAGGTTTAAAATCATCAGACAAAATGTCTGATGCCAAAATTATCAATGAAGTTCTGTGATCAGAACATCATGCATGCTGGAAATCATGTACATAACTAGTAAGCCTAACATTAATGTTTATTGTGATTTCTGGTCCTGGCAAGTTGGGAAGTGTGAAGAAAGTGACTGTACAGCTCATCAGTATTAACAGCATGTGAAGGAATATGATTTGATAAAGCCATACATATATCTAAATTATGTCTGAAGGATAATTCAGTTCTAATTCAGAATGAAACCGATCATACCTTGTTTGGCAGGGCTCAATGAGGTATGGTTGGATGAATTCTGAACAGTTTTAAGATGAAGGTACATGTACACCCTGAACACATTATTTCGAATACTCAAACTCCATTTTGTAATATGTCAGATATCATTCTTAAATGACAGACATGATTCATTTGGTGTCTATTTTTTGTCTGGAAGCGAAATGAAAATTATTTTCAGGCCTGGTTTCAATGGTCTCCATATTTATTTATTTATTTATTGGTGTTTAAGGTCACATATTTATGCACAACAGCTAATCATGACCATGACAGTTTTACGGGTGGAGGAAGCCGGAGTACCCGGAGAGAACCACTGAGCAATGGCGAGCAACTGTCAGCTCCCCAACATACTAACTCCACACAAGCAGGATTATCATTGGTTGAAGACAAGTGCACCATCGACGTGCAGTACACCTTAGTACACAATGCCATCGTGCCCCCACGCAGGCAATGAAGATGAAGTGTCTTGCCCAAGGACACAACGCGGTTGCCGCAGGTGGGATTCGAACCGAGGACCTCTCGGCTTGCAGCCTGCACCTCTACCTACTGAGCCACCACGCTCCCAACGGTCTCCATATAGCACCATTTGTGGAATATTTAAAAAAAAATTTGATAAATATGTCCCTGTCCCTGCCGATGGGAGAACACCACATCCAAACCATCCCCAGCTCAAGACTCTGATCAATGAGCTATTCTTACAGCACAAAAATCTAGCCCTTAACCCTTTACATAACGCAGACAATTTCAAAATTTATTATTTTAAATATATTTTTTTTTAAATTTTTTCAAAAAATTTCAACAAAACCATATCATGTGACCCCTCTTTGGAACGAGCTCAACAAGCTCGTTCCAAAGAGGGGTCACATGATATGGTTTTGTTGACATTTTTCGAAAAATATATTTTTTTTCAGCTGCTGAATTTCCATATTACGCAGGCGGATGCGGGCGATTCGTTGGGTAAAGGGTTAACCCTTTACCTAACACAAAAGGCAGACGACACTTGCAAACAAAATTCTTGAATAACTATTTCTTTTTCCGTTTTGGGGGGGGTCAAAGACATAGCTTATAACATCTCATTGGAACGAGCTCAACAAGCTCGTTCCAATGAGGTGTCATAAGCTATGTTTTTGAGGCAGAAGGTGAAACAAGAGGCGCTTAATTGCTCACCTGACAAAGTGGTTCAAAGAAGTAATTGGGTCACATTCAGTTAGTCATAGTTTATCTACACCTGTAGACACCACTGGTTCCTGGAAGTCTGCTACCATATTCGCACCAGAACTGATAATTTAATAATATTTCAATAAAACAACTCGTGGCCAAATGTGCTTTACATATCCAAGAACAAAGCTAGGGGATCAAAATTCTTCAAAACACGATGACAGAGCTGCATGGGGGTAAATTCCAAAGCCTTTGCTTTTGTTTATGTATGAATATACTTTCGATTTCCGGTCGACGTCATCGGACGGAAAAAGCATGTAAAAACAACGCCGTGTAAAATCAAATAATGAAAAAGATCGCCTTCATACAGTATACTGTTATTAGATAGAGATTGCACAGCTGACATATTCAATACAAGGTATCATGATACCTGTTGAAATTTCTGAGAATTACGATTTTGTTTTTTGATGGAAATTCGTGGTATCGAGTGATTTGCGCATGTCTGTCGAGTATGGAAACCATCTTCAATAAAAAATGCAGACAGTGTTGTCCTTTTCCCAAATGCAGCCCTATCGCTGTATTCGAAAGTGTTTTGAATGCCCAGCTTTGTTCTTGGATATATGAAGCACATTTAGCCACAAGTTGTTCTGATGAAATATTATTTTATTATCAGTTCTGGAGCAAATACGGTAGCAGACTTCCAGGAACCAGTGGTGCCTACAGTCGACTCTATGGGTTGATGACATATGTGTTTCGTGTTCTATACATCCCAACCTTCATTTTGATGTATAATGTTTGTATATTTAATTTGAATTTAAGAAATATGAGAGGTGTGAATTTTCAAAATAAACAAAATTTCACTACTTATATAGGCCCTTAAATTCTTCAACATGTTTTATAAATACCATTCAAGATGAATGCTCATGTTGTTTTATTTTAGTACATAAAAGTGAATGTTTGTCTCTCTGTTTGTTTGTAGGCTATAGACTCTGCTGTATACAAGTCTGACAATAAGCAGACTGTCATCTGCGAAATGAGGTCCCCAGAGGGTGAATTTGGTGATGCTACCCTGCACAAGCAGAGTAGCATCACAAAACTTACCCTCTGTGAACCTCAGTCTGAATCAAGGTCTCAAAACAGCAAGATGCAGCTAGAGGATAAATTGGTCCATGGTATGGGTAGAGTTAGCAAATTCACCCTCTGGGGACAGGTTGCATATATGCAGGCTTGGCTGTATGTCAACCGATCAACATAAAATTTGACACCTAAGTGTACTTTGACTAGAAAAGGAAGTGGGATGGAGCATAACTGCATCTCATATTGCATTGACCCTTCAACCCAATGCATTGTTTCTTTATTTACTAGGGGTAAACGACACTTTCAACAGCCTGGTGCATACAGTTAAAACTAGAACTCCTGTCACGAACTGTGTGCTTATCTAGGCTTAATTGCGCGTAGGAATAGCGCGCAAATGCCATATCGAATGGCACCTAAAGCATGGCAGGTTCTCCTTGTTACCCATAGCAAACAGAAGCAAAGTTTCAGCCAATGAACCTCCGGGTAACCCGGAGGTCCATTGGCTGAAACTTTGCTTGTGCAATGGCCGTATGTGCAGAATTTGATAGCCTTACCATCGTCATAATGCGTAGATTAACGCACAAATCGATGTGCTATTTGTGCGCATTTCAGGACAGGACTTTTGGTTTTAACCTATCGTGTCACTACCCGGTGCATTACCGTGTCCTATTATTGCAAAGGAACAGACATTTTCTACACTGTCTAAGGAAGCACTTCTCCACTTCTCAAGGTTCTAATGGGGACATCAATTGTTTGATATAAACTCATGTACTGATTATCAAATAATCTTGAGAGGCTCTCCCAAGTCAATTTCCAAATGAGGTTTTTAATGAGGATGAACTAACAACATTTTTGAGGTAAACAGTGGGTGAATGAAAGTATTATAGACCTATTTTTAAGACTTGATGGGCATGCCTCTCTTGAATATTGTATGAGAAATGTTTACCTTATAAATCAGACGATCAGGTGAGTACGATACGCTAACCTACCGTAGTTCAAGCTGTATATAATTAATAAGAGTAGGACTGTCACTGTTTGAGGGATTAGAAAGATGGAAACAAAAATGGAAGTGTCACCTTGTACGTGTGTGCATACTGCAATGACTGTCACCAAAAAAGCTGTGAAAAATGATGTGTTTTTCAGCCCCCCAATTCCCCAATCCCAGCACACAAGCTGCATAAGGCTTGAGATTATGTTGAAAAATGACAAAAGAACTTCTCTCTGAAAAGACAGTCTAGGTTAGTTAAAATTTTATTTTGTATTGAAATTTGGTGATACAGTAGAATCCTCTTAATTGAATATCCATTTTGCCAGTGAAAATTATTCAATTAACAGGAGTATACAATTAACAGGGATTTGGTCAGTTTCCTGTGTTCTGGAGGTAAACTGAGCATTTATTCTATTATATCTTGTTTCACAGAGCTCATAGAGCTCTGTCAAACAAGATAAATATAACAAATGCCTGTATTGGATGTAGTGAGGCCAAAAAGGTTGATAAATAAGGGGAATTTGTTGCGTGTCACAGTAATTTTTTCGACATATTACAAAAATTTATATACAATTAACAGGAGTTTACTCTACAACCCATATGCAATTAACAGATCAAATTTGTACTGAAGATATGGTAAATGGTTTTGTGTTTGAAAATTATATTCAATTAACAGGGATATACAATTAAGAGATATCCAATTAAGTGGGATCCACTGTATATTCCTCGCAATCATCAATTGTGAGAGGAAATGGATTGAAATGGCAGTCAACAAGGACATCATTGAGATTGGGGGTGGGGGGAGGGGGGGGAGGGGAGGAGGGGGGAGGCAATTTTGGCTTTCTGAGTGTATGTTTTCACACACTCACAAACAGATGTAATCAATAATGAAAGCAGAACATTTGATTGAAATAAAATTTGTTTTTCACCAAATATCAAGATTCTGTCTGGTGCATGTGAAGATCTTTGAGAGAAATATTCCTCATATTTCAGAAAGTTAAAATTTTGACTCCACGGAAAGCCAATATATGAACCAATGGTCTTGATTTGAACATACTGGATTCTGTCATCATGATTATGGCGTATGTGTGTGTGATTACAAATTTTGCTTTTGATACTGTCATGTATAGCATGAACACTGTACTCTGTTATAGGTAAGACGTCAAATTTTCCTTATCATTTAAATCCTTCCATGCTGCTGGCAGATATTCCCACCCAGGACAGGAAATATCCTGTCCCTAAAATAAGTCTAGCTGGGCACATTTAACCATACTTTCCCTTTGTAAATTAAATTGATGTTTTGACCAATGATTTCAAAATATTAAATTTAAATGAATTTTTCATCAAATCTGGTCATGGCTGCTGTGAAGCAGCCATGACCAGATTTGATAAAAAATACTTTGAAAATATTCTGATGCTTAATAGTTAAACCTGGGCCCAATTTAGAGGTAGGGCTGTAACGATTCATCACAATTTCAATGCATCGCGATACATTTGTTCACGATACGCATATCGTATCGTTTCATGTGTATCGCGATACAAAACGATACACTTCCAGGTCGGCATGATGTTGTAAGAAGTTGCATTTTCGGCGCCAACAAGTCTATTTTATGCTTTTCCAACTTATAATTCCACTTGTTCAATTGTATTTCAGTAAAATATCAACTCTGTGTAAATTATAAGCATAGTTTGAGGCAACAGACCTCTCACCTCTGAGTTGAACCCAGACTCCCAGAGGTCCATTGGCTGAAACACATTCGTCCTTCTCAAGCACTAAAAAAGAAATTAGATGTTACTGGTCAAATGAAAGTTGGACTCTGTGCAGTTTGTGGGCCTTTTATTACAGATAATTCACTCTCAGTGTACTGCATGTAACGTATCGTGAAAAAATTGTATCATGGAAAAAAATCACGATACATATTGTATCGTGAGTGAGGCGTATCATTGCAGCCCTATTTAGAGGACCTCTAATATTTTGCAACACTACTTCTATTTTAGCAGTACAACACAAGAAGAACTTTTCCTTTTCCAAGGGTATATTTTAAAGAGAATTTTCTGATGAAAGGGATTAGGGTTAATAATAAATATATATTGGCGAACAATTTTTCGGAACATAAAACATACAAAAATGCTTATTATGACCATTTTCATTGTCGGACATAACACAAGATGTTTACCACAGAAAACATTAAGCACTACAGTAAAACCTGTCTTGAGAGACCACTGTCTTGAGAGACCACCTGTCTTGAGAGACCACATCTGCCAGGCACCGATTGATTTTACTCTATAATGGACCTGCTATGGGAGACCACCTGTCTTGAGAGATCACCTGTCTTGAGAGACCACTGTGACCTGGTACCAACTTGTATTTTTATGCCATTATTGACCTGTTTTGAGAGACCGCACCTTTGAAGACTGAAATCATGACAAGAACTTTTTACCTGTTCTGGAATTGGAAAATCCATTGTGGTTATACTAACATAATTAAAAGTATTAAAAGCTCGTAATTGGGTTTCAATTGCTAACTCATTAAAGATTGAGACGTTTTTATAAGACTCCTGTGAAACGATTAGGATTATTGCTGAATAAACAATTTTATACATATCTGAAATGTGACAGATAAGAATAAAAATAAATTTCTGTTGAAAATCTTTTTGTTACAAATTGAAATGGACTGTTATAAAAATAAATTAGTGTTGAAAATCTTCAATGAAAATTTCAACACTAATTTATTTTTATAATTTTTATAACAGTCCATTTCAATTTGTTACAAAAACTTCATAAAAAAGAACAACTACAAAGTAATTACAAAAATCCATTCTTCTCTATTTCTGAATTTTGTGGTTGGTTATTCACTGACTTGAAAAAACCTGAAACCTGTTATGAGAGACCACCTATCTTGAGAGACCACTATTGTGTGGCCCAAAGGGCGGTCTCTCAAGACAGGTTCTACTGTATTCCATTTCCCAGGGGATATTTTGAAGAGAATTTTTCGATGAACGGGATGAGGGTTAATAATGAATATATATTGGCAAACAATTTTTCGGTACATAAAACATACAAAAATGCTTATTAGGCCTCACAAAGTAGATCTTCTGTTTCTCAGGCCATTATTTGTGAAATTGCATGCGTGCGAGCGGTTTTTTATTTTATTTTTTATTTCAGTAATTACTTCTTTGCCATCAAAAGTTCATGTTCTTGGTTCAAGTTTTAGGCCTCATAATCAACAGAATAGTATGGGTGGTGGTGTATTTCATCCCTTGAGTACAAGAAGGCTTTGTAATGCTAAAGCATTGCAAAGCCTTCTTGCACTCAAGGGACAAATTCATCAATTTTTTCAACTTGGATAAAATATCAGACATAAACCATTTCATTTTTATTTTTTTTAAGTTTAAATTGGTTATAAAAAGAGAGCATGCGGCAGCCAAAAGGACCATGCGGGAGGGCCTGAGAAACAGATTTTTTATTTTTTTAGGCCTTACGACCATTTTTATTGTCGGACATAACACAAGGTTTACCACAGTAAACATTACCGGTAAGCACTATTCCATTTCCCAGATTTATATTTTGAAGAGAATTTTCCGATGAAAGGGATAAGGGTTAATAATAAATATACATTGGGAACAATTGTTTGGTACATAAAACATACAAAAATGCTTATTACGACCATTTTATCGTCGGACAAAATTCACATGAATATAAAGCAGCACAACAAACAGGGTAATAAACATGCCAGAAAATAAGCAGTCATCTGCAAAATGAGGTCACCAAAGGGTAAATTTAGTGATGCTACCCTGCACAGCAGGGTAGCATCACTACATTTACCCTCTGTGGACCTCAATCTGAATCAGGGTCTTAAAACCAAACAGAAAGAGGTACCCAGAGGATAAAGTGACCCACTGTATGGGATAGCATCATCAAATTCACCCTCTGGAGACCTCATTCTGCAAATGTCAGTCTGCTTATTTTCAGGCCTGGTAATAAAATATATGCAAACCTTTTACCTAACACAACGGCAAGGTCCAGTTAGCACTACTCACGAAAATCATCACCCAAATTTTATTAGTTATTAAAGTTTTGCCAAAGAAAAATAGAGCTTAGCACCCATCACTGAAACAGGCTCAGTGAGCTTGTTCCAAAGATATGTTTATGAGGCCAAAAAAAATGAAAAATTTTACTTATTAAAGAAAATTGTTTTGCAAGTGACTTTTCAAATCGTGTTAAGTAAATGGGTCAATCTAGAATGTTTGGCCACAATATAGCCATAGCTGCTGATGTGGCATTAAGCACACATAAATAAATAAATAAATCTAGAATGCTGATGCTTGAGATTTTCCAATAAATAAAAGTATATATAAACAGACTAGACTCCCAACATAAATAAATAGAATAATAAGACAAACAAAACGAACCTAACTCCTTCAACCCTGATACAGTTAGTCAAACCCAATACTTGTTTAATATACAACCTTGTTAACTGCATTTAATTGCCAAACACAAAACCATTTATTATACTTTGAGTGCAGGCCTGGAAATAAGCAATCTGTCATTCGCAGCATGAGGTCCCTAGAGGGTGAATTTACTGATGCTATCCCATATAGGGGGCTAGAATCCCCCAATTTATCCTCTGGGTAGCTCTTTCTGTTTAGGCCTGTCACCTTGATTCAGATTGAGGTTCACAGAGGGTAGCAAGCATAATCAAATTCACCCTCCTGAGACGTCATTTTGCAGATGGCAGTCTGCTTATTTCCAGGCTTGTTTGAGTGCACATTTGATTCAGTATTTTTTGCATATTCAACCACTCTGCAAGCTGATACCAGATCATACATTTTTCCCATACTTGAACAAGAAATTTAAACAAGAGGCCCCACGGGGGCCTAAAGCGCTCATCTTGAACAGAACACAAGAGTCCAAGAATGAGTCTATATTAAGCAAGCCATTTCCATAGGCTACACTGTCAATCCTTGAGTCCCTCAGGAGTGACAAAAATAATCTGGGCATCATGCCTTTTCTTCAGTTGATCATAAAGTAAAATGTTGAGCTCCCCAATGAAGCCCCTTGATACAACCTATGTGGATTAATCTTAGTTACACACCTCTAGAGGGTACTGAATACAAAATTTTCAATTCTTCAGCAAAATGGCCAATTCTGGCTCCCATAGAGAGCCCAAATATTAACCCAGGCTCTCGATTTGAACACAGTTGAATCTGACTTCCCTAGAGATGTTGTGTACCAAATATGAAAGGATTCTGACTGTTGGATCTGAAGAAGAGAAATTGTAAAGAAATTTCTTCAAATTGCACTAAGTTCAAATTTGGGCTACCATAGCGAGCCCAAATATTAACCTATGGATCCGATTTGAACAAACTTGAATCTGACCCCCCCTAGAGATGTTGTATACCAAATGTGAAAGCATTCTGACAAGTGGATCTGAAGAAGATTTTTGAAGAAATTCCCTCATATTGTACTAAGTTAAATTTCATGTTCCCATATGGAGCCCAAATATTAACCTAGGCACTCGAATTGAACAACCTGGAATCTGATCCCCCTAGAGATGTTGTATACCAAATATGAAAGCATTCCAACTGGTGGATCTAAAGAAGAGGATTTTTAAAGAAATTTTCTCATATTGCACTAAGTAAAAATTTGGGCTACCATAGCGGGACCAAATATACACCTAGGGATCTCATTTGAACAAACTTGAATCTTACCCCCTTAGAGATGTTGCATACCAAATATCAAAGCATTGGGACTGGTGGATCTGAAGAAGAAGATTTTTTTTAAATTACCCTCCATATTGAACAAAGATAAAACTGTCCCTCATAACAATGATGTATACCAAACATTAAAAGATTCTGACTGGTGGTTCTGAAGAAGAAGATTTTTAAAGAATATTCCCCATATTCCCCTATGTTAAAACTCCGGGCTCCTGTAGAGAGCAAAAATATCACAGAACACCCTAACATAACCGATGGAAGTTTTTTTTTACCATTAAATTCTACTGGTCCTACGGATACTTCATACCAAATAACAGCTCTCTGTTCCGTGTGGTTTGGAAAATATGGGCGTTTGAAAATATTTCTATTTTTAGCTCCCAGGGTTCCCATGGGGATGCGGGAATTTTTTTTTGTACGAGTCAAGTACTTATGATCCAATAATATAACATACCAAATTTGGTTCAAATCGGACCATTGCTTCAGAAAATAGAAATTTGGGGCAGAGCCAAAAATCTTATCCTTCCCATTACAAAGCCAAATATCGCTTCTTGTTCTTCATTTGAACAAACTTGATTCTGCACCTCATATGGAAGCTCCATAACAAATTTCAAGTCACTGAGCTAAAAAGATTAACCCTTAAGTACTCATATTGACTTTTTGACCAAGGATATCGTAACTTAAATTTAGATGAATTTTTTATCAAATCTAGTTATGGCTGCTTTTCAGCAGCCATGATTAGATTTGATAAAAAATATTTTTAAAATACTCAGCAGTTTAAGAGTTAACCAATTCAATCTTGTTTGAAACAAACAAGATTGAATTTTTTTTTATTGGGGTTTAATGACACTTTCGCGGAGTTACGATGATGGGGAGCTGGCAGCTGCTCATCATTGCTCGGTGGTTCTCTCCGGGTACTCCGGCTTCCTCCACCTGTAAAACTGTCACTGTCATGATTAGCCATTGTGCATAAATATGTGACCTTAAGCATCAACAAATAGATAAATAAATGACACTTTCGACAGCCAGGGTCACCTCATGTTGGAAAGACAGAATTAATTAAATTCTAATTTTCATAAGGGTTAAACTGTGTCACTTGAAATTTGATATCATTGTGCAAAGGGTTAATGAATCATTTACTTGAAATTAAAGCGGAATTTTTTGTTAAAAAATTACGAGCACTCTCTAGTAATTTGTAAATTAGTGATTGAACCACAAGATAACCAACGACAAAGGTTCCCAACTTTCATTACTACCATTATATAATATTTTTAAAGTTTGATGTAAAATATAGCTTATGGCCCCTCAATGATAAAAGCTTGTTGATCTCATTCCAATATGGAGTGATCAGCTACGTGTTTGAACCAATAAATAAAAATGTTTACGCCCCCTCACAAAGTAGATCTTCTGTTTCTCAGGCCATTTTTTGTAAAATTGCATGTGGGTGGGCATTTTTTTTATCTTATTTTTGTTATTATTTCTTTGCTATCAAAAGTTTATGTTCTTGGTTTGTTTAATGGTTTCGGCCTCATAATCTACAGAACAGGTGCACGGTGGCTCAGTGGTAGACTGTTGGACTTCTATGCTAGAGGTCCCAAGCTTCGATCCCCGTCCAGGGCGACCCACGTTGTGTCCTTGGGCAAGGCACTTTATCCCAGTTGCCTCGATGGGGGCACAATGACGCTGTGTACTAAGGCGTACTGCACGTCGATGGTGCACATGTCTTCAAATGCTGTAACCCTGCTTGAGCAAAGCTTGAACAGAGTTAGAATGTTGAGGAGCTGATAGCTGCTCATCAATGCTTGGTGGTTCTCTCTGGGTACTCCGGCTTCCTCCACCCGTAAAGTGTCACGGTCACGATTAGCTATTGTGCATAAGTATGTGACCTTAAACACTCATAAATCAATAAATCTACAGAACAGTATGGGTGGTGGTGTATTTTGTCTCTTGAGTGCAAGAAGGCTTTGCATAGCCTTTTTGCACTCAAGGAACAAATTTATCAATTTTATTAACTTGGGTAAAATATCTGATATAAACTATTTAATTTTTATTTTTCTACATTTGTATTGGTTATAAAAAAGAGAGCATGTGGCAGCCAAAAGGACCACTTGGGAGGACCTGAGAGACAAATTTTTAACTTTTTTTTAGTCCTTACTGGTAGTTATTTAACATTAAACCAAGAGTTGAAAAAAAAACAATTGAATACTTAATACTCTAATTAACCCTTTACCCAACAGAATGGCAAAAAAGGGCTAGCACTATTATAAACAAGAGGTCCCAAGGGGCCTGAGGGCGCTCGCCTGACATGGTAGCCTAAATATCAACCCAGAGAATTGATTTCAACAAGTTGCATCTGCTCTTCCTAAGAAAAGCTTATACCAAATATCCAAAGATTCTGACCAGTGGATCTAAAAAAAAAAGATTTTTAAAGAAAATTCCTAATTTTGAACTAAGTTACAATTCGAGCTCCCACAGTGAGTCCAAATATG
The DNA here is from genome assembly GCA_031216915.1 of Pictodentalium vernedei. Taxonomy (NCBI): domain Eukaryota; kingdom Metazoa; phylum Mollusca; class Scaphopoda; order Dentaliida; family Dentaliidae; genus Pictodentalium; species Pictodentalium vernedei. Next base: position 34,121,572 of record CM062296.1, read on the forward strand.
GACCTAGGGACATGGCTTGAACAAACTGGAATCTCACCCCCCTAAAGATGCTGCATACCAAATATCAAAACATTCTGACTGCTGGATCTGAAGAAAATTTTAAAAGAAAATTCCTCATTTTGAACTAAGTTATCATTCAGGCTCCCAGACTGAGCCCAAATATGGACCTAGGGACATGGCTTGAACAAACTTGAATCTCACCCCCCTAAGGATGCTGCATACCAAATATCAAAACATTCCGACTGCTGGATCTGAAGAAGATTTTTAAAGAAAATTCCTCATTTTGAACTAAGTTATAATTCGGGCTACCATAGTGAGCCCAAATATGAACCCAAGAACTTAGCTTGAACAAACTTGAATCTCACCCCCCTAAGCATGGTGCATACCCAATATCAAAAGATTCTGCCTTCTGGATCTTGAGAAGAAGATTTTCAAATAAATTTGCCTGAAATGCACTAAGTTAAAATTTGGGCTCCTATACTGAGCCCAAATATAAACCCAGGGGGGCCAATTTGAACAAACTTGAATCAGATCCACGCCTCAATGTTGCATACCAAATATCAAAAGATTCTGCCTGCTGGATCTGGAGAAGAAGATTTCTGAAGAAATTTGCCTGAAATGCACTAAGTTCGAATTCGAGCTTCTACAGTGAGACCAAATATGAATCTAGGGAGCCCATTTGAACAAACTTGAATCAGATCCTCCCACAATGTTGCATACCAAATATCAAAAGATTCTGCCTGCTGGATCTGGAGAAGAAGATTTTTTAAGAAATTTGCGTGAAATGCACTAAGTTTGAAATCAGGCTCCTATACTGAGCCCAAATATGAACCCAGGGGGCCGATTTGAACAAACTTGAAGCAGATCCACTCTACAATGTTCCATACCAAATATCAAAAGATTCTGCCTGCTGAATCTGGAGAAGAAGATTTTTTAAGAAATTTGCATGAAATGCACTAAGTTCGAAATCGGGCTCCTATACTGAGCCCAAATATGAACCCAGGGGGCCGATTTGAACAAACTTGAATCAGATCCACCCTACAATGTTGCATACCAAATATCAAAAGATTCTGCCTGCTGGATCTGGAGAAGAAGATTTTTTAATCCTTTTCCCATTGCCTACAGTGTTAAGAAGTGCTGACTCAGAACTTTTTCAAAAGTCCTGAAAAAAGTACCTTGTGATCAAACTGATAGGGATTTTTTTTAACCATTCTATTCTACAGGATAAAAGAAAGCTTTATACAAAATAAGAATTCTCTGTGCCGTGTAGTTTTGGAGATATGGCAGTTTTAAGGGTTTTCCTATTTTTAGCTCCCGAGGCTATGGATACTTCATACTAAATAACAGCTCTCTGTTCCGTGTGGTTTGGAAAATATGGGCGTTCGAAAATATTTCTATTTTTAGCTCCCAGGGTTCCCATGGGGATGCGGGAATTTTCCCTTTTTTTGCATGGGTCAAGTACTTATGACCCAATAATACCACAAACCAAATTTGGTTCATACCGGACCATCGGTTCAGAAAATAGAAATTTTGGGCGGGGCCAAAAATCTTACCCCTCCTATTACAAAGCCAAATATTACTTCATGAACTTCGTTTGAACAAACTTGATTCTACACCTCTTATGGAAGCTCCATAGCAAATATCAAGTCATTGTACACACTGGTTCTTGAGAAGAAGATTTTAAAAATATTTTGGAGCATTTTCCCCCAGCCCACCCTATGGGGGTGGGCATGTTGAGTTGAACAAAAATGAAATGCCCCTTTGAGACCATCTCTCACACAAACTTTCACTTGAATTGGCCCAGTGGCTTTGGAGGAGAAGACCAAAACCTGGTGTTGACGGACGACAGATGACGGACGACGAACGGAGAGTGATGAGATTAGCTCAGCTTGACTTTGTCAAGATGAGCTAAAAATCAAAACAACCATTTGGGAACCAGTCTCAATTACATTTGTTATCTTTTCTGTTGGGCGTGATCATTGAAATTTGTATTGCTGTTTCTCTTCGGCTGGTGTCCTTTCAAGCTTAACCATTTGGTGGCTATTACTGTTAGTAAAAATATAAGTACAAATTCGGGCAGACTTGCAAAACAGCTGCGAGAAATTGTTTTAAAAAGAAGTTCGAAGCATGTCAGGATGTCCGAACATTTACCAAAATAAAGTTGACAATTTAGATATATTGGGATCCGTAGTCGAGACGGCCTCGGGGCTGGGTTAATGTTGTGGTTGGAAATGATTGTTTTTTTAATGTAATATCATTTTTGTTAACTAATTTTTTTATGAACCGACTTTATTTTGCTTTAGACGTTTTCATTTTCACACTACTTGACAGAGGATAGATAACTGTATAACAAAATTTGGAAATTTTTTGAAGCATAACTAATGACTCGACAGGAAAGGAGCAAGTAGAAACCATGCAGGAAAAAAGTTCCAGCTTGTATATCACCAGTTGAGTACATAAACATTATGTCAGAGTGGCCATTCCGTTAAATACAAGGGTTTAAAGTTTAACCCTCTACACTCTGGTGTCAAAATATTAAAACTTCAACATGCAATTATTTCCCATAATGCAACTAGGAAATTAACCAATTCAATCTTGTTTGACAGAGCTCCAGGAGCTCTGTCAAACAAGATTGAACTGGTTAAATTCCTAATTCAAACTGAACTTGAATTTTAGTATAACTTGAGACACAAACCAAGTTTGGTGCTAATCGACAAATCCAAACTCAAGTTATTGTCCAACCAGAACTATAATCACACAAGCACAAGTTCTCGTGGAAGTGAACATGTCATGTTAATTTTCAAAAGAATTAGTCCATAAATCTCCAAGAAAATTTCAGAACAAAATTCAGACACATGAGGCAAATTATTCCAAGTCAAAAAGGGGCATAACTCTGGCAACAATAGTCCCACCAGAGCTATAATTCCACATGCACAGGTTCCACTGGTGGTGAACATGCATGCCAAGTGTTAAAAAAGAATTGTTCTATAAACCTCCAAGAAAATCTCAGGACAAAATTCAGACTGATGAGGCAAATTATTCTCAATCAAAAAAGGGCATAACTCTGGCAACAATAGTCCCACCGGAGCTATAATTACACATGCACAGGTTCCACTGGTGGTGAACATGCATGCCAAGTCTCAAAAGAATTTGTCCTTAAACCATAAACCTCCGTGAAAATCTTCCAAAAATCTTCCCAACAAAATTCAGACCAATTATGCCAATTATTCTAATTCAAAAAGGGGCATAACTCTGGCAAAAATAGTCCAACCAGAAGTATAATCACACATACACAGGTTACCATGGTAATAAAGAGACACACAAAGTTTTGAAGAGAATTACCATCGAACAGCCAAGAAAATCTCGGGACAAAATCTGGGCAGATGGACACCAGATGGAAACCCCATTTACATTATAGGACCGTTTTTTCAAACAGGTGTATAAAAAGTGATCAGTGATTGCAAGGCATCGGAAAATTAAAGATCTTTGAGAATTTTTTCGCTGTTGAGCAGTTATTTATAGCCACATCCGCCCCTCCAAGATGGCGGTAGTTTAGACATATTTCTAAATGTGACCCATGAGTGTTCCAGAAATCCAGCTGTACCGAGATCAGACCTTATTTATATATTTGTGTTTAACTGGAAAAGTGCTAAATTATTTTGGGCCACCAAAATTTGTTCACATGTCTTTGCCTTGTTACAATTTATAGGAGAGTGCCTATGGGCACTCTCCTATAAATTGTAACAAGGCAAAACCAAACAGAGTAAATAATATCACTTCAAAGATAATATGAAGCACAGCCACTGAATCTGAAGCCTTTAAGTTGCAGTACCTGCAACTCAAAATAAAGCCCAAATATGGGCTTCCAGCACTCTACCAGATAAGGTCACATATTTCTGAACAATGGCTAATCATGACATAAACACAAAGTCAAGTCCCGCCAATGGTTTATACTCGTGTTGGCCATTTTAGAAGACTTCCTCCTCCAGGCAATCGTTACCAGGTCCTATTTTACCAGTAAAACAGATTTCATTTCCTGGGTTGGCTGACTATATAACCAACGAAAACTTGACTAGAGCCACTGCAACGCCACTAGGAATACAGGTTGCAATATGGAAGAATTTTCCAAAACATTTTCCAGTCTTTGAAGGGCTAAAATGTAGGGCTGTCACGATTAATCGATTGTTGATCGGTCACGGCGAAATCGAGTAGTATTTTTCGTTGTTGATTAATCGGTAAATTGTATCCCGTTTTAGATGTTTAATAATTAAAAGAAAATTTGATGAAAAAACTATTGTTTCTAAAGGTAAAGAGTTAAGAACATCGATGTTAAACCCCAAGAAGCCATTGGAAGCATTTGTCTTCCATGTACATTAATCAAAGCTTTGATGTTCTCAATTTTTGAACCATCAGTGTAATAATCAAGACCGGTCGGCAGTTGCGAAGTTCACTGACGGTTCTAAAGTTCAGAACATCAAAGCTTTGAATGTTCTTAAAAGTTGATCATCTTCGTTGTTTACTTGAGGTAGGTCAGCTGACTTGAACTTCATTTCTATCGACTTCAAAGAGAGGGAGAGGGGGGTGGCGGTCATGTAGGTACGATTAATCGATTATTTGCGACGATTAATCGATTCCTAAAATGAAAAATCGTGACAGCCTTACTAAAATGTTATTAAAATCTTTAAAAAACCATTAGTTACAACATGTGCTGACCTTCTGAATATAATATCTTTAAGGTTTTTTTAATATTTCATGAAACCAAATCACGGCTGCTGAAAAAAAGAAGCATAACTTTTACTTTACGTGAAATAAAAAAAAACAAAGCTGAAGAACCAATAAATAAGAACTGATCATATTTGCTAGAAAAAAGATTGTGATATTATTCTAACACTACCATTGAATAGTATTTACAGTCACAATAGTATTTGCAGGTACTGCAACTACAGTCTGCACTGAGTTACACATTACATTAAGAGATTATATCATTTCAGTATCAATGTTATATTTTCGTGTCAGCTGAATCTTATTATCAATTTTTCAGCATAGAATACTAGATGTAACAGCTGTGCAGGTATAAAAAAAAAAACAATATATACTGCATGTTTGACTTGCAACATCAAAATCGACTCTTTGAATGCTGCTGGTGGTTAATCCTGTCCATGGTAGCAATTCTCTTGCCACTGGAACAAGTATCATTTGGCCAGTTTTAACCCTTTACCCAACGAATCGCCCACATCCGCTCGCGTAATATGCAAATTCAGCAGGTGAAAAAATATTATTTTTCGAAAAATTTCAACAAAACCATATCATGTGACCCCCTCTTTGGAACGAGCTTGTTGAGCTCATTCCAAAGAGGGGTCACATGATATGGTTTTGTTGAACTTTTTGAAAAAATTTAAAAAATGATTTCTAAAATGATAAATTTTGAAATCGTCTGCGTTGGGTAAAGGGTTAACCCAATTTTCCCCTGTAAAGTGAGCCACTTTTTTCACCAATAATTACTTGAGTTAAATTTCAATGGCATTTTTATCAAATCTAGTCATGGCAATTATTTTCAAACATTCTATTGAATATCTGAACGGCGCTCAAAGATATCTTACCAAAAAACAAAAAAAATATTGTTTGATAGCTAAATGTATATCAAATACATTTTGAAAACATTTAAAATCATAATTGTTATCAGGCATGTCAAAGTACCACCAGTACCAACATAACCGGTACCGGGACAGGACAGAGCCTGTCCCGCCAAAACCAGTACTGGGACAAATAAAAAATTGGATGACATATCGCAATCAGATGGCAGAATTTTGCAGTCAAACCGTGCCAGTCCCCAAGATCGCAAGACAAACATGGAATCGTCCAATTAATCTGCGGTGACATCAAAGTAATCATAAAGCACAAAGATCGTGCTTTATGATTACTTTGATGTCACCACAGAATAATTTCCTTGAAGTATCCGTTGACAGCGCTGCCAGTGTCTTTGATGCAACATATGAAAAGTCAAAATGGTCGGTCTTATCGAGTTGTGGTGCAGAGAGAACATGCACCTGTAGAGTGTTTTGATATGTTAATTCACAAAAAAGTTAAAAGTATGTCATGCAAGTGTGCCGTACATGATTATCAGCCTGTTTACCCTCGTTCAATTAGGAATTTCCCCATAAAATAATTTTGTCCTGGTACCGGCGGGACAAAAGCTTCAGTACCGGTACCAGTTGGAGCATGAGGGAACCACCAGTACCAGTATAGGTACCGGCTGACATGCCTGATTGTTATGAAAGAATAATAATATACATTTGATTCCGAAGGAGGTGTGTTTCCTAATTTCGAGAATTGTGACCCCTTTCTTTTTCTATATATTTTTATAATTAAACCTTTACCCAACAAATCAACTGCATCCATCCACGTAATATGCAATTTTAACAGTTGAAAAAAATATAATTTTTCACAAAATTTCAACAAAAGAATATCATGTGACCCCTCATTGAAATGAGCTCACTAAGTTCATTCAAATGAGGGGTCACATGATATGGTTTTGTTACAATTTTTGGAAAAATCCGAAAAAATGATATTTAAAATAATATATCGAAGATATGTTATATGAAGATATAGTTTTATGTTCACACGATATTTATGAATGAAGTCTAAGAATTTTTGCCAGAACGGGAAATTCGTAGACGAGTTTCATATATATAGTGAGACCAAAACACAAATTTCATAATCTGGTTATCATATGAGATCACAGATGCCCAACACACATCTCTTAGATAGAAAGAAGACACAGCAGGGTAGCATCACTAAATTTACCCTCTGTGAACCTCAATCTAAATCAGGGTCTCAAGCCTAAACAGAAAGAGGTACCCAGAGGGTAAATTGGCCCACTGTATGGGATAACATCAGCAAATTCACCCTCTGGGGACCTCATTCAGCAAATGACAGATTAATTTATTTATTTATTGGTGTTTAAGGTCACATACTTATGCACAATGGCTAATCATGACCGTGACAGTTTTACGGGTGGATGAAGCCGGAGTACCCAGAGAGAACCACCAAGCATCGATGAGCAACTGTCAGCTCCTCAACATTCTAACTCTGTTCAAGCTCCGCTCAAGCAGGGTTACAGCAGATGAAGACATGTGCACCATCGACGTGCAGTACACCTTAGTTCACGGCATCGTGCCCCCATGTAGGCAACTGGGATAAAGTGCCTTGCCCAAGGACACAATGCGGGTCACCCCAGATGGGGATCGAATGGAGAGGTTGATTCTTTTCAGGCTTGTCTGCATTGGGTAAAGGGTTAATATTTTTATTAAAAGTTTTTAGCCCCGGTGATCAAGCTCATTACAACAGTGGCATATGTTCCAATAAGACTAAAATCCTCCTCCTCTGATTGGATGAGAGCTCGCTTAGTATATTCTATGTTTACGGCTCAAGTGGCAAATGTTACTGTCTGACGTCAAAACGCAAAGTATTTGCAATGACGTTGTCCGTTTTGTAACTGCTTCATCAATGGAATGACTAGCAAGCTGCTTCATTTTTCTGGATGTTTCATGTGTGCAGCAGACGGTGTTCTGGATGAAGGGTTGTTTAAATTACAAATAGGGCTGTCACGAATTTTTAATTTAGGAATCGATTAATCGTCGCAAATAATTGACGATTAATCGTACCTAAATGACCCCCCCTCTCCCTCTCTTTGACGTTGATAAAAATGAAGTTCAAGTCAGTTGACCTGCCTAAACAACGAAGACGATCCTTTTTAGGTGCATTCAAAGCTTTGATGTTCTGAACTTTTGAACCGTCAGTGTAATAATCAAGACCGGTCAGCAGTTGCAAAGTTCGCAACTGCCGACCGGTTTTGATTATTACACTGACGGTTCAAAAGTTCAGAACATCAAAGCTTTGATGAATGTACCTGGAAGACTATTGCTTCCAACAGCGTCTTGGGGTTTAACATCGATGTTCTTAACTCTTTACCTTTAGAAACAATAGTTTTTTCATCAAATTTTCTTTTAATTATTAAACGTCTAAAACGGGATACAATTTACCGATTATTCGACAACGAAAAATACTAATCGATTTCGCCATGACCGATCAACAGTCGATTAATCGATTAATCGTGACAGCCCTAATTACAAACCGATTTATGATTTCAACTGAGTTTATTTGGTTTGTTGATTATTTATCCAGTGCCGTCGTGGATACACAAGAGGTTTATTTACTAAACCTGTGAACAAGGCAACTTTTAACAATCACAAGTTTAGTAAATAAGCCTCTCGTGTTTCACTATGCAGGTTTTGGGCTATGGGTAGTGTCTTATTGGAACATATACGTTATTGTGATGAATTGACGGTAACATAGACTGAGATTTGCAGCTCGGAGCATATGTTCAACCTCTACGCTTCATGCCTCAGTTGAACATAAGCTCTGAGCCACAAAACCTCAGACCATGTTACTGTCAATTCATCACATCAACTTGTAATATATTCAGACTTGGAAAAATATGAATGATCCTTAGAGAACTTGACTGATTTGTCAAAAGTAAGGATTCGCCAACACTTTGTAATACATAAAGCCATCAAAAATAAGACTGATCAAAAGCAAACAAAAACTCAGTTTGACATGATCCATTTTAAAAATATTTATATGTATACTGAACTCAAAACATTAACAAAGTTCCACTTTAACAAGATCAAGACCATTCTTGTAAGTTTCATTTAAAACCTCCCAGAGACTTAACTTTAACAAATATTAGTTTCAAAGTAGCAAGTTGGTTGTTTCCTTGAGTTCCTGATAATTAGCAGTTAATATTATTGCTTCATTTGATGAATTAGTCGTTTCAGGAAAGATTGTAATTAACATTCTGTGGCCAGAGAGACAGTGGACCTCACTTAATTGGATATCAATTAATTGAATAACACTGTTAATTGAATATAACTTCTAAGCACAAAATCGTTTTCCATACCTTCAGTACAAATTTGACTTGTCATTTATTTATTGTTGTTTAAGGTCACATATTTTTGTACAATGGCTAAATTGTGACCGAACGTGGAGATGAAGTCAAGTTTAGTCAATTGTTGATCATGTGATGAGGGATGAATAAAAACACTTTTCAGTGATATATTTAACCCTTTACCCAACGTAATGGCCAAAACCAGCCAGCCCTATTCACAAAAATCGCCAATTAATTTTCATTATATTTTTCATTTTTTGTCTCAAAAACATATGTTATGACCCCTCTTTGGAACGAGCTCAACGAGCTCGTTCCAAAGAGGGGCCATAAGTTATGTTTTTGAGACAAAAAATGAAAAAAATTAGTTATTCAAGAATTTTTTTTTGCAAGTGTCATCTGCTTTTCATGTCTGGTAAAGGGTTAATGAGCTTTGAGCCGTTGTTTCAAAAACATTTTATGGCTGAATGCTTCAACTTATCTATGATATTGTTAACTCTCAACCAAAAACGGTACTCAAGTTCTAACAAGGGGAGCTTCTTTTTTTAACCCTTTCGTGTCTCATCGGCGCGCGTCACGCCAGTGGTAAACTGACACTACAAACCCATCGGTGTGCCGCGCACCGATGGCATATTAATGCATCTACTCTCACCTCAGTCCACGTGTGCTATCTCTATCAGTCCACAGAAGTAATTTCATGCCCGAATGAATTTAGAGTTGTTCCCTTTAGTTGATTGGCTACAGTTTCAGTGCATATTGCGCTTCACAGTAATTCCACGGACGAAGATGACAATTGATAACAACTTGGAAAAAGGATTCTGCGGTACAGTCTGGCTCAAATCAAGCTGACACATATGACACTACTATGAGTGCTGGACATTCAGATGATGTTGCCAGTAATAATCCAGATGACGGAGTGGAATAGGACTGGCCAGAGTGGGAGGGGACGCGGCAGAACTGGTCACAGACATGGCAGAATTCGAGGGAGCTGGCGTGATCATGGTATTGGACCAATTTTTCAATGGGAAAAATGCACAGATTTTGTTCCACTAGATATCCCATGTTCTGAAGCTGGGGAGATAAGTCTTGACTTACCTGACAATCCAAATAAATGGAACGTTTTATACCTTTATCTAACGGATGAGATGATCCCGAAATTAACCCAAATATCATAAGTCTGGGGGGTCGGTTTGGTTGAGTAGCGAAAGGGTTAATCCATTCAGGCATATTTTATTAAGTTTGCGATCAGGTGTTAAATAGAATCTTCAATACATCCATAGTTCATAGTTAAATTTATAAAATTTGTCAAGCCTGAAAATAAGCAGACTGTCATTTTCAAAATGAGGTCCCCAGAGGGTGAATTTGGTGATGCTACCCTGCACAGCAGGGTAGCATCACAAAATGTACCCTCTGTGACCTCAGTCTGAATCAAGATCTCAAGCCAAAACAGAAAGATGTACCTAGAGGATAAATTGACCCACTGTAAAGATAGCATCAGCAAATTCACCCACTGGGGACCTCGTTTTGCAAATGACAGGTTGCTTATATTCAGGCTTTGGTCTAGATCAAGTCTTTGAACTTGTCTTCTCTGTAAGTTTCACTCTCTCACTGGGACGGGGGCATCGCTAAGGTCTCATAAAGTAGATCTTCCATTTCTCGGGCCATTATTTGTAAAATTGCATGCAGGCGAATGTTTTTTTTTATTTTATTTTTTATTTCTGTAATTATTTCTTTGCCATCAAAAGTTCATGTTCTTGGTTTATGCTTTAGGCCTCATAATCTATGGAATAGCAGTGGTGGTGGTGTATTTCATCCCTTGAGAGCAAGAATTTATCAATTTTTTTAACTTGGGTATAATATCAGACATAAATCATTTAATTTTTATTTTTTTTTTAAATTTAGATTAGTTATAAAAAGTGAGCATGAGGCAGCAAAACGGACCATGTGGGTTGGCCTGAGAAACAGATTTTTTATTTTGTTAAGCCTAAGTGGGGTTTAGTGTGCATGTGACACTCCCAATAATTTTTCCAGTTGGGACATTTTCATCTGGATTGGAGTCTCAGCTATCGACTCATTCTTGCTATTAACCCCTTGTATACTGCTGGCGGATATTCCAGTATAAGACAGAAAAAAAGGATAATTTGGGCACCTTTAATAAATTTTCTCCCAGTAAAGTGAATGAATCTTTTTCCTCAATTTTTTTAGTTAAATTTAAATGAATTTGTCAGCAAATCTTGTCATGGCTGCTTCAGAGCAGGCATGACTTGATTTGATGAAAAATATCTTGAAAATACTCAGCATGGGACTTAACCTTTTACCCAACACAGGCGATATCAAAATTTATTATTTTAATTATCATTTTTTAAATTTTTTCAAACAATTTCAACAAAACTGTATCATGTGACCCCTCATTGGAACGAGCTCAGCAAGCTCGTTCCAAAGAGGGGTCACATGATATGGTTTTATTGACATTTTTCGAAAAATAATATTTTTTCAGCTGCTGAATTTGCATATTATGCGGGCGGATGTGGGCGATTCGTTGGGTAAAACGTTAAAGAGTTAATTATGTACCTTCTTACAAGGCTAGATTTCATACATGGACTAATGTCACATACACAGTCAGTTCACCTGAATGAAAGTCTGGACTTTGGAGAACCCAATTCAGAATGTTAGAGGCCAGTATGCCCAATTTAGAGAACTGATATGGTCCCGTTAATTAAACAAGGGCAATCAAAGTGTGGGCCAATGCCCCCGACCCATATTCATGTTCGAAGTAGCCTAGAAGGTATTGTGGGACAGAAAAATTGTGGAAAGAGTGAAAATAGAAAAAATTTCTAAGTCGAAAAAGGGACATAACTCTGGGAAAAATCATTGGATGGAACCCGTTCTTTGTGCATAACCATTCCCCCATGCAGGTCTATCAACATACCAAAGGAGATCCAAATCTGAGTGATGGCTTTGAAATTACAATGCCAAACATTTGTATGAACAGACAGACAGACAGGGACAGGTTGTACCCGGTGCTACATTAATTAAATTTTTGATGATTACTCCTATAGTGTTTGGACTCCGATATTAATGCGTCTATGGAAATATTACCCACCTGTGTAAAGTGACAAGTCCAGGTGTACTGAATATTTTATTTATCCACAAAAACATTTCCGGAACTTAAGTCTTGAATTTTTTAACTAAAATCTTGACTGATTAACCCGTTAACTAACATGAAAAGCAGACGACACTTGCAAAAAAAGTTCTTGAATAACCAATTTTTTTCATATTTTGTCTCAAAAACATAGGTTATGACTCTTCATTGGAACGAGCTCGACGAGCTTGTTCCAATGAGATGTCATAACCTATGTTTTTGAGACAAAAAATGAAAAAATAATGAAAATTAATTGGCGATTTTTGAGAACTGCGCTGGCCGGTTTTGACCATTACATTGGGTAAAGGGTTAATATTCCGACAACATCATCAAGTCACGCCTTCGATGACTCCTACCTTGAAGATATCAAATTTCATGACTAAACATTTTCTTGACAATTTAAAGCTTGGCATATGATAAAACTTAGTATACAATTCCTCAGCTTTTGTGATAAAATGCTGTGATGGAACACACTGTTTGAAAAAATTGGATATATGTGAATCACTATTCCGAGTGAGTAATTAAAAACACCTATTTTTTTTAAATGGACAAAGATCGTGTTGTCAGACTTCTGTTGATTTCTCATAAGAAAGATGTGTTGATGAAAGGGTGTAATAAACTAATTATGTGTACACAAGCTGAATTTGATTATTTCCTTGGATTTGAAAGGAATGATAATTTTATGATGATAATAGCTGATCTGGTGATATCGGTTTCTTTATCTCTTTGGTCCACTTGATTTGCATTCTATGCTATTTTGCCAATTTTCCTGAAACAGAAAAATAAAAAGAATGAAAGTGTCAATGACACTGTAGCTTAACCCTTTACCCAACGTAACGGCCAAAACCGGCCAGCGCTATTCTAAAAAATCGCCAATTAATTTTCAAAATATTTTCATTTTTTGTCTCAAAAACATAGGTTATGACCCCTCGTTGGAACGAGCTCATCGAGCTCGTTCCAACGAGGGGTCATAACCTATGTTTTTGAGACAAAAAATGAAAAAAATTAGTTATTCAAGAATTTTTTTTGCAAGTGTCGTCTGCTTTTCATGTTAGGTAAAGGGTTAACTTGTCTGTGTGTTGTGTTTGATGAAAAGGATAATAATGTTTATGAAAGGATTATGAAATAAGACAAGAATTGTGATAATTGGGAATATGTTAATTTTTGTTCCTTGTAAGCTATGTTTTTAATAAAAATGAAAGTGTCAGTGACACTGTATGTAGCTCAACTTTGAATATGACAGGAATTAGTATTTGCTGTGACCAGGTCAACAATAATGAATATGACAGGAATCAGTATTTGTTGTGACCAAGTCAACAATAATGAATAAGAGAAAAAGGAGTTTTGTTGTGACCACGTCAACCATTGTAAATCAATTACAAGGTGACTGCAATAGTCTAAAGAATAGGACATAAGTATTATATGTGATGCATCCCATGTTAGTAAACATTCACACAAAAATTTATTCAAATCAGAGCTTTCATATAGAAGTTCTTGGCAAAAAACTGATTACACAAAATTTTGTACAAAATGGCTGCTGGTTGCCATCATGGATTTCGGACCGGAACCCAAAACACTCGTTCTCATCCCACGGTGATAACAAAGATATCCAAGAAGTTTTGTAAAGATCGGTTCATAAATACAGCCTCTAGCCCAAGCTGTGTTGACGGCGTGATGGACGGACAGACGGATGACGGGCCATGACAATACCTCAAATTTGGCTTTGCCAAAGTTGAGCTAATAATATGAGATGTAGACTGTACTAAAGAACTGAGGGGTGGGTAAATGTGCAGGGCTCAAAATACCTTTTTTTCTATGCATAGTAGCGGGGGAGGAATTCGCTAGAATTGTGCACTTGGTGATACCTTCCTGAAATTTGGCATGATGTAAGGGTAGGCATCAGAGATTTCAAAATCGATCGGCTACAAGTTGGCACCATCCTCTAGCCACCACTAGCAGCGAAATCCAAAATGGCCGCCAAGCGGATCGAAAAAAAGCTATTTTCGCCGATCGCACAACTGAAGCTCCAAACCTAACACCATACATGTGCTGTAATTGATGTGAATGATGGAGTGAAGCCCTTGGAACAAGTTGGGGGGAAGATTAATGGATAATGGGATCAGAATTTCCGTCGATGTGTGCGTCTGTGTGTCTGACTGTCAGTATGATCGTCCGTCCGTAGATAAATTAGTGTTGAATGTTTCTCGGGAATGCAATGGTCAAATGAACATGGTATGAGAGATTCCTGTCAACACATGAACAAGGGTACTCGATAGTATGCAGCAGTGGGGATACTTGGACATTTGATAATCCAATTAAAGTGACAGTCTATTCTCAACTTCCGGCATTTTCGATAGATTTATTTTCTAAGAAAATAAAACTATCAAATTTCTAGAGGAGTTCTGGTTCAATCTCAACACCATAGCGACACGTCTGCCAGCAAGGGCAGTGCTGGAATGAACTCGGGATGCATTAGTTCCCGTTGTTAATTATACAATGTTATCTTGCCAGTATAGAACATTGGCAAAATGGGACTAGAAGGGGTGAGTGTATGTTTGCAGTCATTCGAGGTACAGGAATATTTTTTGACTACAAGTAGTATTCTTCATTTTCGGCCAGTTAAGATGTGGTGTGTTCCAAGTCAGGATTAATGTTGCCGACACTTAATGCCCATCCCTCATGGTATGCTACTTTACCAGGGATATAGAGATATAGCCACCACTGGGAGCCAAAACATGACCTTTGATGTCGATGAGTGGTCGAAATGTTTTAGCGAATAACTTATCGAAATATGATCCGGTATGGCAATTTGATACCTTACGTTAGATTTATTAGATCAACTCAGGTATGGATTCATTGAGACATGAGTGCGCTACAAGATGAAGGATTTCCAAGTTGATTTGCTATGGAGTAGGAACTGACTAGTCACATGTGGCCTATGGCCAGAGAAAGACAAGGATACCATAGATGAACACACGGGTGAACGAAGGTATCAACTGTTGTACAGAGGCAAAATAGTTGGGGATATTGTATCATGCTATGCATGAATTAACACCGTCTTGTGCAGTAAATAACAGACTATTTTCCGAAATCTAAAACTGTATTCCTATACCCCGGACAATGTAGCAAGCCACATGGGATGAACATTTGTTAGCAAAATCAACTCAACTAGAAACATGACATGTGTTAACTGGCCGAAAATGGAAAAAAAAATACCAGAATAGGAGATGACTGGTCCTAACATGACAGTATACTACTCAATATTGTTACAACAGCCACCTTCACACTTACACAAAGGTGTGCACCTTAATCCAGCTTTCAAGCATTTGCAATTGCCCTTGCAGGCCTTGGCACAACTACAGTGGAGCATCAGTGCACATGCAGCACTTGCGTCTCCTAGGTGAGTCCAAAATGGGACCAGAATATTGAGACGTGGATTCCACTCCCATCCGTACTGTGATGGGTCTGGCACACATAAGTGTTTCTGCAGAGCACGATGCCAAATGAAAGATGACACAAGAATTACCCTTTTTACATGTTGATACAGAGCTGCTTTGGTGGGCGGGATGTTTTCCATAGACTTAAGGCCATGTGTGAACATATGCCGTCTCGCATCATTGACACGTGTACTGACACAACTGTTACTGTACATCTGTATGGTGAGTTTTTCGATATGCTGCATATGAGGGGAATCCTCTGAAAAGACTTGCGGATTCTCAGTCAATTCTATCATCATTTCAGTTGATGCGGGAAAATTCATCCATGCATTCCATCCTGTCTTCTTCCCAATGCCGAGCATGCTGGATGTTACATCACAACCTGTGAAGGCGTGGAAGAAAGTCAGGGCCTTACAGTAATCAGGTCCAAGTTGTGAAGCTATCTCATGAATTGGCATATCTTTATATGCCTTTCCAATTCCAAACCCAATCCACAGCTCACTGAGTCCAAGGTCACGGAATGTTGCGAAATGGTGCAAAGACAGAATGACGACATCAGAATCAACCGTGCGAAGAAAAGCTATTTTGTGACCTTGTGAGACTGCATGGTTGAGATGAAGCATCATGCGCGTGTCTGCTTCCTCGTGGTTCGATGGAGATATGTCACATAAGCTAACATCCTTATTGCATAGTACATATTCTCCTGATGTCGTTAACAACTGGTACTCGGATGTTGATGTTAATTTCAGCAGTTCAGCAGACAGGAACTTGAAAAATTCGTCTTTATTCTCACTAACTTTCAAGAATGCCTGCCAATTCTTCCCTTTAGGTAAAGGGACGTTCTCGGACACCCGTATCAACCTAACTGCTGTCTCACCGAGGCGTTTTGCTCGCGTCTGATTCTTCAAACTGCCTTCGGGGTAACAGTCATAGATCGCATCAACCCTTGTGGTGTTCGTGTTAATCAGAGATTCGATGTATGGCAATAATTGCAATCGAGCATATTCTCCAAACAGATCCGCTTTCTGTGGTTTGATTACATGGACTACAGCAGGCATATCCAAGATGACAACTGAAGCTTGTCTAGCTGCTGAATTCTTCCCTTGTGCAGGAATAGCTGGTAAACAATTGAGAATTTGAGATTTTGTCCCACTCCGTAGCTTACCTCTATCGGATAATTCTGGCGGATCACGTGCATTCTCGTGCATGAAAAACTCATCCATGTTTGAATCAGGCCGGGCTTGCAGTGAAACGAACATTTGGGTAACTATTGCGGCAGTTGCTTTACTTGACATGAGTTTGTCTCGGCCTTTGTCCAGGTTGGCTGGGGGTGGGTTAAGGAAGGTATATATATTTGCCTTGGGAATAACATCATTCAGGGGTACGGTGCATTCCACAAGCCTTTCCTTCAAGAAAGTGGAATATAAATGCTTGCCCCTTTCGGGTAATGACCGTAAACTCTTACTAACTTCGGGGTCCATATATTCACCAGTATCTAATGTCACCAGCTGACCACTAGTTTCATCATAAGGGTTGATAATGAGTCCCTGATTCACCAGATCGAGGAGAGATTTCAATTGATTCAGAAATTTTTTCTGCTCTGATACCGAACTTTCCGGGTGTTCCGTGTTATCTGATGATGTTGTGTGGAAACTTGCATATTCATACTCATCTATAACACGCAGAACTTCTGACCTTGAAAGCTCAATAACGACTTTCTCTTCAGCCTGGCCATAGAGACCTTTTGGACCACTGTCTTCTTTGAGTAGTTGGATACTATGTTCTTGGCTCTGATCTAAACCCATCATACTGAACTTCCTCTCACTACGCTGGACCACAAAATGGCCTTCCATGAATTTGTTGTGGATTGAAGGATGCCGCCTGGGTAGCTGAGACATGTCTCTCAGAAATACGGGGACCCACCGACAATAATTTGTATGTCCTAGGGCAAAAAAGTAACTGCACAACTCATCGATAGAACACAGTGTACCAGGCCAGTTACCGATTCGTTGGTTCCGAACGAATTGACAGCTTGTCAAGAGAAAGTTCCGAACGATTTCACCCCAATAGCGCGCAGTTGGAGATTGTGAAAGAATCCTCTGTTCCCACATTTCAAATGACTCATGGGGCCCAGTCTGCTGACAGTAAATCTCATAAGCATTCTTTCTGAGGATCTCAAGCCAAGCTAGAGTGAGAAGATATGCCTGTCGCGTCCTCTTGACATGTTTCCCACCAAGTAGGGATGATGCTACACCGGGTGTGAATATCTTTGCGAGGTGAAACATTCGCTCCCAACCAGAACCACCCATAAGCTTACCACCAGCTTCTTGGGTGCACATTTCAAGATGCAGGAATCCAATCATACACACCATTCGATCCTCACCTATCTCCTCTGGGAACAGCCATTGACATTTTTTCTGCCTGGCATACAACGGACAGTCACCTTCAATGACAGGTATCTGGCCGGGGTTTACGAAAGCAGTAGCTTCCCTGACCACATACATAGCATGCTTCTGCATACTGAGTGAGTCCGCTTTCTGCTCACTGAAAACAGGGAATACCCCAATAACTGCACGAGGTTTGACATTGTCTTGATCTTCATGTTTTGAAAAGAAGCCTGAAAAGGTCACAGGGACTTCATCAAGCTGCCAGCTGCCATCAACCTTCCCTTTACTGCTGATCTGTGACACATGAGACAACCAGTCATTCTCTCCCACGTTCAAATCTGCATATTCATTGGGCCGTACATTACATTCATCTGGAGATTCAAGCCTGATGTCCCCACCAAAGTCTTCAACGAAAGGAACAAATGCATAGTCGTCTGGGAGTTCAATTTGTGTGTCTTCTGGAACATCTAAACTCAGTGGTGGGGGATCAGTACCCACATTGTCCCTGCTCAGTTGACCAATGAGTGTGATGGACGTACCATGCATATCAGATCTACCAGATACATCAATGTTATCAGTGGTTCCTATCGAGAAAACATTACGTTTGCAGTTAGCTGGGACTACAACACCTTCGTTCTTGAACCGCAGTGAAACAGCTCTCGCGAAACTCCTGCGAACATCCATTACGCGATCATAAGAGACAGAGAGTCCCATTTGATGAAAATCTCTGATAAGATTTTTCATACGATCATGGGCATGCAACTTCAAACCCACATAAAGAGGCATTGGAGTTTCTCTGTCACGTCTCTGGTGAACATTTTGTGCATGTTCGGAGCGTTTCGCTGAATTGCTGATCAACATCTGTGAAATAGTACAAGCCACTCGAGTCTTGGCATTAACAGTCTCATCATCGCCTAAGTTCTGTATACTACATGTGCCCTCAAGTAGAACTCTAAGAAGAGTCAGGAGTGAGTTGGGTACAGGCTCGCTCAAGCAATAAGATGAAAATGATCCCGTGAAAGGAGCTTGAGATATGAGTATGTGTTTACGCAGAAGAAGACCCACATCAACTATCTTTTTTGCCTCTTCCTCAGACACTATACGAGTTAAAGATTCGGACAACAAGGAGCCAACTCGAAACCTACTTGAAATAAACACATCTCTACCCTGTGTGAAGGCGTCCCAGCCATCGCCCAATTTCTGCAACAAATGTTCTTTGAATCGAGTGGAATGTATTTCTTCACTAAGCCAATCAGAACCGACTTGCTTCAACCTCCGACTGTACAGATTCTTGAGATCGACAAGCTTCATCGCGGAATCGTTGTGTTCAACAAATGTTATGAGCTCTGCCATAACGAGAGGGTCATAGGGCAGGCCTGACGCGGAATGTTCGGCGTTCTTCGACTTTTTAGATTTAGCCGCTCGTGCTTCATTGGCAAGCTTACAATAACAGGTTTTGTGATAGTAAAGATCACTAGCAGCGGAATCAAATGCTGCATTGACCCGAGAAAAAACAACCCAGTTCTCGGCTTCCTTTGCCATAATTTTGAGTTTATTGTTATCAGACATTGATCTGCAAATAGGCTCACTGCTGTCACCTTCGCGTTTGTGACAATAAACACACTGGGGCAGTTTCCTGTCACAGCCAGATTCAAAACTTGTCCGTGTTCTTTTAGGACTCAGCGTGGAGCAGGATGCCACTGCCTCATTTCGCTCTCGCTTGTGTAGCACGCGCTGTACGATGTGAGTCCGAATACTGTCACGGCATGTCTTATGATATATTGCCTTATTCGTCAACAGTGACATCGACATACACTCATCACTCTCTCTCATCAAACAATCAATGGTCAAATTATATGGAAGCTCAACGCCATTATCTAGGAAGCGCGTTATGTCTTCCTCAATAGCTTTATAGGCGTCATGAAAACGAGATTCTCTATACGGACGCATCAATTTCTTGGAACTGTCTTGCTGGCAAAAGCAACAACGTTCCCAGTCAGTACTAGTCCGTACACGAAGAGGATTCTCACTCATTCTGTGAATGATTTTTGTGAACAATCGCGTTCTCGAATTAATTTCGACAGACAAATCAGAATTGCTTGCGGAATTACGCCAAACAAGAGATTGTATGGCAAAGAGACTGCTTCATAAAGAGCGTTGTTTCTCCGGGATCAGCGTCATTCAGGTTTGCCTGAATGACGCTGATCCCGGAGAAACAACGCTCTTTTCAAGTTCCAAGAAATTGATGCGTCCGTATAGAGAATCTCGTTTTATTCTACATCATCTCCCACGTCTGTTTCCAACACGTGCGTGGATCAGAGTTCACTTTCGCGCCCTTACAATCGGATGTATAGTCGGTAGACCGTCGAAAAGGAGGTTCCCTTCAGCCGCTGGCGGCCATTTTGGATTGTGCCGCTACTGGTCGCCACCGGTCGGTGTCAACTTGTAGCCGATCGTTTTTGAGAACCTCATAGCCTACACTAACAGTGTGCCAAATTTCAAGAAGGTATCACCAAGTGCACAATTCACCTGTATGTGACGAATTCCTCCCCCGCTATAGCAAAATGCTACACATTTCCGAAAAATTAATAGCATTTTGTTTAAATTGCATAGCAGTTCTTGTATACTGGAGTTATGCCATACTGTCTTGTATTGAACTCTTCTGAGCAGATAGAATAATGTCCATCCATTTCTGTGCTTTTTCAAATGAGCTGCAACACATGAAGAACTAGCTATGTTTTTTCAACTCAACTGCCTTTAACAACTGCATAGACTTAGATATTTCCAAATGCATAACATCTTTTAATTTGATGGATTTAAAGTTATTTTGACTGGGTATTTCATGCAAAATGCAGAAACAATGCAGAATGAATTTAGCTTGCAAAGTTTGATGCAAATTTTCATTTTTACATTTTGCAATACAAGATATTCAACTGCAGCCCATTAGGCTGTAGTTGAATATATTGTATCGCAAAATGCTATACATAATTGAAAATTGTGTAACTTTTAGCATGTTTTGCATAGCAAATAGCGATGCGAAACCACTTATTTTGAGCCCTGTAAATGTGGCCCTCACAGTTAATGTATGTGGCCCTCACAGTTAACATATGTCAATGAAAGTTACCAAGTTACAGTGAAATTATTCCAAAACGAGTCATCCTATCAAGTTACATTGAAATCCCTTCATAAATATGGCCTGTATACTGTGCTAAAGGTTTTCAGGCTTCAGGCCTGTGTAGCCATCACGTTTCACCATTTGCAACTAAGAGGAGACGTCCTCATCTCGACATTATACTGAGTCATTCTACCAAGTTACAATGAAATCCCTTCACAAATACGACCTGTAGTCTGTACTAAAGTTTTTTGGGTTTGGGGCTCGGGCAGCCATCATGGTTGAATGATCGCGACCAAAAGGGGACATTCTCATCTGGGCATCATCTGGAGTGATCCTACTAAGTTACAATGAAATCCCTTCATAAATATGACCTGTAGACTGTGCTAAAGATTTTCAGGCTTTGGGCCCCTGTAGCCGTCACAGTTGCCCAATCGCATCCAAAAGGGGACGTTTTCATCTAGACATTATATGAAGTCAACTTACCAACTTACAATGAAATCCCTCCATCAATATGACCTGTAGACTGTGCTAAAGGTTTTTGAGTTTGGGGCTCGAGCAGTCGTCATGGTTGACAGATCGCAACCAAATGGGGCAGTTCTCATGTAGACATCATAAGGAGTCATCCTACATAGTTACAATGAAATCCCTCCATATTAAATATTACCTGCAGACTGTGCTAAAAGTTTTTGGGTTTTGGGCTTGGGCAGCCATCACAGTTGACAGATCATGACCAAAAGGGGACGTTCTCATCTAGACATTATACAGAGGCATCCTACCAAGTTACAATGAAATCCTTTCATAAATCTGACCTGTAGACTGTGCTAATGGTTTTCGGGTTTTAGGCTTGGGCAGCCATACCAGTTGACCGATCGTGACCAAAAGGGGACATTCTCATCAAGACATGACCCCAAACCTCCATATGAAATTTTGTGACGTTCAGACAAGAACTATGGGGTGTAGCCTGTGCTAAAGGAAAATGTGAACAGACTCACAGACTTACAGACTTCCGCACGTGTGATGGCAATAGCTTATCTTGACTTTGTCAAGTTAAGCTAAAACAAGAGGCCCCATGGGGCCTGAAGCGCTCATCTTGTACAGAACACAATTTAAACAGAGTCCAAGAATGAGTCTACATTAAGCAAGCCATCTCCATAGGCTACACTGTCAATCCTCAGGTCCCTCAGGAGTGACAAAAATAATCTGGGCATCATGCCTTTTCTTCAGTTGATCATAAGTAAAATGTAAATCTCCCCTATGAAGCCCATTGATACAACCTATGTGGATTAATCTTAGTACCTCTAGAGGGTACTGAATACAAAATTTTTAATTCTTCAGCAAAATGGCCAATTCCGGCTCCCATAGAGAGCCCAAATATTAACCCAGGCTCTTGATTTGAACACAGTTAAATCTGACTTCCCTAGAGATGTTGTGTACCGAATATGAAAGCATTCTGACTATTGGATCTGAAGAAGAGAAATTGTAAAGAAATTTCTTCGAATTGCACGAAGTTCAAATTTGGGCTACCATAGCGAGCACAAATATTGACCTATGGATCCGATTTGAACAAACTTGAATCTGACCCCCCTAGAGATGTTGTATACCAAATGTGAAAGCATTCTGATAAGTGAATCTGAAGAAGATGATTTTTGAAGAAATTCCCTCATATTGTACTAAGTTAAATTTCATGTTCCCATATGGAGCCCAAATATTAACCTAGGCACTCGAATTGAACAACCTGGAATCTGACCCCCCTAGAGATGTTGTATACCAAATATAAAAGCATTCCGACTGGTGGATCTGAAGAAGAAGATTTTTAAAGAAATTTTCTCATATTGCACTAAGTAAAAATTTGGGCTACCATAGTGAGCCCAAATATATACCTAGGGATTTGATTTGAACAAACTTGAATCTGACCCTCATAGAGATGTTGCATACCAAATATCAAAGCATTCTGACTGATGGATCTGAAGAAGAAGATTTTTTTAAATTACCCTCCATATTGAACAAAGATAAAATTTGGGCTTCCATAGGAAGCCCAAATATTAACCTAGGGACTTGGTTTGAACAATCTAGAATCTGACCCTCTTAACAATGATGTATACCAAATATTAAAAGATTCGGACTGGTGGTTCTGAAGAAGAAGATTTTTAAAGAATATTCCCCATATTACCCTATGTTAAAACTTCGGGCTCCTGTAGAAAGCCCAATTAGGAACCAATGAGCTTTATTTCAACAAACTTTTATCTGACCCCCCTATGAATGCTGTATACCAAATATCAAAAGATTCTGATGATTGGTTCTGGAGAAAAGATTTTTTTCAATTTTTGCAAATATGCTGACTCAGCATTTTTTCGATGCCCATTACAGAACACCCTAACATAACCGATGGCAATTTTTTTTTACCATTCAATTCTACTGGTCATAATTATACTTCATACCAAATAAAAGCTCTCTGTTCCATGGGGTTTGGGAAATATGGGCGTTTGAAAATATTTCTCTTTTCAGCTCCCAAAGTTCCCATGGGGATGCGGGAATTTTTTTTTTTGCATGGGTCAAGTACTTACGACCCAATACTACCACAAACCAAATTTGGTTCATACCGGACCATCGGTTCAGAAAATAGAAATTTTGGGCGGGGCCAAAAATCTTACCCCTCCTATTACAAAGACAAATATTACTTTACGAACTTTGTTTGAACAAACTTGATTCTACACCTCATATGGAAGCTCCATAGCAAATATCAAGTCATTGTACACACTGGTTCTTGAGAAGAAGATTTTTAAAATATTTTGGAGCATTTTCCCCCAATCCCTCCCTATGGGGCTGGGCATACTGAGTTGAACAAAAATAAAATGCCCCTTTGGGACCATCACTCACACAAACTTTCACTTGAATTGGCCCAGTGGCTTTGGAGGAGAAGACCAAAACATGGTGTTGACGGACGGGAAGCGATGAGATTTGCTCAGCTTGACTTTGTCAAGATGAGCTAAAAATGGAGTCAAAAGTCAAACTACATTCTACTGTTTTTACATGTACAGAAGAACTTCTAAATGTAGAACTTCAGATTTGTTTGTTTGTTCACAGGGCATTGCGGTTTAACGACACTTTCAACAGCCAGGTGATATTGTGCTGGACAGTTTTACAGGTGGAGGCAGCAGGAATATCTGCTCGAGATGGGCAATATATAGAAAAAGAGATTCACTCGGAAGTGAGTATGCCTCCCCTATGTGGCAATGACTTTGATCTGTGACCTTGACCTCCATGAAACAAAAAAAAATTGTAAAAAGTTTAATATTTGTACTTTGGTTCGTTTCAGAGTTATGGCTGAGACATGAATATGGATGATTTTCAGTGTGACTTTAAAATGTGACCTTGACCTTATGGACCTGGCTGTGGTGTGTGACACATCCACCCATTGTCCGTTATAACTGAGCGAAGTTAGATGATTGTAGCCCTAATAGTTTTGGAGTTATGCTTGAGACACAATTTGTGACCCTGAATATATGAAGGTCAATTGTGACCTTCACCTTGCAGATGCGGCAGAAACTATTATACAGGACACACCTTTTGACTGTCCTTAACATTTGTAAAAAGTTCAACAATTGTACTATGATTCGTTACTGAGTTATGGCTGAGACACGAATATTGACCGATTTTTAGTGTGACCTTGAAATGTGACCCTGACCTTGAAGGTACAAACCAATACTGATATTATGGAGATACCGAACCAAAGCCATCACTGAATAAAAAAATGTCTGAATTTTCATATTTTTCTATATTTAATACTTACATGGCCTTATTGAGCCTTGATAGAATTTTCATGAAAAAAGTCTCTGATTTTCTTTTCAGTTTTGTTAACACTTAAGGGATTGGGAAATTGACCGGAATTCCCACTAGATTTTCAACCTGAACAAGTCCAATTGCCTGCTTAGCAGTGATCTCTAGTCAAGTCTTGGCTGCCTTAACTCTTAACCTGCTGAGTATTTTTAAGATATTTTTCATCAAATCTAGTCATGGCTGCTTTGCAGCAGCCATGACTAGATTTGATAAAAAAATAATCTTAGTATGATACAAGAAATCTTTGATGAAAAAATCTATTCAATTTACAAGGGGAAAATCTGATTAAATCTGCTCAAATCTACTGATTTCAATGACAAGAAAAGCCCTGTGCTGGGCAGGAATATCTGCCAGCAGCATGTAAAGAGTAGGCTGCCAGTAGGCACATAAAACACATTGGAACTCAGGGGATGACCTGTTAGTTTTCTTCAATAAAACTAACTGTGACGCTCGAAAATAAGATAGATTTCAGATAGAATTAACTAGCATTACTCCCCTCTTCACTATAGAGCAGGCCTTGTATTATAAGCCGAGTGATCACTCACCCACACCTAAAAATCAACTAAAATCTATCTGAGGTGAGCCGATTGTCTGAATGCCTGTATGGCAGCTGTGTTTTGCATACACATGACTTCAACCAATGCCAACACTGCTTGTGCCATGTTAGTAAGTTGGAGAGACTGACAGTTGCTTGTCATTGCTCAGTGGTTATCTTGCATTCTCCACCCATTAAACTGTTCAACATGCTATGACCCTGGCTGTTGAAGGTGCAGTTAAACTCCCAACAAACAAATAATTTCATGAAATACCCATACAGGCCCAAATAAGGTGCATACAGGGTAGAAAAATTACCCCAAATTAATAAACATACATGTATGTTTGTTAGGAACACAAGAATATGTGGATTAACCTTAGTTACACACCTCTAGAGGGTACTGAATACAAAATTTCTAATTCTTCAGCTACATGGCCAATTCTGGCTCCCATAGGGAGCCCAAATATTAACCCAGGCTCTCGATTTGAACAAAGTTGAAGGTGACCTCCCTAAAGATGCTGTAAACCAAATATGAAAGGATTCTGACAGGTGACTTTTAACCTACCCCCCTCCCCCCCCCCCCCCCCCTAACTAAATATGAAAGCATTTTGAATGGTGGATCTGAAGAATAAGATTTTTAAAGAACTTCCCTCATATTGTACAAAGTTAAATTTCAGGTTCCCATATGGAGCCAAAATATTAACCCAGGCACTCGAATTGAACAAACTTGAATCTGACCTTCCTAGAGATGTTGTATACCAAATATGAAAGCATTTCGACTGGTGGATCTGAAGAAGAAGATTTTTAATAAATTTACTCATATTGCACGAAGATAAAATTTGGGCTACCACAGGGTGCCAAAATATGTACCTAGGGACCCAATTTGAACAAACTTGAATCTGAGATGTTGTATACCAAATATGAAATCATTCTGAATGGTGGATCAGAAGAAGATTTTTAAAAATTATCTCCCATATTAAACTGTTAAAATTTGGGCTATGTTAAACTGTTGTTAAAATTTGGGCTACCACAGTGAGCCAAAATATATACCTACGGACCCAATTTGAACAAACTTGAATCTAGAGATGTTGTATACCAAATATGAAATCATTCTGAATGGTGGATCAGAAGAAGATCAGAAGAAGAATATTTTCTAAAAATTATGTCCGATATTAAACTGTTAAAATTTGGGCTTCCATAGAAACCCAAATATTAACCTAGGGACTTGGTTTGAACAATCTTGAATCTAACCCTCATAACAATGATGTATACCAAACATTAAAAGATTGTCACTGGTGGTTCTGAAGAAGATTTTTAAAGAATATTCCCCATATTGCCTCAAGTTAACAAGAGCTGGACTTTCTTCCGGTGCATACCCCCACATAGTGTACCGCCTAGTGTGGGCATACCTATGATCAACAAATATTATTTATGAATATTCTCGTATGGACTGATGGACGGATACACAGAAAGATGGATGCAATCCAGTATAACCCCCCCCCCCCCCCTTCCATTTTTTTCGAAAGTTTTCAACAATTTCCAAAAATATATAAGTCAAAAGGTATGATAAATTGTTTGGTGTTTGGAAGTTTTATGCAATGAGGCAGAAGCCTTTGTCATAGGCAAACTGCATGCCATATTTCACTGAAATCCGATAATCCATACCTGAGATACAGGCTGAACAGACAAATAATGTCTATTTCCTACAATTTCTAAGTCAAAAAAGGGGGATAACTCTAACTAGAGTGATGTCACGCATGCAGCCCGACAGTCCCAGGAATGGCAATGCTTAGATGCAAAATAGTCAGAGCCATTTTTTGTTAACAGTTTACCTAACGAATCTGCCATATCTGCACTCGTGATATACAAAATTTGCTATTCAAATTTTATTTTTTCATTTCTCTGCTTCAAAACATACCTCATGACTATTAATGGAGCAAACTTGATGAGCTTGTTCCAATAAGGAATAATAAGCCATGGTTAGAAGTAAATAAAGATGAAAAAATCTGAGGTTTCAGAAAAATAATTTGTACTGTTGGCTTCAACTTGCATGAAGCAATGTTGGGCTATATGAGTCAATTTTCTTTTTTGCATGTAATAACTCCCAATCCTTCAAAATGGGGGGGGGGGGGGGGGGGGGGGGAGGGAGGGGGGGGGGGTTGTGGTTATGGATGGACCGACAGATGGACGGATGAAAGTCATGACTATAGCCCTGTCTATAAACAGTCAGGCTAAAAATGCATTTTGTACCAAAGAAAAAATATTGCATGAATGGGCCCTGGGCAAGGAGGACGTGGGGTGGGGGATGAGGGGTGGGGGAGAGTGGGGGTGTGTTAGGGGAGTCCATTTTTTTTTTCCACATGTGGTCAGTCTAAATCCTTCAGAATGCATTTTGAGCAGAGAAAAAAAAATACCTAACTGGCACCATGGGGGGTGAAGGTGGGGGGTGGGTGGTGTTTGTCTGGGTTTTTAACCACAAACATTAACCAAAACTGTAAAAAAGCATTTTTGACGAACGAAAAAAGAAGTGCTTAATTGGCACCAGGGAAAGGGGGGTGGGGGTGGGGTGGGGTGGGAGTTGGGGGGTGGGTGGGGGGGGTACATACGTTTAAAAAAAGGTTCCGCATGTAGAGACTGTAAATAGTTCAAAATGAGGGGGGGGGGGGGGGTGGTTTACGTGAGTTTAAAAAAGGGTCCACATGTAGTGACTGTAAATAGTTCAAAATGCATATTCCAGGAAAGAAAAAAAAATGCCTAATTGGGGGGGGGGGGGGGGGGGGGGAGGGGAGAATTTCTGTCTGGATTTTTAACCACAAACTTTAACCAAAAGTGTAAAAAAGCATTTTTGACAAAATGAAAAAATGGGTTCTGCATGTAGTGACTGTAAATAGTTCAAAACACATATTGGAGGAAATAAAAAAAAAAAAATGCCTAATTGGGGAGGGGAGGGGGGGGGGCAGTGGTGTTTGGGTTTTTAACCCAAACTGTAAACAAGCATTTTTGACGAAAGAAAAAAAAAAAGTGCCTAATTGGCACCAGGGGCAGGGGGGGGGGGGGGGAGGGGGGGGGGTACATAAGTTTAAAAAAAAGGTTCCGCATGTTGTGACTGTAAATAGTTCAAAATGCATATTGGAGAAAAGAAGAAAAAAAAAGCATAATGGGGGTGGGGGTGGGGGTGGGGGATGGTAGGGGATGTGTTTGTCTGGGTTTTTTAACCACAAACTTGGAGTCATCCTACCAAGCTACAATGAAATCCCTTCATAATTATGGCCTGTGGAATATTCTAAAGGTTTTGGGAATTTGGGCCCCTGTTGCCGTCACAGTTGCCCAAAAGGGGACGTTCTCATGTAGACATTATATGAAGTCAACCTATCAAGTTACAATGAAATCCCTCCATAAATATGACCTGTAGACTGTGCTAAAGGTTTTCGGGCTTCGGGCCCCTGTTGCCATCACAGGTGCCCAAAAGGGGACATTCTCATGTAGACATTATATGAAGTCAACCTATCAAGTTACAATGAAATCCCTCCATAAATATGATGTGTAGACTGTGCTAAAGGTTTTTGAGCTTTGGGCTTGGGCAGCCATCATGGTTGAATGATCGCAACCAAAAGGGGACATTCTCATCTGGGCATCATGTGGGTTGATCCTACGAAGTTACAATGAAATCCCTTCATAAATATGACCTGTAGACTGTGCTGAAGATTTTCGGGTTTCAGGCACCTGTAGCCGTCACAGTTGCCCAATCACGTCCAAAAGGGGACTTTCTCATGTGTAGAAATTATATGAAGAAACCCAATGAAGTTACAATGAAATCCCTCCATAAATATGACCTGTAGACTGTGCTAAAGGTTTTTGGGTTTTGGGCTCGGGCAGTCGTGACGGTTGATAGATCACTCCCAAATGGGGAAATTCTCATGTAGACATCATACGGAGTCATCGTATCAAGTTATAATGAAATCCGTCCATATTAAACATGACCTGCAGACTGTGCTAAAAGTTTTTGGGTTTCGGGCTTGGGCAGCCATCATGGTCGACAGATCAAGCCCAAACGGGGACATTCACATCTAGGCATTATACAGAGGCATTCTATGAAGTTGCACTGAAATCCCTTCATAAATACAACCTGTAGACTGTGCTAATAGTTTTCGGGTTTTGGGCTCAGGCAGCAATACCGGTTGACCGATCACGACCAAAAGGGGACATTCTCATGTAGACATGACCTAAAACCTGCATATGAAATTTCGTGACGATCAGACAAGAAATACCGGGTAGTCTGTACCTGAAGGTTGAATAAAAAAACTTTAACAACAAACTTTAACCAAAACTCCAAATGTCAACTATACAGGAATAAGAAAAAAAAACAAAAAAACACTTGAACCTTCAGTAAAAAACTTTAACCACAAACTTTAACCAAATGTTAACAGAAAAAGGCTGACGGACAGATGGACGGACGGACGGACGGACAAAAGTCATTACTATAGCCCTCACTGTAAGCAGTCGGGCGAAAAATCGCCAATTAATTTTCATTATTTTTTTCATTTTTAGTCTCTAAAACATAGGTTATGACCCCTCATCGGAACGTGCTCATCGAGCTCGTTCCAATGATGGGTCATAACCTATGTTTTTGAGACAAAAAATGAAAATAATAGCTATTCAAGAAATTTTTTTGCAAGTGTCGTCTGCTTTTCATATTAGGTAAAGGATTAAAAAACAATCTGAATGGTCCATGATTTGATCCCCACCAGGGGTAACTGTATTGTGTCATTGGGCAAGGCACAGGTGTACTGCATGTCAATGGCGCACTTGTCTTCAACCAATGTTAACCCTGCATGTGCGGAGTTAGTACATTAGGGAGTCTGACGGTGGCTTGCCTCCAGATACTGCAGTTTCCTCCACTTGTAAAACTGTCCGACATGAGATGACCCTGGCTGTTGAAAGTGTCATTAAACCCCAATTTATTTTTATTAATTGGTGTTTAAGGTCACATACTTCTGCACAATGGCTAATCATAACCACAAAATGGAGATAAAGTCAAAGTCAGTCAATTGTTTATACCCCATGTTGCTTATTTATTTATTTATTGGTGTTTAAGGTCACATATTTCTGCACAATGGCTAACCATGACCGTGACAGTTTTACAGATGGAGGAAGCCGGAGTACCTGGAGAGAACCACTGAGCAACTGTCCCATGTTGCTTATTGTAGAGAACTCGTACCCCATGCATTAGTGACTTGGTCCTATTTTACCAGTGAATCAGAGCTTGTTTGCCACAGTAAACAAGCACTGCTTCACTTCCTGGGGATTAAACCCCAATAAATAAATAAATATAACTAGTAAAGGCCTAAAAAAAATTTAAAAAAAAAAAAATTAAAAATCTGTTTCTCAGGCCCTCCTGCATGGTCCTTTTTGGCTGCCGCATGCTCTCTTTTTATAACCAATGTAAACTTAAAAAAAAATAAAAATTAAATGGTTTACGTATGATATTTTACCCAAGTTAAAATTTTTTATAAATTTGTCCCTTGAGTGCAAGAAGGGTTTGCAATGCTTTAGCATTGCAAAGCCCTCTTGCACTCAAGGGACGAATTACACCACCACCCATGCTATTCCATAGATTATGAGGCCTAAAACATAAACCAAGAACATGAACTTTTGATGACAAGGAAATAAATAGAGAAATAAAAAATAAAATAAAAAAACGCTCGCCCGCATGAAATTTTACAAATAATGGCCTGAGAAACAGAAGATCTACTTTGTGTGGCCTAACCAATATATATGCAACTTGTGAAACAGTCTGACATGATGTGACCCTGGCTGTTGAAAGTGTTGGTAATCACCAATATGTAAAATAAAATGTATATGTTATGCCAAAGACACATCACATATGATGCAGGTCAGAATCTGACCATCAACCTCCAATGCATAACCAATGAGCCACTGTGTTTTCTTATTTCATGAAGTTCTTTCATTAACCCTCAAGGGCTTGGAGATTTTTATACATTTTTGTTATACATTGAAAGTCTACCTCCAGTGGTTTTGCAGCTGTTTCTAGTCAAGACTTGGCTGCCTACAGAGACAGCTAAGATGTGACTAGAAACAACTGATAAGGTACTTAGAAAACAAGTTTTGAGTTTACCCAAACAATGCATGTTGGGGCACCTGTTTCTATGCATTGAAAAGTTATCAAAGTCAGAATTAGGCCCTTAACTGGTAGAGTGCTGGAAGCCCATATTTTGGGCTTTATTCTGAAGTGCCGTTACCAGAATTTAAACACTTCATATTCTGTGGATGTGCTTCATATTATCTTTGAAGTGATATAATTTTTTATCATATGACTCGTCCGTTTTGTTCACTTTAAAACATTTGATATTTTGTTTTCATATTAATCAGTGATAAATAAAGCCTTCCGTCAATTTCATTGGTCAATTTCAAAACTAGACAATTTGATTAGCTGAACAAAATACAACTGGGCCACATTTTCATAATTTGCATAATTAGAGTTGGGAGCTTTCATTGGTCAATTTCAAAACTGGACAATTTGATTGGCTAAACAAAATACAACTGGGTTACATTTGCATAATTTCAGTAGGAAGAATTTACGTTATCTGTCCTATTTAGGGTGGGTTATATTGTTTTAATCTTTTACCTAACGTAACAGCAAAAACCGTCTCGCATAATACAAGAAAAACGCCATTCATTTTTTTTGATATTTTCACTTTTTGCTTCCAAAACATAGGTTATGACCCCTCATTGGAACTAGCGTGCCTCGTTCGTTCCAATGAGGGGTCATAACCTATGTTTTTGAAGCAAAAAATGAAAATTTTTAGTTATACGAGAATGTTTTTTCCAAGTGCCGCCTACAACTCAAGTTAGGTGATGGGTTAAAAAGTCATACTAAGTGGCTAATTTGTGCGTGTGTGTGTCATATGATAAATAGAATATGAAATGAGTGTTTTTCTCATATAATATTTATGAAACTCATCCGAATTGTCCATTTGGGCTCGCCAGAGGCTTGCCCAAACGGAAAATTCTTAGACTCGTTTCATAAATATTATATGAAAAAAACATTCATTCCATATCCTCTTTTTCTGTTAGGATTTGCCTTGTTACAATTTATGGGAGAGTGCCTACTGGCACTCTCCCATAAATTGTAACAAGGCAAAGATGCACAAAGAAAGTTTAAGGACCACAAATAATTTAGAACTCTACCAGTTAAGGGTTGAGTCGATGAAGTGCTATGATGTAATATATTATTTGAGAGCCCTTTCCAACTATGTATAATACCACAGGGGGCGCAGTGGCGTTGCAGTAACCGGTTCTCGTCAGATCACCGAAGTTAAGCAACGTTGAGTCCAGTTAGTCCTTGGATGGGTGACCATCTCAGCGATCGATTCGGACTCCCGTGTTGCATACTTGGGCAAGGCACTTAGCCCCGATTGTCCACATGGGGGCACGATGACACTGTGTACTAAGGCGTACTGCACGTCGATGGTGCACATGTCTTCAACCAATTTAACCCTGCCTGTGTTGCAGTGTGGAGTTACGATTTTGGGGAGCTGGCAGCTGCTAGTCGTTGCTTGGTGGTTCTCTCCGAGTACTCCGGCTTCCTCCATCCGTAAAACTGTCATGGTCATGATTAGCCATTGTGCATAAATAAGTATGTGACCTTAAACATCAATAAATAAATATAAATAGTATAATACCACAGTACCTCATCTCCATTGTCAAAAAAATTTTATTATAATAATTATGAACCAGGTAATTGTTCTGGAAAGACTAACAAATTAATATCCAGAACAATCTGTGTATATGTTCTTTTTATTTTTCTATGATCTCATAATGTTGGTAACAAAAAAATGGGCCACGCTACAGTGAAGTCGCCGTGAATTGGTCATAATCCACAAGTGGGCATTTATGTCCACGCATCTGTTTACCAGGTATTAAAAATCATCATAAGCAAAATTTTAATTAATGAAACACCGGGTTGTACCTGGTGCTTCATTAATTAAATTTTTGATTATTATTCCTGTGATTAGTGTTTGGAATCTAATATTATTGCGTCCGTGGACATATTGCCCACACGTGGAAAGTGACCAGTCCACGGCGACTGTACTGTAACTCCTTTAAAGGGAGCACAGTGACTCAGTGGTTAGTTCACTGGACTTCCAATCAGAAGGTCCACCATTCGATACCCACCTGAGGTAACAGCATTGATTCCTTGGGCAAGGGACTTACTGCTGAGTTCCCACATTGGGGCACACTGTGGTGCTGTGTACATGTTCTAAGGTGTCCTGCATGTCGATGATGCACTTGTCTTCCACCAATGCTAACCTTTCTTGTTCGGAGTTAGTACGTTGGGAAGTCTGATGGTCACTTGCCACTGCTCAGTGGTTCTCTCTAGGTACTCCGGCTTCTCTCATCCATAAAACTGTCCAGCACGAGGTGTCACTGACTGTCAAAAGTGTTATTAAAAAAATTATTTTAAGGCAAACAATAGGTGTATGACTGCATGAAAGAATGATTTGCAGGCCTTTAATTACCAACAAAAAATATGATGCCCAAAGTATAATATTGTGCCCAATTTATGAGTTCATTTAACTGGTAGAGTGCTGGAAGCCCATATTTGGGCTTTATTTCTCAAGTGCAGGTACTTCTGCTTGAAGACACATATACAGTGGATATGCTTTGTATTACCTTTCGAGTGATATTATTTAGTCTGTAAGGGTTTGCCTTGTTACAATTTATGGGAGAGTGCCTATTGGCACTCTCCCATAAATTGTAACAATGCGAAGACATGTGTACAAGATTCAATGACCAAAAATAATTTAGCACTCTACCAGTTAAATAACTTTCCTGATGAAAATACACCCCACTTCCACAAGCCCCAATATCAAAATCATGTTGGACAGAGTATTATCTGGGGCCCCAAATGAGAGGAATTGTTTTTTGGGGGGGTTAGATTGTCAAAATGTTCTCCTGCCGAACCAAATCATGGCCTGCCTGATAGGGCCTGTGACCCTCACCCAAATTTGGGCAATTTTTAAGTCTGCATTTGCCAATTTAGTATAAGCCCGAGACTGCAGGGCTTATATTTTGACGAGAATCTGAGAATCGATTCACGCAAAGGTCCGCACAACAAAACCAGCGAGAATCCATGGAGATTCTTGCTGCATCTATGCTAGAATTCATTGCATGTGTTTGCTATGAGTAACCAGGAGAACCTGCCGTGCTTTGGATGTCATTCGATATGGCAATTGCGCGCAATTCCAACACGCAATTAAGCCTAGATAAGCGCACTATTCGTGACAGGACTTCTAGTTTTAACTGTACCTAACACAGCGGCAGCAACTTAACCAATACAAGGCTAACAGGACCTGACATATCCTGATACTTTGTCAATAAAATTGTACAAATATGGTTGTGATTGGATCCAGCTCAATGAGACGGTTCCAACGACATCAACATTTGTAAGGCTCTATTGGTAAATATTCTTTCTTTTTTTTTTTAAATTATCAAATTCAGTTTATATTTTAAAAATTAAAAAGATGTGTTGGGTGAAGGGTTAACATGTATTATCAGTACACAACAGGGGTTCAATTATGCTGGCCTCATGGGATTCTGAGACACTCACAGTACAGTTAAAACTAGAAGTCCTGTCATGAAATGCGCACAAATAGCACGTTGATATGCACGTTAATGTACGCATTATGGCCCAAGTAAAGCTATCAAATTCTGTACATATGGCCTGTGCACAAGCAATGTTTCAGTCAATGGACCTCCGGGTAACCCGGAGGTCCATTGGCAGAAACATTGCATGTGTTTGCTATGAGTAACCAGAAGAACCTGCCGTACTTTGGATGCCATTCGATATGGCAGTTGCGCACAATTCCAATGTGCAATTAAGTCTAGATAAGCGCACAATTCGTGACAGGACTTCTAGTTTTAACTGTAGGTATGGATTCTCGCAACTATTTTTGCGGGAATTGAAATGGATTCTCCCAAATTTAGATGAAATATAAGCCCTGGCTTGATGAAAATTATCACCTTGTTTTATGTGTTTCTGAAGTCGCTGCATCAGCTGTTTACATGGTGGCGGTATGGGCGTTGAATCCTTCTGTTGAATAATTACTTTCTGCACAAAGTTGTATGTATTGTTAAGTGTCTTGGGATATTCCATATTGAAAACCCAATAAGAAGAAAACAGTGTTGCAAATGCCATGGTAAACTCCTCAAACTCTTGAAGCACCTGTTCTTCAGCAACAAGTACAAACTCATCACTCTGAAATATATTGCCTTTTGATATTAGCATGGGAACAACTTTGCCCTTCGGATCAACTTGCTCATGATCACCAATCTCTCTCACCATTTCAACAATGTTTTCTTTCAGAAGCAACGGCAATAAACACAAAGCCGTCACCATATCCCAATACTGTCGAAGAGATGCATCTTCTTGTTTCATGATATCTGACTGACGTATGATGGCTGAAGTACCCGGAGTATGTTTTGCAATATCAATAATTGCACCTGCAAACTGGACGCAATATTCCTGAATGGAATGATCAATGTCAATTTTAGTTATTCTTTGAAATTCTTTCAAAAGCTGCTTGCCTGTGAACAGGTATGGGCACGTTTCCTGAACTGCTGCTATCAACGGCATTTCTATTGTGAGAAAAGATCGACGTACTTCAAATGTGTTATCCATATGAGCATCTATTTCTTCTGGAGTTTTTCGCTCCTTACTTGTTGATGGTTTCTCATTGTCAGTAAGTTTGGGTTTCTTCTCTTCGCTGGTCTCAGGATCATTGTCTGATTTCAACACAATTGCAGATGTCGATAATTCTGGAACAACCGATGCAGTCATCATTGCGTGTTTTCGTTTCCCTTTATTGGACATCTTCTAAACAAGACAAAATAGTACCACAGGCATACTATGGTTTATAATGCAAGGACCACACCTGAAGATAAAAAAAAAACAAAAACAATCAAATAGTCAGATAATTAACCCTTAGGTCCACATACACAGGCCTGGCATTCTTAGAAATGTAGGAGGGCTAAAAATCGCTCTCCCTACAGTTAAAACTAGAAGTCCTGTCCTGAAATGCACACAAATAGCACATCGATTTGCGCGTTAATCTACGCGTTATATCCACGGTAAGGCTATCAAATTCTGCACATACCGCCTGTGCACAAGCAAAGTTTCAGCCAATGGACCTCTGGGTAACCCGGAGGTCCATTGGCTGGAACATTGCTTGTGTTTGCTATGGGTAACAAGGAGAACCTGCCATGCTTTGGATGCCATTCGATATGACAATTGCGCGCAATTCCTACACGCAATTAAGCCTAGATGAAGCGCACAGTTCGTGACAGGACTTCTAGTTTTAACTGTACATGGCCTAGGGGAGCGATTAGCTCTCCTCAAGCTTCCAAAATCTATAAGTGACAAAATGAAGTTTTACTATTAATGAAATCTGCCAAGTGGGGATAGTACATTTAGTTAGTGTTGCTAACAAGGTAGTATCTGTGAGACGGCTGCACTTCCCCTCCCACATCTCCGGGCCACAATAAGGCCCGGAGGTGTGGGAGAGGAAATGTGGCCGTCTTACAGAGATCACTAACATACAGTTAAAACTAGAAGTCCTGTCATGAATAGTGCGCTTATCTAGGCTTAATTGCGCATTGGAATTGTGCACAATTGCCATATCGAAAGGCATTTAAAGCACGGCGGGTTCACCTGGTTACTCATAGCAAACACATGCAATGTTTCTACCAATGGACCTCCGGGTTACCCGGAGGTCCATTGGCTGACACATTGCTTGTGCACAGGCCATATGTACAGAATATGATAGCTTTAATTGGGCCATAACGCGCACATTAACGCGCATATCAACGTGCTATTTGTGCCCATTTCATGACAGAACTTCTAGTTTTAATTGTAGCAGAGATCTGAAAAGATGTGGGTTTTCGAAATAGGCTGTTATGGTAATCATTATTTTCTAAGACCAGGAGGACTAGTTTTCACCCTCCTTAATTTTTTTAAGGTGAGCAGTAGTCGAGCGAATAAATCACTCTCCTGAAAATGCCAGGCCTGCATACATACACAAAACGACACACGCAAGTGAATGCGTAAATTGATATGGCACGAGTGCCAGTGCGGAAGGATAAAATGAGAGGCTAGAGGCCTTGATTCACACATGCGTGTCGTTCCATGTTTATTACACATCACATCTATAACAAGAGGCCCCACAGGGCCTGAAGCACTTATCTTGAACAGAACACAATATAGCAGAGTCCAAGAATGGGTACATTAAGCAAGCCATCTCCATAAGCTACACTGTCAATCCCTGAGTCCCTCAGGAGTGACAAAAATAATCCGGGCATCATGCCTTTTCTTCAGTTGATCATAAAGTAAAATGTAGGGCTCCCCTATGAAGCCCCTTGATACAACCTATGTGGATTAATCTTAGTTACACACCTCTAGAGGGTACTGAATACAAATTTTTAATTCTTCAGCAAAATGGCCAATTCCGGCTCCCATAGGAAGCACAAATATTAACCCAAGCTCTCGATTTGAACACAGTTGAATCTGACTTCCCTAGATATGTTGTGTATCAAATACGTAAGCATTCTGACTGTTGGATCTGAAGAAGAGAAATTTTAAAGAAATTTCTTCATATTGCACCAAGTTAAAATTTGGGCTACCATAGCGAGCCCAAATATTCACCTATGGATCCAATTTGAACAAACTTGAATCTGATCCCCCTAGAGATGTTGTATACCAAATATGAAAGTATTCTGACTAGTGGATCTGAAGAAGATTTTTGAAGAAATTCCCTCATATTGTACTAAGTTAAATTTCAGGTTCCCATATGGAGCCAAAATATTAACCCAGGCACTCGAATTGAACAAAATGGAATCTGACCCCTCTAGAGATGTTGTATACCAAACATGAAAGCATTCCGACTGGTGGATCTGAAGAAGAAGATTTTTAAAGAAATTTACTCATATTGCACTAAGTAAAAATTTGGGCTACCACAGTGAGCCCAAATATATACCTAGGGATCTGATTTGAACAAACTTGAATCTGCCCCCCCTAGAGATGTTGCATACCAAATATGAAAGCATTCTGACTGGTGGATCTGAAGACGAAGAATTTTTTAAATTACCCCCCCCCCCCCCCCCCCCCATATTGAACAAAGTTAAAATTTGGGCTTCTGTAGGAAGCCCAAATATTAACCTAGGGACTTGGTTTGAACAATCTTGAATCTGACCCTCATAACAATGATGCATACCAAACATTAAGAGATTCTGACTGGTGGTTCTGAAGAAGAAGATTTTTAAAAAATATTCCCCATATTACCCTTTGTTAAAAATTTGGGCTCCTGTAGTAAGCCGAAATATGAACCAATGAGCTTTATTTCAACAAACTTGTATCTGACCCCCTATGAATGCTGTATGCCAAATATCAAAAGATTGTGATGATTGGTTCTGGAGAAAAGATTTTTAAAAATGTTTACAAATATGCTGACTCAGCATTTTTCGATGCCCATTACAGAACACCCTAACATAACAGATGGCAATTTTTTTTTACCATTCAATTCTACTGGTCCTAAGGATACTTCATACCAAATAACAGCTCTCTGTTCTGTGTGGTTTGGAAAATATGGGCGTTTGAAAATATTTCTATTTTTAGCTCCCAGGGTTCCCATGGGGATGCGGGACTTTTTTTTTTGCATGGGTCAAGTACATACCAAATTTGGTGCATACCACACCATTGGTTCAGAAAACAAAAATTTTGGGAGGGGCCAAAAATCTTACCCCTTCCATTACAAAGCCAAATATCGCTTCACGAACTTCGTTTGAACAAACTTGATTCTACACCTCAGAAGGAAGCTTCATAGCAAATATCAAGTCATTATACACACTGGTTCTTCAGAAGAAGATTTTTTAAATATTTTGTTGCATTTTCCCCACTCCCTCCCTATGGGGCTGGGCATGTTGAGTTGAACGAAAATAGGCTGATGAAATCGTCAGACGTGTACCCATATGTGCAACTAGTAGAAAGCTGTATGACAGAGGGCAAACCTGGATACCGACATTATGTACATCATACATGGTGTGGGTACATATAGAAATGGATTGGTGGAGCACCTAATTTGATGGATAAAGGGTTAATATCTCCGGATCAAATTATTAGACTTACATAAAAAACTATACAGCACAGCACATCAGTAACCTGAATACATATATAAAGTAACCTGATAATCGGATTAATATTTATTGAGTTATCGCATGCCGAAGAAATTGATAGGAGAAGTTCTCAATTTGAAGGATAAAGGGTTAATATCACAGGATCAAATTATCAGATTTACACCAAAAACTATACAGCACAGCACATCAGTAACCTGAATACATATATGAAGTAACATGACAATCAGATTGATATTTTTTGAGTTATCTCAAGCCAAAGGGATTGGAGGAATTTTCAATTTTCAATTTGGATAAAGGGTTAATATCTCAGAATCAAATTATCAGATTTACACCAAAAAACTATACAGCTAGGCAAGTCAGTAACCTGAACACAATAATAAAGTAACTTGACAATCCAAGCAATATTTTTCAAGTTATCGAATGCAAAAGGGATTGGAGGAATTTTCAATTTGATGGATAATGGGTTAATATCCCAGGATCAAAATAACAGATTTACACCAAAAACTATACAGCTCGGAACATCAGTAACCTGAAGATATATATAAAGTAACATGACAATTGGATTGATATTTTTTGAGTTATCTCATGCCAAAGGGATTGTTAGAATTCTCAATTTGAAGGATAAAGAGTTAATATCTCGGGATCAAATTATCAGATTTACACCAAAAACTATACAGCTCGGCACATCAGTATCCTGAACACAAATATAAAGTAATTTGACAATCCAAGCAATTGTTCAAGTTATCGAATGCCAAAGAAATGGATACGGACGCCGGATGGACAGGTGGATGGACAGACAGACGGAGGGACAAAGGATGGACGAATGAAGGATGGCCACCCCGGATGCCGCCATTATGTGTACCATACATAGTATGGGTACACATAAAAATGCAATGCCCCATTAGGACCATTATTCACACAAACTTTCAGTTGAATTGGCTCAGTGGCTTTGGAGGAGAAGACCAAAACATGGTGTTGACCGTATGACGGACGACGGACGAACGGGCGGTGGGCGATGGACAGAGAGCGATGAGATAAGCTCAGCTTGACTTTGTCAAGATGAGCTAATAAGTTGTTCTTATTCTTTTAAACATTGAAGATATTTATGTATTTTGCTACACTCTGTCAGCCTGCATACTGTGGCTTTGCAGTTGAGTCTATGCAAGTTTTGGCTGCATATTTTGCCAGCAAACATGTAACTTGCATATATATATCACAGGGTTGTTATTTTAAGGTTATTCTAAATTTTAAAAAATAACTAAACAATTCGAGTTATTTAGAATGAATGAAAGAAAGAGTTTTTAATAATCAGTGTGAGTAAACGGGGTAAGCGCATTAATTTGTCAGTTAATTTACGGTTATTGTGAGAGGTACCAGGATCGATGCCCGGATTCTCCACCAAATATGACCAAACGGTCCGCCTGTAAAGTGGAACCATGCGTTACTTCCACTGGGGAATCACTCATTCGGGTGTCTACACAGGTGTTAGCACTTTCTGATAAATAGAAATTACTGTCCCCTGGAACGCCGCTGTGGCAACGTCTTGGAGAGAGTGAATATTTATTTGTCAGAGGGCGCTGATCAGCGGAGGGCCAAGGCTGGGGTTGATCAACTTTGCTGGGTACCTAAGATGCTCTTTCACCGGGGACAGGGGATTTTCACTAGCTCACTTTTGTAGATTGCAATTGCTTATTCACAAGCCACAGAGTAGCGCCGTGCTTTAATCAATTGCTTTCAACGGTAATGAACTAGCATGGGCTAATTTCTTGGCGGGGCTGGGGTTCCATCAATTCCAAGGGTACTCAGGGCTTCTTCATTAATAAGATAAAGACTATTAACAATCCAACAATTTTTATATATAAATCTTCTATACTCTTATTTACAAATAGCCAACAAATCCTAAATAAATAATCTCAACACTACTGAAATGAGTTTTGTGACTAGTCACTGAATCCCACCGAAAACAAGTACTAAAATATTATCTAAAATTAAATTGTTTCCCAAATTTATATTCGTAGAGAAAGGTCGAAGCTGCGACTACTGACAAGAAATCACGAAATCTTTCACTCAACCGCTCATGCACGTATTTAGCCTGTTGCGCCTACCACATTATGGGGAATTACCTTTAATACTAAATTTCACCCTTTAGAATATCTTGTCACCTACAATTCCTGCTAATAGTGCTTCTAACTCGCAATAATAAGAACTGATCATCTAATAACACAGATTCACTAATACACTTAAAACTGTTAACTAATAACTAGGTAACTA
This sequence comes from Pictodentalium vernedei, assembly GCA_031216915.1. Taxonomy (NCBI): domain Eukaryota; kingdom Metazoa; phylum Mollusca; class Scaphopoda; order Dentaliida; family Dentaliidae; genus Pictodentalium; species Pictodentalium vernedei. The sequence continues at coordinate 34,163,448 of CM062296.1, forward strand.
CGACATGTTATCACGACTAAATACTATAAACTAAATACTACATATACTCATCGGTTCTTCGGCGTCCAGATTAAAAGTCCAATGCTCTAACCAATGTGCCACTGCTATCCCATTTCTAGCAGCAATGCCATTGGGAATGAGCTCTGTCAAAATAAGATTAACCCTTTACCCAACGAATCGCCCGCATCCGCCCACGTAAAATGCAAATTCAGCAGTTGAAAAAACATAAATTTTTCAAAAAATTTCAACAAAACCTTATCATGTGACCCCTCGTTGGAACGAGCTCGTCGAGCTCGTTCCAATGAGGGGTCACATGATATGCTTTTGTTGAAATTTTTCGAGAAATCTGAAAAATTACATTTAAAATAATAAATTTGATATCGTCTGCGTTGGGTAAAGGGTTAAATTGGTTTATTACTTACCAAAGTGTGATTTACTGGGATTTCCGGGTTTGATTATAAACGATAACTGCACAAGTGAATTATGCAATCAATTGTGTCATGTACCTGTGCGTGCAAATGACGCTTTGCCGTGGGTATAATGGGGACTTCATTGTTTTGAGGGTTTTTTTTAACCATTTACTATAGATGAAAAGCAGACAACACTTGCAAAAAAAATTCTTGAATAGCTATTATTTTTATTTTTTGTCTCAAAAACATAGGTTATGACGCCTCATTGGAACGAGCTCATCAGGACATAACCTATGTTTTTGAGACAAAAAATGAAAAAAATAATGAAAATTAATTGGCGATTTTTGAGAACAGCACTGGCCGTTATGTTCTAAGGTAAAGGGTTAAATAATATAATTATCGTTAACAAGAGGCCCCAAGGACCCTTAATCGCTCACCGCCAAAGTGGTTCAAAGAAGTATTTGGGGTCACATTCAGTTAGACATGGTTCATCAACACTACAAAGGAATAAAGTCATGAGAGACAAATTTTATGGAATTAGGGACATGGCTTGAACAAACTTGAATCTTACCCCCCTAAGGATGCTGCATACCAAATATCAAAAGCATTCATCTGCTAGGTCTGAAGAAAATTATTTTTAAAGAAAATTCCTCATATTTTGAACTAAGTTATCATCCAGGCTCCCACAAGAGAGCCCAAATATGAACCCAGGGACTTGGCTTGAACAAACTTGAATATCACCCCCTAAGGATGCTGCATACCAAATATCAAAACATTCCGACTGCTGAATCTGAAGAAGAAGATTTTTAAAGAAAAATTCCTCATATTGACCGAGTTATAATTTGGGCTCCCACAGAGAGACCGAATATGGACCTAGGGACTTGGCTTTAACAAACTTGAATCTCACCCACCTAAGGATGCTACACACCACATACCAAAACATTCCGACTACTGGATCTGAAGAAGAAGATTTTTTAAGAAAATTCCTCATTTCAAACTAAGTTACAATTCAAGGTCCCACAGTGAGCCCAGATATGCACCTAGGGACATGGCTTGAACAAACTTGAACCTCACCCCCCTAAGGATGCTGCATACCAAATATCAAAACATTCCGACTGCTGGATCTGAATAAAATGATTTTTAAAGAAAATTCCTCATTTTGAACTAAGTTATAATTCGGGCTACCACAGTGAGCCCAAATATGAACCCAGGGACTTGGCTTGAACAAATTTGAATCTCACCCCCTAAGCATGCTGCATACCCAATATCAAAAGATTCTGCCTGCTGGATCTTCAGAAGAAGATTTTTAAAGAAATTTGCCTGAAATGCACTAAGTTCAAATTTGGGCTCCTACACTGAGCAAAATATGAACCCAGGGAGCCGATTTGAACAAACCTGAATCAGATTCACCCGACAATGTTGCATACCAAATATCAAAAGATTCTGCCTGCTGGATCTGGAGAAGAAGATTTTTTAAGAAATTTGCCTGAAATGCACTAAGTTCAAATTCGAGCTTCTATAGTGAGCCCAAATATGAATCCAGGGGATCAATTTGAACAAACTTGAACCAGATCCACCCCACAATGTTACATACCAAATATCAAAAGATTCTGCCAGCTGGATCTGGAGAAGAAGATTTTTTAAGAAATTTGCCTAAAATGCGCGAAGTTCGAATTCGGGCTTCTATACTGAGCCGAAATGTGAATCCAGGGGGCCGATTTGAACATACCTGAATCAGATTCACCCCACAATGTTGCATACTAAATATCAAAAGATTCTGCCTGCTGGATCTGGAGAAGAAGATTTTTTTTAAGAAATTTGCCTCAAATGCACTAAGTTCAAATTCGAGCTTCTATAGTGAGCCCAAATATGAATCCAGGGGATCAATTTGAACAAACTTGAATCAGATCCACCCCACAATATTACATACCAAATATCAAAAGATTCTGCCTGCTGGATCTGGAGAAGAAGATTTTTTAAGAAATTTGCCTGAAATGCACTAAGTTCGAATTCGGGCTTCTATACTGAGCCCAAATGTGAATCCAGGGACCGATTTGAACAAACTTGAATCAGATCCACCCCACAATGTTGCATACCAAATATCAAAAGATTCTGCCTGCTGGATCTGGAGAAGAAGATTTTTTAAATTTGCCTGAAATGCACTAAGTTCAAATTCAGGCTTCTCCAGTCAGCCCAAATATGAATCCAGGGGGCCGTTTTAAACAAACTTGAATCAGATCCACCCCATAATGCTGTATACCAAATATCAAAGATTCTGCCCACTTGTGCGGGAAAAGAAGATTTTTTAGTAATTTCTCTGATATACATAGGGTGCTATCGGAGTTATGCCCCCTATGGAGCCCCAAGTGGGCATGTCCATTTTATTTGAACAAACTTGAAATGACATATGGCAATGAACATCCATACCAAGTTTCGAGCAAATCGACCTAGCGGTTTCAGAGGAGAAGTCGTTTGAAAAATGTTCACAACGCCGGATGGACGACGACAGATGACGACGGATGATGGATGGCAAGTGATAAGTTTAGCTCCCTTCGGTGAGCTAATAATGAAAAGTAATAAACTGAGCAATCGCTTGACTGGACTGGTTATGTCAAATAATTCATTCGAGGCGAGGGACTATATTGTAAAACACTGGTGCGCATTTGTGCCCTCGTGTTTGTACAACATCCCTCACCTCTCATGAATTATTTCACGTAACCAGTCCAGTCAAGCGATTACTCTCTATTGAATTCCTTGTGGCATTATGGGAAAAATTTTCTGCTAGACATTTTGACATTGTATCCTCAGTGTGAAGCGAATAATATATAGCGGGGCCCACTTAATCAAGCATTTCTTTACTAAATAACCCTGTTAACTGCATATAATTTCCAAACACCAAACCATTTACCATACTTCAGTACAAATTCAATCTGCTAATTGGTTACTGGGTCCTATTTTACCAGTAAAACAGAGCTTGTTTACTACAGTAAACAAGCACTGCTTCACTTCCCAGGGTTCCCACAGAAAATCTCTAGATAACTGAATATTTCTGCTAATACAAAATTTTCACCAGCTAAGTGGATATTCTATTAACAGGGCTCCACTGCACTGCAATCTGTTGCTTAAATTTCATCTAAATTTTGGAGAATCCATTTGGATTTTTGTGAAAATGGTGAATGAATGCCCCAGGATCCCAAGAGGCCTCTATGATAATAAAAGTTAACCCTTTACCTAACATAGCTTTTAAGTTTTAAAGCATAAACTGAATTTGAAAATATTTTTTAAAATGAAAGTGTCAATGACACTGTAGCTCAACTTGACAAACTTGAACTTGGTAAGTTATAAATGAAATGGCAAAATTGAAGATCATTGGGACCAATGTCAGTTTTTTTGCCAGTGGAGAAGAAGAAATCGATAGCTCCCATCTAGAGGCCTCCCCAAACAAGCATGCCAGGTTTCAAAGCAATCCGATCATAAATGTGCCCTGTAGGGTGTGCCAAAGGGAAATATCGAGTCTTCTGACTAAACCAAGTTCTAAGAACGTTGGCCGCGGCAACAATTTTTGCCAGAAATTGAAGAAAACCGATAGCTCCCATCTAGAGGTCACCCTAAATAAGCATACCAGGTTTCAAAGCAATCAAATCATAAATGTGCCCTGTAGTGTGTGCCAAAGGGAAATATTGTGGTTTGACTAAACTAAGTTCTAAGAACGTTGGCCGCGGCAACATTTTTTGACAGAAATTGAAGAAAATCGATAGCTCCCATCTAGAGGTCACCTCAAACAAGCATGCCAGGTTTCAAAGCAATCCGGTCATAAATGTACCCTGTAGGGTGTGCCAAAGGGAAATATTGAGTCTTCTGACTAAACTAAGTTCTAAGAACGTTGGCCGCGGCAACATTTTTTGACAGAAATTGAAGAAAATCGATAGCTCCCATCTAGAGGTCTCCCCAAACAAGCATACCAGGTTTCAAAGCAATCTGATTGTAAATGTACCCTGTAGGGTGTGCCAAAGGGAAATATTGAGGTCTGACTAAACTAAGTTCTATGAACGTTGGCGGTGGCAATATTTTTTGCCGGAAATTGAAGAAAATCGATAGCTCCCATCTAGAGGTTACCCTAAATAAGCGTATCAGGTTTCAAAGCAATCAAATCATAAATGTGCCCTGTAGGGTGTGCCAAAGGGAAATATTGTGGTTTGACTAAACTAAGTTCTAAGAACGTTGGCCGCGGCAACATTTTTTGACGGAAATTGAAGAAAATCGATAGCTCCCATCTAGAGGTCACCCCAAACAAGCATAAGAAGTTTCAAAGTAATCTGATCATAAATGCGACCTGTGAGGTGTGCCAAAGGAAATTGTGGACGTACGTACTAACGTACTAACGTACGTACGTACGTACGCCGACGGACGAGAAGTGATGGCAATAGCTCAGCTTGACTTTGTCAAGTTGAGCTAAAAACCCAATATTTAACAATTCTAAAATAAAACCTTAGAAATATGGATGTCATTGTAACCGGCTCATTGGGCTGGTTCCAATTACAGCCATATTTGTACAATTTTATTGACAAAGTGTCAGGATATTTCAGGCCATCTTAGCCTTGTATTGTTAAATTTGATGCAGCTGTGTTAGGTAAAGGGTAAATTGACTCCATTTTTTTTACGCAAAGAGGTGCAGCATGTACATTGTATCTACATGGATTCTTGCTGGCTTTGCTGCGTGAATATTTGTGAGAAGTGATTCTCAGATTCTTGCCAAAATATAAGTCCTGATCTCTTCAACCTAGATTTTGTATTTACAGTCTATCTGAGCCACAAGTCAAAATAGGATGGAGGACATTCCTCATTAATTTTATTTTACCAGCTCCATCAAGGCACCAATTCTTGGAAAATTGGAAAACTCTCAAAGAGTGAAGTACAAGAATCCAAATAAGGGATTTTATGATCAATAAAGAAAAAAACAAGAACAATTTGTCTTGATATTTAATATCCTGCCTCCAACTTCTTTGTCAAAAGCCATAGTTTGACATTTCCCCGAGTGTTAATTTTCCAAGTTTGACATGTGGGTGTAAATCTTGTGGGATATCAGATATATAGAGGATATGGAATGAGTGTTTTTCTCATATAATATTTATGAAACGAGTCTAAGAATTTTCCATTTTGGCGAGCCCAAACGGAAAATTCGGACGAGTTTCATAAACATTATATGAGAAAAACACTCATTTCATATTCTATATATCATTTGACACACACACGCACAAGTTAGCCACTGTCAGTCATGGAATTCTGACGCAAGCGATTTTTAGTTTGCCTCAACTGCTCACGCAATTTAATCCGGCATAAGCCTTTTTTGCTCACCTACTTTCAGCTATTTTCGACGGTGACAGACCATGGAACGTGTGTACAGAATATGCTGGGTACATTTGTGCGTCGCCCACTACATGTACCAGTCCCCCTGAACTTCTTGATCGATCTGACCAGATTGGGGTGGAGGGGATAGTAAATGAAAGTGTCAATGATACTGTAGCTCAACTTGACAAACTTGAACTTGGTAAGTTATAAATGAAATGGCAAAATTGACAATCATTGGTACCAATGTTATTTGATGAAATTTCAACATAACAGCATTGTGTGTGCACAACGTCAGAGTAATCCATGCATTTTTAAATGTAAACTGTAAGACTGTTCTAAGTACGTTGGCCGCGGCAACATTTTCTGACGGAAATGGAAGAAAATTGATAGCTCCCATCTAGAGGTCTCCCCAAACAAGCATGCCAGGTTTCAAAGCAATCCAATCATAAATGTGCACTGTACGGTGTGCCAAAGGGAAATATTGAGGTCTGACTAAACTAAGTTCCAAGAACGTTGGCAGTGGCAACATTTTTTTGACGGAAATGGAAGAAAATCGATAGCTCCCATCTTGAGGTCACCCTAAACAAGCATGCCAGGTTTCAAAGTAATCCAATTATAAGTGTGCCCTGTAATGTGTGCCAAAAAGGAAATATTGAGGTCTGACTAAACTAAGTTCTAAGAACGTTGGCCGTGGCAACATTTTTTAACAGAAATTGAAGAAAATTGATTGCTCCCATCTTGAGGTCACCCTAAACAAGCACACCAGGTTTCAAAGCAATCCAACCATAAATGTGCCCTGTAGGGTGTGCCATAGGGAAATATTGTGGTTTGACTAAACTATGTTCAAAGAACGTTGGCCGAGGCAACATTTTCTTACGGAAATGGAAGAAAATCGATAGCTCCCATCTAGAGGTCACCCCAAACAAGCATGCCAGGTTTCAAAGCAATCCGATCATAAATGTGCCCTGTGGGTGTGCCAAAGAGAAATATCGAGGTCTTCTGACTAAACTAAGTTCTAAGAACGTTGGCCACGGCAACATTTTTTGTCGGAAATTGTAGAAAATTGATAGCTCCCATCTAGAGGTCACCCCAAACAAGCATGCCAGGTTTCAAAGCAATCCGATCATAAATGTGCCCTGTAGGGTGTGCCAAAGAGAAATATCGAGGTCTTCTGACTAAACTAAGTTCTAAGAACGTTGGCTGCGGCAACATTTTTTGATGGAAATTGAAGAAAATCAATAGCTCCCATCTAGAGGTCACCCCAAACAAGCATGCCAGGTTTCAAAGCAATCCGATCATAAATGTGCCTGTAGGGTGTGCCAAAGAGAAATATCGAGGTCTTCTGACTAAACTAAGTTCTAAGAACGTTGGCTGCGGCAACATTTTTTGATGGAAATTGAAGAAAATCGATAGCTCCCATCTAGAGGTCATCCCAAACAAGCAGCCAGGTTTCAAAGCAATCCGATCATAAATGTACCCTGTAGGGTGTGCCAAAGGGAAATATTGAGGTCTGACTAAACTAAGTTCCAAGAATGTTGGCAGTGGCAACATTTTTTTGACGGAAATGGAAGAAAATCGATAGCTCCCATCTAGAGGTTACCCCAAACAAGCATGCCAGGTTTCAAAGCAATCCAATCATAAATGCGCCCTGTAGGGTGTGTCAAAGGGAAATATTGAGGTCTGACTAAACTAAGTTCTAAGAATGTTGGCCGTGGCAACATTTTTGGATGGAAATGGAAGAAAATCGATAGCTCCCATCTAAAGGTCACCCCAAACAAGCATACTAGGTTTCAAACCAATCCAATCATAAATGTGCCCTGTAGGGTGTGCCAAAGGGAAATAGAGGTCTGACTAAACTAAGTTCTAAGAACGTTGGCCGTGGCAACATTTTTTGACGGAAATTGAAGAAAATCGATAGCTCCCATCTAGAGGTCACCCTAAACAAGCATACCAGGTTTCAAAGCAATCCAATCATAAATGTGCCCTGCAGGGTGTGCCAAAGGGAAATACTGTGGTTTGACTAAACTAAGTTCTAAGAACGTTGGCCGCGGCAACATTTTTTGACGTAAATTGAAGAAAATCAATAGCTCCCATCTAGAGGTCACCCCAAACAAGCATACCAGGTTTCAAAGTGATCTGATCATAAATGCGACCTGTGAGGTGTGCCAAAGGAAATTGTGGATGTACGTACTAACGTACTAATGTACGTATGTACGTACGCCGACAAACGAGAAGTGATGGCAATAGCTGAGCTTCACTTTGTCAAGTTGAGCTAAAAATGAATGGCGTTTTTTCTTGTAGGTAAAAGATTAATACAATATAACCCACCCTAAATCGGACAGATAGTGTAAATTCTCCCTACTGAAATTAAGCAAATGTGACCCAGTTGTATTTTGTTTAGCTAATCAAATTGTCCAGTTTTGAAATTGACCAATGAAAGCTCCCAACTCTAATTATGCAAATTATGAAAATGTGGCTCAGTTGTATTTTGTTTAGCCAATCAAATTGTCTAGTTTTGAAATTGACCAATGAAATTGACGGAAGGCTTTATTTATCACTGATTAATATGAAAACAAAATATCAAATGTTTTAAAGTGAACAAAACGGACGATTCATGATAAATCTGGATAATAATGTGGGAAATGTAATCAGCATGGGCAACAACTTGTTGAGGCTGGCAGCCACTATAATGGCTCTATTGAAAAGTGATGAAAGCCACTTTAGTGGCTTTACACTACACGCAATATAGGCACTCTCCAAAAAATCCTAACAAAATATACATTTACAGTTAAAACTAGAAGTCCTATCATGAAATGTGCACAAATAGCATGTCGGTCTGCACGTTATTCTATGCATTATGACCATAGTAACGCCATCAAATTCTGTACATATGGTCTGTGCACAAGCAATGTTTCAGCCAATGGACCTCCAGGTAACTCGGAGGTCTATTTGCAGAAACATTGCCTGTGTTTGCTATGAGTAACCGGGGTGAAGCTGCCGTGCTTTGGATGCCATTCGATATGGCAATTGGGTGCAATTCCTACGCGCATATAAGCCTAGATAAGCGCACATTTCGTGACAGGACTTCTAGTTTTAACTGTATCTCATCAACTTGACAACTTTAATATAATTCTGTGGATGTGTTTCATATTAACTGTGAGATGAGATTATTATGTATGTATGGATTTCCCTTGTTACAAGTTATGGCCACTTGATACACTTCCGTAACTTGTAACAAGGCAAAGACATGTGATCATGATTTTCAGGTTATTTACACTTTGGATGTCAGAGTGTCAGAACAAATCAATTAACAGATTAATCAACCCACTCAGACTTGAAGCCATGGAGCTTCCAAAGAACGTTCAAAGAGCCTTGTTAGCACTGAACATTTCTCAACTTCTTGCTTAACTGTATTAACAAATTTTGCAGCACTAAGGCTCCCAATGCTGTTAGCAAGACATCTTTGAAAAAAAATACTCATGTTACAAATCCACCTTCAAAAAATAACTAGAAACTGTTTTAGCACACTAAAACATATGTCTCCCCTTCCTTTCTATCTAATGCACTGCAAATTATATATACATGAATAATATTGACAATCATACCAAATATCTAAGGTCTAGCTCAAAAGAGGGAAAAAAAAAACAAAAAAAAAACAACACCTAAATTTGACTTCAGGTCAAATATCAAGGTCACATGAAGGTCACTATGGTACGCAACACACCAGCTCATGGTGATACATCCACATGCCAAATATCTAAGGTCCAGGTCAAAAGACAAAAAAGTTATGCCCCGGACAAAGTTTCCCTTAAAAAGCACATAAATCTGACCTTCAGGTCAAAGGTCAAGGTCACATGAAGGTCACTATGGTATGCGACACACTGGCTCATGGTGATACATCCACATGCCAAATACCTTAGGTCTAGATCAAAAGACAAAACAGTTATGCCCTGTACAATTTTTCCCTTAAAGAGCACAGAAATCTGACCTTCAGGTCAAAGGTCAAGGTCACATGAAGGTCACTATGGTACGCGACACACCGGCTCATAGTGATACATCCACATGCCAAATATCTAAGGTCTAGGTCAAAAGACAAAAGAGTTATGCCCCGGACAAAGTTTGTATGAGAAGAAGAAGAGGAAGAAGAATATGCACTAAAACAATATGTCTCCCTTCTGGAAGGGGAGACATAATTCAATACTCTATCAGGTGAAGCTATTAACCCTCTGCACTCTGATGTCAAAATGGCAAAGGTTTCAACAGTAAATATTTCCCATAATGCAGTTTGATATTTAGCCAAATATATAACTGGTTAAATTCATAGTTGAACAAAAGAAAAACAGAGTGTCATTGGAGAAAATTCTATTGCATCACCAGTTAATTTCCTAACTTTTCAGTGGCTATGATCTATTCTAGAATGTGGACAACACTTTTGAGTAATTATTTTATTTCTTTATTTATTGGTGCTTAACGTTACATACAGTTAAAACTAGAAGTCCTGTCACGAAAAGTGCGCTTATCTAGGCTTAATTGCGCGTTGGTATTTCGCGCAATTGCCATATCGAATGACATCCAAAGCACAGCAGGTTCTCCTGGTTACTCATAGCAAACACATGCAATGTTTCTGCCAATGGACCTCTGGGTTACCCGGAGGGCCATTGGCTGAAACATTGCTTGTGCACAGGCCATATGTACAGAATTTGATAGCTTTACTTGGACCATAATGCGCACATTAACGCGCATATCAACGCGCTATTTTTGCGCATTTCATGACAGGACTTCTAGTTTTAACTATATTTCTGTGCAATGGCTAATCATGATTGAAAACTAATTCAGCACTCTACCAGGTGAAACTATTAATTTCCTGATTTTTCTGCTACAATGATCTATTCTAGAATGCGGACAACACTTATATATTTATATTTTGGTGCTTGCTGCTTCAGGTCACATATTTCAGCAAAATGGCTAATTGTGATTGTGACCACAACATGGATATTTATTTATTTATTTATTTATTTATTTATTTATTTATTAGGGTTTAACAACATTTTCGATAGCCAGGATCACCTCGTGTCAAAACAACACGGATATAAAGTCAAGTTTAGTCAATTGTTTATACCCAAGTTGCCTATTTTAAAGGACTTACAGTTAAAACTAGAAGTCCTGTCACGAATAGTGCACTTATCTAGGCTTAATTGCGCGTTGGAATTGCGCACAATTGCCATATCGAATGGTATCCAAAGCACGGCAGGTTCTCCTGGTTACTCATAGCAAACACATGCAATGTTTCTGCCAATGGACCTCCGGGTTACCCGGAGGTCCATTGGCTGAAACATTGCTTGTGCACAGGCCATATGTACAGAATTTGATAGCTTTACTTGGGCCACAACGCACACATATTAAAGCACATATCAATGTGCTATTTGTGCACATTTCATGACAGGACTTCTAGTTTTAACTGTACACCCCAAGCATTCATGACTGGGTCCTATTGACCAGTAAAACAGAGCTTGTTTACCACAGCAACCAAGCACTGCTTCAATTCCCAGGGTTCCCTCAGGGGACGCCTTTGTGTAACCTTGCTTTGTCGTATAAAATTTGTCCCAATTCACGAGATCAAAACATTTTCTAGCAAATTCCTACTAACAAGAATCACTTTTAAGTTTTTGAATAATTTAGAATTATGGAATACTGTTGTACCCTTGTAAGTGCAACCAGTACAGTACAGTAGCTGTGGATTGGTCATCATCCACGTGGGGGGCAGTGATGTCCATACAAGTGTTTACAAGGTTATTAAAATCGCCATCAGTAAAATTTTAATTAATGAAGCACCGGATTGTACACAGTGCTTAATTAATTAAATTGCTGATGATTATTCCTATAATTAATATTATTGCGTCCATGGAAATATCGCCCACCCATCGAAAGTGACCAGTCCATGTCGACTGTACTGTACTACTCAGGCCTGGCATTCTGAAAAATGCAGGAGGGCAAAAAATCGCTCTCCTCAATCAGCTTAGGAGAGCAATTAGCTTTACACAGCATTTTAAGTATCCAGTTGAACGAACTCATTGAAACCGAAACCAACAGACTACATCAGTGATTTTATTAACTTTACTAAGGTAAAGCGAAATCTCTTAGACATCTGGATGTCTCACTCAACAACCGAACACACACTTGACAAGACCTGTGTGTGTACCCAGACCTGTTGTCCAAGAAAGTTATACGCCTACCACTACCACCTTCAACCCCCCAAGGGGGGTTGAAGGTGGTAGTGGTAGGCGTATCACTTTCTTGGACAACAGGTCTGCTTGAATCTACAGTCACATCCGGGTGCAAGTGCTTCAAGTGACAGGATGGTAGTAATGGTAGTATATTATAGTGTCAATATTCCTTGAATAATTACCCCTCAAACTGTGATGTCAGTTGTTGAACTTGAAACTGACAGAAAAAAAAAATATTGCTGTGACCCATTTTGCTTCAAATGATGGCAACTGTGTTTGGGTATGGTTGCAGCCATTACCTTTTACCACTAAACCACTTTTAAAATGAAATTACGTGATGTTATGTGACTTTGAAGTTAAATTACATTTTTGCTTTCAACAAAAATTTAATGTGAGCATAGTTCATGTAATCTCAATCATCCCAGACCAAAATATTTAGGAGGGCAATTTTTCGCTCTCCTTAATTCTTTCAGGAGGGCAGTAAGGAGAGCTAAAAAATCGCTCTCCTGAAATTGCCAAGCCTGACTACTTCTCCCAAACAAATTCCCAACTGGAGCCTTCACGACGTGAAATTTCCCAATTGCATGGGCGTTGGACCCTTTCCCAAAGAGAGCAAAAGAATCCCTGATATAGTGCAAGTGCAACAAGCAATAATACAGCTAATAGATCGCCAGATTCAACCCAGGGGTCCATTGGCCAAAACTTTGCTGATGCCATCATATTTTAACATAGAACACAAGTTATTGCTTTTTTCAAAGAACACTTGTTGAGTGGCAAGTCCACCCACGAAGTGTTTCAGTGATAATCCACTCTCCATGTACTGTATATAGGCCCATTTAAATCTTACAATGTTTTTTTGTGCTGGTTCTATTTTACTTTAGGTTTTGTGAGTTCAGTAAGAGGTTAGTTGTGCGTGGGGGAGGGACATGTTCCCACTGCTCCCTCTCGCCAAAAAGAACCATTGAGCCCCTAGATGGTCTCCGAAATAGGCCTTACATGTGCAACACAAAGGCCTGGATTCACTACTAGTGCACTGAATTTTGATAAATCTTCTGAGGGAGGTCTCTTGAACTCCCACATCAGCCTTCCAAATGTCATGCTTGCCTCCCACCCTCACATACAGCATGTGAAGAGTGGCTTGTAACTAAATCACCCATGGAGTGGAGTTATCACCCAAAGTATCACTTTCAAATTCTGTACATGTGGGCAAAAAACACAAGCAATGTTTCAGCCAATGGACCTCTGGGTTTAACCCGGAGGTCCATTGGCTGGAACTTTGCTTGTGCTTGTCACGCTTTGCAACAAATTTGCAATTATTGCTCAGGTGGAATCTCCACTCTGCAGGTGATTTAATGATAATACACTCTCCACGTACTGTACATACATAAAAAAACAAGAGACTCCAAAGAGTCAATAATCACACACCTAACAGAACTACATTTCCCTCAGTTATTCTAATCAAAATCAAAGAATGCAGCTGGCTGCCATGCTCCTTCATTTGAGCAAAACAGAATGATTGTTTTCAGAGGACTTTCCATGCATTATTTGTGCCAAGTTTGGTTCACACTGGCCAAGTAGTTTTAGATAAGAGATGATGAAAATGTGATTTCCCATAGGGATTCCATAGTAACTATGAGCTGCAGTTGCGGCCATGTTTGCAACCTGATCTATATTAAATGACGATCATTGGTAGAGGGTGTCCCAGTCATCAATCATGTGATGTTTCAAAGCATTTGGCCTTGTGGTTTCAGAGGAGATGATTTTTCAAAACTAACCAATCAAAATCAAAGAATGCCTCTGTCATCCACGTTTTTCATCTGACAGGAACAAAATGAGGATCATTTGTTGGAGGACCTCCCATAGACCATTCCTGCCAAGTTTGCTTCACATCGGCTCAGTAGTTCCAGAGATGAAGATAAAAATGTGATTTCATTGGTAGAGTGTGTCCCAGTCATCGAGCATGTGAAGTTTAAAAACATTTGGCCTTGTAGTTTCAGAGAAGATTTTTGAAAATCCACCAATCAGACTCAAGAATGCCTCTGGCGGCCATGTTTTTCATCCAGCGGGAACAAAATGAAGATCGTTTGTGGAGGACCTCCCATAGATCATTCCTGCCAAGTTTGGTTTACATTGGATCAGCAGTTCCAGAGAAGAAAACAAAAATGTGAAAAGATTACAGACCCCGGACGACTGACACCAGACGACAATGGATGCCAAGTGATGGCAATAGCTCACATGGCTCTTAAAAATAGCTAGGCACCCCCACTATAGATTCCTGGCTACACACCTGGACCTAGAGTTGGACATCAGGTGGAACCCTAAGAATTCTATGAGACTTGTTCCATTTTGGCTTTTTCCAATTAATTCTCATTATTTTTTTCATTTCTTGTCTCAAAAACATATGACCCCTTGTTGGAACAAGCTCGTCGAGTTTGTTCTTAGTTCCAATGGGTGGTCATAACCTATGTTTTTGAGACAAAAAATGAAAATGAAAGTGTCAATGACACTGTAGCTCAACTTGTCAAGACAAAGACATGTACATGAATAGTATGTGACACAGCAATGACAAACATCTAGGTAATGACCTGATAACAAAGGTACATATAAAGTATTGTAACGGTCTGTACATAAATACTGACAGTTGCCTGTAACAAATGTATAGGTAAAGTATTGTAAAGGTGGGTGACAGTCAGATGCTAAACTAGAAAAAAATCTTTTGAGTCCCAGAGTAGGTCTGACTGAACCCCAAAATATTTGTTCTCATAGCACAGTGATAACAAAGGCACCCCAAAACACACTCGTTCCTGTCCCAAGGTGAAGACAAAAGTACCCAAGAAGTTTTGTGAAAATCAGTTCATAAATACGAGCTGTATAGAACTTGAGACAAAAAACTGATTGGACCTAATTTCGGTACAAAATGGCCACTGGCAGCCATCTTGAATTTTGGACCGTACCCAGAAACACTCATTCTCATCCCAAGGTGATAACAAAGGTACCCAAGAAGTTTCGTGAAAATCGGTTGATAAATACAGCCTCTAGCCCGAGCCATATTGACATGTGCACTTACAATGTACAGTGTATAAGTACCACTAAATAAATCAAAATTCATCTAATTTGCATAATTTCTGCACGAGAAAAAAACATGTACATGTATAGTATGTGACACAGCAATGACAAACATCTAGGTAATGACCTGATAACAAAGGTACATATGAAAGTATTGTAACGGTCTGTACATAAATACTGACAGTTGCCTGTAACAAATGTATAGGTAAAGTATTGTAAAGGTGGGTGACAGTCAGATGCTAAACTAGAAAAAAATCTTTTGAGTCCCAGAGTAGGTCTGACTGAACCCCAAAATATTTGTTCTCATAGCACAGTGATAACAAAGGCACCCCAAAACACACTCGTTCCTGTCCCAAGGTGAAGACAAAAGTACCCAAGAAGTTTTGTGAAGATCAGTTCATAAATACGAGCTGTATAGAACTTGAGACAAAAAACTGATTGGACCTAATTTCGGTACAAAATGGCCACTGGCAGCCATCTTGAATTTTGGACCGTACCCAGAAACACTCATTCTCATCCCAAGGTGATAACAAAGGTACCCAAGAAGTTTTGTGAAGATCGGTTCATAAATACAGCCTCTACCCTGACCATATTGACATGTGTGCTTACATTGTGTAAGTAGCACTGAATAAATCAAAGTTCATCTAATTTGCATAATTTCTGCACGAGAGAAAAACCCGTATTATATGTGATGTATCCCATGGTACTAAACATTCACACAAAAAAATTATTCAAATCAGCGCTTTCATATGGAAGTTCTGTGCAAAAATCTGATTGCACCTAATTTTGTACAAAATGGCTGCCATCGGCCATCTTGAATTTCGGACCGCACCCAAAAACACCCGTTCTCGTCCCACGGTCATACCAAAGGTACCCAAGAAGTTTCGTAAAGATCGGTTCATAAATACGGCCTCTAGCCCGAGCCGTATTGGCATTTGCACTTACAGTGCTGAAAGTAACCCCAAAAAACATCAAAATTAGTCTAATTTGCACAATTTACGCACAAGAAAAAAACCCGTATTATATGTGATGTATCCCATGGTACTAAACATTCATACAAAAAATTATTCAAATCAGAGCTTTCATATGGAAGTTCTGTACAAAAAACAGATTTCTCCATCGTCGGTACAAAATGGCGGCTGGCAGCCATCTTAAATTTCGGACCGCACCAAAAAACACTCGTTCTCGTCCCACGGTCATAATAAAGGTACCCAAGAAGTTTCGTAAAGATCGGTTCATAAATACGGCCTCTAGCCCGAGCCGTATCCAATTGTTGACGTACGGACAGACGGACGACGGGCCATGACAAAAGCTCAAATTTGGCTTCGCCAAAGTTGAGCTAAAAATTAATTATTCAAGAATCATTTTTGGAAGTGTTATCTGCTTTTCATGTTAGGTAAAAGGTTAGTGGGTTTACACCATATTTGTTAGCTTGTTTGGTCAGCAGCAGAAACACAAAAACGCTTGTACAAAATTGCTTTGTAACAATTTATTGGAGAGTGGCTTTCCAATGAATTATAACAAAACAATTGTTTATGAACAAATTCCTGGTAAAATAGGACTGTCTTGGCTGGTAGTATGGTATCCTTGAAAAAAATAGTCATGTTACAAATCACCTTTCAAAAATAATTTAGTACTCTAACCTGTTAACCCTTTGAACCCTAGTAGTGACTTCCATGTCAGTTCATATGCAGCAATTAGAAGAACCCATATTCATTATTTGGGGGTAGACCAATCAATATTTTCAACGTGCAGCCTTAGGGCTGCTCGTTGAAAATATTAATTGGTTTACCCCACCCTTAACTTTGCAGGCATCCTACTTAATGAAAGTATGACGTACCATGTCCCTGGACCGGTAAAGCGGCCTCTGCAGACTGCTCTAGTGTTCAAAGGGTTAATACAGTGGAACCCACTTAACTTAATATCTCCAACTGGTGTTTCTGGCTTCCCCTGTGACAAATTATGGTGGGCAAAAGATGGTCCTAAGTTCATTTAACCCTTTGCCCAACGTAACGGTCAAAACAACCAGTGCTGTTCTCAAAAATCACAAATTAATTTTCATTTTTTGTCTCAAAAACATAGGTTATGACCCCTCTTTTGAATAAACTAGTTCAGCTCATTCCAATGAGGGGTCATGACCCATGTTTTTGAGACAAAAAATGAAAAAAAATTAGTTATTCAAGAATTTCTTTTTTCATGTTGGGTAAAGGGTTAAGGTGGCGCCACCATTGCTATCCTTCCATTTTGAAAATGACGGGCCTACACAATCTTAACCCAACATGAGGTGAAATGAAGTGGATGGGTTAAAAGGTGGCGGCAGAATAATATCCCCCCCCCCCCCGCCCCACTTCAGTTTGGTCAGGCCACGCCCATGTAAAATGACACACTGACAGCACCCAGAAAGTTGGATGGTTACTTGTCTGTCTGAAAAACATTTCAACAGAAACAATAAATTGCTGTTTCCTCGCAACGACCCAACTTCACATCACAACAAAATGAAATCTCCCACAGTTGAGAAAATTGTTCGATATTGTTTAGTTTGGATGAGTTCTCGCAGACGAAATCAGGTCACATGCGGTAATTAGCTGCACAAAACGAGTGAACACAACGTTTTCTACCAACATATGGAGAAATGGAATTTCTCCAATTCTCGGAGAATGTTCCGTTTTCCTCTCATCAAATACGCTAAGAATGTCTGAAATTTAAAAAGCTCGTTCAACTGAATTAAAAAAATAAACATTTTTGTCCACATTGATCATCGGAACATAATATTACATGCACCAATGCGAACTCAAAGGGGCCGTTTTATAATTATACCACATCTCGTGTGTGACCTGAAACACAATGGGCTTCAATATTTTCACGCACGGAACATTTGAAGGGCGAAAGGGATAAAAAGCATTCTTCGTTTCTATAAAAACGGCTTTCGGATACCGGGTCAACACACACATATATATATTCATTTACTTTTCCCATTAAAACGTCTCGAGACTTTTTTGGAAGACACTGTACCAGATTCCTGATTATTATGTAACGACGAAATGAAGGCGACGATTTGATTGGTTCATTTTTAATTTATGGTTTACTTCACAAGCATGTGAATGCTTTTGTTTCCAGTTCAGATCACAGACTTCACAGCTGATGTCGGAACAGGCTGCACACAGTCATTCCCATTGTAAATTGCGTTCCAAAGCCTTCTAATGCTGATCAATATTTACAGATAAAAAGTATGCCTACACATGCAGAAATTAGGGAAATTTTCAACCTTGTTAACTGGAGCATTGATCACAAAGCTATCAATTCGCCCAGTAGGTCTATTATTGTGATTCAAGTAATGTTGTTGTTTTTTTTCTGAGGTGCACACATTACAATGCAACCCTTACTTAATTCACGCGATATACAAATTTTTTTTTATTTTTCCGCCACTCTCTGTGATGCCGCACTAGTCCTATGGCCCTCCGGTCGTTACCCCTCCTCCCACTTCCCTTCCAGTGAAAGTAAGGGGCGACGTCCGAAGGGTCCGAAGTACACCTATTGCCGCCCCTATTGGCATTCGCACCAGCCATCACAGTACCAACAGAGACGTACGTTTTCGGGATTTTTCCTGAATTCAGGATTTTTCACGAAAATTGATCCGCCAGTTCAGGATTTTATATAAATTTATAACAAGCCTTGTATGGCTTATTTCCAAGATTTTTTAAGTGTACACCAACCACTAAAAACGAAAAATTCTTCAGTTTGTTGTCAAATCAAGCCATGGCTGCTAGCCATGGCTTGATTTAACAACAAACTCAAGAAAATTATGGCTCTCTGTGTGCTGGTACTTTTCCCTTGTAAGAGCCATATTTTAAGGGTAGATGGGCAGTTTCAGGATTTTGCAATGACTTTCACTTACATCTCTGCAGTAAACAAATAAATGTTTGGGATATTTTTTCATAAATGTTCAGAAAATATCAAAATGTCCACGGTGAACTCCAAACGAGAAATAATAGGACAGCACAATAAAATAACTTTAGAATTGTATCCAATATTCAATTGGGCAAGGGTTAATTTCACGGTACAAATTAAGCCTACGTCATCAAAATTTAAATATTAATTTAATCAGTTTATTGAATTTCAGCTGAAACGTAGGCCATGCCTTTTTCCCCCTTTCTTCAAACAAAAACGATAGGACGTGGTAGGTGGGGGCGACTTGACCTATCAGAATCAAAATATTACGGAAAAGAACGGCTAAAAGTATGCCATGGCATTTTGAAATAAAACCCATCAATTTTTTCACATATGGGTAGCAGAAAATTAAAAAAATTACAGACAGATCAGATTGGCGGTGAAAAATGAACAAACTGAAAAATTACCTGCCGCCTGTCGTGGAACTTCAGCTCCGACTGGAAGCCATGGAAGCTGTCGGGGATCGTTCAGTGTGAGTGCCGTGTAATCTGTGTTAGGGCTGCCGACGATACATTGGCATTTAAAATTATTTACCGTGGAAACCGACGCATGAAAACAGCGCTTCCATAGAATTACTCAGCGACTTTCAATTTCAGAACCAACGACAGATCTGTTCTGGCACTGCTGTACATAACACTCGTCAGTGTGAAATGAAAACTAACATTTGATGAAAATCAAGCGAATCGTGGTATGGACATCTTGCACCGAACGTATAGACTATTGGCCTGCAGGTAGTGGGACCTGCA
Source organism: Pictodentalium vernedei (assembly GCA_031216915.1). Classification (NCBI taxonomy): domain Eukaryota; kingdom Metazoa; phylum Mollusca; class Scaphopoda; order Dentaliida; family Dentaliidae; genus Pictodentalium; species Pictodentalium vernedei. Next base: position 34,183,191 of record CM062296.1, read on the forward strand.
TGATTTACACTATCCACGGACGCGTTTCCAACATTACATTTCGACCGTTGCCTGAACAATGCTTTCAAAGGTTTCCGAGAATGTGACCATTTTGAGGGCCTTTTCCATGACATATTGCACCCCATTCTGAAAAGCCCCTTTCACCAGTCTATCTCGATCTCTCATACGCCCTTGTTTGTAACGACCTTGCAACACGGAAGGACGTTGCTGTATAGTAAATGTGGTTGATTAGCACTAATGAATGAACCTTCACCAAACACTTGCGCCTCTTTTCATCTTACAAAGACCCCGGTGCTGATCAAGACAGAGCCGCCTTGTTGGGGCTCACTATTTTTTTAAAAATTTGTTACATTTCTGAACTATTGCTTCCATATTTGGTTGTTACCTTCAGTGAGCGGTCTACTTTGAGTGCGCTTCATGCACTCACTCAGACCTTCAGCTCAGTTTAATTTGTGCACGACGACAAATATGGATCAGCCGTATTGTGGCTTGCATGGTAGGAGAAAAAGCGCCGGTATTTTCTCCTTGGCGTCTGTTTTGGGTTTCAGGCCCCGCTCTTAAAATGATAGTTTACAGACCCCTTGTTATAGGCCTTCACCATTATCACTGGTTCCTACTATACCCCTTGACGTAAGTTCACTCGGGAAGGCTTCGTAGTCGTCCAATGTCGAACCAAAGTCCTATTTGAATGTAAATTACAATAGTACTCCAGCTTTAAGTGCATGACCATATAGGATTTGGCAAAGAAAAGCAATCGGCGTCGACAGTGTAGTATATACATGTATACAGCACTGTCGACACCGATTGCTTTTCTATGGGGAACTCAATGGGTTTTTTTTTAAATTATTTATCTGTTGCATTGTTTAATTCGTAGATATAAGCTCTAAGCTGTATTGCAAGCATCAGGGAAACCTGGCCAACCTATATATTGCCGAAACACTTCCAAAATGTTGGAAAAAATTTCAAACTCCGCATAATTTGGGCGCAATTATCTTATTTGGGCACAGCGTTTACCGTCGTAATTTGGGAAGAATTTCAAGGCCTGCACTCACTCACGGTCAAGATCACAATGCACCCACTCTGGATCAGCACGAGTCCGTTGGGGGCAGGGTAAGTATTATGCAGCTTGTTCCTATTGCCTACCCGAATCCACTCTGTTGAGTAGAGCTGTAGGTTAACCGAAACCGAACCGAGGTTTTTAGTTTTTTAAAAAAACCGATACTGTCGACATCCCGTAATCTGAGGTTTTTCGTTTTTTATTAAATACTCTCTTGCAGCAGAAATTCACAGAATGTAGCCATCCCAGAGTATTGAGAGTACCCAGACACTGCCAATGGCAGTGTATGGGTACTCTCACTACTCTGGGAAGGCTACATTCTGTGAATTTCCGACATTTCAGTTTAGTTGTGTTTGCAGCTTTCCTCGAGTTGCGTGTAGGTGTCAGACCTCGAAAAATGGCCAAGCACAATAAAAGTTCTGTATATTCAGGTAATTATTATATTGGCCTTCCTGATTCTTCATGTATTATAGCTTATTTTGGGCATTCATTGAGTTTCACTCAATTTCACTACCATTGAATTTTACTTGGCCTCATGAACAAACCGAAAACCGAACCGAGGTTTTACTCCACCTGAAAAACCAAAACCGAAACCGAACAAGAAATTTAAAAACCTACAGCTCTACTGTTGAGACTGGCGATGTGTTTGTAGCTGTTTTGGATCAGATGCGACGGAAGTTCGTTCAAAAGTTGAGGGACACAAATTTGAAAGGCTACTATGGTTCGGCCCAGTGGGAGAAACGTTAAAATCGTATATCGGTAAATATATACATGACACACTGTAGTCTCTCGTTTGGATGAGCATGCCGCGGTGTGGCCACTGTCCTGCCCATTTCTTCCCCTTCAATCATCTTCCTACCCGAAGGCTGGCCTTCGGGTTGGAAGATGGCTGAAGTAGAAGAAACGGAGCGAAGCTATCCAAGATGGAATTCTTTGGCCAAATGTTGTTTGGATTTACAAATAATATATTACAGGAATATTTGTATATTGACACGTTTCTTTGCGCCCATTTAACTCATTGTGTGACCGCGCAGCAAGTCTTTGTAAAAAAAAAGTGGAGGGCCCACATGGCACATGCCACCCCGGTTCCGCCGCTTCTGTTATGGAGTTGATGTTTTCGGAGACTACGCAAATTTATGTCGTATGATTTTCCAGTGTGATTCTCATAATAATAATATTTTTATATTATTACACGCATGTTCTATGAAATCCCCATCTACAGCAACACTAAACCGTGCGGAAAATAAAAATCTGTTCTGCATGTATGTGCGGAACGGAAATCGTGGATGGACTATTTTTAAATAGAAGCGAAATTTTACTGGCATTTTCTACAAATCGTGCAACGCAATTACAATTTGAATCGCTGGCGATAGCTGAAAATCGTTCCCTGAGTTTCAATGTGTTCTATGTGCCAGTACGCACGTAGAACACATTGCAACAGAGGACGAAATATTAACACGGATTCCCCTTGAAAATTTGGTTGGCGATAAAATGTGTTGCCTGTGATAATAGTTGTCAAATGAATTGCCGAGTGTCCTTCTAATAATTGTTTCGTAGACGTCAAGGCGTGTAATAAACACAGAACGACATCGGTGTGCATCACCAGTGAGAGTAGTGTTTTCCACCATCCACGCTCACCAGCAAAGTAAATGCTACATGATGATGAATAGACTGTGTGAGAGCGATTCTTTTAGGGCTTTAAAACCCTTTACCCAACGTAACGGCCAAAACCGGCCAGCGCTATTCTCAAAAATCGCCAATAAATTTTCATTATATTTTCATTTTTTGTCTCAAAAACATACGTTATGACCCCTCGTTGGAATCTATGTTTTTGAGACAAAAAATGAAAAAAATTAGTTATTCAAGAATTTTTTTTGCAAGTGTCGTCTGCTTTTCATGTTAGGTAAAGGGTTAAATTTGTCACGATTCACGAGAATCCAAAAAATGAATTCCTATTTTACAATTAGATTCCTACGTACTTTACGTGTGAAAGATCACTTAAAAGCCATATTTGAAACGCAATGACTTTGATTCCAGTAAAGCCGTAATGACACTTCATAATTAGTGGTCATAATCTTAGAACAGAGATGAATAGACACATGCCAAAGAACAGAGAAACGCATAGAGCCATGCGAATATGAAAGCAATGTGATACCGTTAAGGTTGAAAATGAGTTTCATTTTCAAATATAATGTACTATATAAGGCATCAAGCTTAAATCTACGCTTTTGTTGTTTTAAAAGTGTATTTGTTTTTGGTAATTTTTTTTCGCTTGTGCTAAAAGTGTAAGAATTGGTATATGACGCACCCCAAAAAACCGATTTGTCAAGTTAGACATCTCATCCCCTGAGTTCCAATGTGTTCTATGTGCCAGGAGGATTTTTTTTCGCTTGTGCTAAAAGTGTAAGAATTGGTATATGACGCACCCCAAAAAACCGATTTGTCAAGTTAGACATCTCATCCCCTGAGTTCCAATGTGTTCTATGTGCCAGGAGGCACAAAAAACACAATGGAACCCAGGGGAAGATCTGTGTGTGTAATTAGAAATAAATCAGTGAATGCGCAATAAAAGTGATAACTTTAATAGAGCGGAATCTCAATAGGAGTCTGTAACGCCAATCAGCGCTTGTCTGGTTAAAAAGAACGATCTTGCCTTAGAAGCTTCAAACAGAAGACATTCGTTTAGCCATCTAAGGTGATCAGTCATCTAATTATATGGTCATTAGTGGATATAATCTCCTAATCATAAGTAGCACACATGTAATGTCTGTGTGGTATGGGCATCGCCTCTTTCAGGGTCTGTCAGAAGTGTCAAGGTATAGAAAAGATAGGCTTCTTTCAAAGAAACTTGCAAGAGAATTTTAAATTAAGACACATCTGTAGCGGCCAAGCCCAGGTGAATCAATTAAAATGAGAATTAATGTCCTTGCGATCGAATAAGAGTCGGAGGTTTTCTCGAAAAATTCAGTCCGGTCTCAAGGCGTGTAAGACTGTGGGTCGTAGGCGAGAAGCTGGGGATGTCCCATGCTATAGGTTACAGGAGGTGCCGCATCGCTGCGAAAGTACAGGCACGTTGTAATGTAAGGGGAGCCACAGAGCTCATATTTAGAGTAGGGACAGTCGCGGGCCAAGTCGGTAGCCATATATGAGTGTAGGATCAGAAGTAGGAAGTACGAGCTCTGGGAGCTCGCGAACATTTGCATTTAGTTAGACGGAATTACCTGTTAGAAGGCAAGCCGTACGTGGACAGAGTCGGCTTTACCCGTATGAACATTAGTCTGAGGTAACTGGAGGGAAGCAGTTAACTCTCGAAGTAGCGGCGTTAGAGTAAAGGCGTCCCGTAAAGTGACAATACGTTTGTGGCCGCGCGACGACAGTGACAGAAGTACATACTGTTAAATGTTCGTGAAAAGGCGACCAGAGTCCAGAGACACAACACTGAGCCGTGAAGATCAAACACCAGCGACAGGGCAGAAGCAAATAGCAACAACAGAGAACGCAGGCCCGCAAGGTTACTCAAAAACAGAGTGAATGGGATGTGTTGGATGTTTGTATTTTCTTCATTCGACTTCATGTTACTTACAAGTTACCATATTTTTCTTTTTGTATTAAAATTGTTATTTTCAGTAAACCCCTGTTGATTTTGCTTTTTGGCGAAAAGTCACTGACCCCTTCGGGATAAGAACCACCCCAACAAAAAACGAAACGGGCGGGTTCGACACGGCGAGACATACGTTCAAACACAGGTCAGGTGATACTCCCGGAGTCCAAGCTGAATTCGCGGAGTGAATCTATTTCTCCCAGCAGTGAGCAACGACCACGCCCTGTTTCCGACATCTGGCGAAGCTATAACAAAGGATTTTTCCTGAAACGTAACAATTGAAAAGTTCAAAATCAATAGGATCACTCAATGACAATTTTAAGACATGTTTCAGTTATAATGTCCATACAGGTTGCCGCAATGAAATTTTGATAGTTTTCAAAAGTTGTGTTGGGGTTAATCTTTGGTTAAATTAGCTCTTCAATTCGATCGGGAATTGAACGCGCTGTGGGTTAGGGAATAATTTACCATTTCACCATTAAACCAAAAATATTTGTGTGTGAAATTTCCAGTGATAAATATCAGAAATGGATACCCTAAGCCTGGAACAGTTGATTAGTATGGTGAGTGGATGGTCTCTGTAGGTAGTCAATTACAAAAAAAAAATGTGAAAGATCAGCAAAAGCGTGTTGCGAAGGAAATGGCCGCGGAGTTACAGAGTTAGAGCGTCAGGTTACGTTGAACCGTGAGGAGGTCGCCTTACGGGCAACCGAACGCGAAAAAGAACATCAGCAAGGTTGAGTGCGAAAGAGCTGAAGGAGAAGCTACATTAGATTGAGAAAGAGCTGAAAGAGCTGAAAGAGAAGCTGCGTTAGAGCATGGAGTGGGGACAGAGCACAGGGGCTCGTTACAGACAATGACTGAGGAATTAAATAATATTATAAAACAAGCATAACTGGATACCCCCTAGTATATAATGTTATTATATTATATACTAGGCCAGTCTAGGGGGTATCCAGTTATGCTTCTTTTATAATATTATTTAATTCCTCAGTCATTGTTTGTAGCGAGCCCCTGTGGACAGAGGCAGCACTAAGAGCTGCGGAGCGAAAGACAGAGATTCAGGTTGAGCGTGAAAGGTCTGAAAGGGCGCGTGAGGAAGCTGAAAGGCAACACGAGGGGAAGATGGAAATGTTGAGGGCTATGGCGCAGTTACCCGAAAGTAATGGTAGACTGGGTGGAGAATGTCCCGGGCAAAACGTGAACGCAACTAACCCCCAGTTACCCAAGTTCATTGAACAGACCGACGACACTGACGTTTACTTCCAGAGGTTCGAAAGATTTGCTTCGAGTCAGGGTTGGCCTGATGATGCCTGGCGTGTGTGTGTGTGTGGGGGGGGGGGGGGGGGAGGGGGGTGTCTGTCTTAGTCCGTTGCTATTGTTACAAGTTTATGTATGCTCCCTGCCCAAGCTAATGACTGCGGTGAGCAGAAAAAGGCTATCCCCCAAGAGGTACAAGCTCACCGAGGAGGGTTTCAGTTCGAAATTCAGAGAGAGTAAGGCTGAGAAGGGTGAAAGTGTGTACCAGTTTGTGTGAAGGGCCACCAAATATTTCGACAGATGGGTCGAACTATCAGAAATTGAAGAGTCCCCCTCCCCCCTCCCCCCCCCCCCCCCGAAGGACCTTCTTAGCAGGGAGCAATTTATTTCGTCGTGTGCCCCCGAGATGGCATTGTTCGTTAAGGAGGGGGAAGCTGGGTAGTGTGGAGGAAATGACTAGGATGGCCGAGCAGTATTTGGAGGCTCATGAAGGAGGTTTGACTCAGGGTAGGTCGAGCAGAAATGGTGGTAGCGTGGCTGCAAAGGCGTTCGTTAAAACCACAAGCCCTGGACCGCAAATTTCCAGGGTACATCAGAGGGGTCAGGACCCAGATACACCACTTGTTTCGTGTGCAATAAAGCGGGCACCTGGCCAGAGACTGTTGGAGAAGGATGGTCACGGGGAGACAAAACGGAGGCCCAGCAAAGAATTGGAGAGAGAGACCTGTTCCTGATTAGTAGTAGAAGAGGAAGTAGTGCGATACAGCCTGTGGAGGAAAGGCTGATAATTGCATTCTGTCAAACCGGTAAGGATTCCGCTGCGCCAAGCACTCGACGCTGGGCAGCTTAGGATGGAAGGGGGCCAGGTATTGCCCATTATTAGTGGACTGGGCGAGGGGGTATCCCGTCCTTGGTGAAAAGGAAGAGATTCCGGTGTGCACTGCGCATGTGGATGGCCGAGCAGTCCATATGCTACGTGACACAGGGTGCAGTAGTGTAGCAGTAAAGAGGGAACCTGCTGACGACGGACAGGTGATGGGGCACAACCACATGTGCGCGCTAATAGATGACACGATTGGGAGGTTTCCCCTTGAGAGGGTGAGGGTGGATACCCCATTCTATAGCAGCAACGTAGAGGCAATGTGTACTGAGGCGCTCATCTGTACCTCGTACATGGGAACATACCCGGGGTATGTTCAGAACCCGACAAGACATAGTTGGAGAGGAAACAGTCTAAGGGGCACCGGGACAGTCACCCGAGCCCAAGCCGTGAAGATAAAGCGGTCGGTGAATTCACCGGTGGTGCCCGTGGAGTCACGTAAGGAGGCCCATGTGAGCTAAACTTCGTTGAAGACGAAATGCATGCTCTCTTTGTCAGCTTTAAGCACAAAGATGGGCGCCAAGAACTTGCCATGATAGCATGCAAACAATACGCAGCTTACACCCATCTCAGTAATCGCGATAAAGTCCGGTGGCTTTTCAATTTTCTCCAACAGGGACCACGTGTAATCACTTCACTCACCTGGCGACACCGAGAAAAATTCCCCCGCGTGTATAATTGCGTGAAGGGTGAAGGTATGTGCGGGGTGCGTGTGTGTGTGTGTTTGAGGGTGTGTGTGCGTGTGTGTGAAGAAAGATGTGTACGGGAAATGTCTCCTTTTATTTATTTCTAGCATATTGCAACTTATATGTATGCTACTCAAAGTTTGCTAAGCACCAAATATTTGACACATCATTCTGAAATTTGCTTGTGACGTACTTGCGATACTTTTGGTGGATATGATTGAGGAATGTATTAAGATGGTTCCCAGTGTTTACATTAGCTCTTTTGACAGGCAGACTTTTCACGACAGTCATGGAAAGCATGTACCTCTTGATTTTCATGATGTTTTCGTGTACTGTCTACATGTATATGACATGTGTAGATTATTCAATCTCCATTTCAACACAAACCCTTGTGACTTAATGATTGAATATGGCAAATGCAAATGTAAGAAGACATTTGTCTGAAACAGAAATGTGCCGAGCTGTAGGGATGGTGGAGCAAGGGGATACCCATCGTCAGGTTGGTGAAGCCCTTGATGTGCACCATACGGTGATCACCAGAGCCTGGGCAAGATTTCAGCAGTATGGCACACCAATAAGACAGCATGATGGTGGCGGCAGAGACAGGGCAACAACTGCAGCTGAAGACCGGTTTTTGATCATCCAGGCCCGTAGAAACCACTTTGCCTCAGCAACCCAGCTTCACAGTGACCTTCAGAATGCATCCGGGGTAAATGTTTCGACGCAGACTATCCGGGCAGTGTTGAACGAAGGTGGTCTCCGATCGAGAAGACCATGTATTCGCATTCCGCTGTCCCAGAACCACCACCATGCGCGATATGAATGGGCCATGGACCACGTTGGATGGACCAGGGAAGATTGGCGAATTGTCCTTTTTACAGATGAGTCAAGGTACTGCCTAGACCAAACAAATAGGCGTTCTGAGGTATGGAGAAGACCAGGAGAACGATTCCATGCAGCAAACATAGCTGAGCATGACTGCTAGGGTGGAGGGTCAATCATAGTCTGGGGCAGCATCAGCAGGGACATACAGAGCGTTGTGTCCTTGAACGTGGTACATTGACTGCACAGCGGTATATTGATGAGGTCCCAGATGTCCACGTCAGATGTATGCAGGTGCAGAGGGTGATAGATTCATTCTGATGGACGATAATGCCCGTCCTCATGTTGCCCATGCTGTCGGAGAGTACCGACAGAGGGAGGGGATGGAGCGTATGGACTGGACAGCAAGATCCCCTGACCTCAATTCAATCGAACATGTCTGGAATGAGTTGCGGCTTGCAATTTCAGCCCGTCCAGACCAGCCAAGAAGTGCCCAGGAGCTTGGTGCCATGCTGGTCCAAGAATGGAACAATATCCCACAAAGGAGCACAAGGAACCTGATTGGGAGCATGATAAGGTGTTGTCAAGCTGTAATTAACAGTAATGGGTCTCATACTCGAAATTGAACCCATACCAGTTCGCTCAGTCAACTTTTTGGCAAATTTCCTCTTTTACCAATAATATCCCTTTCCCACGGTAATCATATTCAAAAGCTAAAAAATAATGTCAAACACAAATAAAATCTTAATTGCTGTACTTACATCATTAAAGATATAATTAAATAAAAAATATATACACCTTTCATTACAATATTTCAACTAAAACGTAAAACAGGTAGTTGGTGCTTAGCAAACTTTGAATAGCATATTTCTGTATTATGTTCTATACCCATTAACCCTTTACCTAACATGAAAAGCAGACGACACTTGCAAAAAAAATTCTTGAATAACTAAATTTTTTCATTTTTTGTCTCAAAAACATAGGTTATGACCCCTCGTTGGAACGAGCTCGACGAGCTCGTTCCAACGAGGGGTCATAACCTATGTTTTTGAGACAAAAAATGAAAATATTTTGAAAATTAATTGGCGATTTTTTAGAATAGCGCTGGCCGGTTTTGGCCGTTACGTTGGGTAAAGGGTTAATGTTGTGGTTGTGCAATAAAATCTGTCTTACCTTATCTTATCTGTAGAGGGCACAAAGGAAGCCCCTCAGGTAACCATTCCACAAGGAAAGTCAGGGGACTAGCTGAATGGAAGCAGCCAAGGTTTGTGGAGGTGGAGGGATGTAATGAGGATCGGTATGGGAGTAAACCAAAGGTTAGGAACTTTTGGGTCGGTCAAAAGGCGAGCGTGCTGTGGCTGACGAAGTCTGGAAGACCGCGGTTACAGTTCGCGGGGGGGGGGGGGGGGGGAGGGGGTGCTTACACTGTGATGAGAATAATGGGCAACGGTTATTACCTACCGAGCAGATATAGACGCAGAAATTGTTTATAGTGATAATGGATCAACAGGGGTACTGCTACCATGACGGCCCACCAAGCCCTTCGTCATATGACCTAGCATTAGTACCGGCATGTTTAAATACAGCATTTTGGTAGATTAGAAGTACAAAGGACTAACTGTACACTAACAGGCGTATATACCCTAATACGACACTGCCATAACAGTACAGTTCGAGAAGTCCCACACACTGTGGCCTGAACATCGTAATATCGGATTGTCCAGTGGTCATCCACAGCGGTCCACATTTCTATGACGCCGCGTGACATCACCAACTCATTAGCAACGCCAAACCGTTCGATGGAGAAATCTTTCAAGAAAACTCACCTTCTCCCTCAATCCTCTACTGCATATCCATTTATCCATCCACACATCACTATGCATACCATAACATATTATATACTCTCCCAAAAAAGAAAGTGTACATGCTAAAAAATAACACTAAAAAAAGATATATATCATTTTCATTCATGGAAATTTTATTCAATCACAGATGAATCAATTTGTGATCAACACGAGAAATTTCATTACGCTACGACGAATACTGGTGCCATGGAGAGTCAAAGACACTAAGGGTCAAACACAAAAGTCACACACTCAGTATCTGGTATGACCTCCGTCTGCATCGACTACTGCTGTGCATCTACGCCTCATGGAAGTGAACAAGTTAGCATGGAAGTGTTGTGGGATGTTGTTCCATATTCTGATAAGTTGTCTTTGGATTTCCACAAGCGTTGACGGTGCATGGGGAAGCCGGCGTAGCTGACGTTTCATTTCGTCCCATACGTGCTCAGTGGGTGAGATATCGGGCGAATTTGCGGGCCAGGGAAGAACATCCACTTGTTGTTGCTGCAGATACTGTTGAACAACAGGAGCTGCGTGGGGTGGGGCGTTGTCCTGCTGTAGAATGACGCCGGGGCCGTGTCGTTGCAGAAATGGGACAACAACAGGTGTAAGCACTTCATCACGATATCTGGCTGCATTGAGATTGCCATCAATAATGACCAGCTCAGTTCTGTTACGGGCAGTGATGCCACCCCACACCATGAGAGACCCTCTCCATAACGGTTTCGCTCCACGACACATGGATCTGCGTAGCGTTCGTTTCGACGTCTTTACACTCTCTGGCGGCCATCTGATGATGAAAGATGGAAACGACATTCATCTGTGAATAAAACACGTCGCCACCAGTGTAAGGGATGCCTGAGATGTTGTCTACACCACTGCAGTCGAGCACGACGATGACGTAACGTCAAAATCGGACGAATTGCAGGTCTTCGAGGACGTAAGCCGTATTCTCTCAGCCGGTTGATTACTGTTTGCGGATGTATCCGTCTCAGGTTAGGGATGTTCCTGGCTGTCGTCGTTGCCGTTTGTTGCCGGTTCCGGAGATGGACGACACGGATATACCGATCTTGTGCAGGGGTGGTAACTCGGGGTCTCCCGGAGCGGGGTCGGTCTCGAACGTCATCATATTGTGCATGTCGATGGACTAGCCTGTCTACAGTGAACATTACGGTGGCAGTTCAAATTCTGGGCAACCTCTTTGCGTGTTCTGCCAGCTCTAATCATACCCAGGCAAGGAGACGTTGATTCATTGTCAATCTTGGCATGCTAATGTGGAGTCGTTTTAACAGCAGCGCAAGTTTGAATGTGAGCGATAGGAAGGCCTTACTTTAGTGTTTAAATACCCAAGGATTCACACTGCTGCATGAATTTTCAGACTCTCCACGTGCAAAACGTGCCTTTTCACAAACGTGCAGCACGTCATTTAACGTTAATGCAATTTTAACGGGGAAAGCTGTTTTTGTGTTCAATATAACTTATTCATGAACAGGTTAACACTCTTTACACCTACGAAATTACTTTTTTGGAGTTTGATCAATTTCTGCAATGCACGCTTTCTTTTTTGGGCGAGTATATATGAAGAACGGATACCAGTTGACAGACGGAGTTCTGAATGGAGCAAAAGCATGTCTCACGTCGGCTCCACCAAAAGTTCGGCAAGGCTTCACGAAGGTCTCATGTAATAATGCCCAATTCATACACGTGTGCTATGCTACTTTCAAGGAATGGTGGATTTTCACTCAGTGGTAGTAGCGGGGTCAGCCCACCCATCCCTTCTCTCATACAAACATGCTCTTTCTCCGAACTGCTTTTGACTCCTAAACGATTACAGTCGCTACTCGGTGTAGTATCGATTAACCCTTTACCCAAAGCACACGATATCAAAATTTATTATTTTAAACATATTTTTTAATTTTTAAAAAAAATGTCAACAAAACCATATCATGTGACCCCCTCATTGGAACGAGCTCGGCGAGCTCGTTCCAAAGAGGGGGCACATGATATGGTTTTGTTGACATTTTTCGAAAAATAATCTTTTTTCAGCTGCTGAATTTGCATATTACGCGGGCGGATGCGGGCGATTCGTTGGATAAAGGGTTTTAATATGTTTATTGTGTAATCTTCGAGTGTAATGATACTTTTTCAACAGGTCAAATAGAATGGCGGACAAACATCGATTTGCCCCCTTCATATGGGCATTTACTTTAAATGGCTTTATTGATATATTTTGCCGCCCGAGAGATGCCAATGGGTGACTATTAACTGTATTTACCATCTTAATACCCGCACAAGTAGGGCGGCATTGGTTGTAGGCGCGTGTACCATAAACGTTATGTGAGCCTTAGAACACTACGCCATCGTCCTGCCACGTGGGCAGTTGGGATTAAATCACTTGCCGCGGACAAAATAGAAAAGACGTGGATGGAGATAGGACCTAACCTCACCTATGGAAGGACAGGTGAGGGGGCCAGTTTCCCCATTGCCGCGCGGAGGGGGGGGGGGGGGGTGGAAGCTAGTTAAAATTTAATTTTAACTCTTTACCCCAAATGACACTTGCAATACAATTTCGTGAATAACTACAAGTTTTCATTTTTGCCTTAAAGAACATAACTTACGACTCTTCATTACAACGAGCTCAATTCTCTCTGTTTTAGTGGCAAAAATTGAAACAAATAATTGGAAAATAATGTGGGATATTGGAAATGTGATTTGTGTTTATAGCGAAGCGCTTGCCAGTTGGGGGGCACACGTAAAGTTAATATCACCACGATATGAACGTGCGAGGAGACGGGGGTAGAGGGCAAGTGGGATCGCAAAACATGCTTCCTAGGGGTACCCCCCCCCCCTCCCCCGGCTTTACCACTGTTTTAATTTGATCTGACGTCCAATGCGTTAACCATTGAATCACGAAGCTTCCATCATGTCGAGGGAAACAGTCGTTCTAAAAAAGATTTGAGAAATAAGTTAATAGATGGGATGAATTGTTGTTTCTTGTATACAACATTGGAGAGATTTGGTCGATTAGTTGAAGCTTTGGAGATGGAATAAATAGAGAGTAATCGCTTGACTGGACTGGTTACGTGAAATAATTCATGAGAGGGGTTCTGGAAGAAGGGGAAGTGCGACTGAGTATAGGAGGCCTATCAGGAGAGGCCTCAATCAGGTCTCAACTCACAGCCCTCGTGGCTATGGGGCCTCAGCTCATAGCCGCAATGTCCACATCCGGGTGAATTGACCAGTATAGTGATCGCCTCAGTCAATTATTGGACCATCATTAGTGATCAATTTTCCTATAGATTAGATTAGATTTATTGCAAAAAACACCTTCGATGAGGCAGATTGCACACAAGTAAGTTATGAATAAATTTGTAACTGAAATTACAATACAATCTTTGTACCTTCATACAAATGTGAAGAGTGTTGGAAATGAAACGGAAATTTCAAGAAATATATAAATACAAATATTTACAGAGAACACAATACTATCTGCGTAAAAATATGCCTCCACAACATGTAAACATATGTAGCTTGATAATTATGCTCTTAGTCAGGACTGAATGTTTGCCTATGAATTGAACCCTGAGCTTAAAATGATATTGTATTCATGGATTCATGTATTCATATTCATGGATATTCTAATTACTGATTAAAAAGTTACGCTTTATAAAGAACAACTGGATTATGTTACAGACGGCAGCACATGTTGATTATTTTAAACATATTTTTTAATTTAAAAAAAAAATGTCAACAAAACCATATCATGTGACCCCCTCATTGGAACGAGCTCGGTATATGACGACACGAGGGCTATGCGCTGAGGCCAATCTCATAGCCCGTAGCCCTCAAAGCCATGTTGACTGTGCGGTGATACCTCACTACGTCACATATTATATCGTCATAACAGCCCACGTGACGATCAACTAATCAAATCCGCGCAGTTAATCTGTTTGAACGGATTACTAGTCTATTTAAAAGTTTGTATTGTAGGGTTTGAAGGTAAGTTAGTCCAATAATATTAGCCTTCGCCTGTGCTCCGAATTTATTATTTTTTGATTTTTAATATGTCGCACCGTCGACGGTGCGACATATTAAAAATCAAAAAATAATAAATTCGGAGCACAGGCGAAGGCTAATATTATTGGACTAGAGGTAAGTATCTCTGTGCCTGTGAAAGTGCTTTTGTGTATCAATCTCAATCCTCCTGTGTGAGATCAGTATGAAAACGCTCCTTTCATTTCTTATGAGAATGAACTGGATCCGAAATCGGCCTCTGCACGAATAGTAGATAAGCTGTTTTGCTGACCGTTTTCGTTTATTTTAGTGTCTCAGTTAGTGGATTGAGAACAAAATCGAATTTTTTTCCCTTTCAGTTGTTTTCCGCCAGTCTTGGAATCGCCTTGTTAATCTCCTGGGAGACAGTGAACGGTGTTTTGATATCATATTTTCTGGAAAACACGTCAAACATTTTGAAGCCTCCGCTCTCATTCAAAAGGTCATTTTGAAAAAAAACACATCTTTATCACACCATGTCTGATTGAAGAAAAGTTTATTATTGATTTTGATATTTCTGTTGTAGAAGATTGGATGAGAACGATTTTTTTGGGTGAGTCTGTGGGTGTTTTGTAATCTAATTAATACCAGGATGTAAGGATGTTTTTCGAAAAATTGTTTACATACTCCTCGACTTTTGTTAACCCTGCTTTCTGTAGATACAAAATTTTGTCATTCCCATATCGTCGCCTGAGTGCTAGAATGTTCTATGTCCCCTATGGGACTATGTATTATCTCCCCTATGGGACTATGTATTATCTCCCCTATGGGACTATGTATTATCTCCCCTATGGGACTATGTATTATCTCCCCTATGGGACTATGTATTATCTCCCCTATGGGACTATATATTATTTCCCCTATGGGACTATATATTATCTCCCCTATGGGACTATATATTATCTCCCCTATGGGACATAGAACATTCTAGCACTCAGGCGGCGATATATATCTAAAACAAGAGTTTTCCAGGGTCATTTTTTGTTGGGATCCATCAGTTTCTTAACCCTTTACCTAACCTGAAAAAGCTGACGACACTTGCAAACAAAATTCTTGAATAACTAATTTTTTTTATTTTTGTCTCAAAAACATAGGTTATGACCACTCATTGGAACGAGCTCAACGATCTCGTTCCAAAGAGGGGTCATATCCTATGTGTTTCAGACAAAAAATGAAATAATAATAAAAATTTATTGGCGATTTTTGTGAATAGCACTGGCAGGTTTTGGCCGTAAAGTTGAGCAAAGGGTTAAACCAAAACATTTTTAAAGACTGACTGTATGACCGAATGTCTGGGAACTTAAGCCTCCCCCGACAAAACCCCCCCCCCCTCCCGACCTCTCACCCCCACCCCATTGGTAACTCGAGTCATGAGAACCATAATCTTGTTCTTTTCACTTTTACTCGCTCATAAATAAATAATGGAATAGCGTGGATTGCATTGCTCCTAACATATTATCAGGTGGTTTGGGAAGAACTGATAGACTGTGTTGCATACGGAAGCCCATTACGGTCAAATGCGAAAAGTAACTTTTTTTTTAAACGGGTAATGTTTGCGTTATTTCGCAAAACCTTTGCGTAATTTCGCAAATCTTTGCGTTATTTCGCAAAAGTATTGCGTTATTTCGCAAACGTATTGCGTTATTACGAAAAAGTATTGCGTTATTTCGCAATAACTTTGCGTTATTTCGCAATAACTTTTGCGTTATTTCGCAAAAGTAATGCGTTATTTCGCAAAAGTATTGCGTTATTTCGCAAAACTATTGCATTATTTCGCAAAACTATTGCGTTATTTCGCAATAACTTTGTGTCATTTCGCAAAAA
The DNA here is from genome assembly GCA_031216915.1 of Pictodentalium vernedei. Taxonomy (NCBI): domain Eukaryota; kingdom Metazoa; phylum Mollusca; class Scaphopoda; order Dentaliida; family Dentaliidae; genus Pictodentalium; species Pictodentalium vernedei. The sequence goes on from CM062296.1 coordinate 34,199,218, forward strand.
ATGTGTTCCAGACCCGATCTTGTAGTAACACCATGGTACCCAAAGTAAAAGCATGATAAACCGAAGTGTATTATACTAAACTATGGTGTACCATAGTACTAAATCCTGTTATTGCATGGTACTATACTACGGTGTGCCACGGTAATCCATGGTATCATGGCGTATCGTACTACGCCAATGTATGTTCCAGATATACCATGGTAAAGTTTGCTTACTGTAACATGATCTGTATGGTGGTAAATAATGTAGCGCAGTGGTGCTGTACATATGTATACGAGATGGTGCCCCCACCCCACCCCACCTCCAAAGTATAACTCTCAGATAGTAACCCACTTCCTTCGAGAGAGTCCCCCGCACAGTACCCGTCCCACAAGAGAATACCCCCTAGTATATTATCCATCGGGAATTCCACTGGAAATTTCAAACCGAGCAAATTCCCACCCTGATTGTACCTACACGGAGTCTTGTCACCCAGAATGTATATGTATGCATTTAAGGCCTTTAAGGCCAAAAACTGGAGCTCGTGCTGTCCTGTTCTTATACCTACTTGCCGTACATATTGTAATGATTTATAGAAGCAATTACGCCCATCCACCCACATCACGTAAGTAATAGATACGCGCTAATTATGTTGTGTCCATGGTATTGGAAATGTAATATCACGGAAAAACAACATATATACTGCGTTCATAGCGTGCAAAAGGTTACAAAAACACTTAACAGCAAATTAAATTCCAATTACCCCCACCGACAGTGGAGCTGTCTCGAAACAAGGCGATTCAATTTCTTCAGACAAGGAAAGAGAGACGAAACAGACGTGATAACGTGGTCGCTTTGGTTTCCCAACAACCAAGGAACTGAGTTGGCGGTCATCAAATCATCAAGATGGAACTGTGCGGATTCCGCACTCGCCGCTTAAAAGCGAAAGTCTTGGTCAGACAGTTTCAATATACAACGCCAAGACATTGTGAAACAAGGTTCACAGGCAGGTAGACAGGCAGGCAGCAGTTGGTAAGACTACCTGTAAAGAAGCTGGACCATAGGTATCCTTAAATACCGAAATGAGGCTAAAAGGGGTAGTAAATTAGATCTCATTGAAGGCTTTTCACATAGCCCTCATGGCCTCATATGACAAAAAAGGGGTGCCGAAGACCATATGTTTTCCAAAAAGGGGTGCTGAAATTGGGGTGCCGGGGATATGGCTGTTAAATACCGAGATGAGGCTAAGAGGGATAGTAAATTATACCTCAGTGAGGGATTTTCTCATGGCCTTCATGCCCTCAAAAGAAATGAGGCTATGAGGGATAGTAAACGAGGCCTCATTGAGGGCTTTTCACACAGTCCTCATGGCCTAATACGAGTAAAAAGGGATTCTCCAAAAAGTATACTCAAATAATACGATACCAGGCCATAGGTATCCTCAAATACCGAAATGAGGCCGAGTCGTATGTGCCAGTCTCTCGTTCGAGTAAATACTCTATGGCTTATTTGCTCGATGGGATTCGAGTCGTTCGAGCAATGACTTATCAGTAACTACTCGATAGATTCTTTGCATTATGAATGATATAGGTTCTCATGGAGGTTGTCTGTCAGCCGACTATAAACCAAACGGACCCCCTTCGTACTATAGCAGTACGTGCTACTATTATAAGCCAAAGTATGGCGGCCCTAAAAAGGATTCTGGGGGAAATCCGCATCAAATAAAGTCGTTTTTGATGATTTGGAAGGATTGTCGGGTTGTTTGTGGTAATTCTACGAATCGGGAAACTTACTCCTGCTCAATCGAACACACGCTCCGTACATACCCCTGTCTTGTTGTAGGCCTTTGGGTCACATAGCAACCAAATGCTACCATAGAAACCAAGATGGCGGCCTCCAGTATACAAAATGGACGACGGAAATACGTATCACCCTCACAACACGCGCTGCACATGCGCGCTAACACTACGTATCACTATGGTGATGACGTCACAACATGGCCGCTCACGCGGGTTACCGTGGCAACCAAACGTGGCGCCACTGGGTCACGTGACATGACGTCACTTACAAGGTCCTCCAACTGGGCCCTGAACCATACGAGACATACTACTTCCAGGGAATAATGTACGATTAATTCGTGCTATAAAAAGTCCGGTTCCTTTGGAATTTAACACTAGCCGCACCGGCAAAACTCCGGGTAATAAGGGACGATTCATACGTGCTATACTACTTACAAAGTTTAATCAATTTGAAAGTCAAGCATAATTTTGTCATGGCCTGTCGACGGTCCGTTTGTCCGTCTGCACGTTAACACGTCCCAGGCTGCAGGTCGTCTTTAAGGGTCGATTTTTACGAAAGTTCTCATGTACTCTTGTTATGACCGTGTGACGAGAACGAGTGTTTTGAGGTTGATTCTAAATGGTTGACCACCATACAGATTATTTCACAGTACCATAGTATAACAAACTTTACCATGGTACCTTGGACGTACCAGGGTATAATATGGTACGCCATGATATCATGAATTATTTCTGTCTGTCTGTCTGTCTGTCTGTCTGTCTGTCTGTCTGTCTGTCTGTCTGTCTGTCTGTCTGTCTGTCTGTCTGTATGTCTCCATCTCTGTCTCTCTCTCTCTCTCGCTCTCTCTCTCCTTGTCTGCACAACGCTGACGAGTCAGTTGCTGTGAACCTGTAAATTCGCGAAAAAACACGCAATCGCCGTAGAACCAAATCCATAGTCTGGTTGTTCGACTGGATTTGGTTGAAGTTTGTTTATTCCGCCGCTTACTTCGGGCGGAAAATGGATTATTCATTTTTTTATCAATTTATTGGTGTTTAAGGTCACATATTTCTGCACATTGGCTAACCACAACCACATATCATGGATTACTGTGCCACACCGCGATATAGTACCATACAATATCATCGTTTAGTATTCTTGGGGCGTGAGGGGTCCCTAATCCAGTGTTTTATTCTCGAAGACACGGCTAGAACAAAGAAAAATCTCCACACACACAAGTTTCAGGATTTGTTCTCTTTCTCTCTCTCTCGCTCGCTCGCTCTCCTTGTCTGAAGAAACTCAACCGCGTTTTTTCGAGACAGTTTCAATACTGGTGGGGGTAATCGGAATTTAATTTGTTGTTAAGTGCTTTTTGTAACCTTTTACACGCTATGAACGCAGTATATATGTTGTTTTTCTGTGGTATTATATCTCCGATAGTATGGACACAACATAATTCGCGCGTATCTCTTACGTGATATGGTTGGATGGGCGTAATTGCTTTAATAAATCATTACAATATGTACGGCAAGTAGGTACAAGAACAGGCCAGCACGAGCTCCAGTATTTGTCTTAAAAACCTTAAATACGCACATATACATTCTGCGTGACAGGACTCCGGGTAGGTACTCGGAGGGTGGGTATTCTCTCGGGGAGGAGGGGGGGGGGGGTATTTCGGTTTGAAATTTCCAGTGGAATTCTCGGTGGATAATATACTTGGGGGTATTCTCTCGAGGGGAGAGTACTGTGCGGGGAACTCTCTCGGATAAAGAGAGGGGGGCTACTATACGGGGGTTGTGCTTTGGAGGTGGGGTGGGGGTGAGAGCACGACTTTGTATACATATATATGGCACAATTGCACTACACGATTTACCACCATACAGATAATGTTATAGTACCATGGTGTAAAAAACATTACAATGGTATATCTGGAACGTACAGTGACATATTACGATACGCCATGATACCGTTGATTACCGTGGGACACCGTCATTATACTATCACGCAATAACATGATTTAGTACTATGGTACACCACAGTTTAGTATAATAAAACTTCGGTTCACCATGCTTTTACTTTGAGTACCATGATGTTTAATGTATAGCCGTTGTATATTACGGTATAACACCAATGCTTGAAATTCACTGACATACTACAAGATCTGTGACTGGAATACTTTTTTGCGAAATAACGCAAAGTTATTGCGAAATAACGCAATAGTTTTGCGAAATAACGCAATAGTTTTTGCAAAATAACGCAAAAGTTATTGCGAAATAACGCAATAGTTTTTCGAAATAACGCAAAAGTTTTGCGAAATAACGCAATAGTTTTGCGAAATAACGCAATAAATTTGCGAAAAAACGCAATACTTTTACGAAATAACGCAATACTCTTGCGAAATAACGCAAATATTTGCGAAATTACGCCAAAGTTTTGCGAAATAACGCAAACATTCCCCGTTTAAAAAAAAGTTCCTTTTTTGCATTTGACCGTAATGGGCTACCGTAGTTGCAATATTGGTAAAGCCAATGTTTTTACGACGATAGTTTTCCCAATTGCGCTGAGATTTCTAAATTACCAGTCATTCATTCAGAAGATTTTCCGTCTTTATAGATTTTTCGATTTAGTATTGAATTATATAATTTTCACTAAATTTCTACCTCGAACTTAAGCCACCCCTGAAATGTTTCATGACAGTGAAGTTGCTGTTACTGATTATTATGTTTTAATGATTGCTATGTCTTGCACTACATTTCATCTTGTGAAACATGATGTTTCTGGTTGATAGCGTACCCCAAACACATCTCCTCGTCCACGTGAAGCATGCTTCCTACGAATGTTACAAAAACACTATCATCCACATGCAATATCTGGGTATAAAACAAGAAAATTTGTCACTTCTTTTATCAGTAAATGTTGACATGGCAAGGAGAAGACTGTCAGGGGCACTAAGATGGCAAATCGTTGACATGCATACAACAGGCATGTCATTCAAAGCTATTGGAAGGCAACTTAGCTTTAGTCATTCTGTCATCAGCAGACTTGTCCAAAAACATCAACAAACCAACGATGTTACGGACCCCAAAAAACCTCTCCTCGGGAAGATCAGGGTCTGGCACCGTGGCGTGAACCCTGTACTTCAAGTGGGCTTCTGAAATACCTTTGGCTCCCCAAAAACACTGGGTATGAGGACCAGAAGGGTCATGAAGCGTCCAGCTCTGTCAGATCAGCATCAAAGACGACGTTTGGAGTGGTGTATGGCACGACAACATTAGAATCTCAGGACGTGGAGGAGAGTCCATTGGTCAGACGAGAGTAGCTTCTTGCTTCAAGTCACAGATGGTTGCATGAGAGTGTGGAGGCATAGAAATTCTGCTTACGTGCCCAGGAACATCAGATCTACGGTTCCTTATGGTGGAGGATTAGTAATGATCTGGGCATGCCTGTCTCATGATTGTAAATTTGATATGGTGACTGTACGTGGGAATCTTAGTGGACATCAGTACATCCGGGGCATTCTCAATCCGTTTGTCGTGCCTCATTTTGGCAACCACCCGTTAGTTACTCGCCCTATATTCATGGACCACATCGTTCCCATGCTGTGAGAGCATTCCTTCAGAACAGCACGCTATTACAACACTACCTTGGCTGCAATGAGCCGCAATTTGAATCTCTTAGAACACATCTGGGACTTTCTTGGACGTCGTGTGTAAGCAAGGGCCCCGCCTGTATGAAATGTGGACGATTTGGAAGCTGCATTGCATGAGGGGTGTCAGCAGTTGCCTCTGGACCGTATCAGAAGGCCTACTGGTAGCATTAGGAGGAGGGTTCGGGCTGTCATCCGGGCATGTCTTGGATACATTCGCTACTGACGTCAGATACTGCTATTGTGTTCGGGAGATCAGAAGTTCCATTTTTTTTGTAATAACACCAATGCTTGAAATTCACTGACATACTACAAGTATCATCATGGACCGTTCCAGCACCATAGTTGTCAAGAGAACATTTTTCTATCAAAAATTTTTATTGACAGATATGTGTAATTATCGCCATTAAAATACTACATATTTTCATCATTGTGTTGTCTTTCATTTGTCAATAGACCATTCTTTCCACAACAATCACTTTTGGCCATATGAAAGATAGCATGAAAGTAACGACAGTTTCTATTAGCATCACCAGGGGAGTGGGGGGGGGGGGGGGGCACCAAAAATTTGCAAGACGTAACGTGGGGGTGGGTGGGTCTCTTGAGTGCACCAAAAATGTGCATTTCCAACTTGTGTAATTTTTTGAATTTTTTAAAAATACAGTCGAATCCTCTTAATTGAATATCCATTTTGCCAGTGAAAATTATTCAATTAACAGGAGTATAGAATTAAGAGGGATTTGGTCATGCAGTTTCATGTGTTCTGGAGGTAAACTGAGCATTTATTCTATTATATCTTGTTTGACAGAGCTCATAGAGCTCAGTCAAACAAGATATAATAAAATAAATGCCTGTATTGGATGTAGTGAGACCAAAAAGGTTGATAAATAAGGGGAATTTGGTGCATGTCACAGTAATTTTTTCGACATGTTACAAAAATGTATATACAATTAACAGGAATTTACGCTACAACCCGTATGCAATTAACAGATCACATTTGTACTGAAGATATGGTAAATGGTTTTGTGTTTGAAAATTATATTCAATTAACAGGGATATACAATTAAGAGATATCCAATTAAGTGGGCTCCACTGTATATCAATATATCAGCTAATATATACCATCATTTGTGTTTCAAACCTTAAAGATGATGTTGTACATCACACTCTTAACATAAATACAACATCAGGAGGCTTTATATGTGAGAATATTGGGCTTAATCTGGGAAAATGTCACACGTTAGGAAAGTAGCAAACACCTGAGAATACTGACAGAACAATTCAAATGAAAATTTGTTCCCGTATATGTACACCTGCTCTGGCCAAGCAAGCCTGATAATGAACAGCTTGTCATTTGTAGATTAGGACCCACAGCAGCCCACAGAGGTTTAAATTGGTGGTACCAGTTTAAGAACATTATGAAATCCCCCCCAAAGACAGCTGTGCTTACTAAGTTTATAAGTTTATTTTGGATTTTAATGGGAGAGTGGGGGTGGGTGTCTGAGAACGGTAGTAGAAAATTTGCACGTAGGGGTGGGTGGGTGTAAAAAGGAGTTGAATAAAAAATAGGACGACACGTCTTGCAAATTTTTAGTGCTCCCCCCCCCCCCCCCGCCCCTTGGCACCACTACGAAAAAAGATGGGGTGTTTACTTAAGTTCCAGGTCAGGTGAGTAGTATAGCACGTATGAATCGTGCCTTATTACCCGGACTTTTGCCGGCGCAACTAGTGTTAAATTCCCATAGGAACCGGACTTTTGCCGGTGCAACTAGTGTTAAATTCCCATAGGAACCGGACTTTTGCCGGTGCAACTTTTGCCGGTGCAAAATGTCGGCACCATACATCTAGATCTGGTAAATGGTGTACGCACTGCATATATCATAGTATACTATGGTATGTATAGTGATATATGTACGCATGGGGCTATAGGTATATATTATGGGTAAGTGGTGGAAAGATGATGGGAAAATTGGGTTTTCTTGAAAGTTTTTCCCGCGAAACGGTTGACGTTGCTATTGACGTCGTGACGTCATGATGCGCACGTGACGTCATAGAGATGTTGACCACTGTTATTGTCCAGTATACAATCTGACATAACGTAATTCGGGTCAGAGGGTGGCTGAATTCTGATAGGAGAAATCTCATAGTAGCGGTATATTCTCCTGTACCTCCCGCCCCCCCCCCCCCCCCCCCCCCCTCCGAAAGCCATTGGTACTAGTAATCGACTTAATGCTTTATGTCATCCCATGATTAGTATAGATAGTATGTAATGCGGTGGTGGGCGTTATTGTGGGATGGGTGGGAATGCATGGTCGCCTTGTGTGGAAGTATAGTATGCGTGCGCATCATGACGTCAATAGCAACGTCAACCGTTTCGCGGGAAAAACTTTCAAGAAAACCCAATTTTCCCATCATCTTTCCACCACTTACCCATAATATATACCTATAGCCCCATGCGTACATATATCACTATACATACCATAGTATACTATAATATATGCAGTACGTACACCATTTACCAGATCTAGATGTATGGTGCAAAAGTTGCACCGGCAAAAGTCCGGTTCCTATGGGAATTTAACACTAGTTGCACCGGCAAAAGTCCGGGTAATAAGGCACGATTCATACGTGCTATACTACTCAGGTGTATAGATGATACATTATACCTAATACGATGGGGGAGGGGGGTGTGGCTCAGTAGGTAGAGGTGCAGGCTGCAAGCCGAGAAGTCCTCGGTTCGAATCCCACCTGCGATAACGCGTCTTGTCCTCCTTGGGCAAGACACTTCACCCTCATTGCCCATGGGGGGGGGGGGGGGGGGGTACGGCGGCGTTGTGTACTAAGCCGTACTGTACTTCGATGGTGCACTTGTCTTCAACCAATGCTAACCCTGCTTGCGCGGAGTTAGTATGTTGGGGAGCCTGGTGGTTCTCTCCGGGTACTCCGGCTTCATCCATCCGTAAAAAAAACTGTCCGACACGAGGTGACCCTGGCTGTCGAAAGCGTAGTTAAACCGCAATAAATAAATAAATAAATAAATAAATAAATAAATAAATAAATAGGATGAATTTTCCATTATTGTTCACTGAACATTACGTTTCGTGGCAATCATTTTACTCGACCCCTTTTCAGACTCAAATCATACAATCTGTGCCGCTTCGAAATTACCTTTAAGGCCTGACTCCTCTGCGAAAGAGTTCATGACCTCTAGAGGTGAGTTTAAAGACTGAGAATCGTCACTCAAAAATAGAGTCGAGTCGTCAGCGTATTGACTTATGAGATGTTCGGAGTGCTTTATTTTGATACCGTTGATATCAGGATTGTATTTAAGTGCGTTTCAAAAATGAGTATCACAACGGACCTCTGTGATAGCATCTGGGAAAATATTATGAGAAATTTAGGCTAAAGAAAATTAATCATTTGATTCTCAGGCACCGGCGCATTCGTTTGTTCGGCCCGCGTTCGTCATTTTTATTTCGAAGGCAAAATTCAAAATGTACAAAACTACCATATGGTTTTGGCAGTATCATATTTATTTATTTATTTATTTATTTATTTATTTATTTATTTATTTATTTATTTATTTATTTATTTATTAGGTTTTAACGACACTTTAACAGCTAAAGTCATATCGTCTCGGTGACTGTTTTATGGGTGGAGGAAGCCGGAGTACCCGGAGAGAACCACCGAGCAACGACGAGCAGCTGCCAGCTCCCCAACATCGTAACTCCGCACTGCAGCACAGGCAGTGTTAGACTGGTTGAAGATATGCGCACCATCGACGTGCAGTACGCCTTAGTACACAGCGTACCCCCACGTGGACAGTCGGTCATATACTTATGTACAATGGCTAATCATGACCGTGACAGTCTTACGGGTGGAGGAAGTCGGAGTACCCGGAGAGAACCACCGAACAACGACGAGCAGCTACCAGCTCTCCAATATCGTAACTCCGCACTGCAGCACAGGCAGGGTTAGACTGGTTGAAGATATGCGCACCATCGACGTGCTGTACGTCTTACAGCCCAAGAACATTAGGTTTCACAAGGGAAAAAAATCGGAGAAAGCTGATTTTTTCAGGGAATGTCGAGTACATGTCACTGAACGATTAGACAAAAGTCCCCTAAAATCCCAGTTGAGCTTTTTTTTCTACAGCCTTTTTTCGAAAACGCGTTTGAAAAAAATTTAAAAAAATCGCACGAACTTTGTAACCTCGAATTGATCCAACTGTATTTTTTGTTTACGCGTATTTCGAGCTACATAATGTCTAATATACATTTACCTAGAGGAAAATGTGCATTCTGTGACAATTTCTGCGAAAAATTATTGAAAATTCACAAAAAAGTATCGGATTTACGCAAAAAATGACGATTTTCCTAACGGATTTGCCCAAAAGGTCGTAGTACAGAACGGGATGTTAGTTGGACAGACGATAAAAAATCCACCACCATTTGAAGACTTTTATCATTGCTTACAAAATGGACATTATGGAAGACCCCCTCTGCTTCTGGCCGAGTTCCCCTTTTGGCATAAAATTCGTCAGCATGAAAACTCAACTATTTTCGGGCTTGGGACCGAACAGACACGTCTGTGTCTGGCAGCATTAGATCAATAAATAATATTTACAGAATGTACAAAAATCAATAAATAATATTTACAGAATGTACAAATCAATCAACATGGATTAAGTTACATTGACTATTATCAACGCTATATACAGAAATGACATGACCTATATACATATTATTCATCGAACTCAGAAATTTCCGACAGGACAGTGTTTCTGTGGTTGTTACAAGAATCCGAACTGCAATTACACAAACCTGAGCAAGAGAGTCCTGCCTTCTTACACCCACACCTTTTTGTACAAGCACTCTTGCAACCACAACTGATCAGATTCAGTAGGTTATCGGGAGCACATGGCTTTGTGGCTGCAGTCGGTACAAGAAGTCCATTGTCTAGCGACCACCCCCAATCCGTCGAAGGAAGCGAAGTGCCCAGCCATTGTTGGACCTGGAGATAACATCTGTAGACATGTTGTTGTGCAGCATCGCTGCTTGGTGGGAGTGAGGCTAGGTCGATGGGTTTATTCAGTTTAGATTTTGCTACATAACGCTTGTAAGTGACATATCTATATTGGTCGAGAGAGGAAACAGTTTTACTCCCGTATAAGATCAGGAGAAGTTGTTCCCCGGCAGCGGCTACTGCACTTGGTGTACTGTCATCCGCCAAAATTGTGTTGACATACTGTTGTGAGTCGCTAGTAACATCGGAGACAATTGTACTGAATACTTTCTTCTTACCAACTCGAAAGAGTGCAGAAGTAGTGTCACAACCACTTATAGAATGTGCTACAAGTTGGTTGCTTCTATAGTCACCCATTTTGGTTGCTATTTCACTAACTGAAACTAGTAAGTTTGGGGTAATGGAATACATCATGTGAATATTACATCCCGGTTGAACTCGAGAGGTAAGAATGACTAACAAGTCTGTGTCTGTTCCCACAACGACAACATTGTTGTCATCTTGGGCGATGTCAAGTGCAGTTTCGGCTATCAGTACATCAGCATCAGCCTCGGCCTGCTTGGACTGAATATTGATAGCAGATAGCTCCTGCATTAGAAGATCGATCAGTTGGGTTTTGTTCTTGGCATTTGCAAGGAAATCGGATTGGGGTGTGGTGGCTGGTAACTCGGGTGAGATATTGATATCAATGGAATACCTGTCTTTAGATCTACGGGCTTGTTCCATGCCCTTTGTCGACATTGTACAAGCATAACCATCAAAAACAACCACGACGTTCGCCCCAAAATGTCTCACTAGATAATTGGAATATGATGTACATATGTCCTTATATGACGACTGTTTAGGCCATACAACTGCCCGCAATAAAAATCCACCATCTACAACAAACAGAGAATGTTCTGGGATTTTAGTTTGCTCGGAACCGTATGTTTTGAGGATCTTACCGAGCGTGCTTTTCTGTGTCTTCCTCATTCCAGCAGAATCAAACAATGCTGGTGGTTTCGGGGCGAGTTCATGTTTGAGATACTCTTCCATCTCTGCTTGTGGCTGAATAACACATGTGATGCTGTTGAACAGAATTGTGGGTCAATCACTACCTTGCTTCCACGGACTTTGATGCTATTTGCCATCGATGCGAAAGACTTCACAGTGTCAACACGTCGTAGTTTGATGCTGTTGAACGTTTTGCTTACAACATTCGATACGCAACATTCACCACTTTTGCGAACTTGGTCACAGTTCACAGTTTCGTCGGCCACAAGCCCGGTCGCTATAGAGACTAATTGTAGTGGATCTCTATTCTGAAAGGGGGAATGCACTCTGAGCCAGTTCAATAATTTGGTGATATCATTGGCATCAGTCAATTGTGAACTTTGACGGAGATCCCGATGTTGTTCGCCATGACCAGTGTGAACATGAACAAAATTTTCGAGAGCATTACATATCGGAAGGCAAAGAGGTAGTCCATGTACCCATTTCGCAACAGTGCTATCGGTTATTCCCCTGCCATGTGTGAGACCACCAGGGAGCTTGAACATTCTCATTAAACACTGCTCTATGGTCTGATCAGAATATATCCCGTCCCAGAATTTATCTGAGCGCCTTATGGTAAAGTAACCTTTCTCCGTGAACAACTTCAAATCATCCTGTTGCATTATTTCTGTTAGCTCATTCATCTGCTGCAAATAGAGATGAGAACTTTTTGCGTATGCAAAATGACCACCTGCGTGAAATACTGGAATCATATTGCGAACACAATATGTGTGGAGTTCCCACTCGCCTGTGCGCTCTGCTCTCAAGAACAACTGTACAATACAAATTTGTTTATGAGTACACATCAAGGGCGTGCACACATTACATGCCAATGCATCTTGAGTGTAGGCGAACACCACATTATGTGATTTAATCGAACATGGAAATTGAAACAATGATGCTATTATACGGTATTTGAATGAGAAAAGTCGATGCCGTTTGAATTTGAGTTTAGGGGGTATGGTTAATATTTCACACGTTTCACCAGTTCATTATGGAATAAATGACTATTGTTATATATCATTATAAAGCCACTGCTTTTCTGCAATTTTTGATATATAATTTAACTCCCAAAGTAGTCGTAGATTTGATTTAATGGACGTTGTGTACCGTTGTGTGTATGAAAACAATAAAATTTTTTTCGTAATTTTGTACATTTACGTGAATATTTCACCATTGAGTGTGAGGATTGGTACAAAGTTGGCATTTTCTGTTGGGGATATGTATTCTCAATATAATTCAGCACGATATTTATGATTCTCACCCTACTAAGGCGAATAAGAATGAGAAATATGGAGCTGGGTCGAATTTTTTTAAAAAATTTTTTTTTCATCAAAAAAACGCTATAACTAAAAAAGCTCAACTCGGATTCGCGGGGACTTTTCACACTTTATCCGCAATGTGTGTCCCGGAAACATATAAAAAAATCAGCTTTCTCCGATTTTTTTCCTTACTTTCTCATTTTTATGTCTAATGTGCCTGGACTATTAGTACAAGGCGTCATCGTGCCCCCATGTAGACAATCGGGGTTAAGTGCTCAAGGACACAACGTGGGAGTCCGAATCGATCGCTCAGACGGTCACCCATTCAAGGACTAACCGGGCTCGACGTTGCTTAACTTCGGTGATCTGACGAGAACCGATTACCGCAACGCCACCGCGCTCCCCTGGCGGTATCACATTGCGGTTTGCGATACATTATGTCGCACACATTGATACTGTATTCTTATTCTCTTCGCGAAATGCGACACTATTCTCATATGTGTGCAAAATAAATATTTATTTAACTGGTGGAGGACTAGATTTTTTTGGTGGTCTGAATTTGTTCATCAAAAATTGTTCTATAACAAATTATTGGAGAGTGCCAAGAGGCACTCTCCAATAACTTGTAATAGAACAAATTTGTATTTATTTATTGGTGTTTAAGGTCATATATTTTTGCACAATGGCTAAGCATGACCACAACATGAGTTATGAACTCAAGACCAGGGGTGAGCGTTAATAAGCCATGTTGATCATTTTAGAGAGGGTTTGCACCTCCCAAGCATTGTTCCTATTTTACCAGTAAAACAGAGCCTGTTTACCGCAGTGAACAGGCACCGCTTCACTTCCCGGGGATTCCGCGGGGAAACAAATTTGTATAAACAAGCTATTATTTACGTTTAACTGAAAACGAAACATGGGTAAGAAAAATGGTACTTTGGCACTGATACCCTCATTTTTTTGATAGGCCTGATTGTGGCTTCTAGCACTCAACCTGTATAAAGTTTTTTCTTTCCAGTTTGTGCAAGTTCAGACATCATGGATTAAGATTCTGTCGGCTGTCGATCCGGCAGCCTTGGGGAATTTTTTTATATCACCCCTAAAAACTTAGCCTCCAGAAAGATAAAAAAAAAGGGAGAGGTAAAACGTATACCGCGGATTTCGTCGCCTTTTCGATGCCTCTTGATATATTGATCACATTTTTATTGACCCTTTGAACGCTAGTGGTATATTCCATGCCAGGTCAATAACAGCAATTAGACGAGTCAATGTTCATTATTTGAGGTAGACCAATCAATATTTTCAACGTGCAGCCTCGGGGATGCACTTTGAAAATATTGATTGGTCAACCCCACACATTTACTGAACAGCCATCCTATTTAATGATGTGATTGGACACATCAATATGTTACCAAGTTTAGTGTGGATCATGAATGTCACCGGCCCACGAGAACTTCGGGCCGGTTTTTCGCACGAGCGCCGCGTTAATATCTGTGGGGTACATTTTGAAATTTTCATTTGTGCTGGACGGGCTTTTTCGGAGGTTTCATCGTTCTTTTCCTGGTATCAATAGTTTCTGGTCGAAACGTAATTTTAGAGGTATGCGAAGACTGACACGTGACGAACGTTTACGTGCCGTTGGCATGCTGGAAGCTAGCAAAAGACAGACCTCAGTGGCTCAAATTCTCAACGTTACTCAATCGGTGATTAGCAGGTTGTGATCACGCTACCGTCAGACAGGCAGTGTTGACGACAGACGTCGATCAGGTCGTCCAAGGGCGACAACTGCTAACCAGGATCGTTTCATCCGAACCACAGCATTAAGTAAGCGCCATCAAAGTGCCTGAGAAATTGGACAGCAGCTGCACCGAGCGACAGATGTGCGAGTCAGTGGTCAGATTATCCGAAATCGCCTTCACAGCTGGAATTTGTACGCTCGACGACCTCGAATAATTCCACGTTTGACTGAACGTCACAGCGCAGCAAGGCGTAATTGGTGTGGAGCACGACAGCGCTAGGACAATCGTCGGTGGAGCAACGTCATGTTTTCCGATGAATCGAGGTTCACTCTCGACTTCCACGACAGGTGAAACATAGTGTGGCGGCGGCAGAACGAACGATACCATGACGTAACCATTAGACAGCACGATCGTTTTGGTGGTGGATCAGTTATGGTGTTGGGAGACACAACCATGACAAGCAGAACAGCATTATACATGTCACCCAAGGGCGTGCCACAGGGCTGTACTACCATGACAACATATTAGCATCTTATGTGGTGCCATTTGCGCGACGTCAGTAGTATATAAGGTATGAATCGTCCCTTATTACCCGGACTTTTGGGGGAGCAGCTAGTGTTAAATTCCCATAGGAACCGGACTTTTGGGGGAGCAAAAATCGGCTCCTTGCAGCTAGATCCGCCAAATGGTGTTGGTACTGTATATATAGTATGCTATGGCATGTATAGTGATATATGTATGCATGGGGCTATAGGTATATATTATGGGTAAGTGATGGAAAGACGATGATGAAGATGGGTTTTCTTGAAAGTTTTTCCCGCGAAACGGTTGACGTTGCTATTGTCGTCGTGACGTCATGATGCGCACGCGACGTCATAGAGATGTTGACCACTGTTATTGTCCAGTATACAATCTGACATAACGTTATTCGGGTCAGTGGATGTCGGGCTTCTCGTATGGGGGCGGCGGTGACATAGTAGTAGTGGTATATATGCATGTTGGTCCCAAGTTAGCCCTTAGTACTATTAATCCACCTTGTGCTTCATATTATCCTATGTCTGCTATAGCTAAGTCAAGCAGTAGGGTGGGTGGGTGGTAGTGTGGTATTGCGAGATAGTCATTGGTGGTTTAGATTGGCAGTACAGGATGAATGATCTGTTGATCTATTACCCCCCTTTAGTACTATCAACCTACCGAATCCTTTGTATTATCTTATGGCTGGTATTGGTAGTTTAGTGTTAGGCCAGGCAGTATTATGCTAGGTTGTTTAGAACGGGTGGCATAGGATGCATGGTATATACCCCTATAGGTCCAGTCCTCGATATTATTAACCAGCCGATTGCTTTGTACTATTCAATGACTGTAATAGGGAGTACGTTATGACAGGTCAAGTGGTATTGTGGAGTGGGGGTGGGGTAATGCCTGGCAGTATAGAACAACGGTATAGTATGGATGATATATACCTCTGTGGGCCCCTGCAGGTCCCATGTTAGCCCTTAGTACTATTAATTCATCTGATGCTTCATGTTATCCTATGACTGGTATAGGTAGTATGCAATGCTAGGCATAGGGATATTGTGGGTAGGGGTACTGCCTGGTAGTTTAAAACGGTTCTATAGTATGGGCGGTATATACACCTATAGGCCTCCTGTTAGTGCTTGGTACTATTAACCAACCGATTGCTTTGTTTTATTATATGGCTGATATATGTAGTACGTTATGGTAGATCTAGTGATTTTGTGGGGGTGGGGGTAATGCCTGGCAGTATAGAACAACAGTATAGTATGGACAATATATAGCTCTGTGGGCCCCCGACAGCCGTTGATACTACTAATCGACTTAATGCTTTATGTCACCCCCTAACTAATATAGGTAGTATGTAATGTTGGGCCAGACGTTATTGTGGGTGGGTGGGTGTAATGCATGGTCGCCTAATGTGGTAGTGTAGGGTGTACACGTTTTCCCCTACAGGTCCCATGTTAGTCCTTAGTACTATTAATCCGCCTAATGCTTCATGTTATCCTATGACTTGTATAGGTAGTATGTAATGCTAGGTCAAGGGGTACTGTGGGTAAGTGTAATGCCTGATGTTAAAACACGGAATCCAAATTTTATGGACTCGGCTAGGAATCTCAATTACGGAATGCTTTATAAGTATACACTGATGGAACATTTTGAAGGCCTGGGCGAAGGTATAGCTAGGAAGTAGTGGTACACGTCAATATTAATGGATGGTAGTTTAGTCAATAGTACTGGTACAATGCCGCAATGGAACAAGCCTGCTGTAGAAGCTAATGGTAGAATAGATAGATCATAGCCTGTAGTGGCCTTGGAGCTTTGGCGACAAGATGGAAACGGAATCCCATTCGTGGAATCCCTTTTTTGGAATCCCATTTGTGGAATTCCTTTTTAGGAATCCCATTTTCTGAAATGAGGATAAGAGTCGTATAAAAAATTCCTCAATGAGGTCTAATTTACTACGACTCTTATCCTCATTTGACAAAAAAGGGATTCTCCAGAAGGAATCCCATTTGCGGAATCCCTTTTTAGGAATCCCATTTGTGGAATCCCTTTTTTTCTGAAATGAGGATAAGAGTCGTATTAAAAATCCCTCAATGAGTCCTCATTTATTATCCCTCATAGCCTCATTGAATTTTGAGGTTATGAGGACCATTAAAAATCCCTTATTTTTCAGATATGTAAAATTAGCGCCATTAAAATACCGCATATTTTCATCATTGTGTTGTCTTTCATTTGTCAATAGACCATTCTTTCCACAAACAATCACTTTTGGCCATATGAAAGATAGCATGACTGCGAAAAACGGGGTGCTTAATTAAGTTCCAGGTGTATATTATCCAATTGAATTTTCATCCACGTTGCCATTAAATAAAGATCGTTGTTTCTTTTAACGAACAGCATGATACCATGCGATATTACAGATAGGTTTGGCAATTATGCCGCGGGACTCGAAACTAGAGGCTCTAAAAAGCCTGTAATCGCTCACCGGGAAATACATGTAAAAATGTGATTTCCCATAGGCTTTCCATGGTAACTATGAGCTGCAATTGTGGCGATGTTTGCAACATTACATGAAGAGGTGTCCCAGTCATCAACCATGCAAAGTTTCAAAACATTTGGCCCTGTGCATGGTTTCAGAGAAGGTTTTTCAAAATCCATCAATCAGAATCAAAGAATGCCTCTGGCGGTCATGTTTTCAAACCGATGGGAACAAAATGAGGATCGTTTGTAGAGGACCTCCCATAGACTATCCCTGCCAGGCTTGGTCCACATTGGCACAGTAGTTCCAGAGAAGAAGATGAAAATGTGATTTCTCATAGGGTTTCTATAGTAACCGTAAGCCGCAATTGCGGCTATGTTTGTAATCCGATCAATATTAAATGAGGATCGTTGGTAGCGGGGGTCCCAGTCATCATTATGTGAAGTTTCAAAACATTTGGCCTGGCGGTTTTAGAGGAGAGGAATTTTGAAAATCCACCAACCAGAATCAAAGAATGCCTCTGGAAGCCATGTTGTTCCTCCGAGGGGAACAAAATGAGGATCGTTTGTAGAGGACCTCCCATAAACCATTCCTGCCAAGTTTGGTTCACATCAGCTCAGCGGTTACAGAGAAGAAGATGAAAATGTGAAAAGTTTACGGACGCCGGACACGACGACGGACGCCAAGTGATGTGAAAAGCTCACATGGACTTTTACGCCAGGTGAGCTAAAAATTGGCAAAAACAATGAGCAACGTCGGTGTAACTTGCACATACGACAAACGGTTACGCTTCAAGAAATCGATAACTTCGATGCCGATATATCCTCTCAAAATTGGAAACTGAGCACCCATTCACTATCGGCCTTAATGACCGAGGCTGACAATACAACACCTCATAACACCTGTTACATCGCCAACTCAAAGATACCGCGACTAGGAAACACTGAAATGCCCCAAACTATTGATTACAGTTTGGAGACTACGAAGTTTAACGGACCGAAGAAACCGGTGATTCCTGCTAACGTCATCAGGAAAACCGTATCGCCGCTCAAATTACTTGCACGAAAGGCATGACAAAGCAAAAAGCCATGGAACTGGACTTCTCTCTTTCAAAGATATCATCAATTCGGAGATCTGCTTAGTTTTTAGTGGCTATAATACGAAATACTGCCATGAGAACGGTCAGTTTCCAAGGCCGTTAACAATAGCAGTATATTTGCCATTAATTGACATGCCACCGGCTGGTCCAGAAACTATACCACCTGCCATGTTGGAAGCACAACGTCTTACTCAGTTGTCCGGACAGTAGTTCACATTATTCACAGGCAATCAGTGGCTATATAAAGTTTCTTAGCGTTTTCTCTGGTCCGACCCCGACATGTTTTCCCGTCTGATTCTTAGGTTAGGCAGCATGCATACGCTGATGAGTTTCGTCGGTTCTGTCGGCATACTGACGGCCAACACGGATCTATCTTAGGTACTCAAGTCGGTATTTGGCGATGTAGCCAAGATGTTGATTGGTAAAGGTCCCAATGAATTACGAGCATTCGGGTTATTGACCGACGGGTTACTCAGAGACCTTTTCAGCCGTGAGAGTTTTGAGAGTCCCGAAGATTTGAGTGACAAGCTGGAAGACCTCTCATAGAAGAGTCGAGCAATGAAGGATGTGGGTTGACTGCTTTATTAATCCTTTACCTAACATGAAAAGCAGACGACACTTGCAAAAAAATTCTTCAATAACTAATTGTTTTCATTTTTTGACTCTGGGTTATGACCCCTCATTGGAACGAGCTCGTTCTAAAGAGGGGTCATAACCTATGTTTTTGAGACAAAAAATGAAAAAATAAAAGAAAATTAACTGGCGCTTTTTTGTGAATAGCGCTGGCCAGTTTTTGGCCGTCACGTTGGGTAAAGGGTTAAACCAGTTTTTATCATGGTGTTTGACATTAGGGATGAGCGGGAGGGTGGTTGGCCACTCCATCTAGAAGCAAATTTCGCCTTATTTCTTCGCATCAGGTCACATGAACTACGCTGAGTATGGTTTGTACTATCTGCGGAAGATGGAAAAATTACCACCAGATGTTGTGCAGCACTTTCTGAAAGGGACACATATGATGAAACAATTGGAAGGTGTATGGAACGGAATTTGGAGTGATACAGTAGGTGGAGAGTGGATTGTAAGAAAATCACCAGCAGAGTGGAGGAAGCACCCAAAGTATCACTTCAAGATTTTGTTCATATGGACAAGAACACAAGCAATGTTTCAGCCAATGGACATCCGGGTTTAACCCGGAGGCCTATTGGCTGGAACTTTGCTTTTGCTTGTTATGCTTTGCAACAAATTTTCAATTGTTGCTTGGGTGGAATCTCCACTCCGCGAGTGATTTAGTAATAATACACCTTACACGTATGCTGTATGCTCATAGAAACAACGTTCATGCGCTATGGGCAAGGGAAATCTGGTATCATTGGCACAACGTTGACACCAGAAACTCTGAAAGTGTGGGCCCTCAGTCTGCATATATATTTAAAAGTATACTTGTGGACAACCAGTAAATGGTATCTCTCGATTGAGGGAATCCGATACGCAACCTCACACATCAACACAAAGGGGAGTCGAATGCGAGAATAGCCGCTGATCGTGATGGTATCCGTAAGAAACTTGAAATGGTCATAAATTCAATGAACCCAGAGCAACATTCTGATTAGATAGTGAATAATATCAACGAATAGCAACCTCCTTTTTTCGAGTGTACATCTAATGGGTCTCCAATCCAGTTTGCGGGATGTTTAATTTTTGTTTATATCAAGGCATGTCCCCACAGTCACTGCAGTGGGAACTGGTGACAACTCATAGGGCAGTATGTACAGTTAAAACTAGAAGTCCTGTCACGAAATGTGCGCTTGTCTAGGCTTAATTGCGTGCAATTGCTATATCGAAAGACATCCAAAGCATGCTGGTTCTCCTGGTTACTCATAGCAAACGCAGGCAATGTTTCTGCCAATGGACCTCCGGGTTACCCGGAGGTCCATTGGCTGAAACATTGCTTGAGCACAGGCCATATGTACAGAATTTGATAGCCGTACTATGGCCATAACGCGTAGATTAACGCGCTATTTGTGCGCATTTCATGACAGGACTTCTAGTTTTAACTGTAGCTCCAACTGCAGTGACAGTGGGGACATGCGTATGCCTAAATCTAAGACCGCTCTGAAAAAACAAACAGCTGTAACGCTATCAGGAAGGAAAACTGGACAGGAAAACGTCTCCACTTGGACAGAAATAGATGAGAGTGCACTCTTTTTTTCAAGAAATTCAAGTATCACGTGATGCAAAGATTCTTGTTGGAAAACACCTACCTTGTATTTGATAGGTACAAAGATTTCAGTACCAAGCGTAGCACAAGGACTGTTTCAATATTTGGAATTTCGAAGGCTTGAATAGTGTATGTTTTGTGATTGAAAGCTTCTCTTTTAAAGATTTGGGTTGGCCCTTAAAAGGGCCGTTGTCGTTGTTCTGGAGCGTGCAGTTTTCTACCATTTTGGTGATATGTTCTCGTTTACCATACTTTTCAGGGCGTCCAAGTTTCTCTCTCTTTCTGATATGCCGCTGTACTCATATGGCCGTGGTGAGGGGATCATGGTACCCACATTCTTTCACCATAGCTCCATAAGTTTCTCTGTGTCTACTCTCGCACGCGCCTCTCCGAAGCACTTGTCAACGCGCTCATCCGAGTCCATCATCATCAGGCATATGTCATGCTGTATTTGGGAGGGATGGTCCAAGCAACAGCCATAAAAAGGTTCTTCAGCCACTTTTGGAATCTGTTCTATTAAATCCGCATACGCTCTAATTCTTTCTCGATCTGTCTTTTTCGCAGCTCTGTCGTAATGTTTTTCTTCCCATGCGCTGAAAGGGTGAGTACATCATCTCTTTTTGGGCATTTTCCGTTCTTCCTCGTCTATTTGCCTGTCTATGACATCAATAATTCTCTTCAAATCTCGCCATTCGTTCACATCCATTGCAAACCCGGTCTTGGTCGGTGTTGTCGATTCTTTGGTATAATGCCGAATATGAATTTTCAATTGACCTTGAAATGGATCAACGGTGACAAAAGTATTTCTCAATCCGATCTGGAGTTTTTCCAAGACTTCTTCTCGAATATGCCAATCGTATAGTGAGTGAATATTTTCTGCCCTCGTTTATAAAAGGCTGTTTCGAGAAACAAGTTCAGACACGTCCTGAAGATAAGAAGGTGCACCTATGGAGCTTAGGTAATCTACTTATCAAAATAAGTGTTTACCCAAACAAGATAATCCTCTCAACTGAGTACTTTGAAAATATCTTGGTACAATATTAACCCAAACACATTGTATATTTCGGAAAACAGGAACGAGATTTTTGAACTTTTGAATTTTAATATTTAAATCACTGGCAGATTAGCTTGGTTACGAAACAGATATCATGGGGGAAGACGCCATTTTGTCAACTGCCATTTTGGGTCCCAATAGGCTTTGGGTACAGGTAGGGGGGGAGCCCTCCCACTGTGTGTATTATGGTAGACACGTCACAGATATCATGGGGGGAAGACGCCATCTTGGGTCCCAATAGGCTTTGAGTACAGGGAGGGGGATTACTCCCACTGTGTGTATTATGGTAGCCACGTCATGGGTGAAGCCGCCATCTTGTCATCCGCCATCTTGGGTCCCAATAGGCTTTGGGTACAGGGAGGGAAGAGGATCCCTCCCATTTTATGTATTAAGGTAGCCACGTCATGGGGAAGTCGCCTCTTGGATGGCCATCTTGGGCACAAAGAGGGTACGACTGGCCTAAAAGGGCTCTGGGCATGGGGAGGGGCGCCTAACAGGTTTTAGAGGTTTTAGGCACGAAGGAGGGACTAACTGGGTTTGGGCGCAGGGAGGGTGCCTAAGGGGCTTTGGGCGCAGTGGGGGTGAGGGGGCCTAACGTCCGTGGGCACAGGGAGGGGTGAGGGGAGCCTAAAAAGGCCTGCCCCCCCCCCCCCCCCCCCGATGGGGTCACCCAAAACTGGTGTGAACGGTGCAGCTCCTACTACTCCCATGATCACAGTTTTTCCGACTGATTGGCAGTCGGTTGCGGTTATCGGCAGAATCAAAGCGATTCACCAAATATCGATAAAATTCTCCGACTTTTCTAATCACCTGACAAGATTTTCCAAAATTCCGACTTGAATCTGTGACAGGTCTGGTTTTTCGAATTCATTTATATTTCTTTATTTAATGGCGTTTACGGTCACGTATTTCTGCACATTGACTAATCATGGCAAGGACACTTTTACGGGTGGAAGAAACTGGAGTACCCGGACAGAACCATCGAGCAACGGCGAGCAACTGCCAGCTCCCCAACATACTAACTCCACACAGGCAGGGTTAGAATTGGTTGAAGACAGGTGCACCATCGATGTGCAGTACGCCTTAGTACACAACGCCACCGTGCCCCCCCCCCCCCACCCCCCACCCCCCCCCCCCCCCTCGAGGGCAATGGGGGTGAAGTGTCTTGCCCAAGGACACAACGTGGTTGCTGCAGGTGGGATTCGAACCTTGCAGCCTGCACGTCTATCAACTGAGTCACCGCGCCCCCCTTTCGAATTCATCATTCCTTTATAATGACCAGGTAACACAAGGACATATACTTTTAACTAACACATAAAGTGATAAACTGTGCATTTATTCTGTTATATATTGTTTGAAAGAGCTCATGGAGCTCGGTCAGAACCAGATATAATAGATTAAATGCCTTTTCTGGTTGTACTGAGGACAGATGGGTCTTTAAACAAGGGGAGTTATGTAGTTGTTGGTGTAATTCTTTCTTAGATCAGAAGATATTTTTATCCAATTAACAGAAATTTAGACAGTCTCATCTAGACATCATACGTTATCCTTCCAAGTTACAATGAAATCACTTCATAAATACAATCTGTAAACAGTGTTAAAGGAATCTAGGTTACGTTCCCAAGCGGCGGTAAGGGCTGACCGATCATGACCAAAACAGGACAGTCTCAACGTCATCCTACCAAGTTACAATGAAACCGCTTCATAACTGTGAACTGCAGACTGTGCTTATCCAATCTAGGTCATGTGCCTATGGGGCCGTCACGATTGATCGATCACGACCAAAATATGACGTCCTCATCTAGACATTATACCGAGTCATCCAACCAATTTACAATGAAATCCCTTCATGAACGCAATCTGTAGACTGTGCTAAAGGAATATATGTCACATGCCTCTGTGGCCATCATGGTTGATCAAACCCGACAAAAATACTACGTTGTCATGTAGACATTATACAGAGTTACCTACCAAGTTAAAATGAAATCCCTTCATAAATATGACCTGTAGTCTGTGCTAAAGGTTTTCGGATTTCGGTCCCGCGTGGCCATCACAGTCGACAGATCGCGATCAAAATGTGTAGTTATCATCTAGACATGTCTTCAAACCTGCACATGACATTAAGTGATGATCAGACAAGAACTACGGGCTGCATGCAGTCTGTGCTCAAGAAAATGTGAACAGACATACAGACTTCCGCACGCGCGATAGGAATAGCGTATCTTGACTTTGTCAAGTTAAGCTAAAATCACATTTCATATTTTTATTATTTTTTTTTCATTTTTTATTTATTTAAAATTTTTATTTAATTTTTATTTATTGGTGTTTAAGATCACACATTTCTGCACAGTGGATAATCGTGACAACAACCAGGACATAAAGTCATGTCTAGACAATTGTTAAACACATGTTACCCCTTTCAGATGAGTTCAACCCCTTGGTTACCAGCAGGTCCTATTATACCAGTAAAACATAGCTTGTTTATCACAGTAAATAAGCACTGCTTCACTTTTTGGGGTTCCCATGTGGAATTTTTGCCTTTAACTGGCTGAGGGCTATAATTTTTTGGTGGTCTGAATTTCTTCATCAAAATTTGTTTCATTACAAATTACTGAAGAGTGCCCATAGGAACCACGCCCATAGGCACTCTTCAGTAATCTGTGACAAAACAAATTCATATGAACAAAATATTATTTTGGTTTGACTGAATATGAAAAATGAGCAAGGAAAATGTTCGCTTCTCCTCTGGTACTCTCATTTTTTGAAAGTCCTGATGGTGGCTTCTAGCACTCAACCAGTTAAAACATTGCTTATCACCCCTCATAGGAATGATGATTACATCAAAGATAAGGAGGGATTATAACAAATACTGTCAACCTCCTTTCAGATATTGTATTCAAAGGTGACTCATTGTAAAAAAAAACCCCGAAAAATATTCCCAAAACAGAACTGAAGCAGTTCAGAAGCAGCAAAAACCCCCTTAACCCTTCACCCAACGAATTGCCCGCATCCTCCCACGTAATATGCAAATTCCGCAGCAGAAAAAGTATTATTTTTCGAAAAATTTCAACCAAACCATATCATGTGACCCCTCTTTGGAACGAGCTCGTTGAGCTCGTTCCAAAGAGGGGTCCCATGATATGGTTTTGTTGAAAAAATTTAAAAAATGATATTTAAAATATTAAATTTTGAAATCGTCTGCGTTGGATAAAGGGTTAAACTCTACTTCTGTCATTACAGTACAAGTCAAAGTAAGTTGTAGTATACCCATTATAAACTATATATCTTTCTCTTCCTACACTGATAAGACCAGAATTCTGATCTTATCCGTGTAGGAGGCTGTTGTAGTCTACTTAGTTTATTGTGGTTATGCTACAACTTATTTTGACTTGTACTGTAGGCCTCATTATTGTAGACCTAATGATAGAAGATAAGTTCAAGGGAGACAACCGATAGGATTTTGAAAACATCCAGACAATTCGAAAAATTTTGAACAAGTATGACTCAAATCGAATTGTAGCCAATCATTGGGAAGATTTTGAATCAAATTGAATTTCAAAACTTCGCAAGGCTCTATATTTTGTACTTTTCTATATGTTCATCAAATATTTGTCTTTACAGAGTAAAAAAGTTCTAATACATTTTATTAGTAATTAACAGTTTGAGGGCTAAATTATTTTTGGTGGTCCGAATTTGTTCATCAAAATTTGTTTTATTACTTGAAGAGTGCCCACAGGCACCATGCCCACAAGCACTCTTCAATAATTTGTGATAAAACAAATTTAAATAAACAAAATATTATTTGCACATGACTGAATATAAAACATAATTAAGGTCAAGGAAGCTGTTGGCTTTTGCTGTGGTACAGTGCAGCCCACTTAATTGGATATCTCTTAATTGTATATCCCTGTTAATTGAATATCATTTTCAAACACAAAACCATTTACCATACCTTCAGTACAAATTTGATCTGTTAATTGCATATGGGTTGTAGAGTAAACTCCTGTTAATTGTATATAAATTTTTGTAATTGTCAAAAAAATTACTGTTACACGCACCAAATTCCCCTTATTTATCAACTTTTTTGACCTCACTGCATCCAATATAGGCATTTATTCTATTAGATCTTGTTTGACAGACCTCTATGAGCTCTGTCAAACAAGATATAATAGAATAAATGCTCAGTTTACCTCCAGAACAAAGGAAACTGACCAAATCCCTGTTAATTGTATACTCCTGTTAATTGAATAATTTTCACAGGCAAAATGGATATTCAATTAAGAGGATTCTATTGTACCATAATTTTTTTTTGAATTCCCGATAGTGGCTTCCAGAACTCAGCCAGTTAACAGATATATGGCTAGGTAATTAATGTAAATGTAGGTTTTTATCCTCAAGTGGGGTGCACAGAGGATTATTTCATGAGGCATTGTTTGTTTGTTGGTGGTTAACGTCACATATTTATGCACCATGGCTAATCGTGACACAACATGGAGATGAAGTCAAGTTTAGTCAATCGTTGATCAACATGTTGCCCATTTTAGAGGACTTTCACCCCAAGCATTGGTGACTGGGTCCTATTTTACTAGTAAAGCGGAACTGGTTTACCACAGTAAACAAGTCATGAGGCATTAGCGAAGTGAAATAATCTGTGCAGTCTGCGAGAGGATACAATTGTACTCAAATTCCAGCAGTGAACGTTTGTATTTATTTTATTTTTTCCTTATTTATTTTCCCCAAACAATCATTCATAACTGATTCAACTCAACTGATTTGAAAACAAACAAAAGAAAATAGTCCATCATTGCAGAGAGTGGAATATGATGCTGGGAGTGGAATAACACTTTCAGTATGTGAGAGTGGGAATTCAATTTGTTTTTTGGGGTAGAAAAATGAATGAAAATAAAATAAATCTCTGAACCGAATAACCCTGTTAAATGAATATAACTTTCAAACCCCAAATAATTTACCATACCTCCATCCAGTACAAATTTTACCTGTTAATTGAATACAGGTTATAGAGTAATTGCCTGGTAATTGAATAAAAACAAATTACTTTGTTACTATTTGGCTTTAGTAGTCCAATATCAGCATTTAATCTATCATATCTTGTTTGACAGAGCTCATTGAGCTCTGTCAAACAAGTAAAAGGTACATTAAATACTCAGTTTATCACTAGACAATTTATTTATTTATTTATTGGTGTTTAAGGTCACATATTTCTGCACAATGGCTAACTATGACCATGACAGTTTTATGGGTAGAGGAAGCCGGAGTACCCGGAGAGAACCACTGAGCAATGGCGAGCAACTGTCAGCTCCCCAACATACCAACTCCACACAAGCAGGGTTAGCATTGGTTGAAGACAGGTGCACCATCGACGTGCAGTACGCCTTAGTACACAGTGTCACCGTGTCCCCACGTGGGAAATGGGGGTGAAGTGTCTTGCCCAAGGACACAACGCGGTTGCTGCAGGTGGGATTCGAACCGAGGACCTCTTGGCTTCCAGCCTGCACCTCTACCAACTGAGCCACCGTGGCCCCTATCACCAGACAATAGAAAGATGAATAAACTCCTGTTAATTGAATATTTTTTCATTGGCAATATGGCTATTAAATTAACTGGTTGAGTGCTAAATTATTTTTGGTCCTTAAAATTTCTTTGTGCATCTTTGCCTTGTTACAATTTATGGAAGAGTGCCTACTGGCTCACACGGCCTACAGTCATTGCTCACATGGCCTACAGGCACAGCTCACCTGGCCTACTGGCACTCTTCCATAAACTGTAACAAGACACATCCCAACAGACAAATAGACTATCCAGTGTTTTTGAGTGGATACCGAAAACTATCTCATGAGTGACCAAGACAAATGTTTAGCATGAGCGAAAATGACCAATTTGTCTCGGTCACGGGTGAGATAATTTTCAGTATCCACTCCAAAACACTAGATTTTCTTTTTATTGTATACTATTTATAAGAATCTGATAATTCCTATCGATAATTCCACACGTTTCAACCTTGAATTGATACACGAAAGTAAACAGCTGATACGCAGTGATATGTGGAAGTGATTTGATCGATACTCGGAACAAGTAGCGTCTTGCAATCTGATTCAGCTGGCAGGTTTCATGCATCAATTCAAGGTGAATACGCATTGAATTATTGCTGGAAATGATCGGTATCCACTCAAAAACGCTAGATTTTCTTTTCATTGTATGTTTTTAGAACAAATTGGTCATTTCCAGTGATAATTTCACTTGCATTCACCTTGTTATATTTATTTATTGTTGATTAACGCCACATCAGCAGCTAAGGCTATATCGTGGCGAAAAAACTACTTAAACAACAAGTGTCAAGTATGAATTAAAATTAATTGAATAAAATATGAAACAATCACAACAAAACCTAAAATCAGGAGCAGATGAAAAAGTAATAATTGAGGTTATAAAAACCAGAATACTTATAAAATCAACCTGTTGACATTTAGACTTGTAGAGTCTATGTTAAAAGAATAAAAACAAGTTTAAAATTTATTAAAAAGGTTGATTTCTTTCAAAAATGAGATTATTTTATGCGGGCACGTGTGGTAAAATAAATCTCGTAGAGATTGAACTGTAAAATATTGCCCTCTAACAAGATTAAAATCAGAACAATTTAAGAGAATGTGCTCCACTGACAACACCTGCTGACATGGAACACATTCTGGTCGCATATTACCCTCGAACAGAAAGGAATGTGTAAGTAGTGTGTGACCAATATGACACCGTGTCAAAATAACATGATCTTTTCTACAAAGGTTACTGGATGGTTAGTGATCAGAAATAGTTGGTCGGAAGCGATGGAGCTTGTTATTAGTTGCCCCATCCCATTCCGCCTGCCACATAGATTTGAAGTAACTACTAATATGAGGCTTAAAATCACTGAAAGGGATCTTAAAATCAGTGAGAGGCTTTGTTAAAGCCTGCATTCACCTTGTAGTGATGCTTTGAAAGTCGCCATTTTGATATCTTCACAGTGGGAGAGATGATTTCTATCTTTCCGCAATTTTTTCGATAATCTATCCTTTAGTGTATAATAAAATTATATCACTTCAAAGATAGTATGAAGCACATCTATAATATATGAAGCCTTTAAACTGTGGCACTGGAACTAAAGAATAAAGCCCAAATACATGCCTACAGCACTCGATCAGTTAACTGATAGAGTGCCGAATTATTTTTGGTCATCAAAATTTGTTCAAATATCTTTGCCTTGTTAGAATTTATGGGAGAGTGCCTATTAGTCATCCTACCAAGTTACAATGAAATCCCTTCATAAATACGACCTGTAGACTGTGCTAAAAGTGTTTGGGTTTTGGGCTCGTGCAGCCATAATGGCTGACTGATCACGACCAAAAGGGGACATTCTCATCAAATCCTAACAGACTACATAGTTTCACTTCAAAGGTGATATGAAGAACAAGCACAGAATGTGAAGTCTTTAAGTTGTGGTACCAACACTTCAGAATAAAGCCCAAATATGGGCTTCCAGCACTCTACCAGTTAAAAGGGAATGTTCAGTCATTCAAGAATATTTTCTGCACATATAATCTCAGTTATGTAAGACAAAGGCTTAAAGAGGCATGACAACATGTGGCTAATCATGTGCTCCTGTAATCGATATTTTCACTGAAAATATTAATGAAAAACCTTAAAACAATCTAATACTTGATTTTTTTTTATTCAGATTAAGCAAGGTTCATTGGCAGATATGAACAAACTATCAAGACAAATAGCAGATAATGCCTTACTGGATGACTTAGTTCCCCCCCCCCCCCCCTTACCCCCCCCCCCCCCCCCCCCCTGATAGATTGGTTGAAGACATGCACACTATCGACGTGCAGTACACCTTAGTACACAGCGTCATCGTGCCCCCCTTGTAGGCAATCGGGGTTAAGTGCCTTGCCCAAGGACACAACACGGGAGCACGAATCAGTCGCTGAAATGGTCACCCATCCAACTGCTAACCGCGCTCGACATTACTTGACTTCATTGATCTGATGAGAACCGGTTACCGCGACGCCACAGCGTCCCCGGTATTTTTCTTAATATCCAGCTGAAAAACAAAGATCAAAAGAGCAGTAATTGTATTTCATTTCATTTCGAATAAAGAAATTAATATATTTATTTTCTATTATACTTGTCGGATGTTTTATTTCACTGCAGGTATTTAACCCCTAGCACTCTGGTAGTGCAACAGATTTTTTCCCCCATTACTCTGTTTTTTTCTTCTTTAACCCCCTTCACACTGATGTCAAAATACAAAAATTTCAGGAAGCTGTTTTTTCCCATAATGCATCTAGAAATGTAACCAATTCAATCTCGTTTGACAGAGCTCAATGAGCTCTGTTAAACAAGATTTAATTGGTTAAATTTCTGGTTGCATTATGGGAAATTTTTTCTGCCTGAAATTTAGATATTTTGACATCAGTGTGCAGGGGGTTAACTGTGAATTTAACCAATTTACCTTGTTTAACAGAGCTCACTGAGCTCTGCCAAACAAGATATATTTGGTTAAATATCAAACTGCATTATGGGAAATATTTGCTGCTAAAAATTTTGCCATTTTGACATCAGAGTGCAGAAGGCTAAGCTTCTGAAAGAAAAAGTATCCACAAAAGAGGTTGAAGGATTTGTTACCAATTTTGAAAAAGGTACATTTTAAAATTATCTACAATCTACAAGTTATTTTCTTATAATTATTCCTATGTTAATTTCATGCTTACTTGAAAAATATTTTTTTGAAATTTTACAGGTGCTTGGAAGGCAAATCAAGAATAATTTTCCAATACAATAATCAAAGGCTGTGTTTTCCACTTTTTACAAACAATATGGCGAAAAGCATTAGAGTTTGGGCTTAAAAGAAAATACAGTGAATGTGAACTGGAATACAAATGCACATCCACCAAGCATGGATGCATGAGAACCACATGCCAACCAACCAGAGCTAAACAATATATCTTGATACATATCCACCAATTGGCTGACGACAAGTCCTGTTTGATTGCCTCACACATGGAGCATATATCAGCATCATATATGAACCAATAATGAAGTTGAAGGTAACTGTATTAAAAAAAAAAACTAAATAATATGTAATTTTTTTTAATTTTTTTTTATTAGGGTTTAATGACACATTAACAGCCAGGGTCATATCATGTCGGTGACAGTTTTACGGGTGGACGAAGCCAGAGTACCCAGAGAGAACCACCGAGCAATGACGAGCAACTATCAGCTCTCCAACATCGTAACTCTGAACTCTGCACCGTGGCACAGGCAGGGTTAGATTGGTTGAAGACATGTGCACCATCGACGAACAGTTCACCTTAGTACACTGCAATCGGGGTTAAGAGCCTTGCCCAAGGACACAACGCGGCAGCACGAATCAGTCGCTGAAATGGTCACCCATCCAACTACTAACCGCGCTTGACGTTGCTTAAGGGGTCGTCCAACCTAACTTTGGTCAATTTTTTGACATTTTTCCCAATGCCTCAGAAACTGATAAGAGAAGTAAGGAAAGGCAAATTATATATCAAAATAATGAGTAAAGTGCATAGAAAAGGCACATATAATTTTTTCAGGAAAAAAAGTGAATTTTATGATTTTGAAGAAGATTAATTTGCAAATGGCATAAGTAACGAACCGGTAAAACCACAAAATAATCGGTAATTCGAAAGCCTTGTCCTCAATATAATGATAACATACTACAGACTCAGAGAAAGCATTTTTTTGACACACACTCTGGTAGGTTTTGACGTTTGAATGTAATAACACCAACACAAATTTTTGATGTTCCGGATGTGGCCATGTTTCAACGATATTTTTCCGGTCATGTGATTACGATGTGGTTCTTGCAGAAATACTCAATTTGGGCAATCGTAAGAATGCAAGGACGTGATCACGCCCTTTATTTGTTCGAGACAATGTATGAGCGGATTTGCAAACAGGTGACAGCAAGTACTTGAGCTGTTAATGTCATAACTGCAAAATATGGTTCGAAATTCCCTCTCGTGTTTACAGGCCGTCTGAACATTTTTGTTGACAAAAAATCTGAATTATTGCGCACTAGAAAGACAACATGAACCACTTGTAAAAAAAATAACCGAGTGTATAAAATCAGGACGATACACATAAAATAAGGCAATATTCATAACAAAGTAAGCAGAATGCTTCAGAAATTACTTTTTCACGAAGTATATTCCAAGTGACCTGGAACTATATTGAGTGTGTTAATTTCCCCCTGTCGCTGCGAAGTTATTTACTTCCTAGTAATCATGGAATTTGAAGGCGGGTATGTTTGATGTCTGCAAAGGACCGATTGAAGATGGGTTGAAAATGATGCATTCGTGCTTTTAAATAAGGTGCGCTTGGACGATGCTGAGCATTTAGTTTTTTCTTGCAACTAACCATAGTAATACAAGCGTCGATCAGTGTCTTTTATGATCGTTTTACACTGACAAATGTGACAAATCTCCTTCACTGGAAACCATCCCCCAATTTGCATATCACAATAAACATAACCGCTGTCACGGAGTGTCAGCGTGGCCGTGTGGTCAAAACCGAAACGAATTATCGAATGCACGGTCAATATTAGCTGCAATTGGCTTTTAAATAAATGAAATATTCGCAATTTCTTCATTATTCATGCCGAGTTACTTTTTAACCAAACCACATGCGTTCTGTTTCGTTTGTCGGCATTTAACTGATATTGTTTGTGGTAATTAAATAGTACGAGAAGGCGAAGGAAGCCAAATATTTTCCATCATCCATTATTTAATTCAAATTGATAATTTCTTTTATTTTACTGAAATTATGAACTGATAAGGTGGGTGTGTTGCGATTATTATGCCCCAGACCTGGAAGTTGGAAAATCAAAGGTGCATCTAGGGCCGTGCAGTGGTGACCCCTGTCCTCTTAATCTTAGTCTTACCCATTCACCATTACATGTACGAACATTCCCCCTTGTATCTCAACCATTGCTACTCCAATTTGAAGGATGTTTGGTTTTGTGATCGAGCATCATGGGGAAACAATGCCTGTGTAGCTGCTGTAGCATGTGTTTCTTCCCACATTTTTTCAGAGTTGTGGTACTTTTTCACTCTTTTGAGTTAGAAAATTTTGTTTAGAACTAGTTGATTTGTTACAATTTGTTGCAAAGTGCCTGCTAATACTCTCAATTGTATTGCTACAGAATTTTCTTGTGAAGATTTTGTTCCTATTACTTATCAAGCAACAACTAATGAATATTCTGTATAAAGCCACCAATCTGATGTTTGACACTTTTATCGGAGCTGTTTTGAAGGCTTATGGAACTCAAAATGTTGATTGTGGCAGGACTTTTCTATTCACCCATTAATCGATAAATTAAGTGTTATAGTTGGAAGTAAGAAGCACGAAAGGTCCAGAACTAAAACTCTAAAAAGAATGTTTTGCAATGTAACATGATTTTTGCAGATACACTTATTTGGAAGTTTACCTGTCTGATAGTGTTTGGAACATGTGTGGCCAGGATCTTCAAAAAGAGTAACTCCCCCCCCCCCAAATTTTTTGTGTGAAATGGAGCTCACTTGTAATCTTTTGGGGATTGCTTTGTGTACTGCGTTCTTGAAAAAAATATGTGAGACTCTCTGGATGTGCCCTTCTGATCTCAATATGTCAATAAGCCTCCTTGGGGAAAGTACATGCAATAATGGTTATGTAAGGTTGATTTGATGTGTTTTGAATGACACTGTACTTTTAAGTACTTTAGATGGTTTATTGCAGTGACAGGTTACAGTTACCCTTATTTCTTCTCCAACAGATATCATGAGTGTCTTGGTGTCCAAGAGTTAAACAAAGCTAATATACTTATTGATAAACCAGACAAATTTAACAATTTAATCACTATCAAATTGATGCATGGGATAAAAGGGGTTTGTAAATATATTTATTCAACTACAATGTATGACTTTGCAGTGCATTGTACATAGGAGAATATCATAGTTTCCAAACCACCAACAGTAACACATATATCTTTATATTGGGAGACACTCTTTTGTCCTTCCATACTTCTTATGCTGGACTCCTTCAAGTTGACCTTTGTTGAACTCCCCAAATCAAAACATAAACAAAAGAAAATGTCTGCCTTCAATCAGTGAGCACTCCACTTATAACATTTGGTCTCAATCTTCATTACTTTCATGAATTAGGAAAAGATTTCTTCGAGTATGTACTTAAATGTTTATAGAATACAGCTGTTATTTTATTTTGAGGTATTTTATTGTAAAAATTTTGTTCTCTTACTTATGCCATAGCAGACTTTCAGGCGGTGCTATTTACACATGGCAGCAGTTCCATGGCAAATTTCAGTTTCCACATGTTCTATGTTTCATTCCAAGCATTTTGGTATATAATTTATTGGGGTTATTCATTTTGGGCCTTTTTTAGACTTGAAAGAAAATTACATGAAATTTGACCAAAGTTAGGTTGGACGTCCCCTTAAGGGGACGTCCAACCTAACTTTGGTCAAATTTCATGTAATTTTCTTTCAAGTCCAACCTAACTTTGGGGGACGTCCAACCTAACTTTGGTCAAATTTCATGGGGGGGGGGGGGGGGGGGGCTCTCTTCCTTGTATGACTCTACCTCCGGCACTCAAGGCATATGCCTTTTTTCTCAAAGTTTAACTCTTTTTTTCTTTTTGAAGATCCTGGCCACACATGTTCCAAACACTATCAGACAGGTAAACCTCCAAAGTTGCAGTTATGACATTAACAGCTCAAGTACTTGCTGTCACCTGTTTGTAAATACGCTCATACATTGTCTCGAACAAATAAAGGGCGTGATCACGTCCTTGCATTCTTACGATTGCCCAAATTGAGTATTTCTGCAAGAACCACATCGTAATCACATGACCGGAAAAACATCGTTGAAACATGGCCACATCCGGAACATCAAAAATTTGTGTTGATGTTATTACATTCAAACGTCAAAACCCACCAGAGTGTGTGTCAAAAAAATGCTTTCTCCGAGTCTGTAGTATGTTATCATTATATTGAGGACAAGGCTTTTGAATTACCGATTATTTTGTGGTTTTACCAGTTCATTACTTATGCCATTTGCAAATTAATCTTCTTCAAAATCATAAAATTCACTTTTTTTCCTGAAAAAAAATTATATGTACCTTTTCTATGCACGTTACTCATTATTTTGATATATAATTTGCCTTTCCTTACTTCTCTTATCTGTTTCTGAGGCATTGGGAAAAATGTCAAAAAATTGACCAAAGTTAGGTTGGACGACCCCTTAACTTCGGTGATCTGACGAGAACCGGTTACCGCAACACCACCGCGCCCCCAAATAATATGTAATAATTCAAGCTGAATTTCAATGGGAGAATAACATTTTTTTTCTTTTGGATTTTAGGTTGGCATGCCAGGTTGAATGTCAGTGCTGTGAAAGCAAATTTATCATTCTATTTGCTAATCCCCTGCCTGAGACAAGAAGTGAATTTTGTTGAAATCACCCACAGTCTAATCAGCAAAGATAAGATGGTTCAGTGTCAGCAGGCAAGATGAAAAGAAATGAAGGAAAACTTCATCAATACTGTGGCGAGTACGTAGCGAGAAATAAAACACCATCTTGAGTGTTAAGAGAGTGTGGAAAATTGTCTGGGCCAATTAGTGATTAACCCCCTGCACACTGATGTCAAAATATCTAAATATCAGGCAGAAAAAAATTCCCATAATGCAACTAGAAATTTAACCAATTCAATCTCGTTTGACAGAGCTCTTTGAGCTCTGTCAAACGAGATTGAATTGGTTAAATTTCTAGATGCATTATGGGAAAAAATCGCAACATCGACGCCGTAGCTGCGACGGGTGGTGCAATCTCAAAATTCTAAGTTCATCAAGGGCCATAACTCCAAGAAAAATATTTGGAACAACACATGCATTGAACAGTGGCTAGACATCAATAAGATACACTTACATACCAAATATAAAGTCATTCCATCAAGTATTTCAAAAGTTATTGAGTTTTGAAACTCATTGGTAACAGACAGACCGACCGACAGACAGACCGACATTGCCACTTATAGAGCTGCTAGTCGCAGCTAAAAACAGCTTCCTGGAATTTTGGTATTTTGACATCAGAGTGAAGGGGGTTAAACAAAACACAGATATTAGTTTAGAGAAAACATTATTTCTATGAATATAAATATGTAAAAATGTGTACTTATTCAAGCCTGAAAATAAGCAATTTGTCATTTGCAAAATGAGGTCCCCAGAGGGTGAATTAGCTGATCATGCCAATACAGTTGGCCAATTTATCCTCTGGGTACCACTTTCTGTTAGGTTTGAGACCTTGATTCAGACTGAGGTTCAGAGAGGGGGAAATTTGGTGCTGCTACCCTGCTATGCAGGGTGGCACCACCAAATTCACCCTCTGTGGACCTCATTTTTGCAGATGCCAGTCTGCTTTTTTCTGGATTGTACTTATTTCATCTGTTATTTCAAATGTTGTTATTCAATTCTTGTAAAATGAGCTCTGTCAAACAAGAATAAATTTGTTAAATTTGATATTTTGACAACCAAGGGAAGAGAGTTAATGGTTGGTGTTTTTTTCATTATTTCAAATGATTTAAAGTTAAAAAAAAAAAATTAATTTCCATTCTTTTTCAATACCCTCAAGGCATAAATAATGGTTTTCCAGACTAACACAAATTTCCATTCTTTATAAAGAATTTCAAAAACGGTCTAAGAACCCTGAATCAAGAAGACAAAAAATTAAATGTTAATTCAGCCATACGTCAGGTATTGCTGACAAATTCACTGTGCCACAAGTCATTTATTTATTTATTTGTCGGTGTTTAATATAAGTTATATCCACCAACATATATGGTATATGGAGATTTAACCCTTTACCCAACGCAGACGATAGCAAATTTTTTTTTATTTTAAATATCATCTTTTCAAATGTTTCAAAACATTTCAACGAAACCATATCATGTGACCCCTCGTTGGAACAAGCTCGACGAGCTCGTTCCAACAAGGTGTCACATGATATGGTTTTGTTGAAATTTTTTGAAAAATAATATTTTTTCAACTCCTGAATTTGCATATTATGCGGGCGGATGCGGGCGATTCGTTGGGTAAAGGGTTAATACCCGGATGTCGGTTTTTAAACACTGAGCCGTAGGCGAGGTGTTTAAATGAGACATCCAGGTATTAAATCTCCATATACTATACATGTCGGCGGAGATAACGTTTTTGTCCTGTTTGAAACACAATTACCTTTTTTTAAAATATTTAAAAATAATTTCAACAAAGCCATATCATGTGATCCCTCATTGGAATGAGCTTGATGAATGCCTTCTAATGAGGGGTCAGATGATATGGTTTTGTTGAAATTGTTTTAATTTTTTTTTCAATGATGCAGTTTGCTAATTATGCGAGCACATACAACCAGTTTGTTAGGTGAAGGGTTAATGTATCTTTGTTATGGATTGACTGAGTAAACTAACTTTGCGTAAACTTTGTGTCTGCATTCTCCTGCGGGCTTGAGGTTTTGAAAATAAGCCCACCCATGTACTTTTGCCCTTTTTTTTACTTTACAAACACCCTGGGTTTATTCTCCGGTCAGTATGGTGACCAATGTTTGTTTTAACAAAGCTTGCGGGAGGTTGGGGGGAGACAATGTTTAAACCTCATTTTCGTATTTGAATACTGCCTTCACAAAAGGATTTTATTACACACCTGTTCTATAAAATCCCCATCTACACCAATACTAAACCAGGTAGAAAAATATGTGTGGAACGAAAATCATTGACAAACTATTTTTATAAAGAAGCAAAATTTCACTGGAATTTTCTACAAATCGTGCACCGCAATTACAATTTGAATCACTAGTGATAGTTAAAAATCGTCCCCTAAGTTCCAATGTGTTCTATGTGCCAGTAGGCTGCCAGTAGGCACATCAGTAGGCTGCCAGTAGGCACATAGAACACATTGAAACTCAGGGGACAAAATAGTAACACAGGTTCCCCTTGCAAATTTGGTTGGCGATAAAATGTGTTCATTTTGTTGATAGTTGTCAATTGCGGAGTGTCCTTCTAATAATTGTTTTTATACAGGTGAAGGCATGTAATCAACACAAAATGATAAGCATGTGTGAATGGGTTAATCAATATGGCGCTTGTGCCATTGCAGAAGGTTAAAACTCATGGTTGAGTCTTGATTTTGCATAATTCTAAAATCTAGATTTTTCCAGTGTAGATGTATTGTGATGAATCGAGAAAAAGGCCACATTTACAAACATGGTACAATGGAGCCCTGTTAACTGACCTGGCACTTTGTCCACAGAGCTCACCGAGCTCGATCAAACACGATATAACAGAGCAAATACTTATTATATGCCAGCCTGCGAATTATCACAAATTATCTAAAAGATATTTCTCAATATCCATCGACTTGAGAGATAAGGAGGAATATCCCTCAGTAGCTTCCTGAATGACTTCATGCTTTGTAGCATCACTTCACCTTCGTTACTGTTACAAGCAATTCAGTGCTGGCTATACCAGCAGTACTAGAGGTACATGCTATTCCAAGCCATTCTATAATAATAATAATAAAATAATAAAGTAAAATAATTAAATGTATACAAAATGACTCCGAGAGCGATATTAAGCCTTGAACTGGGTAACTTTTCTGCTCACCTTGTCTATCGATTTGCCCATGAAAGTTTTTTTTTGGATAAGTCGGCGCACTTAACCCTTTACCCAACGAATCGGCCACATCCGCCCGCGTAATATGCAAATTCAGCAGTTGAAAAAATATTATTATTAAAAAAAATTTCAACAAAACCATATCATGTGACCCCTCATTGGAATGAGCTCGTTCCAATGAGGGGTCACATGATATGGTTTTGTTGAAATTTTTTTAAAATTTAAAAAAATTATATTTAAAATAATAAATTTTGATTTCGTCTGCGTTGGTTAAAGGGTTAATCCCAATTCCTTGCAGTAAATTGACATTTAACCCTTTACCCAACGCAGACGATATCAAAATTTATTATTTTAAATAACATTTTTTAAAATTTTTCAAAAAATTTCAACAAAACCATATCATGTGACCCCTCACTGGAACGAGCTCAATGAGCTTGTTCCAATGAGGGGTCACATGATAAGGTTTTGTTGAAATATCTTGAAAAATTTAATTTTTTCAACTGCTCAATTTACATATTACGCGGGCGGATGCGGCGATTCGTTAGGTAAAGGGTTAAAATGTTCTAAGAATTAACATTAACAAAAAATATGAGAATATTCTTCTCACTTGTAGTTTTATAATTATTACATTTCATATGTGAGTTGAACAATTAGTTGGTTAAATTATCGTGGGAAAGTGGGACTATTTTTTATGTTTGTGTGATTTGGCTAATACAGGCATGAAAGAATGATCAGCTGATCTTTGTTATTGTTTTGCAGTCGAATTGGGTTGAATATTGAGGAGTTAAAAGTTACCCAGTTAGTGAATATTGGGAATTATCTCATTCGTGTGGACCTGAAAACATTATTTATTCCAGGTGTGAATTCCCTTTTGGTTCTACATGTATCAGTAAATCTCAGTCAAGTCAGATACCTCCAGAAAAATCGCGACATCGGCGCCGTAGCTGCGACGGGTGGTGCAATCTCACAAAATTCTAAGTTCATCAAGGGCCATAACTCCAAGAAAAATATTTGGAACAACAAATGCATCGAACAGTGGCTAGACATCAATAAGATACACTTACATGACAAATATAAAGTCATTCCATCAAGTATTTCAAAAGTTAATGAGTTTTGAATCTCGTTGGTCACAGACAGACCGACCGACCGACAGACAGACAGACAGACAGACTGACATTGCCACTTATAGAGCTGCTAGTCGCAGCTAAAAATACCGAAACTGATTCCGAATACAAAATTCCAATACTTCCCATCTCTAATCTCAACCCACTGATTTAAGTGTGTCATGATCGGAATCTGATCATAAAAAAGACCACTTTTTAAAGAAAGACAACTTTCGTGATCACAGTATTGCAATCTATCTTTATTTCTCTTTTCTTCTTTCTACAGTTAAAACTAGAAGTCCTGTCATGAAACGCTCGTGAAAAATCAAACTTTCAGGTCCACACTCAATTCCCGATATTCACTAAAATGGCATAGATATCCTCTATACATCTTGTTTGACAGAGCTCACCAAGCTTTGTCAAACAAGATATAACAGAGCAATTACTTATATTGGAAGTTCTCTGATAAAAAGGTATCTAATGTGTAAGTATTCGATAGTTTTCGTAAAAGGTTTTGAAAAATCAAAATATTTTATATTCAATTAGCAGGGACTTATTCGAAGCAATTACCAGTGCAAATTAGTGCTAAAGGGATGATAAATGGTTTGGTTTTTCAAAATTATATGCAATTTAGAATGTCCATTGAGCAATATGCAATTAACCCCTTACCCATCGAATCGGCAACATCCGCCCGCGTAATATGCAAATTCAGCAGCAGAAAAAAAATACTATTTTTCAAAAAATTTCAACAAAACCATATCATGTGACCCTACTTTGGAATGAGCTCGTTGAGCTCTTTCCAATGAGGGGTCACATGATATGATTTTGCTGAAAAATTAAAAAAATAGGCCGATTAAATTGTGAGATGTGTACCCATACACGCAACTAGTAGAAAGCTGTATGACGGAGAGCCACCCCGGATGCTCACATATGTACACCATAGATGGTATGGGTACATATAGAAATGGATTGGAGGAGTGCCAAATTTGATGGATAAAGGGTTAATATCTCCGGATCAAAATATTAGATTTACATAAAAAAAACTATACAGCACAGCACATCAGTGACCTGAATACATATATAAAGTAACCTGATAATCGGATTAATACTGTTTGAGTTATCGCTTGCCGAAGAAATGGATTGGAGGAGTTCTCAATTTGAAGGATAAAGGGTTAATATCACAGGATCAAATTATCAGATTTACACCAAAAACTATACAGCTCGGCACATCAGTGAGTAACCTGAACACATATATGAAGTCACATGACAATTGGATTGATATTTTTTGAGTTATCTCATGCCAAAGGGATTG
This sequence comes from Pictodentalium vernedei, assembly GCA_031216915.1. Lineage (NCBI taxonomy): Eukaryota > Metazoa > Mollusca > Scaphopoda > Dentaliida > Dentaliidae > Pictodentalium > Pictodentalium vernedei. The sequence continues at coordinate 34,240,207 of CM062296.1, forward strand.
GAGGAATTTTCAATTTGAAGGATAAAGGGTTAATATCTCAGGATCAAATTATCAGCTTTACACCAAAAAACTATACAGCTTGGCACATCAGTAACCTGAACACAAATATAAAGTAACTTGACAATCCAAGCAATATTTTTCAAGTTATCGAAAGCCAAAGAAATGGATATGGATGCCGGACACATGGACTGATGGATGGATGGACAGACAAAGGATGGATGAATGACGAAGATCCACCCGGGATGCCGCCATTATGTGTACCATACATAGTATGTGTACACATAAAAAGATACACGGTATTTAAAATAATAAATTTTGATATCGTCTGCGTTGGGTAAAGGGTTAAGTAGGCTTCATTGCACTGAATCTTTTATATAAATATTTTATCTGGAAATCTAGAGTACACATGGCACAGTCACAGTTGAGCAATACAATCCATTTTATCCAATTTCATACCCCACTCACCCAAACTAATTCTATTTAAAAAATTATTTTGTTCGTCTGTAAAAAGTTTTATAAGATCCACAGGAGGTTCCCACAGAGTATCACCAGTGGGGCTCTGAAAAAACATTTTTCCGAAAGTTCTTGGATCCCTACTGCGATGAACAGACCAACCTTTAGGAAGTTCTGATTCACTCACTCTTAAACCGCACTCACAAATTTCATTAGCTTTGAGATTATCCCTCATTTGTTGGCTTGTGTCCAATGCCAAGTCTCTAGTGGAAGAATAATATTTAGCTTCCTGCTTCATCACTTCTTCTGGAAGTGGTGCTGGGGGTCTATTTGTTAATGAATCAGCTCTTTTTTTTCGACCTTGGTATGCATGGGCTATCTCTGGCGGAACATCAATTAGAGCTTTGCTTGACTGTCTCAACACAGTAGGCGTATAATCTTGTAAAGAGCGGCTCTTTGATCCTGATTTTAAAGTCCAATTTTCCCGCCTTGTAGAAGTTGTTGAAGACTGAATTCTCTCAGAAAGCAGGGCTAATTCCTCCACCTCATTTTCTGACATTGTCGAATTTGTTAACTTGCTAACAGGATACATTAGGTAAACATCATCAACCTTCTCCAAATTTGTTATGGAATGGTTACGATAATAAGAGATCAATCCATTTAACACTGGAAAACTCACATCACTAATCAAGTTATAGTATTTAACATTGTCAATGGTTTGCGACTGAATACTGGTATGTCGAACTGAGCCATCTGGAATTCTGCAAAAAAAAAAGAAAAGAATAACACATGAGAAACAAGAGAGGGGTGTCCATCCCCATTAGCTCATCAATGCATAGCATGCAATCAACCTAGGCTTACGGTTAAAACTAGAAGTCCTGTCACGAATAGTGCGCTTATCTAGGCTTAATTGCGCATTGGAATTGCGTGCAATTGCCATATCGAATGGCATCCAAAGCACGACAGGTTCTCCTGGTTACTCATAGCAAACACATGCAATGCTTCTGCCAATGGACCTCCGGGTTACCCGGAGGTCCATTGGCTGAAACATTGCTTGTGCACAGGCCATATGTACAGAATTTGCTAGCTTTACTTGGGCCATAACGCGTACATTAACGCGCATATCATCAACGTGCTATTTGTGCGCATTTCATGACAGGACTTCTAGTTTTAACTGTATTACAAATATGCAAAAAATGTACATGTACAGTACGTGGAGAGTGTATTATCACAAAATCACCAGCAGAGTGGAGATTCCACCTGAGCAATAATTGCAAATTTGTTGCAAAGCATAATCAGCACCAGCAAAGTTTCAGCCAATGGACCTCCGGGTTTAACCCGGAGGTCCATTGGCTGAAACATTGCTTGTGTGTTTTATCGATATGTACAAAATTTAAAGTTATAGCTTGGGTGATGACTCCACTCCGTGGGTGATTTAGTTACAATCCACTCTCCACATACTGTATAGCAAAACAGATCAGAAATTTACAAAAAACTTACAAAAAAGTCTAACATTGCATTAAAAATGTTCAATATCTCTGTAAAATATCTGCCCTAGGGGTTAATGGCATCTTATACTGACGCATTTAACACATGTATGAAATATAAAAGCCAAAGCATACTGGTGGTTGCCTCCACTCATGAATAGCAAAACAGGTCACAAATTTTCTAAGTCCACACTGACAAAAAGGTCTAACATTGCAAAAACACTCTAAAAATTGAAAAAATATCACTGGGTAAGGGTCTGTGGGTAATGGTAAGCCATAGAAACAGTATGAGGTGCATAGTAACAGGGCACAAAGTCAAAGTGGACTCTTACAATAACTTTAACACAAGTGTTGATGCCGATTCGCCTCGGGTCATGACATAAGCTCCCACAACTTTGTTGGTGTGCTGAAAACAGAAATTGTACACTGGCGAGAGAAAAAATTATTCACGACTCTCAAGGAATTCTATAAAGAATTTTCACTTACCAGGATTGTTCCTTGAAACATTTTTTATCATCACCGACATTTATGATGATACCAGTTAATGTATCTTATACAGAGGGGTAGGGCTGCACGGTATATCGAGAAACCGATATATACCCGGTACTGGTATTCAAACCAATATCGATTGAATACCGGTGTAATTACACAAATAGCGGTTTATCGTCATTATTTGTTTACCCACAATTTAATTTTCAAGATGTCTTGAGTTTTTTAACTGTATCCCCAAATGAATAATATTATCCTGTTATCCAAGGAAACGTCTGCTTGTGCCCTTGTAACATACAAATTCAGAAGCTGAAAAATAATTTTCAAAAATTTCAACAAAACTATATCATGTGACCCCTCATTGGAATGAGCTCGTTGAGCTCGTTCCAATGAGGGGGTCACATGATATAGTTTTGATGAAATCTTTGGGAAAAATCTGATAAACTAATTTTATAAATAATAAATTTTGATATCGTCTGCATTAAGTGAAGGTTTTTCGAACCGCATCATCAAGGCATGCTAATTCATTCCGACTGTGTTGCCTCGAGTCTCGATTGTGGTACTTGTGTTCATATATCTGAACAGTTTTCGATATACCGGTATACCGCGGTATTTTTTTGAATACCGATACCGGTATTCAGTTTTGAATATCGTGCAGCCCTACAGAGGGGTGCAAGGCACTTAATCCTGATTGCCCTCAAGGGGGCACGGTCGCACTGTGTACTAAGATGCACAGTATGTCGATAGTGCACTTGTCTGCAACCAATGCTGACCTTATTTGTGCACAGTTTATACGCTGGGGAGTCGGACCATTACTCGTCATTGCTCATGGTTCTCTCCGGGTACTCTGGCTTCCTCCACAACTGGCCGACATGAGGTGACCCTGGCTGTTGAAAGTGTCATTAAACCCAAATAAATAAATAAATAACACATGGGCATAACTATAAGGGTAACCCTCCATCCCATAATTTTCCAGTCTGGACATTTTCATTTGGATTGGAGCCTAAGATATCAATTCGCTCTTGCTGGAAATACCCAGAACGACATGAATGTGTGAATGATTTAATCAAAATGGCACTTGTGTATCGAGGAAGGATAAAACTTGAGACCGCATCACATGTGTGTGTCATTCTCTGCTTATTACATGCCTTCACATCTATAAAAGCAATTACCATATTTACTCTATGTATTGGGACACTCTATGATTTGGGACACACATTTTTTCCAGAAAACTATATTTTTTTTATGCTCCAAAGTTTGGGACATTCAGGAGATTTGTTTCCAGCTGGCCCGTCGCTGGTAGCAGACGACACTCATAAAAAAATTCTTGAGTAACTAAAAGTTTTCATTTTTTGCTGTGAAAACATAGCTTATTATCCCTCATTGGAATGCGTGCAATGCGCTCGTTCCAATGAGGGATCATAAGCTATGTTTTCCAAGCAAAAAATGAAAACATAAAAAAAATTGGACGGCGATTTTCGTATATAGTGATGGAAAACGAATCAGACACAACTTTATTCAGCATCAAATCAAGACCAGGCTGTGTTCTTTCCCCATTTTCTAACAATTGGGACACCCAGACACCTGTGAAAATAATTATTTTTAGCTGTTCCAATAGATAGAGTAAATACGGTATTAAAAGGACACTCAGTAATTCATTTGACAACTATCAACACAAAGAACATATTTTATTGTCAATAAAATTTGCAAGGGGAACCTGTGTTAATATTCGTTCCCCGAGTTCCAATGTGTTTTCTGTGCCTAATGGCACATAGAACACATTGGAACTCATGGGATGATTTCTAGCTATCGCTAGCGACTCAAATGGTAATTGCAGTGCACGATTTGTAGAAAATTCCAGTGAAATTTTGCTTCAATTTAAAAACAGTCCATCAACGATTTCCGTTACACACATATGTGCAGAACAGATTTTCATTTTCTGCATGGTTTAGTGTTGCTGTAGATCGGGATTACATATAGAACAGGCATGCAAAAAATCATGTACTTTATTACAAGACGAGATTTGCTTCTCGGAGTTTTGTCACATACTCAGGCAATCTCATACAAATTGAGGCCTGATTAGGGATGTTCGGGTCCCAGCATGACCAATTCTGAGTAAGGTACATGCTAATTAAATAAGAAGTTGATAAGCCTAGGCATCACAACTACAACATATATTTATCCACAAACAAATTTCCTGAGTTTTTTTAAACTAAAATCCACACTGACAAATATTCCAACTACATCATCAAGGCATTACGCAACTAAAGTTTAAAGTGTCTGGGCCCTTGTTCCGAATCCGTATCAAGGGCCCCTGATGCAAGCGTGTGATTTTGCAGTTACCAAAATAACGGCATTAATATCATTTCTCGATCGCTTTGCTTTTTCCCTTCAGAGAAACCAATATTAGGTGAGGCGAAGCCGAACCTAATATTGTTTTCTCTGAGCCGTATATGACACTGTATCTGCCAACTAAACACACTGTAACGTATTTATTATGCACAGCATGCTAAAATGTCACTGGGGAAGTTAACTCAATGAATAGTTAAACTATGCACACTTTTCGGTATCCTGGGCTGGTTTGTACAGTTAAAACTAGAAGTCCTGTCACGAATAGTGCGCTTATCTAGGCTTAATTGTGCGTTGGAATTGCACGCAATTGCCATATCGAATGGCACCCAAAGCACGGCAGGTTCTCCTGGTTACTCATAGCAAACACATGCAATGTTTCTGCCAATGGACCTCCGGGTAACCCGGAGGTCCATTGGCTGAAACATTGCATGTGCACAGGCGACATGTACAGATTTTGACAGCTTTACTTGGGCCATAACGCGCACATTAACGCGCATATCAACGTGCTATTTATGCGCATTTCATGACAGGACTTCTAGTTTTAACTGTAGTATATTATTGGGATTTTCCTGAACGCTCAAGTTGAGGCTTCTCTGTTGAAGTAGAAGGATTAGCTTTCGCTATGAAATGTGGAAAACTCAGGCCTGGCCTTTTGAAAAATATAAACTCGACTTGATCTGAATTCCCGGATATACACACTGTGGTGATAATCTGTATGGAACAGTTTTTCAGTCAGGACTTGAGTCATAAAGGTCAGGACAAATTGGGTTTACACCCCCAATCAGTCATCGTTGTAATGCCCCCACTTATATATGTGTTCTGAATCAATAGTGTTGGCTCCTTACAATGTTTCTTGGGAAGCTCTAGCATGGCTACATGTTTCAGGCACAGGTACTGTTTCTAAGATGAAATGCATAGAAGGGGGGAAGCAACAGAGAAATAAGGGTGTTACCATTAAATAGTGGAGTGCTAAAAGCCCATATTTGGGCTTTGATGTGAAGGGCAGATAGCACAAATTGAAAGCTTCAAATTCTGAGGATGTGCTTCACATGATGTTTGAAATTATTTTGTCTGCATGGATTTGCCTGTAGGCACTCTCCTATAAATTGTGATAAGGCAAAGCTGTCTTCCTATTTTGAAAACCGAAGGCTTGCTTTATACTGCTACAGTTAAAACTAGAAGTCCTGTCACGAACTGCGCGCTTATCTTGGCCTAATTGCGTGTAGGAATTGCATGCAGTTGTCATATCAAATAGCATCCAAAGCACGGCAGGTTCGTCTGGTTACTCAGAGCAAACACGGGCAATGTTTCTGCCAATGGACCTCCGGGTTACCCGGAGGTCCATTGGCTGAAACATTGCTTGTGCACAGGCCATATGTACAAAATTTGATAGCTTTACTTGGGCCATAACGCGTACATTAATGCGCATATCAACGTGCTGTTTGTGCGCATTTCATGACAGGACTTCTAGTTTTAACTGTATAGCTCACCAACATTCCTCTTTGATAGTAACTTTGGCAAATACAAGAACTGTATCGAACAGGCTCATAATATGCTTCAAAGCTGACCTACACACAACCTCTTAAAAGTAAAAAACAGAAACTGACATAAACACTAAGTTAAACATGAAATTCTGAGCTAAACAGAAAACTAAACACAACTAAAAATGTCAAGAAAAATGTTTAAAATGCAGAGTATGAGGGGTTAATCATGGAACAATGATACTGAGGAACATAAATGATGAATATAAGTGCCATGGGAAGAGAAGGAGCACAGCAGCTGACCTAAACACTAAGTTAAACATGAAATCCGAGCTAAACATGAAATTCCGAGCTCAACAGAAAACTAAACGCAACTAAAATGTCAAGAAAAATGTTTAAAATGGAGGGTATGAGGGGTTAATCATGGAACAATGATACTGAGGAACATGTATGATGAATTTAAGTGCTATGGGAAGAGAAGGAGCACAGCAGCTGACCTAAACATTTAGTTAAACATGAAATTCCGAGCTAAACAGAAAACTAAATGCAACTAATAATGTCAAGAAAAATGTTTAAAATGCAGGGTATGAGGGGTTAAATCATGGTAGAATGATAATAATCATCATATAGCAGCGTTATAAAGGTCATGATATGGAAATAGGACGAGTAAGTGGCCTAAACAGAAGCTTTAACATTATTGGACATGTATGCTGAGGCCGATGCCGACAGATCGAGCCATGCCATAAGCTCACACAACTAAAGTTGGTGAGCTAAAAAACAATATTCTGTTCTGTGCAGTTTTTGAAATAATGCACTATGTCAAACTCTGGGCTCCTATAGAGAGCCCACATATTAAATCAGAAAACTTGATTTGAACAAACTTGAATCTGACCCCCTTAGAGATGTTGGATTAAAAGAATCTGACTGGTGGATCTGAAGAAGATTTTTAAGATTATTCCCCATATTGCACTAAGTTAAAATTTAGGGCCCCCCATAGGCAGCCCAAATATTAACTGAGGGACGTGATTTGAGCAAACTTAAATCTGACCCTCGTAACAATGAGGTATACCAAATATTAAAAGATTCTGACTAGTGGTTCTGAAGAAGAAGATTTTTAAAGCTTATTCACCCTTTTGCCTTAAGTTAAGATTTAGGCTCTCGTACTGAGCCCAAATACAAACTGAGGGGCTTAATTTGAACACACATGTATCTCCCCCACCCCCACACCTACCCCTATGGATGCTGTATACCAAATATCAAAAGATTCTGATCAGTGGTTCTGGAGAAAAGTTTTGTTAAAATTTTTGCAATGTCCCTCCCCCCCCCCCCCCCCCCCCTGCAGAACATCCTGACAAGCGGATAGCAATTTTTTTTACCATTCCATTCTACTGGTCCCAAGGATGCTTCATACCAAATAACAGTTCTCTGTTCCATGTGGTTTGGGAAATATGGGCGTTTGAATTTTTTTATAGTTTTAGCTCCTGGGGTTCCCTTGGGGCTGTGAAAATCTCTTTTTGGGCAGCAATCAAGTTCTTATGACCCAATTATACTACATGCCAAATTTGGTTCAAATCAGCCTGTCGGATCTTGAAATATATATTTTGGATGCAGCCCAAAATGGCTATACTCCCACAGAGAGCCCAAATATTGACCTACAAACTTCCCTTGAACCAGGGGCAGGCTACCAAAAATTTGCAAGACGTGATGTGGGGGTGGGTGGGTCTCTTCAGTGCGCCAAAAATGTGCATTTCCAACCTGTGCAATTTTTTGAATTTTTTAAAAATATATCAACATATAAAATATATCAATATATGAGGGGTTAATCATGGAACAATGATACTGAGGAACATAAATGATGAATATAAGTGCCATGGGAAGAGAAGGAGCACAGCAGCTGACCTAAACACTAAGTTAAACATGAAATCCGAGCTAAACATGAAATTCCGAGCTCAACAGAAAACTAAACGCAACTAAAATGTCAAGAAAAATGTTTAAAATGGAGGGTATGAGGGGTTAATCATGGAACAATGATACTGAGGAACATGTATGATGAATTTAAGTGCTATGGGAAGAGAAGGAGCACAGCAGCTGACCTAAACATTTAGTTAAACATGAAATTCCGAGCTAAACAGAAAACTAAATGCAACTAATAATGTCAAGAAAAATGTTTAAAATGCAGGGTATGAGGTAATATATCAGCTAATATATAGCATCATTTGTGTTTCAAACCTTAAAGATGATGTTGTACATCACACTCTTAACATAAATACAACATCAAGAGACTTTATATGTGAGAATATTGGGCTCAAACTGGGAAAATGTCACACGTTAGTAGGGGGTGGATGTCTTGTTCGAAATGTAGAAAATGTGCAGACAATATTTTTGGAACAATTCAAATGAAAATTTGTTCCCGTATATGTACACCTGCTCTGGCCAAGCCTGATAATGAACAGCTTGTCATTTGTAGATTGGGGCCCACAGCAGCCCACAGAGGTTTAAATTGATGGTACCAGTTTAACCCTTTACCTAACATGAAAAGTAGACGACACTTGCCAAAAAATGATTGAATAACTAATTTTTTTCATTTTTTGTCTCAAAAACATAGGTTATGACCCCTCATTGGAACGAGCTCATTGAGCTCGTTCCAATTAGGGGTCATAACCTATGTTTTTGAGACAAAAAATGAAAAAATAGTAAAAATTAATTGGCGATTTTTGAGAATAGCGCTGGCCGTTTTTGGCCGTTACGTTGGGTAAAGGGTTAAGGACATTATGAAAACCCCCTAAAGACAGCTGTGCCTACTAAGTTTATAAGTTTATTTTGGGTTTTAATGGGAGAGTGGGGGGTGGGTGTCTGAGAACGGTAGTAGAAAATTTGCACGTAGTGGGTGGGTGGGTGTAAAAAGGAGCCGAACAAAAAATAGGACGTCACGTCTTGCAAATTTTTAGTGCCCCCCCCCCCCCCCCCTGCTTGAACAAACTTTAATCTTCAACACCAAAGGATGTTCAGTGCTGAATATCAAGACATTCTCTCTGGTGGTTCATGAGATGATAGCTTTTTAGGCTTTTTGGGCATTAATCACAGCCTGAAGATGGCAGCTGCTTCATTTGAACAAAATAGAAAGTGTATACTCCAAAGATGGTCTGTGCAATATATGTTTGAATTTGGCCCAGTGGTTTTGAAGAACAAGATAAGTTTCAAAAGTTTATAGACACCAGATGCCAAGTGATGACAATAGCTCCCTCTGCCTTGTAGTCAGGTATGCTAAAAATAATAACTGAACTACAGTTGAACCTGCCTTAAGAGACTGCCCTTGGGGCCACACAAAAGTGGTTTCTCAAGACAGGTGGTCTCTCATAACAGGTTTCAGGTTTTCTCAATTCAGTGAATAACCAACCACAAAATTCAAAAATGGAGAAGAATGGATTCTTGTAATTACTTTGTAGTTGTTCTTTTTTATGAAGTTTTTGTAACAAATTGAAATGGACAGTTATAAAAATTATAAAAATAAATTAGTGTTGAAAATCTTCATTGAAGATTTTCAACACCAATTTATTTTTATAATTTTTATAACAGTCCATTTCAATTTGTTACAAAAAAATTTTCCACACAAATTTATTTTTATTCCTGTCACATTTCAGGTATGTATGAAATTGTTTATACAGCAATAATCCTAATCTTTCCACAGGGGTCTTATAAAAACATCTCAATCTTTAATGAGTTAGCAACTGAAACCCAGTTAAGACTTTTTAATACTTTTAATTATGTTAGTACAACCAAAATGAATTTTTCAATTCCAGAACAGGTAAAAAGCTTTTGTCACGGTTTCACTCTTCAAAGGGGCGGTCTCTCAAGACAGGTCCATTATGGCATAAAAATACAAGTTGGTACCAGGTCACAATGGTCTCTCAAGACAGGTGGTCTCTCAAGACAGGTGGTCTCCCATAGCACGTCCATTATAGAGTAAAACCAATCGGTGCCTGACAGATATGGTCTCTCAAGACAGGTGGTCTCTCAAGACAGTGGTCTCTCAAGACAGGTTTTACTGTATATCATAAGATACAATTTTGTAAATTTTGACAAATGAAACATTCTTTTTTGTGCTGTGTTTAGTATTAGAGATTGACTTGGTTTAACATTTTAATATTTATGAAAATCAAGGGAGATTACTTGCAATGCATATCTTGTTTATCTGCATCACTATTATCAACACCAGAAATTTGAGGATTGCAGAATCAGTTTATTTAGGTAACAATTTTCATGAAGCAAAATTTCATTAGTTTGAAGTCTTGGAATGTTAGGCCTAAAAAAATGAAAAATCTGTTTCTCAGGCCCTCCTGCATAGTCCTTTTGGCTGCTGCATGCTCTTTTTATAACCAATGTAAACTTTAAAAAAATAATAATTAAATGGTTTATGTCTGATATTTTATCAAAGTTAAAAAATTGATAAATTTGTCCCTTGAGTGCAAGAAGGCTTTGCAATGCTTTAGCATTGCAAAGCTTTCTTGTCCTCAAGGAGCAAAATACACCACACCCATGCTATGAGGCCGAAAATATAAACCAAGAACATGAACTTTTGATGGCAAAGAAATAATTACAGAAGTAAAAAATAAAATAAAAAACCGCGCGCCCGCATGTAATTTTACAAATAATGGCCTGAGAAACAGAAGATCTACTTTGTATGGCCTTACAGTTTATAATTCCATTGCCATTTCCATGCACCCCATTGTATAATTTGACCCTTTTCCCTCGAACATTTCCCATGAACAGACTCTAATAGCTCTCAAGGCAAAACTGAGGCAGTGACAATGACATCACCTCCAAGGTCCTGCCCGAGGTCTTGCCAATCTTGCTCGAAACAAAGGCGACCTACTACTCAAGGAGTTTTGACAAAGAGTTTATTATAAGCTTTTACTTTCAATAAAAAAACCATGGGAATATAATTTACTTTGTCTTTCCATTATTGTTACCTTTTACTTGTACGCTTAGGCATGTTGTTTTCCAGTTTGATCAATGATAAGAATAACAGGAGGCCCCAAGGGGCCTGAGTGCACTCACCTGACACTGACAACTATCAACCGAGGGTCCTGATTTGAACAAACTTGCATCTGCCCCATTAACTGGTTGAGTGCTAGAAGCCACTATCAGGGCTTTCAAAAAATGAGGATACCAGAGCAAAAGCCAACACTCTCCTTGCTTATATTTCATCTTCAGTCAAACACGAATAATATTTTGTTTATATAAATTTGTTTTGTTACAAATTATTGGAGAGTGCCTATGTAATAAAACAAGTTTTGAATAACAAATTCAGACCACCCAAAATTAATCTAGCCCTCAAACAGTTAAGATAACCGTATACAAAATATCAAAACAACTGAAAAAATTTTGTTTAAAAATATTCCTCATATTGAACTAAGTTATAATTTCGGGCTCCAATAGGGAGCTCAAATATGAACCCGGGATTTGGCTTTAACAAATTTGAATCTCACCTCCCTAATGATATAGTATACTAAATATCAAAAGATTCTTACTGATGGATGTGAAGAAGTAGATTTTTAAAGAATGTTCCTCATACTGAACTAAGTTACAATTTGGTCTCCGACAGGGAACCCAAATATGGACTCAGAGACTTGGTTTGAACAAATTTGAATCAGACCTCCCAAAGGATGCTGTATACAAAATATCAAAACATTCCAACTTCTGGATCTGAACAAGAAGATTTTTAAAGAAAATTCCTCATACTGAACTAAGTTATAATTCGGGCTCCCACAGGGAGCCCAAATATGAACCCAGAGACTTGGCTTCAACAAACATGAATCTCACCCCCCTAAGAATGCTGCATACCAAATATCAAAAGATTTTTACTGGGAGCCTAAATATGGACTCAGAGACTTGTCTTGAACAAACATGAATCAAACCTCCCTAAGGATGCTGTATACCAAACATCAAAACATTCCGACTGCTGCATCTGAACAAGAAGATTTTTAAAGAATATTCCTCATATTGAACTGTTATAATTCGGGCTCCCACAGGGAGCCCAAATATGAACCCAGAGACTTGGCTTGAAGAAATGTGAATCTCACCCCCCTAAGGATGCTGCATATTAAATATCAAAGGATTCTGATAAGTGGATCTGAAGAAGAAGATTTTTAAAGAATATTCCTCATACTGCAGTAATTTTAACATTTGGGCTCCCACAGAGAGCCCAAATACGAACCCAGGGATTTGATTTAAATACACGTGTGAAACAATCTTCCAAAGATGTTATATGTGGAATATGAAAGCTTTTGGAGCAGTGGTTTGGGAGAAGAAGATCACAGTGTTAACAAATGCTGACTCAGCATTTTATCAAAGTCCAGAAATAGTACCCTATGACAAAAACGGTAGCAATTTGTTTGACCATTCCATTCTGGTGGTCCTAAGGAAGCTTCACACTAAATAAGAATTCTCAGAGCCATGTAGTATTGAAAACATGGGCAGTTGAAATTTTTTCTATTTTTAGCTCCTGTGGTTCCCACAAGGTATTTTGAAAAAAACATTTTGGCATAAATCAAGTACCTATAGCCCATTAATACTTCAAATCAAATTTGGTTCAAATCGGCCCCTCGGTTTGGAAAATAGAAATTTTGGGCAGGGCAAAAATTCTTGTCCCTCCCGTAACAACGACTAATATTGCCCTACGAACTTCTCTTGAACAAACTTGAGTCTATACCTCAAAAGGAAGCTGTAGAGCATATATCAAGTCTCTGCTACAGCTGGTTCAAGAAGATTTAAAAAAAACTGAGGCAATTGGGCTCCACCCCCTCCTCAATTTAAACAGAAACCCAATATGAAAAAAACCCAAATGCCCCTGTATAACCACAACTCATGTGAAATTTCATTAAAATGTGGCCAGTGGTTTGGGAGAAAAAGACCCAAACACCACCTTCACGGTGGACAAAGGACAAAAGGTGATCAGAATAGCTCACCATGACTTTAGTCAGGTGAGCTAACAAGAGCAATGCGAAGTGTGGATATGCCCTTGATGATGTCATAACACCATTGGGGCCATATTGAAATGGCTAGCTGAACCACAATCGATTGGAAGCATTGTCTAGTCATCCAAAAGTAACCCTTAAAATTATGATTTGATCAAATAAGCGGCTTTCAAATCCAACAGGCAATGAATGCAATACAGTGGAACCCTGTTAATTGAATAGCCACTTTGCCAAAGAAAATTATTCAATTAACAGGAGTATTCATTTAAAAGGGATTGTGTCACTTTCCTGTATTCCAAAGATAAACTTAGCATTTATTCTATTATATCTTGTTTGACAGAGCTTCATGAGCTCTGTCAAACAAGATAAAATAGATTAAATGCTTGTATTGGATGTAGTGAGGCCAAATAGGGCTAAAAACAAAGGAAAAGTGGGGAGAGTCGGGGTAATTTCTTGACAGGTTACAAGATATTTTATTCAATTAACAGGAGTTTACTCTATTACTTATATTCAATTAACAGGTCAAATTTGTACTGGAGGTATGGTAAATGGTTTTGTGTTGGGAAATTATATTCAATTAACAGGATTATTCAGTTAAGAGATATCCAATTAAGTGGGTTCCACTGTACAGAGGTCAAGAAAAATTTTCTAAGTCGAAAGAGTGAAAAGGGCCATAACTTTGAGAAAAATTACTGGACGGAACCCGTTCCTTGTCCATATCCATCCCCCCATGTTCGTCTGTCAGCATACCAAGGGAGATAACAAAAGGATCTGATGGCTTTGAAATTACAATCCAAAACATTTGTATGAAAAGAAAGATGGATGGATGGAGGTCTCCACTGGATACCCCCAAATCCTCATTTGGAGGTTGGGGGCATAACAAGGCATGTGTAATCGTACCTAATGTTTCAACTCTCTACATTAGCAACTGTGGGAAAAGTTGATTACACCATGGAGGTACCCTCAATGAAATGAAAGTGTCAATGAAACTGTAGCTCAACTTGACAAACTTGAATTTGGTAAGTTGTAAATGAAATGGCAAAATTGAAGATCATTGGTTTCAATGCTACTTAGGGAAACTTCATCATAAAAGCAATGTGTGTGCAACAATGTCAGCGTAATCCATGCATTTTTAAATGTAAACTGTAGGGCTGGCTAAAGGAAGAATGCCGATTCATAAATACACTTAGTTGAAAGGTCATTGTAAACAGGAGCTTTTTACACAGAAATGAATGCTAATCGATAGCTCTTAGCTTGAAGTCTTGCCTAATGAGCACACCAAGTTGAATAACAAGCCTGTGATAATTGTGCCTTGTAGACCATGTCAAAGATGAATGTTGATGCACAAATGCAATAAATTCAAAGGTTGTTGCTAACAGCAAGTTTTTTGATGGAAATGAGAAGAAAATCGATAGCTCCTATCTTGGTCACCCTGAATAAGTATACCAAGTTTCATAACAACCCGATATTGAATGTGCCCTCTAAAGCATGCCAAAGGAAGATGTTAATGCTTAAATGCACTAAGTTTGAAGGTCATTGCTGGTGGCAATGTTTTTTTTCTGGAAATTCATAAAAATGTCCTGTAGAGAGTGCAAAAGGGATAAGTTGCTGCGCAAATGCACAAAGTTCAAAGGCTGGCATACCAAGCTTCAAAGTGATACGATCATAAATGTGCACTGTAAGGTATGCCAGAGGAATACATTGATGCCTGACTATTTTAAGTTCAAAGGCTGTTGCCAAGCTAATGCCAACGGCAACAGTTTTTATGGAAATGGAAGAAAATCGATAGCTCTCATCAAGCAATCAACCTAAACAAGCATATCAAGTTTCAAAGCAATCCGATCATGTGTCCTGTAGGGTGTGACAAACGGAAACGTTGATCTTAACTAAGTTCAAAGGTAATTGCCAATGGCAACTTTTTTTTACGGAAATGAAAGAAAATTGATAGCTCCCATCTAGAGGTCACCCCAATAAAGCATACCAAGTTTCAAACCGATCCAATCATAAATGTGCCCAGTAGGGTGTGCCAAATGGAAATATTGATGTCTTACTAAACTAAGTTCAAAGGTAATTGCCAATGGCAACTTTTTTTTACGGAAATGAAAGAAAATTGATAGCTCCCATCTAGAGGTCACCCCAATAAAGCATACCAAGTTTCAAAGCGATCCAATCATAAATGTGCCCAGTAGGGTGTGCCAAATGGAAATATTGATGTCTTACTAAACTAAGTTCAAAGGTAATTGCCAATGGCAACTTTTTTTTACGGAAATGAAAGAAAATTGATAGCTCCCATCTAGGGGTCACCCCAATAAAGCATACCAAGTTTCAAAGCGATCCAATCATAAATGTGCCCAGTAGGGTGTGCCAAAGGGAAATATTGATGCCTAATTAAACTGAGTTCAAAGGGTCACTGACAACAGCAACATGTTTCGTCAGAACAGGAAGACTATTGGCAGCTCCCATCTAGAGGTCACCCCAAACAAGCATACCAAGTTTCAAAACGATCCAATCATAAATGTGCCCAGTAGGGTGTGCCAAATGGAAATATTGATGTCTTACTAAACTAAGTTCAAAGGTCATTGTAACTGGCAACATTTTTCAATGGAGATGGACGAAAATCGATTGCTCCCATCTAGAGGTTACCCTAAACAAGCATACCAAGTTTCAAAGCGATCCAATCATAAATATGCCCTGTAGTGTGTGCCAAAGGGAAATATTGATACATAATGGCAGTTAGTTCATCCAAGGTTGTTAACGTCAACTTTTTTTGACAGAAATGGAAGAGAATCGATTGATCCCATCTGGAGGTCACCACAAACAAGCATACCAAGTACCAAAGCGATCCAATCATAAATGTGCCCTGCCATGTGTGCCAAAGGGAAATATTGATACATAACTGCACTAAGTTCATCAAGGGTTGTTGCCAATGGAAACTTTTTTTAACGGAAATGGAAGAAAATTGATAGCTCCCATCTAGATGTCACCGCAAATAGGCATACCATGTTTCAAAGTGATCCGATCATAAATGTGCCCTGTAGGGCATGCCAAAGGAACATATTGATGCCTGACTAAACTGAGTTCAAAGGTCATTGCCAGTGGCAATATTTTTTGACTGAAATGGAAGAAAATCAATTGCTCTCATAGAGGTCACCACAAACAAGCATACCAAGTATCAAAGCGATCCAATCATAAAAGTGCCCTGCAGGGTGTGCCAAAGGGAAATATTGATGCATAACTGCACTGAGTTCATCGAAGGTTGTTGCCAACATCGCCCCAATAAAGCATGACATGTTTCAAAGCAATCCGATCATAAATGTGTCCTCTGGGGTATGGCAAAGGGAAATATTGATGTCTGACTAAACTAAGTTCAAAGGCCAGTGCCAGCGGCAACATTTTTGACGGAAATGGAAGAAAATCGATAGCTCCCATCTAGAGGTCACCCCAGTCAAGCATACCAAGTTTCAAACCAATCTGATAATAAATGTGCCCTGTAGGGTGTGCTAAAGGAATATACTGATATCTGACTAAACTAAGTTCTAACTTCGATGCCAGCAGAAACATTTTTTGCCAAAAATGGCAGAAAATCGATAGCTCCCATCTAGAGGTCACCACAAATAAGCATACCAGGTTCCAAAGCAATCCGATCATAAAAGTGCCCTGAAGTGTGTGCCAAAGGGAAATATTGAGGTCTGACAGTTTATAAACTAAGTTCAAACACCGTTGCCAGCGACGTTTTTTGACGAAAATGGAAGAACATACATAGCTCCCATCTAGAGGTTACCCCATTGATGCATAACTGCATTAAGTTCATTGAAGGTCATTGCCAGTGGCAACATTTTTTGGCGGAAATCGAAGAAAATAGATAGCTCCCATCTAGAAATAACCCCCAAACAAGCATACCAAGTTCAAAGCAATCTGATCATAAATGCAACCTGTGGGGTGTGCCAAAGGAAATTGTGTAAGTACGTACATATGTATCAGACATGTTAACCTCCAGAATAATTTTTCAGGGAACCTGATGGTGATTTTCAGAGAAATGGGATGGATTTCAGGGAAAAGTACGCGCGGGGACAAAATAAAAGAAAAAACTTGTGAATTTTCAGCTCATGGACCACTATTAACACCAGGTTATATCCAGAACTAGTTGTCAGCTCTGCTGATGCATTTATGCTATGTTAAAAAATCATTAAATAACTGTTGATTTTAACACCCCTGCCCAGGATCCCCTTCTTCATGAGACCCCCCCCCCCCTTCCTCACCACCACCACCCACCCACACTGTCCCACAGAGCACCTCCATCCAGCTGTGGTTTGCTCTTATCAAAGTCTACTTTGCTAATAATTTCCCAAGTCTGGAAATGTTGACAGGAAAAGATATCCTAATGTTAAGTTTGTTCAAGAACATTAGTACTTAGAAAGTATCTTTATCAAACTTCATGCATGTGGGACGTTTGTGCCCTACACAAAACTTTTCTTTTCATCATTGAAGCAGTTTTTTTTTAATTCCATTCGAAATTTTCTGGGTACAGATGGCCAACAGTTAACAGTTCTGTAGTCAGCACAACAGAATAAATGTAGTGTTAGAAAATAAGTCCATTGTGTTTAATTATGTAGTCATAATTTTTCGGCATCATAACCGACTTTAACCTACTTTTACACTGTGTTAAATAGTTGTTGTTTACATTTTGATTTGGGAAAAGGGATGAGAATTAAAGCTATTCTATGAAGGAATAAATAAATATATATTATTTAATTCATTTTCATATATTTTAATTTCCAAAAACTGCATTTAAATGAAGGTGGAGTTTTCAATTTTTTGAAAGTAAGTCACCTATTTTCACTTCGACACTCGCACATTGATCACGAATCTGAAGAAAAAAGTTAAAAAAACCCAGAAATAAACATGAACACAGTTGAAGTATATATCGTAAAATACCCTTTTCTTAAATAAATTTAACTTAAATCCATACTTTACTGCTTCGTGAATTGTTACCAGAGTTTGAAATGCATGTGATTTGACTCCGAACGTTTTTCCTAAGTTACAACGTGAACGAAATATTCAACTGTTGTTTTCCGGGATTTTTGGTCCAAAACTGATTCCCGTCTGGGAGGCCGGGAACTACACTGAAATTCCGGGATTTTCCCGGGCATTCCGGGAGAGTTAACATGTCTGATAAGTATGGACAGACAGACGGACATATGGACAGGCGTACGCCGATGGACAAGAAGTGATGGCAATAGCTCAGCTTGGCTTTGTCAAGTTGAGCTAAAAATAAAAATTAAATGGTTTATGTCTGATATTTTACTTGAGTTAATAAAATGACAAATTTGTCCCTTGAGTGCAACAAGGCTTTGCAATGCTTTAGAACTGAAAAGGCTTTTGCTCTCAAGGGACAAAATACGCCACCACTCATGCTGTTATGTAGATTATGAGGCATAAAACTTAAAACAAATGAAGAACATGAACTTTTGATGGCAAAGAAAGAATCACAAAAATAAACAAGAGGCCCCACGGGGCCTAAAGCGCTCATCTTGAACAGAACAAAATATAAAAAGAGTCCAAGAATGAATCTACATTAAGCAATCCATCTCCATAGGATCCACTGTCAATCCTTGAGTCCCTCAGGAGTGACAAAAATAATCCGGGCATCATGCCTTTTCTTCAGTTGATCATAATGTAAAATGTAGAGCTCCCCTATGAAGCCACTTGATACAACCTATGTGGATTAATCTTAGTTACACACCTCTAGAGAGTACTGAATACAAAATTTTTAAATCTTCAGCAAAATGGACAATTCAAGTAACCCATATGGAGCCCAAATATTAACCCAGGCTCTCGATTTGAACACAGTTGAATCTGACCTCCCTAGAGATATTGTGTACCGAATATGAAAGCATTCTGACTGATGGATCTGAAGAAGAAAAATTTTAAAGAAATTTCTTCATATTGCACTAATTTAAAATTTGGGCTACCATAGCGAGCCCAAATATTACCCTATGGATCTGATTTGAATAAACTTGAATCTGACCCCCCATAGAGATTTTGTATACCAAATATGAGAGAAATCTGACTAGTGGATCTGAAGAAGAGGATTTTTGAAGAAATTCCCTCATATTGGACTAAATTTCAGGTTCCCATATGGAGCCCAAATATTAACCCAGGTTCTTGAATTGAACAAACTGGAATCTGACCCCCCCCCCCCCCATCCTCCCCCCCCCCCCCCCTCCCCCAGAGATGTTGTATACCAAATATGTAAACATTCCGACTGGTGGATCTGAAGAAGAAGATTTTTAAAGAAATTTCCTTATATCGCACTAAGTAAAAATTTGTCTACCATAGCAGGCCCAAATATATACCAAGGGATCTGAATTGAACAAACTTGAATCTGACCCCCCTAGAGATGCTGCTTACTAAATATGAAAGCATACTGCCTGGTGGATCTGAAGAAGAAGATTTTTAAAAATTATCCCCATATTGAACCAAGTTAAAATTTATTTAAAAAATATAAACCTAGGGAGTTGGTTTGAACAATCTTGAATCTGTCCCTCATACCAATGATGTATATCAAACATTAAAAGATTCTGACTGGTGGTTCTGAAGAAGAAGATTTTTAAAGAATATTCCCCATATTACCCTATGTAAAAAATTTGGGCTCCTATATTGGGCCCAAATATGAACCAATGGCCTTTATTTTAACAAACTTGTATCTGACACCCCTATGAATGCTGTATACCTAATATCAAAAGATTCTGATGATTGGTTCTGGAAAAAAGATTTAAAAAAATTTTTGAAAATATGCTGACTCAGCATTTTTTTCGATGCCTATTACAGAACACTTTAACATAACCGATGGCAATTTTTTTTTTACCATTCAATTCTACTGGTCCTAAGGATACTGCATACCAAATAACAGCTCTCTGTTCCATGTGGAGATATGGGCGTTTGAAAATATTTCTATTTTTAGCTCCCAGGGTTCCCATGGGGATGTGGAAATTTTTTTTTTTCAAGTGCTAAGTTCTTAATTACCCAATAATACCACATACCAAATTTGGTTCAAACTGGCCCATGGGTTCAGAAAATAGAAATTTTGGGCGGGGCCAAAAATCTTACCCCTCCCATTACAAAGCCAAATATTGCTTCACGAACTTCGTTTGAACAAATTTGATTCTACACCTCAAAAGGAAGCTCCATAGCAAATATCAAGTCACTGTACACACTGGTTCATGAGAAGAAGATTTTTAAAAATATTTTTGGAGCATTTTTCCCCCCACAGCCTCCCTATGGGGCTGAGCATGTTGAGTTGAACAAAAATGCAATGCCCCTTCGGGACCATCACTCACACAAACTTTCAATTGAATTGGCCCAGTGGCTTTGGAGGAGAAGACCAAAACATGGTGTTGACGGACGACAGACGGAGAGTGATGAGATTAGCTCAGCTTGACTTTGTCAAGATGAGCTAAAAATCTTTGGAACTCCCTGCTACAGACCTGCCATCTTGAGAGGGTTAAATTAGAGACATGCACAAAGGAATCAGATGGATGTTTTCAAGCATAGAAAGGGTTCATTCAACATGAAATCAGTATAGAAAGAGTCTATCATGAGAGAAAAAAAACTTTGAAAAATCTTTGGAACCCACACTGCCATCTTGAGAGGGTTAAATTAAAGACATGCATACAGGTATCAGATGTTTTCAAGCATTGAAATGGTTCATTAAACATAAATAAAAATCAAAAATCTTTCTAAAACAAACAAAAGACCCCCCCCCCCCCCCCCCCCCCCCCCCCCCCCCCCCCCCCCCCCCCCCCCCCGCCACACACACACACACACACACAGAAATAACTGATCGTAATAACAATATTAAATGTTCAAAACAGAATTTTTGTTTATTTAAGAACACAATATGTCAATCAATGAATGAAATCCTCCAGGGATAAAACTACTGCAAAAATTTTGACTCATCATTTTTTCAATACCCTCTACCAGGCACCCTGATTGAACAGGTGGCAATTTTTTTTAACAAATCCCTCCTTCTGGTCCTAAGGATGTCTCATACCAAATACCAGTTCTCTGTTCCTTCTGGTTTGGGATATATGGGCTTTTGAATTTTTTTCTGTTTTTAGCCCTTGGGGTTGTCACAGGGCTGTGAAACATTTTTTTTGGCATCAATCGATTACTTAGGACCCACTTAAACTACATGCCAAATTTAGTTGAAGTTGGCCCACCGGTTCTTGAAATAGAAATTTTGGGTGGGGCCAAAAATCTTCCCCCTCCCATTACAAAGCCAAATATTCCTTCAGAAACTTTGTTTGAACAAACTTGATTCTACAGGGAGCTCAATAGCAAATATCAAGTCATTGTACACACTCGTTCATGAGAAGAAGATTTTTCAAATATTTTGGAGCATTTTCCCCATGCCCTCCCTATGGGGCTGAGCATGCCAAGTTGAAAAAAATGCAATGCCCCTCTGGGGCCATCACTCACACAAACTTCCACTTGACTTGGCCCAGTGGCTTTGGAGGAGAAGACCAAAACATGGTGTTGACAAACGACGGATGGAGATAGATGAGATTAGCTCAGCTTGACTTTGTCAAGATGAGCTAAAAAAGATACCTCTGCTTATTTAACAATGCAAGCCTGACTTTTGCTGATACAATTTTTTACAACTAAATATGCCTGTTAATTGAATAATTTTCATTGGCAAAGTGGCTATTCAATTAACAGGATTCCACTGTACTCACTATTCAGAATACCCAACACCCTAAGGAGATTTATCAAGTCATTTCAATGCATTTCCGTACTCATTAACCTTAACACTCATCATTTTGATCATAAACTTGAACACCAGCATGACACCTGATCGAGGCCATGTCTGCATATATTACTTCCTTTATATATAATAACAGTAATATTTTGGCCATCCGGTAGTTTGTTCCTGTTCTCATACAAGAAGAGTTTGATTACCCCTGGGCTGCCAAATCTGCCAAAAAGTGATGAAAGTCGGAATAAGGCCCTTGATGGTTAAGAGAGTTCCCACTTACATCAAGGAATCAAATTTAAGCACTATTTGAGCACTATTCCAAGGAATTTGCCAACGATTTTCAAGAACTACACGGACTGTGCAGACTGGACAAATGATCACTTCATTCAACAGTCAGTCGCCTCTAAAGTGACTAATTTTTCATTCACCTACTTTCCTAGAACTTTAATAAATATTTTTACTTGAATTTCTATTTTAGTCATTTATTAATTCTTCCACAACCATTATCTACATTGTACTGATAATAAAACTACTGTTATGAGGTAGAGATGGGTGGTACATTTATTTATTTATTTATTGGGTGTTTAAGGTCACATATTTCTGCACAATGGCTAACCATGACCGTGGCAGTTTTACGGGTGGAGGAAGCCGGAGTACCCGCAGAGAACCACCGAGCATTGGCGAGCAACTGTCAGCTCCCCAACATACCAACTCCACACAGGCAGGGTTAGCATT
Source organism: Pictodentalium vernedei (assembly GCA_031216915.1). NCBI lineage: Eukaryota > Metazoa > Mollusca > Scaphopoda > Dentaliida > Dentaliidae > Pictodentalium > Pictodentalium vernedei. The sequence continues at coordinate 34,262,939 of CM062296.1, forward strand.
GGTTGAAGACAGGTGCACCATCAACGTACAGTACGCCTTAGTACACAGCGTCACCGTGCCCCCACGTGGGCAATGGGGGTGAAGTGTGTTGCCCAAGGACACAATGCAGTTGCCGCAGGTGGGATTCGAACCGAGGACCTCTCGGCTTGCAGCCAGCACCTCTACCAACTGAGCCACCACGCCCCCAGATGGGTGGTACAGTAGAATCCTCTTAACTGAATATCCATTTTGCCAGTGAAAATTATTCATTTAACAGGAGTATACAATTAACAGGGATTTGGTCAGTTTCCTTTGTTCTGGAGGTAAACTGAGCATTTATTCTATTATATCTTATTTGACAGAGCTCATAGAGCTCTGTCAAACAAGATATAATCGAATAAATGCCTGTATTGGATGTAGTGAGGTCAAAAAGGTTGATAAATAAGGGAAATTTGGTGCGTGTCACAGTAATTTTTTCGACAATTACAAAAATTTATATACAATTAACAGGAGTTTACTCTACAACCCATATGCAATTAACAGATAAAATTTGTACTGAAGGTATGGTAAATGGTTTTGTGTTTGAAAATTATATTCAATTAACAGGGATATGCAATTAAGAGATATCCAATTAAGTGGGCTCCTCTGTATTGTAATTTTGAGTTCTGTATCGGTTTCAGTACTTTTAGGGGCATATACATGTACACGGTATCGCTTCGGTATGGTATCCGGTATCTGACTTGACTGAGATGTGCTGATCATACCAAAGAGAAACTCACATCAGGATAAACACAATAAATAGTTTTAGTATCATTCTACCACAATGCTATAAATGACACTACCAATCAGCTCAACATTGGCATTCTTTTACGACCACGAATCATATCTACAGTAATTTTGTGACTTGTTCAAAACGCACTTTAAGATTTAAAGACCTATTTCAGGCTTTTGTGATCTCAGAACATTTGCCCTGATCAAGCTATCTTTGGGAGATCCTGCGTACAAGAGATGAAAACACCTAGGCATTTGACTTGACTGGAAATCACTGCTAAGCAATTGAAAATGTATCGGTTGTAGTCTAATGGGAATTCATGATAGTTGCCCAGACCATTGAGGGTAAACAAAACTGAAAAGAAAATCAGTCAATTGTTTTCAAGCCTCAACAGGGACTTATACATGGAGAATGTAGGAAAATTTCAAAATTCATATGATATCGGTATTCAACGATTAGATTGGTTTGGTTTTTCGGTATCCACATTATATCGGTATCGGTTTGGTTTTTTGGATATAGCTCATCTCTATTATGAGGACATGATGATGAACTCTTTCCAACAGTGTATTATATCACAAGCTTATTATCAGATTACTGACACAAACTCATGAAATAAAATGCAGGTGTCTAGAACAGGGGTAAGCCTGGCAGCTGATTTTAGGAAGAAGTGACTTCTCCCTCCAGAGACTTTAGGGAGAAGTCAGGGGACAGGAGGGAGAAGTCAGTGGACATGAGGGAGAAGTAAAAAAAAACATAAAACGTATATGACATCGAGACAAAATAAATGTACATAGAGGACACAATTTTGGAGAAAAAAATAAATAAATGTTATACAAACATACTTACAGTTAAAACTAGAAGTCCTGTCATGAAATGCGCATAAATAGCACGTTGATATGCGCGTTAATGTGCGCGTTATGGCCCAAATAAAGCTATCATATTCTGTACATATGGCCTGAACACAGGCAATGTTTTCAGCCAATGGACCTCCGGGTAACCCGGAGGTCCATTGGCAGAAACATTGCATGTGTTTGCTATGAGTAACCAGGAGAACCTGCCGTGCTTTGGATGCCATTCGATATGGCAATTGCGCGCAATTCCAACGCGCAATTAAGCCTAGATAAGCGCACTATTCGTGACAGGACTTCTAGTTTTAACTGTACACACACAAAACTAAGTCATGTAGGTTAAAATCCTCCCCCTCCCCTACAAAATATTGTGTTGTTCATTGTTTCTGAATTGCCTAGAATGTTTGAGACAAGAAGTTTCAAGATAACTCGTCTCATCTGGTGTGTAGATTCTAGACTTTAGAATCTACACACCAGATGAGGCGAGTTATCTTGAAACTTCTTTTATTACACACCCATAACTGTATAACTCGAGCGTGTGGCGCTTGGATAACCACTCGACCTACCGGCTCTCATGGTATCCCTGCACCACTCGCTCTCGTCCAGTAATCGTTAACCCATTCCAACATAAGTGTTGTTCTGTATATGTCTCAAACATTCTAGGCAATCTGAATTTAAGTATTTTTCAAGGGAGGTGGGAGAAAAACAAGGATAGAAACAAATTAAGGAAGGGGCCATAATTAAGGACCGTCATTAAATAAAAAAAATAAAAATTAAAAAATAAAACCCTCTCTCCCTCACTCAATTAAAAGAAAATTACCTGAGAATCAATTAATTTACTTTGTATGGCCTTAATTAACAATTTTATTTTACTTACATAACAGATATGGACAATGTTTCTGGCCTTGAAAAACTTGGTCTCACTAAAAAACAGCCAGCCTTTCTGTCTGGAATTCTACTTAGGTATCTCACAACCTGAAATTACATTTGCATGCATGCTTAATAACGATTACCTGTAACACATCATCAGCTTCAGTAGGTTACTACTAGATCTTTAGATTAATCAAATTTGGATGTAGTGGTGAAGATGGAAGCACCATAATGGCAGGCATGCCAACCGGTATATGTACCGGTCCTGCCAGTATATGTATATGTAACCGGTACTGGCACTGAAGCTGGGGATTTTATGGGGAAATTCCTAACTGAATGAGGGTAAACAAGCTGATAATCCCGTATGGCACAATTACACGACATACTTTTAACTTATTTGTGAATTAATATATCAAAACGCTCTACAGGTGCATGTTCTTTCTGCACTATGACCTCGATAAAGCCAACCATTTTGACTTTTGAAACGTGGTTTTAAAGGCAATGAAATCAACATCATTGGATACTTCTAAGAAATTATTCTGTGGCGACATCAAAGTAATTATAAAGCACAATCTACATGCTTTATGATTACTTTGATGTCGCTGCAGAATAAGTGGCATGATGCCATGGTTGTCTTGCGATTTTAGGGACTGGGGCAGTTTAATTGCGATTGTCTCCCATCTGATTGCAATATGTCACCTAATCAGGCTTGGCAATTTCAGGAGAGCGATTTTTTAGCTCTCCTTACTGCCCTCCTGAAAGAATTAAGGAGAGCGAAAAATTGCCCTCCTAAATATTTTGGTCTGGGATGATTGAGATTACATGCATTATGCTCACATTAAATTTTTGTTGTAAAGCAAAAATGTAATTTAACTTTGAAGTCACATAACATCACGTAATTTCATTTTGAAAGTGGTTTAGTGGTAAAAGGTAATGGCTGCAACCATACACAAACACAGTTGCAATCATTTGAAGCAAAATGGGTCACAGCAATATTTTTTTTCTGTCAGTTTCAAGTTCAACAACTGACATCACAGTTTGCGGGGTAATTATTCAAGGAATATTGACACTATAATATACTACCATTACTACTAACCTGTCACTTGAAGCACTTGCACCAGGATGTGACTGTAGATTCAAGCAGACCTGTTGTCCAAGAAAGTCATACGCCCACCACTACCACCTTCAACCCCTCTTGGGGGGTTGAAGGTGGTAGTGGTAGGTGTATGACTTTCTTAGACAACAGGTCTGGGTACACACACAGGTCTTGTCAAGTGTGTGTTCACTTGTTGAGTGAGACATCTAGATGTCTAAGAGATTTTGCTCTACCTTAGTAAAGTTAATAAAATCACTGATGTAGTCTGTTGGTTTCAGTTTCAATGAGTTCGTTCAATTGGATACTTAAAATGCTGTGTAAAGTTAATTGCTCTCCTAAGCTGATTGAGGAGAGCGATTTTTTGCCCTCCTGCATTTTTCAGACTGCCAGACCTGCCTAATTGTTGATTGGGAACCGGTTTCGTTGGGACAAGCTCTGTATGTTGGTACCAGCAATACTTGGACATGCCTGATAATAGATTCCTGCCCAGAAAGTGCAAAACAACAGCAGCCAAATAGCACCTCTATGATGGTAAATGGGTTCTAAATGTGGCATTGGGGAGATTTTGTGGTGGATAAAGCAGTAACTGTTCTTGTCAAAAGTGGAGCTTGAAAATGAAAAAGTGTGGTACAACCACCTGGCAATCACTCACTACTATGGGCAGAACCATGGATAATATGACATGGGTGGAGAGAAAGAACGTTTTTGGTCTTCTCCGCATCTGTTTTTGATACTTTTTTCATGTAGAAAAATAGACTACAGTAAAACCTGTCTTGAGAGACAGATGACTGTGACCTTGTACCATTTTGTTGTTTTACTCTGCAATGGCATGCAAGACATCTGTTTTGAAAGACCATTTTTGCCTGGCAAAAAGGGTGGCCTTTCAATACAGGTTCTACTATATCACATCACTATTGTGTTTCTTCCCTATTGTTCTTGGTCTTCTATCTTGAGCTAATGTTTCCTTGAAAAGGTTATTAGTATCCCTATGTCACATAGCTTATGGCAGTTCATTGGGACAAGTACAAGGTTTTAGCCATAGAAATTCGGAAGGAGCCTTTTCAGGGATTGAGGAAATAACGGGTGACCAAAACCTGTGCAGTTTAAGCAAATTACACTTCAACAGACCTCACAACAGGGCTCGCAAATAGGGTCGCCCGACGTCCCGGGACAACCAGAAATTTTCTCGGGCAACCAAAAATCCTATTTCCTCTGCCCGACGGGCAACCAGATTTTTTCTGTCCGATTTTAAAAGATAATTCTTTGAGAAAATTAAAATATAAAAACAAGCGGGAATTAATGATTAAACAACTATTAAAATGGTTGAATACGCGTTCCACTGGTTAGGGGAAGTACTTTTCAGACAGTGGCGGCGGCTCATAAACTTCAGCAGTCAACAGATACATAATTGATTTTGTTCAGTAATGCTCACGAGTGGAGTCTGGTTGTATTTGAATCAATGTTCCCACATATCGGGAGTCCTCCGGTACGATAAGCAACCGAGAATGGCGTGCTGTCATATCTCTGTAGAGACAATACTGTGCACTCATAATGTCCTGAACAACGATTCAAACACAACCATTACCTTCCCAGAAATCGTTTTTCGAAAGTGAAAGTGGATGTTGCGCTCATTCAGTATTGCAATGGTCTCTGTTGCTGATCTTCCTCTTGGTCAGGTAGTTATTTATTTTTTTGTTACTGTGTTCAACAAACGATATGATATGTTTGAGATTAGTTCTCAGTTGAGATAGTAAGTTAACGTAGTACAGTGAACGAGGACACTTTCCAGGCCATAATAGGGGGAGTACTATGGTGCCGTATCCAATGTGTCAGTTGTCATGATGTATGGCATTTTTTTCACAACTGAATCTTGATCTGTCCCCATCTTTCAACACCTGTTGTTATACAACGTTTGTTGTCATATCTGATCGACTCACATTGAAATGTGTATAAATTGAGCAAGCAAATATCAGTCCTAATGCCAGGCCACCATTTTCTGGGGCGGACAACCAGATCTCAAAAGAAGCCTGCCCGATGGGCAATCACGTTTTTTCACTATTTGCGAGCCCTGCACAAGACATGTGCCATAGATATACATGTACTGAGGTTTCCGCAACTGAGGTAAGTAAAACAGTTCTGGTAACTCACCCAGGTCATACCCTGTGAAAACATTTTGTGCACCATGACAAATAACTCAGACATACAGCTTGGCACATCAGTAACCTGAACACATATATGAAGTAACATAACAATCGGATTGACATTTTTTGAGTTATCTAATGCCAAAGGCATTGGAGGAATTTTCAATTTGAAGGATAAAGGGTTAATATCTCAGGATCAAAATAACAGATTTACACTAAAAACTATACAGTTCAGCACACCAGTAACCTGAACACAAATATAAAGTAACTTGACAATCCAAGCAATATTTTTCAAGTTATCGAATGCCAAAGGGATTGGAGGAATTTTCAATTTGAAGGATAAAGAGTTAATATCTCAGGATCAAATTATCAGTAACCTGAACACAAAAATAAAGTAATCTGACAATCAAAGCAATAATATTCAAGTTATCGAATGCCAAAGAAATGGATACGAATGCCAGATGGACGGACGGAAGGACGGACAGACAGACATTATAACAATTTGTAGTTATGTGGCTATTTTTATGGGACTGCAATAAAATGCATGTCCATTATATTAAAACAAGTGATTTTGGGGAAAATTTTTGAGGTGGTAGCAAACCCTGACCCTAACCTTTACTGACCCTAACCCTGCCACCCCCCCCCCCACCCCCAATTCTAAACCCCACCCAATACTAATGAAAATTCAATATATTCCTAGTCTATTTTAACTAAAATGCATGTCCATTGTATTAAAACAACTTTTTGGGTAAAAATGTTTTGGGGTGGTAGCAAACCCTAACCCTACCCTTTACTGAGCCTAACCCCACCCCACCCCAACTCTAAACCCCACCCTAGAATAATGACATTTAACTATGTGACTAGTCACATAAATTGCGGTAGTCACCTAAACCCCATTTCTACCAACAAATAGCCACCTAAAACCCCATATGTCTGCCCGGATGGATAGACAGACTGACAAAGGATGGACAAACGGTGGATGGCCACCCCGGATGCCGGCATTATGTGTACCATACATAGTATGGGTACACATAAAAATCGTGACAGCCCTAATTCATTAATGATTTTTTCAACAAATCAAGTCACGACACGGCTAATTCATATGCCTTGAGTTTGTACAAGAAAAAAATTCAACCCAAAAACAGTTACATTCGTGTCAAATTGATATTTCTGTTTACTGGAGTTGAAAGGTCATGTTCAGCATCTATGGCAGTATCATAGCACAAAACGGGTATAAAAGTCAAGTTTATCCAATAGAGCTGAAACGGTTAAGGGATTTTCATGATCGATTAATCACGTGGATTAACCTTGGTTAACCGATTAATCACTTGTCCAAATAGATATCTGAATAATTGCCATACCGTTGAGGATTTACAGCATGAACCCTTTACCCAACGTAACAAACAAAACCGACTAGGTCAATATACAAAAATCTCCATTCAAATTTATTATGTTTTCAATTTTTGTCTCAAAAATATAGCTTATGACCCCTCATTGGAATGAGCTCATTGAGCTCGTTCCAATGAGGGGTCATAAGCTATGTTTTTGAGACAAAAATTGAAAATGTTTAGTAATTCATGAATTTATTTTGCAAGTATCGTCTGTTACCCACAATGGGTAATGGGTTAAGAATTTCCGGCAACTGATACAGTATGATAATCATGCAAGTAAATAAGTATGTCAGCACGTAACTTGAATGATTTACTCTGTCTCATATAACTGATGTGAGTCAGTGTGACAATGTTTACCTGTTTTGGAGCAACCCTTTACTCAATGCAGACGATATCAAAATTTATTATTTTAAATATCATTTGTTTACATTTTTCAAAAAATTTCAACAAAACCATATCATGTGACCTCCTCGGTGGAGCGAGCTCGTTCCAATGAGGGGACACATGGTATGGTTTTGTTGAAATTTTTTGAAAAGTTAAAAAATTTATAGTAATTTATATATTTTTTATACTTACCAATGACCCAGACTTAGCTGGTGCTAATCTCCATAATTCAGGGCCAAACACAAATTTTGCCCCCCCCCAATCCCCAAAATTTGCATCAGAAACCGAAAAATACATGTCCTATATGGCCCTCCATACATCGACTCCTCTGCGCATACGCAGTGTCGAGGAGGTCCCGAAATTGGCGCCAATTATCATTCTTACAACCAGTGCCTGGTAAGCGTTATGTACTCAGCGGGGAGGTATGAGTTCCCAACTCCTGGGAGGGCCATCCCCGTCTGGGTCATTGGTAAGTATAAAAAATATATAAATTACTATAAATTTTTTAACATTTTTATACTGTACCAATGACCCAGACTTAGCTGAATAGTAAATAGGCTGGAGGGCCTAGGACATAAAGGAAAATCCAATAAGCTCAATTATGTATAATAGAATATCCTCTCCAGGAGAAAAGAAGAGATAGGCTTTACATGTATCTTTCCTATTTATAATAAAGAAGAAAGAAACAACACCGATCAGTAATTGAGCATAATAATCAATGATCTCTATTAACATCCAGTATAACCCTTTATACTAATATTTTTAAAGGTAAGCCAATAAATAAAGGAAGTCCAGAGAAATGAGACTCTTTATATTCATTAAAAGTGTCCGAGGATTGTATATTAATGCTCGTTTGACACATGACATATACAAATGCTTCACACCGAGCTACACTTTAAAAATATTACATGGATGATTAAACATTATCTTTACACTTTAAAACCATCCCGGTACCGACTCGGAATTACTGACTCTGGGGGAGGTATTCCCTTGCTTTTCACTATAAAGCAGGTGACCTAAGGGAACACCCCCCCCCCCCCCCCTTCCCCTTGCCCTGGGTCAAATACCCCAGAGCGAAGAGGGCAGCAGGACAGAGTCACTGCCGGAACAGAAAGCCTACATAACTATAGTTGCAACTGTTTAGTGGACGATATTCTGAGCAACTGATAACGGACCTAAACAATGGAGGTCTCCAGAAATGGACTCAATATTTCTGAGATAAAAATTAGTGAATGTGGAAGGTTGAGACCAATATGCAGCCTTCATTAGATCAGTAATAGCAATACAATTAGCATAGGCCCAAGAAGTAGAAAGAGCTCTTACTTCATGAGCTGAGATCTTGAGTGCCGACTGCTGAGAAGAAGATAATTTTTCATAAGCAGTTCGAATAGTTAATTGAATCCATCTAGCAATAGAATGGACCATAATATCCTTTCTATTAGGCATCAAAGACAGAAAGAAACGTTTACGTCCCTTTCTGATAAACTCAGACCTACGTCTGTAAATACGTATTGCTCTAACAGGACACAGTAGAGGCCTACGCCCATCAGATGATGGAAGGGCCTTAATAATAATAGGTTCAGGATACTTATTAGGAGCCTGATTCTTAGCCAAAAATCCAACATTAGTGGTAAAGGTAATAGTATTACCGACACTACGGTAGTGAGAATCCTCCACAGATAGTGCATGAAGCTCACTAACTCTTCTAGCAGAAGAGAAAGCTAAGAGAAAAGCTGTCTTATATGTTAAGAATTTGAAGTCAACTGTGTCAAGAGGCTCAAAAGGCACTTCTTTTAGCTTAAGAAGAACCCAGGCCAAATTCCACTTCGGAATTAATCTAAGGGTTCTAGGTCTATTTATCGAAAAATTTCTAACTAACTTAGATAAAGAGACATTAGTTCCAATCCTCAAGCTATCATGATGTGCATATGTATCAGATAGCATAGACCTATAACCCTTAATGGTGATAGGCTGCAGATTAATCTCATCAAACAAGTATACTAGAAAGTTTGCTATGTCTGGAATGGAGGGATCATAGATATCTACTGAATGATCCTCACACCACTGACAAAAGACCCTCCACTTAGCAGCATAGTTTAGCGAAGAGGAGGTCCTCCTGCAGTTAGGGGCGTCTGACCGGTTATTTCGGCCAGCATAACGGCCCCTAGTCGAGTCGCTACTCTGCCGGTCTCTAGAGTAAGACCTAGAGGACGCATAGGAACCTCTATAGGAACTTCCCCTGGATGAACTCGTCCCGGAAGTGCCTGGCCTACTCCTGTCTGCTGGTTCCGATTTCTTGGAAGCAGACTTAAACAACAGAGAGTCTGAAGCTTTCTTTGTTAATTTATCATATATATCAGAAAGCTTGCCACTGAAGAGAAACTCTCCAGAGACCGGAGCGACTCTAAGAGAGTTTTTCACCTTACTGTCCACGCGTGTGGAAGTAGCCAAGGCCGCGTCACGTCGAGCTAACTCCAGATTTGCCACTGAAAGGGCAGAGTTATAAGTGGAAAACGCTATGGCCCTGGACAGAACTCTTAAAGACGTTTGTACGTCTTGAAATTCAGGTCCTTCAAAGCGTAATGACAACGCTCTAGTAAGGTGATCTGCGTAGGAAAGAGCGTCTAAACTAGCTCTGTTAGACGATATCGTCGTTTCCATCATAGACGATGGAAGTGACATAGACGACGGCATGGATATATCAAGGTCTTCAGCCTGGTCGTCTAAACGCAGAGGAACTCTCTGGATGCCCTGACCTGCCGTATCAAACTTGTTCCTTTGATTAATAAACGGCAGCTGTAGAGCAGATGCCGGTAGGAAGGCTGACCTGCCCGTCTTGTTGGCAAGTTTATCAATAGCGTCATTCAATAACTCAAAAATCCGAGAGACATTCTTGGATTGTGACGGAAATTCCGGGACAATGTCCCTAAACCGATTAAAAAACTCTGTGTCCAGCGGCGCTATCACCCTCCTATCCGGCTGCGCAGCGTTTTGGTCTGGCGGAACAACTTCTGGAAGATAATACCGGATGAATTCTACGGCTATTTTATGTTGTTCCGAAAGGGAAATATCTAATTCATCAGAATCCCTTTCGCCATCCTGCCGGACCTCATGTAAATCATGTAAATCTCGGTCGTCCACACCGGATCCAGCAGCAGAACCTACCGACCCAGCATCTTCTGACATTTCATGTTCCGACAGAGGCTCTGACGGTTGCTGGGATGCTGCGATTAACTTTGCTATCTGTGATAGCACATCCGTTACAGAGGCCTGGGGAGCGGCGGTCTTACTGGATTTAGCCGCCGGAAGCTCCCTGGACGTTGCATCCTGCATACATCTTTTATGCGAACGTCCGGATGAAGAAGGCCTCGAATCCCTAGCTACCGGATGGCGTGACCTGATCGCCGAGGAATCCCTGGTCGGCGAAGCTGACTGTAATTCACTGGTCACATAGCCAAGGTGCGGTCGAGTGTGCTGCTGAGAGGATATGGAAGCCTTATAGGTAGCCTCGGCGGACTGCCTATATACCGGAGCATCCCGAGCGGCGGACGTATGCTCCGACTGCGTGACACTACGGACTACAACATCTGGTCCCAGATGCTGTTGTCTCAGAGAGGGACCTCTCTCGCTTGCAGCCCGTGTCGAACTAGACAAGCTAAACACCGGACTGTCAGGCTTCCTCTGATCCATCCTCCTTTCCGTCGTCACTGGGTGTGCACGTGGATGTTTTATAGTGCTCGCAACACCCGACTCTCTCTGCTGGACCGCAACGGATGAACCCGAGTGCTGCCCCATTCGGTGAATGGACGCAACCCCGGTCGAGCTAGCGGACGTCAACCCCTTCGGGTTCCTTTCAGGGAATTGACGAATCTCCATGAGCACTTTTGCCGCTAGCTCTTCACTTGTATATGACGACGGAGGCACACTTCTGGACGACATCACGGAAACATCACCCTGTTCTTGTTCCTCTGAAAAAGAGAATGAAACACTAGAGTGACTCTGAGGAGAAAGAACTGGAATGGATCTTTCTCCAGGAACAACATACCGTGACACACGTTTCCAACGTTTTTCATCCCATTTGAAACACACAGAACAAAGATCAGTGCGAGTACAGAGAGAACAATTAATACAGAGATCATGAGAATCATAGGAAGACTTCCTCCTATTACAATTTGAACAATAATCATTCATAGTGAAATGTAAACAATCAAAGTACTCGCACTAATCCTTGAAAATAAAGATACATAATACAACAATCCATTATATTCATTAATGAATAATGATTTGAAAAGAAAAAAATTTTTTTTTTTTAAAAAAAAAAAAAATTTTCAGAAGAGCCCAAGTTCCCAAAGGGAACCCTGAGCCCAATGGATCCCAAAAAAGCCTAAGTGTGGACAAAAATTTAAATTCATTTTGAAAAAATTAATGAGACACTTACGGACAATAATAATGTATCTTACTATGAATAAGAGATGCAGAAGACAAAAAATCACTATCAGCAGTAACTGTTGTCAACCTAAGCAAAAGTGTCAACAAACCGGAAACATGACTCCAGGCACTGAAACAACATGGCCCGAAATCAGTCACCAATTAAAACACTATCTGATGCAAAACAGAGGCTTCCACAGAAGAAACTGTAGAACATCAGATGGTAGATGCAGACCAAAACGCCTAAACACCTCTAGGGTGAGGACGTAAACAAGGGGAAAAAACAGAAATAAATCTGCTACGAAGCCAAAACTCCCAAGAAATTTTAGTAATAAAGATTACACAAAATTAAGCCAAAACATGGGAGAATAGCTAGGGGGGAATAAGGAAGGTAGAGAGGAAACACTGATCAAACAATGGTACTTCATAGCAAGAATGACAACATCAGGGCTATGCCTTGAAAAAAGGCAACTAGAAATAATTTCATAAAATAATTTTAAGCTACAGCCCTGAACATTTTCTTGCACTAAATATTTTCCTCTCCTCCTAATGTATCCTCTTTATTTCCACCATTTCACTCATGAATATGTGTCTGGCATCATAAAAACTGAGATTTGAAAGCACAAATAACAGAGAAGTGTGACTGTTTTGAGGGCCAAACTAAGAATGATAATTGGCGCCAATTTCGGGACCTCCTCGACACTGCGCATGCGCAGAGGAGTCGATGTATGGAGGGCCATATAGGACATGTATTTTTTGGTTTCTGATGCAAATTTTGGGGATTGGGGGGGCAAAATTTGTGTTTGGCCCTGAATTATGGAGATTAGCACCAGCTAAGTCTGGGTCATTGGTACAGTATAAAAATATACTATTTTTTCACCTGCTGAATTTACATATTACGCAGGTGGATGCGAGCAATTCGTTAGGTAAAGGGTTAATCCTTGTAATAAAGTAGTTCAAAAGTCACGGTTAACTGATCAATTACTTTTTGGATTGATGAAGATGTTGATTACTAATTAATCGGTTAGCCGTTTCAACTCTATTATACTTATAGTGTATGTCATATTGGGCTCCGTGAAAATTCAAAATTCGATTTGAAAGTCAAGTATTTGATTCAATTCAAAATTTGAATATTTTTGAATATATTTCAGGTCATAACCATTAATGTTTACAGATTATAATTGATCATATTATTTTATATTGAGTATTGTTCTGAGTAGAAACATAACTGACTTGTAGCGGTAACAGTGTCTGCAGCAATGAAGCTACAACTGTACAAAAGTTATAGCTACATTGCTACAAACACTATTACCACTACAACTGTTCATTTCAACTATTTGTGCATAATGACCAGTGACAGGGCTTAAAATTCGTCTGGCATCACGCGAATCTAACATAATTCTCGCAAAATATTTTCACGCGAATCCATTTAAACCATGATATGAAATCCACCGTAGGAACCCGGGAAGTAAAGCCAATGATTGAGGTGGAAATCCTCTAAAATGTGCTACATGGGGTATAAATGATTGAAAACCCTTGACTTCATATCCATGTTGCGGTCATGATTAGCCATTGTGCATAATTATGTGACCTTAAACACCCTTAAATAAATAAATAAATAAATAAATAATGATATGAAATTCTGCAAAAACTAGCTGAATGTTGCTGGTGAGATCACGAAATAAGTTGTCAAAATTTCCACCCATGATTTACCACATGCTTCACATTTTCTTGAGTTTGGTATCAAATCAAGTCATGATTTACCACATGCTTCACATTTTCGTGAGTTTGGTATCAAATCAAGTCATGGCTGCTACAGCAGCCATGACTTGATTTGATACCAAACTCAAGAAATATCAATGGACAGTTTTTCAAAATTATATATTTTATGATAACCCAGGTCGGAACTTCATCATGAATCAACGACATCATACATAAAGTGAATCCAAGCAGTAAATTGACGCGAATCCACTTGGATTCGCGCCAGTGTAGTTTGCCAGAATCATTACGAGAATCGATTCGCGGATTCGCGTGTAATTTTAAGCCCTGAGTGACCATTTATAAAAAAGTGTTGAGCATTGAAAAGTTATTCAGATGTTCAACTTCAATAAATGATTTGCACCACAACATGCTCACATTATTTTATATTAAGTATTGTTCTGTTGCGTTCACAGTCACTAGATACATCGACAAAAGCATCAGTTTTCTAAACGAGTATACCTGATTATGAAATAAACAGGAGTAGAGCAGGCTTTAATTCACAAACGGGTCGGCTCCATTCGGCAATGAATTATCATTTCATCTTAGGCATTCTGCATTTAAAACAAATGGCTTCATGACCAAATGGAGTCGATCCGATTTGAAACAAATTTTTTTCCAAGAAAACATGTGGTAAAAGTGAGGTATCAGCCCAATCAGCCAGGTTCGTGTAATAATGTTTATTGCCTCAGTTTCGAAGCTAAAAAGTGAACAATTTGAATAGTTTCAATCAATAGCTAGTTTGTCAGTTTTTATCTTAAAATCAACATGTATTTTGTCTGTATTAACTCCGCAACTGTCGTGTATTCGACCCCCTGATACAGATGTCTGCATCAGGGGGTCAGATACACGCATGTTCCTTTCGCGTGAGTTCCATTTTTTTTTGTTCATCCTTTGGACTAAATATTTATTTATTTATTGGTGTTTAAGGTCACATATTTATGCACAATGGCTAATCATGACCGTGAGTGGAGGAGTACTCGGCGAGAACCACCGAGCAACTGTCAGCTCCCGAACATACTAACTTCACACAAGCAGGGTTAGCAATGGTTGAAGACAAGTGCACTATTGACGTGCAGTACGCCTTAGTACACAATGCCACCATGCCCCCACACGGGCAATGGAGATGAAGTATCTTGCCCAAGGACACAACGCGGTTGCCGCAGGTGGGATCTGAACCGAGGACCTCTCGGCTTGCAGCCTGCACCTCTACCTACTGAGCGTACGAATAAATAGTTTGTTATATATTCGTCTACATTCTTGACTTATCCCCAATATATTGTAAGATAAAATGATTATTACCATTATGTGAATGTACAAAATATGTGTCTGAGTCTCGCTCCGGGTTCTAAGGGTAGATCATGACTCGTCTTCCAATAACTTGTAACAAAATGATTTAATATAAAATTTAATATAAAATATTTTTTGTTCTACCACAGCAGTCTGAGCAATCGATTCAGACTTCCGCATTGTGTCCTTGGGCATGGCACTTTACCCCAATTGTCCACATGGGGGCATGATGACGCCATGTGCTAAGGCATACTGCATGACGATGGTGTGCATTTCTTCAACCGATCTAACCCTGCCTATGCTGCAGTGCGGAGTTACGATGTTGGGGAGCTGGCAGCTGTCCGTCGTTGCTCGGTAGTTCTCTCCAGGTACTCTGGCTTCCTCCACCCTTAAAACTGTCACCAACACGATATGACCATGGCTGTTAAAGTGCCGTTAAACCCTAAGAAATAAATAAATATTAAATAAATTCTACTGCAGAGCAAACATAAAGCTAATACAGACAGTGTAAAGCCATTAAAGTGGCTTTCAGAACATTTCAATAGAGCCATGATAGTGGCTTCTAGCACCCAACCAGTTAAAGATCTTATTAAGTAAATTATTACAACAGATGGAAAGGTTTCTTTGGAATCCTCTTGGCAACAACAATTATACTGCAGAAAAACGTAGAAAAAATAACCAATAACACTCAAACTCGTTATCCCTATCTCCCCTGCCCTTCCCCCTATTCCCTTTATTTATTTATTTATTTATTTTTTTAAGGTCACATACTTATGCACAATGGCTAATCGAGACCATGACAGTTTTACGGGTGGAGAAAGCTGGAGTAGTCCCGGAGAGAACCACCGGTCAACGATATGCAGCTGTCAGCTCTCCAACATCGTAACTCTGCACCATGACACAGGTGGGGTTAGATTGTGCAATACGCCTTAGTACACAGCATCATCGTATCCCCCCCCCCCCCCCCCCCCCCAATGTAGGCAATCAGGGTTAAGTGCCTTGCCCAAAGACACAACATGGGAGTGCAAATCAGTCACTGAAATGGTCACCCATCCAACTACTGACCACGCTCGATGTTGCTTAACTTCAGGGATCGAACGAGAACCGGTTACAGTGATGCCCCCCCCCCCCCCTTCCCATTCCCTAACAAATACACCACACACAGAGACATCTACATGATGTTTGTACATACTTACGTCCTCAGTATTTTTAAATTTAGTGAAAAAATATGGCAGATTGGCCAATTCTGCATGTCTGAATGTAGGATGATTTGGTGGGAGGATTGGTGGCTGATCCGTCATCCTTGTACTTCCTTGTTGAAAATCACACGAGCATGAGAGACCTAAAAAAAAAGACGAAAATATGTCAACAGCAAGCCTGAATATAAGCAACCTGTCATTTGCAAAATGGGGTCCCCAGAGGGTGAATTTGCTGTTGCTATCCCATACAGTGAGCCAATTTATCCTCTAGGTACATCCTTCAGTTTTGGCTTGAGACCTTGATTCAGACTGAGGTTCACAGAGGGTAATTTTGTGATGCTACCCTGCTGTGCAGTGTAGCATCACCAAATTCACCCTCTGGGACCTCATTTTGCAGATGACCGTCTGCTTATTTTCAGGCTTGGTCAACTCACTGCTGTTCATACAAACGAAGAGGCATGGCTACAACAAGATATCTAACAATTTGGTCTGATACAATTACTGAAAATTTAAACCAAGCCCTTTCTACCAGTCTTTAGATTCTGAGGTGAGCTGTCATGATTGCATGCCATTGAAACTGCATTTTTTTTCCTTTTTGTGAGGAGACATCAGAGTGCCTCAATTCCACCAAGCAAGTGATTAACCCTTAGCTAACGAAAGAGCAGCATCCACCCCATAATATCCAAATTGCGAAGTAGCACAAATTCATAAAAATTCAACAAAACCATACCATGTGACCCCTTCATTGGAACAAGCTCAACTCATTGGACCAAGCTCGCATCACATGATATGGCTTTGTTGAATTTTTTTTTAAGAAATCAATGATGTTATGCCAGGAATCAACAATAGTATGCTTCACTTCCAAGGTTAGTGAGTGATTAACCGATGTGCGACAATCGCATCTGACATCGGCCGATTTCAAGCCATCAGCTGACGATCTGTAGAGGTGTTTGAACATTGGTCCATGACAATGGTTACATGGAACACCACTGGATCAAAATTGGTTAATTAACAACCTCATACAAGCAGTAACAAACTTAATAAGTTGCCACAATGATTAGCAGGATTCAAGATTGGCCTAATCTCATTGATTGGTCTGATCTTCCCCTTGATTGCTGCTCATGACACGCATCCCACGTGTTGAGTGATGACTCAATGAAATGCGACATCAGCAGAGACAAGTTAACAGTGCAGCGTCTTTGATCTTTGATCAAAGACGCTGCGCTGTTAACTTGTTAGGCTTTTCCCTCTGGAAAAGACTATTGTTTTTCTATGGATTATTAGGCTTTTCCCTCTGGAAAAGACTATTGTTTTTCTACGGATTCTTATTTTTAGGCTTTTCCCTCTGGAAAAGACTATTGTTTTTCTACGGATTATTATTTTTTTTTTTTTTGGGGGGGGGGTTTTTTGGGTTTTTTTTTTTTTTTTTTTTTTCCACACATTTTGTCCGTACGATTCAGAAGCCATTTTCGAACCGATTTTCACGAAATTTTGCACACGCATAGAGGGGCACAAAATCTAAAAATGTACCGAAGCGGAATTTTCGATTTAACCCTTATTTCGTCAGAATAGGCAAAAAACTGTCAAAATTGGGGTTTATCGGCACTTTCTCGAAACACGTCTTGTAGATTTTTTTTAAACCTTCATCATTGATAGACCTGCCTGTGCCACGACCTTTGATACACATGACATATCTGGTGATGCATATGGTAACCCTCCACAGGCTGCCAAACATCGAAATTTTGATGAAATGGGCCGGTTTTAGGCCCCCAGAGAACCCAAACGATACACGAGAGATAAACATAACTTCATTTATTGGAAGTGGAATTCACCGAGGATCATTTTTGTAAGTAATAAGGGTGTTCAAAAAACCAAGCGTTAACCCGTTTTGGGCTGGTTAAACAGCAATACCCCCATAAAGCTCAAAAATTCAGGTTTTCCGTGGATTTCTCTAAACGAGTCTTGTAGATTTTCAAGAAAAATTTGTCACTCCCAGGCCTTGATGTGACAATAGAAGTTGCATGGACAAAATACTGCGGTGAGCATTTGTTAACCCTCCACGGGCTGCTAAAAGTCCAAATTGTGATAAAATGGGCTGTTTTTGGACGCCAACAGCACCCAAACGGTATACCACAGAGAAAGTGGCCTTCATTTATCGGACGCAAAATTGATCGGAAAATATTTTTGAAAGTGGTAAGGGTATTCAAGATTCGTCGTCTTAACCCATTTTTGATTGGTTAAAGAGAGATACCCATTAAAATCTTAAAATACCCATTTTCTGTGGATTTCTCTAAAAACATCTTGTAGGTTTTCAAGAAAAAATCGGCTATTCGCAGGTCTTGGTGCGACATTACAAGTTGCATGGACAAAATATTCCGTTCAGCATTAGTTAACCCTCCCAGGGCTCCCCAACGTCAAAATTGTGATAAAATGGGCTGTTTTTGGACACCAACAGCACCCAATGGGTACACCACAAAGAAAAGCGCCTCCTTTTATCGAGTGTACAATTTATACAGAAACATTTTTGTAAGTAGTAAGGGTATTCAAAAGTCGAAGTCTTAACCCATTTTGGGTAGGCTAAGAGAGATATCCCTTAAAAGCTTTAAATTCCCATTTTATGTGAATTTCCCTAACAGTAACTTGTAGGGGTTCAAGAAAAATTGACTATTCGTAGGTCTTTATGTGACATTACAAGTTGCAGGGACAAAATACTCTGGTGAGCGTTTATTAACCATCTACAAGCTGCCAAGCATCGTAATTTTGTTGACATGGGCTGTTTTCGGACACGCACAGCACCCAAAGTATACACGAGAGGTAAACATAATCACCTTTGTTGGAAGTGGAATTCACAGAGGACCATTTTTGTAAGTAATAAGGGTATTCAAAAAACCAAGTGTTAACCCCTGTTGTGGAGGTTAACAGGGATACCCATCGAAAGCTTAAAAATCGCTTTCCCTGGATTTCTTTAAACATCTTGTAGGGTTCCAAGAGAAAATGGCCGATGATAGGTCTTGGTATCACATTACCAGTTGCATACATTATTCTGGTAGGTATTTGTTAACCCTCCATGGGCTGCTAAATGTCAAAAATTTTGAAGAAATAGTCTGTTTTTGGACACTGACAACATCAAATGGAAATGCCACAGAGAAACGTAACTTCTTTTACTGGACGCAAACCTGATAGAGAAACATTTTTGTAAGTAGTAAGGATATTCAAAAATCGAGGTCTTAACCCATTGTCGACTAGTTAAGGAGATATACCCCTCAAAAGCTTAAAATTCCCGTTTTCTGTGGATTTCTCAAAAAAATCTAGCACGTTTTCAAGAAAAATTGACCATTTGCAGGTCTTTGAGTGACATTACAAGTTGCATGGACAAACTATTCCGGTAAGCAATTATTAACCCCCCAGAGACTGCAAAGTATAGACATTTTGAGAAAATGGGCTGTTTTGGGGCACCCATAACACCCAATGTGTACCTGCGTGATAAACATAACCTTCCTCACTGGAAGTGAAATTCACTGAGGATCATTTTTGTAAGTAATGAAGGTATTCATAAAACCAAGCATTAATCCGTTTAGGGCTGGTTACAGAGCGATACCCCTCAAAAGGTTAAAAATTCGTATTTTCCGAGGATTTCTCTAAAAGCCTCTCGTAGGTTTTCAAGACAAATATTGGCCATTCTCATTTGAGACTACTATACTCACCTTGTATGAACTCAAAAGTAAGTGTATAGTTATTTATTATCAAGAATAACTGCCCATAAGTTCCACTCTCACTGTGTCCCGTTTCATCGGTCAATTCCACGGTGTCCCACGCCAGCGGTCGATTTATCCAAACAAAATTACCAAGGTTACCACATCCTCCCTGCCTCTTTCTCCAACCAAACACACATTGAAAGGTACGCCTCCCCTCGTATTCCACACTGCCCTGCATGGTATCATTTATTATTTATTTATTGATGTTTAAGGGCATATACTTACGCACAATGGCTAATCATGACCGTGACAGTTTTACGGGTGGAGGAAGCCACAGTACCTGGAGAGAACCACCGAGCAACGACGAGCAGCTGCCAGCTTCCCAACATCGTAACTCCGAACTGCAGCACAGGCAGGGTTAGATTGGTTGAAGACATGCGTACTGTCGACGTGCAGTACGCCTTAGTACATGGCGGCATCGTGCCCCCATATGGAGAATCAGAGTTAAGTGCCTTGCCCAAGGACACAGCATGAGAGTCCGAATTGATCGCTCAGACGGCCACCCATCCAATGATTAACCAGGCTCAACGTTGCTTAACTTCGGTGATGTGAAGAGAACCGGCTACCACAATGCCACCGCTCTGCCACTGCATGATAAGAAAGCAGTAAATAACGTTAGCTACAATGGGATCAGTTACTTATAATATCAAATAGTGTTGACACTATAGCGTTTCCCCAAAAGTGGGTCCAGGTATATAATAGTCTGTAAAACGGCTATACACTGCCCCTCCTCTGCCCCAGAGTGGCGACGTGGCAGTATATATCCATCTTACTGATGCTATGTTGTGCCTAAGGAACCTTACAATAAAAGGTGGGGATCCCCAACATGGGAAGGGGGGGGGGGGGGGCAGGTATATTTACTACTCTGTAGGTTATCAAATGCAGTGGTGCATGGCGCCAACATTCCCCCGGCAGTGGGGCTAGATATATACTAGTTTGTAAGATGGTTATACTCCCCTTCTCCGTCCCAGGGTATATTTTATCTACACATATGCACAAACAACACTTCCTATTTTCGTATGTAATTATTGTAGTTTATAACTTCATGTTTGTCGTTGAATGTATGGATATCTTCATTGTAATAAATAAAACTAATCCTACGGGGAAAAACCAATTGGAGAGAAATTTACTTCTGCTATTAACAGACAGGTGATAGGTGAACTCTGCAAGGTGTGAAAAAATGACATAATCATGCATAACAACTGTGGTCTAATAGGAGATAATTGATACAGGGACTATACATGACATGCTCAAGAATTTAAAGTTCACATTTTCTGTGGATATCTTCAACTGGTTCTTACAGATTTTTAAGAACAAATAAACCCTGGAGAAGAAGTATTCTCGCAAGCCTTCAGTAACCCTCCACAAACCGTCAGCTATCGAAATTTTAGGTAAATTTGAGATACAATGGGCTATTTACATTAGACGCTGATTCTCAGATGCTGATATTAATATTAACCCTCTCCACAAACAATGATGATTTAACCAAAACATTCTTTTATCACACTGGGTCATTTGAGACTATTATACCCACTTTTCTCAAGACATCAATAAAAATACTTTAATGATACAATTAAAAACAATTCTTCAGACACTCCAGGGTCATAAAAAATCATGGATGTTTATTAACCCTCTACAGACTGCCAAGCATCGTAATTTTGTTGAAATGGGCTGTTTTCAGACACGCGCAACACCCAATGTGTACCTGGGAATTACCCATAATCTCCTTTG